>CM065807.1:192985714-194334857 GCA_033398695.1 Orobanche coerulescens | reverse complement strand
TTTTGGGGTATACCATAGATATGGCTTAATGTGATACATAATTTGACTTTGTAAAACAGGCCCAGACCATGCTCCATTATTTTTAGCTCGGCTCTCTATATATA
The DNA here is from genome assembly GCA_033398695.1 of Orobanche coerulescens. Classification (NCBI taxonomy): domain Eukaryota; kingdom Viridiplantae; phylum Streptophyta; class Magnoliopsida; order Lamiales; family Orobanchaceae; genus Orobanche; species Orobanche coerulescens. The sequence goes on along the minus strand of CM065807.1, from coordinate 194,334,753 downwards.
CATTAATGGTCTTCTCGACCTTATAACTTCACTAGAGCAATATTTTGTATAGTACATGAGGTATATCCAAATAATAACTCGATTATGAAAAAGTGAGTTCGGATAATGTGGCAAAATCTCGTCTTTACTATAAGGCACGTAATTCGTTCAAGAATAAGTCGATACATTATACAAATACTGAATTAGAGATTGGTTCAAATGGGAAGCAATCCGATTATGGAACGTGTAATAGCTAAATTTTCAGTAATTTTTTTTGTATTGTTGGATTGAGTTTGGAGATATTATATTTTACATAGAAGTTATTTAATTGCTAAATGTATTGATTTTGTGATATCAAATAAAATATTTTTATATTGTTGACGATGTGTCATATTGGTAGATCTTTACCATATATGGGAATCTTATGTCACTATTGTGGATTATTGTTGGTATTAGTTACCAGATTCAATTTGTTCGAACTAGATAATATTTTTTAGTCTCGTCGAAAAATCGTCAATATAATTCGATGGTCAGTTTTCAATGAACATTAAAATTAGTCGTACTAGATTTTGGTTGTATCACATTTGGAGTTGTGAAACATGGATGAATCGATACAATTATAATTAAATGGAATTGAATGATTGATGAGAATCGTACCAAGACAAACAATCCAATACCATGTATTCTATTTTCAAAAGTGATAATATTTTATCTTAATATTATCTTAGGCTAAATCAATATTTTAATTAAGTGTTATGATAAAATTACTTATGACCATATTGAATTATTGGTCTAAATTTTATTTACGCAATCCAAACCATTGGAGTTGGCAATGACTTTTCCCATCGGCCTCCCATATTTTTGATTCATTGTTTATTTCTCATATGCCTATTTATATATAGCATCATATATAACCCATATTGGAGTAAATCACAAAATACTCATTTGTATAGTATCATCCTTCATCTTTCTCGCGGACAATTAATTCACCACAAACTCAAAACGACATCAAAAAATACTGGAAAATTGGTTTGAAATCCAGCAAGTCGAACCATACAAGACCGTCGTTCGAAGATAACACCTCTCACATGTGTTAACCTGATGGTTTTGAGAAATTATTGACCCAAGTACCGACAACATGAAACGATCGCCATAATCTCAAGCTCAACAGGAAAATCACTGACCAAACAAGTACAAGACCGATCAACCTTTGTTGGAAACTCGTGTTGGTCACCGGTATGGTCTGAACACAGCATTGCTACTTGCCTTCTGAATTGAAGTCAACCCCGAAGACACTTTTTCAATCGTAAGACCTTGTCGCCTCTTCTCGACCTTGTTGTGCAGAAATCATCGGTGATAGGGACTAATAAGTACATCAACGTCGGTATTGACAGTGAAATTGGAATCGTCATCATCCTCCCGACTTGTGCTCCATTTGGACCATCGCTACTCCTGCCATTGGCGTAACACCCCTAGACCACTTTTGGGTTGCCGTAGACCCTTCTCGCAAGGATCCACCAGGAAAACACAGGACAACTCAAACCATAATTGACCAACATGGTCAATCTATATTAAAATCAATAACAAAGTACAAGGACAATAACCAAAACACCTGTGTATCCTCGATACAATTACTACAATACGTCAACATACCCATGCAATGGCAGAATACAAGAGTGAAAGAAAAATACGACATGACAATAATGACACTATACCGACTATGTTGTGACTAGCATCATGGTCTTTGATCATCTTCCATGCAGGTCCCGTCTTGCGACAATAATGACACTATACCGACTATCTTGTGACAATCGAGGTATTGAACTGGGGCTGTCGAGGATATTTCCCATCCGTTGAGTCATTGTTATCAATTGGATGTTCTAAGACAATCGAGGTACTGAATTGGGACCGTCGAGGATAGTTCCCATCCGTTGAGTCGTTGTTATCGATTGGCCGTTCTAAGGCAATCGAGGTATTGAATTGGGACTGTCGAGGATAGTTCCCATCCGTTGAGTCGTCGTTATCGATTGGTCGTTATAAGATAATTGAGGTATTGAATTGGGACTGTCGAGGATAGTTCCCATCCGCTGAGTTGTTGTTATCGATAGGCCATCCCAAGGCAATCGAGGTATTTGAATTGGGACCGCCGAGGGCGGTGCCCATCCGTAAGTTATTGTTGTCGTGTTGGCCGACTCAAGGCAGCACACTAGCATTCTTGTGAATTCGGTAATCTTGCGATCGCTGCCATTTGTAATTGATTGTGTTTTGGAGGCTAGCCTTGGCTAGTGCTCGAAGGGTAAGTTTGGGGTCTGTAGCCATTGGTAATTAAATCAACAACCATGATTAATCCTTATTATTTATTGTGTATTACCTAAAGTAAAGAAATTAAGGTATTTAGTGCAAAAAATCGCGGTGTATTAATCTTGATCCCTAATTATCAATACTTTCCATATTTAAAGATTCTCACTGCGTCAGAGTTGTTCAAGATTAAAGATGACGTACTGCATAAATAATTTTCTGGTAATATATAGTTGAAGATAATGCATTATATACATAATTTATCTGCGATAATGTATACTTATTTTTATACCCAATCACATTTAGTACGAGCAAATGCATGCACACCTACTTTTATGCAAGTACATACCAGACTGTATTTCTAGATACCTAGTTAAATGACTCATTATATACATAGTAAGTTGTAATGGATACTTATCTTTATTGCCAATACAGTCCAGACAACGCACCATTCTTGATCAATTGCACTGCACACATAATTTATCTATGGTCATGCATACTTACTTTATAGGCTAGTGCATTTAGTACGAACAAAATTACAAACTCAGATGTATGCAAGTGCATATGTACGTGACTGTATTTTAAAATAAGGAAAGATATGTAGAAGGTATCTGAGAGAGAGAGAGACGAGATGAAAGTGAGATAATAATTGTAGACGATACCATATTTTGGAAGATGATCAAGAGAGAAGGATGTTCTAAAAAATATTTTATACTAGCAGCTAACCAATGGTCCATCCCCTAATTCGTTAAGTACACGTTGCTGCACTGTAACGCAACCAAGAACGAAGTAGATCACAAGAGATAGAACAAAAAGATGCCGGTGAGGTGAGAAGAATTTAAAGTTCGTAGAAGAACTAATTTATAATAGTGGAAGTTAGTAGAACTAATTATTGAAATTCGCAAAACTAATTTTAATAATAATATTTAAGTTAGTTAAAATGGTTTGCAATTGCAAAGAACCTAAAATTTATGAATTAGATTAAAGACTTGGTTTTAAATAATAAAAGATATGGAAATAACAAAACATGATTTTTCAATCTACAAAGAAAAAACAAATTATATAAATCATAGTTTATTTTGCACAATTAAATAAATAAATTATAGTTTATTTTGCACAATTAAATAAACAAATTATAGTTTATTTTGCACAATTAAATAAAGATGTTGCGCCAGGTACAAGCAATAGTGCAACGCTTGGACGACACGTGAAGGACAGGCTAGCAAGCTAACCAATGGTCCATCCCCGTATATAAATTAATTTAATATCGTGTGGACCATTGGCCCACATATCAGATATTAAACTGATAAGAACAGATACTACACTTGATCTTAGCCAAAAGGCCGAGAAAGGTATGCCCAATTCAGTGCAAGGGCGGCCCATTTTATACACCTTTTCCATCTGTACGTCTATGTTCCTTCCATGATGTGGGATTTTTGTAGAAGTCATCCATTCCAAGGGCAATGTTTTGTCTTGTTAAAGTTTGGTATATTTTCAAATTCAAAATCCTCATATAATTCAAATAAATATAGAGAAAGAATAATTGAGGTTAAAAAAAATAGAGGAATGCCATCAAATAAATATAGGTGGTAATTTTTTAAATTATTTTTTTATTCTTTTTTTGCTCTCTGAACCAATTAAATCTGTTATTGGTTTCAAATTAAAATTCGAAACAACAATCATGTTTTTCCAATTTTATGATTTTTTTAGTGGTACGAGCAAAATGAACGATTTATAGTGATTCAATAACATTCAATATTTATTTGATTTCATGATCAATAGAGATGGCAAAAAATTATGATTTCTCAAGAAAAATCACAATAAAGTTAAACCTCATAACAAAAATATGTGATGTTTTTCCAAAATTATAAATAACCCTTAAAAGTGTTACAAATAGGTATTTAAATACCTCTTAAGTTTGTATTTGTTATAAACATCGAGAGAAACAGAGAAATATGAGAGGATATGAGAGATACCAATGAAATTGTGTATACATTATGAAGATCAAATGCTTTTATCCGTAATTACAAATCTAGGTTTTCAAGAGGCACATTAGTTATCCACTAAATACATAATTTATTTACAACACTCCCCCTTGAGTGACTATTTACATAAATATTTGTTGAACTAGTTTGAAGACAAAATCAATGTGAGAAAAAACTCACCATCCATTTCGAGTGGAGCCTGTGGCAAACATAACTTGTTGCGTCATACTGCTTTTATGAAAAATCATGAGCAATACGTAATCAAGAATTTGCTCCCCCAAATCGATTATTCTTGTACGAGTATTTTTGTGTCGCCTCAGTAAAAAAACTTGGGGGACAAAAATTGAATGGTCATAGGAGTATAGGTGTCTCCATATATCTTGTGGGAAAAACTTGATCAAATGAAAAGTGCACAGATACTCCTTGTTATTTCAAATCCTGAGGAATAACTAATCTATGTAATGTTCTCATTATTTCATGAGTATGCCTCTTCATGAACCTTATTGGGAAAAACTCCGTGGGAAAAAATCTAATGAAGGAAAAAGAGTACACTATTCATGTTAATATGGTTGTGGCATCAAGTATAATAAAGTGTACTTATGATTGTTTTGGAGAAAATGAGTTGTGTGTGATACTCAAATATGTGGGTAAGTAATTGTAATGCATTGTAGTTCTATATTGCTCAAGTCGAGTCACTTTATCTATATTTTTCCGCCCAACCAAAGAGCCTACATTACAACCTAATAAAAGTTTTTTTCGATTCACGACATTGCATATACAACAAGTGGTAGATATACTAGACGATTTGGACGTCTGTGGAAGTTTTTACTTCATTGAATGAGCTTGAGTGAAAATATGTAGCTTATACACTAGAGAGAGAGAGCGATACGCTTATCCGGTGAGTTTCATGAACTCATGTTGTTGACGAGGATATTGATGAAACGTTGTCTAATTTATCCCTTGATACCTATATAAGAATTGCATATTTAGCTTTTTAAGTTATGGTAAAAGATAATTGATATTTTCATTTGAACCATATCTAATGTTTACTTGAGGACAAGCAAATATTTAAGTGTGGGTGTTTGATAAGTGCTTATTGGATCTAAAACTTCATATATAAATTATTTCTTTTTCTCGCATTTTTATGTTGAATTTCGATTGCAAAATACTATTTCGATGAAATATCAAGACCTGAGCTAAATTTATATATTTTGCAGATAAATGATGTAAATCGTCTAAATTAGATATAAAACAAAATCGAAATCGAAAACATAGGAAAACTCAATTGTTTCAGCAGCATGGTGATGAAACACGGCGCAAACTAGACTGTTTTCAGCGTCGCGTCATAAATGGCGAGTCATCCTCGCCATATTGCGCCGGATCCTCGCATGACCGGGTCATACACAGCAAGGTGCAAGCATCTCCGTATAACTATCATAGTGTGATAAATTGTAACACCCCCAAACCGTTCGGGAATATTACAGCGCCGCAGACCCTCTCCGTGAGGATCTACCAGGCTAAATACAGAAAACACAACAACACAATACATACCGACATGGGTAATTAACAGACCATTAGACCGATTTGGTCTTTTACCACAACCTACACATCAACCATGCATTACTCTTTCTCGTAGCTCATACCCACGTGGGGGTTAACATAAATCAACGTTCCCACATAGGGGAAAATAAACACAACGGAAGGACAAAACCAGACATCACCAAATACCCAACACCGGTCTTTATGTCATTAGTATCGCCTTCTTCCATCATTATTCGTAACGATCCTGTGAATTGCTCCCCAGCAACCTGCAAGTACCTGGATGCAAAACAGATATCCACCCCCCCGAATACTCGGGGGTTAGCAAAACTCCACTGTTTTGCTAGTGCAAGTATAAATACAAAGACGAGCCATACATATCATACTCCAAGAACATAGAAATCGTGAATATACTTCCCAAGATATTTCGCTTGATCAAAACAGTTTGAATTATGAAAGATAGGAATAAAACCATTTTATATCTTACAAAACATTTTACGATCTCGGGAGTTTTGAAAGCATTTGGGGTTTAAGAATTTTCAAGCCTTTCGAAACACTTAGGGACACAAAAAAATCATTTATTTCAAAATACGATTCCGATAACAAAATACGGGGTCTACAACCCAATCATAACATTCTAACCACAAGCACGGGGGTCCGTGAATCAACTTATTCACATCACATACTCACAAGAATAACCCGACATAAACTACACCATGTCAAACATTACCATGACAAGTCTCACAGAACGACAACAGAGAGCACAACTTTGCAACTTGACCATACGGCCAAACTCAACACACCACAGAGCTACAATACACAGAGCAACCACAGGACTCACGTACCCTTACCAAATTATCACAGTCAAGGGACAAATCACACACAACACATTTACTGGTGCCATTCCAGCCAAGTACGATAACATTTGGACTGCCATTCTAATCAGATGAAATATGCGCCAAAAATCACAGTTCTCCAACAAAACATTTCAAAGTTAACCGTTGGTACGAGACTCACGACCGCCGTACCCCGCAGAGCCCCGTCGGACATCCCTGGGTGGTTAACCCTAGTTCGCGATACGCACACACACGACAATATGTATCCCTAGAGGCCCCGTCAGACCGTCCCTAGGTGAACATACACATATCATCCACAACGCCACGGAAAGCCATAATTCGAATACTAGAATATGCATACAAATGCTAGGTACTTCGCTAGAATGGCCACTTTAGTCGACGTATACTCACGACTAATGTCACACAACCACAAGCAATTACCAGTACCAAACAACACCAAGTGCCACAACCTCCTTACGAAGGAATAACAACTAATATCACACAACGTCACATATTTACCGAACATTTACACACATCAATACACAATCCTCGGCAAATAATTTCGGTCTACTAACATCACTAAATATTATTGTAACATCACCAAACATATGCAACCAACACACATATACCGAAAACACATTTGTTTACGAAGTATACGAGTTATCTTTTGAAAGACAACATTTATCGAGAACATACCGATCCTTTTTAAAGTTCATTTAAACAATGCTCATAAAATCATTTATCAATGATTTCGTCTACGAAACATGAAAAGTATGGGCAAGATACTTGCCTCGATACCACAAGCAATGAAACGACGAACGGAAACGGTCGGGTATCCCTCAAACCTCCAAGAACGAACAAGAACTCGACAACTCCAGAAAACTACGAAAATAACATCACCACGAATCAATAAAGCTAAACGGAATTCGAATCAACTCGAAAAACAACATAGATCCGAGGGTTTCTTCAAGACAAATCGAGAATCAAGTTCCGGGTGATAAAAATTGATAAATAAGTCACAAAATCCGAAGACCATGATCAATACAACAAGAATACCAAGAACAATTCATCAATCTCGGACAAAATCAACGAATCATGAAGAAAACCCCCAAAATACCCGAAATTAGGGTTCTAAGAATTTTACCTTGATTAAAATGGGGAAAGATGTTGGGATGTTGTTAAATCCATACTAGAAACTCAAAGATGTTGATGGGTGATGATATCTGGCCAAAATCCATGCTTATACGCCCTCAAGATCGTCTAGATCGCCGGAAGGAAGAAAGGGGAGGAAGAAATGACGAAAGTTGACCTCTGCAGTCCTATATATACTGTTAACAGTTAGCGCACGCTAAGGTATGTGTAGCGTGCGCTATAGGCCTCAAAAATGCACCAGAACCCTCTGCCAGACATCGTTAGCGCGCGCTAATACATGCGTTTAGCGTGCGCTAATTATACAATGTGCAGTCTTTGGTATTTCGACCACAACTCATTCGTCCGGACTCCGATTGACTCACCGTTTGAACCATTGGAAAGCTAACTTGATTCTCTATCATACTGAAAAGATTCAGAACTTTCGGACTTTCCAATAATCGATGGTGATTTTACAAAGTCGAATTAATACGTCGATTAATCCGAAACAATATCAAAACTTGCTCGAATGACGAAATGTGCTGAACAAACCATGTCTGAAATGTGTCAATGAACACAAGCAAGTCACTAGAATCGAAAAATATAGAAATAGAAAGTATGGGTATTACATTCTACCCCACTAAAAAGAAGTTTCGTCCCGAAACTTAAAACATAAAACGATCAATGTAAAACAATCTCAGATAACACAATCTGTCCGTTGCCAACGGCTTGCAACGAATCACATGCAGCACGTGGCTGCTAACATCCACATCGCCATTTCAGAATGATAACAAAACGCACGGACAAAAATCAGTATGGTTGAACAACCCAAACAGGTACATCAATCAAAACGCGAGTTAATCGCTGAACAAATACGAAATTCCACAACACGAGGATTGGAAGATCGAAAATGAAGTTAATTTCCCGAACTTAAGGAAATTACGAAGGGGTCTGAACGCTCAAAAATCATGATACGAGATCAACGAATACCGGACAACAAACGATCGAACAACAACGATCGAGACATCAACAGTCGAACAATCATATCCGAATCATAACGAATAATAGAAATCGAATAGCATCCCCGAATTCCACAGCACGAATCAAGACAATATATGATCCGATAAAAACGACATGATATACATTTTCATAAGATTCACAGGAGCAGAGCCGAATTTAGAAAAGTCACAACGACAAACGGATTAACCCGAAACAATACTGCAACTCGTTCGAACAACAAAAAGTGATGAGTAGAACAAGTCCAGAAAATATCGACGAACACAAACGAGTCGATAGAGTCGAACAAAACGAAAGCGAAAAAAAAAATGGGTATTACACCATATCACCTATAAAAGAGGTTTCGTCCCCGAAACCTAAACAACAAGAACGAAGTGCTAGAATAGCAACCTTCCTGGAAACCTTCTCTTGGTCCCGCATCTGATCTCCATGATCGTATGCATCATGCGGTCACGACCGCGCCCTTTGCCCCTCGGCATATTAAGCGGATACTCACTCAATACAATGGTACAGCATCGCAAAATAATATACCAAATTGCCAACTCGGCTTTACATATCACATAAGACAACTAATAGCAACTCGATAAGAAGATCCACGAGGTATCCTTTTACATGATATCCTTTGAAAATACTTGGATTTGCATATTTATTCAAAATAAAACTTTGAGAGTATTTTTGGTACCTCGGGCTTTTTGTCAAAACTTGTAAACAAAAGACTTTAACCGTCTCCTTTTGGAATTATTTGCAAAATAATATATCCTTGCAACTGCCACTATTAAAATAACCATGCTACTACACATCATCATCACCGTTAATAACAAACAAGGTAACCACGCAAGATCCTCAAACCATTCGTACAAGCACTAAATATTCCCACCAATCATCAATCATTTTGGGGTGATTCAAGATCACGCATGATAAGTGGCTCAGTATAGAAAACTTTTCTAAATCCGAGTTTGAAGTTTAAATCGAGTAAGATCCTTCATCTTTCACAATATATTTTTGAAAAATAAAAATTGTATTGGTTTTTTGAAAATAAAAAATTTTGATATTGTGAAAGATTTCTGAAAATCATGTACTCGAATCATTTGAAAATACAACAGTACGTCAAAAATCATTTTTGAAAATCTTCTCAACACTACACAATAATCAACGACGGTAACATTTTACAAAATGTTCAAAGATACTTTAAAACGACTCTTTTAATACCGCCGGGGTTCCTTTAGGAAATTCAAGGCCGGCTCGCCAATTTTAAACGATTTTCAAAGTCCACACGAAGCCGCCGATTAAGCGAACCGTCAAAACTTTATGAAATTTAATTTTCCACAACTTGCTCAAGTTTATAAAATTTTCAGAAAAGCGTTTTCGAATACACACACAACAGACATAATTTACCATTTTATCAAAATACGATCCATTACCATCAAATCCAATCACACATCAACATCATATATCTACATAATTACAGTATCGCATAAGCAACCGTCAAAAGATAATTAACATCTAAAACTGAAATACAACCTCTCAGTGACGAGGACTCTCACAACAAGTGCATTTAGGACGACTTAATGTTCACACCACCAACTTAATCACAATTTTGAGCATTATTGACCAAATAATAATGCCAACATCACTACATACCCCCGAACCGACGATCATGAAATCAAAAAGTCGAAAGCAAGAGCCACGTTTCGAGTAAATTTTTGGTAGACCTCATTTGAGTCTTTAAAATCAAATTTTGAAAACTTGCAATGCAAGATGAAAATAAAATATAAGTAGTTAAGTTCTAAAAAAAAGTCCGGTCTCGAGGTCATCATACAAAATCAAAATTTTTCCTTTCTTGAAGGATGTTTTAAAACAAAATTTACGTGACTCTTCAAAAATAACTAAACTTTGAAATATCACATTGACAAACTTTCCTTGCGGAAACACACCAAGCCGTTACTCCAGTAAAACGATTCACACAATATATATACACATTTATACACCGATATCACTTTTCATTCCAGTACAACACAAGAATCAACAAACATGGATTGCATATTCACAATTCACATTTAAACTCCACATAATAACACATAATCACACAAGCTCGTATAACACGAGAGCAACAAAGTAGGGAGACTTACATCCACAGATCGCACAAAGATGATGGTTGCACCTCGATACTAATCACGACCGACACCTCAGACGACGCGTCGCGACACGACTCAGTCAGACAAAATCTGACAAGACAAGACAAGACAAGGCCCGACAACACACAACTCGACCCGACAGCCTAGGTTTCCGCAACCTAAGCTCTGATACCATATTCTGTAACACCCCCAAACCGTTCGGGAATATTACAGCGCCGCAGACCCTCTCCGTGAGGATCTACCAGGCTAAATACAGAAAACACAACAACACAATACATACCGACATGGGTAATTAACAGACCATTAGACCGATTTGGTCTTTTACCACAACCTACACATCAACCATGCATTACTCTTTCTCGTAGCTCATACCCACGTGGGGGTTAACATAAATCAACGTTCCCACATAGGGGAAAATAAACACAACGGAAGGACAAAACCAGACATCACCAAATACCCAACACCGGTCTTCATGTGATTAGTATCGCCGTCTTCCATCATTATTCGTAACGATCCTGTGAATTGCTCCCCAGCAACCTGCAAGTACCTGGATGCAAAACAGATATCCACCCCCCGAATACTCGGGGGTTAGCAAAACTCCACTGTTTTGCTAGTGCAAGTATAAATACAAAGACGAGACATACATATCATACTCCAAGAACATAGAAATCGTGAATATACTTCCCAAGATATTTCGCTTGATCAAAACAGTTTGAATTATGAAAGATAGGAATAAAACCATTTTATATCTTACAAAACATTTTACGATCTCGGGAGTTTTGAAAGCATTTGGGGTTTAAGAATTTTCAAGCCTTTCGAAACACTTAGGGACACAGCCCAAAAATCATTTATTTCAAAATACGATTCCGATAACAAAATACAGGGTCTACAACCCAATCATAACATTCTAACCACAAGCACGGGGGTCCGTGAATCAACTTATTCACATCACATACTCACAAGAATAACCCGACATAAACTACACCATGTCAAGCATTACCATGACAAGTCTCACAGAACGACAACAGAGAGCACAACTTTGCAACTTGACCATACGGCCAAACTCAACACACCACAGAGCTACAATACACAGAGCAACAACAGGACTCACGTACCCTTACCAAATTATCACAGTCAAGGGACAAATCACACACAACACATTTACTGGTGCCATTCCAGCCAAGTACGATAACATTTGGACTGCCATTCTAATCAGATGAAATATGCGCCAAAAAACACAGTTCTCCAACAAAACATTTCAAAGTTAACCGTTGGTACGAGACTCACGGCCGCCGTACCCCGCAGAGCCCCGTGGGACATCCCTGGGTGGTTAACCCTAGTTCGCGATACGCACACACACGGCAATATGTATCCCTAGAGGCCCCGTCAGACCGTCCCTAGGTGAACATACACATATCATCCACAACGCCACGGAAAGCCATAATTCGAATACTAGAATATGCATACAAATGCTAGGTACTTCGCTAGAATGGCCACTTTAGTCGACGTATACTCACGACTAATGTCACACAACCACAAGCAATTACCAGTACCAAACAACACCAAGTGCCACAACCTCCTTACGAAGGAATAACAACTAATATCACACAACGTCACATATTTACCGAACATTTACACACATCAATACACAATCCTCGGCAAATAATTTCGGTCTACTAACATCACTAAATATTATTGTAACATCACCAAACATATGCAACCAACACACATATACCGAAAACACATTTGTTTACGAAGTATACGAGTTATCTTTTGAAAGACAACATTTATCGAGAACATACCGATCCTTTTTAAAGTTCATTTAAACAATGCTCATAAAATCATTTATCAATGATTCCGTCTACGAAACATGAAAAGTATGGGCAAGATACTTGCCTCGATACCACAAGCAATGAAACGACGAACTAAACGGGTATCCCTCAAACCTCCAAGAACGAACAAGAACTCGACAACTCCGAAAACTACGAAAATAACATCACCACGAATCAATAAAGCTAAACGGAATTCGAATCAACTCGAAAAACAACATAGATCCGAGGGTTTCTTCAAGACAAATCGAGAATCAAGTTCCGGGTGATAAAAATTGATAAATAAGTCACAAAATCCGAAGACCATGATCAATACAACAAGAATACCAAGAACAATTCATCAATCTCGGACAAAATCAACGAATCATGAAGAAAACCCCCAAAATACCCGAAATTAGGGTTCTAAGAATTTTTCCTTGATTAAAATGGGGAAAGATGTTGGGATGTTGTTAAATCCATACTAGAAACTCAAAGATGTTGATGGGTGATGATATCTGGCCAAAATCCATGCTTATACGCCCTCAAGATCGTCTAGATCGCCGGAAGGAAGAAAGGGGAGGAAGAAATGACGAAAGTTGACCTCTGCAGTCCTATATATACTGTTAACAGTTAGCGCACGCTAAGGTATGTGTAGCGTGCGCTATCGGCCTCAAAAATGCACCAGAACCCTCTGCCAGACATCGTTAGCGCGCGCTAATACATGCGTTTAGCGTGCGCTAATTATACAATGTGCAGTCTTTGGTATTTCGACCACAACTCATTCGTCCGGACTCCGATTGACTCACCGTTTGAACCATTGGAAAGCTAACTTGATTCTCTATCATACTGAAAAGATTCAGAACTTTTGGACTTTCCAATAATCGATGGTGATTTTACAAAGTCGAATTAATACGTCGATTAATCCGAAACAATATCAAAACTTGCTCGAATGACGAAATGTGCTGAACAAACCATGTCTGAAATGTGTCAATGAACACAAGCAAGTCACTAGAATCGAAAAATATAGAAATAGAAAGTATGGGTATTACATAAATGGCTATAAATACAGCGTAAATTGGACTGTGTTTTGTGTCATATTGTGTGAGAATGCATTGTACCCCTTCAATTTGACCAAGCCATAAGCACCAACCACCACTTACCTTGTGACTTTGTTTCGTGAACAAAAATTTGATATTGAACTCTTGCATGGAGGCTTGAATACAAGAGTCAAGATAACACATCTCATCTTATGGATTATATAATCCATGAAGGCCTTTAAATTCACAGATCTCTTGACAAAAACTCTTTACACTAGCATTGTACCCATTTTATATTTTGATAGTTTAAGTTGTTCTTCAATTTAGTTTTTAATTGAATAGTGCTTGATCAATAAGCATTTATTATTTTACCTCCATCTTTCGTAGTTTATAACTTTTTGAACCAAAACCAAGTTTAGATTGTATTTTGGAGATTGTTTCTTACACCTTGATGCATCATAATCAAGTAACTTCTCATCTGTTGTTGTTAAGTCCTAGTTATTAAAAAGTTTTTATTATATGTAATATGTTTATCAATTATTATTATTTTAATTTAAGTATTTCTAAACCGATGAGTAGCTGGTCTTTCTTCCTAAGGTAGAGGGATTTTTATGAGGTTTTATACAAAGTTATTTGATTAACTAACACTATTTTAGTTAAAAGGCATTATTTGGTTTAAATAGAGATTAATCATATATTATTTCTACTAATTAAGGTAGAAAGTTTGATTACTCGATAACAATCGTTTTTGCACTCGTAGAAATCAACTCATCGACATAATTAAAATATAGTTGAATGAACCCATAATCCTTAGATTTTATTAAATCGATCTTCAAATCATTTTAGTTCTACGCACCGTTGCAAGTATTATACTATATTAATAGTTTAAATTACCAATTTTTTTGTATTTATCTATGAGATTTCTTTAATTAAAATAGTTCATTATAAAATAGTCTAGTTCCTTTATTTATTACTTGGATTTGCAAAAGTACTTCGTTTTAGTAGTTTCTAAATAATTTAGTTGTTATTTCTAATGCAAAATATTATCAAGTCCAATAATTTAATATGCAAATTTAAATCATTTAGTTTCTAAGAAGCTTTCTCATTATAGTGTATATATTAAATTTAGTTGATATAAAAACTCAAAAATTAGATTTAGAATGTTTAGTACTTGTTTTTATTTCTTGAGAACTACACAAAATATTATATGAAGTCATGTTAAGCTTTCCTCCAGAGAAAAGATTGTGGTAGAATTTGCCACAACTATTTCTACTTCGTATATATTTATGAGCGACTCAAAAACTCCTATTTTTAGGACAAGTATTGAGCGATCAAATTTTGGCACCACAACCGGGGATAGCTTTAGACAGTAATTTTTGTGCGTATTTCTATACACTTCGTGTTTTTATCTTTCTTATTTTTACATCTTCTTTTTTCTCTTATTCTTATTTTTTCCATATAAGGTGCGTTTAACCGTTTTCCAGTCTATGCAAGGTTGTAAGTCTCTTGTTCAATATCTTTCCATTACAGAGGCTGACCGAGGATCAAATAAAAAATGAGGATCAAATAAAAAATGAGGTGTTTTCCATACACTTCAAATGGTCGAGCTAGAACATGGGTTATAATATTGCCACCAAATTCATTGAGTACTTGGGATGATGTGTGCAACAAATTCATGTCCAAATTTTATCCACATCATAAAATAGCGGAACTATGGACCAAAATTGTGGCTTTTACAAATTTGAGGGTGAACCACTCTTTAAAGTGTAGGATCTTTTCAAAGCTCTTTTTACTAGCATGCCCCCATCATCATTATTCTTTACACTATTTGAGTCGATCTTTTTATGATGGACTAATTCATAATCGTCAATTCTCTATTGATAATGCAGTTTGGGGAGATACAAGAGCACTAATGGCACAAGCTGCTTTTAATTTATTTGGAAAACTTGTGATATCCTCCCAACAAAAGAGTGCACGAGGCATGAGAAACTTAGCTAATTAAATAAATTACACAAGTGATCTAACTGCGCAAATTGCCGAGCTAACCAAGCAAGTCCAATGACTTACAACTCAAGGAATTTCTCGACCACCTACCATCATGCCGGCTCATGAAGCATTTTTCACGGATGGTGAGTATAGTCGTGCCCCCAACGTAAATCCCCCGACGAATCCTGAAGAGGTAAATGGTTTAAATAATTTCTACTAATTCTCCAGAAACGACCCTTTTTCTGAAACTTATAATCCTCGTTGGCGAAGCCACCCTAATTTCTCTTGGGCGGAAATCATCACCAACCACCACCACCGCCACCTCCTCAACATCAAAATCCATAACAATAGTATCAAAGACCCAAGCAATTTCAAGGGTCATCCTCAAACCAACTCCGAAATCTGTCATTAGAAGAAAAATTTCAATCGTTCATCGAAAACTCGGATCGAATATTTAAAGCAACAGAAGCATCAGTAAAACGAATTGAAACTCAAGTCGGCCAACCACCAAATCAACCGCAAAACAGTTGCATAAGCTACAAACAGCATAAGCTAAAAGTAGTTGATTGTCAAAAGTTGGTATGAATTAGACTGAAGGTGTTTCCAACCGTCTCAATTAATAAATAAAGATAAAAAATAAAAGATATGGAAATAACAAACCTGTCTTATGTTACATTTTTCAATCTACAATGAATAACCACCATTCATCAAAATAAGAAAAATATACAGAAGTCCTCAGGGGTATAGATTGATTGTATGTTGCAAGGTGATTGGGGTGGAAATACTTCGACATCGCGGGTTCGAATCCGTGTGGTGACAATACTTTCCTGAAATATTGCAAGGTTTGTTGCTTGGATCGTGTCTCGTTGGTCCTCTCCCTTGCAGGGCTGCCATTAGTGCACATCTCTCGATTTAACACACGTCTGGTCAAGGGACCTCTGATACAGGTGGGAGAGCTTCTCGTTTCTCCCTCAATAAAAAAAAAAAGAAAAATATATAGAAATATAAGATTCAATATTTGATATGACAACAAAATAACATGAAACTACTTCAGGCATGGGCTATTAAAAATAAAAGATATGGAAATAACAAAGCTGTCATGTTAAATTTAAATAAAAATATTCACCACAGCTAATTTTCATAGAACAAAGGTGTCTCATGTTACATTTACGCAGAGTTAAACATTCGTCAAACCTTTAGTCCATATATAACAAACCTTAAGTCCATATATAACAAAAAAAATAGTTATGTAAATATTTGATAGTTATTTTAATATGTATTTTTAAAATATAACTTATATGATTATGTTGTAAATATATTATTTTATGGACATTACTTGCAGGATAAGACACTTAATGGGCTAAGATGCCTAATGGGCTTTTAGGATTACATCCCTATTTATTAGTATAAAGGGATCTCTCTTTTATAGTACCAAATCATAAAAGTAATAAGTTATATATCCCCATTCATAAAACTATAAGTTTTTGATACCAAAATGTGTTAAAAGACTTTATTACCATTAAAGTCTACCACTAAAAGATAAAAAAACATAAAAAATAGAAGATTTATTAAAAACAAACAACAATAAAAAATAGAAAATTATTAAAAGCAAACAACAATAATCTAAACGGTCCCACAACTCAATATTTTCCTCTGCAAAAAAACTCTCCGTATCTCTCTACAAAAAACTCTCCCGTCGTGAAACCCTTTCGCCGGCCAGAAAATGTCGAACTCCGACTACCACAGAGAATCTGAAGACGCCAGAAGTTCCTCACATGCTAGTGACACTTCATCTGAAGAGGAATTCGTCAATGAGCCGCCGGTTAGTGTATTTTCATTCACACACGATCGTGCCACGACGGTTGTTCATCGTCCCACGATGGTGCTGAAGAAGATGACACCATCGTGTACACGATGGTCTTTCGTAGGCACGATGGTTTACACACGACGGTCGTCGATCGTGTGTGCCGTCGTGTGCTAGAAGATCAAAGGCTCCTGCCCTACACACGATGGCATGCACACGATCGACGCCCGTCGTGTGAGCCGTCGTGTGGCACACGATGGTCTTCACACGACGGGCATCGATCGTGTGCATGCCATCGTGTGCAGGGCAGAATTTTTTTTCGTTCTCTTAAGCATTTTATCATATTCTTATGAGTTGTATGTCTATATTGCAGACTAGTTGCGTATGGAAGAGACCTACATTGCGCTTTGTTACACGTCAAGTGAAGCTTTACATACGGGAGACGGTATTTAAAGAGATCATTGAGACACTAAGAAATATGGGCCGCAATTCCGCAGTTGCTGATCGAGCTATCAAGAGCTTGACCGAGGGGGTCCTGGGGCGCTTGATTAAAGTTAGGAGAAATGGGAGTTCAAATACTGCCCTACATCACTTGATTGCCCGTCAACTGGAGGGTGATCAAATCCCCCCGGATGAGTCGTGGTTCCAGGTTTGCGGGAGGACCATTCATTTTACGGCCCGTGATTTTGCCATGATCACTGGACTGCATTTTGGAAACTCTACCTTCCATCCACAGGACGACCATCTCCTTCGGTCTGACGGTATTTTCCACAGAATACTCCATGGCAAAAATATTAAGGTTAGTGTTCTGCAAAAGAGGTTCAATGCTCGAGATTTTGGTAGAGACATAAGAGATTATGTGAAGGTTGCCAATTTGCTTATATACTACTACTTTATCCTATGCCGTGACGACATGATGGTCGAGACATGGGCATGGGCATTGGTTGAGGATTTCGAGTAGTGAGATATGTTTCCTTGGGGTTCTTATGCCTTTGGGGTTTTATCTTACTACATAGGCAACGTTGCCATGAAGGAGGGACAAGAGCACAAGGACTATCACTTCTATAGTCCTGTTTGGGCTTTACAGATATGGTCGTATGAGATGATTCCTTCATTGGGAGCATTGTGTGGTATTCGAGATAAATCTGTCCAAGTCCCCCGGTGTTTGATGTGGACAGCGAGGAAGATGTTCTGTGATTTCACTCATTTCTTCGACGATAAGGTACATAAATTTGTAAACGTATCTTCTCCTGACTTCATATCTTCAACGTTATGTGATTGCCCATCTAATGGTATGCTTTAATGACTAATTTTGCAGCACAGAGTACTTCCCTCTTTACCGCATCTGGGGGAGGATGAGGCTGAGTACTACTACATGAGCTTTGAGAATGGCTCGCCATATGACGTTAAGTTCATTAAGCCTGTAAGAATAGCTGTGAAGAACAAGGAGGATGAGCCTGCGCCGATCCCGAGAAAGAAAGTTATGGATAGGTTGAAGAAGGCTGCTGGGAAATTGATTACATATGAGTCGGCACATAAAGTGTCGAAGCGACGTCGGCAGAGTACCCCACTAGTAGATGGTGCAGAGACATCGGACCGGGAGAGGCAGTCAGAGAGGGTGTGTTGTGTCCACGGACTCCCTTGTCCGGACCACACCCAGGACACGAGCAGGGATGAGTACTTCGATCTTCGTTTGAAGGCGATCTTGTACGACGATTCTGAGTTAGGATTTATTGCTCGAGTTTCTCGCCGGGTGCTTTCTGGGATCGTGGATTTCTTCGGACCTACGCATAGACGTTCTAGGAGCCCGGTGCACTACTCAGCTGGGAGTCATGATAGGTTTCCCGATAGGCCTCGTCATTCTGCATCTGTTAGCAGCGCCCAGCGGAGGATTCCTGACCCTCCACGTCACTCAGTCTCTGGTGCAGCCCACAGTCACCATTCTCAGCGTCAGCCTAGTCATCATTCTCAGCGTCAGCCTAGTCACCATTCTCAGCGTCCGCCTACCCACCATTTTGAGGTCCAGCACAGTCACCATTCTGAGATCCAGCATAGTCATCATTCTCAGATTCATCATTCTTTTGAGCGGACTCAGCAGCCCCTTGATTACGAGCATCAGTATGAGCCATTTGAGGCGCCGTTTCAGCAGTATGGGACGATGTTCGACTGGTTTCAGGACGAGCATATTATAGTGCGATGTTTCGATGTGAAGGTGGAGGTCCTCGGCTGACCTCCATTTGGTCGAGCGGCCGATTTTGAGATCGAGCGGCCGTATCTGACTCTCTGATCGTTATAGTTGTGAGAGGGATGCTGGGGGTGATGAAGATGGTGAGAGTGCCGGAACGCAGCATTTGGGTGAGCGTAGTCTTCCACTGCGAGTGAGTCGACCATCTGCTTCTCTTCGGGAGTCTTTTGTGGTGGCGCCTCCAAGAGTCTGAAGAAGTTGTACCTACACTTTAGGAGGGAGAAGCCACGTGATGCTATTGTCTGGTGTTTAGAGACTGGGCATGCTCTCACCCAGGCGTTATTTGACCGGATAAAGTCTAGCCGTGAAGACTTTGATGTCGAGGTGATAGATTGTTATGTGCTTGCGACTCGAGCGAGGCTTTGGAGGGGAGTCCGTAGTGTTGGTGTCGGTAGAGTTGGCACTGTACTTGCCGGCTCCCAATTTTACGTAAGTTCTATAACCTACTCGCTTGTATATCATTGGTGTGATGTGGATTTTTTTTATTTTGTGGTTTGGCTTTTTGTAGTTAGTTATGGCCAACGAGTTTGCAAGACTCCATCCGGATGATCCACTTGGTATCAAGGTGACAGGGAAGCCGGTTTACAGGGATTAGAAAATTCCTAAATGCATCGAGGACTACATGACAGGTCTTGATACACCACATGCGGTTCCATGATCAAATTGCAACGAAGTAAGTTTGAAATTATATTTATAAATGATTCGCTATGTTTGATGTGATGATCTTATGATTACATATTTTGTTTCAACAGATCATTGCTATTTGTTGCCTCGACCAGAGCCACTGGGTGACTATCAAGATTAACATCATAACATGGACCGTGGAGTTGTACGATTCCTTGTCACACCACCACGAAGATGGTCGATACCGATTCAACCAACTGTGACCGATTATGCGTCTGATGCTTCGTGTGCTAGCTCAATCCGGGTATTGGCTGAACAACCAATCGAAGAAAAAGTATGACACGGAGATGAGTTTCAAAATTATGCCACGAGAGCTACAGTTCATACAAAACGACAATCACAGTTGTGGCCCCTTCGCGTGCATGTACTTGGATCGACTCGTCTCTGCAAACCCAGTAGCAAGGCACCAAATCAAGGAACTTAATGAGAAATATATTAAGAAATATCGATATGGTTTAGCTGCTAAAATCTTTATGTTGTCTTTAGACATGTAAAATGGTTTATGGTGTGTTGTGTTGTGGCAAGATTAATGTGTCGTGTTGTTAAATATTTATGTTGTCGTTAGACAGTTTTGGCAATACTAATTTGTTGTGTTGTTAAATCTTTATGTTTTGGCTCTGTGTTACACACGATGGATGCACATGATCGTGGCCATCGTGGGTCACGATCGTGTGCAACCTGCCCACGGTCATGGGTTGCTGTTGTCGTGTGCTCACGATGGCTCCCATGACCGTGTGTCCCATTGTGGGCACGGCCGTGTGCACCATCATGTGCACACGACCGTGGGTCCCATCGTGGGCATGACCGTGTACATGACCGTGTGTCCCATCGTGGACATGACCGTGCACACGACCGTGTGTCCCATCGTGGGCACGGCCGTGTGTCTTATCGTGGGCACGGCCGTGTGTCCCATCGTGTGCATATAAACTTTTGGTATTTTTGCCAATTTGATTTACTGTGTTATCTAGAAGGATGTTTTGTGATTCAAAAATTGCTTGTTCAACTATTAATTACTATAGTTTCTTATACAAACTCGTATTTGTCATTTCGTTGTAATTCATTAGTATATGAGATATTTCATCCAGATGATGAACTTATCCGTACGAACTAATACACTGAGAACATATAGACTACACATGATATGCAATATATTATGTTAATTCAATCAATAACTTTTTAAATAAGTGTATCGTTAACAAATACTTGTTAATATATAAGTAACAACACCTAAATTGACGAGTAATTTGAGAAATTGGTGAAAATTGTTGATGTTCTTGTGCACACGACCGTGTGTCCCATCGTGGCCATGGCCGTGTGCACCATCGTGTGCACACGTGGATACATATGTAACACCCCCAAACCAATCGGGAATATTACAGCGCCGTAGACCCTCTCCGTGAGGATCTACCAGGCTAAATACAAAAATGATAAGTCAATCATATGCCGACATGGCTACATAAAGGACCATCAGACCGATTTGATCTTTACCTCAACACACACAACATTACATACAAGATTCTTGCCCAGAACACATACCCACGCAGGGGCTAGAATACAATAACACTCCCATAAAATCGAGAAAATAACACATCGGAGGGATAACCAACACGACTCTACCAAATACTCTACAATTGGTCTTCACGTGATTAGTATCTTCGTCTTCCATCATCCTTCGTATCGATCCTGTGATTCGCTCCCCAGCCACCTGCAAGTACCTGGACTCAATACAGACATCCACCCCCCGAATACTCGGGGGTTAGCAAAACTCCACTGTTTTGCTAGTGCAAGTATAAAACAGAAGTACAAGCCATACATAACATACTTCAAGAACATAAAAGTCTTGAATATACTTTCCCAGATAACTCACTTGATCAAAACCATTGAATTATAAAAAGGGTAGGAAATAATACCATGTATCTCTTACAAAACATTTTATAATCTCGGGAGTTTTGAAGACATTTGGAAATAAGAAATTCTCAAGTCTTTCGAAAATACTTAGGGACACGGCCCAAATATCATTTTCCAAAATACAAGTTCCGATATCAATTCAAGGGGTCCACAACCCATTTCACGAAATACAGGGTCCACGACCCAAATCACAAAACACGGGGTCCACGACCCAAATCACAAAACACAGGGTCCACGACCCAAATCACATGACACAGGGTCCACGACCCAAATCACATAACACATATTCCTAAGGATTATTCGCGTTCCGTGCTAACAAGCCACGAACCTCAGATGCTCCCTCGGAACATACCCGAGTGAATAACCCAATAGGAAACCATACCGAATCACATGTCCTCGTGACAACACTCACAGAACCAATAACAAATCACAACCATAAGTTATCCCGGCATCGCGCTAACAAGCCACAAACCTTGGAGTCCCCGCAAGACATACCCGATGATAACCCCCACAAGTTATCGCGGCATTGGGCTAGCAAGCCCCGAACCTCGGAGTCCCCGCAAGACATACCCGGATTGGATAACCTTACGGTCACGCCCGACCCATACTAACAAGTATGGATCCCGGATATTTATCAATCCTACCCGGAGGCACATCACTTTCAACGATCACATAACAATGAGCAGAACATCAAGCCAAGCAACAATTAAACATCACAACCTCCTTTCAAAGGAGTAACAACTAATATCACACACATTACGTTCTTACCGAACAAGTACACATAACATTTCGTAATCATTGGCAAAGGATTACGGTCTACTAAACTCACTCAAAGTTATCATAACATCTTTCAATATACAAAACCAACCCACATATTCCGAGAACACATATATTCACGAAGTACACAATTTATCGTTGAAAGACAACTTTTATCGAGAACATACTGATCCCTTTTTACGTTCATTAAACATTGAATTTTGCATAAAATCATTTATCGATAATTATGCCTATGAAACATGAAATGTATGGACAAGATACTTGCCTCAAAATCGGCACGCAAGTATTCCGACGAACACGGCTCAACCGGGAAGCTTCGAAACGCTCGATGCTAACGAAAAGGAAGACGACGACGAACGGAAAGGTTCAACACGGGTTCTTCACAAGAAAATCGACCCTAACATCATACAATTAATAAATCAACGATCATACGAGGAATAATAATCGTAGAACGCCCGAAAACCCCTCTATGACATTCTACCGGACACCTTCAAGGCGTCGATTAAGAACTCAACCAAAACGACGAATCTATACGATCCGACCATGGAATAACAAGGGAAATGATATAATACATCCAAATAATCATCAAACCATCACAATACTAAGTTAAATCGGATTAAACGGACGAAATCAAACAAAATACCTAAATTCCCCAAAACTAGGATTTCTAGAAAATCTGATCTGATTTGCTCGATCAAAGGATGTTATAGGATGATTCATCAATGATATAAGCTCTAGGACTTCGTGGATTCGTTGTATAACAACATGCCTTCGCCTTCTCCGAACCTCCAGCCGCGGACAGAAAAGAAAAGAAATGAAAAATGAGTGGAAATATGACTGCTCAGTCATATTTATACTGGCACGGCCTAGCGTGCGCTATCCTTCCGGACTAGCGTGCGCTACCGGCCAATATCAGCCCAGAAATCAGCTTTGTGCCGCGGCCCGTCCAGAAGGGGCCGCGGGCCGCGGTACAGCCCGCTCCAGCATAAAAAGGCACACAGTGCAGTCTTAGCTATTTGTAACATCCGGAATTTCCACTACTGTTGTTTAAGATTATTTTATCTGAGTTATGTTGTACAGCGTGGAATCTGTACAGTATGGGTAAAATAATTGAAGGACCGAGACATCTGTATTGGTATAATTGTCGTACTTGGTCGACAATTGGATGTAAGAAGTATATATATTCAGTATACCGTATGTTCGCATTCTGTATGTTGAGACGTTGGATAAGAATAGCTGAAATGGCTAAGTGTAACATTATTAGCGCACGCTAATAATCATGAGTAGCGCACGCTATCGTACAGGTTTAGCGCACGCTACGGATATAAGATAACGCACGCTAATGCAGTCAGATCGGAAGGAATCTGCGTGTGGACCAGGCCACTTTCGGCGCACGTTCTGATAAGTCAATGGATGTTGTAATGTAGTGTTAGCGCACGCTAATGCATGTTGATTAGCGCACGCTAACTGTATATCGGACAAAAAGGAATCTTATCCTCGTCAGCACTTTCGGCGTGTGGACCAGTCTTCGGAACATATAGACAAACAAGTCAACTGATATTAGCGTACGCTAAATGCAAGGACTTGCGTACGCTAAGACAGTGTAAGTTACGTACGCTAATGCATGGGCATTACGTACGTAAGCTCTTGTACGAAGCCAGACAGTAGCCTCTGGACTGCGATAGCGCACGCTAACAAAGTCAGTTAGTGCACGCTAAGGCCGCAGCGCACGCTAAACATAAGGTATAGCGCACGCTAGTAATGTATTCTATATAAAGGGACAAACGGGTGTTATGAAGCATTTCGTCCATTTCTTTCCTTTCACCCGATAGAGACAACCTTGGGAGGACATTTGGAGTTCCTAAACACTGAGGGATGATCCTCTTTAACAAGATTGAAGATGGAAATCATGGATTAAAGCTTTGTTCTTGAAATCATTGGTGATTCTTGGAAATGGATTCAACCTTGGAAATCAATCCATTACTTCAAAAAGGTAATACTCTTCATCTTTGGATTTCGTTTTGGATTGAATGTTGATGTTTTTGAGTTGATGATTATCATATAAACAAGTTGATATGCATGATTATGAGATGGATTACCGGATTATGATGATGTTATTGTTGACATGAAGATATTGATATGATTCTTGTGGTTTGAATAGTGTTGTTCGTTTTCTTGAGATAAGTGAATTAATCCTTCTCCTCAGTTTCGGATGTTGATGTTATTGTCGATGATTACTCTATGTAATGGAAGATTAAGGAAGTGTTGTTACGTTCTTGGCGTTTCATGTATTGATATTAAGGAAGATGATATATGGATATGGAACTTGGATTATAAGTTGGATGATTGTTTATATGTTAAAGGATATCAGATTTCGTTGTTTTGATAGCTATGAACATGGTTTAGAATCACTTAGTGTTCTCGATAAATCACCATATATTGATCGGAATATGAAAAACATGCATCTGTACAACAGTAGCGCACGCTAAGCTTACTGTCTAGCGCGCGCTAACGGGAACAACTTAGCGCACGCTACGTTAGGTGATTAACGTGCGCTAAGAAGGCAGAAAGTGCAGTATTTTCGTGTTGTGGTTGTAAATTCGTGCTGGTTTGAGTAGGATTGATCCGACTAGTGTTTAATCGAGATATTGTCAAGCCGTTGGGTTTGTGGAATGGTTTTATCGATTGTTGATTGTTGTCGAACTTGTTGTTTATCGATTATTGTAATAGGTTGAGATTATTGATCGGTGTTTATAACCGTATGTTGCGGTCGTGTTCGAGAATGTTCGTGAATTGCATTGATTGGGGCCGAGGGACTTGTAGATGACGACAATGGAATTGGTAACAGCTTCGTCGGTATCGAGGCAAGTTATTACTTGCTCAGTTTATAATATTTAATGAATGGTTTCAGTTTCATTCGTTTATAATTCGTATAACAATGTTTATAATCGTAATCACAGGGGATTTGGGATTATAGGTTGTATACGAGTTTTGGGAATTTAAATCATAAGGTATATGATTTACATTTATTGTTGGTATACTTAGTATCGAAGATATGTTGTGGTATAGACGAAGATGTGAATTATCTACCGTCCGTGACATTTTGAATCGTCGCATATTCAGAATAATGGTTCGTGATGGTTTGGACATCGAGATTGATCTCGAAGGACTCGGAGCAAGTATTTTAATCATTTTTGTCATTTGTGTCGATCATGTTGTGATACATTCGTGTATCATTGTTGTCATGCATTTGTGCATTGTTATTGTCTTGCATTGTGTACTGTGTTTTGTGCACTTGTGCATTGTTGTCATATGTCCACCATGCTTTGATCCGACGGGAATCATCATGGGAATCTATAGCTGTGTGCGCTGGATCGTTGGACAGGTAATGCCACCATGCTTTGGTCCGACGGGATCATCATGGGAATCTATAGCTGTGTGCGCTGGATCGTTGGATTACCATATGTATTGTTGTTGTGCATATGTATATTATGGAATTGCCATAAGTATACACTGTTGTTATTATTGTGAGCATATTGACGTTGTCATATGAGTATGCATTTGTAGGTCTTGTGTTAGGACCATATCCGTATGTTGTGTTGATCTGATCTTGGATTAGACTGACGTGATGGTAATGGTATTTCGTATCTTGAGGTATGTTCTGTATTTCCTTGGTACTTGTCTCTGATGGACAATCGATTATCGTATTGGAATTGTCGACGTTATCCGATGGATTGAATTGTCCAGAGTTGGTATAATTTCCGTATCGCGAGTTATGATCATGTTTTGAGAACCTTGGATATTGTTGAGATACCGTACAGATATTTCGGTATTATCTTAGTGTGTTGTTAAGGATACGAATCGTGGATTTTCATAAAGTTACGACAGTAAGATTACATTGATCGTATTCTTACTTAGTATTTCCATTGATATGTAATTATTGACGTGATGTGATGGTTATCATTGTTGGATATTATGGCTGACCCCGTCGTGGGCTTTCTTTTTAGGTTCTTGGATTACCAAGCTTGTAGCGGTCGTGGAGAGATGAGCTTCCCGGAGGATACTGACTAGGACATGTATTTGTGTATTGAGCTTCTGATCAGTTGTTGTATTCCGCTGCTAGAGTATTTTAATTGTTTGTATTTATCCGCTGCGTGAGTATTTTTAAATGGTCTTTTGGTGTCTGGTAACTTAGGTTACTTTGGCAATCGTTTTCTAAATTTGTTCTGTCGGTACGTGTAAGCGATAGCTTAACGTATGTTTTTAAACTGTTGAGTTTTGGCGTTTCGGGCCTTGTGGTTTCAAATAATATTTTACGACGGTTTGATAAACGGATTTTATTAAGTCTTCAAATGTTTTTAATAGATAATACCGTCGTTAGCCTCTTGGGCGTTTGTTAATATTTGTGAAAATTTCCTTCAGCCTTGTGGGTTCCATCTCGGGGCCCACGACGCTGTAATATTCCCGGTCGCCTCTGGGGGTGTTACAGAATATGGTATCGGAGCCTAGGTTATGAAAACTTAGGCATTTGGGTCGAGTTGGGTCGTGTTTTGGTCGCGTCATTCGAGTTGTCGATTGACTAATAGTAGAGCCGTGAGTTTTTGTTGCTCACTCGGGCTTGTGCATTATGTGATTTACCAGTGTGGTACTGGGATTGTCGTAACTTTTCCAAATGGTGTTAACGTGTTCCTTCGGATGGAAATGTGGCGTGTTCTCGAGTTGAACTGATTTTTTTTGCAAAATGTGTGTTTTGAAAATATGTGTGTCGAGTATTTTCTAGAGTCGAGACATGTGCCAGTATCACGGGGAATCGTCGGCTTCACGATCTGTAGGTATTTGGATTTTTGAATTGCATTGAGATTTATTGCCATTCTAAGTTGATATGTTTTGAGATTCAGAAAGATATTATGCGGTACAGTATAAGGTGATAGAGTTGGGACAGGATTTATGATCTTGAGAAGTTATGGTTTAGGAAATCAATATGTCGGTTAGATTTCGGAACAGAGTTAATGCATTTGGGAGAAATGCTGTGGATTGTTGAGAAGAACATGTAGTCATGTTAATTCGTTTTGTGATATATGAACTGTTTTTGAGCATTTGAAAATGATACTTTTCAAAATGAATGTTTTACGTATGTTTTGCCGTAAATGATTTTTGGGCCGAGACCCAATAGATTTTTAAAATGGTTTTATAACTCAGGACTTGGGGTCCGAAAAAGGGTTTTCTACTTTTTAAACTTCTTGTAATGCGGAACGAGATGCGGGCTGAGACCCTAATGTTTCAAAAGGACTTTTTCATGTTTTCTAAAACTCCCGAGAATTGTAAAACACTTTATCAATCGTTATCTACCTTATTACTACCTTTCGGGGTTTTGATTTATTTGTTCAAATGAGACTTCTCGGGAAGTCTTTCGCTGTGATGATTTGTTTCAATGTTTTGTCATAGCATATTTGAGGTAATCCAGGATGGAAAATGGTGGACGTTGCGAGTCATATGTGAAAAAGGAGTTTTAGTCGGAGTTTATATTTGAGATTTTGGAACTCTATCGTGTGGTTTTTTCGATGGAATATCAGTGGATATTGGTGACGAACCGGATTGGTATACAGGAGTATGGATGTAGTCGAGCATTTGCATACTTTTCATTTTAAAACTTCGAAATCGTGTGGATTCGAAGGAAACTGTTATCGAATACTTGGCACCATCAAGCCAATTTAATTTTTCGAAAATTGATTTCGTGGTCTTACGAAAATTTATGTTTTGAGTTTTGAAATTTTTGAATGAACTTTCGAAAATTTGTCTTCTTGACGAGATTTATGATTTCAAACTGGTTTTGAAAATGTGATTGATATACATACGCATTTAGTGCATAATGCATATCATGGTGAAGTTCTGAGAATGACTCACGAACTGGATGAGACATCAGTATGGTACGAGGAAAAGAGATTCGAACTTTAGTATGGCAGTTTGGTTATCCAGATCGTTGATCTATCAGATGAGAGAGATATGCTGCGTGTGGTAGATTCATGCACAGGATGTAATTTTGGAACTGCGGGTTTTGTGAAACTGAGACATTGGAGATGGTGACCCCATGCTGGTTGCTTTGAATATTGAGTGGTCGTTCCCACTCCATATAGGATTGGATATGTTCGTCAGTTTGTGATTGGTTGTTCGTATGCCGAGCGATATGTTCGCCAGTTGGGTATATTTATTGAGATCTACTGTACGTGATTGGTTTGTCGTTTTGAGAATGCTATTCTTTCGTATATCTGTTTCTGTGGTTCTGTGTTGACCTTGTTGGAGTTTATCATGGTGATGATATTCTCGATTGTGTTTCGACCTTTGGATTGGTCATACTAGAGTTTATCATGTCAATGATATTCTCGATTAATTTATGGGTTGATCATTGCTGGTGATCATCTGAGCGTTCAGATTTTGTGTTGATATTTCGGGATTCATTGTCATTGTGTTGGGCAGTTGTTTCACAAATGTATCGTGTATTATTGATTTGTATCAGGATTTGGACCTGATTGTGTAACCAGGCAGACAGGATTTGAAACGGATAGATTATTTCTTATGAAGATGTTATATTTTTGTTGAGACTCATGGAATTGTGATCGTAAGCGTCTTGAAGCTTTACAGTAAAGTCACTTGCTAGTATCTCAGGAGATCGTCGACTTGGCGCATATGTAAGTATGTTATTTTGGTTATTCAGTAATAATGATGATTGATCGTTGTCGTGATGGTTTCGGGATATTTTGGTTGAACGGTTTGTTTGTTTTTATGACGAATTGCAAGTTTCGAGGACGAAACTTATTTTAAGTGGTGTAGTATGTAATATCCTAATTTCCACTCTTGTTGTTTAAGATTATTTTATCGAGTTATGTTGTACAGCGTGGAATCATGCGGTATGGGTAAAATAATTGAAGGACCGAGACATCTGTATTGGTATAATTGTCGTACTTGGTCGACAATTGGATGTAAGAAGTATATGTATTCAGTATACCGTATGTTCGCATTCTGTATGTTGAGACGTTGGACAAGAATAGCTGAAATGGCTAAGTGTAACATTATTAGCGCACGCTAATAATCATGAGTAGCGCCTTATATCGTGCGAGTTTAGCGCTCGCTACGGATATAAGATAACGCACGCTAATGCAATCAGATCGGAAGGAATCTGCGTGTGGACCAGGCCACTTTCGGCGCACGTTCTGATAAGTCAACGGATGTTGTAATGTAGTGTTAGCGCACGCTAATGCATGTTGATTAGCGCACGCTAACTGTATATCGGACAAAAAGGAATCTTATCCTCGTCAGCACTTTCGGCGTGTGGACCAATCTTCTAACATACGAGACAAACAAGTCAATCGATATTAGCGCACGCTAAATGCAAGGACTTGCGTACGCTAAGACAGTGTAAGTTACGTACGCTAATGCATGGGCATTACGTCGTAAGCTCTTATGCGGCCGACAGTAGCCTCTGGACTGCGATAGCGCACGCTAAGGCCGTATCGCACGCTAAACATAAGGTTTAGCGCACGCTAGTAATGTATTCTATATAAAGGGACAAACGGGTGTTATGAAGCATTTCGTCCATTTCTTTCCTTTCACCCGAAAGAGACAACCTTGGGAGGACATTTGGAGTTCCTAAACACTGAGGGATGATCCTCTTTAACAATATTAAAGATGGAAATCATGGATTAAAGCTTTGTTCTTGAAATCATTGGTGATTCTTGGAAATGGATTCAACCTTGGAAATCAATCCATTACTTCAAAAAGGTAATACTCTTCATCTTTGTATTTTGTTCTGGATTGAATGTTGATGTTCTTGAGTTGATGATTATCATATAAACAAGTTGATAAGCATGATTATGAGATGGATTACCGGATTATGATGATGTTATTGTTGACATGAAGATATTGATATGATTCTTGTGGTTTGAATAGTGTTGTTCGTTTTCTTGAGATAAGTGAATTAATCCTTCTCCTCAGTTTCGGATGTTGATGTTATTGTCGATGATTACTCTCTCTAATGGAAGATTAAGGAAGTGTTGTTACGTTCTTGGCGTTTCTTGTATTGATATTAAGGAAGATGATATATGGATATGGAACTTGGATTATAAGTTGGATGATTGTTTATATGTTAAAGGATATCAGATTTCGTTGTTTTGATAGCTATGAACATGGTTTAGAATCACTTAGTGTTCTCGATAAATCACCATATATTGATCGGAATATGAAAAACATGCATCTGTACAACAGTAGCGCACGCTAAGCTTACTGTCTAGCGCGTGCTAACGGGAACAACTTAGCGCACGCTACGTTAGGTGATTAACGTGCGCTAAGAAGGCAGAAAGTGCAGTATTTTCGTGTTGTGGTTGTAAATTCGTGCTGGTTTGAGTAGGATTGATCCGACTAGTGTTTAATCGAGATATTGTCAAGCCGTTGGGTTTGTGGAATGGTTTTATCGATTGTTCATTGTTGTCGAACTTGTTGTTTATCGATTATTGTAATAGGTTGAGATTATTGATCGGTGTTTATAACCGTATGTTGCGGTCGTGTTCGAGAATGTTCGTGAATTGCATTGATTGGGGCCGAGGGACTTGTAGATGACGACAATGGAATTGGTAACAGCTTCGTCGGTATCGAGGCAAGTTATTACTTGCTCAGTTTATAATATTTAATGAATGGTTTCAGTTTCATTCGTTTATAATTCGTATAGCAATGTTTATAATCGTAATCACAGGGGATTTGGGATTATAGGTTGTATACGAGTTTTGGGAATTTAAATCATAAGGTATATGATTTACATTTATTGTTGGTATACTTGGTATCGAAGATATGTTGTGGTATAGACGAAGACGTGAATTATCTACCGTCCGTGACATTTTGAATCGTCGCATATTCAGAATAATGGTTCGTGATGGTTTGGACATCGAGATTGATCTCGAAGGACTCAGAGCAAGTATTTTAATCATTTTTGTCATTTGTGTCGATCATGTTGTGATACATTCGTGTATCATTGTTGTCATGCATTTGTGCATTGTTATTGTCGTGCATTGTGTACTGTGTTTTGTGCAGTTGTGCATTGTTGTCATATGTCCACCATGCTTTGATCCGACGGGAATCATCATGGGAATCTATAGCTGTGTGCGCTGGATCGTTGGACAGGTAATGCCACCATGCTTTGGTCCGACGGGATCATCATGGGAATCTATAGCTGTGTGCGCTGGATCGTTGGATTACCATATGTATTGTTGTTGTGCATATGTATATTATGGAATTGCCATAAGTATACACTGTTGTTATTATTGTGAGCATATTGACGTTGTCATATGAGTATGCATTTGTAGGTCTTGTGTTAGGACCATATCCGTATGTTGTGTTGATCTGATCTTGGATTAGACTGACGTGATGGTAATGGTATTTCGTATCTTGAGGTATGTTTCGTATTTCCTTGGTACTTGTCTCTGATGGACAATCGATTATCGTATTGGAATTGTCGACGTTATCCGATGGATTGAATTGGCCAGAGTTGGTATAATTTCCGTATCGCGAGTTATGATCATGTTTTGAGAACCTTGGATATTGTTGAGATACCGCATGCATATTTCGGTATTATCTTAGTGTGTTGTTAAGGATACGAATCGTGGATTTTCGTAAAGTTACGACAGTAAGATTACATTGATCGTATTCTTACTTAGTATTTCCATTGATATGTAATTATTGACGTGATGTGATGGTTATCATTGTTGGATATTATGGCAAACCCCGTCGTGGGCTTTCTTTTTAGGTTCTTGGATTACCAAGCTTGTAGCGGTCGTGGAGAGATGAGCTTCCCGGAGGATACTGACTAGGACATGTATTTGTGTATTGAGCTTCTGATCAGTTGTTGTATTCCGCTGCTAGAGTATTTTAATTGTTTGTATTTATCCGCTGCGTGAGTATTTTTAAATGGTCTTTTGGTATCTGGTAACTTAGGTTACTTTGACAATCGTTTTCTAAATTTGTTCTGTCGGTACGTGTAAGCGATAGCTTAACGTATGTTTTTAAACTGTTGAGTTTTGGCGTTTCGGGCCTTGTGGTTTCAAATAATATTTTACGACGGTTTGATAAACGGATTTTATTAAGTCTTCAAATGTTTTTAATAGATAATACCGTCGTTAGCCTCTTGGGCGTTTGTAAATGTTTGTGAAAATTTCCTTCAGCCTTGTGGGTTCCATCTCGGGGCCCACGGCGCTGTAATATTCCCGGTCGGCTCTGGGGGTGTTACAGAATATGGTATCGGAGCCTAGGTTATGAAAACTTAGGCATTTGGGTCGAGTTGGGTCGTGTTTTGGTCGCGTCATTCGAGTTGTCGATTGACTAATAGTAGAGCCGTGAGTTTTTGTTGCTCACTCGGGCTTGTGCATTATGTGATTTACCAGTGTGGTACTGGGATTGTCGTAACTTTTCCAAATGGTGTTAACGTGTTCATTCGGATGGAAATGTGGCGTGTTCTCGAGTTGAACTGATTTTTTTTGCAAAATGTGTGTTTTGAAAATATGTGTGTTGAGTATTTTCTAGAGTCGAGACATGTGCCAGTATCACGGGGAATCGTCGGCTTCACGATCTGTAGGTATTTGGATTTTTGAATTGCATTGAGATTTATTGCCATTCTAAGTTGATATGTTTTGAGATTCAGAAAGATATTATGCGGTACAGTATAAGGTGATAGAGTTGGGACAGGATTTATGATCTTGAGAAGTTATGGTTTAGGAAATCAATATGTCGGTTAGATTTCGGAACAGAGTTAATGCATTTGGGAGAAATGCTGTGGATTGTTGAGAAGAACATGTAGTCATGTTAATTCGTTTTGTGATATATGAACTGTTTTTGAGCATTTGAAAATGATACTTTTCAAAATGAATGTTTTACGTATGTTTTGCCGTAAATGATTTTGGGCGAGACCCAATAGATTTTAAAATGGTTTTATAACTCGGGACTTGGGGTCCGAAAAGGGTTTTCTACTTTTTAAACTTCTTGTAATGCGGAACGAGATGCGGCCGAGACCACTAATGTTTCAAAAGGACTTTTCATGTTTTCTAAAACTCCAGAATTGTAAAACACTTTATCAATCGTTATCTACCTTATTACTACCTTTCGGGTTTTGATTTATTTGTTCAAATGAGACTTCTCGGGA
The DNA here is from genome assembly GCA_033398695.1 of Orobanche coerulescens. Classification (NCBI taxonomy): domain Eukaryota; kingdom Viridiplantae; phylum Streptophyta; class Magnoliopsida; order Lamiales; family Orobanchaceae; genus Orobanche; species Orobanche coerulescens. Next base: position 194,300,408 of record CM065807.1, on the reverse strand, counting down.
AGTCTTTCGCTGTGATGATTTGTTTCAATGTTTTGTCATAGCATATTTGAGGTAATCCAGGATGGAAAATGGTGGACGTTGCGAGTCATATGTGAAAAAGGAGTTTTAGTCGGAGTTTATATTTGAGATTTTGGAACTCTATCGTGTGGTTTTTTCGATGGAATATCAGTGGATATTGGTGACGAACCGGATTGGTATACAGGAGTATGGATGTAGTCGAGCATTTGCATACTTTTCATTTTAAAACTTCGAAATCGTGTGGATTCGAAGGAAATCATATCGAATACTTGGCACCATCAAGCCAATTTAATTTTTCGAAAATTGATTTCGTGGTCTTACGAAAATTTATGTTTTGAGTTTTGAAATTTTTGAATGAACTTTCGAAAATTTGTCTTCTTGACGAGATTTATGATTTCAAACTGGTTTTGAAAATGTGATTGATATACATACGCATTTAGTGCATAATGCATATCATGGTGAAGTTCTGAGAATGACTCACGAACTGGATGAGACATCAGTATGGTACGAGGAAAAGAGATTCGAACTTTAGTATGGCAGTTTGGTTATCCAGGGATGATCGTTGATCTATCAGATGAGAGAGATATGCTGCGTGTGGTAGATTCATGCACAGGATGTAATTTTGGAACTGCGGGTTTTGTGAAACTGAGACATTGGAGATGGTGACCCCATGCTGGTTGCTTTGAATATTGAGTGGTCGTTCCCACTCCATATAGGATTGGATATGTTCGTCAGTTTGTGATTGGTTGTTCGTATGCCGAGCAATATGTTCGCCAGTTGGGTATATTTATTGAGATCTACTGTACGTGATTGGTTTGTCGTTTTGAGAATGCTATTCTTTCGTATATCTGTTTCTGTGGTTCTGTGTTGACCTTGTTGGAGTTTATCATGGTGATGATATTCTCGATTGTGTTTCGACCTTTGGATTGGTCATACTAGAGTTTATCATGTCAATGATATTCTCGATTAATTTATGGGTTGATCTTTGCTGGTGATCATCTGAGCGTTCAGATTTTGTGTTGATATTTCGGGATTCATTGCCATTGTGTTGGGCAGTTGTTTCACAAATGTATCGTGTATTATTGATTTGTATCAGGATTTGGACCTGATTGTGTAACCAGGCAGACAGGATTTGAAACGGATAGATTATTTCTTACGAAGATGTTATATTTTTGTTGAGACTCATGGAATTGTGATCGTAAGCGTCTTGAAGCTTTACAGTAAAGTCACTTGCTAGTATCTCAGGAGATCGTCGACTTGGCGCATATGTAAGTATGCTATTTTGGTTATTCAGTAATAATGATGATTGATCGTTGTCGTGATGGTTTCGGGATATTTTGGTTGAACGGTTTGTTTGTTTTTATGACGAATTGCAAGTTTCGAGGACGAAACTTATTTTAAGTGGTGTAGTATGTAATATCCGGAATTTCCACTACTGTTGTTTAAGATTATTTTATCTGAGTTATGTTGTACAGCGTGGAATCTGTACAGTATGGGTAAAATAATTGAAGGACCGAGACATCTGTATTGGTATAATTGTCGTACTTGGTCGACAATTGGATGTAAGAAGTATATGTATTCAGTATACCGTATGTTCGCATTCTGTATGTTGAGACGTTGGACAAGAATAGCTGAAATGGCTAAGTGTAACATTATTAGCGCACACTAATAATCATGAGTAGCGCACGCTATCGTGCAGGTTTAGCGCACGCTACGGATATAAGATAACGCACGCTAATGCAATCAGATCGGAAGGAATCTGCGTGTGGACCAGGCCACTTTCGGCGCACGTTCTGATAAGTCAACGGATGTTGTAATGTAGTGTTAGCGCACGCTAATGCATGTTGATTAGCGCACGCTAACTGTATATCGGACAAAAAGGAATCTTATCCTCGTCAGCACTTTCGGCGTGTGGACCAATCTTCGGAACATACAGACAAACAAGTCAACTGATATTAGCGCACGCTAAATGCAAGGACTTGCGTACGCTAAGACAGTGTAAGTTACGTACGCTAATGCATGGGCATTACGTACGTAAGCTCTTGTACGAAGCCAGACAGTAGCCTCTGGACTGCGATAGCGCACGCTAAGGCCGTATCGCACGCTAAACATAAGGTTTAGCGCACGCTAGTAATGTATTCTATATAAAGGGACAAACGGGTGTTATGAAGCATTTCGTCCATTTCTTTCCTTTCACCCGAAAGAGACAACCTTGGGAGGACATTTGGAGTTCCTAAACACTGAGGGATGATCCTCTTTAACAATATTAAAGATGGAAATCATGGATTAAAGCTTTGTTCTTGAAATCATTGGTGATTCTTGGAAATGGATTCAACCTTGGAAATCAATCCATTACTTCAAAAAGGTAATACTCTTCATCTTTGTATTTTGTTCTGGATTGAATGTTGATGTTCTTGAGTTGATGATTATCATATAAACAAGTTGATAAGCATGATTATGAGATGGATTACCGGATTATGATGATGTTATTGTTGACATGAAGATATTGATATGATTCTTGTGGTTTGAATAGTGTTGTTCGTTTTCTTGAGATAAGTGAATTAATCCTTCTCCTCAGTTTCGGATGTTGATGTTATTGTCGATGATTACTCTCTCTAATGGAAGATTAAGGAAGTGTTGTTACGTTCTTGGCGTTTCTTGTATTGATATTAAGGAAGATGATATATGGATATGGAACTTGGATTATAAGTTGGATGATTGTTTATATGTTAAAGGATATCAGATTTCGTTGTTTTGATAGCTATGAACATGGTTTAGAATCACTTAGTGTTCTCGATAAATCACCATATATTGATCGGAATATGAAAAACATGCATCTGCAACATGGCGCACGCTAAGCTTACCGTCTAGCGCGCTAACGGGAACAACTTAGCGCACGCTACGTTAGGTGATTAACGTGCGCTAAGAAGGCGAAAGTGCGATTTTCGTGTTGTGGTTGTAAATTCGTGCTGGTTTGAGTAGGATTGATCCGACTAGTGTTTAATCGAGATATTGTCAAGCCGTTGGGTTTGTGGAATGGTTTTATCGATTGTTCATTGTTGTCGAACTTGTTGTTTATCGATTATTGTAATAGGTTGAGATTATTGATCGGTGTTTATAACCGTATGTTGCGGTCGTGTTCGAGAATGTTCGTGAATTGCATTGATTGGGGCCGAGGGACTTGTAGATGACGACAATGGAATTGGTAATGACTTCGTCGGTATCGAGGCAAGTTATTACTTGCTCAGTTTATAATATTTAATGAATGGTTTCAGTTTCATTCGTTTATAATTCGTATAGCAATGTTTATAATCGTAATCACAGGGGATTTGGGATTATAGGTTGTATACGAGTTTTGGGAATTTAAATCATAAGGTATATGATTTACATTTATTGTTGGTATACTTGGTATCGAAGATATGTTGTGGTATAGACGAAGACGTGAATTATCTACCGTCCGTGACATTTTGAATCGTCGCATATTCAGAATAATGGTTCGTGATGGTTTGGACATCGAGATTGATCTCGAAGGACTCGGAGCAAGTATTTTAATCATTTTTGTCATTTGTGTCGATCATGTTGTGATACATTCGTGTATCATTGTTGTCATGCATTTGTGCATTGTTATTGTCGTGCATTGTGTAATGTGTTTTGTGCAGTTGTGCATTGTTGTCATATGTCCACCATGCTTCGATCCGACGGGAATCATCATGGGAATCTATAGCTGTGTGCGCTGGATCGTTGGACAGGTAATGCCACCATGCTTTGGTCCGACGGGATCATCATGGGAATCTATAGCTGCGTGCGCTGGATCGTTGGATTACCATATGTATTGTTGTTGTGCATATGTATATTATGGAATTGCCATAAGTATACACTGTTGTTATTATTGTGAGCATATTGACGTTGTCATATGAGTATGCATTTGTAGGTCTTGTGTTAGGACCATATCCGTATGTTGTGTTGATCTGATCTTGGATTAGACTGACGTGATGGTAATGGTATTTCGTATCTTGAGGTATGTTCCGTATTTCCTTGGTACTTGTCTCTGATGGACAATCGATTATCGTATTGGAATTGTCGACGTTATCCGATGGATTGAATTGGCCAGAGTTGGTATAATTTCCGTATCGCCAGTTATGATCATGTTTTGGGAACCTTGGATATTGTTGAGATACCGTACAGATATTTCGGTATTATCTTAGTGTGTTGTTAAGGATACGAATCGTGGATTTTCGTAAAGTTACGACAGTAAGATTACATTGATCGTATTCTTACTTAGTATTTCCATTGATATGTAATTATTGACGTGATGTGATGTTTATCATTGTTGGATATTATGGCAAACCCCATCGTGGGCTTTCTTTTTAGGTTCTTGGATTACCAAGCTTGTAGCGGTCGTGGAGAGATGAGCTTCCCGGAGGATACTGACTAGGACATGTATTTGTGTATTGAGCTTCTGATCAGTTGTTGTATTCCGCTGCTAGAGTATTTTAATTGTTTGTATTTATCCGATGCGTGAGTATTTTTAAATGGTCTTTTGGTATCTGGTAACTTAGGTTACTTTGGCAATCGTTTTCTAAATTTGTTCTGTCGGTACGTGTAAGCGATAGCTTAACGTATGTTTTTAAACTGTTGAGTTTTGGCGCTTCGGGCCTTGTGGTTTCAAATAAGATTTTACGACGGTTTGATAAACGGATTTTATTAAGTCTTCAAATGTTTTTAATATATAATACCGTCGTTAGCCTCTTGGGCGTTTGTAAATGTTTGCGAAAATTTCCTTCAGCCTTGTGGGTTCCATCTCGGGGCCCACGGCGCTGTAATATTCCTGGTCGGCTCTGGGGGTGTTACACTATTTCGACCATAACTCCTTCGTCCGGACTCCGATTGACTCACCGTTTGAGCCATTGGAAAGCTAACTTGATGATATATAATATTACAAAGATTCAGAATTTTTGGAGTTTCCAAGAATTAATGGTGACTTTACAAAGTCGATCTCACACGTGAAAAAGTCGATTAAGGACACAGAACTCAACAAAACGACACCGAAACGAACTCGGATGACAAAAAGTGCAGAATTAATAATTCTCGGAATGACGAAACGGTTACAATAGAGTCTCTAAGATGGACTTACGCCAAAAATCGAAAATTACCGGAAATCGAAATTGCGGATATTACATACTACCCTTCTTAAAAGAAGTTTCGTCCCGAAACTTAAAACAAGTAGGGAGATGCAATGTCCCGCCAGGAAAACTCAATGAGATACAGAAGAAACGCGTAACTTACGTCCAACGGCGAAACGTTATTAGCAACGCAAAGGCACATACGGCGTGAAAACACGCTCCACGACGACCAACGCAACGCCACCGATAGAGACATAATAAAATCAAAAAGTGACAAGCGTCATCAAACAGATGATATAATCGAGTCAATTATCCAAACAATCCCGAAACACACGACACCTATTACAAGGAAACACGCACAGTCGGAAAAACAGAAATAAACACAAAACGATCCAAAACAAGATCACGGCTCGTTCGAACGATAAAAACCGAAATACAGAACAAGCTCAGAAGGTATCAACGAACACGACTGAGTAGACAGAGTTGAAAATACAGAAGTTCAATATCCGATCCACGTCTAACAAAAAAATGTTTAACTCCGAAATTCGAAACAATAAAGCGAGAAAATAACATAATATACAACTGATAGATCACGCCCCTCAGGAACTACTCGGAGTCGATCCTGTTATCAATGCTCAAGTCCGTGCCTCGGAAGGCTTGGTAACCATCTCGCAAAACTGAACCCGGTGTCCCTCGAGTCCGCACCTGTAACACGTTACTGGAGGAGAAGGACAATGTGCACGAACATGTCCCGCCACATTACAATTAAAACATCTCCTGGATTTACCAGGAGTCAGAACAGAAGACTTGGAACTCTCAGTTCCACGCATCGAGCGATGGAGCTTCACAGCGGAGAGACTACTACGTTGCAAATTAGAAACACCGACTCCTGTACTGTCCACACGGTCATCGGACTTCCCCTGCTTCTTCGACTCGGGCACACGCTCCGACAATAACGAAGCTAGTTCACGAGCTAAGACTCGATCTTGATAGTCCCTCAATGAAGTGCAATTGAATCCCGACATATACACATGAATATCTGGCTTCATCCGCCTATCAAAGTGAAGGATCCTCTCTTCCTCGGTTCTCACCCGGTCTCGCACATAACTGAGTTGTTTGCTATAATCGATGATAGCCTGCGACACCGATATATCTTGCAGTTCTGCCAAATAAAATTCACGAATCCTCTGCTCTCTAATCGGTTTCGGACAGAACTCAGCTTCCATAAATGCTTGGAACTCCGCCCACGTGACATCACGATCACGAGGTTTAACAGCTTCCCATCAATTAGCGGCATCTTTGTCAAGAAGGTACTGAGCGATAGGTACCTTCCGCTCTTCAGGACATCCGACAGCCTCGAAAATCTTTCCCAACTGAAAAAATCCACCCTTCCCAGCCCAACGCATCCGCAGCACCGGCGAATCGAGGGAGATTCATACGAACTACCTCGCGAAGCCATTGATTTACAGTGACGTTTTGACTCGCGTCAATGCTACGTTGAACCACCTGGGTCAACTGAGTCATTTGAGTTGCTACCTGTTGCAATATAGTAGCAACACCCAAACTAAAATCATTCCCAGCAACATTCTCTCGATTCTGCATCTGATCCCCGTGGCCATCAGCACCACGGTTACGAGCACGACCTCTGCCCCTCGGCATACTAACAAACAATAACCTATGGTAACGAAAGATCATAACACATAGCAAGATATTCACATTTCCGTCTATAATCATACCATTAAATCATATACATATTACGATTTAATTCAAGCTAGAAACACGATATACAAAGTGTTATCCGACAATCTTCATTAATAATGTCGTTGTTATGTGAATTATAAATGCAATGAAATTAAAGTCATTCACTATATCAAAATCATTTTTCAGACGGGTTCGCTAGGAACTCACCAAGTTGAAAACCATTTTCAAAAACGTTCAAAAATGCCAAAAAAAAAAGCCGTTGACGGTAATACTTTTCCAAATACTCACCAAAAGTCATTTCCCGAATACCAAATACCGTCATAGAATACCATTTGAAATTACAAGGCGAAGACGCCAAAACTCAATAGTTTCAAAACGTACGTTAAGTCATCCCTTAAACGTACCAACAAAAGAGTTAAGAAAAAAGGTTAACGAAATAACCCAAATTTACAAGATATCTGAAAGGTCATTTTAAAACACACGATTTGGCAAAAGTACCAAAAAGTCATTTGAACTTTACACACGCAACGGATAAGAACACAGTCAAATTACACATAATCATACACAACATTTGTTGTTCCTGAACAACACACATAGAGTACGGTCTCAAACGGTCAGTCTAACAATCGCAAAAGTTACACTTATGGCCAGAATGTAGTTTCCGAGCTTCTGCAGACCAATTAGTGTATGATTTAACAGAGACTTAGCGTGCGCTAGCCATGCCACGTTAGCGCGCGCTAGCTATTCTAATCCAGCAACACATTCATGAGCATACACTAAATGATACCAAAAGTCGAAGGTTAAAAATAGACAGCAACACACGAATCCAAACGCCAACAATTTACATCCTCACTACATAACTTTAACCGAAATTCATGAAACCGAAAAGTTGAAGGCGAAAGTCACGTCTCAAGTAAATTTTTGATAGACCTCGTTTGAGCATTTAAAAATCAATTTTTGAAAATTTTCAATGCAAGATGAACATAAAATACATGTAGTTGAATTCCCAAAAATCTTTGGTCTCGAGGTCATCATCCGGAAATCAAATCATTTTTCCTTCTCGAAGGATATTTTTAAATAGAATTTACGTGACTTCCCCAAAATATTTGAAGTTTAAAATACCACACTGATAAACTTTTATTGAGTAACCAATCCAAAATATCGCTCCTGTAAAAACAATTTCACACAAGGATGTATATATATACATACACACATATCGGTACTAGTCTTTATCCCGGCACAACACGAAAATCAAACAAGTATGGAGTAAGTATTCACGAGGCACAATTAAACTCCACATAATAACACAGAATCACATAAACTCGTATAACACGAGACACAACAAAGTAGGGAGACATACATCCACAGATCGAACGAAGATGATGGTTGTGCCTCGATACTAATCACGATCGACAACTCAGACGACGCGTCGCGACACTACTCAGTCAGACAAAATCTGACAAGACAAGACAAAACAAGACCCGACAACACACAACTCAACCCGACAGCCTAGGTTTCCTCAACCTAAGCTCCGATACCATATTCTGTAACACCCCCAAACTAATCGGGAATATTACAGTGCCGTAGACCCTCTCCGTGAGGATCTACCAGGCTAAATACAAAAACGATAAGTCAATCATATGCCGACATGGCTACATAAAGGACCATCAGACCGATTTGATCTTTACCTCAACACACACAACATTACATACAAGATTCTTGCCCAGAACACATACCCACGCAGGGGCTAGAATACAATAACACTCCCATAAATCGAGAAAATAACACATCTGAGGGATAACCAACACGACTCTACCAAATACTCTACAATTGGTCTTCACGTGATTAGTATCTTCGTCTTCCATCATCCTTCGTATCGATCCTGTGATTCGCTCCCATTTACTGCAAGTACCTGGACGCAATACAGACATCCACCCCCCGAATACTCGGGGGTTAGCAAAACTCCACTGTTTTGCTAGTGCAAGTATAAAACAGAAGTACAAGCCATACATAACATACTTCAAGAACATAAAAGTCTTGAATATACTTTCCGAAATAACTCACTTGATCAAAACCATTGAATTATAAAAAGGGTAGGAAATAATACCATGTATCTCTTACAAAACATTTTATAATCTCGGGAGTTTTGAAGACATTTGGAAATAAGAAATTCTCAAGTCTTTCGAAAACACTTAGGGACACGGCCCAAATATCATTTTCCAAAATACAAGTTCCGATATCAATTCAAGGGGTCCACAACCCATTTCACGAAATACAGGGTCCACGACTCAAATCACAAAACACGGGGTCCACGACCCAAATCACAAAACATAGGGTCCACGACCCAAATCACATGACACAGGGTCCACAACCCAAATCACATAACACATATTCCTAAGGATTATTCGCGTTCCGTGCTAACAAGCCACGAACCTCAGATGCTCCCTCGGAACATACCCGAGTGAATAACCCAATAGGAAACCATACCGAATCACATGTCCTCGTGACAACAGTCACAGAACCAATAACAAATCACAACCATAAGTTATCCCGGCATCGCGCTAACAAGCCACGAACTTTGGAGTCCCCGCAAGACATACCCGATGATAACCCCCACAAGTTATCGTGGCATCGGGCTAGCAAGCCTCGAACCTCGGAGTCCCCGCAAGACATACCCGGATTGGATAACTTTACGGTCACACCCGACCCATTCTAACAAGTATGGATCCCGGAGATTTATCAATCCTACCCGGAGGCACATCACTTTCAACGATCACATAACAATGAGCAGAACATCAAGCCAAGCAACAATTAAACATCACAACCTCCTTTCAAAGGAGTAACAACTAATATCACACACATTACGTTCTTACCGAACAAGTACACATAACATTTCGTAATCCCTGGCAAAGGATTACGGTCTACTAAACTCACTCAAAGTGATCATAACATCTTTCAATATACAAAACCAACCCACATATTTCGAGAACACATATATTCACGAAGTACACAATTTATCGTTGAAAGACAACTTATATCGAGAACATACCGATCCCTTTTTACGTTCATTAAACATTGAATTTTGCATAAAATCATTTATCGATAATTATGCCTATGAAACATGAAACGTATGGACAAGATACTTGCCTCAAAATCGGCACGCAAGTATTCCGACGAACACGGCTCAACCGGGAAGCTTCGAAACGCTCGATGCTAACGAAAAGGAAGACGACGACGAACGGAAAGGTTCAACATGGGTTCTTCGCAAGAAAATCGACCCTAACATCATACAATTAATAAATCAATGATCATACGAGGAAGAATAATCGTAGAACGCCCGAAAACCCCTCTATGACATTCTACCGGACACCTTCAAGGCGTCGATTAAGAACTCAACCAAAACGACGAATCTATACGATCCGACCATGGAATAACAAGGGAAATGATATAATACATTCAAATAATCATCAAACCATCACAATACTAAGTTAAATCGGATTAAACGGACGAAATCAAACAAAATACCCAAATTCCCCAACACTAGGATTTCTAGAAAATCTGACCTGATTTGCTCGATCAAAGGATGTTATAGGATGATTCATCAATGATATAAGCTCTAGGACTTCATGGATTCGTTTTATAACAACATGCCTTCACCTTCTCCGAACCTCCAGCCGCGGACAGAAAAGATAAGAAATGAAAAATGAGTGGAAATATGACTGCTCAGTCATATTTATACTGGCACGGCCTAGCGTGCGCTATCCTTCCGGACTAGCGTGCGCTACCGGCCAGTATCGGCCCAGAAATCAGCTTTGTGCCGCGGCCCGGCCAGAAGGGGCCGTGGCCCGCGGTACAGCCCGCTCCAGCATAAAAAGGCACACGGTGCAGTCTTAGCTATTTCGACCACAACTCCTTCGTCCGGACTCCGATTGACTCACCGTTTGAGCCATTGGAAAGCTAACTTGATGATATATAATATTACAAAGATTCAGAATTTTTTGTGTTTCCAAGAATTAATGGTGACTTTACAAAGTCGATCTCATACGTGAAAAAGTCGATTAAGGACACAGAACTCAACAAAACGACACCGAAACGAACTCGGATGACAAAAAGTGCAGAATTAATAATTCTCGAAATGACGAAACGGTTACAATAGACTCGCTAAGATGGACTTACGCCAAAAATAGAAAATTACCAGAAATCGAAATTGCGGATATTACACCATAGACACCGTGACACCTGGTTGCCAACGTGTCACACGATCGTTCCCATCGTGTGCACCATCGTGTGTACTGCAAAGGGCAACATCAAATTATTTTATTATAAAATCCCATCGTGAGTCCCCCCTTTCAATATAAGCCCATCTTCCTTGACTAAGAGTCAAATACATAAACTGTAGCCCTCCTTTTCACTACAAACCCTAATCAATTAAAATCAGTTAAAATCCATTAAAATCAAATGCGCGAAATGAGCGGTCGATTACGAGAAAGCGATTTAGGAGGAATCGAAGCACCTCAACCAAAAAGAAGAAGGAGGATACCTCCTCCCAAGCCACCATACATAACTAGGCCGAGAGGAAGATATTCAATGCTCAGAGTAAGTTTTTTGATTTTGTTGTATGTGTAGTGTGTACTGCGAATTAATGTGTTTCATGAAACAGGGCCTATTTAAAAACACTGCGAACACTCGAGTCATACTAGATGGTGATGATGATGATGATTTAGAGATTTCTGAGAAGACAACTAAAGAGATTATTTTAGAAGAAGAAGTTCATGAAGATGGTGATACAAGACTAAAGATACAACAACAGATGGGGGAAAAAGGATCCAAGTGATTGTCGTTTTTAAGTTATTATTAGATATTTTGGTGTGATGGTGATGAACTTTTGTTTTGTAAAGTTATATGCTTTGGATATGCTTTTGCTGTAAACTATTGCTCTTTAAAGTGAGCTATTTTGTTATGGTTAATGTTTGCCTCCATAATCACCTTTATTTGTTTTACATCACTGAACACTTAAATTTCAATTCAAAGATAAAGAAAATAGACACAAAATTATGCATTTCAACTAATAATCAGAATACTGAATCAATACATGGTCCATCGAGGATCAAAATATCAGCACATGATTGTTGCTAGTAAGTCACAAAATATAAAAATACATAAGCAATTTAAGTTTCATGATATGGACATCCCCTTATGTCATGGTCATCATTACAACAAATGCTACACCTCTTCTTCTGTCGGCGCCTTTGCCTCGTTTGTTCATCCATTCCTTGAGTTTCTTCAGGGATTTTCAAATCCACACCAGCTATGGGAATGAATGCTTTGCAAGATTTTCTATTGTGTCCGGTTCCTTTACATTTACCGCAAACCTGAGGCCGTCCACCTGCGGGCAAATTTTCAACAGCGGACCATGCGCGACTCATCCTTGGTCGGCCGGCTTGTCGTACCCCCTCTGTGTAATATCCGGAATTTCTACTACTATTGTTTAATATTATTTTATCCGAGTTATGTTGTACATCGTGGAATCTGTACAGTATGGATAAAATAATGAAGGACTAAGATGTCAGTATTGGTATAATTGTCGTATTTGGTAGACAATTACAATTGAGAATATCGTGTATCAGGTTATCGCACTTTTGATATTGGGTATATCGTATGAGAATATTATTGGATTCAGTATTTGTGTTCAGTGTGTCGTATGTTTGTTTTTGGTATGTCGAGACGTTGGACAGAAATTGCGGGAAATGGCTAAGTGTAGCAATATTAGCGCACGCTAATATGAATTCCTAGCGCACGCTATCGTGCAGGTTTAGCGCACGCTAATGGTAAAAGATAGTGCACGCTAGTTCAGAACAGATCAGAGGGAATCTACGTGTGGACCCGGTCACTTTCAGCGCATGTGCCGACGAAGTCAACTGATGTTTGTCGTAAAGCATTAGCGCACGCTAATGCCTGTTGTTAGCGCATGCTAATATCAGATCGGTCAACAGGGAATCTTGGCTTTATTGGTTGCTTTCGGCATGTGGGGTCACGAGCATATTCGGGGTAGGTGCAGACTGTAGCAAGTCAACTACGATTAGCGCACGCTAAGATACAAGATTTTGCGTGCGCTAGACATTGTAGTTTACGTACGTTATTGCATGGGCATTACGTACGTAGGCTGATGTGCGGAGCAAGTCAGTAGCCTCTGGACCGCGATAGCGCACGCTAACGAAAGAGAGTTAGCGCACGCTAAGCATGTAACGTACGTTAAATGAGGATGTTAGCGTACGTTAATAATATACAGTATATATATGTGTAGTTGGGCATTATCCTTCATTTCGTCCATTCCTTCCTTGCAACCGAGAGAGAGAGAGTTTTTAGAGAGAAGTTGGAGGTTCCAAACACTGAGAGATGATGATCTTTAACAAAGATTAAGCTGAGGAACATGGATTAAAGTCTTGTTCTTGAAATTGTTGATGATTCTTGGAATAAAGTTGATTGTTCTCCTTCATGGTTCGTCTATACAAGGTAATAGTTCTTCACCTTTGGATTTCGTTTTGGATTGGAGATTGATGTTCTTGAGTTGATGAGTATCATATAAACAAGTTAATAAGTATGATTAGGACATGGATTACCGGATTATGATGATGTTGTTATTGATATATGGATATTGATGTGATTCGTATGGTTTGAATCGTGTTGTTCGTCCTCTCGAGATAAGTTGGTTAATTCTTCTCCTCGGTTTCGGATGTTGACGTTATTGTTGATAATTACTCACTGTAATGATAGATTATGGAAGTATTGTTACGTTCTTAAGGTTTCATGATGTTGATATTGAGGAAGATGATATATGGATATAAGACTTGGATTATAAGTTGAATGATTGTTTATATGTTAAAGGATATCGGATTTAGTTGTCTTGATAGCTTTGAACATGGTTTCGAATTACTTAGTGTTCTTGATAATCGCCATATGTTGATCGATACTTGTAAAACATGCAAACTGTACAGCAGTAGCGCACGCTAAGCTTACTGGCTAGCGCACGTTATAGGGAGCGACTTAGCGCACGCTACGTTGAGTGATTAACGTGCGCTAAGTAGGCAGACAATGCAGTACATCGTATTATGATTATGAATTCGTGCTGGTTCGAGTTGGATTATGCATATCTATGTTTAACCGAGATATCGTAGAACCGTTGAGTTTGTGGATTGGTTATATCGATTATTGATTGTTATCGAATGTGTGTTAAATTTATTATTGCGATAGGTTGCGATAATCGATCGGTTATTATAACCGTATATTGCGGTCATGTTCGAGCATGTTCGTGAATTGCGTGGTCAGGGCTGAGGAGCTCGTAGACGAAGGCAATGAAATTGGTAGCGGCTTCATCATCGTCGTATCGGTATCGAGGCAAGTTATTACTTGCTCAGTTATGATATTTAATGAATGGTTTCAATTTCATTTCGTTTATAATGCATATAACGATGATTATTATTGTGAACTCGGGGTATTTGGATTGTATATCGTTCTTCTGATTCTGGGAGGTAAATCATAATGTATATGCTTTATCTCGGTTATTGGTATATTCGGGTATCAAGGTTACATTGTGATAAAGATGAGGATATGAATATCTATAGTTCATGGTGTGTTTGGATCGTCGAGCATTGAGGATAATTGCCGATGATGATTTGACATCGAGATTGCTCCTGAAGGACTCGGGACAAGTATCTTAGTTTTGATTTCGGTTTAGTGTTGATGATGTGATCATGCAGGTTGTCTTTCATATTGTTGAACATGAGGTCGTCCTAGTTGTTTTGTCATAATGTCGTTCATGTTATTGAGTCATGTGTTGTTCATGTCAATGAACATATTGACTTGCATATGTGTATGCATAATTGTATTGTTTACGTTGTGTTGATCCGTTGGGATCGTGTGATCTATGCTGAGGGCGCTGGATCAGATGTGCACCTCGTTATGGTCCGACAGGATCATCTTGGGATCTATGCTGAGGGCGCTGGATCATTGGACGGGTTCTTCCACCTCGTTATGGTCCGACGGGATCATCTTGGGATCTATGCTGAGGGCGCTGGATCGTTGGAGTACCCAGTGTTGTGTTGATGATCTCATATGGATTCGCATCGTTGGTTTTGCTTATGTTGTTGTGCATATGTATATTGTTGGTTATCCACCTCGTGTTGATTTGGTAGGATCATCTTGGGACCTATGCTGAGGGCGCTGGGTCATGGGATTTCAATTGAGTATACACTATTGATATTGTTTTGAGCATATTGACGTTGTCATATGAGTATGCATTTGTAGGTCTTGTGTTAGGACCATGTCCGTGTGTGGTATTGATCTGATCTCGGATTTGACTGACATGATTGCCGTGGCATTTCATACCTTGAGGTATGTTCCGTACTTTCCTTTGGTATTTGTCTTTGATGGACAATCGATTATCGTATTGGAATTGTCGATGTTATCCGATGGATTGAATTGGCCAGAGTTGGTATAATTTCCGTATCGCGAGTTATGATAATGTTTTGAGAACCTTGAGTATTGTTGAGATACCGTACAGATATTTCGGTATTATCTTATTGTGTTGTTAAGAATACAAATCGTGGATTTTCGTAAAGTTACGACGGTAAGGTTACATTGGTCGTATTCTTACTTAGTATTTCCATTGATATGTAATTATTGACGTGATGTGATTGTTATCATTATTGGATATTATGGTTGACCCCGTCGTGGGTTTTCTTTTTAGGTTCTTTGGATATCGAGCTTGTAGCGGTCGTGAAGAGATGAGCTTCCCGGAGGATACTGGCTAGAGCATGTATTTGTGTATCGAGTTTCCTGATCAGTTGTTGTATTCCGCTGCTAGAGTATTTTTAATTGTTTATCTTTTTCCGCCGCGTGAGTATTTTTAAATGGCCTTTGGTCTCTGGTAACTTGAGTTACTTTGGCAAATCGTTTTCTAAACTATTGAGTTTCGGCTGTTTGGCCTTGTGGTTTCAAATGAGATTTTACGACGGTTTTGTTAAACGGGTTTTGTAAAGTTTTCGAATGTTTTTAAAAGATAGTACCGTCGTTAGCCTCTTGGGTGTTTGTAAATATTTGCGAAAATTTCATTCAGCCTTGTGGGTTCCATATCGGGGCCCACGACGCTGTAATATTCCCGGTTAAATCTGGGGGTGTTACAGAATATGGTATCAGAGCTTAGGTTGAGAAAACCTAGGTATTTGGGTCGAGTTGGGTCGTGTTTTGGGTCGCGTCATTCGAGTTTTCGATTGACTAATACTAGAGCCGTGAGTTTTTGTTGTTCACTCGGGCTTATGGGTTATGTGATTTATCAGTGTGGTACTGGGATTGTTGTAAACTTTTCCAAATGGTGCTAACGTGATTCTCTTGAAAGAGATGTGTTGTGTTCTCAAGTTGAACTGATTTTGCAAAACGTGTGTTTTGAAAATACCTGTGTCGAGTATTTTCTTGAGTCGAGACATGTGCCAGTATCACGGGGAATCGTCGGCTTCACGATCTGTAAGTATTTGGATTTTCGAATTTCATTGAGATTTACTGCCGTTCTAAATTGATATGCTTTGAGATTCGGAAGAATATTATGTGTTATGATTATGAGATAACAGAACACAGTAGTTGGGACAGGATTGATGATCTTGAGACGCTATGATTTTGGAAATCAATATGTCGGTTAGATTTTGGAAACGGAATTGTGTATTCGGGAGAAGGACTATGAATTGTTGAGAAGAACATGTAGTCATGCTAATTCATTTTGATATATGAACTGCTTTTGAGCATTTGAATATATACTTTTCAAAATGAACGTTTCACGAATGTTTTATGGAAAATGATTTTTGGGCCGAGACCCAATTGAATTTGAAATAGTTTTACAACTCAGGACTTAGGGTCCGAAAGGAGTTTTTTACTTTTTGAAATGCGGAACGAGATATGGGCTTAGACCCTGATGTTTCAAAAAAGACTTTTCTGTTTTCTAAAACTCCCGAGATTTGTAAAACACTTTACCAATTGTTTTTATTTCCGCCTTTTGAGGTTTTTGGTTTACTTGTTCACATGAAACTTCTCGGGTAGTCTTTCGCTGTGTTTGATTTATTGATTATTCAATGTTTTGTCATAGCATAATTGAGGTGATCCAGGATGGGTTAATGATTGACGTTGTGAGCCATATGTGGAAAGAGGAGTTTGTATCCGAGCTTATATATTGAGATTTTAGAACTCTATCGGGTGATTTTCTGATGAAATATCAGTGAATATTGGTGACAAACCAAATTGGTATACAGGAGTATGCATGTGGTCAATCATTTGCATAGTTTTCATTTTAAAACTTCGGAATCGTGCGGATTCGAAGGAAACTGTTATCGAATACTTGGCACTGGCGAACCAGTTTAATTTTCCGAAAATTATTTTCGTGGTCTTACGAAAATTTATGTTTTGAGTTTTGAAATTTTTTAAAGAACTTTCGAAAATATGTCTTCTTGACGAGACTATATGATTTCAAACTGGTTTTGAAAATATGATCGATATACATACGCATTTAGTGCATAATGCATATCATGGTGAAGTTCTGAGTGTGACTCACGAACTGGATAAGACATCGGTGTGGTACGATGAAAAGAGATTCGAGTATGGTAGTTTGGTTATCCAGGGATGATCGGTTGATTTATTGAATAAGAGAAATATGCTGCGTGTTGTAGATCCATGCACAGGACGTAATTTTGGAACTTTGGATTTTATGAAACTGGAGCATGTGTGCTATGTGGCTCTATTGATGTGGTGGTAGCGTGATTTTACTACTTTTTAATTTTGAGCCATACTGATTGGTCATTCCCACTCCATGTATGATTTGGGATGTTCGCCGATTTTCGACTGGTTGTTCGTACGCCTGAGAGGTCCGTTCAACAGTCGGTTGTGTTTCGTTGAGATCCACTGTATGTGATTTGTTTAGCGTATTGAGACTGTACAGTGAGGTCACTTGCTAGTATCTCAGGAGATCGTCGACTTTGCGCATTGGTAAGTATGCTGTTGTGGTTATTCTATAGTGATGATGATTGATCATTGTCGTGATGGTTTTGGGATATTTTGGGTTGAACGGTATGTTTGTTTGTTTTTATGACGGCTTGCAAGTTTTGAGGCCGAAACTTATTTTAAGTGGTGTAGAATGTAATATCCGGAATTTCTACTACTGTTGTTTAATATTATTTTAACCGAGTTATGTTGTACAGCGTGGAATCTGTACAGTATGGATAAAATAATGAAGGACTGAGATGTCAGTATTGGTATAATTGTCGTATTTGGTAGACAATTACAATTGAGAATATCGTGTATCAGGTTATCGCACTTTTGATATTGGGTATATCGTATGAGAATATTATTGGATTCAGTATTTGTGTTCAGTGTGTCGTATGTTCGTTTTTGGTATGTCGAGACGTTGGACAGAAATTGCGGGAAATGGCTAAGTGTAGCATTATTAGCGCACGCTAATATGCATTCCTAGCGCACGCTATTGTGCAGGTTTAGCGCACGCTAATGGTAAAAGATAGTGCACACTAGTTCAGAACAGATCAGAGGGAATCTACGTGTGGACCCGGTCACTTTCGGCGCATGTGCCGATGAAGTCAACTGATGTTTGTCGTAAAGCATTAGCGCCCGCTAATGCCTATTGTTAGCGCATGCTAATATCAGATTGGTCAACAGGGAATCTTGCCTTTATTGGTTGCTTTCGGTATGTGGGGTCACGAGCATATTCGGGGTAGGTGCAGACTGTAGCAAGTCAACTACGATTAGCGCACGCTAAGATACAAGATTTTGCGTGCGCTTGACAGTGTAGTTTACGTACGTTATTGCATGGGCATTACGTACGTAAGCTGATGTACGGAGCAAGTCAGTAGCCTCTGGACCGCGATAGCGCACGCTAACGAAAGAGAGTTAGCGCACGCTAAGCATGTAACGTACGTTAAATGAGGATGTTAGCATACGTTAATAATATACAGTATATATATGTGTAGTTGGGCATTATCCTTCATTTCGTCCATTCCTTCCTTGCAACCGAGAGATAGTTTTTAGAGAGAAGTTGGAGGTTCCAAACACTGAGAGATGATGATCTTTAACAAATATTAAGCTGAGGAACATGGATTAAAGTCTTGTTCTTGAAATTATTGATGATTCTTGGAATAAAGTTGATTGTTCTCCTTCATGGTTCATCTATACAAGGTAATAGTTCTTCACCTTTGGATTTTGTTTTGGATTGGAGATTGATGTTCTTGAGTTGATGATTATCATATAAACAAGTTAATAAGTATGATTAGGACATGGATTACCGGATTATGATGATGTTGATATATGGATATTGATGTGATTCGTATGGTTTGAATCGTGTTGTTCGTCCTCTCGAGATAAGTTGGTTAATTCTTCTCCTCAGTTTTGGATGTTGACGTTATTGTTGATAATTACTCACTGTAATGATAGATTATGGAAGTATTGTTACGTTCTTAAGGTTTCTTGATGTTGATATTGAGGAAGATGATATATTGATATAGGACTTGGATTATAAGTTGAATGATTGTTTATATGTTAAAGGATATCGGATTTCGTTGTCTTGATAGCTTTGAACATGGTTTCGAATTACTTAGTGTTCTTGATAATCGCCATATGTTGATCGATACTTGTAAAACATGCAAATTGTACAGCAGTAGCGCATGCTAAGCTTACTGGCCACGTTATCGGGAGCGACTTAGCGCACGCTACGTTGAGTGATTAACGTGCGCTAAGTAGGCAGACAATGCAGTACATCGTATTATGATTATGAATTCGTGCTGGTTCGAGTTGGATTGTACAGTCTATGTTTAACCGAGATATCGTAGAACCGTTGAGTTTGTGGATTGGTTATATCGATTATTGATTGTTATCGAATGTGTGTTAAATTTATTATTGCGCTAGGTTGCGATAATCGATCGGTGATTATAACCGTATATTGCGGTCATGTTCGAGCATGTTCGTGAATTGCGTGGTCAGGGATGAGGAGCTCGTAGATGAAGGCAATGAAATTGGTAGCGGCTTCATCATCGTCGTATCGGTATCGAGGCAAGTTATTACTTGCTCAGTTATAACATTTAATGAATGGTTTCGATTTCATTTCGTTTATAATGCATATAGCGATGATTATTATTGTGAACTCGGGGTATTTGGATTGTATATCGTTCTTCCGATTCTGGGAGGTAAATTATAATGTATATGCTTTATCTCGGTTATTGGTATATTCGGGTATCAAGGTTACGTTGCGATAAAGATGAGGATATGAATATCTATAGTTCATGGTGCGTTTGGATCGTCGAGCATTGAGGATAATCGCCGGTGATGATTTGACATCGGGATTGCTCCTAAAGGACTCGGGACAAGTATCTTAGTTTTTATTTCGGTTTAGTGTTGATGATGTGATCATGCAGGTTGTCTTTCATATTGTTGAACATGAGGTCGTCCTAGTTGTTTTGTCATAATGTCATTCATGTTATTGAGTCATGTGTTGTTCATGTCAATGAACATATTGACTTGCATGTGTGTATGCATAATTGTATTGTTTACGTTGTGTTGATCCGTTGGGATCGTGTGATCTATGCTGAGGGCGCTGGATCAGATGTCCACCTCGTTATGGTCCGACGGGATCATCTTGGGATCTATGCTGAGGGCGCTGGATCATTGGACGGGTTCTTCCACCTCGTTATGGTCCGACGGGATCATCTCGGGATCTATGCTGAGGGCGCTGGATCGTTAGAGTACCCAGTGTTGTGTTGATGGAATCATATGGATTCGCATCGTTGGTTTTGCATATGTTGTTGTGCATATGTATATTGTTGGTTATCCACCTCGTGTTGATCTGGTAGGATCATCTTGGGACCTATGCTGAGGGCGCTGGGTCATGGGATTTCCATTGAGTATACAGTGTTGATATTGTTTTGAGCATATTGACGTTGTCATATGAGTATGCATTTGTAGGTCTTGTGTTAGGACCATGTCCGTGTGTGGTATTGATCCGACCTCGGATTTGACTGACATGATTGCCGTGGCATTTCATACCTTGAGGTATGTTCCGTACTTTCCTTTGGTATTTGTCTTTGATGGACAATCGATTATCGTATTGGAATTGTCGACGTTATCCGATGGATTGAATTGGCCAGAGTTGGTATAATTTCCGTATCGCGAGTTATGATAATGTTTTGAGAACCTTGGGTATTGTTGAGATACCGTCCAGATATTTCGGTATTATCTTATTGTGTTGTTAAGAATACGAATCGTGTATTTTCGTAAAGTTACGTCGGTAAGATTACATTGGTCGTATTCTTACTTGGTATTTCCATTGATATGTAATTATTGACGTGATGTGATTGTTATCATTGTTGGATATTATGGCTGACCCCGTCGTGGGTTTTCTTTTTAGGTTCTTTGGATATCGAGCTTGTAGCGGTCGTGAAGAGATGAGCTTCCCGGAGGATACTGGCTAGAGCATGTATTTGTGTATCGAGTTTCCTGATCAGTTGTTGTATTCCGCTGCTAGAGTATTTTTAATTGTTTGTCTTTTTCCGCCGCGTGAGTATTTTTAAATGGCTTTTTGGTTTCTGGTAACTTGAGTTACTTTGGCAAATCGTTTTCTAAACTATTGAGTTTCGGCTGTTTGGCCTTGTGGTTTCAAATGAGATTTTACGACGGTTTTGTTTAACGGGTTTTGTAAAGTTTTCGAATGTTTTTAAAAGATAGTACCATCGTTAGCCTCTTGGGTGTTTGTAAATATTTGCGAAAATTTCCTTCAGCCTTGTGGGTTCCATCTCGGGGCCCACAGCGCTGTAATATTCCCAGTTAAATCCGGGAGTGTTACACTCTGGAGGTACGCAAACGATGGATGAGATCTCCGGTGGGACATTCCACTCATCAGGATGTGGGATAGGACTAATATGCTCCTTATAAGTCTCTCTAAGGCCTTGTTGCTTGAAATAACGACTAACAAAATCATACACGGACAAACCATTGCCGGCGCGCCTGTTACAATAAGCAATTATGTCAAGGATGTTGTATAGGATAATGTATTTTTAATATTGATGAGGTGTAGGATAAATCCAGACCAGTCCTGTGTTGCACACGATGGCAGAACACGATCGTGCCCATCGTGGGTTACGATCGTGTGTTACGATCGTGCCGATCGTTGGTTACGATCGTGCCCATCGTGGGTTACGATCGTGCCGATCGTGGGTTACGATCGTGTGCATTCTGCCATGACCGTGGGCACGACCGTGAGCGTCCTACAGCACCCGCATGCCCACGGCCATGACTGTGTGCACACGACAGCATAGACAAAAACATTGAATGGCCATGACCATGTGCACACGACAGCATAGACAATTACCTTATAGCGGCAACGGCATGACGACATGGAATCTGATCCAAATCAAACTCACGACAACAACATGTCCAGGTTCGAAGGTCGACCTCATAAGAAACTTTGTTTTCTTCGACTTTATAAACAAGTGGGGTGGTAGCTCGAACGGTAAGAGTCAGACTGGCTTGCACAGAGTTAGAAAGCTTTTCAAAAGTGTGCACTGTCAACTCATGGTCTCTTGATGTAGCTTCTCCCCGCTTCTCATCAAACCAATTCTCTATAATTAGGCGAAATATCTCAAGTAACGAGCAAACAGGTAAATGCCTCGCCCACAATATACGATTATTAAAGCATTCAACAGCATTGGATGTCAAGAAGTTATAGCGTCGTACCGGACACTTCGACCTAGCCCACCTCTCTGGCCCAATTTCATAAAGGCGCCTGTGAGCCCCATTAGGGCTTTCGATATGTAGTTTCGAAAAGTAGTTTTCAAAAACTTCTTCACGATGCGTGTAGGCAGCAGTTCTAAAGAGTCCTATAGCATGCGCACCGTAGGAGGTCAGATTTTTTGCAAGATGGTGATAGCACAACCCGTGAAATGCATTCGGATAGACGGCTCGAACAGCATTCTGAATGCTCTTATGTTGGTCACTCACAATCAGTAAATCTTCCATCGGATTGTAGCATCTGCGCAGGTTATACAGAAAATAAGTCCATGATTCGTCGTTCTCTATCGGACCGAGACCAACTGCAAGAGGAAATACTTGCTCATTCCCGTCAAATGTGACGGCCGCAAATAGAGTTCCTTTATTCCTTCCCTTCAGGTGGGTCCCATCAACTATAATCACCGGTCGAAGGCACGTATCAAATGCCCTAATACTCTGTCCGAGTGCAATGAACATGTGGCAAACACTCTCTCACGAGTCGTCTGGAAATCATAAATTGTCCCTGGATTACGCTGTTTTAACAAATACAAATAAGATGGGAGCCTCTGATACGACTAATCAAAGCCGCCATATGTATTCTCTATCGCTATATTCCTCGTCCGGAGAGCAAAACTGTATAGCATGTCAATGCCGTACTCCCTACACATCTCTGCAATCATCTCCTTTGGGCTCAAAGTGACCCCCTCACCGGTCAATCTTTTAGCAAAATAATGGGCGGCAACCTCAGAAGTGACCGATCATGCGGCAGCACGGTTCAAATCAGGGTGACAGCTGTGCTCCAATGTCAACTTAGTAATTCTCCAAATAGTTGCACCCTCAATAGCACACAACCTAAACTGACAATTTTTTCGCCCACTCTTACAGACAAACACTATACGTTTATTGGCGGAATGATCAGTGATACACTGTAGCATGTTTTCCAAATGATACATTCCTACAGTTATCCTCAACTCTGTCTTCGAACGAAAGGTGGACCCCACCTCTAGCTGACCGTGCTTAGGTGGAGGTGCTCGACCCAACCCAAAGTCCGGCACTCTAGGGTCCTAAATGGAATGATCCAGTTACGCATTGATTGTAGATGCTCATGCTCGCTCGCAGATTGATGGTCGGATGACAAGTTCCGACGACTCATAATCCTATCCATTTGGGCCGGTTGGCGAACCCAAGCAAGAAATTCCGCAGATAGTGACTCAAGCAAGTCTTTACAACAATCTTCATCTTCGGATGTATGCACCTCCTCATCTTCCTCGTCTTCCTCATCTTCCTCGTATTGATAATCTTTGGAAGGCATGTCATAATTCATGTTCTTGGGCTCTACTCTCATTGCTACATCCCATATTAACTTCGGGAGTGGAGGAGCTGCTGTTCTCAACATAGACCTCAGGATCTTCCTTGTATTCTACTAGTAATCGAAGTATCTCGGTATCGCCCCGTAATAGGACTTTTACTTTGTTTCCCTTGGCCATGTGTGTCAAGTACCACAATTTGTAATCGGACTCATTTGGACCACCCAAACCCTCTCTGATAACCCCCACGAGGTTTGCACGACTAACTTTGCTCGTGTCGATATAGACAAAAAAGGAGTCCCCGTCTACATATGTTGATCTCTCCCAATGACCACCATGATGTATCAAAATACGCTGCCACGACATTTGATTACAAAAAGATGAATAACTATTCAGAAAACTGAGCGAACAATATTATAAAACGATCTGCCTTGAACACGACCGATGCACACGGTCATATACTACCGTGTGCAGTGACCGTGTGCAAGTTTCTGGCCATGAACACGATCGCTGCACACGATTGTAGACGATCGTGTTAAACGATCGTGAACACGTTAGTTGTGCGCACGATGTCAAGGTCGTTGGACACGACCGTTGCCCACGATCGTTGCACACGGTGGCTTGCCATCGTGTGCAGCGATCGTGTCCGTAAGAACTGGTCGGGAAATTTTTTTCCCCAGCGGTCAAATACTGATGCATACCTTCTTTATGAACCCAGAAGCACGACAAATGAAGTCCTATTTGAACGTCAACTTTTCTTTTCGAATAATCATGTGATTTTTATAAGATTTTTGAGAGACCCTTTGTCAAAAATGGTTGTGTTGTTTTGATGTATATGTTTGTAGTTAAATTTTGGTTGTTGGACATTAATATCGATCGGAGCAGATGAGGAAAGTAAAAAAGAAAAAAGAGAAGAAACGTAGTTTAAATTAAATAAAATAAAAAAAAAGTGAGAAGTCAACATTACAACAAAAGAGAGGACATTTTAGTCTTTTTAATCAAAATGGTACTAAAAACTTATATTTTATGAATGGGGATATAAAACTTATCAATTTTATAATTTGGTATTAAAAAATTGATTCCCAGTAGTATAAATATATCTCTTTTAATTGTATTCTTGTACTGAGAAACACACAAATTATAGTGAATACTCTCTTGGCTTGGTATGCCCCCAGATGTAGTCATTATTGACGAACTGGGCGAACAAATCTGTTCTTTTTATTTTTATATTTTATAACACGTTATCAACACGATGCTCTAACAGTAGAATACTTTTTTCTGATTTTCGAAATGCGCAAAAAAAAAATCGCGAGCAGATTTTCTGCAATGTGAGGCCGCACGAAAATTGCGTTTTCCGCTTCGTTAACCGTCGGGTCAGCCTGAATTTTTGAAAGCAACTTTCCAACATAAATATCTATATATTCAACGGTGGAGATCGGATTTTGTGTAATATTTCTTACTGAATCTATCGCCGAACAGAAGAAGATTTTTACGAGGAAATTTGAAGATCCGACCTCATCCAACACCGAGCTGCTGCACCGCCGCGTTCGAGTCCTTTTTCAGCCAATTATCGAGCCCAGCAGCCCCTTTTCCGGGCGTTTCTCAACTCTCTATCTTTTTCTAATTAATGATTCATTTATCCATTGATTTGTACACTTATGAATCTAACCATGTTTATGTTTTACGTTTATATAGGAAAAATATGTTACTCGTGATAATGTACATACTATGGAGAGAAGCCATATTTAGTATCTCTTTCAAGGATCAAAGATCTGGAATTATTTATGGAGTAAGTAAGCATACCAAATTACTTAATTTTATATATTGAAATTGATTCATGTCACATTTTAATTTGTGAAGATGCTTTGATTTTGTGAATTATGAAAAATATATTTTATTGCAACATGTATTTCATATATCATGTTGTATTGATGTAATAATCGTATTTGTTACGATTTATATATAATGTTTATGATTATATATCGCTGCTCCCGAAGTAGCGCGATTGATATATGGTTGCGTTTCAGGAAAATCATAAAAATTACATATCATTGCTCCTGAAGTAGCACGATTGATATTCCTTAGGAATATAACATGCTCTTAAGAGCAAATTAAGTCTATGGAAAATATATTGATATTTATCCATGATCTTTTGTGCAAAATGGCACAAATGATAGATAAAAGTGAAAATTGAGTTCACTAAGTGATAGTTCTCACGAGAACTATATTATTATCATCTTGATATGATAAACGTAGTTTCAAGTTGAAACTCTCAAATAATCTTAAGAATTATTTCACATAGTTCTCCCGAATGAGCAATTGATATTCTTGACGAATATTAATATTATAGATTATTGTTTATCGTTGCTCACGAGTAGCACACTTAATGTTGATGGAGCATATATTAAATGTTCTTTATAAATTTAAAATTATTGCTGCTCCTGATGTATCACAATTTAATATTCTTGATGGATATTACATGCTCTGGAAAGAGCAATTCATATTTTGAATAATATATGAAATAACGTCGAAAGTTATCAACTATTAACGCAGATGAACTTAAAGTTCAAGAAATATTACTGCTAAACGAGTGATTGTATTTCATATACCTGTTGTATATACACCACAAGAGAATTAGAGTTCTTTGTGAACTAAATGAATTAAGTGATGATCCTTTACGCTAAAGCGAGGGAGACTTGTTGGTGATAAAGATACAAATCCGCGGAATACAAATAAATGGATCACATCACTCTGAGAATCGTCATGAAGACGAGAATCCCAATACACTTGTATGTGCACAAATGATTATAATATTGGGATTACGGAACCATCAAATTACTGCTTCATTGAAATTGCCATAAATTTTGTAAATAGAGAAGTAAAATGCAAAAGAAAATATCATGAATGTCGACAATATTTTCTTACCTCAAGAATTGCTTGATTAATATTATCAATAATCTGGATCCAAAACCAGTGCCAGAAGCACTAGGTAAATAGAAAAATCAATTTAGGTAGAGCTTCTTGCATTGCTCTGTAATACACATGTCAAAGGTGTTGTCCCTATTGAATGCACGATGAATGTTTGTATTAAGAGAAATGAAATTGTGAGACACAATGCGAGATTAATAGCTCAAAGGTTTATGATAAACCTTAAATTAATTCTTCTATTATGGCATTACGTTCTGTTATTTAATATATTAGGCAGTAATAGATATTATGACTACAAATTTGTTGGGTCAGTAAGCGTGAATATCTATATGAAAGTCTCTAATACACTCAAAACTTCTAATGAAGATAAATAGATTCATAACAAGTGTGAATATATCCTCAAGTAAGGATATGTGATAATGACATATTTATGTCATTTAAAAGAGTTTTTGAATGACTTTTATTTATATTGGTGAAAAAGTCAACTCGTGCATAATTGCAGAGTTTAAAATAAAATGCTTAAGTAAACTTAAGTAAATCTCGACTTGAAAGATTGAGTATCGCCCTGATGGAGCGTATTATTTTTACACCAATCAACCTACTTGAGAATAGGTTGTAGATGGATTTGTTTTGAATAGACTACATCCAGTTAGACCCAATAATTGTTTCTTCACGTAATGTGAATATAGACTAAAGATAACGATTAAATTTAAGGACCCGGAGTTCCTTATTTGAGTGTTTAAGAGCATTATGCTCTATCAGGCCTGATATTACATTCAAAATTAACTTGCTAGCAAGAATTAATATTCTCATGATGAAAACATTGAAATGATATTCAGCATATCATACATTATCTTAAAGGATAATAATTAGTCTATTCAAAATAAATTGAGTCTGACTTTGGTGGTCACTGGAATATTGAATGTCTCACCCATTATATAAGATCCAAAACTGGTATTGTGATATGTGATATACCATAGATTGTTCTCTATGAGAATAGTATAAATTATGTTGCATAAACGAATTCCCAAAGAACTGACACAAAATTGTGCTAGTGTTAAATTTGCATATTTCTCCTCATAATCTATACATGGAATATAGATTTATAGTATTAAATGATCTGAAGATGGTTATCTTCAGGGGGAGTAAAAAATGGTTGTACTCTTTTCCTTACTAAGTTTTTTAACGATGGATTTTTCATAGTGAAGATTTTTTACGAGACAACTAATGCAACACATATTTATAAGTGTATATCGTGCACTCTCTTCCTCTATCGAATTTTTTCCCACAAGGGTTTTTCCGGAGAGATTTTTAACGAGGCATGAACATCTCAAAGATGAAGAACAACAATATTCAGAAAGTTGGTAGACAAGATCGATATGCGTCGACTCGAAGATCTACAATGATAAAATTATAATAGAGTTGTTCCTTTTATCCACATTCTTTACATCTTTAGAAAGCGCATTGAGATGCATTTCAAAATTGGCATTGATTGACTTAGCTCACTAAGCATGAACTCCATAAGAGTCGTAATATTATCATGCAAAAGGCATGTCCTAGTGACAATCTGGTAGATTTGTTTACTGAATCACTTTTTACATTCGAAAAATGTGTTCATGGTATTAAAATTCATATACCTACTATTGTCTTCAGGGGGAGTGTCCATCGAAAGAATCTTGTAGATTGGATCCTGAAGACCAATGATGATACTTCTTTTTCCTTTAACTAAGTTTATCCCTTTAGATTTTTCTATCGAGGTTTTCGTTCAGCATGAACATTAAAGCGTAATGTCCAAGGGGAAGTGTTGTAAATATATTATTTTATGGACATTACTTGCAGGATAAGACGCTTAATGGACTAGCTTTTAGGGTTACATCCCTATTTATTAGTATAAATATATCTCTTTTGATTGTATTCTTGTACTGAGAAACATACAAATTATAGTGGATACTTTCCTGGCTTGCTATGCCCCAAGATGTAGTCATTATTGACAAACTGAGTTAACAAATCTATTCCTTTTTACTTTTATATTTTATAACAGACTATAAATTTTTAATTTTGACAAGAAAAAAATTAAAATAGAACACCTATTGGCGTAAGTATTTATTTACATAGAGGAAGGGGGAACAAGGTATTCACAAATCAATGCAAAGGCGTCTACTGGGAATTGATTGGTGGTCCAATGGTAGGACACCTACTCTTAAAGACACTCTTTGGGAGGTCTTGGGTTCAATTCCCACCAAGGAGTGAAAGAGGAGGTTTTTTCTCTTTATGATCCTCTAGCTCCCCAGGGCTAGCTCGAGTGACCGCTAATCAATGTTTAATCTCGCGTCAAGCGGTAGTGTGGGAGTATTTCCTTCTTTGGGAACCCAAGGTCTTGTCGTCGGTGTTTCTCCAGAAGCTGTCTTTGGGAACACTGGCTATTAATCGGTTAAGAAACCTCGCGTGCGCAGTGTACAGAAAAGGCATTGGGAACCCTGGAATTGCTCGAGCAACTCGCGATTTACTTCTCTCAATGGGTTAGGAGTGGGTTCATTGAGGGACTAGGATTAGTGCGGCTAAGCTGGGATCACCTAGTTAGAAAAAAACAAAAAAAATGCAAAGGCGTCTACTTTTATATACCTTTTACTTTGTACGTTTATCTTTTACCGATGTGGGATTTTTGTAAAAGTCATCGACCAAATGCTTTCCGGAAGCAATGTTCTCCTTAAAGTGTGTGCTCAAGTGTGGTATATTTCAAATTCAAAATTCTCAATAATCCAACAAATATTGAGAAATAAAATATTGAGGTGCTTGAGTTTATTTTTTCTTTTTTCTTTTATAATAAATTACAAAAACCACAACAGTTAAATCCCATAACAAAAATGTGAATAACCCTTAAAAGTGTTACAAATATCTCTCAAATATATATTTACTTAACAATAATACTTTTTGGGGATACGTTGTTTCTTAAATAAATCAAAGTCAGTAAAATAAATTAAACATAGGGGTAGTAGTTGTGATTCGCATTTACTATGTTGACTTTGACTCGGTCTATTTCGGTTCGGTTCAGTTCCGTCCGACTTCGAACCGAATCAATTCGGTTCTGTTTTTTTGTTTTCCGATTCGATCTTCTTCAATTTCACTTTGAGTTTCGATTTTTCGAAATTTTCAGTTCGATTTTCAGTTTCCGATTCTGAAATGCCACCCTTACTTTGTAGGACTCCTCCATGCTCCCAATAACCCTCATTTATAGTAGATCAAAATTCTTAATTACTTAATAAACATGAACACGAATGGGACCGAGTTAAATATTTCTCATATGTATTTCTTTAAATAAATACAACTAAAAACAGTACTCCCTCTAATTTTAGCTGTCATTGCATCCTTTTTTTTTCAGTTTTTGCAAAATAAATGACAATTTAGCCTTTTTCATGTCTTAATTTATTACTACCCATTTATCTATTATATATAAAACTTATCCCTCTTAATTTAATGTGCAAGTGGGTTGTATTATATATAAAGCTTATCCCCCTTAATTTAATGTGCAAGAGGGGTTGTGCACAAAAATTAAGTCTTGTCTATAATGCATTCTGTACCAAAATATTTTGATTTTTATAGGTGGCATTCTTCATTGGAAATTTACCTCATATTAATTATTTACATAATCAATATGCATGCTTTCTCTCTATCTCATGATGATGCTACTAATAGTCTCCTACAATATAATGGAGACTCTTCATTGTCCATTGCTTTTGTATTATTCACTTTAACTTTTTGCTTGGTGGGGATGGTAAGTTGGTAACCACTGTGAATTAAAAACGAAATCATATTGTAGTTTCAAGATTGCATAAAATTGTAGAATGTTAAAACAAAAGCTGTTAGTATTTAAAGATTACATGTGAAGAGACTCTTTTAAATGTAACATCTTAGAAAAAGTCTTTTTACATATACTCTTTTAATGTGAATAAACTATTTTAAGTACTGGAAACCTAATTAGTACCGACCATTACACTATGAATATTTAGATGCAATGGTGCAACGCACGGGTTGATAAAACATTACACTATGAACATTTAAAATAAATACAATACATTACATATAACTAATTACATAGACTAAAAGAATTCTACACGAAAAAAGCGTTACGGATGAGTCCTTATTCATATTAAAAGACTACATGTGAAAAGACTATTTTAATTGTAACTTTTAATGTAAATAAACTAATTTAAATACAAAAGTTATGATAACATCATAATTAAATCCTCTAAAATAAATACAATACAAATTCTCTAATAAGCATCTAAATATCGTCATATGCTCATTCAAGCGTCTGCAACCAATGCTTATTCAAGCGTCTGCAACCAAAGACCGTGCATCGCACAGGTTGAATGAAGCTCATAATAACTCATCTCAAAACTCATACTCTCCACTCCTCGTTAATGTCAATTCAATATTTATTGGCACGAGCTTTTGGTGGAAAAAAGTGCACAAAGTTTGAATGATATCTAAAAAGAATTAGAGAGTATATGATAGTATCGCATCCATTTTTATATAGTAAAAGTAAGTGGTGTTCACTAAAGGCTTAATAGGCTTAATAGCCTTGATGCCTTATTTGGTGTAATGTCATGGCGAGGAGTTCCAGCGATACTAGTAGGGGCTCCAGTCCTTTCAGTCATTCTTGTTTTTCTTCAGTTGTATTTCCGCTGCAAATTCCGTTTGGGATGTTTATTTATTCAGGGTGGTGTATTTTATCTTCATATAAAATATACTAGTATTTTGTATTGTCCTGGTGTATTGTACTTAAGCTCCTCATCGGAGTATTTGGTAATATAATGTGGTTCGGTACCACAATTATATTATTTAATTCATAAATTTTCTTTCGCCTGGTGAGTCCCAGTTGGGGTTCCACGGCACTGTAATAGCTGCCTAGTTTGG
This sequence comes from Orobanche coerulescens, assembly GCA_033398695.1. NCBI lineage: Eukaryota > Viridiplantae > Streptophyta > Magnoliopsida > Lamiales > Orobanchaceae > Orobanche > Orobanche coerulescens. The sequence continues at coordinate 194,268,610 of CM065807.1, read as the reverse complement.
GGTGTTACAGAGTTGGTATCGGAGCGTGGTTTTGAATACTACCTTCCGAGTCATGTCTCATTTGGAATCATCGTCATCGGACTAGTATCATTGGACCCGCGTCACGTGTGACCTGTGCAAATGCCGAGCCCCTCAGACCGAAAGAACTGTAAGATTTCTAACGCCATGGTATAATTTCTGGCAATGAGAATCATTCATTCATCATTCAACAGTCAACAATCCTCATCTTTTCTCTTGCTCTCGTGGTGTGAGACAGGGGGACCCTCTATCCCCTCTGCTCTTTTGTTCGGCAGAAGAATATCTCAGTCGTATGATCACAGACTGCCATTTGAAGAAGACTATCAAACCGGACATGGCACAGATGGGCACCCATTATCCCCCATTCTTTCTCTACGCTGACGACATATTGGTTTTTTGTGCGGCGATAGTCTTCTCTGTCCGCCAAATCAAATCAATTTTTGAGACATCATTCATTTTGATCAAGACGATCATGTTAACTCATTAATCACTCAGTTCATTTCACTGTTCAGTTGTTGATCTTGAGGATCATGTCATTAATCTTGTTAACTTGTTCAAGATAATCATTTCAAGAATATCATCAGATAATCATGTCACCTCAGTTAATCATTCATGTAATCACTGAGTTAGAGCGCGTATGCTCATTTTCATCATTTCATGACGTAATCATAATGTGATATTCATACGAGAGCTATAATTATCATGTGACTTTCCTACTTCAGTATGGAGAGAGCAGACAGAGGACGCGGGGGACGAGGCCGCGGTGCGGGCCGAAACCCGAGAGCTCGTGTGAATACACGCGCGAACGCGAGGAATAATGCTAATTCATCGAGCAGTGACGCTGCCACTCATTCACCTGGATGTAATCATTCACTATTAGGGAGTCGTACCCGGGACACAGCTCAGTCAGAAGGTGTACGGGATGATCCACTCGCTTTAATGCAGGGCATGATGGCCCAAATGACTCAGATGGCACAACTGATGGAGACGATGCATAACTCAGCTACTCAAAATCAACAGGCTCCTCCGCCGCCACCTCAGAGGCAAGTGAGGAGTGTGAGCAGTATCATTGGCAACATCTCTCGCCAAAGACCACCTACTTTTGAGGGTTCATCTGAACCGGCGGATATTGTCCACTGGCTCGAGCATTTCGAGAAGTTATTTGCTATGGTAGAGTGTCCCGGGGGACACAAAGTTTCAGTTGCGTCTTACTATATGGGTAAGAGCGCTCATTCATGGTGGTTATCGTTGAAACCCACCGACGGATCATGTACTTGGGATCAATTCAAGACTCTCATGATGGAGAGGTATTATCCGGCCCCACTCAGAGAGGCCAAGTTATCAGAATTACTCACTCCCGACCCCTCAGCGGAAGATGATGTTCTCGCCATCGCCGAGAAATTTCAGGAACTTCTTCCTTCGCCTCATCTATCATTCACTCCGAGGCGGATAAGATTAAGTATTTCAGCAAGAGGCTGAAACCCCGTATGCGGATGCAGTTACTTAATAATTGCACCACTCTGGCCGAATTCATCGAGAAAGCTCTTACTTATGAGCTTACTGCTAAGGAGATTGCTAAGCAGCAACCTTCATCTGCTAGCAAGAAGTCAAAGAATCATAATCGGTCTGAAGGCGGTCAGACAACCTTCAAGAAGCCTTGTGCGGGCTCTACTTTCTCTGAGCGACCTCCTATGGCGCCCAAACCGGCAGAATCGCAGTCCCGAGCAGCCAGTTCGGCCATCACCTGTTTCAAATGTGGGGAACTTGGTCATGGCAGCACCAAGTGTCCGAGGCAGACTATCACATGCCATAACTGTGGGATTGCTGGGCATAAGGCCCGTTTTTGCCGAAGGGACTCCAAACCTACTCCGGTGTCATCTCAGGCCCCAAAGCAGTCAGCTGTTCATAATCAGGCCACTAAGTCTGCGTCGTTCAAGACGACAGGAGCGAATAAAGGTGGAGCCTATAGTCATCAGACGGGAGCGTCCGATGCTGGGACTAGGAAGCCCCGAACTTATGAGATGAAGAAGACCGACGATCCGGAGGCCCGGATGATCTCAGGTAGGGGTGTACAAATCGTTTTTTTTTTTCAAACCGGTTCGGGTTGTATAACCGAACCGGTTTTTGGTCGTAGTCTAAAAACCGGTTTTTTGACCAAACCGGTTCGGGTCGGGTTGGGTTGGGGACTGTAAAAACTCGACCCTATACTAACCGGTTTGGGTCGGTTTGTGACCGGTTCGGGTAGAAAAAACCGGTTATAACCGGTTTTAAAAAAAAAAAAATTAAAAAAATAATATATTCTTATTAAATAAACCCATTATACATTAAATATAAAATTTTATTAAAGAAACTCATTAGAATATTAACTTTTATTCAAACATTTAGAATTTAAAACATAAACTTTTATTAAATAAACTCATTACAACATCAACTATTATTCAAACATTTAGAATTTAAAACATAAACTTTTATTAAATAAACTCATTACAACATCAACTTTTATTCAAACATTTATAATTTAAAACATAAACTTTTATTAAATAAATTCATTACAACATCAACTTTTATTCAAACATTTAGAATTTAAAACATAAATTTTTATTCATCGAGAGTGATATCTTCTTCGGAGCTAGCCTCGTGCGAAGCTTCATCGAGAGCAATTTCTTCATCGGAGAGTGAGATTGCAAAACCTTCTTCCACCTCGATATCGTGTATTTCTTGTTCAATGTCTAGTTCTCCTTCAAGACTTTGAGTGTGTTGTATACGCTCGGATGCGTCCAAGTGATCCTTCAAGCAAATACACATCTCCAATGATGCCGGTGTGAGTCTTGTTCTTCGTATAGATAATACCCTACCACTAAGAGAAAAAGCAGATTCCGAAGCTACCGTAGAAGCTTGGACGGTTAGTAAATCTCGGGCCATAGCGGTTAGAACAGGAAATTGAGTTTCCCTTCCTTTCCACCAAGCCAAAATATCAAAATTTGCGAATTCATGGGGTCCCATAGTCGATAAAAAATCGGTTCCAATATATCTCCCATATTCGCTAGTCGATGATTGGTCACCCTCACCCCTAGCCCGTTTAGTATTTTCTTCTCTTAAACTATTATATAAGTTAAGCATGAGATCCGCGCTAGTAGAAGTAGAAAATGATGATGAAAACGAACTTGAAGAATCATTTCTTGAACCATACTTTTTAAAATAAACCCCGAATAAATCTTTGAAATTTTTGTTAAAAATGGTTTTTGCATCTCTTGAATAGAAAACGTTTTCGTTATGCAACTCTAAATCAATAGAGATTTTGTCGATAAGTAGTTCCACCCCGCTAATATTCATACATGGGTTCAAGGCGGCGGAACAAGTAATTACCGGTGGCATTTCTTTAAAATATTTTCTTAGTTTTTCTTTCATGGGCGAAACCATTTTTTCATATAAATCACCACTTAATTCGTAGTCGCTTAATTTTGAACACATTAAATAAATTTGATTAAGTACCAAATGACTCGTTGGATAATAAACACCCGATAATAAAGTTGTTGCATTTTTAAAAACTTTGAGCAATTCGCTTATTTTTCTAACTATATCCCATTGTTCCGACGTAAATGATGTAACCCTACTCGTCCTATTCGCAAGTTCATCATGAAAAAGTTGCAAAGTATCACGTTGGCATAAACCACAACAAAACATTTTATAAGTCGAATTCCATCTTGTAGGAATGTCCCAATTAGGGGTTAAAAAAATAGAATTCGTGTCCTTACACAATTTCATATATTGTTTATATCTATCTTTACTTGAACAAAATATATCTTGTAACATTTTTTTAAAAGCGTCTTTTACCAAACTTATTTCGGGTACCGCTAATCCGTCTTGAACAACCAAATTTATAATGTGTGCAACACATCGACTATGATAAAAAATACCCTTCGAAGGCGGTTTATATGTTAATATTAATTTTTTTACCGCGTTTGTATTATTAGACGCGTTATCAAATGAGATCGAAAAAACTATTTCTTGTAAGTTAAAGTTATTTATTACATTTTGTAACATATGAAATAAATTTTGACCCGTGTGAGGGTACTCAAAATTTTCAAAAGCAATCGTACGCTTCATCATTAGCCATGTATCGGGATCAATCCAATATGCGGTAACACAAAGGTATGAACCGGGCAAACCATGAGGTGCCGACCAAACATCGGTTGTCAAGTTTACATTTGTATTTAAGTTTGCAAAACCATTTACTAGTTCTATTTTAGCCTTTTTCCATAATTTAATACAATCACGTCTAAGAGTAGCACGACTTACTTGTTTATATCGCGGTTGAAGAGTATTTTGAATCACCTTAGTCAATCGAGGGTTATCGAAGTGGTTGAACGGCAAACCTTCTTGAATCACGTAGCTTGCAAATTGTTGTCGGCACCGCTCCGCCTCGTATGCAAAAAGACCGCCCTCTCGTGACATAGATGCTTGACCGGCTTCCGGAACGGATTTGAGTCCTTCGCAATACTTGTCGGTATGCATCTTCAACGTCGTGTTGGATTCATGCTTCAAAAACTTACCGCAATGTTTACAATGAGCCTTAAGTTGCCCATCCGACAACCTCACGAGGTTGAAATTACACCAAATTGTTTGGTTTCGAGTTGTTTCTATAACTTCAACAATCTCGAGTGCATTCGTGGAAGCGGAAGAAGATTGAGTTGCCATTTGAATTGAGAAAAACGAGAATTTTGTAATTTTTTTAGTACTTGAAGAGTGTTTGAGTATTGTGACTAAACCAAAACTCAAATAGGGTATTTATAGTTGGTTTAGGGTTGGCAAAATGGAAAAAAAAGGGCAAAAAACGGTCACCTAACGGATACATGCAAAAACCGGTTTGAAACCGTTTTTTTCAACCCAGTTTCAGAAACCGGTTACCCTAAAAACCGGTTTGGACCGGTTTTTAACGGAAAAATGCAAAACCGGGTAGAAACCGCCGGTTTTGCGACAACCCGAACCGGGTTTGGTCAAAAACCGGTTTTGACCGGTTTCGTTTTCAGTTTTTTTTCGATTTCGGTTTCGGTTTCGGTTACACTCGATATTCTATCTCAACCTGTGTGTACCCTTTTTGATACTGGTGCATCGCATTCATTCATTTCCGAATCATGTTTGAGTAGACTACGTCTGGGTAGTGCTATTAGTTGTGAGCCGTATGTCATTGGTCTACCTGATGGTAGACGAATTATCGGAAATCGTGAGATTAAGAATTGTCCGATTCAACTTCATGGCCGTGATTGGTTAGCAGATATAATCATGGTAGATTTACCGAGAGACGACGTCATTTTGGGTATTGATTGGATGGATCGCCACGATGCCATCATTAGTGTCCGTAAGCGTATGGTCACTATCATTTCAGACGATGGGGTCAAATGTGTTTTTCAGGGAGGTAATCCCGACTGTTCTGGTAAGGTCATTAATTTGATGAAAGCAGTGAAATTACTCAGTCAGGGGTGTGTTGGTTATTGGTGCTTTATGACCAAAACCGAGAAATCATCAATAATGTTGGCGGATATTCCGGTAGTGAGAGAATATGCCGATGTGTTTCCAGACGAGTTACCTGATTTACCTCCACAGAGAGATGTGGAATTCACGATTGAGTTGGAGCCCGTCACGTCTCCAATATCGAAGGCACCATATCGGATGGCCCCGACCGAAATGCAGGAGTTGAAGAATCAACTTGAGGAATTGTTCGAGAAAGGTTATATCCGACCGAGTGCGTCCCCGTGGGGAGCACCAGTGTTGTTTGTCAAGAAGAAGGATGGTTCGTTTCGCTTGTGTATTGATTATCGGGAGTTGAACAGGGTGACGATCAAGAATAAGTATCCTCTACCCCGTATTGATGATCTCTTACATCAACTTCAGGGAGCTTCAGTATTTTCCAAGATCGACTTGAGATCTGGATATCATCAGTTGTGAATTCGAGAGTCGGATATCGCAAGGACAACGTTTCGTACACGCTATGGTCATTATGAGTTCGTGGTAATGCCGTTTGGGTTAACTAATGCACCTTTGGTGTTCATGGAGTTAATGAATCGAGTCTTCATCGATTATTTCGATCAGTTTGTGGTTGTCTTCATTGATGACATTTTAATTTATTCTCGTGACCGAGAGGAGCACGAGTTTCACCTTCATCAGGTGCTCGACGTGTTGAGAGGAAAGCAACTTTATGGAAAGTTTTCCAAATGTGAGTCCTGGATGTCCGAAGTGACGTTTCTCGGGCATGTAATTTCATCAGACGGTGTGCGTGTTGATCCTCAGAAGACGGAGGCTATCCGAGATTGGTTACCTCCGAAGAATGTTAAGGAAATCCGAAGCTTTCTCGGATTAGCCGGTTATTATCGGCGGTTTGTGGAAGGATTTTCTAAAATCGCTCAACCTATGACGAACCTTTTGCGAAAGGATAAGAAATACACGTGGTCCAACGCGTGTCAGCGGAGTTTTGAGGAACTCAAGAGCCGGTTAATTTCAGCACCTGTCCTTTCCTTGCCACAAGGGACGGAAGGATTTGTGTTTTACAGTGACGCGTCCGGGCACGGCCTAGGATGTGTATTAATGCAGAATGGGAAGGTTATTGCCTATGCTTCACGGCAATTGAGACCTTACGAGGTTAATTATCCGACCTACGACCTGGAGCTAGCAGCCGTGGTTTTCGCGTTAAAGATTTGGCGTCATTACCTTTATGGCGTTACTTGTCAGATATTCACCGATCATAAGAGTTTGAAGTATATATTTACTCAGAAGGAGTTAAATATGCGACAGAGGCGGTGGTTGGAACTAATCAAAGATTATGATATCGAGATTCTGTACCACCCGGGTAAGGCAAACGTGGTTGCCGATGCCTTGAGTCGTAAGTCCGTTCAGGAGCAAATGCTTGCTTGTTTAACAGTTCAGAAGGAGCTTCAGCAGGAATTTCTTAGACCCGAGATCGAGGTCTGACTTCAGCGAGTGCAAGGGCAACTTTGCATGTTAGAGATTTCATCGCCACTTGAGGAGGCAATCAGAGTGAATCAGGGTTCAGACCCATCATTGTTGCGCATCCGTGAGGATGTGGCTCACGGGAAATCCCCTGGACTTGTGGTCCACGAGGATGGACTTTTGCGATTTAAGAATCGGTTATTCGTACCAGCGAATGACAAGTTAAAAAACTCGATTTTGAGAGAAGCTCATGCTACCCCTTACTCTATCCACCTGGGGTCTAGCAAGATGTACAAGGACTTGAAACAAAATTACTGGTGGAGTAATATGAAGCCAGAAGTCGCAGAATTTGTTTCGAGATGTTTAACCTGTCAGCAAGTCAAGATAGAACATCAGCGACCGGCAGGTATGCTGAAGCCCCTCCATATTCCAGAGTGGAAGTGGGAAGATATTTCCATGGACTTCATCACGAGTTTGCCTACGAGTCGTCGTGGTATGAATACGATTTGGGTAGTTGTGGACCGTTTAACTAAGTCAGCTCATTTCCTCGAGATTAAGGATACATGGGGTCCTAAGAGACTTGCCCAGTTGTTCATCAAAGAGATAGTGAGATTGCATGGTACTCCTAAGAGTATCGTTTCCGATCGTGACGGACGATTCGTGTCACATTTTTGGAAATCAGTTCATCGTGCTATGGAAACTCAGCTTAATCTCAGCACCGCTTTTCATCCTCAGACCGACGGACAATCAGAGAGGACTATTCTGACATTGGAGGACATGTTGAGGGCATGCGTCCTCGATTGGAAAGACGATTGGGAAGCCCAACTACCGTTGATTGAGTTCACGTACAATAATAGTTGGCATGCTTCGATTAAGATGGCATCTTACGAGGCCTTGTACGATCGTCGTTGTCGATCTCCTTTGTGTTGGGACAACTTATCAGAATCAGTTGGCACCGAGCCCGATATGCTTATAGCCGCCCATGAGAAGGTAGCTTTGATCAGGAGTCGTTTGTTGACCGCTCAGAGTCGACAGAAATCATATGCAGATAATCGTCGTCGACCACTAGAGTTCGAGACAGGTGACCACGTGTTGGTCAAGGTATCCCCGAGTCGAGGTATTTTCCGATTCGTAAAATGGGGGAAGTTGAGTCCGAGATTCATCGGACCATTTGAGATTTTGGATCGAGTAGGCAGTCTGGCTTACCGATTCGCTTTACCTCCGGCGTTGAGCCGAATTCATAATGTGTTTGACGTCTCTCAGTTGCGGAAGTATGTTACCGACCTAAGTCACGTACTTCAGTTCGACGAAATAGAGATCGCGGATGATCATTCGTATGAGGAGCGTCCTATACGAGTTTTAGAGCGGCGAATCAAACAATTGAGGAACAAGACGATTCCTTTGGTCAAGATTCAGTGGTCTAGACACAAAGTCGAAGAGGCTACTTGGGAAACCGAGGATAGTATGCGGGAGAGTTATCCCGAGTTGTTTGACCCTTAATTTCGAGGACGAAACTCTTTTAAGGGGGGGAGTATGTAATACCCGGTTGTAATTCATTCATTATCATTCAGTGATTATCAATCAGTATTGGTCACTCAGTAAATTTTCACTCATTAATAATCACTCATCATTCATGATTCATTCATTTGTATTCATCGTTGGAATTTGTAAACGTGTATCAGTTGCCGATCGTCATTCATCTCCGATTGAGAGTCGAGACGAGAGTATTATCATAATCATCATGAATATAGTCTTGTGTTGGAAGTATCATCTATCATGTGTTATTGGACTTAATTACAATCATACAAGTATTGTACGTCGAATCATTCACCGTTTGTAACGAGTAGACGGAGTTGTCGGATTTTTCACTCCCAACAGCGAGTTACAGCCGTAACTAGTCAGGCATTACGGCCGTAACATGCATTCGTTGGCTCGGGGTGGTTTTGGACGAAGGTGAGTTACGGCCGTAAGGATTGTAGGATACGGCCGTAACATGCGTTCGTTGTTTCAGGATAGTTCGGACGAATAGGACTTACGGCCGTAAGGGTTGCGGCATACGGCCGTAAGATGAGGCTGGTACGGCCGTAAGGCTTGGCCGGTTACGGCCGTACGATGCAGGCAGGGTGCCCAGGCAGTTTCGACGAAGGCTTCATATGCCCGTAAGTTTGGCCAGGTACGGCCGTATCGGTCGAGTTACGTCCGTAAGGCATGTGCGGGTACGGCCGTATGACTGTCGGCAGGTGTTTGGACGAGGGCGAGTTACGCCCGTATGAGGTGGCTGGTTAAGGCCGTAAGGCCGTTGACTTGGGATGTTACGGCCATAAGTAGACCGAGTTACGGCCGTAACCACGGCAGTATTTAAAGGACTTGGATGGGACTTTGAGCTCATTTCCATCATTTCTTCACCTTGTTCCGAGAGAGAGAGCTTGATGTAATACCCGTAATTTCGATTTCCGGTAATTTCTTTTGTTTCGGCGAAAGTCCGTTTTGACGACTCGCTCATGACCGTTTCGTCATTCCGAGAATGATTAATTCTGCACTTTTTGTCATCCGAGTTCGTTTCGGTGTCGTTTTGTTGAGTTCCGTACTTTTTGGCGACTTTTCCGCACTTGAGTTCGATTCTTGCGAATCTCGTTGGAAACTGCTGTTTCGAGTTTCCCGTAAGTCCGTTTAACTTTGTTAGACGTGTTGTGAACTTCGGTTTGGTTATTCGACCACGTATCGTGATTTTTGTAATTTCCCAAAGTTTGGGGTAATTACTTCCGTTTTCGAATTCCGACACTTCGGGTGGTCGGAATCGTATGTTCTCTTAGCGGTTGGATTCGTCTTTGCGAGTACTTCGTAACCGTATCTCCAGTTTTTACTCAGGTTCGGGTTCCGGTCGTCGGGCCGTTAATGGCCACAATGAAGTCACGGCCGGAGCGAGGCTGGCTTTGGCCGAGTTACGGCCGTAAGGTGCCGGTTACGGCCGTAATGTGTGCCAGTTACGGCCGTAAGGCGTGATCGGGTATGGCCGTACGGGCGCTGGGCATCTTCCGGATGAAGACCGGTTACGGCCGTAATGTGTGCCAGTTACGGCCGTAAGTGTCCGGCGATTCTTTGGGCGATTTTTGACGAATGCGTTCACGGCCGTAAGGCTCTTGAAATACGGCCGTAAGGGCCGAGTTACGGCCGTAAGGCACCGATTCTGGCCGTAAGTGTCCGACAAGATATCCGGCTATATAAGGCACAGCGGCCGCTTTTACTCATTTCTTCACTTTTCTTGTGGCTATCGGACGGGTGATTCTTGAAATAGGGTTCTTGGTCGATTCTACTCAATTCCAAGACGTTTTGGAAGATCCTTGTCAATTATATCATCATCCAATCCTTGTTCTTCGTCGGATCGAGGTAATTCTTCCGTAGAACCCTAGTTATGTAATTTTGGGGGTTTCTTCGTGATTCTTCGATTTAATCCGTGGTGGATGAATTTATTATGGTATTCTTGTTGTCTTGGCCATGATCTTCGGATTTTGTAACTCATATATCGATTTTATCACCTGGGACTTGATTTCCGATTTCTTCGAAGGAACCCTCGGATCCTTGTTGTTTTTCCGGTTGATTCGGATTCCGTTTAACGTTATTTATCCGTGGTGATGTTATTTTCGTAGCGATCGTGAGGTTGTCGAATTCTTGGTCGTTTTCGGAAGTTCGAGGGCTATCCTATCGTGTTCGTTCGTTGTTTCGTTGCTCGCGGTACCGAGGCAAGTATCTTGTCCATACGTTTCATGTTTCGTAGGCAAAATTATTGATAAATGATTTTATGCGAAATCCAATGTTTAATGAACGTAAAAAGGGATCGGTATGTTCTCGATAAATATTGTCTTTCAACGATAAGTCTTGTACTTCGTGAATATATGTGTTTTCGGAATATATGTGTTGGTTTTGTATGTTGAAAGATGCTATGATCACTTTGAGTGAGTTTAATAGACCGTATTCCTTTGCCGGGGATTACGTAATGTTATGTGTACTTGTTCGGTAAGAACGTAATGTGTGTGATATTAGTTGTTATTCCTTCGTGAGGAGGTTGTGACACTTGGTGTTGTTTGGTATTGGTATTTGCTTTGTGGTTGTGTGACATTAGTTGTGAGTGTACGTCGACTATAGTGGCCATTCTAGCGAAGTACCTAACATTTGTATGCATATTCTAGTATTCGAATTATGGTTTCCCGTGGCATTGTGGATGATATGTGTATGTTCACCTAGGGATTGGTCCGACGGGGCCTCTAGGGATACGTTGCCGTGAGTTTCGTATCGCGAACTATGGTTAACCACCCAAGGATGTCCGACGGGGCTCTGCGGGGTACGGTGGCCGTGAGTCTCGTACCAAGGTTAACTTTGAAATGTTTTGTTGGAGAACTGTGATTTGGCGCATATTTCGTCTGATTAGAATGTCAGTCCAAATGGTAGGGTACTTAGCTGGAATGGCACCAATAAATGTGTTGTGTATGATTCGTCTCTTGGTTGTGATAATTTGGTGTGGGTACGTGAGTCCTGTGGTTGCTCTGTGCATTGTAGCTCTGTGGTATGTTGAGTGAGATTGTTGTCATGGTAATGTTTGACACGGTGTAGTTTCCACCGGGTTATTCTTGCGAGTATGTGATGTGGATGATTTGGGTCGTGGACCCCTGTGTTGTGATTGGAATGTTATGATTGGGTCGTGGACCCTGTTATCTGCTATCGGAATTGTATTTTGAAATAAAAGATTGTTGGGCTATGTCCCTAAGCATTTCGAAAGGCTTGAAAATTCTTAAACCCCAAACGTTTTCAAAAACTCCCGAGATCGTAAAATGTTTTGTAAGTTGTAAAATGGTTTTATTCTTATCTTTCGTAATCTAAATTGTTTTGATCAAGTGAATTATCTCGGGAAGTATATTCATGATTTCTATGTTCTTGGAGTATGATATGTATGGCTTGTCTTTGTATTTATACTTGCACTAGCAAAACAGTGGAGTTTTGCTAACCCCCGAGTATTCGGGGGGTGGATGTCTATTTTGCGTCCAGGTACTTGCAGGTTGCTGGGGAGCAATTCACAGGATCGTTACGAAGGATGATGGATGACGGCGATACTAATCACATGAGGACCGGTGTTGAGTATTTGGTGATGTCTTGTTTTGTCCTTCCGTTGTGTTTATTTTTCCCTATGTGGGAACGTTGATTTATGTTAACCCCTGCGTGGGTATGAGTTACGAGAAAGAGTAATGTAGGGTTGATGTGTATGTTGTGGTATAGACCAAATCGGTCTAATGGTTCGTTAATTACCCATGTCGGTATGTAATGTATCGTATTGTATTGTGGTGTTTCTGTATTTAGCCTGGTAGATCCTCACGGAGAGGGTCTACGGCGCTGTAATATTCCCGAGTGGTCTAGGGGTGTTACAGAATATGGTATCAGAGATTAGGTTGCGGAAACCTAGGCTGTCGGGTCGAGTTTTGTGTTGTCGGGTCTTGTCTTGTCTTGTCAGATTTTGTCTGACTGAGTCGTGTCGCGACGCGTCGTCTCAGGTGTCGGTCGTGATTAGTATCGAGGTGCAGCCATCATCTTCGTGCGATCTGTGGATGTAAGTCTCCCTACTTTGTTGCGTCCCGTGTTATACGAGCTTGTGTGATTATATGTTATTATGTGGAGTTTAAATGTGCCTGGTGAATACGTACTCCATACTTGTTTGATTCTCGTATTGTGCTAGAATAAAAAGTGATACCAGTGTATAAATGTGTGCATATATTGTGTGAATCGTTTTATTGAAGTAATGGCTTGGTGTGATCCCGCAAGGAAAGTTTGTCAATGTGATATTTCAAAGTTTAATTATTTTGAAGAGTCACGTAAATTTTATTTTTAAACATCCTTCAAGAAAGGAAAATTTTTGATTTCGTATGATGACCTCGAGACCGGAATTTTTTTTTAGAACTTAACTACTTATATTTTATTCTCACCTTGCCTTGCAAGTTTTCAAAATTTGATTTTAAAAACTCAAATGAGGTCTACCAAAAATTTGCTCGAAACGTGGCTCTTGCTTTTGACTTTTTGATTTCATGATCGTCGGTTCGGGGGTATGTAGTGATGTCGGCATTATTACTTGGTCAATAATGCTCAAAATTGTGATTAAGTTGGGGGTGTGAACGTTAAGTCGTCCTAAATGCACTTGTTGTGAGAGTCCTCATTACTGAGAGGTAGGATTTCAGTTTTAGATGTTAATTATCTTATGACGGTCGCTTGTGTGATACTGTAATTACGTGGACAGATGATGTTGAAGTGTGATTGGATTTGATGGTAATGGTTCGTATTTTGATATAATGGTAAATTATATCTGTTGTGTGTGTGTTCGAAGATGCTTTTCTGAAAATTTTATAAACTTGAGCAAGTTGTGGAAAATTAAAATTCACAAAGTTTTGACAAAGTTAATTTCAAACCGAGGTACCAAAAACACTCTCAAAGTTTTATTTTGAATAATCATGCAAATCCAAAGATTTCCAAGTGACACCATTTAAAAGGATACCTCGTGGATCTTCTTATCGAGTTGCTATTAGTTGTCTTATGTGATATATCAAGCCAAGTTGGCAATTTGGTACATTATTTTGCGATGTTGTACCATTGTATTGAGAGAGTATCCGCTTAATATGCCGAGGGGCAAAGGGCGCGGTCGTGACCACGGTACAGGCAGTCATGGAGATTAGATGCGGGACCAAGAGAAGATTTTCGGGAAGGTTGCTATTCTAGCACTTCGCTCTCGTTGTTCAGTTTTCGGGGACGAAACCTCTTTTAAAGGTGATATGGTGTAATACCCATATTTTTCGCTTTCGCTTTACTCGACTCTATCGACTCGTTTGCGTTCGTCGATATTTTCTGGACTTTTTCTACTCTTCACTTTTTGTTGTTTGAACAAGTTGCGGTGTTGTTTTGGGTTAATCCAATTGTCGTTGTGACTTTTCCCGAATTCGGTTCCGCTCCTGTGAATTTATATGAATTTATATCTTGTCGTTTTCACCGGATCGTATATATTGTCTTGAGTCGAGCTGTGAACTATGGGGATGCTATTCGATTTTCATTATTCGTTATGATTCATACATGATTGATCGACTGTCATTGTCTCGATCGTTGCAATTCAATTGTTTGATTGTTCGGTTTCTGTTGATCTTGTTCCGTGATTGTTGAATGTTCAGACTCTGTCGTAATTCCCTTAAGTTCGGGAAAGTAGTCTCGTTTTCAATCTTCCAACCCTTGGGCGGTGGAATTCCGTATTTGTTCAGCGACTGGCTCGCGTTTTGATTGATGTACTGTTGGGTTGGTCAATCATATCGTTTTTCGTTCGTTGTGTTTTATGATTGTTCAGATAATTGACTTGACCATATTATCAGTTTGATGACGCTTGTCACTTGTTGGTTTTATTATGTCTCTATCGGTAGCGTTGTGTTGGTCGTCGTGGAGCGTGTTTTCACGCCGTATGTGTCTTTGCGTTTCTTGCAGCATTTCGACGTTGGGCGCGAGTTCTCGGTTTTTGTGTATCTCGTCGAGTTTTCCTGGTGGGGATATTTCTTCGCCCTACTTGTTTTATGTTTCGGGACGAAACTTCTTTTAAGGAGGGTAGAATGTAATACCCGTAATTTCGATTTCCGGTAATTTATTTTTTTCGGCGAAAGTCCGTTTTGACGACTCGCTCATGACCATTTCGTCATTCCGAGAATGATTAATTCTGCACTTTTTGTCATCCGAGTTCGTTTCGGTGTCGTTTTGTTGAGTTCCGTACTTTTTGGCGACTTTTCCGCACTTGAGTTCGATTCTTGCGAATCTCGTTGGAAACTGCTGTTTCGAGTTTCCCGTAAGTCCGTTTAACTTTGTTAGACGTGTTGTGAACTTCGGTTTGGTTATTCGACCACGTATCGTGATTTTCGGACGTTTTGGGCCATTTTTGTAATTTCCCAAAGTTTGGGGTAATTACTTCCGTTTTCGAATTCCGACACTTAGGGTGGTCGGAATCGTATGTTCTCTTAGTGCTTGGATTCGTCTTTGCGAGTACTTCGTAACCGTATCTCGGGTTTTTACTCAGGTTCGGGTTCCGGGGTCGTCCGGGCCGTCGGAATGGCCACGGCCGAGTCACGGCCGGAGCAGGGCCTGGCCTGGCCGAGTTACGGCCGTAAGGCATGATCGGATACGGATACGGCCGTACGGGTGCTGGGCATCTTCCGGACGAAGACCGGTTATGGCCGTAATGTGTGCCAGTTACGGCCGTAAGTGTCCGACAGTTGCTGGGCAGATTTTTGACGAATGCCGGTTACGGCCGTAAGGCCTGCCAAGTACGGCCGTAAGGGCCGAGTTACGGCCGTAAGGCACTGCCGGTTACGGCCGTAAGTGTCCGACAGTATCCGGCTATATAAGGCCTGGCAGCCCGTTTTTACTCATTTCTTCACTTTTCTTGCGGCTATCGGACGGGTGCGACGGGAAATAGGGTTCTTGGTCGATTCTACTCAATTCCAAGACGTTTTGGAAGATCCTTGTCAATTATATCATCATCCAATCCTTGTTCTTCGTCGGATCGAGGTAATTCTTCCGTAGAACCCTAGTTATGTAATTTTGGGGGTTTCTTCGTGATTCTTCGATTTAATCCGTGGTGGATGAATTTATTATGGTATTCTTGTTGTCTTGGCCATGATCTTCGGATTTTGTAACTCATATATCGATTTTATCACCCGGGACTTGATTTCCGATTTCTTCGAAGGAACCCTCGGATCCTTGTTGTTTTTCCGGTTGATTCGGATTCCGTTTAACGTTATTTATCCGTGGTGATGTTATTTTCGTAGCGATCGTGAGGTTGTCGAATTCTTGGTCGTTTTCGGAAGTTCGAGGGCTATCCGACCGTGTTCGTTCGTTGTTTCGTTGCTCGCGGTACCGAGGCAAGTATCTTGTCCATACGTTTCATGTTTCGTAGGCATAATTATTGATAAATGATTTTATGCGAAATCCAATGTTTAATGAACGTAAAAAGGGATCGGTATGTTCTCGATAAATGTTGTCTTTCAACGATAATTCTTGTACTTCGTGAATATATGTGTTTTCGGAATATATGTGTTGGTTTTGTATGTTGAAAGATGCTATGATCACTTTGAGTGAGTTTAATAGACCGTAATCCTTTGCCGGGGATTACGTAATGTTATGTGTACTTGTTCGGTAAGAACGTAATGTGTGTGATATTAGTTGTTATTCCTTCGTGAGGAGGTTGTGACACTTGGTGTTGTTTGGTATTGGTATTTGCTTTGTGGTTGTGTGACATTAGTTGTGAGTGTACGTCGACTATAGTGGCCATTCTAGCGAAGTACCTAACATTTGTATGCATATTCTAGTATTCGAATTATGGCTTCCCGTGGCGTTGTGGATGATATGTGTATGTTCACCTAGGGATTGGTCCGACGGGGCCTCTAGGGATACGTTGCCGTGAGTTTCGTATCGCGAACTATGGTTAACCACCCAGGGATGTCCGACGGGGCTCTGCGGGGTACGGTGGCCGTGAGTCTCGTACCAAGGTTAACTTTGAAATGTTTTGTTGGAGAACTGTGATTTTTGGCGCATATTTCGTCTGATTAGAATGGCAGTCCAAATGGTAGGGTACTTAGCTGGAATGGCACCAATAAATGTGTTGTGTATGATTTGTCTCTTGGTTGTGATAATTTGGTGTGGGTACGTGAGTCCTGTGGTTGCTCTGTGCATTGTAGCTATGTGGTATGTTGAGTGAGATTGTTGTCATGGTAATGTTTGACACGGTGTAGTTTCTACCGGGTTATTCTTGCGAGTATGTGATGTGGATGATTTGGGTCGTGGACCCCTGTGTTGTGATTGGAATGTTATGATTGGGTCGTGGACCCTGTTATCTGCTATCGGAATTGTATTTTGAAATAAACAATTGTTGGGCTATGTCCCTAAGCATTTCGAAAGGCTTGAAAATTCTTAAACCCCAAACGTTTTCAAAAACTCCCGAGATCGTAAAATGTTTTGTAAGTTGTAAAATGGTTTTATTTTTATCTTTCGTAATCTAAATTGTTTTAATCAAGTGAATTATCTCGGGAAGTATATTCATGATTTCTATGTTCTTGGAGTATGATATGTATGGCTTGTCTTTGTATTTATACTTGCACTAGCAAAACAGTGGAGTTTTGCTAACCCCCGAGTATTCGGGGGGTGGATGTCTATTTTGCGTCCATGTACTTGCAGGTTGCTGGGGAGCAATTCACAGGATCGTTACGAAGGATGATGGATGACGACGATACTAATCACATGAAGACCGGTGTTGAGTATTTGGTGATGTCTTGTTTTGTCCTTCCGTTGTGTTTATTTTTCCCTATGTGGGAACGTTGATTTATGTTAACCCCTGCGTGGGTATGAGTTACGAGAAAGAGTAATGTAGGGTTGATGTGTATGTTGTGGTAAAGACCAAATCGGTCTAATGGTTCGTTAATTACCCACGTCGGTATGTAATGTATCGTATTGTATTGTGGTGTTTCTGTATTTAGCCTGGTAGATCCTCACGGAGAGGGTCTACGGCGCTGTAATATTCCCGAGTGGTCTGGGGGTGTTACACTTGAGGGAGAGATTTTTCATCATCAATCACTTGGGTGTTCGGTTTTCATCATCTTCAATTGTTTGTGAAGCTTGGATAGTCGTTTTAACACGATTTCATCGGATCAAAGTGTTTGGATCTTCAAAGGTAATATTCTTCAACATCTTGGATTTCGATTTTGTGTTGAGATATGATGTTTTGGACGTTATAATCATGTTGTATGAAGAGATATACGTATGATTATGAGTGTGTATGAATATTCATTGGATTATTGAAGGGTTATTCAAGAACACTTTGAATATTGAGTTGGATTTGGGGGTTTTCGATTAGTTGTTGTTGTAATCACGATTTTGGACATTCATATTGGATTATTGATTGTATTGAAGATGTTTTGTTTGTTTGGAACACTCCTTGGGGATTTGATATTGGTATAGTTAAGGATTGGTTGCAAACCATCGAAGATTGGTTACAACGTGTTTGTTATAATGCCCCAATGAACTTGGTTTAGTCGTATCGACGTTTTGAGTTAGTTATAATCGTAATTGATTCGTATGTTGAACGGATTGTTGGTAATTATGTTATTCAAGGTTGTTCGAGCGACCGACATATCATTTAGGACGTTTGCTCGTGGAAGGACGTTTTTCACCGGTGTTGTGTAAGTTAATTCTTACTCGGTTAAAAGGAGACTCATTCCTTTCGTTGTTGTTCATTCATAAATCACAATCCTTCACAGTGTACTAATCATGTTGAGACGTGTAATTATCAAAATAATCATTTCATTCACGAGGAACGACCGTTCCAATCATTTCAAAGAGCTGTCATTCATTTGACTATTATTTCGTCTCGGTGAGTCATTCTTGACCCTTGTCGGGTTGTTATTCATTAATAATCATCATGGTCACTTTTTATCGTGTGACCTTCTGGGTTCATATTGCGTGGCCGGGTGCGGATGTGTGGAATTTTTAGTCGGGCACACGATAGTCATGTGTTGGGTTCACCGATACACTGGACTGTGCACACGGTAACGTTTACCTCTGTGAGACTAATTAGGTACAAGGACGGGTGTGTCCGGGCACTCGTCTTGTACACTTGCACAGAACATTACGGACGTACTATGATGCTCCCCTTCATCTTAAATTCATAACTAAGGATATTTCATAATTGAGACATATCATGATTGTGTATATTCAACCCTTGAGGATTGTTGTTCTGTGTAACTGACCCCGTTGGGGGATATTGTTTTCAGGTCATGGCAAGGCAAAATCACGGGAAGAGAACGTTGACGGCGAGGAGTCCCAGTGATACTAGTAGGGGGCCCAGTCCTTTCAGTCATTCTTGTTTTTCTTCATTTGTATTTCCGCTGCAAATTCCGTTTGGGATGTTTATTTATTTAGGGTGGTGTATTTTATCTTCATATAAAATATACTAGTATTCTGTATTGTCCTGGTGTATTATACTTAAGCTCCTCATCGGAGTATTTGGTAATATAATGTGGTTCGGTACCACAATTATATTATTTAATTCTTAAATTTTCATTCGCCTGGTGGGTCCCAATTGGGGTTCCACGGCACTGTAATAGCGGCCTAGTTTGGGGTGTTACAAAAAAATCAATTGAAACTGATTTTTTCCAACAATCCCCCACATGAGTGGAAATTAATGCATGCACGAATGCAGACCCTTTTGCTCAATCCTCATGAGTTCTTCTTGCATCAGGATAGGTAGCATGTGGATTTGAACCTTCCTTTAGTAAATATCATCGGATATATTGACGGCCTAGTGGACGTGATGCCTTGAACTATTCTTTCATAGTGTATACCGAGACAATGATATTCACACAACAAGTTCTCAACACATTCTCGTTCTTCTATTATGTCCTTTTTTGTCATGGAAAACACTTTGGATTCATAAGTGTTTACATTTGAAGCGGCCCTCACTTCACACTTATATAGATGGACCTCCCATCAAGAGTACCCTGCAATACTCCACCTTATAGGTTTGGGATTCATTAAAAGTCATTATGACTTATCCTCACCACAATTCTGATGTAACAACACTTGGATTGCTTTCTAGGGATGAGCTTTGAACAACAAGTTGTTCTAAGTGCTCTACTGAACTCACATAGCTTAGTTTTCCTTTGAACCAAGTTCATGGGATCTTCATTCAGCATGGTTGGATTACCACTATGATTCTTCTTTAAATTTGTGGATTTTAAACCCATTCCCTCTAGCAATAATTCCAATTGAGCTCATTCAAGTTCATTTATAAAGGGATCACAAGATTATCCTTTGACTTTACATAGTCTATGGATATTATACATTTGAGATCAATTGTCTAACGGTGTTATGCCTTCGACGAATATGGCGAGACTTCCCATTATACATAAGGCTTTGTGCCCTTCCTATAGCCGCTTGACTATCACAGTGAATCATCACAGGTGGCACAGGCTTATCCCAACAAGGAATATCCTCCAAAAAATTTCGAAGCCATTCAGCTTCTTCACCAGCTTATCTAAAGCTATAAACTTAGATTCCATAGTGGATCTAGCTATACATGTCTGCTTTGTGGGTTTCTAAGAAGTAGCTCCACATTCAATGCAAAAGACATATCCACCAGTTGATTTAGATTATCTATTATCTTCAATCCAACTGGCACCACAATATCCCTCGAGTATAGACGGGTATCTCGAGTAATGTATCCCATAGTCTAGGGT
Organism: Orobanche coerulescens; assembly: GCA_033398695.1. Lineage (NCBI taxonomy): Eukaryota > Viridiplantae > Streptophyta > Magnoliopsida > Lamiales > Orobanchaceae > Orobanche > Orobanche coerulescens. The sequence continues at coordinate 194,248,355 of CM065807.1, read as the reverse complement.
GTACTTTAAGTATTTTAAAACCCTTTTCAAAGCAGTCCAATGCTCATGACTAGGATTACACGTATACCTATTCAACATGTTAACTGGAAAGGCCAAGTCTGGACGAGTACAATTTGTCAAGTACATCAGACTTCCTATAACACGTGAATATTCTAATTGAGCTACTGGTTCTGATTTGTTAACAGTCAGATTTATGCTCAGATCAATGGGTGTCCTGTATATAGCATTGAATTTTTTGAGCACTTTCTCAACGTGGTGTTATTGTGACAAGATAATTTCATCTTGAGTTCTATGAATTTTAATACCTAGAATTATATGAGCATTGCCCATATCTTTCATGTCAAAAATTTCTTTTGAATATTCTTTTTGTGTCCATGATTAAATCATGACTACTACTCATTATTAATATGTCATCTACATATAGACATACAACGACATATGCATTTGATGTACCTTTGACATAAACACAATTGTCACACTCATTGATCCTGAAACCATTTGATAATATCGTGTTATCAAATTTAACATGTCATTGTTTTGGAGCTTGCTTACGTCCATACAATGACCTGCTTAATTTACACACCTTTTTCTCTTGACCCGGTGCAACAAACCCTTCGGGTTGTTCCATGTAAATTTCTTCTTCTAATTTTTCATTCAGAAATGCAATCTTCACATCCATTTGATGAATCTCAAGATTTTGTAAGGCAGCAATCGAGAGAAGCACCCTAATAGATGCTATTCTGGTTACTGGTGAGTAAGTGTTGAAGAAATCATATCCTTCTCTTTATTTAAACCCTTTATCAACCAGTCAAGCTTTAAACTTATCAATGGTTCCATCTATTTTGTATTTCTTCCTTAGGATCCACTTGCATCCTAAAGGTTTAGATCCCGATGGAAGATCAGCTAACTCCCATATATGATTTTGCAGAATGGATTCCATTTCACTATTAATTGCTTCTACCCAGGGTGGTCCATCTGGACCGGACATAGCCTCTTTTATAGACATGAAAGTGATAAAATCAGGTCCAAATGATTTAGCCATTTTTACTCGTTTACCACATTTCGGTTCTACATTTTTTTATGTTTCAACACTCGGTGTAGAATTCATCACAGTCTCATTCTTTTATTAGAACTGATTCAGCAATATCTTTGCAAGGAAAGATATTTTCGAAGAATGTAGCATTTCTCGATTCAGTCCTAGTACCCTCAGCAATTTCAGAATTTCCTGACTCGTGTGCTAAAAATTTGCATGTTGTATGCATATCCAATAAAGACACAATCAACCGTCTTAGGTCCAAATTTTACTTGTTTGGGTTTTGGTATTGCTACCTTAGCCAAACACCCCCACACTTTGAGGTACTTATAAGGTGGTTTACGATTTTTCCACATCTCGTAGGGTGTCTTATCTTTAACTTTACTAGGTATCTTGTTCAATATGTGGTTGGCTGTTAAAACAGCTTCCCCCTATATATTTTCAGGTAATCCAGAGTTGATCAACATGGCATTCATCATTTCTTTCAAAGTTCGATTTTTACGTTCAGCGACACCATTAGACTTTGGTGCATACGGTGCAGTCGTTTGATGAATTATGCCTGATTAAGCACATAATTCTTCAAAAGGTGCAACATATTCTCCGCCTCTATCACTTCGAACCATTTTGATTTTTTTGCTAAGTTGATTTTCAACTTCAACTTTATAGTTTCTAAAAGCTTCTATAGCTTCATCTTTGCTTCTTAACAAGTATAAGTAGCAATACATGGTGCAATCATCAATGAAAGTAATGAAACTTTTCACCACCTCTAGTTTGAATTATTTTTAAATTACATACATCGGCATGAATTAAACGTATAGGTTCAGTACACCTTTCCACTGAACGAAAAGATAATTTGGCCATTTTGGCTTCAACACAAACTTCGCATTTCTTTTGTGAATCAATTTTTCAAGTTCGAAGTAATTACAAATTTATAAGTCGTTTTATCGCATTTAGATTTACATGTCCTAATCTAACATGCCATAATCAGAATGCTCAAGCATATAAACAGATGAAGAATCTTTCTCACTAGTACTTGTTTTGGTTACATGATGCACAGCCATTACATTCATTTTGAATAGACCAAAATCAAGATAACCACGACATAGAAATTGACCAAACTTGTTAAGTAAAAAATTCTTAGCCTCAAACACTAGTCTAAAGCCATGTTCCACCAACAGTGAGCGAGAGACCACATTCTTGTGGATGTCCGGGACATGCAGTACATCCTTCAGCATTAGTTCTTTCACATAAGTTCACTTCAGAACCACATTTCCAATTCCAGCAACCTCAGAAGATGAGGAATTTCCCATACGCAGCTTCCTACCAGTTGTAGAGGTATGAGTGGAAAACATTTCCTTGTCGGAGCAAATGTGACGAGTGGCTCCAGTATCAATGAACCACTCTCTTGGATTGTCGACCAGATTTGCCTCAAAAACCATATCAGCATTGTCGGAATCATAAAGACCCTCGACAACATAAACTTGCTCTTCTGGTGCTTCAAACACCATTGCACACATATCGAAATCATTAAGTTCCCCTGGCGCAGGATCGTGTTCAGCAAGGTGAGCACTTGACTTTCCCTTTTTTGGTCCGTTGGGCACTTTGGGCTTTCTGCAGTCCTTAGCCATATGGTTTAGCTTGCCACTGTTATGACAATTGCCAGTAAATTTCCAAACCTTGGCAGGCTGCTTCCCTTTATTGTGCGGTGCCGATGACACTTTTCTTTTGATGAAGTTGCCCTGCTCCATCAAGTTTGCACGAGCTTCATTCTCGACAAACAACTTGCCTGACTTAGTTTCAGACTTTCGATTGTCCTCTTCAATATGAATACGAACACCAAATCTTCAAGAGACATCTCCTTTCTCTTGCGTTTTAAGTAATTCTTGAAATCTTTCCAGCCCGGTGGTAATTTTTCAATCACACACGCCACTTGGAAAGATTCACTAAGAGTCATGCCCTCAGCATGAATCTCATGAAAAATTAATTGCAACTCTTGGCCTTGAGATAAGACAGCTTTCGTATCAACCATCTTGTAGTCCAGAAACTTGCTGACCACGAATTTCTTCGCTCCGGCATCATCAGTCTTATATTCCTTTTCCAAAGAGTCCCAAAGGTCTTTGGAAGTTTTCACAGCACTATACACATTGTACAGTTACGGACATAGTTTCGGCAAAGGTAATCACCTTGCCCCCATGCATCAAACGCACCACGTTTTTCAGCATTCATTTCATTCTCAGCTATGACAGGGGGGCCATCCTTCAGAAATTTTGCCAAACCAAGGGTGGTCTGGTAGAAAATCATTTTCTATTGCTCACGCTTGAAATAGAGTCCATTTAATTTTTTAGGTTTTTCCGCCTGAACATGAAGGGTTGGAACAACAGCAAGAGTGATCGTATTCTGACCAGACGAGTTAGCATCGAAAGCAGTATACATCACGGTAATTATCTTGTAATTGTGGTTCTTAGGTATTCCGAAAATTACAATAAATTGGGAAAAAAATCTACTGAACAATACTAATGTTCTTACAATTCGAAAAAACAGAGAATGAAAAATACACGAATAATAATATGAAGCCGATGTGATTGATATCTTTCCACAATATAATTACGTCACGTATAGTGCTGACGGTTTTCAGACGTATTATCCCCAAAGATACAACAACAACGTATTCGGTTCTGTAGCACACCAGAAACGAAGCTCCGACGAACTTGAACTGTGTGAGAACTGAGCAAAAAACTATATGAATGTATATATGCTTCTGATAATTTCTAGTATGATGTGATCGATCTCTGCAGCCTATTATGCACGGATATATATAGGCTCTCCATCATGCAGGTTCTGAATTCAGGCGAAACTGCAGATTATATGTAGGCTCTCAATCAGTCTGTTGGAGGCATCTAGAAGGTCAATGCGTACAACGTTCATATATCCGTTGTACTTAACGTACATAACTAGGTGATATAACGTATGCAAAGGAAGAAACTCAGCTACTGGACTGCACTGAATAGAAACTAATGTACGTAACAGAGGAAGACTTACGTACGCTAAGAAGGCAGCATAACGTACCCTATGGAGCAGCAGATAGCTACGACTAGTTTATGCTCCCAAGCCTATAAGTACCACTTCATTTGGTATTCAATAAATAACAACTTCAAGAATAATTCATATACATCTGAGATACTTATATACATCATTGTTGTTGTAAATGAGCTTAACTGATAAGAATGTGAGTGCTTATTCACTCATCTATATACGAGAGGAAAGAAAGGATTGTAGATTTGATTCGGTGTTATTAGGATCGTTGATCAGGCATTATTAGAATCATAATCTAAATCTAGTGAGGTTTTTCTAGTACCGATAGAAAGCTAGAAAGGTTGTTTTCTTCTCCAATAGAAAAGGAAAAACGATTTATCTTGGAACGATCGAAGACAAGATTGTAAGGGTTTATCCTGGAGTGATAGAAGAAAATATTTTAACGGTTTATTTCGGACCAATCAAAGACAAGGTGAGAAGGTTTATCTTGAACCTATAGAAAAAAAATAACGAAGGAGATAGGAATCTCTGTGTTATTTATTTTCCGCAATTTTCTCTCGTTTATGCACAAAAAGGGTCCATTACTCTTCATCGCACTATTCAACCCCTTATAGTGGCGGTACCAACCCAACAATTGGTATCGGAGCGGTCTCTATATAGTCAGCCTACCATCCGAGGAGAAAAGATTCGATGGCGTTTACTTTTGCTCCTGCATAAGGTCTTGTCGTAAACCGACCACCATTTTCCGACGGATCAAATTTCATGAAATGGAAGATAAAGATGTCAATCTTCATTCGAGCTTATGATATCGAAATTTGGAAGGTTATTTGCCTTGATCCAAAAGTTCCTACAAAATCCGACAGCTCTCTCAAAAATTTCGAAGAATATAATGAGGATTAAAAAACGACCATTACAATTGTAAAGCCACACAATTGTTATATTGTGCTATAAATCCGGAAGAACACAATCGAATCTCTTCGTGTGAGAGTGCCAAAGAAATTTGAAAAATACTCGAGGTAACTCACGAAGGAACAACTCAAATCAAGGAGATGAAGATAAATATAATATGATGAAAGATGATGAGTCCATATAAAATATAATATCCTATTAACCCTTTTATTGCACGATTTTCAACTTAATGTACACTATGCTTAAAAATATAATATATTTACCGAGCTATCAATATAAAATAAATTGTTAGTCTGAATTGGTCTTACAAATAGTATTTTTATTAACTTTGAATATTCTTCATTATTCTTTTTGTTTATTCTAATTTATTAATTTTACTATATTGAGATAGTTAAACCGTATTCTGTCTTAAGAATTTTTCATCTAACATTAGCGTCACATATTTAGTAATATGAACTTAATTAAATTTGATATTGTAATTTCATCGTGGAATTAGATAACAACATAAATTTTTATTATCATCTTATATTTGATTAATTTTATATTGTAATAGAGTTTGTTCTATATGATTGATATAGGATAATAAATGAGTCTTGTATTTTTCAAATATTGAGTGTCCAAAAATACGATCATAGAAATATAAACATTATCAATCTTAATATAGGAAAATGGACTAATGGTAAAAATATGTGGAGGGTAGGGCTGTCAAAAAAATCCGAAAAATTCGATATCCGTCCAAAATATTTGTATTCATATCCGGAAAAAGCGGGTATTATCTGTATTCGAAAAAAGTGGATAAGAATATTATTCGTATCCGAAGATTCCGGATACGGATTTGGATATAGGCGCATCCGTATCCGAAAATATCCGTATCCGAAATTAATTATATATAATATATATTTTTAATATAATTTTAATATATAATTACAAAATAAAAGCATGCTACTCCCCATAATACTTTGTCACATGTCTTCATTCTTTATTTCTCAATATTAAAATATAAGCATGCGATATAAGTTATCTTTACTTATTAGTTATTTCCCTTTCTAACATAACAATCAGGTCAGCTAGCCCAAGTGGTATTGGCATTAGGAATTTGGTAAGGAGCCGGATATTATCCGTATACTGTCTGTCCGGATATTTTCGAATACGGATACGGATTCGGATACCTTTACTAAATGCCGGGTCCGAATCCAAATATGGCCATATCCGGCTCCGTATTATCTGTTTGACAGCGTTATTGGAGGGAGGGGGCGGGAGGGCTTAAGCTGGGGAGTTTTTTGTTTTCTGAAGAATTTTTCAAGAAAAAATTGTGTTGATATTTCCTTTTTTTTTTAATTTATGAAATTAAATCCCATTTTATGATTTTCAATTTGATATCCACTATGCATATATAGAAATTTATTTACTTTTTATCAAATTATAATATTAGTGCTGAACGTTATAGAATTACTTAAAATTTATTTATTGAGCTACCGAATAATGAATCAATGAACTTAATTCCGCTTACAATAATATACTTATTAATTTAAATACTCTTCATTATTTTAGTATAAAACTTATAAACTTTTTACTATATTGAGATAATTATTTTTGGAGTCATTATATATATATATTTTATAAATATTTGTATTTAATATATTCATCACATATTAGTAAAGTAACTTAATTAAGCTTGATCTTATTATATCATTGTGTAATTATATAGTTTCTTATATTTTTTTTCTTATTAATGCTATATTTGATTTATTTTAGTTGTAACTGAGTTTTTTCTTTCTTTGTGATTTTGATGTTAGCTTCTCCAGATAAGTAGAGAAGAACAGAGAGTGTTTCTAAATATTTTTGAATTGAAATTATCAGAATTATTAATTTTATATATGAGAATTTATTTAGTGCCACTAAAAATATATAAGCTTCAATCACTTCGAGGCTCCAACGACTTTCCAACTAACTAAAAAATAAGTATGCTATTATTACTATTATCGTTAAAGTAAATATGCCTTAAAAGATAATGTGCTTCTCCTAGTTAGTGTAGGACTAGGATTCTTAGAATATTTCAGAATATGTAATTTCTTCCTATTTAAAGGGACCCTATCAATGAGAATATACACATCTTCAGCCCTAATTTTTGTCGTACTTGCTTTTACTTTAACACGTTATCAACACGTACTCTACCAATAGAACAAGAAAAAAGATCGTCCGAAATACTAAAATACGAAAAAAATCAGATTTTTTTTCTGCAAACCCTAACCATCACCTTCTTCTCCAGAAACCCGTCGCTGTCTTCTGCAATCGTCCGCCGGTTCCCAGCCATCCGACGCGACTCGTCCTCCGTCTCACTGCCCACTGCTCCAATTCCGACCAGCCTGCAACCCTTCTTCCCCGCGCAACCCGGTCGCCTTCTGCAAGTCGGAGCCTCTGTATTCTGCAAATTGGAGTCGACGTCTTCTGCAAATCGGAGCCGCTTTTCTGCAAATCGGAGTCGTCTTTCCAGCACACCAGACCCGTATCCCCGCCGGTCGTCTTCCCAGCCCTCTGTACCATAGCCGTCCGCTGCCTGTCACCATCGTCAGACTGCCGCTGACACCATCAGCATGTGCCTCTTTTCTAGCCCGTGCCTCTTTTCCAGCCCAGCCCGCGCGAAGTAGATCCAGACTGCTGTTTTTCGACCCAGTTAATAGCTGATTCGGTTGCTGTCTAGCCGAACCCGGCAGATTTCAATCAAATTATTTTTTTACCCCAATCGTGAAGCAAGGTACATAAGACGAACCCTACTATTTATTCGTGTATTATTTTATATGCTTTTATTTGATTTAATAGCATAATATGATTTATAAAATGATTTAACTACACCTAATTAAATCAAATACATTTATTAGCCACTTGAATTAAACTGTTTAATTCATACTCTTAGATTAATGACCAATCGTTATTGCGCCGTAAGATACCTATTTGACTGCATAATGTGTATCTAGTTATATCACATAGGAATTATATGTTTATATATATATATATATATAAATATATATATATATATTTTGCATGCATATATATAGATATGCCATGCAATTAGGCTACTTTCATAGTCTATTTTAGATGATTGTATTTCTACTACATAGTACCATGATAATGTAACTTCATGTGTATCGCATCAAAACCATGACCATATCTTGATTCTAAAATAAAATAATCCCATTATTGAATAATTTATTACGGATGAACTCATGATTATGTGAAACTTATTCATTTCCTCGTCTTTTACATTATGATACGTTTCCATATATAAAGATGTCTCTCATTTACATGTTGTAACGGTGTTTAATTATTTTTATTTATAGGGAGACAAGATCCATGCTCAAATAAAAAACCATGGGTTTCGAAGCACAGGCCCATGCTGCAATTTTTGGTTGCCTTAAATGATATGTCATATCCAACAACTGATGCACCCTTCATGATCAATATTTGTGGATCAACTCTCATATATGAAGATCCGAAAGAAGAATTCGCAAATTTAAGATTTGTGCTTAAAAGCTTTGCAGATTTTGAGACAAACACCAACATTGTCACAGGAAAATTTTACGGTAGTTACTCTAATTTCGAAATTCGAGACTAACAATATTTTTTCTACAATCTATTCTTAATTATTTTCGAAATTAATGCAGATGTTATGGGATTGGTCGTGAATTTATCCGAACCAAAGGAGTTTAATAATAAGAATGGGCTCTGATGAAACCGAGCTGATCGGTCACCAAGAACTGGGTAATCTTAGAAGTTTATCTAAGAAAACTCGAATATATAAAGTATTGCTCTCTCTCTCTGTGTGCCTCTTTCTCTCTCTAGAATACTTCTCTCTATAATACTGAAAAAATGTTTGGCCTTAAGAAGAGAGGCTTCTTCCTTATTTATAGAAGGAAAGAGCCGCCTTCTCTTGTGAGGCCCCTTTCTGATTTCAGGGAAGATCCCAGATATTCAGGGATTTAGACTGCAGCTTCCCAGCCCTGGATATCCGGGATTTGGCTGCGGCTTATCCTTCCATAGATTTTCGGGATTCTATCAAGTGGGTCAGATTCCAGTCTTTTCGGGAGCCTGATCTTCACGAGCTCGGACGTTCCTGATCTCGGGTTGGAATTATATAGGTCGGCCTACTCTATGGAAGGCCTCCTAGGTCGGGCCATTCCGTTATCCTATAAAGAGGTCGGTAAGTTGGTTCACTGACCTAGGGATGGGCCATCCAGGTCGGACTAACTCCGCTCGGGCCTTTCCTTTTTATCCGGAGGTCGGTTCATTTTGGACTTCTCTAGACCGGGCTTTTAGGAGGTCTACATTTGTCGTCCTATCAACCAGTCCCCCCCTACTCTAGTCGAGCTGTAAGACCGAGTAGAGTAAGATTTATTTTAAATTGACGACCTCGATGCGGTAATCCTTAGGAATCAAGTTTCCAGGTAACGAGGATTCTCGAGATTTGTGTGCATTTATATCAACGCCTTTTCCTTTTCCTAATCTTACCTCCCAACCGTCACATCCCACGCTTAGGCCCAGGTGTCAACTTACTATAGGTTGGCTAGGGCGGTGTTGGATCTAGGCCGTTCTTTCGAATATGGTATCGGACGCTTCAGATCGTCCCCACCCTTCTTGGTTTTCGCCCCTCCCTCCTATAAAAGGAGGTCTTCTTATTCCTCTGCCATTTCTGCGTTTTTTATATCTTCAACCTCTGGTGCGAAAATTCTCAGGCGACACTAGCGATCACAGCTATCCGCTTCCGGCGACGCGCTTGCTGTCCGGCGATCTTCCTTCCGCCCAATTTCATGGGTATGTCCATGTGAGTACCTTTCACCCCCCCCCCCATTTTTTATATATATTTTTACCTTTCTCTCCCCCCTTTTCTTCTTTTGACAATGTCTTCCACCTCCAATTCCCAAAATATCTCCGGTCAATCGGCTGCAGATTCCTTTTTGGAAGGTTTATCTTCTTATGATGGGATTTGGGGAGTAGGTCGGAGCAAGCTATAGGCTCCTCCCTTTGTCTTAGGGACGAACCTTTAGTCGATATAGACTGGTCCGAGCTAGGTGATATTCCTCCTAACCTCCCCTCTGGCATCCCTTTGATTATCGTAGATCCTCCGTCTCCTCCTCCTTCGGGTGAGGTGATGATTACCGACCTTTTAGCCGATCCTTACCAGCCGGTCGCAGGGGCTACGCGTGTCCTTCCTCCCCATCCTTTATCTAGGACTAGCCCAGCCGCCCTAGAGAGCTTTATACGATTTCTCAGGCTTCCTTCGGGGTGGGATTTGTCACAACCCAGGCTTTTGACACCCCTGATCACCCTCCCCCAGGTCATATTACTTGGTTTGTGGATTAGGTGAATAGCGGCATTCGCTTTCCTCTTCACCCCTTCCTTGTTTCCCTTTCTGTTAAATATAACCTCCCACTTAATCATTTTTCCCCTAACTCCTTTCGTTATATGGTCGGTTATCTTGTGTTATGTCATTATAGACACGAGGAACCCGACCTAGATTCTTTTTTTATTTTTGCTTCAGGTTATAGAGCTTCAAAGGTTGCTTTTATTTGACCTCCCAGAACGATGCCCATTTCTTCACCCACATCCCTTCCAATGTGAAGAATTGGAGGTCGCGGTTCTTTTTTCTCCACCTCCCCTCAGGTGACTCTTGGGGCTTTACCACGGAATGGGTACAGACCACTCCGAGCCAAGCTCCGATTCCTAGGCGCAGCTCTGTCCGAGCTGGGTGGGTTAGTAAGGTTCATTAATGGAATGCCGTTTCCTATAATGCCTTCCAGTTGACACATTTTCACGACCTTTTATTTCATTGTGGGCTGAGCTCGAATCCTTATCCAGCTATTGCCGACATTGGTAGGTTTTAACATCTTTGCCTTGGTATACTTCTGTCATTATTTTTTCTTCGGCGAGCTTGCTGACCTATTATATTATTTTCTACAGATCGTTTCATGCGGACCTGTCAATCTGATGCCCCCAAGCCTGCTGAGCCTGTGAAGGACAAGGCCCCCACGTCAGCGAATCCTGCAAGGGAGAGGGCGGAGGGTTCATCCAAACCGAAACAGAGGCCCGTATCCAAACCCAAGGCTAAGGTAACCCTGCCTTCTGACCTGGCCCCTCCTTTAACCACGGGGCGGAGCCCTGCGAGATCCTCTTTGCATCTGCAGGTCACCAAGCGGGCCCGCTCTCCTAGCTCCTCCGCTCCTTCTAAACGACCTAAGGCTGCAAATCCTCCTAGCTCAACTATGGAAACCTTGCTGCGCGGTAAAGAGTGGGAGAAATTCCTCCCATATTTCAGCTCGGTAGTCCCAGATAAGGATAGGCAGTCACTACACACCTCTTCGTCGGACGCCCGCCTAAACCTAATGATGATGTATTTCGGGAAGGTATTCTTCATTTACTTTTCCTTCTTCTCTTATTCACTGTTTTATTCTTGCCTATGTTTTTGATGAGATTGTCCTTTTTCAGCTCTGTGCTACTTTAGTGAATTACGCGGAAGAGCAGAAGGACGGGGCCTCGTCTTTTTCCCAAATGACCTGTTGTGCCGCGATTAACGCGCGTCGACGGTGATCGGCATAAGGGCCGAGCGATCGAGCCAATGATAGATGAACCAAGGCAACTTGCCAAACGTAGATGCCAGATCAAGACCAAGTACCGAGCGATCGGTCTCTAGGGCGATCGCCTCTTAACACCACGCGATCGTCTCTAGTGCCCGACCAAGACGGCCGCCTCATGCCACATGTAAAACCAACATCCGTTAAGTCTGCGAAGACCGAATCTCGGGATGGAGGCCCATGTGCAGATCTAGAAAAGGCGCCATAGGAAAAGGATCTTTGACTCCAGCCCATTACCAGCTGTAGACGACAAGGGCAAACCTCACCTACCGACAGACCCGCCGAAAGGTCCAAGGTGGACCCCCCAAGAGAGCGACATGAGGCACGCGTTGTATTCTCATTGGTTCGCATAGTTGGCTGCCAGCAGCAGCTGCAGACTTTAAGAGAACCGGCTCATGTGCTAAAGACGATCGCCCGTTTATTATAATACAAGAAAGGCGATCGCCCGCTCGGGATCAAGACATACCAACTACCTCCTCTCCTATAAATAGAGTACTTCCAGCATTTGGAAGGGGACTTTTGAGATCTCTCTCTCGGAACTCTCTCTAAAAAGGCTTCCAGACACTCTCAAAACCACTCTCGCTCGCTCTCGACCGAAAGACGATCGGCAGAAACGAGCATCACATTTCATATGTTACAAGAACACATAGCATCAACTCTGGTTCTTCCGGCAATCACCAGCACTCAAGAGCTAGATAACTACGGTCGTTACACTCATTGTAATTGTACTCTTACATTAATATTTGTACTCCAAAGTATTCGTATTAATAATATCTCGCGAGAGCATTCAAGCCCGGGCCTAACAAACCCGGCAAATCTTGTGTTATTTACATTCCCTCGGACGTGGTCTCACATTTTGTTTGTTACTCACCCATAGCCATATCCAGCAATCCCTTCCGAAGAATATTTTGAGTAACAACAATTGGTGCTAGAAGGAGGGGATCTACCTTTATTTTCTCTCCGACCGTTTTGAAGAACACTCATTGCTCTCCGGAACATATACTTGAAGAAACACTCACTGTTCTTCAAAGAAAAGCCTTCGAAATCATGACGTCTGCGACCACCTCGAAGAGAGCCACTCTACGAGCCACCGAACACCTTATTCCGGCCCAGGCCGAGTCCCAACCTACGGCGGAGAGTAGCCGCAGCGGCGCGAGACTCTCGATCCTGCCCCCGAGGGACGGCCCTAGCCTCTCGCTCGATCAGTTCCAAACCGCGGAACAGATCGAGGAGGCCATGTCTATCCTACGGGTACGATGGAGAGCATGCGATGCGCTCGCTATTACCCCATCAGCCATCCGTCGTGCGTGCAAGCGAAAACTCAAGGGGCTATATGTCGAGCGATCGACAGAAAGCCCCAAGTCGCAAGAAAAGGCACTCGTGATGCGGGACAGTTCCGTCTTCAGTCGCCTAGGAAGTGACCCTTCATGGCGACCGGGGCATTCTGGCCCCAGTCATGAGACGATGGAGTCCGAATCCATCACCAGGAGTTCGGCGTACCCAACTCCCAGATGGGGAGTCAGCCAGTTGGATCCCACTCGCAGAAAAACCAAGCTCGGCAGCAGAGACCTCATCGCCCACCACGGAGTTAGGAGATCGGTACACGATCACCTCGGCTCCCACTCCGAGATCCAGACTGCGAGCAGCCAGGCTACGGAGATGTCCGCAATGCAGCGCTAGCTCGACAATATGAAGGCGCTCCTAGAAACTGGGGCAGGCGCCAAGAGAAAGGTCGCCGGACCAAGTGAGCCGCTCTCGATCCAGATCGATCTCGCCCCCATGCAACCAAAGATCGCTCCTCCGCAAACACCTTTGTGTGAGAGGAGATCGGACCCCGAGACTCATTTAAGCAGGTTTCGGATCTACATGACCGGATGCGGGGCATCAGATGCGACCAGGTGCCGAATGTTCCCGCTAACTTTGGGCAATTTGGCCCATAGGTGGTACATCTCATTGCCACCGCGCTCCATCAACTCCTTTGAGAAACTGGCGAGCGACTTCACGTCGTACTTCGCCGCCAAGGTCGCTCGGCCAGAAGGTCCCCACCGCATGATAAAGATCAGGCAGGGGAAAAACCAGTCCGATGAAGATTACATCGACCGAGTTGATGATATAATCCTCATCGACGAGCCCATAAGCGATGAGATCGCCCTCTACTCAGTCCTAGGGGGGTTCGACGATCGGTTGCCCATGTTCAGGCACCTTACGAAGAAATCTTCCGCACCAAGGCCGCAGACTTTTTGGCCAGGCGGAGGTTGCTCACCCTTCACCTAGGCGAAGGGGCAGAGACGGTGATCGTCAAGTCCAACAAGGCGGTCGCCAAGCCACCCGGTGATTTCAGGGCCTTCGATGATGTGGAAGCCCATCTCCTCCACAACCTCAACCTATCTCCGGCCTGTATTTTTTACGCTATCCAGGGGCGCGAGCAGCTAAGCAAGCTGAAGGCGATAAGGGACAACGGTCATCTAGACCGCAACAAATTTTGTGCTTACCACAAGAGTCCCGGCCACAACACCGACCAATGCCGCGACCTCCTCAGACAACTCTGGAGATTGTTCGAGGAGGGCAAGCTGGACAGTCTAGTAACTTAGCCGGAGCCCTGGGCGGAAAGGATCAAGGGCCGTGATCGGCGACAGAACGACGATCACCAGTCTCCCAATTCGATTGCCAGAATCGACCCTGGCGGCTATATCTATATGCTTCAATCAAGAGGTGGAAACTTCGGAGGTCTTTCCCCAGTTTCCACCATGTCAAACGAAAGGCTACTGCCCAAGCAACGTCTCTAAAAAGGAGGACTCGCTCGCCCTCTAAAGTTCATCATCTAACATGATGGACCTAGGCACGAGGTCGCCTCCCCAACACAATGTATACCATCGAGGACCGCCATCTAACATGACGATCCGAGGTAGAAAAGTGCAGCCATGGTTCTGGAGGTTGATGGAACCGACCGCCCGTCCATGCAAGGTTCCTTTGGGCAGAGATGGCTCGCCCTTCGTTTAAATACGAGGCGGGCGTAGCCGAAGGACCCTCCAAAACAGATCTGTGGACACGCTCGCCCGCCCTCAAAGGTTCATCATCTAACATGGTGGACCCGGACAATGTGACGCGTCCCTACCCCCATCACAACGTATGCTCAAAGGTCCGCCATCTAACATGTCGGCCCCAGGCAGAAAAGTGCTAACAAGCCACAGTCGCAGAGTTGATTAATCCGACGACGCCCCGTGCAAGGACTCCTCCAGGCAGAGATCGCTCGCCTTTCATTTAAATACGAGGCAAAACGTAGCCTCCGGAGGACCCTCACAATAAAGTGAGTCACGAGACAAACCTACATGTCGAATGTCGCTCGCGCACAAGACATGGTCGCGGAGGTCGGTCCATTGAACTCCGCGACCATGCACGGTTCCTCTAGGCCGAGATGATGGGCCTTCCTCGAGGAATCTGCAAAATTGAAGATCGCAAGAGCTGAACCAAGAATCGACCAGTTCGAGAAGACAATCGTCTGAGCCATAAAGAGTTGAGTCGCTCGTCTGTAATTCAAACGATCGCCGATAAAACCACCTCACCCAATGCCTTCAACATCGGAGCGAGCTGAGGGGCAATTGTTGTGCTGCGATTAACGTGCCTCGACGGTGATTGGCATAAGGGCCGAGCGACCGAGCCAATGACAGACGAACCAAGGCAACTTGCCAAACGTAGATGCCAGATCAAGACCAAGTACCTAGCGATCGGTCTCTAGGGCGATCGCCTCTTAACACCACGCGATCGTCTCTAATGCCCGACCAAGACGACCGCCTCATGCCACGTGTAAAGCCAACATCCGTCAAGTCTGCGAAGACCGAATCTCGGGATAGAGGCCCACGTGCAGATCTGGAAAAGGCGCCGTAGGAAAAGGATCTTTGACTCCAGCCCATTACCAGCTGTAGACGACAAGGACAAACCTCACCTACGGACAGCCCGCCGAAAGGTCCAAGGTGGACCCCCCAAGACAACGACATGAGGCACGCGTTGTATTCTCATTGATTCGCATAGTTGGCTGCCAGCAGCAGCTGCGGACTTTAAGAGAACCAACCCATGTGCTAAAGACGATCGCCTGCTTATTAGAATACAAGAAAGGCGATCGCCCGCTCGGGATCAAGACATCCCAACTACCTCCTCTACTATAAATAGAGGACTGCCAACATTTGGAAGGGGAGTTTTGAGACCTCTCTCTCGGAACTCTCTCTAAAAAGGCTTCCAGACACTCTCAAAACCACTCTCGCTCACTCTCGACCGAAAGACGATCGGCAGAAACGAGCATCACATTTCATCTGTTACAATAACACAGAGCATCAACTCTGGTTCTTCCGGCAATCACCAGCACTCAAGAGCTAGATAACTAGGGTCGTTACACTCATTATAATTGTACTCTTACATTAATATTTGTACTCCAAAGTATCCGTATTAATAATATCTCGCGAGAGCATTCAAGCCCGGGCCTAACAAACCCGACAAATCTTGTGTTATTTACATTCCCTCGGACGTGCTATCGCATTTTGTTTGTTACTCACCCATAGCCATATCCAGCAATCCCTTCCGAAGAATATTTTGGGTAACAACATGACCCAAATGTCGGTGGAACTTAAGGCTGCTTTGGAGGCTGAAGATGATATCACCTCCCGATTACGAGAGAGGGAACATCGCTTAGATATTGCCCTCAAGAAGATCTCCGAGCGGGAGATGGTTTTGGAGCGGGCTCAGATGGCCAATGTTCAACTGAACCAAGAGCTAAAGCTTTCGAAATCTCAGACCCAAACCGAATCGTAGAAGGTTATCCAGCTCGAGGCCCAGTTAGCAGAGGCCAAGGATGAATCTGAGAAGATTACCCAGCTCGAGGCTCAGCTTGCGCAGGCTAAGGCCGTGTCGGAGAAGATTGTCCAGCTTGAAGCCCAGCTCGCCGAGGCTAGGGAGTCAGCCTACTCTCAAGAAATTTCGGACGGCCAACGCCGCTTTCTGACCAGCGACATGGGTCAATCCTTCCTAGAGGCCTATCGCTCTGCCCCCCTAGATTGGTACCACAATTCTACCGCCTACCTGTTTCGATTGGCTCCTACTGTGATGCAGTATTTTGATTTCGCCTTATCTCACGCCCGCGAGCAGCTGGCCACTTTGGGCTTTACGGGGGAGCTGGACAGGGATGCGTCTTTGGAAGGGGCTCCTGCCCTCTCATTTCGGTCTGGTGATGTGAACGAATCTCCCGATGCATCCTGGTGGGAGGACGCCCTTGGAGAGTCCATAACGGAATCTGGCCTGGACTTGGAGCTGCCCTCTATCCCTTCTGCTTCGCCTGGCAGGGCTGATACTCTCGATGCTCCTGGGGCCAACCCTGATGCTTCTTCCTCACCTCCTCTCCGATCTCCCGAGCCTGTAGTTTATCTTTTACTTGTATATTTATCCTTTTCATTATCTTTGTACTGGTCTTGATGTTTATAATGAAAAATTTCTTTATGTGAATGCAGTTCGTATGTGTATGATGTTGATATGCCTCTTTTAACATAGCTCGGGTAATTCAAACAACTCTTTGAGGTTACCGTAGCTTTAACTAGAAAAACCACTTTTTCAAAGTTAATATAGCTCGACTATTTTAACAACTTCTTTAGGTCGACTCAACTTGGCTTTATCAACGACCTTAATATAGATCGGATACTTCGAACAGTCTTTCGGAGTTAATGTAGCTCGGCTCAAACTTTAGGTCTGAGGATATTTTTTCCATGCTTGGGTTTCAAGGCAGTTTGCCTTTATCTGAATCCGAGGATATTTCACGTGGTCAGATTTTTTAGGGCAGTTCACCCTTGTTTGAATCTGAAGGCATTTCACCTGATCAGATTTTTTAGGGCAGTTCACCCTTGTTTGAATCTTAAGGCATTTCACCTGATCATATTTTTTAGGGCAATTCACCCTTGTTTGAATCTGAAGGCATTTAACCTGATCAGATTTTCTAGGGCAGTTCACCCTTGTTCGAACCTGAAGGCATTTCACCTGATCAGATTTTCTAGGGCAGTTCACCCTTGTTTGAATATGAAGGCATTTCACCTGATCAGATTTTCTAAGGCAGTTCACCCTTGCTTGAATCTGAAGGCATTTCACCTGATTAGATTTTCTTTCTAGTTTGTTCGAACCGCACATTCAGATTTCTTTCATGATAGACTTTTATTAAAATATTACAAGCTTTTCCCAACATTTCTTCATACAAAATATTTTTTTAAATGGCATATGTTCCAAGGTCTCTTAATGAGGTGTCCCTCCATATCCTTGAGCTCATAATCTCCCCCTGCATAGATTCGGATTACCTTGTAAGGGCCTTCCCAGTTTGGTTCCAGTTTTACTGTTTTTCTGAGAGCGTCAGCTTGCCTGAGCACCAAGTCGCCGACTTGAAACTGTCCCTTCCTTGCCTTTTTGTCATGAGCTGCTTTTGTCAAGCTCTTGTATCTTTCTGTTCGAGCTACAACCATTTCTCTTCTTTCTTCTATGGTATCCAACGCCTCTCTCATAATTTCTTCGTTTTCCTCCTCGTTGAACCATCGAACCCGATGTGACATTTCTCCAATCTCTTTTGGGATGACAACTTCGGACCCATATACCATACTGAAGGGTGTTTCCCCCGTCGATGACCTGGGTGTGGTTCGATATGACCATAACACCGAGCTAAGTTCATCCACCCATCCTCCCCCGGTTTTGTCTAAGCGGGCTTTGATCCTTTGCAAGATTATTCTATTGGTTACCTCCACCTGTCCATTGGTCTGCGGGTGAACCACCGCGGCGAATAGTTGTTTGATGTGCATCCCCTCGCACCAGGACTGGGATCTCTTCCCATTGAATTGAGTTACATTATCTGAGATAAGTATTTGAGGCGCTCCGTACCTGCAGCAGATGGTGTTAAACAGAAAGCTTATGATTCTTTGCTCGGTGATGATGGCCACCGACTCGTCCTCAACCCATTGTCTGAAGTAGTCGATGGCTATTACTAAAAACTTCCTTCCTCCCGAGCCACGTGTAAATTGTCCCATGATGTCGATTCCCCATTTAGCAAAAGGGCAGGGTGATCCCATGGTGATCATGTTTTCTGCTGGGATGTGTATTAATGGTGTGTGTATTTGACATTTTTTGCACCGCTTAATAATCTCAACCGCCTTCTTGCTCATTTTTGGCCAGAAAAAGCCAGCCCTTAGTGTTTTGCTAATTAACGCCCTTCCTTTGGTGTGATCACCGCAGCACCCTTCATGAATTTATTCCAGTATGCCCTGCCCTTCTTCTTCTGAGACGCACCTCAGGTGTGGCCTGAGGTATAATCTCTTGTATAATTCAATGTTAATGCAACAAAACCTCGCTGCCCTCTGTATAATTTTTGCTCTTTCCTGTCTTTCAATTGGTAGCTCCGCTCTTCTCAAATATGCCAACAAGGGAGTTCGCCAATCCGTTATCTCGTTTACCTCCATCACCTGTTTTGCGATGCTACTCCGAGCTGCTCCTAAAATTATTACTATTCGCGAGTGACAATCCACCAAGGAGCTTCCCATTTTTGCTAAGTAATCAGCTTTTACATTTTCCGCCCTTGGAATATGGATCAACTCCCATCCCCCTAGCTTTTTGGCGGCCTCTTTCACCTCTTCGACATATCTCTTCATCCACTCCTCATTTACTTCAAATTTTCTTCCTACCTGGTGCGTGGCCAGCTGAGAATCAGAGTAAGCTATAAGTCATCGCGCGCCTAAGTCTATTCCCAGCCGCATTCCTTTAACCAGGGCTTCATACTCGGCCTCGTTGTTGGAGGCTTTGAAATCAAATTTTATGGCATACTCTAGCTTTTCACCTCCGGAGTAGTGAGAACTATCCCTGCCCCAGAGCCACCAGTCGTCGCCAATCCATCAACATGTAGAAGCCACTGCCCTTCCGGCAGCGATGGTGTGGCCCCCTCTTGGATGAAATCCGCTAGAGCCTGAGCTTTGATCGCTGTTCTCGGTTCATACTCCATGTCATATTCCCTCATTTCTACTGCTCATTTTACCAGGCGACCTGACGTGTTAGGTCGCCCTAGTGTCTCTCTCAAGGGCAAGTTGGTTCGCAGTTTTATGCGGGTGGGTTAGGAAATACAGTCTCAATCGTCGAGCTGTAACTATTAATGTTAGTGCTCCATTCTCTAGCTCGGAGTAGTTCCGTTCTTCCCCTTGCAAAATTCGGCTCATATAATAGATAGGCTTTTACTGGTTCGCTTCTTCTCTTAACAGGACCGAGCTAAACGCCCCCTTTCCGACGGATAGGTAGAGTATGAGCTCCTCTCCTGGTATTGGCTTGGTGAGCAGAGGCAACTCGGCCAAATATTCCTTTAATTTTTCGAAAGCTGCTTGTACTTTGGAGGTCCATTCGAACTTGTTCCCTTTTCTTAAGAGTTTAAAAAATGGGAATCCCTTCTCGGCTGAGCGTGATATGAATCGGCTCAGCCCCGCTATTCTCCGTGTCAGTACCTGGATATCCTTGATGTTTTTTGGAGGATTCATTTGTAATACTGCTTTGACTTTCTCTGGATTGACTTCAATTCATTGCTCTGTGACCACGTATCCTAGAAATTTTCCCGATTTTACCCCAAAAGAACATTTCGATGGGTTGAGCTTCATCCCGTATGTGCGCAGATTTTCGAACGTTTCCTCTAGATATCTGATATGCTCTCCCGCCTTTACACATTTTACTAGCATATCATCCATATAGACTTGCATGTTTCTACCGATTTGGGATTTGAAGATTCTATCGACCATCCTTTGATATGTGGCTCCCGCGTTCTTTAACCTAAAAGGCATGCGCACATAACAAAAGGTTCCTTTTGATACCACGAAGCTGACCCTTTTTCTATACTCGGGTGCGAGGGGAATCTGATGATATCAATGAGAGGCATCCATCATGATGAGCAATTCGCACCCCGAGGTCGAGTCCACTAGCTGATCTATGCGGGGTAACGGGTAGTGATCCTTCGGACATGCTTTGTTTAGGTCTCGGAAATCTATGCACATTCTCCATTTCCCTTGGCTTTTCCCTACTATGACAGCGTTGGGTAACCACTCTGGAAACTGAATTTCCGTTATGTGCCCAGCTCGGAGGAGCTTGTCAACTTCTTCCCCAATGATTCCATCCATTTCCGGCCCAAAGTGCCTCCTCTCTAGTTTTACCGGCCTTACGGTTGGGTCAATGTTTAATCTATGTTCGGCCACTGTTGGGCTTATTCCTACCAGATCCTCGACCGCGAATGCGAAAATATCCACAAATCTTCTTAGCAAGTGGATAAGGCTTTCCTTTATCCTGCCATCTAACCGATTTCCCACGCGGAGTTTTGTTTATGGCTTTCCTGGAACTAAATCTATCTCCATCAACTCCTCATTAGGCTTGACACCTTCTTCCTCAGCTTCCTCGGGTGCTTTTTATTTCTTATTTTTCTTAAACTCCGGATCCGGGCCTCTCAGCTCGGGCGTCCTCTTACTGCGCTGTACTCCCTGTTTTACCGTTGTTTGGTAGCAAGACTGGGAAACAAACTGATCTCCCGCTACCTCCCCTACCTCGCTTCCTACGGGGAATTTTACTTTCACGTGCGAGGTGGATGCCACCGCCTCGAACTTGTTGAGCCCCGGCCGCCCTAAAATAGCGTTATAGGCCGATTTAGTGTCCACCACTAAAAACCAGAGTGTCTTGACCTTCCGGTGAGGTATCCGTCCCAGTGCTACCGGGAGTACCACCTCTCCGACCGCTGCACCTCGGTCATGCAGAACCCGTAAAGTGCCGTTGCTACCTTTTTTAATTCGACCTCGAGGTTCATTTGTTTGAAACAGTCATAGAACAATATATCCACCGAGCTTCCTGTATCGATGAAGACTCTTTGTACATCAAACTAGCAATCTCCGCTGTGATGACCAGTGCGTCATTATGGGGCGCATGTATCCCGCTATAGTCTGCAGGGACAAATTGGATGACCGATCCGCTACTCAGAGAGGCGACCTCTTTAAACTGATGATACCTAGCCTTTCGCGTGTGAGCTTTTCTGGCCTGATTAGAACTCCCATCGGCTGGTCCTCCTGATATCATGTGAATCACTCCCTTCTTAGCTGGGGGAGCAGTTGGTCCCCGAGGAGCTTCTCTTTTCATCCCCGTACCCCCCTGGGGCATGGGTGGTTTCCTCCGACCTCCATTCCTTTTCTGATAGTGAACTCCATTAGATATCCCGCTCGGACTAGCCTTTCAATATCGTCTTTGAGGTGTTTGCACTCATCGGTTTTATGTCCATAATCATTGTGGAATCGACAATAAAGCTCGGACTTTGGCTGAGTAGGCCCATTAAAATGAGATGTAGGCCAATCAATAACCCTACTCATCTTGCCCTCGACTGCCTCCAAAACCTGCGCTCTTCTCATTGCTAATGGACTGTATTGGTCAAATCTCTGTCGTTTTAGGTTGGTCTCGCTCTTCCTCCGGTCCGTGTTTTGATCTGTCTTTCCACGGAGCACTTCCTCCCAGGGTAGATTTTCTCGAAAGGTATACACCTCGTGCTGCACCACCCTGCTAGTTCCTCCTTCCCCATCCTCGAATTTTTCTTGCAATTCTTCCATATCTTTCTCGGCTTCTTCAACATTGATGTATTTTGAACATCGGGATAGGACCTCATCATACGTTCGGGCCGACTTTTTAGCCAACGACATGCGTAGCAGCCTGGACTTTAATACCTGTGTTAAAGCACTCGTCTTCACTTCTTCATATGACGAGGGTACCTCCAGACACGCTTTTGTAAACCGAGTTACATAAGTTCTCAGTGCTTCTCCAGAGTATTGCTTGATACTGAACAAGGACATGAATGTCTTCTGGTGTGCCCTAGCGCTTGAAGTGAGTCAGAAACGCAGAGTTGAAAGTATTGAAGTTAGTAATCGTCCTTGGGGGTATCTAGTGGAACCAGTCCTGAACTGACTCCGTCAGCGTATCCAGAAATGCTCTACAGCTCACGACATCCAAATATTAGTATATTATGGCCATATTCTCGAATGGGTAGGATCCGAGAGCCCGTCATAGGTGAAAGTGACAGCCCTAAACCCATACGGGAGTTCAGCCTGTAGTATGCTCTCCGAGAAGGGGTGGCCTGGATGACTCTCCGCGTCCTTCCCCGCAACCCTTTGTCGCAATTCCTCTAGCTCGTCTTGCATACTGGATAACAAGGGATTCAGCATTCTTTCCTGTCTAGATCGTTCCCATGTTCTTGGATAGCTTTCCCCATGTTCTTCCTGCTGATTGATTTCCTCCGGCCCATCCGAGAGGATGAGTATTATTTTTTGCGGTATTTTTTGTTTTTCGACCTCCCGGCTCTTCTGGACCGCACTAGCAATTATGTCGTCTAAGGCTTCCTTTGTCAAGGTGATTGTGCTGGGTGTAGATTCTTCTCCCAGGGTGATGGGCATTTTTTCTAGAGTCGATTCTCCACCCGCAGCTGCTAGTTGTTCTTCCAATTTTCTTCTGGGCTGTCTCTTCCGCCATTATTGATCTCACGTCTCAACTCAAAGAGTGACTCGATGACATAGTTCCCACAGACAGAGCCACTTGATGAAAACGAGCTGATCGGTCACCAAGAACTGGGTTAATCTCAGAAGTTTATCTAAGTAAACCCGAATATGTAAAGTATTGATCCCTCTCTCTCTGTGCTTCTCTCTCTGAAGAATACTTCTCTCTATAATACTGAAAAAAATGCTCGGCCTTAAGAAGAGAGGCTTCTTGTTTATTTATAGAATGGAGGAGCCGCTTTGTCTTGTGAGGCCCCTTTCTGATTTCAGGGAAGATCCCAGATATTCAGGGATTTAGACTAGAGCTTCCCATCCCTGGATATCCGGGATTTGGGTTGCGGCTTATCCTTCCCTAGATTTCCGGGATTTTGTCAGGTGAGTCAGATTCCAGTCTTTTCGGGAGCCTGATCTTCACGAGCTCGGACATTTCCGATCTCGGGTTGGAATTCTATAGGTCGGCCTACTCTATGGAAGGCCTTCTAGGTCGGGCCATTCTGTTATCCTATAAAGAGGTCGGTAAGTTGGTTCACTGACCTAGGGATGGGCCAACCAGGTCAGTCTAACTCCGCTCGGGCCTTTCCTTTTTATCCGGAGGTCGGTTCATTTTGGGCTTCTCTAGACCGGGCTTTTATGAGGTCTACATTTATCGTCCTATCAACCGGTCTACAAATGTAGACCTCCTAAAAGCCCGGTCTATAGAAGCCCAAAATGAACCGACCTCCGGATAAAAAGGAAAGGCCCGAGCAGAGTTAGTCCGACCTGGCTGGCCCATCCCTAGGTCAGTGATCCAACTTACCGACCTCTTTATAGGATAACGGAATGGCCCGACCTAGGAGGCCTTCCATAAAGTAGGCCGACCTATAGAATTCCAACCCGAGATCGGGAACGTCCGAGCTTGTGAAGATCAGGCTCCTGAAAAGACTGGAATCTGACCCACCTGACAGAATCCCAGAAATCTAGGGAAGGATAAGCCGCAGCCCAAATCTCGGATATCCAGGGATGGGAAGCTGCAGTCTAAATCCCTGAATATCTGGGATCTTCCCTGAAATCAGAAAGGGGCCTCACAAGAGAAGGTGGCTCCTCCCTTCTATAAATAAGGAAGAAGCCTCTCTTCTTAAGGCCAAGCATTTTTTCAATATCATAGAGAGAAGTATTCTAGAGAGAGAAAGAAGCACATAGAGAGAGAGCAATACTTTACAATATTCGGGTTTTCTTAGATAAACTTCTGAGATTAACCTGGTTCTTGGTGATCGATCAGCTCGGTTTCATCAGGCTCCGATCTAAGTTTTCTGACATAATTTTGGAGGACACTGAATACATATTAATTTTAGAGTTATATTGAAATTTATTTTACTAAACATCTACTTATGCCAAAGTAGGTCACGCAGACTTACCCATACCCTATGGGTGACTCACGTGGATCAAATGCAGCCGTATATATAACAAAATGGAAGGGATATGGTCATTTGCCTGATACAACTATGCAAAAGTAAAATGTCCAACGGAAAGTACACTATGCAGACCAATGGCGTGTGATGCAAATGTTCATTAATGAAGACTGGGAGATTTTCTCGAGCTTCAAAACAAGGTATTAATATGTGCCCAACATATAAACTCTATGATTCTTACTGATTATGGTTCAAAATAACAGGCTGGCTGAGGTTAACAAAACTAATATCGAGTGCATTATTTCTGTAATATCCGGATAAATTGTTGAGTATCTTCGTTTGTATTTGAACACTGTATTATTCGAATTTGTGATATCGATAATCGAAGTATGATCTTTTCAGTATTGTATCCACATGCATGATAATATCAACTTGTAATTTATCAAGGCGGCTAGCACATGGGCCAGTTGGGTGGAGGGCCCGGATAAGATTCTCGCGGCATGAACCTGGACAGTTTAGGGTCAACGGGGATTAACGTATGCTAAGTGATGTATATAGCGTACGCTAAGTATGGTTGATTACGTACGTAACGGTGTTGATGTAGCGTACGTAAAGGAGAACAGGAGCGAGGCAGTAAGCTATCATTGGATGATAACGTACTCTAAGAATAGTAGATAGCGTACGCTAAGTGTATAACGTACGTTAAGCACTAAGGCTAACGTACGTAAAGCTTAAGACAGTATAAATGGGACACCACCCCATTTCATTTCACCTCATTTCTTTTCACTTCCTTTTCATTTTCTTCAAGTCCACAGATCTCCCTTTGATACTTTAACACCTATATATCATCTATACTCGATCATTGAGGACTGGAAGCACCTTGGATTGGTACTCAAGCTTCCGGTGTTGAATTTTCGTCAAATGTTCATCATTGTATTCTACATTAAGGTATGTTGATACTTTCCAAACTCTAATCCTTGTTCTTATTGAATGATATGGCATGCTTCTGAGATCATTGTATTAGTGAGTAACACATTAAGTTGAACACATTAAGAGCTACGACGGACTTATTCGAGACCTTTCTTGAGAAAGTGGATTATTAACCAAGCATCTTGAGTTGAACCTATGATATAGTTTCTGAGATTAGTTACACATATTGGATGATGATTCTGTGTTACTTGCTTACCAATGTGTTGTTAATACGATCACTTAGAATGGGGATATTCAAGGAGATGAATTCTTAGGATTTTCACCAAGAATGATCCATGTGTAGTATAAGTATTCTTCAAGCAATTCATGATTTGTAGTAACTTCTGAAGATGTCGGTATTTGTGTTGATGTTTAGAAATTATCAAGACTCTTAATTAATATCACCTTTGTTAGATGAGCGTAGGAGAAGGATTATTGAAAGGTTTTGTCATTGGTTAGCTATTCTCAATGAAATTTTGAATGAAGTGATCGTAGCAACTATAGATTATCCGAACTACATATAGGAATACGTAATCGAGATTTGAGTATGGCATTGTGATGATATATGTCTCCTTGAATTCGAAGACGTCAAACACTATTGGATCATTCTTGTTCACATGAGAAATATATTTGTGAGTATAACTTTTGTTATGCATCATGCATTACGTACGTTATATCATCAGGTAAGACAGTCGTGTGACCAGAGAAGAAAACTGTGAAATGCATGCTTAGTGTGCGTTAGGCTTCGGAGATTATGTATGATAACGAGCAGACTTAACGTATGTTACGTTGGGTATGTAACGTATGTTATGCAGACGTCAGGCAGGATACGTTTTGTTGACAACTTTCGGACATAGTTTAGGATGTTAGATATTCATACGTTAGTTATGACATAAGATGAACTCTTTATTCATTTCTATTGTTTAAGGTTCGAGCTTGCAACGTGATAGATAGAGGGGGTGACCTTCGAGTGTATTGATATCCGTCGAAGTATTATCCTTATCGTCAATTCGAGGCAAGTACTTTAATTATAGTTGTTCGTATTATGTCGGTTATGTTATTGTTGTACTGTGCATATGTGTTGTGATTAATTGTCCACCATGCGTTGGTCCGACGAGATCATCATAGGAATCTATAGCTGTGTGTGCTGGATCGTTGGACAGGTAATTCCACCATGCGTTGGTCCGACGGGATCATCATGGGAATCTATCTGTGTGCGCTGGATCGTTGGAATACCATCATTATGTTGAGATTGTCATGATGCGTTATATGTTGTTATTATTTCTCGTTGGAGAAACTTGCCATGATTATTGTTGTATAATTATCGTACTTGTACTAGCATCGTTGTGCTAACCCCTTCGGGGGTGAACATTTGTTTTATGTTCAGGATCTAAGAGAGTGGGAAAACAACCACTGGAGCTGTATGATGATGAGGGTGCAGATTGATGTTCCGGTCGGATTTATTTATCAAATGTTGTGTTGTTTTTAGTTAAGTACTCGAGTACGTAATCTTTTTGATGCTGGGTTTGGTTATGTATTAATATTTACCGTTGGACTTTTGTATTTTCAGTACTGAGTCAGACTCGTTGTATTTTATTTCTGTTGTCGTCATTTGTTGGTGTTTGTTATTGTCATTTCGTTTCCTCAGCCTTGTAAATTCTTACGTAAAGGATTTACGGCGCTGTAATATTCCTGAAAATATCGGGGGTGTTACAGAATATGGTATCAGAGCTAAGATTATGGATATCTTGGCCGTTGGGTTAAAATAGGGGTCATATATGTCTTTTGAGATAACCGGCCGTGAATAACATCACTGTACTGCCTACGTCTTTGTGCGAGCGGTGGTTGTAAGTTCCGAAACTCTATCTCATTCTTTACATGTGATACCTCTTTATACTTGAAGATTAGAACGATATTGTTACCTGTATTTTGAGTATTTATGCTTACAATATGTTGAGAGGAGGACGTGGACGTGGTCGCGGTCACGGATGCGGACGTAGGAATGCTGAGAGATAAGCTTCGCCTTCAAATCAGGCTAGCCATAGCTCAGGCGAGCCACAAGAATCTAGTAACAACGAACCAGAACCTATTGTTCCTGACATCCTTCGTCAGGTTGTCAACCAGATGACTCAGTTTGCTCAGGTTGTGGACTGAATGCAAGTAGCAGTAGGATTGCAACCGGGAGAGAGACAGCAAGGCATCCCAGACTTGGGAAATCAAGGAGACCGATGGCTACAGGAGGTGGCAAAGATGCAACCGCCAAAATTCGATGGTTTTTCTGATACGCCGACATGGGATCACTGGTTGAGGGAGCTGGAGAAAATATTCGCCGGGATTAACTGCCCAGACGACCGGAGAGCCTCTATTTCCCAGTACTTTCTGACTGGGGAAGTGTCCGAGTGGTGGGAATCCATCCGACCTATAGATCATGATGCCGACTGGGGAGAATTTAAATTGATGATGGAAGCACAGTACTGCCCTCGTCCAGTGATGGAAGCTAAAGTTCGAGAATTTTTCTCTGCACAACCTTCAGAGGTGCCAGTATCTCAGGCGATTAAGACATTTAACCAGCAGCCCGCATTTGTTCGACACCTGGACAGAACCGATGCATAAATGATGATCCACTTTGATATGAGAATGAAACCGGAGATACAGAGGTGCATGTCAGCTTTCGAATGCATCACTCTCTGTCACTATCATGACAAAGCGTTGGTGTATGAAATAAAAGAGACAGCGATGGAAAAGTTCACAGAGTTCAAGAAACAGAAAGTCTCTGGTAATTGTAATATCCGCAATTTCGATTTCCGGTAATATTTTTTTTCGGCGGAAGTCCATTTTTACGAATCGCTCATGACCGTTTCGTCATTTCTAGAATGATTAATTCTGCACGTTTTGTCATCCGAGTTCGTTTCGGTATTGTTTTGTTGAGTTCCGTGTTCTTAAGCGGCTTTTCCGCACTTAAGTTCGATTTTTGCGAATCTCATCCGAAACTGTTGTTTCGAGTTTTTCGTAAGTTCATTTAATGTTATTATTCGTGTTGCGAGCTTTGTCTTAGTGTTTCGATCGTGTATCATGTATTTCGGACGTTTTGGGCCGTTTTCATAATTTCCCAAAGTTTGGGGTAATTACTTTCCGTTGTCGAATTTCGAACCTTCGGGTGGTCGGAATCGTGTGTTCTCTTAGCACCTAGATTCATCTTTGCGAGTACTTCGTATCCATATCTTCGATTCATATTCAGGTTCGGGGTCGTCCGGGCTATCGGAGTGGCCACGGCCGAGTCACGTCCGCACTTCTTGGAGCAGGGCCTGGCCTGGCCGAGTTACGGCCGTAAGGTGCCGGTTATGGCCGTACGTGCTCGGCAGACATGGCTGGACGAATGCGATTCTGGCCGTAAGGGTGTCGATTCTGCATGTCTGGTGCTGTGCAATGTTCGGACGAATGCGATTCTGGCCGTAAGGACCCTGGAATGCACGGCCGTAAGTCTTGATTCTGCCGTAAGGCCCTGTAGGTTACGGACGTAAGCGATCGGTAGGCGCTGGGCAGATTTTGACGAGTATCGGTTACGGCCGTAAGGCACTGCCGGTTACGGCCGTAACCCTGTCGGCATATATAGGCCAGGGGACTCGGCGAGACCTCATTTTTTCACCTTTTCTCATTTCTTGCAGCGGCTGGCGACGGGGATTCGGGAACTCGAGTTCTTGGTCGGTTCTAATCATTTCTAAGGCATTTTGGAGGATTCTTGTCGATTATATCATCGTCCAATCCGTGTTCTTCGTCCGAATCAATGTATTTTGGCTTGAACCCTTGTTTTTGAAGATTTTGGGGATTTTCCTTTTGATTTCGATTCCAATCCGTTTTTGCTCAATTAATTGTTGTATAAACGTTGCTTTGAACATGTTCTACGGATGGGATACTCGTATCTTAGATTCGTTCGACCCGAGGGGTGATTTCTTTGTTCTTGGAGGGTCTCGAACATTTAATGTTCGATTAAATGTTCGAATGAGTTTCCCATCGATAGTTTGTTGGGATTTCCTTCATTATTGGCCTTGATTCTCATTGTGATCGTATATTCGTTGTTTTTGCCGGAGGATTATAGGTGTTCGAGGATTCCGGTCGAGCTTCCCCGTTGTTTTGCGTGCTTTGGACTTGAGACGAGTATCTCGTCTATAATCTTTATACTTTGAGAATGTGATGTGATGTGGAATTAACGTGGACTTGTTAGTGATTGAACGTTTGATCGTAATTTACTTCTAAATGAATATGTGATTCTATGAAAGTAACACAAACGTAAACCTGAGATTTCCCGAAGGAAGATAACATTCATTTCATGTGTATTGTGCTTAAAACGAATGTTAGAAATGAGTAGTCATCCGAGGAATTGTGGAATCGTAGAATATTTGTATTGTCCATTTGTTAACACCATTCCTGAATGATGTTGTGACGTGAACGTTGAACCTTTGATGAGGTGTATGATGCATTAGCTTATATTCTACATGTTTGTGACTGTTGTGGATATTGTACCTTGTGTTGTGAAATCGGTGAATTGAGATTTGACTGGGTAGGGACCCATGGGGCCTCCGGCGGCGCGTGCTTGCGAGTACGGCTAGTTGTTATGTTTTGACCATGAGGTTATCAAATCGGGTAGGTCTGGAGAGGGCTCCGAGAATCGTCACTTGCGAGTGCGATGTCACGATAACTTGTGGGCGGGTTTGAATAATGTTTAACCGGGTAGGGACCCATGAGGCCTCCGACGGCACGTTACTTGCGAGTATGGCCAGTGATATGATTTGACCATAAGGTTATCTAATCGGGTAGGTCTGGAGAGGGCTCCGAGAATCGTTACTTGTGAGTACGATGTCAAGATAACTTATGGGTGAATTTGTGTTTGTTTCTAATACGGGATGGGTCCCATCGAGGCCACGGAATGTGATATGAATATTGATTGGATATTTTTGATTTGTGATTGTTTGAATCTTGGATTCTGATTATATTGGCGATTTTGGTTCCGCCTTTGAGGCTTGTTTGAGAATCGTACCATCTATATGGTTTTGAAAGTAAACTCTTTGATTTTGAGAACTACAAATCTTTTCGTGATTTTACAATGAGACCCCCGACGTCCTCAATTATTCTTTCAAATGTGTTTTGAAGTTATCTTTATGATCTTCCCTGATGGGAACCGTTTTCGAAAAGTCTTTAGACTCGAGTATCGTGTTACCACCTTGTCGAAAGGTTATTTTCATAACGGTTATATTCTTGATGTATAACTTTATAGCTTGGTTACTTGCTAGCGATTCCACCGCTAACCCCTTGTTGGGGATTTTGTTATTTATTCCAGGTGATCTGACTGGAGAGTGAACTACCACAGGTTTGGCTCGGAGGATGATGCAAAGCAGCGATACTAGTCACTGTCGTAGTCTGTTGTCCGTCAGTGATCTATCGGTTTGAGTTTTTCTTGTCATCCTTGAGGGTATGGACATTCTATGTATTATGTGATCGAGTTGTATTTTTGGTTCATTATATGTACGGATATGCTGTGTTTTGAGAGACCTAATCGGTCTACGGTATTATGTTTTGGTCAAGTTGACCATATGTGGGTTTTGATTTGTAGTCTCCTGCCTGGTAGCTCCTTGCGGAAAGGGGTCTACGGAGTGTAATATCCCTGAGTGGATTGGGGGTGTTACATAAATGGTATCAGAGCTTAGGTTTGCAAAAACCTAGGCAGTTGGGTCTAGTTGGGTCTTGTCGAGTCATGTCTTGTCATGTCACCCGGGTGAGCAATTGTGAACAAGTGTGATCGTGGTGATCCGTTGGGATAAATTGTGTTAAGTTGTGATTAGTATCATGGTGCAGCCATCATCTTCGTGCGACCTGTGGATGTAAGTCTCCCTTGTTTGTGTTATGCCTCGTGTGACACGAGTTATTGGTATGATTATGTGTTAAGTGACGGAGTCTCTATGCAGATTCTTAGTTTCGTGAGGCGTTTATGTGACTCTCATATTTCGTTTATATGAGGAGTGTTGTCGCTAGTTATGTCCCTTTGAATATGATATTCGACTGTTTGTTTCCGGTAAAAGACATGTGTTGTCTTGGTTTTGAGCGAGTTGATGCGTGTATGGTGATGTATGTAAGTGAATGTTGTTACATGTAAGTTTTTTGGCATTCTAGCCTAATAGATTTTCGAAAAACTTGAGTATCTTAGAAAATAATTTCGAGACGTACTTTTAAAATGAATTATTTTCTCGCGATACTTTCAAGGTGCCTTCTAGTGCCGCAATATGTTTCAAAATTATTCCAGTTGAGGACCAAAATATTTTGAGACATTTTCAATTATTTAGAAATGCTTTGCTTATACTCGAGGGTCAAATATTTCCGAAAGTTTTTTTTTCACTAAAAGAAAAGTGTCCTCATTTTTGTTCAAATGCAAGGTGGTTTTCATAGTCTCGACAATGATGTTTGTTCAACTTTTTGTAAAGTGATACTCAAGATCAATTGGTGTTTCCAAACTGTTTTCAAAAGGTGGTTTTCGTTTTTAAAACCCATCATTTCCTGCTTGTGGTCGGAGAAGGTGTGTATGATGTTCGAACTTTCGTTAGGGTGTTAACCCCGATTTGTGGTTGAATTGGTGGTGTGAGCGTTGAGTCGTTCGCCATGCATTGTTGTGTTAGCCCTGTGCGAGGGGTGTGATGTTGATATTTAATGTTGTCGTTTCGTGGTGATTTGCGTGCTATTGCACCCGTGTGAGCGGTTAGGACTTGAGTTTGTATGATTGTGTACATACGTGGTTGTTTCATGATGTTTAGTAATTATGTGCTGGTTATCGTTCGGGCCGTTGTAATCGTCGAACGATGCCGTGGTTGTTGTGATTTTAGTGTGTGTTGATATGTTATGCCAAGTTGGCATCTCCGGTTTGTTGTTTTGCGATGTTATGTTCCATTGTATCTAGCATTTGTATATTCGGTATGCCGAGCCGAGGTGTTTCAACCGTGGTGTGCCGGGGGCATGCACATACCAATTATCCTTCTCGTCAGTAACGCATTTCAAGTGTGGACCCGAGAGACACAGGATCCAGTTTTGCGAGTTGGGTTCCGAGTCTTTCGGGGCACGAACTTCAGTACAGATATCAGGATCGGCTCTAAGACACTACAAAAAAAACAGTTTTTACCGACGCCATTTACCGACGCCCGTACCCGCCATTGTTAAACTTATAATTTACCGACGCCATTTACCGACGCCCGTTATTTAATTGATTTACCGACGCCATTGCCGACGACCGGTTCGCAGACTTATTTTTTTTCTTTTTTTTTCACAATTACCGACGCCATTTACCGACGCCATTACCGACGCCATTTTGGCGTTGGTAAAATTTTTTATTGTCTTTTTTTCTTTTTTCACAAATACCGACGTTGTTTACCGACGCCATTTTGGCGTTGGTAAAATTTTTTTTTTATTTTTTTTTTTAATTTACCGACGCCATTTCGGCGTCGGTAAATTTTTTACGCTATCCCACATCGAAAAAACAGTAGTGTTTTTTCTGGTTTATAAACCAAAATCCTTCTCAACCATTTGAAATTGAATGGAGCCCGACCCGTCCGGACCGGACCCGACCGCCTTGGACTGGACTCCGACCCGACACTTTGAGCCGGACCTATCCCACCTGAGCGCCACCTGAGCCCTGACCTGACTTTTTTAGATTTTTTTTAATTTAACGACGCCAAAAATGGCGTCGGTAAATGTCGGTGTCGGTAATGGCGTCGGTAAAAAATTACCGTCGAGCATTTTCCCAACGGCGGATTGCCGTCGGTAATGGCGTCGGTAATTTTTTTACCGACGCTATTTTCTGTTTTACCAACAGCGTTTGGCATCGGTAAAAACTGTTTTTTTTGTAGTGAGAGGCCCATGGGAAATGTTTCCGTCAGCTGCTTTTATGTTGTTGCCTTGTTTCCGTTATTGTGAGTTGCGGGGATGACCTTCTTTTATAAGAGGTCGAATGTAATACCCGTATTGTTTTTGGACTTCTGCATTTCCTCTTTCTCAAGTCTATCGACTCGCTCGTGTTCGTTGATACTTTCTGAACTTGTTATGTATTTCGGTTTCATCATTCGAACGAGCCGTGATCTTGTTTTGGGTCGATCTGGTTATCGCTGTGACTTTTCCGAGTTCGGTTCGATTCTTGTGAACCTTGTTCGGAAGTAACATCTTTTGGTTCTACTAGTTCTTTTGATGTCTTGAGTTGAAGTGTGAACTTCAGAGTCATTGTTCGACCGTTGTTTTTCGATCGTTGTTGTTCGGTCGTTGTTGTTCGATTGGGGTTGTCTGACTGTTGTTGCCTGATCTCATACCGCGAAGAATTGTCATTTACTGTTAGTCAGCTGTTTCGAGTGTGGCCAGGTGGGTCACTGAGCCGTGCATTGCGAGACGGTAGCTGAGAGATTTGGGGATCGAGGCTGCGTCTCTGCTCCGAAAGGGCACAGAGATACTTAGTATGCTTTTTGAGGATTTCGGCGTAGTCCGAATTGTTTGTGATTGTCCTTGTGGATCGTTTTGTGTTCATTTTCTGTTTTCTCGACTGTGCGTGTTCCTTGTAACAGGTGCTTTGTGTTTTGTGATAGTTCGAATAATCGACTTGATTGTATTATCTATTTGATGACGTTTGTTACTTGTTGGTTTTATTATGTCTCTACCGGTGGCGTTGTGTTGGTCGTCGTGGAGCGTGTTTTCACGCCGTATATTCCTTTGCGTTGCTTGTAACGTTTCGCCGTTGGGCCTAAGTTATGCGTTTCTTGTGTATCTCATTGAGTTTTCCTGGCGGGGTATTGCTTCTCCCTACTTGTTTTAAGTTTTGGGACGAAACTTCTTTTAAGGAGGGTAGTATGTAATATCCGCAATTTCGATTTCCGGTAATATCCTTTTTTGGCGGAAGTCCGTTTTGACGACTCGTTCATGACCATTTCGTCATTTCGAGAATGATTAATTCTGCACTTTTTGTCATCCGAGTTCGTTTCGGTATCGTTTTGTTGAGTTCCATGTTCTTAAGCGGCTTTTCCGCACTTGAGTTCGATTCTTGCGAATCTCGTCCGAAACTGTTGTTTCGAGTTTCTCATAAGTTCATTTAATGTTATTATTCGTGTTGCGAGCTTTGGCTTGTTGTTTCGATCGTGTATCGTGTATTTCAGACGTTTTGGGCCGTTTTCGTAATTTCCCAAAGTTTGGGGTAATTACTTTCCATTGTCGAATTTCGAGCCTTAGGGTGGTCGGAATCGTGTGTTCTCTTAGCGTCTGGATTCGTCTTTGCGAGTACTTCGTAACCATATCTTCGATTCATATTCAGGTTCGGGTTTCGGGGTCGTCCGGGCCGTCAGAGTGGCCACGACCGAGTCACGGCCGCACTTCTTGGAGCAGGGCCTGGCCTGGCCGAGTTATGGCCGTAAGGTGCCGGTTACGGCCGTACGTGCTCGGCAGACATGGCTGGACGAATGCCGGTTACGGCCGTAAGGGCTGCGATTCTGGTATGCGGGTGCGAGCAGTGTTCGGACGAATGCCGGTTACGGCCGTAAGGACCTGCCGGGTACGGCCATAAATGCCGAGTTACGGCCGTAAGGCCCTGTAGGTTACGGCTGTAAGTGATCGGCAGGCGCTGGGCGGATTTTGACGAATGCCGGTTACGTCCGTAACCCTGTCGGCATATATAGGCCAGGGGACTCGGTCAGACCTCATTTTTTCACTTTCTCTCATTTCTTGCGGCGGCTGGCGACGGGGGTTCGAGAACTCGAGTTCTTGGCCGGTTCTAATCATTTCTAAGGCATTTTGGAGGATTCTTGTCGATTATATCATCGTTCAATCCGTGTTCTTCGTCCGAATCAAGGTATTTTGGCTTGAACCCTTGTTTTTGAAGATTTTGGGGATTTTCCTTTTGATTTCGATTCCAATCCATTTTTGATCAATTAATTGTTGTATAAACGTTGTTTTGAACATGTTCTATGGATGGGATACTCGTATCTTTGATTCGTTCGACCCGAGGGGTGATTTCTTTGTTCTTGGAGGGTCTCGAACATTTAATGTTCGATTAAATGTTCGAATGAGTTTCCCTTCGATAGTTTGTTGGGATTTCCGTAGTTATTGGCCTTGATTCGCATTGTGATCGTATATTCGTTGTTTTTGCCGGAGGATTATAGGTGTTCGAGGATTCCGGTCGAGCTTCCCCGTTGTTTTGCGTGCTTTAGACTTGAGGCGAGTATCTCGTCTATAATCTTTATACTTTGAGAATGTGATGGGTCGTGGAATTAACGTGGACTTATTAGTGATTGAACGTTTGATCGTAATTTACTTCTAAATGAATATGTGATTCTATGAAAGTAACACAAACGTAAACCTGAGATTTCCCGAAGGAAGATAACATTCATTTCATGTGTATTTGCTTAAAATGAATGTTAGAAATGAGTAGTCATCGGAGGAATTGTGGAATCATAGAATATTTGTATTGTTCGTTTGTTAACACCTTTCCTGAATGATGTTGTGACGTGAACGTTGAACCTTTGAGGAGATGTATGATGCATTAGCTTATATTCTACATGTTTGTGACTGTGGTGGATATTGTACCTTGTGTTGTGAAATCGGTGAATTGAGATTTGACCAGGTAGGGACCCATGGGGCCTCCGGCGGCGCGTGCTTGCGAGTACGGCTAGTTGTTATGTTTTGACCATTAGGTTATCAAATCGGGTAGGTCTGGAGAGGGCTCCGAGAATCGTCACTTGCGAGTGCGATGTCACGATAACTTGTGGGCGGGTTTGAATAATGTTTAACCGGGTAGGGACCCGTGAGGCCTCCGGCGGCGCGTTACTTGCGAGTATGGCCACTGATATGATTTGAGCATAAGGTTATCTAATCAGGTAGGTCTGGAGAGGGCTCCGAGAATCGTTACTTGCGAGTACGATGTCAAGATAATGTTAGGAATACTTGTTAGATTTTGATGATGTCAAATCAAATGTTTATTACTTGGCAAAATGTAAGGAAGAACCAAATGAGTATCTTCCATAGGCCAAAAATGTTAAGTATAAACTTGGCAAAATGTAAAGAAGAACCAAATGAGTATCTTCTGTAGGCCAAGAATTTGTTAGGCTGAAAAACGGCTAAGTACTAAGTACAGCTTAGTCCATCAGAGAGGGACAGCCGAGTCCAGTCGAGTAGCTCTGGTCAACGAATTTTTATCAGAGAAGTTTGACCAGACTGCAGCCAAGGTACCTCAGGGAAGTCACTGTCGGATAAGTCACAAACAAGGAATGTAGAGAGGACCTATCTGCAGAGATGTTAGCCGCACATCACCTACTCGAGGCGGCTAGTACTCCAAGTCCACGTCAGCATGCGTTGAAAAGTCAAGTATTACGGAAAGCTCACATGCAACGTGAAGAGACAAATTGGAGTGATTCCCGCAAGAGATATGATTTAAATAAATCATCCAGACCCACCTTGAAGACTTTAATCTTTTAATATTCAAAAGATTCGGCGCTCACATGCAGAAGTCTTCACAACGGTCGGAAGATAAAATAAAATAATGGGAATCCAGCCTTGCAACGATTCAGAAAGATTAAACAATGAAGTCTCCATCCAACGGACGGATTTGTTCAAAAGAATTGCAACGGCTACAAGGAAAAAGCTCAGAGATCAGACCTATATATATCCGGAGATTTGAAGCTGAGCAACTACCGGTGCGAACACATATTCAAGCAATCAAAGCAATCAAAAGCAAACAATAGCATCGTGAAAAGAGCAACTCTAAAAG
Organism: Orobanche coerulescens; assembly: GCA_033398695.1. Lineage (NCBI taxonomy): Eukaryota > Viridiplantae > Streptophyta > Magnoliopsida > Lamiales > Orobanchaceae > Orobanche > Orobanche coerulescens. Next base: position 194,211,063 of record CM065807.1, on the reverse strand, counting down.
TTCATACGAAAAGAAGCTCTTAAAGTTGGAGAAGACAAACACTCTTGTCTATAATCTTGAGTACGGGGTACTTCACTGGTTGAAGTAAGAGACTGTAAAGGCATCCGAGGATCGAGGATCAAGAGGTGCAAGGCAGTCAAGTGTGGTACAACGGCAAGGAATTCCACTGGTTGGAAGTCGTTGTGGTTTTATTTGAATCACTGTAATATTTATCACTGGTTGAAAATTATAGTGAATTCATCTCCAACTGGTTTGGAGAAAAGTGGATTAGTAGAGGATTACCCCACCTCTGAGACCACTATAAATTGCCTGTGTTATTTACTGTTTTACTGCATCATACTTTAACTGCTACATTCATTGTTAAGTGTTTCATTAAGTGGATTATTATTCGTCATCAGCTGACTTCCGCACATATCTAAGAACAAACGACTCCAAGTCATTTGTTTAACTATCAGCTGAAGAAACTCACTCTTCGTGAAAAAGAGTTCAAGAGTTTCTACAAGTCTATTCACCCCCCCTCTAGACTTGTATCTGGACGACTTGTGACCTACAAGTGGTATCGGAGCGGTTGGTTCATTTTTTTCTTGAACCAGATCTATATTAGATATATCTTAACTCTCACGTTAGATATATCCTAAGGACCCTCCCGAGCTGGCTAGCGAAACAAACTCGTGAATCCAGGGCTATACCATTGGATTCCCTCCGTGATCCCGTCGGACCCTCCCGAGGTGAGCAATCACACACAATATACATTACCATTTCACGTTAAGCATAAAGGTTTCCAAAAATACTTGCCTTGAATAATTGACGACGCAACGAACGGAAAGGATAATCACCGACGAACACTAGGAATCAACGGAACCGAACCTAATGATTCGAAGAACATAATTACAACCAACTCTAGACGAATACGGAAATGGAATACACCCGAAAACCCGCCTACGATTCATGTATATTCGCACAAAAATAACAACGAGGGCGGACCACAACCAAACCCTCTCGATTTCGCAAAACTATGAAAATATACCATGAATCCGTAGGGAAACTAAGAATACCAACAAGATTAATCATATTCATCATGAATCCATCAACAAAACGGAACGGATCGGAAGAAAATCCCAAAACCCCCAATTTATCGAAAAGTAGGGTTCTAAGAGATTTATCTTGGATTGATGATGAAGAACACAAGTAGGTGTTGTTAATCTACTTCAAAAACTCAAGGTAGAGGATGCCTGAAATAATCGAAGGGAAGAATCGCCCGGAGGAGCTCTGCGTCGCGGAGAGGAGAAGGAAAGAAAATAATCTGCTCATCTGGGTCAACTCCCTAGTTTATATAGCCAGGGAGTGTTAGCGCGCGCTATCCTCAAGGTTAGCGTGCGCTAACGGGATAAAATTACAGGCCAAAACAGTTAGCGTCCAGTCCAGTAGCCAGACTTCTGGCCATTAGCGTGCGCTACTCGAGATGTAGCGTGCGCTAAAATCTACTCGGTAGCGCGCACTATCGATCAATAGCGTGCGCTACCTGGACATCCGCCGAGTTCAGAAGCTAACTGCCCAAAACTCACCTGACACGCTAGCGCACGCTACCGAGTATCATCAGCGTGCGCTAGCCTCCCGACATTAGCGTGCGCTAGTCTACGTAGCGTACGCTAATACGCCAGGTCAGAAGGCTGGAAAAATAGCACTGCCGCTCCCAGGGCTTGCTCTCTAGCGCGCGCTACGAATCAGTCGTAGCGTGCGCTACTAAGGGACCCCTAGCGCGCGCTATACAGAAAAGATAGCGTGCGCTAGGTTGCGAAATATAAGCGGTTCACAACACTGGAATATGAACGAAACATCAAACGGAACACCTCAAAACGTATCAAAACATAGAATGGATCCACGGCAACCCCGAAACAGCGGTTCCGCACAACAACAACGAATCTCAGATCAATAGATGATGGGAAAGATATACTGTAAGGTACATGAGGGTCATTACGACTGAGAAATTCACCGAAAAAGAAAATACAAGGGGAAAGAAAAATGCGGATATTACAGCTTTGAGCTTGGGCCGGGCCTAGTGGTGTGTTTAATTGTTTAATGGATTGAGGACAAAAGGATGAGATTTCATATCTCATTATTTTGATCTCATCTCCATTATATAATGGAAATGTCTTCTCATTATGAGAAGATAAGAAAAACACACACACTAAGACACATAGTCCTGCCGTGAAAAGGTAGAAGAGAAGAGAAGAAAAATACTGTATCAATTCATAGCCGTGTTCTTTGAGAATGAATTGATATATTATTTTTCCGATCAATATCCGTCGTCTGATAACGTAGAGACACTCGGCACTTTCGGTGTTTTGATCATTCATCAAGGAAGAACGAATTGGATTCGTGTTCGTGTTGGTGACCGAAAAAGCTTGGCTCGGATTTTTCTTCAAGAAGATATTAACAAAGGTCTACGAGGGTATGACTTCTAAATTTTATCTTCGTCAATTTTATATTCGTTTATACTATGCTTGTTGACACGCTTTTAGTGTAACTATCGCAAGTGCACGATATCGTATCAAGTAGTAAAGTGGACTTTTTGAGTCCGGTTTATCGATCCCACAAGGAAGTTTGGTTATAATTTGAATGATACACTATTAGTCTATTTTTATAGATACTTAAGATTAGTGAAACACACAATTTAAAGAGTTTGGTTTAATTGTTGCAAAGTAAATGCAATAATAGTTCTAATATTTTAAGGAAATAAAAAGATTGCAATATTAATAGATTGATTAATGATAAAATGAAATAGTTGGGATTTCAAACTTAGTTCGTCATTAGTTATAAAAGATGTATTGGAGATCATAAGATGAATTTACTTATTATGTTGTGTAGATTCGATTTTCCTTAAAAAGACGGTTTCTCTTTCGAACTATAAAACGTTCCTTACATATTGAATCAATCCACTATATTTCTATGTTGATTGGCTTCAATACATAGCATTAGGATTTATGAAAATAACTCAAAGAATCATCTAAGGACTAGGGGTATATTTCTATCCCCTAGAACAACTTAGAGTGAAGATCATTTGATCTAATCAAACATATTTTCTTTCGAAACATATGAAGACCATAAATATCGTCATTTATTGGCCAAATAAATAAAGATTGTTCAAACAATGAAAATCACACACAATAATAAGTAATTCATAATAGATCTTTATACAAACATAAATAACATGACTAACCTTGTTTATAATCCCAACTAAAGATTACTTAGCCCATGAAGGGTTTATTACACATATTACAAGCTTTGGTGGTCATTTTTAGTTGAATCAAGAGAAAGAATTGATCCTAACTCCCTTAGTAGATAAAGGAGATAGAAGCAATAAACTCTCTGAACAACATATACTATACCACACTTACAAAGATCACTCAAGAATACAAGTGTGTTCTTCACACAAAATGAAAAGTTTACAAAAAATGGAAAATTATAAGATGATTGGTGAATGATGAAGGATCTAAGGGGTCTATTTATACATCTAAAGTCATCTAATAGCTCCAAAACTCCAGCATTATTACATTAGATCGGATCAATGTCAGCCATCCCCTCAATAATACACAAAAAATATAAAAAATTAGACAAATCATAGCAATCATCAAGAGTTACGGCGTAACATTGGAGTTACTGGCCGTAACAAGGATGACTTACGGCCGTAACTCCTGAATGTTACGGCCGTAACCCGGCTTCGTAAATTTGCTCACTGGATGCTTTGAAAGTTACGTTTTCAGCCCAGAATTTCTCAGACTTTGCGTTTTTGCCCCAGATCTTCTTCGGATGATAACTTTTGATATATAACTCTGATTTTGAATCCTAAAGACTGCCGAATTGTCTCTAAAGCCCTACAACATGAATATATCAAAATTCAATAAATAGAATATTTATTAAACATGTTGTTTCTTGAGCAATTCAGTTATTTAATCCGATCATCATCCGATAAAAATAAAATTATTAAAACTAATAAATTAAAAGCAAAAAACGAGTAGACTAGCTCAATTATGGGTGAATTTTATCGATACAAACCATGGATAAGTGTACAAAACTGACACTTATCACACCCCAAACTTGAATTCTTGCTAGTCCCGAGCAAGACTCTTTATTATTCACACTCCAAAAATAAAAATAAGAAAAATTAATACACACTTAAATTAAAATATAAAAAGAGAAAAGGAGATCAAAATGCCATTAATAAACAACAACCAGCTTTATACAGTAGATAGAAATGAATCAAGATTCAAAATAAATCTACTAATGTTTTTGAAGTTAAAACACGGTTTTTATTTTGTAATTCCAAAATCAAGGTTTTCCCCCCAAAAGGTTGATTATTTCTTTCCCACTCGTGATACACACGACTCCCTTTAATGGTTGCTCTCGATCACTCGTTTATTTTTCGACTCAATATGAAGAAGAATTTCATTGGCGTCATCAAATATTGTGATTTTTTACGAAATTGAGTGTACTGAAATTCAGCTGCTAATTAATTCAAATCTGCTCATAAACTACATCCCTTTTAGTGATAGCTTTCACACCGTTATTTGCTAACGTGTAGCTCTTTTCACTAACACAATTTCTATCTCATTATTTTTCTTTTCGTAAAAAGGTGATAGCTTTCACACCGTCATTTGCTAACGTGTAGCTCTTTTCACCAATTTTTCTCGAGACTAGCCTACGCACCAACAATGGTTAGTCCTTTATTTTTCGCAAAATTTAAGACTTCCAAAATTAGGCAGTTGTTGCTGCTCAACACTTCTCCTTTTCGTCATTTATTTTTTTAGGTGATAGCTTTCACACCGTTATTTGCTAACGTGTAGCTCTTTTCACCAATGACTCCTTTTTTTAGGGAATAGAATTTTTGCAGAAAATCATTTCTTAGTTTAAGCATGAAAAATCAAAAACTCCACAAATTAAGTAAATTTCAGTTCTATTTTTCATCAACCAACTGATTCTTCTTTTCTCAAGGTAACGAATGACTCGATTTTATATGATAATTACAAGGCTTGGAAAGAGAGATTAAGGCTCAAAAAATTTTGGAATATACAATTTTTTTTACCGGTTAAAACGATTTTAGAAGCTTGTATATAGCTAATTTATTGGTGTTATGGCCAGATCTAGAAATCTCATAAATCAAAGTACTATAAATATAAATATATATATATATATATATAATAAAAAAAATTAAGGCAAATAACCAAATCAATCAAAACACACCAAAATTATCAAAACACACAAAAATTCTAAAACAAACCACCCCCAAACTTGAAAATAAAACTGTCCTCAGTTTAAAAATAAAAACAAATAAAAATCAATGCAGAAAAGCCGAATACTCCCTGTTAAGAAAGTTGATGCCTGAGCTAACGCCTTTTAGAATATGCAAAAGATTAAATATACGAGGCACACAACAAAAGAAAATAAAATATACTCGTAAGTATAACACAATTTTTAAGATGCGCATCAAGAAAGTCCGAAGAGTCGCCTTACGCTGCCATCAAAGTTTTTATAAAAGCAAAACACGAAATTAAAATTACAGAAATACATAAATCGCGAATAGATGCGCGTCAAGAGATCAAGAAGAAACTCCTTAAGCTGCCACCATTTAGCACGATTATTACACACGACAGAAAGTAAAAATACAAGAGGTCCGACATGGGTTATCAAAGGGAGAGGAATGAATCCACTTTTCGTTTTCTCACGGTAAAATCTTCTACCCAGACAATTTTAGCTAGAGCTGGATCTGGTTGAGGAACAAATTCATTGAGTTTTTTGATTAGTTCATCTGGTGTTGTTGCAACGACTATGATTCGTTTAGCACGCTCGGAAATAAAACCCTTTTCAGCAGAGTAGTCGATGAAAGACAGTAAACCATCAAAGAAACCATTGACATTAAGCACACCTATTGGTTTTTGATGAACATTTAGCTGGGCTCTGGTAACCACATGAAAAAGTTCCTCAAGGGTGCCAAAACCACCGGGAAGGGTGATAAAGGCGCCAGAATTATTTATCATGTGAGTTATGCGATCTTGCATTTTTACAGATCTAAACTCATCTCCAATAGTTGACCCGGTGATTTTACTTTCAGCCAGAGGTTTTGGGATTACTCCCAACACTCTTACTCCTTCCATATAGGCAGAAGCAGCAGCTCGTCCCATTAATCCTAGACTTCCTCCTCCGTAAACTACATGAATGCATTTTTCTCCTAAGGTACGACCCAAGTTGTGGGCTGCTTCAGTAAAGCATGCCTCTTTTCCAGAATTAGCTCCACCAAAAATGCATACTTTGTTAAATTTTTTTGTTGAAGATGATGACTCCATTTTTTGAAAAGAAATTTTTTTTTTAGAGAGAAACAGAGAAAAGTGCAAGTTTGAGGGATGAATGAAAGAAACCAGTAGAAAATTTATTTATAGAAGAAAAAGAAGGTAAAAATTGTTTAACAAGCTTGTGATTGCGTTTGATTGTGCTTCAACTACTCAATAGAATAATGAAAGCTTTTATCGCGTATCACATTTTTTTATTCAGAAAATCTCACCACACGACAAAAATAAAAGATACTTACGCGTATGTATAGTAGTTGTGATTGTGGCTCACATCTTCCTCTGATTTTACGTTCAGAAACGGCCTAAACGCCTTCTATGAGTCGGGGAGAAGCTTCCCATCCAATTTTCTTACAAATTGGCAAACAGGGTCTTTTAACGTCAGATTCCCAAGACGTTGTTCATATTCTGGTTTGAATTTATTCCACAACCATTGAATTCCGTAATACACAAGTCCACTAGAATGCGTATCAAGAGAAATTTCGATATTATCTAAATTCTCCTTATTCAGACCATCATTAATGAACTGAATTTTATCTTCTCTGTTTGTAGATGGAATTCCTAAAGATCGACATTTTACATTACAGTTCCATCTAGCACATTTATAGCAAACAGCTAGCATCTTTGCTCGTCGTTTCTTTGCATATGAACTTTTTCCAAGCCCTGGTAAAAATCTAGTCGGTGTTTCTGTGAATTCACCTTCTATTCTTACTTTGGCTTCGATAATGAATCTTATGTCAAAAGGTATGCTTTTATTCGTTAGCAACCTCATCATTTCAAGCCTCGTCTTGTAAATTTTTAAAATTGCATTTTTGCTTAGAAAGGGGAATCTTTTTTCAATTTTATACAACGTTTCTTCCATGATAAAAAAAAAATAAAAAGACAATGAAAATAATTGAATAAAATATCTACAAATATCAGTTGTTGTGGGAAACTGAAAAATCCGACTTTAATAGTCACGGAGTACCGTTATCCGCCAGTTAACCGGACAAACACAATTTAGTACTAAGTTATAACGTCGAGAAATTTGTACCTATAAAAATAGTTTACAATGTAAGATTTCAAATATAACTTATACTTCCCCGGCAACGGCGCCAAAAACTTGACACGCTTTTAGTGTAACTATCGCAAGTGCACGATATCGTATCAAGTAGTAAAGTGGACTTTTTGAGTCCGGTTTATCGATCCCACAAGGAAGTTTGGTTATAATTTGAATGATACACTATTAGTCTATTTTTATAGATACTTAAGATTAGTGAAACACACAATTTAAAGAGTTTGGTTTAATTGTTGCAAAGTAAATGCAATAATAGTTCTAATATTTTAAGGAAATAAAAAGATTGCAATATTAATAGATTGATTAATGATAAAATAAAATAGTTGGGATTACAAACTTAGTTCGTCATTAGTTATAAAAGATGTATTGGAGATCATAAGATGAATTTACTTATTATGTTGTGTAGATTCGATTTTCCTTAAAAAGACGGTTTCTCTTTCGAACTATAAAACGTCCCTTACATATTGAATCAATCCACTATATTTCTATGTTGATTGGCTTCAATACATAGCATTAGGATTTATGAAAATAACTCAAAGAATCATCTAAGGACTAGGGGTATATTTCTATCCCCTAGAACAACTTAGAGTGAAGATCATTTGATCTAATCAAACATATTTTCTTTCGAAACATATGAAGACCATAAATATCGTCATTTATTGGCCAAATAAATAAAGATTGTTCAAACAATGAAAATCACACACAATAATAAGTAATTCATAATAGATCTTTATACAAACATAAATAACATGACTAACCTTGTTTATAATCCCAACTAAAGATTACTTAGCCCATGAAGGGTTTATTACACATATTACAAGCTTTGGTGGTCATTTTTAGTTGAATCAAGAGAAAGAATTGATCCTAACTCCCTTAGTAGATAAAGGAGATAGAAGCAATAAACTCTCTGAACAACATATACTATACCACACTTACAAAGATCACTCAAGAACACAAGTGTGTTCTTCACACAAAATGAAAAGTTTACAAAAAATGGAAAATTATAAGATGATTGGTGAATGATGAAGGATCTAAGGGGTCTATTTATACATCTAAAGTCATCTAATAGCTCCAAAACTCCAAAGATTATTACATTAGATCGGATCAATGCCACCATCCCCTCAATAATACACAAAAAGTATAAAAATTAGACAAATCATAGCAATCATCAAGAGTTACTAGTAACATTCGGGAGTTACGGCCGTAACAAGGATGACTTACGGCCGTAACTCCTGAATGTTACGGCCGTAACCCGGCTTCGTAAATTTGCTCACTGGATGCTTTGAAAGTTACGTTTTCAGCCCAAAATTTCTCAGACTTTGCGTTTTTGCCCCAGATCTTCTTCGGATGATAACTTTTGATATATAACTCTGATTTTGAATCCGGAAAGACTGCCGAATTCGTCTCGGAAAGCCCTACAACATGAATATATCAAAATTCAATAAATAGAATATTTATTAAACATGTTGTTTCTTGAGTAATTCAGTTATTTAATCCGATCATCATCCGATAAAAATAAAATTATTAAAACTAATAAATTAAAAGCAAAAAACGAGTAGACTAGCTCAATTATGGGTGAATTTTATCGATTGAAACCATGGATAAGTGTACAAAACTGACACTTATCACTTGTACGATCCGTTTTGGGGTTTGGTTTTATCCGGTTAGACCAGTTTTATTTCCGCTGCGTATCTCGTTTTTATTAACCGAATCCCAACATTAATACATTACGTTGACTAAAGGATTGTTAGTGTTTTGAGTGGAATAATGAGTTGTTATAATGTTGAAAATTAATAAGTTGTGTGGAGCCTATTATTAAAAATAAAAGTGTCAAAAATATTACGGACGGATCGAAGAAGAAATAGTGACGAAAAAATTATTGACGAAGAAAGTATTAAATTTCTTCTACGGTATGTTTTACAAATTAAAGCAAATTTATGTAACATCATAAATTAAATAAATATATATTACGAAAAAATATAAAATTAACATATATATCATCAAACATATCTTATATATATAAAGCTTAAGAAGCCTTATAAATGTAAGTGGTCATGATTAATGCTTGATAAATTGATTGTATCATATTTGTTATTCCACATTGATTTCCAGGCATGTCAAGCAACTTTCGTTAAGTGTACAATGAATATTCACATAATGGCCATTTATCTTATATACTAAAAGCTTAAGTAGCCTTATAAATGTAAAGTGGTTATAATAAATGACTCACGAATTGAAAGTGAAATGTCGAGATGAAGTGTTTGGTGCCATGAATGCATAAATTAAACACACCAATTAGTGTTAGTCTTTTTACCTTCCCGTCCATGAGTTACAAATATTTTATCAACTATATAATGTGTCAAAAATCACACACAACAAAACACAACTTCCTCCACACCGCGTGCACATTGGGCTACAACTTATTATGGTGGTAAAGTAAGCATCTTATATATATAAAGGTTAAGAAGCCTTATAAATGTAAGTGGTCATGATTAATGCTTGATGAATTGATTGTATCATATTTGTTATTCCACATTGATTTCCAGGCATGTCAAGCAACTTTCGTTAAGTGTACAATGAATATTCACATAATGGCCATTTATCTTATATACTAAAAGCTTAAGTAGCCTTATAAATGTAAAGTGGTTATAATAAATGGCTCACGAATTGAAAGTGAAATGTCGAGATGAAGTGTTTGGTGCCATGAATGCATAAATTAAACACACCAATTAGTGTTAATCTTTTTACCTTCCCGTCTATGAGTTACAAATATTTTATCAACTATATAATGTGTCAAAAATCACACACAACAAAACACAACTTCCTCCACACCGCGTGCACATTGGGCTACAACTTATTATGGTGGTAAAGTAAGCATCATATTGATTTAGCATATTGATTTATATTGTATTATGTAAATTTCACGTGTGTTTTGTGTGTGTAACAATGTAGGACATAAAGATGGTACTTAGGAGGTTTGGTAGTAATATCATCTTCTCTAATGGTTTAAGAGATCCTACACATCGTTGTCTTATCAATTATGTGGTACATGCACGAACATTTTTACTTTGATCGAAAATGCATTATATTGATTAACTGTATTTAAGTTACTAACGATCAACTATATCTAATTGTTTTTTGTAGCGCGTCAAGAAGCATTAAAGAAAGATATCGAGAAGTCACAAAAATTGTATCAAGAACAAAACATGAAAAAGGCCAATGAACAACAACGACAAAGACAACAACAACAACAAGAACAACAACAAAATCAAGAACGACGCCATGGCCATCGGTGGGATGAATACTTAGCATTCATATTAATATATGTTACAAATTAAATATGCAATATTTTGCTTCATGTAATACCGATAAATGGGCTAATACTATTGATTCGTTAGCAAGTAAGTTTATTGAAAATAATGTGACTGAGTTCAATTTTTAGTCAATAATTATTACTACACTTTGTTGGTGCATTTTAATATTTTTGCTCTTAATGTAGTTTTTTGTCTTGCGGTGTGTTAATGTCACTTTCTTAATTTAACGTCTTGAAATATTGCGTGACTTTGATACTTGATATGATTGTGTAAGTTATGTCGATGTTACATATTGAAAATGGTAGTATATAATAAAAATATCTTCACACTATCATCTTTATCCATAAATAGTGCAAAGCAATAGACTATAGATAAAACAAATACGTATTAATGATTCGGGTAATCATATCCACAATTAGTATCGGTAATTAAGCGATTATGTTATTTTGAGAATTTATCATTTATATAATTTTACTGTAGTTTAAATCTTACATAATAAATAATATCATTTTGACGATTTATGTAGTTTAAACAATATAGATATACCATTTATATAATCTATTATAAATTAAATTTAAATCTTACTCAATAAGTAATATCACTATGGAGATTAATTGATTATCTTAATATAATTTTAGTTTCATTTGTAGAATGACAAACAAATTTGGCAAAATGAAATTGTTATATTAGTTATTAAGAGTAGAAAAATTATATGTTGAGATTGATTTCTTCAAATATATTTATATATGCAACCTGGTACAAATTAAATATACTAACAATATTGGACCGATTTTCACAACAATAAAAAATATTGAAACTTAAATGGTTTTTGTGCATAAAATAAAGTTCGATTAATTAAGCGTAGTAATGTGGAACTACCGTATTTGATATGATAAACCAAAAGGATATCACAAGCTAGATCTCAAAATATAGCGAATATCCACTTTGTTACGATTTTATATAAGGGTTACATTTATTTTGAAGAACTGTATGCGTTTAACCTCCCTTTGACATTTAGTTTGTAACTTATACATATTAAAAAGTTAAATGTGAAGAGACTCTTTTAAATGTAGCATCTTGAAAAAAGTCTCTTCACATACACTCTTTTAATGTCAATAAACTATTTTAAATGTGTGTCATGCTTAGAAAAGGTGTGATACCATCACAACTTAGATATATAATGACGAAAATAAGTGTCAAAGATTACGCTATGAACACTTATATACATTTATGCAATGACGAAAATTAGTGTTGAACAATACACTATGAACATTTAGATTAAGTTGTCACAGATCGCACGAGTCGAATACTTTCCTAAATATAAAAGTCACCAAACAACTAATTAAACTCATTCATCTTAAACTCATGCGATGCTTACAAAAATTGTGATACCATCACAACTTATAAACCTAATGACGAAAATAAATACCACATATTACACTATGACCAATTAGATAGAGCCCGTGTGCAATGCACGGGTCTGAATGACTAGTGATAATATTAAAACAAAATATTTAATCATAAATACGAGCATAATCCTTTCGCACGCACGTGCATAAGGACTAGTATGAAGAATTAGATTAGATGGGATCGGCCGGCCTATTGCTATTTCCTTGTTTATCAGGTAAAGATCAAGAAACACACAGTACACACACTATAGTTGACCACCCAGCTGCTTAATAATGTCAATCCCGATACCAAGTCGGCAACTTTTCATCGGCGGCGAATGGAGAGAACCCGTTAACAAAAAACGCATTCCAATTATCAATCCCGCCACCGAAGAGACCATCGGTTCATCATCTCACTTAATTTCCCTGTTATATTTGACAGTAATATTTTTTTTTTGGTAATTTTCTATTTTCCGTTTTCTCGTCGTTGTTTTCTGCTTGCAAGTTGACAGTATGTGTGTGTGTGTGTATATATATATATATATAATGGATGGGTTTTGAACTTGGATCAATTTGTTTCTTGAAATAAGCGGAAAACGAAAATTCCTCAAATCAGTGGTGATGAAATGATCGTATGTTTGATATCGAACAGTCTTAGAGTTGATGAGATTGAGGTTAAACTTTAAATTGTCTTAGTTGGTTCAGTTTAAATCTTATCTGAGTTGCAAGAGCATTAAGAATTTACTCTGATCTTACCTTTTCGAGGTAAAGAAGCAGAATGAATCACATTGTTGTTTATTTCTGATGTTCAATGAAATAAATTTACTCTGATCTGGGGTTTTTGAGTTGTTCTGCGTTTGGATCTTGGATTTTTTGTAACGAAATTCATCGCGAACTTACTTTCCTCGTGTCGAATGAGAAGTAACTATGTGCTTTATTTTGATGTAGAACATAAGGTTAGAAACCAGTGCAGCTCAAATCTTATGGTTGTAATGTTTTCTGTATCCGATATGTGTGTGTTCCAGGAGATATTCCAGCAGCCACTGCTGAAGATGTGAATATTGCTGTGGAAGCTGCTCGCAAAGCACTTTCTCGAAATGGGGGCAGAGATTGGGCCTCGGCTACTGGGGCCCGTCGTGCTAAGTATTTGCGAGCCATTGCTGCAAAGGTAATTTGACTTGTTTTCATGATTGGGATTAGCTCCGTACGCATTTTGGATATTTTGGCATTTCTGGGTGTTTTGGGAATAAGTGAAACATTAAACTAACCATTTAATTTTAGGACCAAAATTGCAGTGAATATGAAATTTGCGGGACCAACATGCAAAAATCAGAACTTACGGCACATAAATTCGCTACATCGGATATTTATAGGACCGAAATTGCTAGCCCATCATAGTTATGGGACCAATCCTGCAATTAAGCCTGTAATAGTGTGCTCAAGATGTTATTAGTACTTGTTATTGCTGTGTTCACGTCGAACGTGACAAATGTTTTGGGCATTTCGGTACTTTTACTAAGGTATATTTCATTTTTCACTGTTTTGGGGAAGTGTGCCTCGCTAGTCATTTGTGATATGTGAATAACAGATAGTATTACCTGTCTACTTGGTCATAGCTTCATCTTATCGACCTTTGGCTTTAGGGAAAATAAAAGAACTTGAGTTTTAGCTAGACAGAGGAAACAAGCACAATTAAGGTTGCGAGTGGATGTCGTTTCATTTCCGATAATTTAATTTTGCTAGATAATGATGGTGAAATGATGTGATGTAAAAGTAGTAAAATAATGATTGGTAGTTAGAAATATGTGAATGAGTAAATAGTAGAATTTGCGGGGGAGAAATGTGAATTACCAATGCACAACTTTGGCCACTAATATGTTTATATTATTTAATACTGTAATAAAAAATATAAAAGGTTGACATTTTGGAAGTGTATATCGAGACAAATCTAACAAGCAGTGGCGGAGCCACGTTATGCCCTGGGGCGCCATGGCCCCCCTCAACCTTTTTGTAATATATATATATATATATATATATTACTTGTGTTCCCTTCTCTAAAAAAGTAAGTTTGGACAAGAATGAACAACATGTTTGTTTAATGACAATATAGTGGAGTTGATTATTCTTAGTTCGGTATTAGATCCAAGGGAGATGCGCCTTTCTTTCAGAATTGATGATATTTGTAAATTGGTACAAAAATTTTATCCAAAAGATTTTGCAGTTTATGAGATGCTAAAATTAAGAACGCAATTTGAGCATTTTGATCATGTGCGGCAACTTCCTGATTTTAGAACATTTAAAATTATATCTGATTTATGCCAATGGTTGATGAAAAACTAGGAACTCTAAAATATATTTGCTTGTGTTTAGAGTTGTGACACTTATTCTCACACTTCTAGTCTCTACAGCTACAATTGAGCGATCCGTTTCAGCTATGAATATTGTTAAGACCATGGTTGTCACGTCGACCAGTCGAGCCCAGTCGACGGAGAGTCTGGGCAAGTCGAGTCGTGACTAGTCGTGACTAGTCGTAGACTAGTCGACACTAGTCGACAAGGTATAAATAATTAATAAATATATATTATGTATAGTGTATTTGTATATATGTATAGTGTATTTGTATATGCATATATATACAAATAATATTGTTTGTTAATATTTAATAGTAGTATTTTATCTAAATAAAATTGTTTGTTAAATTATTATATTTCAAATAAGTAATCCATTTGAATATTTTTTAAATTGGTATAAAACAAAAACCTAAAACAAAATATAAGAAATAAACTAAATTGATAAAAGGACAAAATACATTTATAATCAAATTTTTTGTTTTCATTAATATTAATATTTTAAAAATCAAAATTTTATTTTTAGATTATAAACAAACAACACAAAATTTAACTAAAATTTTTAATTTATACAATTGGATAGACTTACAACTAATTTAAAAAGCATTATATTTACAGTTATACAATCCACAATGTCTATTATATAAGTTTACAGCTATACACAACAACTTGCAATATATTAATTAAATGAAACAATTGCAGCTGCCACAACTTGAAACAGCTATACATATAATATATTATAGTAAAAAAAGTCTTTCTTTGTGAAACCCTAGCGCAGTGCAGCCGCCACCCTTTTCTTCTTCCTTTCACTCTTAAGTATTCTGCAGAGGTGCAGCCGCCACCCTTTTTCCTGGTCGAACCCTAGCTAGTCGTCGTTACGGCTGCAGTGCCGCTACCCTTTTTCCTTTTAAGTATTCTGCAGGTGCGCTAAAAAAAAAGGTATTCTACAATCGGGTCCAAGTCGGACCCGAGTCGTCGCCCGGTCGACCCAAGTCGTCGACTAGGCGACCCATGTCGTCCAGGTCGAGCGACATATTTACACAAGGCGAGTCGGAGTGGCACGGCGCCGATCCTCCACCGCCTGGTCGACTAGTCGACGACTAGTCGCGACTAGTCGACCGCCGTAACAACAGTGGTTAAGACTTATTCTTAATCATCTTTTGGTAGTGTATATTGAGAAGGAAATTACTAAGAAGTTCAACGTTGATTCGCTAGTAGATGACTTTCGTAATATGCATGAGAGACATTCTCAATTTTGATTGATCTAAGATGTAATGATTTGGGACGGATTTTTTGATGATGAATATTGATCATTTATTTGATAAAAATATTATATATTTAAATCTTATTATTATTTATAACACATATTTTTTTTCACTATTGGCCCCTCCAGGTACCAGGTCCTGGCTCCGCCACTGCTAACAAGATATCACATGACTATATTTTTCCTTATGGTTGAATCACAAAAGATGGTCAAAAGAGAGTGTATGAAGAATGTAAAAGTCCAAACGATGAAGTAATAAGGAGGAAGTAATAATTTGTTCTTTTCTAAAAAATGTGTATAAGGCTTGATAGGTGGGAGGAAAAGTGAAAGTGGGTGACTAGTCTATTTTTTGAAAATTTTGGTAGAGAATCACTTTTTTTTTTTCCGGATAAAAAATATCTAGCAAAATGAAGATGAAGCGAAATGGTACTCAAAACACTTATATGTGTTTAGCTACTAATATAAGACAATATTTGAAAATTTCCGTAAAATTCACATTTAGGTGATTTAATTTGGAATTGTATATCTGTAATTTACAATTAGAGCATTATGGTGGGAATGTTTGATGCATTAATGCCTTTTAACCTATATGATTACATGTAGATTACAGAAAGGAAATCAGAGCTAGCAAAACTCGAAGCAATTGATTGTGGGAAACCATTAGAAGAAGCTGCATGGGACATAGTATGTTTCTAATACATGTGAAGCATGTCCATCTCTCTCTCTCTCTCTCTGTGTGTGTGTGTGTGTGAAATTCTCCCTGTCACAACATATACTTAATATTCTGTCTCGTCCAGGATGATGTTGCTGGATGTTTCGAATATTACGCCGACATTGCTGAAGTCTTGGATTCAAAGCAGAAGAGTCCTGTTTCTTTACCCATGGAAACATTTAAATGTCATGTTTTAAGAGAACCCATCGGGGTGGTTGGTTTAATTACACCATGGTGTGTGCTCCTTCATTAGAATCATAATTTTTAACCTAGAAAATGTTACATTACTATTTGGACTAATCGCTCCGAACGACGTGATTTATATAAAGAAGCAAGGAAAATTAAACCTCGTGGACTTGGAATATTATGCGATTTTGATTTTTATACGAGTATAAATATCGAAATGATGTGTTTTTTCTTGAGAATCCTTCTCCATTGAAAATGATGGCAATTTTTTTTCTTTTAATTGCATCCAGCCAATGCAATTGGCCCATGTTCTTTTTTCTTGATTTATGCATGTTTTTCTGATCGATTGTTTAAGATTATTATGTTTATTTACTATTAAAATGGAGAAGAAGCGTTGACTGCTTAGAACTACTCTTTTTTTTTTTTTTTAATCTCATTTTATAGGAATTACCCGATGTTAATGGCAACATGGAAAGTCGCCCCTGCCCTAGCAGCTGGATGTGCTGCAATACTTAAACCATCTGAATTAGCATCTGTGTAAGTCTTTGTCAAAATTTATGGCGCTTGCTGTGAGGCCTTCAGCTGTTTTTTTTATTTTTTATTTTTTTTTTTTATTTTTTTTTTCCTTCTGCTGTTTTGTTTGGATATGGAAACGAGGTTTAGTTAAAAAGAGGAAATAAAAAATGTATGTTTTACGTCCTCAGAAAAACTAGGGATAATTACCGAAGCCACCTTTGTGGTTTTGATCTATTTTTTTTAAAGAAGAACCCGATTACCTTTCTAAATTACAAAAAGAACCCTGAAGGTATTTCATCCACCTCCTTGAAGTTTGAATTTTCCTAACAAATACCTTTATTGAGGGTGTAATTGGAAACTATTGTTCTCTCCGTCCCACATGAAGAGACTACTTCTAAAACACGATTTATTTCCTTATTTATGTGAATATGTGTGGTCCAAAATTAGTTCTCAACTATTAAGTAAGGAGATAGTTGTAAAAAATGGTAACTAAAAGCTTATTTCATGTATTGTACCTTGCATCAATAAAAAGCTGTACATTCACCAAGGTAGCCTCTTCAAGTGTGACGGAGGGTGTATCAAGGATGTATTCGTAATTTTGAAGTATAAGTATTTTTTTTTTTTTTTTTTTTTTCATAATTGCGCTAAAGCTCTGGTCATGTTCCATGATGTATGTGTTGATTTTACAATATCAATCACGTATTGTGACATGACAATAGCAATTATCTCAAACTCATCGCCGTCTCATGATATTTTCCATATAAATGGAAAAACCTATGATGTTGACGGTTTTGGAATTTCGTTCTATTTCTCCTTCATATGAAGGTTGCGACAGGAAGGGCATCCGGCGTAAAACTTTGCCACTTTGTTATTTGCATGAGTTATGGTGTTAACTAATTTTAGACAATTAAACGACACTATAATCTTCATGCCACCGACCCCAACATAGTTGGGATTAAGGTGCTGATGATGATGATGATGAATTGCGCTAAAGCTCAAGGGTATATTTTGTACTCCCTCCGTTCTACTTGAAGTTGGTATTTTCAAAACATGATTTTGTCCCAGCAGAAGAGTGTACTTTCACAATAAAAAAATTGAATATCTAATTAAAATTTATATAATATTCCTTAAAATTAAATTTTTTTCGTTATATAAATTACAATATTAGTTGATTGGGATCTTTTTTAAAAAAATAAGTGAGAATAGATGGTCTAAAATTATACCTTCGTTAATTTGACTAAAATTAAAAAGTTGAATCTTAACCAAGGTACCCTCTCAAGTGGGACGGAGGGAGTAATATTAAACTCTTAATACTATAATAAGTTGCACCAGAAGTTGCTTGCTGGTCTCTTTGGAGGAAGTCCCACGAAAAGAACCTAATGCAGTTATTAGTAAAATAGTAGTCTCTAAAGATGCCCTTTTTATTTCAACTGCAGAACTTGTTTGGAGTTAGCCGATGTTTGTAGGGAGGTGGGCCTGCCGCATGGTGTTCTCAACATTTTGACAGGTTTGGGTCCAGAAGCTGGTGCTCCATTGGCTTCTCATCCTCTTGTTGACAAGGTATACTACAACAACAACAACAACAACCCCCCCCCCCCCCCCCCCGGCCGACCGTGTAGGTTCTGATGTTAATGGAATGGCTAAAATGATGTCGTATTTGATAAACAGATAGCATTCACCGGGAGTAATGCTACAGGAGTCAAAATTATGACTGCTGCAGCCCAGCTTGTGAAAGTATGTCGTCTTTGATTGTGCATATGATATGCTTTTTAACTCGACTTATGAACGTGGTTTGATTTTTTTACCTGAATCTGATTTTGCAGCCTGTTACACTTGAGCTTGGCGGAAAAAGTCCGATTGTTGTGTTTGAGGATGTCGATCTTGATAAAGGTTGTTGAACCTAAGCTAGGATCATATGATATTTTACAGTCACATAAAAAATGGCTAGCAACAATAATGACTCCTGAGGTTTTGGTAGTTACAAAAGAAACTCAGAGAAGTTTCAAAATCAAGAACCAAGTTGAGGTCTGATTCCGTCTTACATTTTCCCCCTTATGAGCAAAAGAAATTCAAGACCCCTCCTTACATTTATAGAATATTGGAGTTAGCCTTTTAAAGAAAGACAGAGTCAGACCTCAAGTTTTTTTTTTTTTTAGGTAATTTTGAAACTTGTTGGGGGGGGGGGTCTGTAATTACCCCAAAGTTCAGTGGGTAGTTTTTATAATTATCCCTTCAAAAAAACAAAAATTAGGTTGGGGGATGTGGTTTAACTGATATTTGTCAAGAGAGTTTGCTATTGTAAACTGTTTGTATAAAAATTATGCTCAACATCTTCTTTTCATTTTTCATGTTTACTACTTAATCAGCTGCCGAGTGGACTCTGTTCGGTTGCTTTTGGACAAACGGTCAGATATGCAGTGCTACTTCTCGACTCTTAGTGCATGTAAGTATAAAAAGGCACATTCCTGCAAGACCGACGTATCTTGATCCTTAAGACGTCCCCTAAAGGCTAAAACCAAAATCTTAAAACAAAAGAATTAAAAAAAATACCAAAAAACAGAAAATTTTACGAAACTAATAACTAAGAAACCAAAAATAAAAAAAAAGACTTAAAAACCTTAGAAAAATCAAAAGAACTAAATAATACTCCCTCCGTCCACGAAGAGTGTGGTCTTATTGCCATTTTCGTCCGTCCACATATTGTGGTGTTTCCTTTTTGGGACATAACATCTTAACTTTATCCTCATTCACACTCAATATTCACACTAAAAATACATCTCCCAAGATTTTTCTTAAAACGCGTGCCACTCCCTCCGCACCACACTCTTTGTGGACGGATGGAGTAGTACATTTTATTCTCGTAAGGGCTGGGCATACGGTTCGGTTCGGACCGCTAGACCGTAAACTTCAGGAGGTTGGACCGTAGACCAAACTGGACCGTGACAGTCATTCCTGTCCTGGACTGTCGATTATTTTAATGTAAATAATCTTTTTCTTTTTTTGAAATAAATAATATAATAAAAAGGTGCTGAAAATCTGATCCTCTAGAACATTATGAACATATTTCCTTAATTTTAGCCGTATATAACAAGTTGATTTCTCTACGTTTGCGTTAAAACAATGTCGCCCAATCCGATCCGGACCTTAAATTTACGGGTTTGGACAGTATGGAACTGTAACCCGTAAACCCAACTATAGGACCGTAGACACGATCGTTATATCACTGTTCCGGTCGAGGTTTACGGTCCAATCTGCATTTGCACACCCCTAATTCCCCTCGTAAGCATAAACATTTCAAACACACCCTTATATTTGTGAAAATATTACTGTTACCCAGTCATATTTAAGACGAAATCAAACATCAAGTATTTCTTTTTTCTTTTTGCAATTTTGAGAAACCTTGGGGGTTTTTCGTAATCATCCCTGTCCCTCATTGTCTATGTTTTGGGAAATGTTCAGGAAAGCATTGCAGCAGCATTCTTGGAGAAGCTCGTGAAATGGTGCGAAAATATTAAAATATCGGACCCCTTAGAGGAAGGTTGCAGGCTTGGCCCTGTTGTTAGTGGTGGGCAGGTAAAGAGGCTTTGTGTATGAGTATTTATTACCTGTGCCATAGAATAGAGAATGGCATGAAACATTTCTTGGATATTTCTTTGTCGAATTAGATGGGGGCTTCTTAGGGAAGTTTTTGCAAACGCTTCTGCTTTTATAAGAAGTAATTTACTCTTGTAGAAGCTAAAGGCAGCTGAGAATTAGAAATTGGTAATGTTTGCAAATAGAAGGTAGATGCCGAGAACCAAACTGCTCGATAAGAAGCTCGAACTCGATAAGCTCTACTCGACTCTCTTTGATAAGCAAACAAGCTCAAGTTCGAGCAAAAATTTTTGTCCGATAACCGTATCGAGCTCCGCTCGGTTCGATAAGAAAAAGCTCATACTCGAGTTTGATAAGCCAAAACTCGACTTGATTCAACTTTAAGGTGTAAAATAATCGAGCTGCTCGATAAAAGCTCGAGTTCGAACACGATAAGCTCGACTCATATCGGTTCGATAAGAAAACTAGCCGAAGTTCGAACAAATTTTTTGTCTAATATGCTTATCAAGCTCGGCTCGGTCTCGGTAAGAAAATCCCAATTATGTTGGGGTCGGTAGCATTAGATTATAGTGTCAATTAATGGTCAAAGTTAGTTAACATTATAAAATTATGCCAAAAATGAAGTAGCAAAATTTTACGCCAGATATCCTTCCTTTCGCAACCTTCACGCGAAGGAGAAATGGGATGATATTGCAAAACCGTCATCACCATAAGTTTCTCGACATGCATGGCAAATATCATAGACGACGATGAATTAAGATATTTGCTATAATCATGTCCCATTACATGATTGATGTAAAATCAACATGTACATCGTGGAACATGACCATTACTCATAATTCATGTGGTAAATGTTATACAGTACGATAAAGTGATGAAGTGCATCTCAACAGCTGAGGAGGAAGGTGCCACAATCTTGTGCGGTGGTGCAAGGCCTCAGGTAAATCTCCTTCTTACTGTTTTAAACTCAACATGTGATTCTTATTTACCCGACCCTGTTATTATAACTGTTGCAGCATCTAAAGAAAGGCTACTTTATTCAACCGACGATAATAACAGATGTGAAGACCTCCATGCAAATCTGGAGAGAGGAAGTATTTGGACCTGTTCTCTGTGTTAAAACATTTGCAACTGAAGAGGAAGCCATTGAACTGGCAAACGACACCCAGTTGAGTTGGCTATTTAACTTACGGCCTTTATTTTTCATCCGTATTAGAACAAAAAAAAAAAAAAAAAAGCTTATTTGGGGATTATCTTTTTCAGTTATGGTTTGGGTGCTGCTGTATTATCCCAAGATTTGGAAAGGTGCGAACGCATGACTAAGGTGAGTTGCCACAAAAAAGGGTGATATCTAAAATCTTATTATTCTCATTGATATTAGGAGAAATTACAAAAATGACCCCTGAGGGGTGTAATTAGCATAGTTGTTAAAAGCGGAAGGCGCACTAAGGCGATACGGGCTCGTATAGCCTGAGGCGCAAGGCGAGGCGGGTGTCTGAGAGCGGTGAGGCGCACAGAAAATAAAAGTAAAATAAATCAAATTAAATTATAACACTTCAAAAAATATCATGTCATGACAAGATAATATAACCGTCCAGACGGAACTTAATAGTAACTAACAAGAAAGTAAAGTGTCGGACCAATAAAAACAAATTTAAAAATATTCTTAAAAATCCATAAAACAAAAGAGACATACATAACATGGAGGCGCACCTTTAACAACAATGGTAATTAGTAAAGTAGAAGTGAATATCAATTGGGTAGTTGTGATCTTGAAAGATATATAGGCGGGTTCTTTTGTAATTAGACTGAGCCTCCAAGATATTTTTGTAATTAACAACACTTGGATGTCCCCAGTGAGGAGGCTAGAAAGTTGGGGAGCAAGTAATGTTGTGAAAGGTAGAGGAAGACCCAAAAAAACTTGGATAAAGATGATTGAAAATGATATGCGGTTTCTTGGAATTGGAGAAAGTATGGCGATGGAGAGGCAAATGTGGCGGGAAAGAATACGGATGGTGGATGGAGTCTGATTTTTTTTTTTTTTTTTTTTTTTCATGTTATCTTTTTTTTTTTTTTTTTTTTTTTTTTTTTTTTTTTTTTTTTTTTCATTGATTCTCTTTTTTTATTTGCTTTTTTCTCTATTTTTTCCCTCTTTTTTCCTTTTATGTTATTTATGTAACGATTATTGACGGTTTCAAAGTTTGATTCATGTTAGCCGACCCCAAATCATTTTGGGACTAAGGCTTAGATGTTGTTGTTGTTGTTGTAACAACACTTGGATGTTACTGAAGAAATGTCTTTCCTTTTCAAATTCTTGCAGGCATTTCAGGCAGGCATTGTTTGGGTCAACTGCTCACAGCCATGCTTCTCACAAGCTCCTTGGGGAGGCAAGAAGCGTAGTGGTTTCGGGCGTGAACTTGGGGAATGGTAATAATAATAATAATCTCTTGGGACTTTTTATCAGTTTAGGACCCGAGAGATATGAAAGCTCTCAATTAGGGACCTGAAAGATTAAAACTATCAATTAAGGGTCTGAAAGATAAAACTACCAAGTAAAAACCCATAAATCTAAGATCATGTTTGGTATCTGGGAATTCCTATAACCTTATTGTTGATATATAATTTTAGAACTACCTTTAAATAATGCGAAATCGCAAGATGCCAAACATGACCACATTTAGTGCCTTTTATTTTTCAAGACTCGGAATTTATATTCATACACGAATTTTATTATTTCACGTGTTTTCGTTCTTCTAAGTGAGAGAGATAAAAGAATTCATTTCTCGTTGACCAGGGGGCTCGACAACTACTTGAATGTAAAACAAGTCACGCAGTACATTTCCAATGACCCTTGGGGTTGGTATACCTCTCCTTCGAAGCTGTAAAACCTATTTTCCCCGATCTTAAAAGCGATAGATGCAATGTCTTCAAGTGAAATGGGAAAGAAGATTGTGTTGGCAAGGAAGTGTTGTACTCTTAGGTGAAAAATTTGTACTCTATGCTTTCGGTATTCTGTGAAAGCCCATGCGGAATAAATGTCATTACACTTTCTGTTTTGCATGAGAACATATGAATAACTATTCACTAGTAGCTTCAATAATTCGGATCAGAGTAGCATTCTTTTATGTAAAAAAATAGAACTTGCACCTCAGCTATTTATTGGAGTGCAGCAGATATCAGCGCCACTATATCCAGTAAGCCAAGGTCATGGAATTAAGTTAAACAAAAACATAATCTAAATTAACAAAAGATTGCTTAAATATTCAAAATTTATCGAATATTTTTTTGTAAAGAATATTGGTGTCGCATCATGCATCTTATGGTCTTATGGAAATTGAAATTTTTAGGTTTTCTTTATAGAATTACCAATCAAGTCTTCGGTATCAACATTTCATTTTTGGTTCTTAACCGCTCTACTCATTGTTGCAATCTAGAATTACTAATTCAAGTAATCAGTTTCAGTATTCGATTTTTTATTTACTATCTTTCTACGTACTCTCTTTCTAAAATTACCACTCAGTAACGGTACCAACATTAACTTTTTACTCTCCCTAGGGTTGTTGATGGACCGGGCGGAGCTTTTGCTTAATAGATCAATGATTGTTAGAATTTTAGGTCTGCTTGTGATCGGCTCGTGCTCGATGAGTTTCACATGATCGTGATCGTGATCAAAATAAGTTGATTGGCTCACGTACTATCGTTCTAAAAGCTCAATAGATCAGTGATCGTTAGAATTTTAGGCCTGTTTGTGATCGGCTCGTGCTCGATGAGCTTCACATGATCGTGATCGTGATCGGCTCGTCAGTTTTTTGAGTTGATCGTGAGTTGCTCGAAAAGCTTGACTTGGTTATGCTCGCGAGCGCTCGACTCATTTTTGCTCGCGATCGCTCGGCTTGTTAGAGCTTGAAAATGAGCTTATTTGTTCCAAAAAGTTGCATAATTATGCAATATAAATACAACTCATTAAGAAGCTAATCAGTTCCAAAAGTCGTGCAAATATTCGTACAAAATCATTCAAGATAAATTATTATTAAATATAATATAAACATATAAATAAATATATATTAAATTAATTATTGCCAGCGAGCTGCTCACGAGCTTCGATCATATTGCCCTCGTGATCAATTCATGATCGAAAGTGAAACGAGCTTGCTCGCGAGCAAGCTCGTGTTGACCGATCTCGAGCTCGATCTGAGCTTTAATCGAGCTTTTTCGCGAGCGGCTTGATTCATTTACATCCTAACTCCTTCATATCTATCTCCACTTTTTTTTTTCTATAATTACTATCCTAAGTAATGGGTATCACCAACAAGTAATCGACATGAAAATTTAATTGCCTAGCCGCCCTTTCTATCCACTTTCTCTATTTGGAATTATCACCCAAAAAAATCGACATTAATATTCCCCCTTTTAATCCTCGCACTCTCTAACCCACTTCCCTCTCTATAACTACAATACTAATTAATCTCTACTTTTATCCATCGCACTCACTCACGACCTTAACCTCGTAACCTAACATATAGGCTCCTTTCCCCTGGAGGTACTCAAAGCCTTGTGAGTGAGTCGGTTTGGGGCTTCCTCTGTTCATTCTCTCCTGTGGAGCAGGGTTGGCTCTTTTTCGACTCCTCTCTCACTCGGTGAATACTCTTCTCTCCTCATGTTCCAAACTGCCTCGAGTATTCCCTTAAGAGCTAAATTTACCAATACCGCACGAGAAAGATCTCAATCGACGTAGGGCGAGGGCCAAGCTTTACTCAAAACTCTCTGTGTACTCACTTTTTCTCTATAGAATTACCACTCAAATAATCACATTGTTATTCAAATTTTTGCCTATTTCTATCCACTTTTTCGTCCATAATTACCACCCTAAATAATTAGCAATAATTTCAATTGTTTACTCCATCATCTCTCTTCACACTTTATCTCTCAACAATTACTGTTCCAAGTAATATCTACTAATATTCAACTTTTTACACTCTTTTCTGTCTATGCATTTTTGCAATTTATAATTATTACCTCAATGATGGGTATCAACATTCAACTTCGAGATTAAGTTGTCTAGTCATGCAGAGCCCAAAATCATAAGGCCAAAAACTCGGAGGAAAACACTTCTATCCCAAAAACTGTAAGATGTTATAAAATCGAAATATTATAGAGAGAGAATTTAGAGTGATAATAGGGAGAATGATTCTCAGGTGTGATTATCATTAATAACTGAAGTCCTATTTATAGAGAAACTTCAGATGGCACAATCGTAATTACATAATTACATCAGGGGCATAATAGTCATTCACACTATATAAAAACAAAAGGGTAATTGAAATGTCACTTTCATGGTATTTTTATAACACTTCCCATTGAATGACTATTTACATAAATATCTGCTGAACTATTTTGAAGAAAAATCCAATGGGAGAAAAACTTTCAAACTGTTTGTATTGAAGCTTGTGGCAATCATATCATGTTGCATCATAATGTTGCTAGGAAATCTCTGTAGGATAAAACTTCAGTAATCTGTGATCTAGTAAATTTGTTCCCCCTTATCTCGATAGTTCTTGTATGAGTATTCTTGTGCCGTCTCAGTAAAACCTCGTGGGACAAAAACTGAGTGAATCTGTCATGTATATCATTTGTTGTTGGAGTATCCACATATTGCCACATTAAAACCTTGTCAAGAAAACCCAGTGGGAAAAAACTTGATCGAAGGAAAAAGAGTACAACTACTCCTTCCGTTTCAAACTTTGAGAAATAATCGTGATCTTTGTAGTGTTCCTCATTATGCCACGAATATGCTTCGTGAAAAACTTATTAGGAAAACCCAATGGGAAAAATCCTAATGAAGGGAAAAAGTACATTATTCATACTCATACGTCATTCCACTTGCCTCGTTAAAATCCAATGGGACAAAACCCCAGTCAAGGAAAAAAGTGTGCAACACTTATTTTATACAAATATGCCCCAGGCATTTTAATAATCCTCCAAGGATTAGTACGAGTATCATATTCAGTGCAATTTGTAATCCCGAACTCATATTCTTTGCAGTATGTTTCAAATCTCTTTGGGGGATTCCATATTAGTTGTGATTAAGCTGACTCGTTAAAAACCTTACTAGGAAAACCCAGTGGGATAAAACCTCAGTCAAGGAAAAGAGTACGACATATAATTTTCTTTCACAACACCTTATTTTGAATGACTGCATGCACTGATAATATGTTTAAAATCTCATGAGGAGCCACTTCCAGTAAGCCCATATGTTATAATTTTATTATAAGGGTATATATTTCAATTTTGATGGATTTCAATATCCTCATTCTCACAAATCATGGATTTCAATATCCTTATTTCACAATCATGGATATCCACATTTCCAATATCCATATTTCACAATCATGGATTCTCAATATCCACATTTCATGGATTTCAATATTCTCATTTGTTTCATGGATATCCTTATTTCATTCATGGATAACTACATTTTATTTTTAGCCTCATTTTAGGGATATCCTCATATCATCTATTGATATCCTCTTTCTAATAATTGATATCCTAATTTCATTCATGGCGCTATGTCGATACATTTCAACATTTATTTCCCGTAGCAACATAACTTGCCGAGATATCTCATTATCAATCATCTATTGGGATTACACATTATAGTCATGTCTATATACTTCTCAAAAGTATATGCCCCTTTTTATCATTTGCTTTGATTTATATTCGGGGAATTATTATGTATTTATCAAAGCAGTTGTAGTTGGTACCAAAGATTAATAATCTATCATGCATCTTTGAACTTCAAGTTCATATTTCAGTTGTGAGGATATAGTGTGATGCATTTCACATATTTCCTGTAGTGCCCTGATTTCGCATATACATTTATTTTGAATTATAGAAAATATGTTCAATTTTATTAAATTAATGCCCGAATAATTTTATTATTCAATTCATTTTATTTTCATGGTCATGCAAATTCATTTATGTCATTATAATTCATGTCAAGTCATGTGATTCATGTCGTTTCATTTATCATTTTATTTCATCGTATTTCATCTCGTGAATTCTAGGCCCAAGTGGTATTTCATTTAATTATGCCCAAAATATTATTTAGCATAATTACTATAATAATTATTAATAATAATAATAATATTACTATTATTATAGTTACCATTATTATTTTAGTCTATTTAAACCAACTATTTTTAGTTAGCCAAACAGTTATATTTATTGTTTATTATTTAAACTCAATTATTATTATTATTATTATTATTATTATTATTATTATTGTGGCCCATATAAATTTTGTTAGCCCAAATAGCTTGGATTAGCCTAAATAAGAGCAAATCTCAGACTCATTTATTTTTTCTCCAGTTTTTCTACCTTATACCTAATTCCTAATATAGTATAAACACTGTATTCTATACTCATACAAACCCTAAAATACACAACAAAAAAAAAATACGCACAAGAAGACAGCTCTTTCTGCCAAATTGTCCCAGCCACAACTCTTGAATCTGGAACTTCATCTTCTCAACATTCTTCCCAGCAAACCTCATACGGTTCTCCAAATCTTTTCTTCACTCCAGCAAAGCTATACTTTAGCCCCTCAAATCTTTACCTTATAGTTTTATGTTTCGTTTCAAATTTCGATTAAACTAGAAGTTGCAAATCTGAGTATTAATCTAAACTCAGATAACATCTATGATTTCTACACATAACTCCCGAACCCATCGGCCAAATCCAGATTGTAAACCCAGCAAAACACTGAAACCCAAACGAGAAAACATGGCCGATTGGTTTCTCTACTTCATCAAAATCACAAAACCAAATCAGTTCCCTTTGCACCCATTCCCGAGATCCATCAAATGGTTTAATTCAAACCCACTTTAAAAACCTGAAATCTTACCGGCTCAAACCCATTCATTGCCCATATCAAACATCCAAATCCACCCCCCTGCTCTGGCCGGTACCTCGTCGGAGTCAAAACCGAATCGAACTCAGATCCTCTGTCCATTCGAGTTCGTCTGATTCTAAATCCGACCCAAAGCAGATCCCAGCACCCGGAAACCGCAATCGTTGCCGGACCTACACTTTGGCCGCGAGCTGTAACACCTCCGATATATTCAGGAATATTACAGCGCCGTAAATCCTTTACATAAGAATTTACAAGGCTGAAGGAAAGAAACTATGATAACCGATACTAACAAATACAAGTAACTGACTTAAGAATTACAACAGTTCTGAATCAATGCCGAAAATACAATATCCAAAGGAGGAACATCACCGAAATCAATTATTACAATGACAACGTACTCGAGTACTTATTAAAAGTAACGTAAACAATAGAAAATTACACCAGGCCGGAACATCACTCTGCACCCTCGTCGTCGTGCAGCTCCAGTGGTTGTTTCCCTTCCCTCCTGGATCCTGAACATAAACAAATGTTCACCCCCGAAGGGGTTAGCACAACGATGCTAGTACAAGTACAATAATCGTACAACAATAATGTAATCAACAATAATCATAACAAGTTTCTCCAACGAGAAATAACATAACAGTCTCAACATATTGATGGTATTCCAACGATCCAGCGCACACAGCTATAGATTCCCATGATGATCCCGTCGGACCAACATATGGTGGAACTACCTATCCAACGATCCAGCGCACACAGCTATAGATTCCCATGATGATTCCCGTCGGATCAATGCATGGTGGACATTTAATCACAACACATGTACATAATACAATCACAATATAACGGACATAATGTAAACAATTCTAATTAAAGTACTTGCCTCGATTTGATGACAAGAATAAAACTCCCACAAATATCGAAACGCTCGAAGGTCGCCCCCTTTCGATCAATCACGTTGCTAAGCTCGAACCTTAAGATGAAGAAAACACCGAGACAACAAGTAGAATCCGACTCCGGTTGCTTGTTTGCCAAATCAAGACGCTTCTCCACTCCAATGATCAATCACAAGTGACATCCAATTTTCAGTGATTAAGTGAAGGTGGTCTATATGAGTTTAAGAAGGAGAGAAGGTTCTCTGGACTATCAAGAAATAAGGACGAGTGAAGGGAAATAAGAAGAAATGGAGTGATGTCCCTTATATAAAGTTTCTGCACAATAGCTGATTAGCGCACGCTATCATACTGTCCTTAGCGCATGCTAATTAGCGTTGACTCCAAAACTGTCCAAGTTCACCCGCGGGAATCTTATCCGGACCCATGTCCTGGTCGGCGCATGTGCTAGCTGTCTAGCTCAATAATTGACTGTCTAACGCACGCAAATCCCTCATTCGTAGCGTACGCTAGTTTTAGCTGATAACGTACGTTAAGCTACATTCTTAGCGTACGTTATCACGTGTTTGCATGAGAAAATTTATATATTGCTATACTCATGTACAAGGATACAAATACGAGGAATAACACATTCCAATTATCGAGATCACAATTTCGAATAATACAGGGTTCAACAACAGATGAAATACACAATAATAAATCCGGATATTACATACTCTCCTACCAAAAAGGAGTTTCGTCCCGAAACTCAAGACGAAAATAACTCTGGATATCTGGACTTCATGCTATCTTCCGTTTCCCAAGTGGCTTCTTCCACTCCGTGGCGTGACTACTGGACCTTTACCAATGAGATCGTTTTGTTTCTCAATTGCTTAACTCGACTCTCAAGTATCCTGATCGGTCTTTCTTCAAACGTTCCATCCTGAGCGACTTCGATCTCGCCGAAATCAATGACATGACTAGGATCTGGTATATATATCCGTAACTGGGATACGTGGAACACATTATGAACATGGCTCAATGACGGCGGTAATGCCAATCTGTAAGCCAACTCTCCGACTCTCTCAAGAATCTCGAATGGTCCGCTATATCTTGGACTCAATTTCCCCCTTTTTCCGAAACGAAAAATTCCCCGAGTAGGAGAAACCTTTAAAAGTACGTGATCTCCAGTTCTAAACTCCAATGGGCGACGACGTACGTCTGCGTAAGATTTCTGTCGACTCTGGGCAGTCAACAGCCTTTCGCGAATCAAAGCTATCTTTTCTCGTGTCTGAACAATCAATTCTGGTTCCGTTCCGATCAAGTCTGATGAATCGTCCCAACATAGGGGCGATCTGCATCTCCTCCCGTATAATGCCTCAAATGGTGCCATCTTAATGGAGGCATGCCATCTATTGTTGTAGGTGAATTAAATCAACGGCAGATGAATTTCCCAATCATTTGACCAATCTAAGGCACAGACCCTCAGCATGTCTTACACCGTTTGAATAGTCCTCTCGGATTATCCGTCTGTCTGCGGATGATAAGCTGTACTGAAGTTCAACTCGGTCCCCAAAGCCTTATGAACTGCTTTCCAAAAATGAGACACAAAACGGCCGTCTCTATCAGAAATAATGGTCTTCGACGTACCATGCAATCGAACTATCTCTGAAATAAATACTCGTGCTAACCTCTCGGGTCCCCAAGTGTCCTTAATGCCTAGAAAATGAGCCAATTTGGTTAGACGATCAACTATCACCCAAATCATGTTCATTCCTGTCTTGGTTCTCGGCATACTAGTGATAAAGTCCATCGATATGTCCTCCCACTTCCATTAAGGAATCGGGAGTGGCTTTAACATTCCGGCAGGTCGTTGATGCTCGATCTTAACCTGTTGACAAGTCAAACATTTCGAGACATAATCCGCTACATCTTTCTTCATGTTGCCCCAACAAAAGTTCTGTTTAAGGTCCTTATACATCTTACTGGTGCCCGGGTGGATAGAATAAGGCGTACTGTGAGCTTCCTTCATAATTGTCTGTTCCAGAACATCGACATCGGGAACACAAAGTCGGTTCTGGAACGTCAATACTCCATCATCATGAATTACAAATCCTGGGGCCTTCCCCCTGATCACTTCATCACGTAACCGAATCATCAGAGGATCATCTACTTGCTTAGATTTGATTTCTTCGGTTAACGACGAAGTTATCTCCATCACACACAGTTGTCCTTGGACTCTTTGCAACCATACTTCAATTCCTTCGCGAATCAATTCTCGTTAAATGCCGGACTGGGAGGTTAGAGTCTCCAGCATCTGAATAGAAAAAGGTTTGCGGCTAAGTGCATCGGCAACTACATTCGCTTTGCCTGGATGGTAAAGAATCTCCAAGTCGTAGTCCTTAATCAGCTCTAGCCATCTCCTTTGCCGCATGTTCAATTCTTTCTGACTGAAGATATATTTGAGACTCTTATGATCCGTGAAGAACTGACAGTGAGTCCCGTACAGATAATGTATCCAGATTTTTAAGATGAAAATTACCGCTTCCAGCTCCAAATCATGCATTGGGTAATTCACTTCATAAGGTTTCAGCTGTCGTGACGCATAGGCGATCACCTTATCATTCTGCATCAATACACATCCGAGTCCTTGGTTCTAATCATCACTGTAAACTATGAATCCTCCAGTTCCATGTGGAAGTGTTAAAATCGGTGCTGTCTTCAATCTCCTCTTCAATTCATCAAAGCTTTTCTGACACATTTCATTCCATTCAAACTTTTGAGTTTTATGCAGGAGTCGAGTAAGTGGGTGGGAAATTTTGGAAAACCCTTCCACGAATTGACGATAATATCCAGCAAGTCCTAGGAAACTCCAGACTTCTTTCACGTTCTTAGGAGGCTTCCAATCCATAACTGCTTCGATTTTCTGGGGGTCTACTCGTACTCCTTCAGCTGATACCACATGACCGAGGAACATTACTTCCTTTAGCCAGAATTCACACTTAGAGAGCTTGGCGTACAATTGCTCGCTTCTCAAAAGTTCTAATATAATCCATAAATGCTGCGCATGTTCTTTCGGGCTCTTGGAATAAACTAGAATGTCATCAGTGAACACAACCACAAACTTGTCCAAATACTCTATGAACACACGATTCATCAATTGCATAAACACTGTAGGTGCATTAGTGAGACCAAACGGCATCACTACAAACTCATAATGTCCGTAACGAGTTCTGAATCTTGACTTCGGAACATCAGATTCCTTAATCCTCAGCTGATGATATCCTGATCTCAGGTCGATTTTGGAAAATACTGTTGCTCCTTGCAACTGGTCAAACAAATCATCAATCCGTGGCAACATATATTTGTTCTTAATCGTCATCTTGTTCAGTTCTCGATAGTCAATACATAGTCGAAGTGATCCATCCTTCTTTAGGACAAAAAGAACTGGTGCACCCCAGGGCGAAACGCTCGACTGGATATAGCCTTTGTCCAGTAATTCTTCCAGTTGCTTCTTCAACTCGTACATCTCAGTAGGTGCCATACGATACGGCGCCTTAGAAATTGGTGTAGCTCCGGGTTCCAGCTCGATGGTGAATTCTACATCCCGTCGTGGAGGTAGTCTAGGTAACTCATCAGGAAATACATCCGTAAATTCGTTCACAACAGAAATGGATGAAAGTTCCACAATTTCGTCTTCTTTCTTCATTGCATAGCACCCGTATCCAGTACAGCCTTGTTTCAACAATTTGACAGCTTTCATCGCCTTGATCATCTTTCCTGAGCTTCCTGGTTTCCATCCTTCAAATAGTATTTCGGAACCATCGTCAGCGATCAGCGAGATATTCCTCTTTCGGTAGTTTACAATAGCTCCATATCGATTAAGCCAATCATCTCCGAGTATCAGGTCGTCTCCTTGCATTTCTATCACAATCAGACTTGGGAGCCACTCTCTGTCTCCAAATGATACAGGGAAATCTCTAGTTTTTAGGTTTCAAACAATCCCCTCTCCGCTCGGTAAACCCACAACATAAGGTTCACAATTATGAAAACTAGAAATATTCAAACGATTCACACAAGACAGAGATATAAATGAATGCGTAGCTCCTGTATCGAATAAAATGCTAATTGGCTGTGAAAGGATCTGAACAGTACTTGATGCGACAGCGGCATCCTGGTTATCTGTCCTCCTCATCTCGTACAGACGTGGGGGAGCAGATCCGACACTCGAGGCTCCTCTGCGGTTGAACTGTCCTCTGCCTCGGCCTCGACCGAAATTCTGAGGCAGTTGAACACTTTGCTGCGTCTGCTGATTACTTGCTTCCTTTTGAGTTGGCTGAGATGTATGATTTCCATTAAACTTTGTGGCATCCTTGCAAAATATCGCACAGTGCCCTTCCTGCCCACAATCAAAACATGTAACTGGAGTATGGAGACAATCACGCCAAAGGTGGCCTGGGCGACCACAATTAAAGCACTTCCTAGATGTATCTGTCCCGCTCTTAGATGGGTGTGGAGGTTTCTTGAAAGAGTGAAAGGATGCCTGGGCCTTACGGGGCCCACTGCTCTTGTGCTCTGTGAAACTACCAGAGACTTTCTGCTTCTTGGATTCTGCAAACTTTTCCATCGCTGCTTCTTTGATCTCATATGCCAATGTTTTATCCTGATATTGACGAAGAGTGGTACATTCAAAACCGGACATGTACCTCTGGATTTCTGGTTTCATCCTCATATCAAAATGGATCATCATTTCCGCGCCTGTTCTGACCAGGTGTCGAACAAACACCATCTGTTGGTTAAATGCCTTAATCGTCTGGGATACTGGCTCGTTTGATGGCTGAGCGGAGAAAAACTCCCGAACTTTGGCTTCCCTCACAGGAGAGGGCAGTACTGAGCTTCCACCATCAATTTAAATTCTGTCCAATCAGCATCATGGTATACAGGCTGGATGGATTCCCACCATTTGGACGCTTCTCCTATCAGAATTTGGGTGGTTGCATCTTTGCCACCTCTTGCAGCCATCGGTCGCCTCGATTTCCCATGTCTGGGATCCCTTGTTGTCCATCTCCCTGTTGTAATCCTACCGCCAAATGCATTCGGTCTACGACCTGGGCGAACTGCGTCATCAGGTTCACCACCTGACGAAGGATTTCGGGCACAGCAGGTTCCGGTTCATTATTAATAGATCTTTGTGGCTACTTTGAGCTATGGTAGCACGATTAGAAGGCGATGCTTCCCTTTCAGCATTCCTTCGTCCGCGTCCGCGACCGCGACCACGTCCACTTCCGATTCTCAACATACTGTAAGCATAAATACTCAATATACAGGAAACAATATCATTCAAATGCTCAAGTATAAAGAAGTATAACATGCAAAGGATGAGATAAGGTTCAGGAACTTACAACCACCGCTCGCACGAAGACGTAGGCAGTACAGTGATGTTATTCACGGCCGGTTACCTCGAAAGACATATATGACCCCTATTTTAACCCAATGGCCAAGATATCCATAATCTTAGCTCCGATACCATATTCTGTAACACCCCCGATATATTCAGGAATATTACAGCGCCGTAAATCCTTTGCATAAGAATTTACAAGGCTGAAGGAAAGAAACTATGATAACCGATACTAACAAATACAAGTAACTGACTTAAGAGTTACAAAAGTTCTGAATCAATGCCGAAAATACAATATCCAAAGGAGGAACATCATCGAAATCAATTATTACAACGACAACATACTCGAGTACTTATTAAAAGTAATGCAAACAACAGACAATTACACCCGGCCGGAACATCACTCTGCACCCTCGTCGTCGTGCAGCTCCAATGGTTGTTTCCCTGCCCTCCTGGATCCTGAACATAAACAAATGTTCACCCCCGAAGGGGTTAGCACAACGATGCTAGTACAAGTACAATAATCGTACAACAATAATGTAATCAACAACAATCATAACAAATTTCTCCAACGAGAAATAACAACAACACATATCACATCATAACGGTCTCAACATACTGATGGTATTCCAACGATCCAGCGCACACAGCTATAGATTCCCATGATGATCCCGTCGGACCAACACATGTTGGAACTACCTGTCCAACAATCCAGCGCACATAACTATATATTCCCATGATGATTCCCGTCGGATCAACGCAGGGTGGACATTTAATCACAACAGATGTACATAATACAATCATAATATAACGGACATAATGTAAACAATTCTAATTAAAGTACTTGCCTCGATTTGATGACAAGAATAAAACTCCCACAAATATCGAAAACACTCGAAGGTCGCCCCCTTTCGATCAATTACGTTGCTAAGCTCGAAACTTAAGATGAAGAAAACACCAAGACAACAAGTAGAATCCGACTCCGGTTGCTTGTTTGCCAAATCAAGACGTTTCTCCACTCCAATGATCAATCACAAGTGGCATCCAATTTTCAGTGATTAAGTGAAGGTGGTCTATATGAGTTTAAGAAGGAGAGAAGGTTCTCTGGACTATCAAGAAATGAGGACGAGTGAAGGGAAACAAGAAGAAATGGAGTGCTGTCCCTTATATAAAGTTTCTGCACAATAGCTGATTAGCGCACGCTATCATACTGTCCTTAGCGCACGCTAATTAGCGTTGACTCCAAAACTATCCAGGTTCACCCCCGGGAATCTTATCCGGACCCATGTCCTGGTCGGCGCATGTGCTAGCCGTCTAGCTCAATAATTGACTATCTAACGCACACAAATCCCTCATTCGCAGCGTGCGCTAGTTTTAGCCGATAACGTACGTTAAGCTACATTCTTAGCGTAAGTTATCACGTGTTTGCATGAGAAAATTTATATGTTGCTATACTCATGTACAAGGATACAAATACGAGGAATAACACACTCCAATTATCGAGATCACAATTTCGAATAATACAGGGTTCAACAACAGATGAAATACACAATAATAAATCCGAATATTACACGAGCTGCTGCCGAACCACCGCACTGTCAAATCACCGTCGCCATAGCCTGGAGCCCATCGCGGCTGGTCTAATCCGAGCTTGGGCGAGCTGGGTAGTTTGTGTGTGTGATTTCTATGGGTTCGTGTGTGTGCGTGTGACCGTGTGTGTGAGTGTGTTTTCTGCAGATCCTAATGAGAGGAGGCGGACGATTGAGAGAGAGAGATAGGGGAAGAAATGACAAAAAATCTGCTGACCTAATTGTGAAGGAGAGGGTTTTTATACCCTTATTTTCGGTGAATTTCCACCTCAACCCCAATATTTTGAACTTTATCAAAGTGACCCAACCATTTTTCCAGCCTTTTAATTTCAGTCCAATTAGTCTTCAATTCTCTCAAATCAACCCCACTTTACATAAAATTCTTTCAATTTCAGTCCTTAAATAGTTCCTTCAATTAGCTTTTCAATAATTAAAATTCAGCCTTATTATCCAAGTAGACTTTTCAGATAATATTAATATTCAATTTAAGTTATGTCTTGTATATTATTTTTAATTATAGTATATATTAATATTAAAATCTTATTATCCGTAGATAATAACAAGAACCTACGGGCCTAGGATTGTCGAGTCAAGCATCATCATCACATTCAAGTTCAAGTTCTGTATTTTATCCAGGTGTGGGGAATTTACTATTTATAACACCCTATTCTAGAAAAATAATTCTTCTAATTTTAGAAAGAATAAATAATTTTTTTGCAGCGGAAATACATTTTTCAGAAACAAACAAACTTAATAATCACAAGTAATATTCTCAAGTCACCATTAAATAAAACATACTTTGATGTGAAATGGAAGCAATTCGAACACTTGTTCATAAAATATAGTTTGAGAGAAATAACATTAAATAAATAAATATCTAATCATGAAGCTTGATCATCTCACACTTAAACACAGACCACATCGATCTCCTCAACCTAAAAGGGTTATAAAATGAGGTGAGCTTTCAACTCTCTCAGTGTGGAGGGTACGCAATATGTCTATGTTAATTTCTCGTTTGATAACACACTGAGCGAGTTGAAAGCTCACCCCATTTTATAACCCTTTCAGGTTGAGGAGATCGATGTGGCCTGCGCTTGAGTGTGGGATGATCAAGCTTCATGATTAGATGTTTATTTATTTAACGTTATTTCTCTCAAACTATATTTTATGAACAAGTGTTCGAATTGCTTCAATTTCACATCAAAGTAGGTTTTATTTAATGGTGACTTGAGAATATTACTTGCGATTATTAAGTTTGTTGGTTTCTGAAAATGTATTTCCGTGCAAAAAAAAATTATTTATTCTTTTTCAAATTAGAAGAATTATTTTCTACAATAGGGTGCTATATAAGGTAAATTCCCCACACCTGGATAAAATGCAGAACTTGAACTTGAATGTGATGATGATGCTTGGCTCGACAATCCTAGGTCCGTAGGTTCTTGTTATTATCTACAAATAATAATATTTTAATATTAATAAATACTATAATTAAAAATAATATACAAGAGATAACTTAAATTGAATATTAATATTATTTGAAAAGTCTACATATTTAATGGTTTGGATAAATAAGGTTGAATTTTAATTATTGAAAAAATGATTGAAGTAAAATTAAAAGGAACTAAATACTTACGGACTGAAATTGAAAGAATTTTAAGTAAACTGAGGTTAATTTTTTTTTTTTTTTGATCAGGGTTAGAACACTGACTAGTCCTGGGATAACATTGCCCCATGATCTTCTAGGTTAAATCGCGAGATGTGTATCATTGCCAGTTCTTATCCCCAGTGATTGCTCCATCTGGATCCCCCAAATCCAACCGGAGTTCCCACGAGATCTGGCCTCATGGCTGCGGCAGGCCTCAATATTTAATTGTTACCAGCGTCTTCGGAGGCTAGGCCTAACCCTTAGTCAAAGTAAGGGATCGTTAGCGCTTGAGAAATTTAATTAGAAGTGTTGGCTAGGAATTGAGCACTGACCTCCATTAAATTGAAGGTCGGGTGGCCATGTAGCAAGGCGGTTAGTTAAAGCGAGTTAATTTGAGAGAATTGAAGACTGAGTGGACTGAAATTAAAAGGCTGGAAAAAGGGCTGGGGTCACTTTGATAAAGTTCAAAAGATTGGGGCTAAGGAGGAAATTCACTGAAAATAAGAGTATAAAAACCCTCCCCTTCACAATTAGGTCAGCCGTTGTTTTCTCATTTCTTCCCCTATTCTCTCTCTCAACCGTCCGCCTCCTCTCATTAGGATCTGCAGAAAACACACACACACACAGTCAGACGCACACACACGAACCCATAGAAATCACACACACACACACTATCCGGCTCGCCCAATCTCGAATTAGACCAACCGAGACGGGCTCCAGGCTATGGCGGCGGTGATTTGACAGTGCGGCGGTTCGGCAGCAGCTCGCGGCCAAGGTTTAGGTCCGGCGACGGTTGCGGTTTCCCGGTGCTCGGATCTGCTTTGGGTCGGGTTTAGAATCAGACGAACTCGTATGGACAGGGGATCTGAGTTCGATTCGGTTTTGACTCCAACGAGGTACCGGCCAGAGCAGCGGCAGTTGGATTTGGACGTTTGATATGGGCAACGAATGGGTTCAGGCCGGTAAGATTTCAGGTTTTTAAAGTGGGTTTGAATTAAACAGTTTGATGGATTTTGGGAATGGGTGCAAAGGGAACTGATTTGGTTTTGTGATTTTGATGAAGACAAACCAATCGGCCATGTTTTCTCGTTTGGGTTTCAGTGTTTTGCTGGGTTTACAATCTGGATTTGGCCGATGGGTTCGGGAGTTATGTGTAGAAATTAGAGATGTTGTCTGAGTTTAGATTAATACTCAGATTTGCAACTTCTAGTTTAATGGAAATTTGAAACGAAACATAAAACTATAAGGTAAAGATTTGAGGGGCTAGAGTATACCTTTGCTGGAGTGAAGAAAGGTTTGGAGAACCGTATGAGGTTTGCTGGGAAGAATGTTGCGAAGATGAAGTTGCAGATTCAAGAGTTGCGGCTGGGACAATTTGGCAGAAAGAGCTGTCTTTTTGTGCATATTTTTTTTATTGTGTATTTTAGAGTTTGTATGAGTAGAGGTGCCCAAAACGACCCAACCCGCCGGGTCGACCCAACGACCCGGACCCGGCTGGTCCGTGCAGGACCCGGACCGTGGTATACACGGGTGGGGTCCGGGTCTAGGTTTTGCCTACCCGGTGACCCGCCGGATCCGACCCGTCGATCCGGCGGAAAAGTAAAAAAAAATTGAAAAGTGGCCGTTAGACCCGGCGGGTCTAATGGCTAGTGCAGATTTAAAAAAAAAAAATTTTTTACCTATAAATACCTCACTACTCAACACATTTTTTTCACACCTTTAATATTATCTATCTCTCAAACTCTCATTGCTAATTGCTATACTACTTAATCTCTCTTTTTTTCTGCATTTAATCATTATGTCGAGTTCTGACAAGGGAAAGGGTATTGCTACATCTCCCAAAAAATCCAAAATGTCCAAGTTTTAGCGAATGGGTTTTTGGGGCAAATCGAGGAAACCATTTGGAATAATTATTCGGCAACCCCAAAATCAAACTCCACCCTGTTTTGAAAATGAAAGTCAAGAAGCTGAATATGATGCTATACATGAAAGTATCTATTACGGTAGTACAACAACTACCAGTGAAGAAAAAGTTGATCTCCGGGATTTCGACGTGTCCCGAATCGTCAACAACTGCAAAACATTGACGAAGAAATGGACCATGAAATCGATGAAGCTATGTTAAATCAAACATATGCAACATTCGAGCGCACTCTTCATGGCGTACCAACTCCGACGCAAAAATCAAAGTCGAAGCGTCCTGCGGCAAGCCAAGCTGAAGAAGAACCTCATTATGTTGAAGAGTTATCGTCCGAGGAGGAAGAAAATGTGAAAGACAGAGGAAGCAAGAAAACTAAAGCAAGAAAGAAGTCTGCCTCTGTTGCAGAAAAGAAATTGGTATCCGAACTTTTTTCAAAACACTTTAAAAAGGAAAAAAAGTTGGATGGTTCGATGAAGGTATCTTGCAACTATTGCTCGAAAGAGTATCCGTATAAAACCGGGGATGGATATGGAAATTTTAAAAGGCATTTTGAGAATAACCATGCCTCGGCCCACGGAGAACAAAAGTCACAAAGTCAACTCAACTTCCAACCTTCTACTGGAGCCGGGTCAGTCGGCAATCAAGGTATGTCTGAATCTCAACTTTATAAATAACAACAACAACAACATCTAAACCTTAGTCCCAAAATGATTTGGGGTCGGCTAACATGAATCAAACTTTGAAACCGTCAATAATCGTTACATAAATAACATAAAAGGAAAAAAGAGGGAAAAAGTAGAGAAAAAAGCTAATAAAAAAAGAGAATGAATGAAAAAAAAAAGAAAGAAAAAAAAGATAACATGAAATAAAAGAAAATAGGAATTAAAAAAAAAAGGAATCAGACTCCATCCACCATACGTATTTTTTTCCCGCCACATTTGCCTCTCCATCGCCATACTTTCTTCAATTCCAAGAAACCGCATATCATTTTCAATCATCTTTATCCAAGTTTTCTTGGGTCTTCCTCTACCTTTCCCAACATTACTTGCTCCCCAACTTTCTAGCCTCCTCACCGGGGCATCAATAGGTCTTCTTCTCACATGACCAAACCATCGTAATCGATTCTCCATCATCTTATGTACATGTAGCCTTACTCTTACCTTCTCTCTGATCATCTCATTTCTGAGCCGATCCTTTTTTGTATGACCACACATCCATCGTAGCATACGCATCTCTGCCACATTCATCTTTTTCGTGACACTGTTTTACAGCCCAACACTCGGTGCCATATAACAGCGCAGCCCTAATTGCCGTGCGGTAAAAT
Source organism: Orobanche coerulescens (assembly GCA_033398695.1). Taxonomy (NCBI): domain Eukaryota; kingdom Viridiplantae; phylum Streptophyta; class Magnoliopsida; order Lamiales; family Orobanchaceae; genus Orobanche; species Orobanche coerulescens. Next base: position 194,169,682 of record CM065807.1, on the reverse strand, counting down.
TTACCCTTTAAAATATGAGGCATGTCAGGATCACATAAAACCCCTGTGGCACTCTTCCACTTCAACCACCCTGCCTTTATTCTGTGAGCCACATCGCCATCTAGCTCTCCATCCTTTTGGATAATAGATCCAAGATACCGAAAGAAAGTGGATCCATGAACAACTTTCTCATCAAATGTGATCATCCCCGCCTCTCTATCACTATTTTCGCTAAACCTACACTCCATATATTCAGTCTTACTTCTGTTCAGCCTAAAGCCTCGAGTTTCCAAAGTATCCTTCCAAAGTTCCAATTTCTGTTGCACTCCAACCTTCGTTTCATCAATCAACACAATATCATCTGCGAACATCATACACCACGGAACGTCATTTTGAATTTCTCTTGTCAATTCGTCCATGACTATGGCAAAGAGAAAAGGACTAAGAGCAGATCCTTGATGCACCCCAATCGTAATAGGGAATTCTTCTTTCCTCCCAATATTAGTACGTACACTTGTACTAGCTCCCTCATACATGTCCTTTATAATGTCAATATATTTCCGCGATACACCCTTCTTTGCTAAGACCCACCAAAGTACTTCTCTTGGTACTTTATTATATGCCTTCTCTAAATCAATAAAAACCATATGCAAATCTTTCTTTTTATCTCGATAATGTTCCATCAACTGCCGGATAAGATAAATTGTTTCCATGGTCGATCTTCCAGGCATAAATCCAAACTGATTTTTTGTTATCTTCACACATTTCCTGATCCTTTGTTCAATCACTCGTTCCCACAACTTCATGGTATGACTTATTAGTTTAATTCCGCGATAATTAGAACAATCTTGAACATCACCTTTGTTCTTATACAAAGGGACGAGAATACTTTTCCTCCATGCTGATGGCATCTTATTGCTTCTCCAAATCTTATTGAAAAGCATAGTTACCAATTCGATCCCTCTCTCCCCCAAACACCTCCAAACTTCAATAGGTATACCATCTGGTCCTTCTGCTTTCTTTGACCCCATCTTCTTCAATGCAATTGTCACTCCACCCTTTTGGATTATTCTCTTAAACTCTCGGTTAACCATACTTGAGGGGATGTTTAAATTCCCAATATCTTGTTCTTGATGGCAATTGAATAGGGTATCAAAGTATGACCTCCATCTCTCTTTTATCTCTTTATCTTGAACCAAAACTTTTTGGTCAGTATCTTTTACACATTTAACTTTTCCAATATCTCACGTGTTCTTCTCTCTCATTCGAGCAAGTTTATAGATATCTTTTTCCCCTTCTTTAGTATCTAATCTTGCATATAATTCTTGATTGACCTTTGATCGGGCATTTCGCACTACCTTTTTAGCTTCTGTTCGAGCTTTCTTGTACTTCTCATAATTCTCATCGCTCGAGCATTTACCCAGTACCTTATAACATTCACGTTTGGTCTTTATCGCTTGCTTAACTTCATCATTCCACCAAGATGTGTCTTTACTTGATGGTCTGTTTCCTTTAGATTCTCCTAGGACTTCTTTTGCAACTTCCTTTATGTTATGCTCCAACAAGTTCCACATCGAATCTATATCCATCTCCGTGCAATCAGACCAAATACCACTATCAGCAATCTTAGCCACAAAAGTATGTCGACTCTCCCCTTGGAGCTTCCACCACTTAATTCGAGGGTCAACTTGTGGTCTTCTCTTTCTTAAGTGCCTCTTACTTCGAAAGTCAAGCACCACAACCCTATGCTGTGTTGCAGCACTCTCACCGGGTATTACCTTGTAATTAGTAAAACTTTTCCTCCAAACATTCCTTACTAAAAATAAATCAATCTGACTTGCATTACCTTCGTTTCTATATGTCACCAAATGAGAGTCCCTTTTCTCGAACCAAGTGTTCATAATACCCAAGTCATGAGCTAATGCGAAATCCAATATATCATTTCCTGCTTCATTCTTGTCCCCAAAACCAAAGCCATCATGAATGCTCTCAAAGCCATCTCTGCTAACACCGACATGCCCATTGAGGTCACCACCAATGATCAATTTCTCACCCATAGGAATTCGTTCGACAACCTCTTCCAAATCTTCCCAAAATTCTTGTTTGATCGATGCATTCAATCCTACTTGTGGTGCATAAGCACTTATGATAGTTAGAAACTCATCCCCTATCACAAGCTTAATACTCATTATTCTATCGCTCTTTCTTAACACTTCCACCACATCATCAATGAATTCTTTATCAATGACGATACCCACTCCATTTCTACTTCTATCCTTTCCAGAGTACCAAAGCTTGTAACCCCAAGGAGCTAACACTCTTGCCTTCTCGCCAACCCACTTAGTCTCTTGTAGACACATTATGTGAATTCTCCCCCTTTTCATAACCTCCTCCACTTCTGCTGATCTTCCCGTCAAAGAGCCAATGTTCCAAGTTCCAAACCGCACCTTACTACCCTTACTAGCCGCAAGAACTAACTTCTCTATCTGTCCCCGTCCACGCTGCAAGGATTCTTGCACATTTGACACCACACCCATACTTCGAGGTGGCGCGCCGCTTCCGGGCGACGACCTAGCAACCCTTGCATATTTTCCACTACACCCGGGCCTATGAAGTGTAGCGCATCCTTGCTCATTTGACACCACCCTCAGATGTAAAGGTGGTGCGCCGCTTCTGGGCGACGACCTAGCAACCCTCGCATACTTATCACTGCACCCGGGCCTATGAAATGCAGCGCGTCGCTTCTGAGGAGACGCCCCTACGATTTTCAATGTTTGATTCATGTCCATAGAATGTGACGAGTTTTACGCTGGCTGCCACTAACCTACCGCAACTTTACGGATAGTACGAGTTGGGAATACAGGATGCAAAATGCCTATAATCCTGCTATTAAAAGAATTCCACGTACCACAATGACTAGACAAGTAGTATACTTAGCTAAACAACATAAACTTGCACTACGAGCTTATTTTAGATCTATAAATCATAGAGTTTCTTTAGCTGCAGATACTTGGGCAGATTTTAAACAAAAAAATGATTATATGGGAATAACTATACACTGGATTGATGAAAATTGGAACTTAAACAAAAGATTACTTGTGTTTAAAAAATTTAATTGTGCACATAGTGCAGATAATATAGCTAGAGCAATTATTAAAATTTTAACTTTTTATTGCTTAAAAGATAAAATTTTCACAATTGGTTTTGATAATGTTAGTTCTAATACTGCAAGTGTACCAGCTTTAATACAAGCTTGCAATCCTATTTTAGCGGGTCGATTATTTCATACTAGATGTATATGTCATATTCTAAATTTATGTGTACAAGATGCATTAAAATTTGTAGATGGGGCAATAGAACTAATTAGAAAATGTGTCTTGTTTTTACATAATCGTACTAAGTTAGCTAGACAATGGGTAAAATTTTTAAAGTTAAAACTAATGCAACCCAAATTTTTTACTCCAGACGTAAAACATAGATGGAACTCAACTTATGAGATGTTAAATTCAACTAATGAATATAAAGAATTATTGTGTAATTTATTTGATACGTATTTTCGCATAGAAGGATTTTATTTATTGCCAACGTATTGGGATGAAACTAAAGATTTAATAAAACTACTAAGGGTTTTTGAAAATGCAGCTAAAGATTTAAGTGGTTGTTATTATCCCACGTCTCCTAAAGTTTTGTTTCATTGTTGTTTTATTGTATCTGAAATGGATGCTTGTAGTAAATCCGAAAGATTATCGAATGCTATTTACAATATGTGTTTAAAATGGCTAAAATACTTTAATCGTATTCATGATGTTTTCTTGATTAGTGCTGTTTTATCTCCCGATTTGAATTTAGCTTAAGTAGAACAATTACTTGAAATATATTATAATATTCTTAAAAATTTGGGTTTTCCTAATATTGTGGATAGTGTTGAAAGTCAAACATTATTTGAAAATATTCCTACGTTGAACAAGTAAAAATTGATTTGAAAAATAGTTTAGAAACTGTTTTTTCTGAATATTCTTCTAAATATGGTGATAAGATTCAAACTCAAAAAACAAGAACTAGGACTACAAATACATTTAACATGGAATTCGACAGAACTCCCACTAACCTATTTCAACAACAACTCTGTAATATAGCAAGAAATAGGGGTGGTAGTAACGTCGGTCAAAGAAATGACCTTAGTAGATATTATGCAACTAGTTTTGTGCCGGAGGATGACAATGCAGGTACATTTGATCTGTTGGATTGGTGGAAGAGAAGGGGAACCGAATTTTCCATACTTTCCATTATGGCACAAGAAATTCTTGCAGTGCCCGCATCCACAGTCCCCGTTGAGAGTGCTTTTAGTGAAGGAGGCTATATGTTGGACGAGCGGAGATCCCGAATGACGCCAAAAAATCTCGAGGCTCAAATGATACTTAAAGACGCAATAAAAGCCGAGTTACGAGATCAAGAAAATAAGTGGGATGACCTATTAGCGGACCAAGATGCCTATCAAGAAGGCACTACTGAAGGAGAGTCTAGTCAAATGAGTCAAACCGATGATCAAGACGACGACGACATCGACTTCGACTAAAGGTAAGTAAGGTAAGTCAGGTAAGTAAAGAACTACGTAGGGCTTTGATTCCTCACGAGGATACGTAGGCAATTTAATTTTAAGTGAAAACTTAAAATTAAATAGAAGCCCATTTTTTTTAACTCTTCTCAAGCAAAAGAATTACGTGGAGCTTTGATTCCTCACGAGGATATGTAGGCAATTTAATTTTAAGTAAAAACTTAAAATTAAATACAAGCTAATTTTTTCAAATGATTTCTTTGTTCACTTATAGTTATTTTTCGTGTATAAAATGATAACAAATAAAAGTTTTATATACTTCAAAAAAAAAAATTGAGACGGGTCGAACCCGGACCCGGACCCGTCCGACCCGTCGACCCGCCAACCCGTACATTTCATATGTACGGGTGGGGTCCGGGTCCCGTCCTGCCGACCCGGCGACCCGACGGGTCCGACCCGGACCCGGACCCAGACCCGGCGTTGGGCACGTCTATGTATGAGTATAGAATACAGTATGTATACTGTATTACGAATTAGGTATAAGGTAGAAAAGTTGGGGGAAAAATAGGTGTGTTTGAGATGTTCTCTTATTGGGCCAATCCAAGCTATTTGGGCCAACAAAATTTATATGGGCCACAATAATATTATTAATAATAATAATTGAGTTTAAAATAATAAACAATAAATATAACTGTTTGGATAACTAAAAATAGTTGCGTTTAAATAGACTAAAATAATAATGGTAACTATAATAATAGAAATATTATTATTATTAATAATAATTATTATTGTAGTAATTATGCTAAATAATATTTTGAGCATAATTAAATGAAATTCGACTTGGGCCTAGAATTCACGAGATGAAACATGATGAAATAAATGAGAAATGAAACGACATGAATCACATGACTTGACATGAATTGTAATGACATAAATGAATTTGCATGATCATGAAAATAAAATGAACTAAATGATAAAATTATTCGAACATTAATTTAATAAATTGAATATGTTTTCTATAATTCACAATAAATGTATATGTGATCGGGGCGTTACAACCTACCCTCCTTTAACAAATTTTCGTCCTCGAAAATTAAGTTACGTACCTTGAAAAATAAATGTAAGATACTTAGAATGGATCTCCTCTTCACGTTTCCAAGTTGCCTCACGTGGTTCATTACGAGTCTATTGAACTTTCACCAGTTTAACCTCTTTGTTTCGTAACTAATGTACCTTACGCTCCAAAATAGGTATAGGTACCTCCTCATAAGTCAGGTTCTTGGTTACATGAAACTCTCCGAAATTGCATATGTGACAAGGATCATGTATGTATTTTCTCAGCATAGAGACGTGAAACACATTGTACACTCCCGACAACTCCAACAGTAATGCCAAACTATAAGCAAGATCACCAACACTACCAAAACTTTCAAATGGTCCAATATAACAAGGCTGCAACTTTCCATTTTCACCGAATCGTATCACTCATTGCATCAGCGCTACCTTCAAGAACACCTTTTCTCCAATCTCAAATTGGATATCTTTCCTTCGTTTATCAGCATTTCGACTATCTTCTCTACACTCTGCCCGATCAATTCTGGACCCAAAATCTTTCCTTCTACAACTTCACTTCAATAAAGGGGCGATCGACATTACCTCCCGTACAAAGCCTCATACGGGGCCATTTGTATAGTCGCTTGGTAACTATTGTTACAAGCAACCTCTACTGAAGGCAAAATATTTTCCCAATTCTCACCAGTATCAAGAACACACGCCCTCAACAAATCTTCAAGTGTCTTGATAGTCCGTTCAGATTGACCATCGGTCTGCGGATGATATGTAGTACTGAAATTCAACTTAGTGCCCAATGCACTTTGCAGACTCTTCCAAAATTTAGACGTAAATCGCAGATCTCCATCCGAGACGATCGACATTGGAACACCATGTAACCTCACAATCTCCCAAATATAAATCTTTGCATAATGTTCCATACTATAAGTCATCCTCACAGGTAGAAAATGAGATGACTTCATCAAACGATCTACCATTACGCAGATAGCATCGTTCTTTCTCACGGTTCGTGGAAGACCAACCACGAAATCCATTGCGATATGCTCCCATTTCCATTCTGGAATTTCCAATGGTTGAAGTAAACCTCCGGGCCGTTGGTGTTCTGCCTTCACTTGCTGACATATCATACACCTCTCCACGAATACACCAATGTCCCGCTCCATTCCTCTCCACCAAAAGCACTTCTTCATGTCGTGGTATATTTTTGCACCTCCCAGGTGAACAAAGTATGGTGCATTATGGGCTTCTTCAAGGATTTGCTTCCTAAGGGGATTTATCCTTAAGAACACATAACCTCTCATCATAAGTCAAAACATCGTCTGCAGCAATGACAAATTTCTCAATACTTCCATCTTCTGCTCGATCTTTCATCTTGCACAAGAACTTATCACGTGGTTGAGCCTCCTTAATCTTATCCCTCAAGTTTGGTTGCAAGACCAAAGATGATAAGATTGCTTTCAAACTCTTTGAAGACTCAACTACCTCAATCATCAACTGGGAGAACTCCTTTATTAAACTCTCCTGATCGGCCAAGCAAGGTAACTCGCCTCTAATCTTCCAACTCAAGGCATCAACTACCACATTAGCCTTACCCGGATGGTAATGAATAGTACAATCATAGTCCTTCACCAATTCTAACCATATCATTTGCCTCGTGTTAAGATCCTTCTCTGTGAAAAGATACTTCAGAGTTTTATGGTCCGTGTATATCTCATACTTTCCTCCATAGAGATAGTGACGCCAAATCTTCAATGCATGTACTACATCAGCCAACTCCAGATCATGCGTCGGATAGTTCAACTCATGTGGTTTAAGCTGTCTCGATGCATATGCTACTATTTTACCATGTTGCATCAGAACAAAACCCAACCCCTGCTTTGAGGCATCAGTATAAATAACACAATCTTCCGTCAGATCAAGAATCGTTAATATTGGTGCCGAAGTTAGTCTCTTTTTCAACTCTTGAAAACTTTCCTCGCACCTGTCACTGTAACACCCCCAATCCATTCAGGGATATTACACGCCGTATAACCCTTCCTCAAGGATCTAACATGCTGGCAACAACATCGAACATTCAACAATGCCTTTAAGGCTAAAATGACTCAGTAGACCGATTTGGTCTTTCAATAAAAACATACAACTCAATCTCAATATATGCCCACGCAAGGGTTAAATACAAAATACTCCCGTACAACGGGAAAAATATTGCAGCGGAAATAACGTACAACTGAACCAATACAACAACAAACGGGTCCTCATGTGATTATTATCGATCATCTTTCATCATCCTTCATGCCGACCCTGTGCTATGCTCCCAAAAACCTGAATGCAATACAGACATCCACCCCCCGATTACTCGGGGGTTAGCAAAATTCCACTATTTTGCTAGTGTAAGTACAAACTGCAAAATACGAGTCATACAATTCAGGTTCCAAGAATAAAAATAATCAGGAATCCTCAAAGACTAAAATACAACGAAAAAAATACTTCCCGAACCGAAGCAAGAGTTTAGGTAAAACACTCCAAAACCGAAAGTTCACAATTCAAGAGAAACAATTTACAAAATGGTTTAATAAGCCATTGGAAGTTTTAATAGAAAACAATTTAGGATTATAGAATCCTTCTCTTTCCAAAAATCAACGGGGGTCACCGCCCACAGGTTTTGCTTTCACAAATAAAATCAACAACAATCCACAGGGTTAAAACTCACGTCATGTGCCCTCGATGGACATAAAATCAACACAACATAATCACCCAAGATACGCAAATCTTTGTCACACAAATACAACACCAACTCGTGAATCCAGGGCTATGCCATTGGATTCCCTCGAGGCCTCGCCGGACCCTCCCGAGGTGAGCAAATTACATTCACAAACTTATACACACCAACTCGTGAATCCAGGACTATACCATTGGATTCCCCGAGGTAAGCAAAATACATTCACAAACATATACATACCAACTCGTGAATCCAGGGCTATACCATTGGATTCCCTCGAGGCCTCACTAGACCCTCCCGAGGTGAGCAAAATAAATATACATCACACTGTGAACACATGCCACGTCATCTCACGGTTGGATCAATCACTTGTTGTCTCCTGACCATATGATCACTTGACATATGTCACCACAGGTCTTATCATCTCACGGTTGGAGCAATCACTAGTTGCATCCTGACCACATGATCACAAGCCATGTGTCACCGTAGATTGTCTTAGGCTCTCACGGTTGGATCAATCACTAGTTTCATCCTGACCACATGATCACATGCCATGTGTCACCGTAGACCTTCGACCATATCCACACATTCACACAAATAATATATCACATCAAGGATATCCAAACAATTCATCCAAAGCCAACAAACATAAAGCACGACACCATTGTCAAATCAAAATGTACCAAAATGAGATAATATATGCATATATATTATCAAAGCACAACAACAACAACACCAAGCATATTCATAAGGTTCACTTAACCATTCACGAGACGCAACATTCACAAAACACACACGTTTTGAAAGTGAGCCTTTAACGAGGCTAAACCAAATCTTTTGAAAGTTCATCTTAAACAATCAAACAAACATACCAAGGAAATCAGCGATCATCATTTCCACAAAATGAGAGATGTATGTACAAGGTACTTGCCTCGAATCAACACACACGCGGAGAATCGACCGAAGTAATAATGTCATGAACCGACTATGAACCCACCAACTCCGCCGAACACTAACCCGCGACAATAAACTACGAACAACAATAACAACAATAAAAATGAATTCCATAGCACGACCTAAAGTCGTTGATTTCAATGAACAAACGACGAAAGTTCAAGGGTTTCCCCCGAAACGTCCCAAAACACGAATCGACCGACCAAAACATGAAAACAAAATTCCAACCCCGAATATGGATATACAATCCATAGGATATGTTTAACAACATCATTAAACAACAATCGGTAACCGAATGGAAAACGAAACCAAGAATAAAACTCTCAAAAAGTCAACTCTAAGGAATCAAGAGAAAATACCTTGATCCGGCGAAGAACAAATGATTAAATGATGATAAACACAAGAATACTACTAAGATTAATCATACCCATCATGGATTAATAAACAATATGGAACGAATCGGACAAAAACCCCAAAACCCCAAAATTTCCCAAAAATAGGGTTCTAGGAAATCTAATCTTGATTCGCTGGATCGAATGAGGTTATGGAGGGATTAATCGATGATATTAACTCCCAAACTTCGTGGATTAATTTCTTGACAACATGTCTCCTTGATCACCAAGCCTCCAGCCGCGGAAACGAGAAGATAGGGTGAAAATATGACTGCTCAGTCATATTTATACTGGCGCGGGCTAGCGTGCGCTAGCCTTCTGGACTAGCGTGCGCTATCGATCAGTATCGGCCCAGAACCCTCGGATGGGGCCCGCACAACCCGACACTGTTGACCCAACCTATCGACCGGGACCTGCCTGCCCGACCCCTATAGCGTGCGCTGCGCGGACGTTAGCGCGCGCTAGCCGACCTGTCCAGAACCCTCTGGACTAAACTGCTCGGCCAGGTAACGTGCGCTAGTCGGCCGACAGCGTGCGCTACACATGCCAATTAGCGCGCGCCACAACCGACAGCAGCATTTCGAGTCCAGAACTCCAGAAACCTCTCTGCCCAACCCGATAGCGTGCGCTGGCCGGCCGAATAACGTGCGGTATTCCTGCTGAGCTAGCTGCGCAGCCTTCCGGCAGTAACGCGCCTACCCGGCCATTGCCCAGCACTTCCGACAATGCCTACCGCTTTGTCGGCCGGTGCCCGGCACTTCCGATAGCGTGCATACCGCACTGTCGCCGATTGCCCGGGCCGTGACCAGCGGATTCGATTTCCGAAAATGCACGGAACGAACACGACGAAATGCTCGCAGACAACATCATCGATCCGAAATGAAATACCGTGCAACAATTAATCACATGCGACCATAAAAAGGGTCAAGACAACAAATACGAATGCGGATACCGACAACTTTGGGAAATTATGAAAACGGCTCAAAACGTCCGAAATACACGATACACGATCGAAACACCAAGCCGAAGCTCGCAACATGAATAATAACATTAAATGAACTTATGAGAAACTCAAAACAACAGTTTCGGACGAGATTCGCAAGAATCGAACTCAAGTGCGGAAAAGCCGTTTAAGAACGCGGAACTCAACAAAACGACACCGTAACGAACTCGAATGATAAAAAGTGCAGAATTAATCATTCTCGGAATGACGAAACGGTCACAATAGAGTCGCTAAGATGGACTTCCGCCCAAAAGAAGAAAATTACCAGAAATCGAAATTGCGGATATTACATACTACCCTCCTTAAAGGAAGTTTCGTCCCGAAACGTAAAACAAGTAGGGAGAAGCAATATCCCGCCAGGAAAACTCAACGAGATACACAAGAAACGCGTAACTTACACCTAACGACGAAATGTTACAAGCAACGTGTTGTGTCGAGAAGTATACTCTCCGATCGGCGATCGCCTCGGAGATCGGGCGACCTAGCCACTGCCGAGCAGCTGAGGCAGAACTGCCGACCAGCGACCAGGCGGCCTATGCTTAGCCCCGCAGACAAGATGTATCGGCCAACCGAAGGTCCCAGGACAAGTCCCGGTGCCGAGCGATCGACATCAAATACGATCGTCTCTCGGCACTTGGCGATCGACTCATGGCGACCGACCAGCGGACGATCATCTATCGGCACTTGCCGACCGACCCTTGGTGACCGACCGATGCCGACCCTCAGCGACTGGCCGATGCCGACCCTCAATGACCAGTTAGATACGACCGCTTCATGCCGATAGTCATCCAGTCGGCAAAGGCCGAGCCTCAGGACTGACACCACGTGCAGAGCCGAGACAAGATCCGCATATCACGGACCGTTGACCACAGCCTGTCAGCATCTTCCCACCAGCCGACAGACCCGCCGAAAGTTGTCAGTAGGACCGCATGTGACAGTGACTCCGGACGCGTGCTGGCTCCTCATTGGACCGCACAGCTGGCTGCCAGCATCTACCTTGGACTTTAGGCCGACAACCCGTGTGATCGCCCCATTATAATATTGGCCGGTAGACGATCACCCCATTATTATAATGGCCGGAAGGCGATCGCCCGCCAGAGGACAAGGCACCGCTGCCCCTATATATACAAGGCTCCCTGCACTTGGACTTCTCTCGGATTCCCATCGAGTTCTTACTCCCTAAAAGGCTTCAGAACTTCAACACCCACGAGATTTCACACAGCACTTGGCTATCTCCTACTCTTGGCAACAGCTATCTTTTGGTTCCTTCTTCTCTCGGCCTCTCTCATTCAGCAGACGATCGGCAGGGACGAAGACCACCAAGCTTCGCTCAAGAGCTGGATTAACAGAGTCTTTTTACACTCATTTTATTTAGATTTCTCACATTAATACTTGTATCCACGAATATTTGTATTAATAACATCTCGCGAGAGCATTCAAGCCCGGGCCTAACAAACCCGACAAATCTTGTGTTATTCATATTCTCTCGGAAGTGCTCCCGCATATTGTTGTTTGTTGTCCGTCTTCCAGCAGTATTTAATCTTCGGATAAATATTTTGGGCAACAACACAACGCAAAGGAATATACGCCGCGAAAACATGCTCCACGACGACCAACACAACGCCACCGGTAGAGACATAATAAAACCAACAAGTGACAAGCGTCATCAAACAGATAATACAATCAAGTCAATTATCCGAACAATCACAAAACAGGAGGTACCAATATAAGAAAACATGCACAGTCAAGAAAACAGAAAACAAACACAAAACGATCCACAAGGACAATCATAAACAGTTCGGACTACGCCGAAATCCTCAAAAACCACACTAGGCATCTCTGTGTCTTTTCAGAGCAGAGACGCATCCTCGATCCCCAAATCTCTCAGTTACCGTCTCGCAATACACGGATCGGTGACCCACCTGGCCACACTCGAAACAACTGACTAACGGTGAACTACAATTCTTCGCGGTACGAGAGCAGGCAAGAACAGTCAGACAACCACGATCGAACAACAATGATCGAACAACAGCGACCGAACAACAACGATCGAACAACAACGATCGAATAACAATGATCGAGTAACAACGATCGAACAACAATGATCGAATGACAACGGTCGAACAATGACTCCGAAGTTTACACTTCAACTCAAGACATTAAAAGAGTTGGTAGAAACTAGAAGATGTTACTTTCGAACAAGGTTCACAAGAATCGAACCGAACTCGGAAAAATTACAACGATAAACAGATTGATCCGAAACAAGGTCACAATCCATTCGAATGATGACAACTGAGATACCATACAAGTTAAAAAGTATCAACGAACACGAGCAAGTCGATAGAATTGAGAGAGAGAAACTGCAGAAGTCAAAAATAATACGGGCATTACATTCGACCTCTTATGAAAGAAATGTGGTCCCCGCAACTCACAACAACATGAGCAAGGTAACAACACAAAAACCAACAGACAGAAACATCTCCCATGGGCCTCTCAGAGCCGATCATGATATCTGTGCTGAAGCGCGGACTCCGAAAGTCTCGGTAACCAATTCGCAAAACTGGATTCTGTGTCCCTCGAGTCCACACTTGTAATCTGCTACTAGCTTGGAAGGACAATTTGCACGTACATGCCCCAGCATATTACAGTCGAAACGCCTCGGGATACCAAAAATACAACTGCTAGGTACAATGGAATATAACATCGCAAAACAACATACTGGAGATGTCAATTCAACATAACATATCTACGTAAGGAGACCCACGTACACTAAATCACAGCAACAACGGCATACATTAGGCAATTTCAACGACCCGAATGATAACCAACACACAATCACAAAACATCATGAAATAATCACAGATGTACACAATCATACAAACCCAAGCTCTAACAGCTCGCACAGGTGCGATAACACGCAAATCACCACGAACCGACAACATTGAAGATCAACATCACACCTCTCCCAGAGGGCTTACATAACAAATGCGTGGCGAACGACTCAACGCTCACACCACCAATTCAATCACAATTCGGAGGGATAACACCCTCACGACAATACTAACATCATACACACCTTCTCCGACCACAAGCAGGAAGTGATAGGTTTTAAAGACGAAAACCACCTTTGAAAAAAATGATTTTGGAAACACTAGTTGATCTTGAGTATCACCTTTCAAAAAGTAGTACAAACACCATTATCGAGACTTTGAAAACCATCCTGCGTTTGATAAAAAGAGGACACTTTCCTTTTAGTGAAAAACTTTCAGAAATATTCGACCCTCGGGTCTAAGCAAATCATTTCTAAATAATTGAAAATGTCTCAAAATATTTTGGTCCTCGACTGGAATAATTTTGAATCGTTCTGTGGCACCTTGAAAGTACCGCGAGAAAATAATTCATTTTAAAAAGTATGTCTCGAAATTTATTTTCTAAGATACTCAAGGTTTTTAAAAATCCAATAGGCCAGAATGCCCAAAACTCACACGTATCGATATTCACTTACATACAATCATAATACACGCATCAACTCGTTCAAAACCAAGACAACATCTGTCTTTTACCGGGAACAAACGGTCAAATATCATAGTCAAATGACATAAATAGCGACAACACTCCTCATATAAACGAAATATGAGAGTCACATAAACGCATCATGAAACCGAGAATCTGCATAAAGATCCCATCACTTAACACATAATCATACCAGTAACTCGTATCAGACGAGGCACAATCACAAAGAAGGGAGACTTACATCCACAGGTCGCACAAAGGTGATGATCGCCCCACGATACTAATCACGACCAACAAACCCAGACGACGCGTCGCAACACGACTTAGTCAGACAAAATCCGACGAGACAAAACTCAACAGACACCACTAAACCCGACAGCCTAGGTTTCCACAACCTGGCTCCGATACCATTTATGTAACACCCCCAATCCATTCAGGGATATTACACGCCGTAGAACCCTTCCTCAAGGATCTACCAGGCTGGCAACAACATCGAACATCTCAACACTGCCTTTAAGGCTAAAATGACTTACTAGACTGATTTGGTCTTTCAATGAAAACATACAACTCAATCTCAATACATGCCCACGCAGGGGTCAAATACAAAATACTCTCGTACAACGGGAAAAATATTGCAGCGGAACCAATACAACAACAAACGGGTCCTCATGTGATTAGTACCGATCATCTTTCATCATCCTTCATGCCGACCCTGTGCTATGCTCCCCAAAACCTGAATGCAATACAGACATCCACCCCCGATTACTCGGGGGTTAGCAAAATTCCACTATTTTGCAAGTGCAAGTACAAAGTGCAAAAGACGAGTAATACAATTCAAGTTCTAAGAATAACAATAATCAGGAATCCTCAAATATTCAAACACAACGAAAAAAAATACTTCCCCAAGCAAGAGTTTGGGTAAAACACTCGAAAACCGAAAGTTCACAATTCAAGAGAAACAATTTACAAAATGGTTTAATAAGCCATCAGGAGTTTTAATAGAAAACAATTTATGATTACTGAATCCTTCTCTTTCCAAAAATCAACATCACAAATAAAACCAACAACAATTCACAGGGTTAAAACTCACGTCACGTGTCCTCGACGGACATAAAATCAACATAACATAATCACCCAAGATACGCAAATCTTTGTCACACAAATACAACACCAACTCTTGAATCCAGGGCTATACCATTGGATTCCCTCGAGGCCTCGCCGGACCCTCTCGAGGTGAGCAAAATACATTCACAAACATATACACACCAACTCATGAATCCAGGGCTATACCATTGGATTCCCTCGAGGCCTCACCGGACCCTCTCGAGGTGAGCAAAATACATTCACAAACATATATACACACCAACTCGTGAATTCAGGGCTATACCATTAGATTCCCTTGAGGCCTCACCGGACCCTCCCGAGGTGAGCAAAATACATATACATCACACGTGAACACATGCCATGTCATCTCATGGTTGGATCAATCACTTGTTGTCTCCTGACCATATGATCACTTGCCATATGTCACCGCAGGTCTTATCATCGCATGGTTGGATCAATCACTAGTTGCATCCTGACCACATGATCACAAGCCATGTGTCACCGTAGATTGTCTTAGGCTCTCACGGTTGGATCAATCACTTGTTGCATCCTGACCACATGATCACATGCCATGTGTCACCATAGACCTTCGACCATATCCACACATTCACACAAATAATATATCACACCAAGGATATCCAAACAATTCACCCAAAGGCAACGAACACAAAGCACGACACAATTGTCAAATCACAACATACCAAAATGAGATAATATATGCATATATATTATCAAAGCACAACAATAACACCAAGCATATTCATAGGGTTCACTTAACCATTCACGAGACGCAACATTCACAAAACACGCGTTTTGAAAGTGAGCCTTTAACGAGGCTAAACCAAATCTTTTGAAAGTTCATTTCAAACAATCAAACAAACATACTAAGAAAATCACCGATCATCATTTCCACAAAACGAGAGATGGACAAGGTACTTGCCTCGAATCAACATACACGCGGAGAATCGACCGAAGTATGATGACACGAACTGACTATGAACCCACCGACTCCGCCGAACGCTAACCCGCGACAATAAACTACGAACAATAATAACAACAATGAAAATAAATTCCATAGCACGACCTAAAGTCGTTGAATTCAAGGAACAAACAACGAAAGTTCAAGGGTTTCCCCCAAAATGGCCAAAAACACGAATCGACCGACTAAAACATGAAAATGAAATTCCAACCCGGAATATGGATATACAATCCATAGGATATGTTTAACAACATCATTAAACAACAACCGGTTTATCAAAACCGAATGGAAAACGAAATCAAGAATAAAACTCCCAAAAAGTCAACTCTAAGGAATCAAGAGAAAATACCTTGATCCGGCGAAGAACAAAGGATTAAATGATGATAAACATAAGAATACTACTAAGATTAATCATACCCATCATGGATTAATCAACAATACGGAACGAATCGAACAAAAACCCAAAAACCCCAAAATTTCCCAAAAATAGGGTTCTAGAAAATCTAACTTTGATTCGCTCGATCAAAGGAGGTTATGGAGGGATTAATCGATGATATGAACTCCCAAACTTCGTGGATTAATTGCTTGACAACATGTCTCCTTGATCACCAAGCCTCCAGCTGCGGAAAGGAGAAGATAGAAATGAAGAACGGGTGAAAACATGACTGCTCAGTCATATTTATACTGGCGCGGCCTAGCGTGCGCTAGCCTTCCGGACTAGCATGCGCTATCGGCCAGTATTGGCCCAGAACCCTCGGTCGGGGCCTGCACGACCCGGCACTGTTGACCCAACCTGCCGACCAGGACCTGCCTGCCCGACACCGATAGCGTGCGCTGCGCAGACGCTAGCGCGCGCTAGCCGACCTGTCCAGAACCCTCTGGACTAAACTGCTCGGCCAGGTAACGTGCGCTAGTCGGCCGACAGCGTGCGCTACACATGCCGATTAGCGCACGCCACGACCGACAGCAGCGTGCGCTACCTGCCGATCCTCCCCGAATCTAGAACTCCAGAAACCTCTCTGCCCAGCCCGATAGCGTGCGCTTGCCCGCCGAATAACGTGCGATATTCCTGCCGAGCTAGCGTGCGCAGCCTTCCGGCAGTAGCGAGCGCTATGCCGGTTCCTGCCGTGCCTGCTCGGCCATTGCCCAGCACTTCCGACAGTGCCTACCGCACCTGTCGGCGGTGCCAGACTTCGGCGTGCCTACCACACTGTCCGGCCCGATTGCCGCCATGACCCGACGATTCGATTTCCGAAAATGCACGGAACGAACACGACGAAATGCTCGCGGACAACATCATCGATTCAAAATGAAATACCATGCAACAATTAATCACACACGACCATAAAAAGGGTCAAGACAACAAATACGAATGCGAATACCGATAACTTTGGGAAATTACGAATACGGCCCAAAACATCCGAAATATATGATACACAATCGAAACACCAAGACGAAGCTCGCAACATGAATAATAACATTAAATGAACTTACGAGAAACTCGAAACAACAGTTTCGGACGAGATTCGCAAGAATCAAACTCAAGTGCGGAAAAGCCGCTTAAGAACACGGATCTCAACAAAACGACACCGAAACGAACTCGAATGACAAAAAGTGCAGAATTAATCATTCTCGGAATGACGAAAAAGTCACAATAGAGTCGCTAAGATGGACTCCGCCCAAAAAAAGAAAATTATCGGAAATCGAAATTGCGGATATTAGAGTCACTCCATTCAAACCTCATGCCTTTCCTTGTTAACTGGGTGGTCCTGGGCAGGACCTTTAAAAGGCCCATAGGGACCTGGGCAAGTCTTGAAACGGCCCAAAGAGACCTAGGCATGTCTTGAAACGGCCTCGGGGGTGGGGAGATTGGTCACAACAACTAACGACCCAATCGAACTGCCCTTCGGGCAGGGTCGGAATTGCTGCCGGCCTTGCTATGGTTACTATTAAGGACTTGGCGATTGGCTCCGGTTTATGGCTGGATGGGTCTTCATTCACCTCCTCGAATATTGAAAATTCATGAAGATATGTGTTACATGAGAATCTTACCCTGCGTATGGGGGCGCTGGGTTGGTGCATCTGTGCTCATTGCAGTAGTGATGTAGTAGGTGTTGGTGGTTTTGTTTGTTAGATCTCCATTTGGCACTCGGCTTGAGCTTGTTGTTTCCAAGACGTTTACTCCTGTCATATCCAAATTGGCTGAATCGGGTCCAGGAATTCTTCTCAGTGATATCGAAGGCCACGAGGCAGATGACGGAATGGCCCTTCCCAGTGTACGGCCGGCATTGGGTTGGTGCGGGCCCCGAATTTGAGAAGTGTCTTAGTAGGTGCTTGGGTTTTGTTTTAGGACTTGTTTTCAGCCTACTCTTTAACTGCTCGTAAGGTTATGCGATGGTTGGCTTTCTGTAAATGGTTGGATTGGGTTCCTCGAAACAAACCTTGAATATCGAAGAATCACGAAGATGTGGTGCATATTTGTTCTACCATGCGTATGAGGGGCGCTAGGGTGGTTCACATTTGCTCATTGCAGTAGTGAGGAAGTAGGTGTTTATGGCCGATTTTGTGTGACCTGTATCTGGCTCTTGAAGAAGTCCTGTCGTATCTACATTTTAGATGCACATGCTATCGCTCCGGATCAATTACGGAGGGGTCATGTTTAACTGCTGGATTGGGAATTTTGAATGAAACCTTGAATATCGAAGAATCATGAAGAAATGCGGTGATTGGTTATACTCTTCGTTGGGGAGCGTTGAGTCGGTTTGTATATACGCATTGCAGTAATGAGGAAGTAGATTTTTGTGGCGGATTTTATTAGACCTTATTTGGCTTTTGATATTGTCCTTTCTTATCTGCATATTCCAAGATGCTCAAAATCTCGCAAAGGATCATGACGGATGGCTCCTACTCAATAGTTGGATTGGGAATTTTGAATGATCCCTGAAAAATCGAAGAATCATGAAGAAATGCGGTCATTAGTTATACTCTACGTTTGGGCAGCGTGGGGTCGGTTTGCCAATACGCATTGCAGTAATGAGGAAGTAGGTTTGGATGGGGGATTTTGTTAGACCTTTATTTGGCTTTTGATATGGTCCGTTCGTATCTGCATATTCCAAGATGCTTTAGCTGGCGCTGCAGACTCGTTGATGATGGCTATTGGGGATTTGCCGAACTCATTGGCTCTGAACCAAGGCTTGACACTCAGTTGGCGCTCAAACTTGACCTAGGTATGTCGTTAAAGGACCTACTTCTTACACGGCTCATGGTGCAGTTCAACAAATATTCAGGCTCGAACCAGACACTCAGCTGAAGATACTTGTTTGTACCATTTGTTGTGTGAATAAAAATTTACTTGCTTTCTAGTTCTTAGTTAGCTTGTTTTATTTTCGGGCTATGTTTGGGATTTGGCCCCCCAGAAAAATATCGGCTATGTAAGGGAATAGGCCCCCCTATCATCTTTGTGCTATAATATATCCGTTTTTTTTTAAAAAAAAAAAAAAAAAAAAAAAAAAAAAACTGGGTCATAGGAGTGGCGATTTTCGAAAATCATTCGATAAATCTTCTATAATAGCCAGCTAAGTCCAGAAAGCTACGAACTTCGCTCGCATTCTTGGGTACTCCCCAACTACTCACTGCTACAACCTTGTCGGGATCTACCTCAATTCCTTTAGAAGTCACCACATGTCCTAGGAATCCAACTCTGTTTAACCAAAACTCACATTTCTTGAACTTGGCATACAACTTCTCCTTGCGAAGTGTCTTCAATGTAACCCTCAAATGCTGTTGGTGTTGTTCCTTGTGTTAGGGTTGTATACTGCAAAGCATACTTTATGCTTGTTTTACCTTATTTCCCTGTAACTACCTATGAGAATATTAATTACATTTAATCACATGTTTTGCATATTTATTCACCTTATGGTTATGCAAATGAAATGTCTAACTATTTTTTATTGTAGATAATGTGGTGTGTTAGTGTCACACGGAAGATCACATTATTGGTGCCTTATAAAATAATATAATAGTTCACGACCTATATAATTATTAGACAAATTATTTGAAAGGTTGTAGTGTATGCTTGAGATTAGTTGGTCTTGACTATTAGCATGCATTAGTGTATTTACATACGTTGAACTGGATCGAGGTGAGATAGTGTCTTCTGTACTGACTGTAAGAAGAACGTAAATCTCGGATAATTATTATTTCTTAATTCCAAGTATATAATATATAATTGTATATTTATAATGTTTATTGCTTTGATTTACCATGGGTGAGAGTCAAAATGACTGACTAAATAAGCCTCGTATCTTGGGCAATGATTTTATTTATATGACAATTATTATTATTACTAGAAATCGTGTCCCGACTTGTGCAGGTTGATGATGTCCCCTTGACGAGCTCGATAATGATTATTATATTAAACCCCGCAGGTGGATTTAATTTCAATATAATAATAAGGTTCGAGCGGTACTACTCTTGGATAAGATATTAATTAAAGATGTCAGTACCTTAAATTAATCAATGGACATTCGATATCTTAAACAGGGAAAATAATATATTTAAATAAGGAGCCCAATTTCGTAATTTGGGATTTGGGTAGGAAGTGCAATATTAACTCTCTAGTGGACTGAGTTGATATTAATAGACTCAATTTATTAAGAAAGGTCCTAATATGGAAATTTGGGGTCTATTAGGAGTCTTTCCCTAATCCTTCTTAAGATCCCTAAAGTAGTCCATAAACCTATAAATAAGACACAATGGTTCGGCCGAAACACTACTCTTACAGTCCAAGAAATTTCGATTTTTATGCTTTGTGTTTGATTGTGGATCTTGACTTGTGTCTTCGATTCCATAATCGGATAAACACAATATTTTTCTGAAATACCAATATATTCAAGAAAAATAGAGAGAAAAATCGTGAGGTAATTTTCTTGGGAGTGGTTTGGCCGATTCAGTTTGTTGTTCAAGGAAGTCCGATATATTGTTGCCCACACGACATCCGGATATAGGCGGGATCATACTATAGAAGATCTAAAGGTAGAAATACAAGGATATCGAATAAAGATTCGAAGACTTTGCTTCAAAGGTAATGTATTCTTAGATCTCTTAGATCTAGATAAGAATAGTATGAGTTATCATAGATAGACGCATAGATTAATTTTGTTCGTTTAAATTACTTATTAATCTATTAATTAATTATTTGACGAGTCTAAATATATCCGGTTCATGAGGGCCAATTTTAGTAAATCAAACCCGACGCTTCCGCTGCGTTTTATTTCCAACATTTGTTATCAGAGATGGTATTTAGGTTCTGTTCAATTTAATTAATTTTGTGATTAATTGCTAGCAATTTAAAATGTTCATATATTATGATCTTTGAAATATTTTTGCTAGAATTGTCTTGCAGGTGAATATGGTCCAATTATCATGGCTAAATGATTTTATTTTATTTTATTTTTTACGTGTTTTGGTAATTTGGCCCGGTTTTTGAGGCATGTATAAGTTTTTTTTCCGTGAGAAAATCCATGGGTAGAATAGGATTTTATTTTTCCTTGTATTTTTGTTGTAAATTCAATGTATTTTATTTCGTGTAAAATTGTAATCGAGTTGGAGTACACAAAGTACCAAGGAAAAAGAAGTCCAGTGCGAAAAGAAGTTCCGATCGGGCGAACCGACTGAGACCAGGAAGCTGCCGAGCAGTCCGGCCGTTGGATCACGGACCAGACCGCAGTCCAGGCTGCTGGTCGGGATGGGTCGGGTCGCTCGGTATGGGGTCCTATTCATTTTTCCGTCGTTTGTTGCGTCTGTTGGTGCACAATATTTAAATTTGGAATTTTCTTGTTCAATTAATTTTGCATGGAAAAGAAAGTTCCCAAATTTGGAAATATTATGGGCCAACCGGGAAGAGGTGACGAGATGCTTGAAGCAGTGGGAGATTTCGAGCCGAAAATTTTCTTGTTATTCAAAATGAGGAATAAAAGCCATGATAATTGAATTTAATTATCCAATTTATTTTATTGTTGGTTTTTATTATTTTGGATGTATGGCATGTATGGATGTATGCGTGATATGTTTCTTCCATGTTAGGACGAGAAAATTAAAAACCTTAAGGCTAAAATAACTAAGTGACTAAATTGATTTATTTTTTAAAATAAAATCAAATTGGCCTCCATAATTAATTTAAATTGTGAAGTAATTAGCATGCGCGTTGACATTAGAGTCTTCCTCCGTATCGGATGTGCTAATTATAGGTTCGCTAGTTTTAAATTTCAAATGATAACATAAGCTAAATATTATTTTTTATGGTAGGACCTCTCCATCTGTAGGACTATTATTTAAAAGATAATATTTTAAGGATGTTAAATTATGGTGTTCACTTAGGTGTATTAATTGTTAAGCTCCCCATCGGAATCTATGTTAAATTAATACATGGCCAAGAGGAACCAACTATTAATTTTACTTGTCATAACGTAAATTGACTAGATAGTAAAATTAAAGACGTAAAACTCTACTTGAAAAATGTGTGTAAACGTCCACACGATCGTGGCTTGTATATGCGGGTTTTTCAAGGTGTTGGTTGCTAGCATATATATTTTGTTTTGATGTTTTTCAATATATTTTGATATGCATTATGTGATAAATGTATTAATTTTTATCTCATAGGTCTTTCAATCCACTTGCTATAATTCTCAAAGAAAACAAACTAGATGGCACTTACTTTGCTGATTGAAAACGTAATCTTAATATTATCCTGACTACTGAAGAACACAAGTTTGTTCTAACTGAGGAATGCCCATTGGAACCAGATGCGGATTCGACACCTGATGAGGTGAAAGAATACCGCGGATGGAAGAAATCTGATGAGATGGCTCGCCGTTACATCTTGGCTTCTTTAGCAAATGTATTGCAGCATCAGCATCAGAGTATGGGTACGGCCGCAGAAATGATGAAAAATCTCGGCGAGATGTTTGGTCATCAGAACCGGGCGGCGAGGCAAAATGCAATGAGGGTCTTGATGATGACCCAAATGCCTGAAGGAACCCCGGTAAGGGATCATGTTCTACAGATGATTTCTCATCTAAACGAACTTGATATCTTAGGGGCTACTATTGATGCGTAAATGCAGGTCGATATCATACTAGGCAGCTTACCTAGGAGCTTTGAGCAGTTCCGCCTAAACTACAATATGAATCGTAGGGAGTATATATTGGCGGAATTGCTGACAGAGCTTCAAGCTGGAGAAGGTCTCTTCAGGCAAGGGTATCAAGTTCTTGCGGCTACTAGTGTTTCGACTTCTAAACCCAAGTGGGGGAAAAAGAAGAAACAAGTGGGCCAGAAGCAAGTGGAAACTCTCAAGGTGAAAAGAAAGGCTCCTCAGCCTGAGGTGAACAAAAAGCCAAAGGAAAAATGCTACAAGTGCGGTCAGAAAGGATATTTTAAAGTGGACTGCCCTTCTCTTAAGAAAGGTATGTCTCGTGCACTAGTAGTCAAAACATGTTAGGCAGCTTGTTTTTCCACTACGTGGATAGTTGATTCAGGCTCCACCGATCATGTTTGCTTTGACTCGCATGGTTTTCAGGTAACCAAGCAGCTTAGTGCGGGCGAGATAACCATCAATTGGGGTGATTATTCCAGGCTTATGGCTGTTGCAGTGGGAGTCGTGCAGTTGAAGATTAATGATAAAATTCTAGTCCTCAATAATGTATTATTAGTACTAGATTTTTGAATGAATTTAATTTCGGTTTTTAAATTAAAATGTGATGGTTATTCAGTTTCTTTCGATGATGATGCTATTATTAGAATAAGAAACGGTGAATATATTTGAAAAGGTACTTTTGCTGATAGACTATATGGCATTAATACTGCACAAACTCCCATGCATAAATATAAATCACTTAACTCTTTGCCTAAACCTAAAAAGAGAAATGAACCTTCGAGCATAAACCAAAATATCTGTGGCATTTATGGCTAGGTCATGTAAACCTTAGGAGGATTCAAAGATTGGTATATGATGGCCCATTGGATGACCTCCAAGTTGAATCATTTCCAATTTATGAATTCGGTCTGGAAAGTAAGATGACCAAAAGGGTTTTTAGGACCAAGGGAAACCGTGCTCAGAATGTGTTAGAATTGGTTCATATGGATGTATGTGGTCCAATGAACATCCAGGCTAGGGGTGGTTTCGTATACTTCATCACGTTTATAGATGATTATTCGAGATATGGATACATCTATTTGATGCAATGTAAGTCTGAAGCTTTTGACAAGTTCAGAGACTTCAAGGCTGAAACGGAGAAGCGTCATGGGAAGAGTATCAAGTCACTAAGATCTGATCGTGGTGGCAAATACCTTAGTGGAGTGTTTTTGTATTTCTTGGTGAATGAGGGGATTTCATCTCATCTCACTGCGCTGGGAACTCCACAACAAAATGGTGTTGCTGAGAGAAGGAACAGAACTCTTTTAGAAATGGTTAGGTCAATGATGAGTTATTCGGATTTACCTATTTCGTTCTGGGTATGCCTTGGAAACAGCGGCGTATATTCTAAACCTGGTGCCTTCGAAATCAGTTCCAAAAACACCTACAGAACTGTGGAGTGAGCGAAAGCCTAGTCTAGGACACGTTCGTATTTGGGGTACTCCAGCACATGTGCTGATCAAGGAAGCTGATAAGCTGGCATCTCGTACAGAAGTACGAGTATTTGTAGGATATCCTAAGGGAATGAAGGGTGGCCTGTTCTATAGTCCCCAGGATCAGAAGGTCATTGTTAGCACCAATGCCCGGTTTCTAGAAGAGGATTATATGCTTAGTCACAAGCCCATGAGCGAAATAATTCTGGAAGAGTTGAGGGGCGAGACTCCATCTATACCAATCGTACAAGCGCCAACAAACACTGCACCACGTATCGATTCTGAGACTTTTATACCAACTCAGGATTTGCCTCATCGTAGTGTGAGGTTGTTCGTCAACCAGAACGATTCATAGGCATGGGACAGTCTTAGGACTCAATCCTAGGAGAAGATGAGTTAGATCCCTAGACTTACAAGGAGGCTATCCAAGATAGAGATGTTGACTCCTGACAAGTAGCAATGGAATCAGAAATGGGATCTATGGATTCCAATCAAGTATGGGAGCTAGTAGAACTACCTGATGTGGTACAAGCCATTGGGAGTAAATAAGCCTACAAGCGAAAGAAAGGAGTGTTGGGAATAGTGCCCTAGGACATTCGATGTGCCTAGATTTGTAATTATCACATTTAAATAAAGTTATTTGATATCATTTATTTCTCGTTGATTATTATATTGTGTGCATGTTTTAATATTATAATAATCGAATAATAGTTATTCATGAATAATAAGATTATTCAAATGTCCCTGGTACAATCATGTTGAGTAGAGACTCAAGTGATTAATATACTAGTATAAGTTTGATTGATAATCATCGAATGATTATGTGTATGGTACGGATCAATCTTCTGGGTATTGGTTGGAGAACTAATACTGGACAGACCCGCATTGAGATCACTGCATGGAAATGTCATAAGTGAATCTCAATATAACAGTATGTCAATAAATCCTTGAACCTGAGATTATCATAAAGTCCAACATGATAATTGCTATGCCTTGACGTGATCCAACATCATCTGAAATATGGTGATCATAAAGGTTAGCGATCAGGATTAGTGGGAGTCATGTAGCGGGCAATGAATAATCAAGATGAGGATTTGTTCCTCTCTTTAATGAGAGAGATATCTGCTGGGCCCCTCGATAAGTAGGACGGAAGGAAATGCATGGCCATGCTCAAATGAAGAGTCATTTGATTCAATCAGTCTACTTAAGATTGAGAAAGCATTTGAACATAAATAAGTATGACATACTCCATGACTTAGTTCGAATATGATATCGCGTGACAAAGGGATTTAACACGTTAAAAGGTTTAATGGACTATTAACTTATATTATTTGGGTAATCATAATGTCTTGCTAGAGGCCGCTTATGATTTATTATTTAATAAGGTATTAAATAATTGCCAACATAAGATAAGCCTTTTGAGTCGCAAGTACGACAATTATAGACATGTAGGAATAAGTATCAATTGGGAATAATAAATATAATATTGGATATTATATTTATAAGGAGATTAAATAATAAGTAATATATATAATATTGGATATTATATATATTGTATTATTTAATAAGTTGAGGGGCAACTAAGTAAATACTAGAGTTTGACTCTAGGGTTTACTTAGTATAAATATAAGGTCTTGGACAAGGAGTTGTCATAAGACAAAAACCTAAAAAAAATCGCCCCCCTCAAGAGCAAGAGAAAATCGGCCATCTACTTCCTACTGTAGGAGAACGAAGTTGGTCGTCTAATCCTCTTCCCTTAGTTTATCTTGATCAATAGTACAATCCTTCTAGTAAGGAATTTGTGTTGTACTATTTATCAATATTATTCATAAGGATCTAGCAATCCGGCTTGTGGAATTGTTCGTGTGTGGATCACCAAAAGAGGAAGGAGATATTCATCTTCTTCTAGTCC
Organism: Orobanche coerulescens; assembly: GCA_033398695.1. Taxonomy (NCBI): domain Eukaryota; kingdom Viridiplantae; phylum Streptophyta; class Magnoliopsida; order Lamiales; family Orobanchaceae; genus Orobanche; species Orobanche coerulescens. The sequence continues at coordinate 194,142,876 of CM065807.1, read as the reverse complement.
GGATCTAGAATTGTTCAATCGGATTAAGGTAATTCGATTATTCCTTTAATCAAACAATTAAATTACTGCATGAGATCCTAAATTGGGTTTTCATATGTATTATTCCGCTGCGTTTTTACTCCGATTATTTTGTATTCGATGCATGGAAAACCCAACAGTGGTATCGGAGCTAACTTGCAAGTAATTTAATTGTTTATGTAGAACATGTTTATGTGTAAATTATGTTCTTGATTATGTTTATAAAATATAGATTTTATAAAATAATTTTTCTGGTATAATATGATTAAATCTGATCGTCAAAAATTAATTTTCGGATTTTTCGCAATTTCGCTCCAGAATCGCTCGAACAGACTGTCCAAGACGGTCGGCCGATCCGGTCGGTCGGATCTGGACCCGCCGGCAATTTTAATCAGCAAAAAGTATTACCGCGATTCCAGGGATTCGATCCCTGGTCAATGGGACACCGGAGAGCCATATTACCATGTGGTCTGCAGGTTTTGTTTGGAAAATATCACACCGATCTTTTATAAAATGGTAAGAAATTATTTTTTAAAACATGGCAAATATTTTCGTAAAATAGGGATTCGATCCCGAGTCTTTCGCGTTCATACTGCACCACTTACCATCTCGGCTGGGACAAGTTTTGGTAGCTTTTCAGTAGTTCTTTTTCTTATAAGCCTTTTTAATATAAGAAGTAAATTTGGAAATATTTGTTGCAAAAGGTTGAAACTGCTGCCGTTGGGTTTCGAACCCGGACAGATCCGTGCCCAGAGCGCGCAAACAGCTATCTCGGCCATAGTCCAGATTTTTTCATGTGATGACTCAAATTTTATTTATAGTCTGACTGTCAGACATTTTAATTTCTATAATTACATGCTTATATTAATTATTTGATAATTATTTATGTTTTGTGTATGGTGTATGGCATGACCATAAATTGACCAATGTGATTGGATAATTTATTTCCTTATAGATTGGTTTTACGGCCTGCGAGTCGTCTATTTGAATTGTTTATTATTTTACGGCCTGCGCGTCGTTTGCACTTCTTGTAATTTAATTTACTAGTGTAGTGTTAATTTTCATTAATGTAATGAAGACAAGAAGGACGAGAAGGACGGGCTCGAGGAGCCAATTGATCGCGTATGACGTTCCAAAGAGTTGGGAAGATCAATGAAGACCAATTTTACCCTTTAGATTGACCTTTGTGATTTTCATGTTGGCTCATTGTTGCGATATTTCTTGAACGCAAGTGCACGTTATCGTATACAAGTAATAAAGTGATGAGTGAGTATCGTTCCCACGAGGACTGAATCACTAACTACCGATTTTTATGTATTCTAGTTTTATTTGAACAATCGAACTTTGGTTTTGCAATTAATTACTAAAAGAATTAATAAAAGACTAAACAGTAAAACGATAGCTTGAAGAAAGAGAATCAAATGATGAATAAGTCTAGGATTCTGAATCCACCTCGGTTTATCCGAATTTACTCTCGATTATCTGAAGTTAATGATTTTCCCAATTTATTGAAGGCGAAGATTGCTAATATACTCTACCGCCTCTCCCGAGATCAATAGATTTTTCCAAAGGCGAATAATGCACTCTATCCCTAGGTGAATTAATTCGTCAATAGGCAAAAAGCATAAAATCTCCAAAAGGCCACGTAGTTCCTATGGGTATATTCCTATCTCACAAGATAAAACGGTCCTCACCAATAGTTCCTCACCAACTCTCCTCTCCCGATTCGAATTGAATGATTAAAACAATACAACTATTGGCCAGATAATTGAAAGCATTAAACACGATTGGGAAAACTCAACAAAAAGGGAATTAAATAGATAGTCTCAAGCAAATCCGTCAAAACGTAGGTTTCATCAAAATCCTAGATTAAGGGTTTTAGCCTGACATGCTAAATAATGAAAATACAGAATTAAATAAAAGCATGAAAATCAAACGCAGATGAAGCTCGGATTCCTCCGTTCTTCTGGCTTCCGCCCTCCGCCTTTGATCTCTTCTGCTTCTCTCGTCTGCGATAATCTTCTGTGTTCCTTCTTTTTCCAAGCCTCCAAAGATTCCCCAGATGATTAATTAGGGTCTTAAACCCTTATTTATAGCTCTCAACAGTCTCCAAATCGCGTCCGTGTGAGTAGGTCGAGAACTGGCTTCAAAACGGTCCAAATCCGCGTGGAGGACACCAAAACCGCCTTGTGTGCCGCGGCTCACTTAATCTGTGCCACGGCACATAGCGTGTTATTTAAAACCTGGGCGCTGGGTGTTACATCTGGGCCGCGTCTCACTGATCGTGCCGCGCACAGTACGATTTACTCAGTGCTGCTGGTTGCCTTCCTGTGCCGCGGCCCACTTGCCTTGTGCCGCGGCCCATGGCCAAAATTCGCCGTTTTCGCCCGTTTCGCCTCTTTTTAGCTTCCGGACTCCAATCTCCTGATAAACATACAATATTAAGGCATTAAAAGTTCATTTAAGCAAATTTACTCTCCAAAATAATACAAAATAATGATAAATAAGCGTATAAAAATACGCCTAACAAATACCCCCAAACTTAAGCCTTTGCTTGTCCTCAAGCAAAAAGAATTAATTTCAACAAAAGAGTGTCGTGAATAATCGTGCAACTCATAGTGCTTAACCTAATCAATATTATCCTGAAATTCTCTCTGAATAATACGAGTATCATAATAGCAAGTTACACTCAGAACACTGATTCCGCAAAGTAACCAAGTTCAGTCCTAATCACTCGTTCATGAAGAAAATCCAGCTCAAAGATTAACAAACGTGAATCTAATCGACCGTCAATATGAAAGGTTAAAATAAACGAGCTAAATTCGCCTCGTTCCACAGTCTAATGGCATAATTTTCACGAGTTTCATAAAAATTAACCCTCGGACAGTATTCCCTTATATATATTCTCAAGAAATTGATTCGAGTTGACCACTAGGTTCGGATCTCGGGATGTTTCATCGGGATAATCCTAGGGTGGAACTTCCATTCTCATGTATTGGGAAACCGTTTGACGTAAAAGACACTCATGGGGCACATGGATGCTTCTAGTTACTAAGTTCCCCTCCACAGCGGAGAAACAACTCGAATAGCTAATTCCCGCATGTCCGAATCAAGGTCGCTGTTTTACGCGAGAGTAAACAACGGGTCACGCGAGTACCCCCGGTTACTAGGCTCCCTATCATCGGCACATGTGAAATTTCTAAATCACTAGTCTAATCAGGGTCGTCGTTTTACGCGAGAGTAAACAACGGGTCACGTGAATACCCCCGGTTACTAGACTTCCCATCATAGAACAAATATATCTCGACTTTTGGGAAAAACTGACCAATTCTAAAACTCAAAGCAAGTGCCAACACAACTTGTGTAACTGGACGACTAGCTAACCGAAAAATGTAACCAAACGTATCGACGGTGATTTTAAAACACTTATGCATCTTCTCTTATCCGCCAAGACCTCTACAATCACGAAAAAATTTCGGACCTAAATGACGACTTAGCAGAAACAGAAATCACTGGCTACAACTCGACTAAAACTCGACCGTTTCTTCAGAGATAAAAACAGTGTCGTAACATCAGTATTACACAAATAGAAGCACGAAAAATTCACGAATAGAGTAAAATCAAGACAAGCAAGGCTATCGACAAAAAAAATAATAACGAGAAGTAATGAAAAGTGCAACGAAATAAGTACAGCAATGAATGTAGCGACAGAAAGTAAACCCCCCCCAAACTTAGGATGTACATTGACCTCAATGGACAAAATATAATATGCAATGAATAAGAAGGTCAAGTACTCCCCTCCAGTCCTCTCACGAGCTGGTGCTGGCATCATCCGGTGAGGAGGGTGGTGTGGCTGGCCGAGCAGGTGCAATAAATGGCCCATCTGGGTGCATGATATGGCCCGTCCATGCAGCTAGGTGCTCCTGGTGGTAGGCATCTCTCGCTGCTAGACGCCTCGCCTCTCGTCGGTTGGCCCGGCGGGCCTGCTCTCGCATCTCACCCCTGACGGCAGCAATAATGCTCTCTCTCCGTCCGCTGCTCCTCTCGCATGGCAGCCAGCATACTCTCCCTCTCTCTCCTCATCTCCTCTCTCTCTCTCTCTCCTCATATCCTCCCTCGGATCCTCTCTCTCTCTCCTCATATCCTCCCTCAGCCCGTCGAACATCGCCTGCAATCTCTCTCTGTCGGGCAGCGGGCTGGCATCTGCCTGCCCCTGTGTCAGCAGAAGGGGATCGGGGGATCCCTCGTGGGCCTCATCCAGTAGAAATCCTCTCCCTCGAGCGTGCGCCGGCGCTCCTCCCCACTGGTCAAAATGTGAGATGATGCGGTGGTCGATCGGGGCCTGGGGAGCCAGCATCGGCTCGTCGTCCGACCACGTCAGCCCCGACTGCCGGCACAGAGCGCAGATAAGAGAGGGGTGCTTCAACCCCGTCTTGGCCCCTCCCTGAATGCACTGGAATATAGATCGGACCAAGAGAGGGGCCACATCGAAACGCAGCCCGGATGTGATAGCATATAGTGTCCGGACGCGGGAGAGAAAAACAGTGCGGAGCTGAGATGTGGGGTCTATACGAGCGCAGATAAAATATAGCCAGGCACGCTCGAGCCGACTGAGGCGCGAGCTCTTGAAGTGGAAAGTGGAAGAACTCGGTGCGCGCCGCTCCCAGTCAGAGTCGGGTTGCGTAATAGTCTCGAGCAGAGCCTCCTTTGTGAGGCTAGCCATAACTCGGTCATAAGCCGTCTCATCTACCACCGGCAGCCCAAACAACCTCCGAATAGCAGCTGTGGAATAATCAACCGTACTACCTCGGACATCGACCTGAGTCCGAGTGTCTGACTGCTGCAACATCTGGCCTGCTCGAATGTGCTTCAATAGCGCGCTGGCATAGAACTCCTGCACTATCGAGATCACCACTGGCTCGGGGGGTGCAGCAAAACGGGCCCACCCCATCTCATCTATCATGGTAAGCAGTTCCCCGTCTTGAGGGGCTGGAGTAAATTCCCTCTCCGGGATAAGAGGTCGCGGCCGAATCTTCTCGTTGAAGATTTTGTGGATCTCCGGGTCAGAAAACTGGTGCCCCTCCGACTCGGCGCGACTACGAGAGGTTTCCCCTCGAGTGGGGGATGACTGAGACCTGGCCCTCTTGCTCAGCTTTTTAGTCCTAGCCATAGTGAGTCCTGAAAAAAATTTAAACACCGAAGTTTACTTACTCAAACAATAACGAGAATAATCATCACTCGGCTGAGGATGTCCGGCCGTAAATCAGAAATTTTACGAGATAGCACAACCGTGAGAGAAAAATGAAATTGAACCATAACGTTTAAACTAGACGTACGGGTTGGGGTTGCTGTAATTCCAGAACGAATACGTTGCACATAGATTCAAAATATTGCCTTAACAAAGAAAATATTTCATTGAGACATTTCATCAAACACTTAAAGGGCAAGAGTTCAATTGAAGAACAAATATGACAATAGCTCGATTAAATCCCCAAGAACAAAAACACGAATCATTCACCATAAAAAACGACATATTCAATTCATTCATAATCCAAAATAATCATGAAAAATCGATCAAAACATCATGTCCTCCACTTAACCATCATAGAACTTTTGAAGGAAATAAACATATTCAATCCATCCAATGCATAACACAACTTCACATTTAAATCCATAGAACAATTTGAGATTAGAGATTTGGACATACCTTGCTTGGATTGTGAAAAGTGCAAGAAAATTGCAAGAAGAGAACGAGGAGAAGAAGAAGGTTTCTTGGCCGATCGCGCGCGCAAGGGAGAAGGAAAGATTTTTACCTGGGGTGGCCGGCCGAATGAGAGTTATAAGGTACCTGGGCTCTTCAAATTCCGCATGGTGTGCCGCGGCACAGCTCAAGTGAGCCGCGGCACCAAGTACAGTCTCTTTTACCTGCTCGTTTGTTTTGTTGTGGGCCGCGGCTCAGATTTCGTGTGCCGCGGCTCGGGGCTCAAGTGTGCCGCGGCTGAGTAATGTTGTGCCGCGGCACAGAGTACAGAAAGTTTAGCTCTCCCTTTTGATTTGTGTGTGCCGCGACTCACAAGCCTTGTGCCGCGGCTCAGTAATGAATTTCTCCCCTGTGACTTTTCCTGCACAGAATTTTAAGAAGAACACGTCAAGAGCGAGAGGTAAAAGCAAATCAAAGCACAAAATGATGAAAAATAAAAATTCAAGAATGCAAGAAAAATACAGAAACTCAAAAATCTACAACTACGAACTCGGGTTGCCTCCCGAGAAGCGCTAAGTTTATAGTCTTCAGCCAGACCTATTAAAAAAAAATCAGTTCGCTTTTCGCAAACTCCATTTGATCTCCGCCCCGTTCATCGAACCGTTAATATGATTTTTAAAATTTTGACCATCGGTCATTAACGATTCGATTTTCGGTTCCGACACCCAATGTTGGTTGCGGAAAGGTTTTGACGAGAACAACTTCCCGAAACACCCGTTTTTCTCATGACTAGATGTCCGTTTGATTTCCGGCTTATTTCCCTCTTTCAAAAATGACTTTATAACAGCAGCACACTTGTCCGAGTGTGGCTGGTCGGATGGCGATGATGGCATGTTCACATGCTTGAGAAATGCGACTCGTTCTACATCTTTCTTAAAAGTTGGACCATCTGAAAATGAGTCTTTCGACCGACGATTTTTTCGGTGTCTTTCTTTCGCAACGGCCTCCACACTTTCACTTTGTGAGCTCTTATCAACACCTCCCGGACATGAAAAGGATTTGAATACTTGGAACATAACATGCTCGTCTTGAACCCGAAGAGTTAATTCACCTTTGTCCACGTCTATAAGAGTTCGGCCGGTCGCTAAAAATGGTCGTCCCAAGATAATCGGGATATCTTGATCTTCCTCCATGTCGAGAACAATAAAATCCGCTGGAAAGATAAATTTATCCACTTTTACTAGCACGTCCTCAATCACTCCTCTCGGATACTTAATAGATCGATCCACTAATTGCAAGGAGACCGTGGTCGGCTTTGCTTCTCCAACTCCCAGCTTTTTGAAAATGGACAGAGGCATGAGGTTAATACTAGCACCGAGATCGCACAACGCCTTATTAAAAGAGAGATTCCCCATGGTGCACGGTATGTTGAAACTTCCCGGATCTTTCAATTTTGGTGGAAGCTTCTTTTGAAGAATCGCGCTGCATTCCTCCGTTAAGGCGACTGTCTCAAACTCCTCGAGTTTTCTTTTCTTTGACAAGATCTCCTTCATAAATTTAACGTAGCTTGGCATTTGTTCCAACGCGTCGGCAAATGGAATGTTAATATGAAGCTTCTTGAACACGTTGAGGAACTTAGAGAATTGCTTGTCCGCCTTTTTCTGCTGTAATCTCTGCGGAAACGGGATGGGTGGCACATATGCCTTCGGGTTATCCGGAAACATTATCGAAGGTCTCCAATCTTGTGATTCTTCTGTCGCTAAATTTTTCTTCTCCTCAATTTCACTCCTCTTTTCACTTCTCTCGGGCTGGTCACACACCTCCTTCCCGCTTCTCAAACTGATCGCATTTAGACTTTCTCTAGGATTTGTCTCGGTCGTACTTGGCAATGCTCCCTCCGGGCGGGCTGTCAACACGTTAGCAATCTGGCCCAGCTAGATTTCCAGGTTGCGAATGGAAGCGGAATGATTCTGCAATGTCGCTTCAGTACAGGTCATGAATTGACTCGTATTCGCTGCCAATTTCGCAATTGCTTCCTCGAGAGAAACTTTTGGAGCGGGTGGAGGCTGCTGTTAGTTTTGAGCGAACGGAGGCTGGTTCGAGTTATGTCCGTTTCCCCACGAGAAGTTGGGATGATTACGCCATCCCGGATTATATGTGTTGGAGTACGGATTATTTTGCCGGTTTCCGTTTCCTACAAACTGGGCTTGTTCAATTTGGGGCTGCTCGAACGGGTTTCCGACTTGGCACTCCGCGCTAGGGTGAGATCCGTTACACCAATTGCAAGACTCAATGGTAACGGGGGAAGGAGCATGCGAAAATGCTTGAAGCTGCTGCGTTAATGCTGCGACTTGGGCTGACAATGTAGATATCGGGTCATTACTCGAAATTTCCATCACTCGCTTCGACGTTATTCATTCGGATGGCCATTGATAAGCATTAGCGGCCATAGCCTCCAACAACGAGTGTGCTTCAGCCATCGTCTTTCCCATTAAAGCTCCACCGGCGGCTGCATCCACGAGAGTGCGTGTAGAGGCACTCAAACCATTGTAGAACGTCTGAATCTGAAGCCAGTCCGGAAGGCCGTGATGTGGGCATCTCCGTAACAAATCTTTGTATCGCTCCCACGCCTCGTGAAGCGATTCCATATCATACTGACCAAAGGTAGTGATCTCGTTTCTCAGCCTCGCCATCTTAGAAGGTGGGAAGAATTTAGCAAGGAAGGCTTGCGCTAACTCTGCCCATGTTGTGATCGACCCCGGCGGTAAGGAATTCAGCCAAAATTTCGCTTTATCCCTCAAAGAGAAAGGGAAAAGCCGTAATCGGATAGCATCGTCGGTGACACCATTGTTCTTGAACGTGTCAGAAATCTCTAGAAAAGAAGCAATATGTGCGTTTGGGTCATCATTCGGCAATCCACAGAATTGGATCGCCTGCACCATCTGAATAATAGCAGGCTTGATTTCGAAATTGTCCGCCTGGATAGTGGGACGCCGAATCCCCGAAAAGTTTGCGTTAATCTGCGGCATAACATAATCTCGAAGTGCCATTTTCGGTTGAGCTTGCTGCACAATATTATTTCCTCCTTGAATTTCGATATTTTCGGCCATGGTCACTGTCGTCTGTAACTCTCGTTTCTCCTTCTTGTTCCTTCGAAGAGTGCGCTCGAGTTCGGTATCCAAAGGTAGTAGACCTTCATTACCAAATTTTCTCATGCACTACGCGAAATATCCTGAAAGGAAGAACAAATAAAATAAATAAACGAAAATAAGTAAATAAAAACGTTCAAACTAAGACTAGAAATACTGAAATCGATATTAGCAAAAATTTCAATCCCCGACAACGGCGCCAAAAACTTGTTGCGATATTTCTTGAACGCAAGTGCACGTTATTGTATACAAGTAATAAAGTGATGAGTGAGTATCGTTCCCACGAGGACTGAATCACTAACTACCGATTTTTATGTATTCTAGTTTTATTTGAACAATCGAACTTTGGTTTTGCAATTAATTACTAAAAGAATTAATAAAAGACTAAACAGTAAAACGATAGCTTGAAGAAAGAGAATCAAATGATGAATAAGTCTAGGATTCTGAATCCACCTCGGTTTATCCGAATTTACTCTCGATTATCTGAAGTTAATGATTTTCCCAATTTATTGAAGGCGAAGATTGCTAATATACTCTACCGCCTCTCCCGAGGTCAATAGATTTTTCTAAAGGCGAATAACGCACTCTATCCCTAGGTGAATTAATTCGTCAATAGGCAAAAGCATAAAATCTCCAAAAGGCCACGTAGTTCCTATGAGTATATTCCTATCTCACAAGATAAAACGGTCCTCACCAATAGTTCCTCACCAACTCTCCTCTCCCGATTCGAATTGAATGATTAAAACAATACAACTATTGGCCAGATAATTGAAAGCATTAAACACGATTGGGAAAACTCAACAAAAAGGGAATTAAATAGATAGTCTCAAGCAAATCCGTCAAAACGTAGGTTTCATCAAAATCCTAGATTAAGGGTTTTAGCCTGACATGCTAAATAATGAAAATACAGAATTAAATAAAAGCATGAAAATAAAACGCAGATGAAGCTCGGATTCCTCCGTTCTTCTGGCTTCCGCCCTCCGCCTTTGATCTCTTCTGCTTCTCTCGTATGCGATAATCTTCTGTGTTCCTTCTTTTTCCAAGCCTCCAAAGATTCCCCAGATGATTAATTAGGGTCTTAAACCCTTATTTATAGCTCTCAACAGTCTCCAAATCGCGTCCGCGTGAGTAGGTCGAGAACTGACTTCAAAACGGCCCAAATCCGCGCGGAGCACACCAAAACCGCCTTGTGTGCCGCGGCTCACTTAATCTGTGCCACGGCACATAGCGTGTTATTTAAAACTTGGGCGCTGGGTGTTACGTCTGGGCCACGGCTCACCTGGACTGTGCCGCGGCACAGAGTACAGTTTACTCTGGTGCCTGCCGGTTGCCTTCCTGTGCCGCGGCCCACTTGCCTTGTGCCGCGGCCCATGGCCAAAATTCGCCGTTTTCTCCCGTTTCGCCTCGTTTTAGCTTCCGGACTCCAATCTCCTGACAAACATACAAGATTAAGGCATTAAAAGCTCATTTAAGCAGATTTACTCTCCAAAATAATACAAAATAATGATAAATAAGCGTATAAAAATACGCCTAACACTCATGAAAATAACGTTAGGATTATGGTCATGCCGTACACGGTCCTATACTTTAAATGTCATGTGATGCGATGTATGTTTCAATTTATGCATGTATGTGATGCTATGTATGTTTAGATGTATGTTAGCAAACATAGACGTCAACATAGGATAAAAATCCCTCGTTAAAATCTTAAAATGCCGTTCATTTGAAAAACACCTATCAAGACTTCGATCATCATGAGTGGGTCATGCCAAAGCTGGGCGCTCGGATTATCTTAGTAAGGTAGGATAGGTAATGGTGATACCTATACGTTTATTGAATTTGGAAATCAAAATAGTTTTGAACCTTAAGGCATAAGATGGGATTATAGCATGCTTGGGCATACGATGCCAAATCCCATGATATAATCTAAGAGTTACATATGATGTAATCGATAAAGAGTTATCCACCTAAAGTAGCTCAATTCTAGGCGTCATGCCAAAGCTGAGTTTAGGATTGTGCGAAATGGGATCTTAGCCCACTAAAATTACAAATGTTGTAAATTGAGGGTACTTTGTTTTAGTGGGAGTATTTTTCGAGAAATAAAATAATGTGACTAAATATTTTGCATATTGAATTTTGTAGAATGGCATCAAACAACACATCCACCATTTCACTGCGATCCGTCCTTGCGAAGGACAAGCTCAAAGAAAACGGCAGCAACTATCTGGATTGGATCCGGAGCTTGAGAATAGTTTTCAAGCAAGAAAGAAAGTTGTATGTTCTTGAGGAAGAAATTCCCGATGAGCCAGCTGACAATGCAAACAAAGCAACAAAAGACAAATGGAAGAAACATTGTGATGATTTCATTGATGTCAGTTGTCTTATGTTGGCCATCATTTGTTCAGAACTTCAGAAGAATCTGGAGGAAATGGAAGCTTATGAGCTAAATGCTCACCTCAAGGAAACTTTCTCGAAGCATGCTAGGCAAGAGAGGTATGAGACCTTTCAAGCCTTGTATGCTTGCAAGATGGTTGAGGGGACATCTGTCAGCGCTCATGTGCTCAAGATGAAAGGATATATTGATCATCTTGAAAGGCTTGGTTTTCCAGTTTCTAAGGAGCACTCTCTAATACCCGAGATTTCTGATGTGTATTTGAACCTTGTGATATGTATTTGTTGCATTCTGATCTGAGTATTATTCTCCGTATTTCATGATCCCGTGTTGTTGAGCATATGATTTCATGAATGTGTTAGAAATTGTGATTTTTGCACATGTAGCGCACGCTATCAACTAAGTGTAGCGTACGCTAATTTGGGTTCGTAGCGCACGCTGTGCATGAACCTTAGCACATGTATACGTAGTCAACATGATTAAGACACGGTGGTAGGTGAGATAAGCCGCGAATCTTGGTCGGATCATGTCGGGATGAACCTACACTACTTTCGGGAAAAGCCGAGTCAACGCGGTAGCGCACGCTACTGATATGAGGATAGCGCACGCTAAATGTTGAGTACAGTGAGGTCAGTAAGCTTCGTGTGGCCGTTAGCGCACGCTACGGATATGGACTAGCGCGCGCTAATAACCATTTTCTATATATATGACAGCACCCTTTTTCATTTTTCAGACTTTTTCACTTCACAAATCCGAATTCTTAGACTTAGAGAGTTACCTCCTCCATCTTCAACCTCTCATATCATCATCTTAGCATGAGTTTGAAGATTGTAGAAAATTGGAGATTGGTGTTCAAGCCCTCGGTGTTGGATTTCTTCAAGTTCCTCCTTGTTCTTCACTACTTTGAGGTAGGTGATTATTCACCAATTTAAGTAGTATTCTGAAGGATGTTGTGATCATGATTTGGGATTATCTAGTCAGTTAAATTCGTACGTAGTCGAACATCATGTGTTAGAAGGATATTTTCGATGTTTCGGTACTTCTTCATCGTATAAAACCATTGAACTTTTTTGTGTTTGAACTCCTAGCATATTCATGAAGCTTCAAACCGATTATGACCAGTTATGGAGATTATCGAGTTCTTATGTTTTTACATAATGGAATTATACGTTTTGGGACATAAAATGGATTGAACCTAGGATATTTTCTTGAAGATCAATATGAATTATGGTGTTGATAAGATTATATGTATCCTTGTATCTCGAAGTCGTTTAATTCGTAAAGATCATCCATAAACTGTATGAGCATGATATGCATGGAGATGACATGTATTAAACACTGAAGATTTCATCAGTTTCATCACCATTAGATCAAGTCTACTACCCAGTAGTAAACTGCCATGCACGGTTAGCGCACGCTAAGATATGTATATTAACGTGCGCTATCGGTAATGAGTTAACGTACGCTACGTTTGGTACGTAACGTACGTTATGTCATCCGTCAAGTCAGTCGGCTGATCAAATAGGACTGTCAGTACATAACTAGCATACGCTAGACTTCGTCGTTTACGTACGCTAACTAGCAGGCTTAGCACACGTTACGTAGAATACGTAGCGTACGCTAAGTAGTTCAGGCAGAATACATTTTAAGAGCTTTTGGCCATAAATCGGATTGTTAGACATTCGTACGAAATGAGATGAATTATATATTATCTCTTTTGTTAAGGTTCAAGCTTGCTACGTTTGATCGAAGGAGGCGGCCTTCGAGTGGGTTGAGATCATTGGAGTAATTAGTTCTTGCCATCTTTGAGGCAAGTATCGTATTTTAAACTTATTGATATTGCATTTTTTATCATGTGTACGATTTATTCTTGTTGTTGAACACGAGATTAGTTTCTTCGAGTTGTCATGATACTTGTTATTGGTTCCTTGATTGTTCACGTCGATGAACGGGTTGATTTGCATATATGTATGCATAATTGTAATGTTTATGTGTAAATGATCCGAAGGGATCATGAGGATCTATGCTGAGGGCGCTGGATCGGATGTCCACCATGCGTTGGTCCGACGGGATCATCATGGGGATCTATGCTGAGGGCGCTGGATCGTTGGATGGGTTTTCCACCATGCATTGGTCCGACGGGATCATCATGGGGATCTATACCGGGGGCGCTGGATCGTTGGATTATCCTGTATTATGTTGATGGAATCGTGAGGATTCACATCGTTGGATTCCGATGACGGAAGTCCGTTTTGTATGTTTTATGATGCACTGATGATTATGTATTATGATACTTGTACTAGCATCGTTTTGCTAACCCCTTCGGGGTTGGACATTTGTTTTGATGTTCAGGTAGTCGAGGAGCAGGAAAGCAGCCACAGTACCTCTATGACGACGAAGGGGCTCAGTGATGTTTATTGTTTTTGTGATTTGTCTTCTTGGTTCATTTTCAGTACTCGAGTACGCGTGTCTTATTAATATTTCGAGATGGTTGTAATAATGACTCATTTGATCTGTTTGAAACCGGTTTTGTATTTGGAACTTTCATAGTACTGTTGTATTATATTTACATTTCTTCTAATTAGCCTTGTAAATCCTTACTTAAAGGGTTTACGGCGCTGTAATTATTCCGAATATCTCGGGGTGTTACAGAATATGGTATCGGAGCTAAGATTCATGGATATCTTGGCAGTCGGGTTTTAGTTGGGTCTGTTTATGTTATTTGATTTATGGGTCGTTCGTAACATCACTGTTCAGCCAGCGTCGTCATGTGGACCGTGGTTGTAAGTCCCCTAATCCCCTATACTACAGTTTTACTTAATTTCTGTTTTGTGAATATTGACGGACTTTCTTTTAGAAAAGATTGCCCTGGATATTGAGTATTTGTGTTTACAGTATGTTGAGGGGAGGTCGTGGACGCGGACGTGGTCGTGGACGCGGACGTGGTAATGCGAGACAGGAGGATTCGGCGTCTACCCCAGAATTATCGGCTAGTCGAACCGATTCCCATTCTAGAGGACAGCAGAGATCAGCAAATAATAACGCAAATCCTAATATGTCGGGAGTGCTCCAACAGGTGGTTGCTCAGATAAACCAGTTTGCTCAGGTAGTTGATCGCATGCAGACAGCGATGGGACAACAACATAACAAAGATAATCGGGGAGATAGATGGCTTACTGAGGTGGTCAAATTGCACCCGCCACAATTTGACGGTTCTGCTGAGGCACTTAATTGGGATCATTGGCTAAAGGAGTTAGAGAATATATTTGCGGGGTTTAACTGTCCTGAGGACCAAAAAGTTCCTATTACCCAGTATTTTCTGACTGGGGAGGCTTTTGACTGGTGGGAAGCTATTCGACCTGAGGATCATAATGCTGAGTGGACGGAATTCAAACTAATGATGGAAGCACAATATTGTCCTCGTCCAGTTAGAGAGGCAAAAATCCGAGAGTTTTTCTCACCGCAGAGTTCGGAAGCATCTGTGACAGACATAATCAAGACTTTTAATCATCAGCTGACTTGTGTGCGACACTTAGTCAGGACGGAGGCGGAGAAGATTTTTCATTTCGGTATGTGTATGAAGCCGGAGATTCAGCAGTACATGTCCGGATTCGAGTGTACTACGTTGCGACAATATCAGGACAAGGCGCTGGCCTACGACATGAAAGAGGCAGCTGTGGAGAAATCAACGGAAGCAAAGAAGCAAAAGGTGTCTGGCGACTTCACGGAGAACAAGAGTGGTGGGCCCCGTAAGGGCCAGTCCTCATTTCATTCATCCAGGAAGCCTCCGTATCCTTCTCGAGGTGGAAAGAAATTCCGGGTAGCCCCAACCGTTTCAGACGCATGGAGGAAATGTTATAACTGTGGCAAAACAGGGCATGTTCGACGTGATTGTTACGCACCTGCTGTGACCTGCTTCGAGTGTGTACAGGAAGGACATTGCGCAACATTTTGTGGAAATGCGACTCGATCTTTTGGTATTCGCACTCCTGCACCGGTTCTGAAGGATGCAAGTGTGAACCAGACACAGCAGAGTGGTTTCCAGCAGTAGAATGTTGGTAAAAGAGAGACGTCCAGCGCTGGGTCCTTTCCTCCGCGCATTTACGAGATGATGAAGTCAGACGATCAGAACACGGCTGTTGCATCAGGTACGATTCAGATCCTTTTGCAACCAGTTAGTGTCTTATTCGATTCAGGAGCTACGCACTCTTTCATATCTTTGAATTATGTTAATCGTTTGAAAATCTCGTGCTTGTATGATTGTGAACCTTATGTTGTGGGATTACCGAGTGGAGAGAAACTTGTGGGAACCCTAGAAACTAGAGATTTTCCGGTGACTATAGGAGGGAGAGATTGGCCATTAAATCTTATTGTAGTCGACATCCATGGTGATGATTTAATTCTCGGAGACGATTGGCTCAACCGTTATGGAGCTATTTTGAATTACTGAAAGAGATTCATTTCTATCATTGCCGATGACGGATCTGAATATTTATTCAGAGGATGGAGACCGGGAAGTTCGGGAAAACTGATCAAAGCGATGAAAGCAGTGAAATTACTGAAGCAGGGATGTCATGGACTTTGGTGCTATGCCATGAAGAAATAAGAAGGAGTAGAGCTCTCATCTATTCCAGTTGTGAACGAATTCTCAGATGTATTCCATGACGAACTACCTGGCTTACCTCCGCGGAGAGAAGTGGAGTTCAATATCGAATTAGAACCTGGAGCCGCTCCTATTTCCAGAGCACCATACCGTATGGCGCCAACCGAGATGTATGAACTAAAGAAGCAACTGGAGGAATTATTGCAGAAGGGTTACATTCAACCTAGCGTTTCTCCTTGGGGAGCACCTGTTCTCTTTGTCCGGAAGAAAGATGGATCCCTCCGATTGTGTATTGATTACAGGGAGCTAAACAAGGTGACGATCAAGAATATGTATCCTATACCTCGGATCGACGACTTATTTGATCAACTGCAAGGGGCAAGGGTATTCTCGAAGATTGACTTGGGATCAGGATACCATCAGTTAAGAATTAAGGAATCGGATATACCGAAATCTGCTTTTAGATCCCGGTACGGGCACTACGAATTTGTGGTGATGCCATTCGGACTTACCAATGCTCCTGCGGTATTTATGCAATTGATGAATCGGGTATTCTTAGAATACCTAGATAAGTTTGTGGTCGTTTTCATTGATGACATTTTGATCTATTCGAAAGACATAGAGGAGCATGCTGAGCATTTGCGTGTTGTTTTGAGCACCTTGAGGAATGAACAACTTTATGCGAAATTTTCCAAATGCGAGTTTTGGCTTAGGAAAGTAACCTTCCTTGGGCATGTGATATCAGCTGACGGAGTTCAAGTGGACCCGAAGAAAGTCGAAGCAATCTTGGAATGGGAAGCTCCTAATAACGTGAAAGAAGTCCGAAGCTTCTTAGGACTTGCTGGATATTATCGCCGTTTTGTAGAGGGATTTTCCAAAATTGCTCGTCCGCTCACTCAGCTGTTACAGAAAACTCAAAAGTTCACGTGGGATGAGAAATGCCAAGCTGGTTTTGATGAACTTAAGGAGAGACTGACGACAACACCTATATTAGCGTTAACAGATGGAACTGATGGATTTATGGTATACAACGATGCTTCAAATCAGGGTCTGGGATGTGTGTTGATGCAAAAGGATAAGGTGATTGCCTATGCTTCTCGACAGTTGAAACCGTACGAAGTTAATTACCCGAATCATGATCTGGAGTTAGCAGCTGTGGTATTTGCCTTGAAAAATTGGCGACATTATTTTTACGGCACTCATTGTCAGATCTTTACAGATCATAAAAGCCTCAAGTACATTTTCAGTCAGAGAGAATTAAACATTGGGCAGAGAAGGTGGATGGAATTGATCAAGGATTACGACTTGGAAATTCTCTACCATCCGGGTAAAGCAAACATAGTAGCTGATGCATTCAGCCGTAAATCTGTTTCTCTTCGAGTGTTGGAAGCACTTACGTCCCAAACCAGCATTCAACGAGAACTGATACGCGAAGGGATTGAAGTATGGTCACCAGGAATCCAAGGGCAACTATATGTGATGGAACTCACTTCGTCACTAGTCGAGGAAATCAAATCTAAGCAGTTGAACGATTCTCTGATCCTTCGGTTATGTGACGAAGTAAAGAAAGGAAAGGCCCCAGGATTCGTGATACAAGATGATGGAGTTCTGATATTTCAGAGTCGACTTTGCGTTCCCGATGATGATGATTTGAGATGGACAATTCTGAGTGGAAGTGGGAGGATATCTCGATGGATTTCATCACCAATATTCCAAGGACCAAGATGGGAATGAACATTATTTGGGTTATAGTTGATCGACTAACCAAGTCGGCTCATTTCCTAGAAATTAAAGACACGTGGGGACCCGAGAAATTGGCACGAGTATTTATTGCAGAGATAGTCAGATTGCATGGAACGCCAAAGACCATTATTTCAGATAGAGATGGTCGCTTCGTGTCGCACTTCTGGAAGGCAGTTCACAGGGCTTTGGGGACCGAGTTGAACTTTAGCACGGCTTATCATCCTCAAACGGACGGTCAGTCCGAAAGGACTATACAAACAGTAGAAGACATGCTTAGAGCTTGTGCTTTGGATTGGTCAACTGATTGGGAAGTTCACTTGTCGTTGATTGAATTCACATATAACAATAGTTGGCATGCTTCTATTAAGATGGCACCATTTGAAGCTTTGTATGGGAGAAGATGCCGATCACCCCTGTGCTGGGATGATTCTTCGGACTTGATCGGGACGGAACCGGAATTGATAGTTCAGACTCAAGAGAAGATAGCTCTGATTCGGGCAAGACTATTGACTGCCCAGAGTCGACAAAAGTCTTATGCAGATGTGCGTCGTGGCCCGCTAGAGTTTGACATTGGGGACCACGTACTATTGAAGGTGTCTCCTACACGAGGAATTTTCCGTTTTGGGAGGAAAGGTAAGCTAAGTCAGAGATATATCGGACCATTTGAGATCCTAGAAAGAGTTGGGGATTTAGCATACAGGGTGGCCTTACCGCCATCGCTGAGTCACGTTCACAATGTGTTTCACGTATCCCAATTGCGGAAGTATGTACCAGATCCTAGTCATATTATCAATTTTGACGAGATCGAGATAGCTAATGACGGCACCTTCGAAGAGAGACCAAGCAAGATACTTGAGAGTCGGATCAAACAATTGAGGAATAAACCAATACCCTTGGTTAAAGTACAATGGTCACGACACAGAGTTGAAGAGGCCACTTGGGAAATGGAGGACAATATGAAGACTAGGTATCCAGAGTTATTTTCATCTTAAGTTTCGGGACGAAACTTCTTTTTAGGGAGAGAGGATGTAATACCCGAGATTTCTGATGTGTATTTGAACCTTGTGATATGTATTTGTTGCATTCTGATCTGAGTATTATTCTCCGTATTTCATGATCCCGTGTTGTTGAGCATATGATTTCATGAATGTGTTAGAAATTGTGATTTTTGCACATGTAGCGCACGCTATCGATTAAGCGTAGCGTACGCTAATTTGGGTTCGTAGCGCACGCTGTGCATGAACCTTAGTGCGCGCTGTACGTAGTCAACATGATTAAGACAGGGTGGTAGGTGAGATCAGCCGCGGATCTTGGTCGGATCATGTCGGGATGAACCTGGATGGCTTTCGGGAAAAGCCGAGTCAACGCGGTAGCGCACGCTACTGATATGAGGATAGCGCACGCTAAATGTTGAGTAGAGTGAGGTCAATAAGCTTCGTATGTCCGTTAGCGCACGCTACGGATATGGACTAGCGCGCGCTAATAACCATTTTCTATATATAGGACATCACCCTTTTTCATTTTTCATACTTTTTCACTTCACAAATCCGAATTCTTAGACTTAGAGAGTTACCTCCTCCATCTTCAACCTCTCATATCATCATCTTAGCACGAGTTTGAAGATTGTAGATAATTGGAGATTGGTGTTCAAGCCCTCGGTGTTGGATTTCTTCAAATTCCTCCTTGTTCTTCACTACTTTGAGGTAGGTGATTCTTCACCAATTTAAGTAGTATTCTGAAGGATATTGTGATCATGATTTGGGATTATCTAGTCAGTTAAATTCGTACGTAGTCGAACATCATGTGTTAGAAGGATATTTTCGATGTTTCGGTACTTCTTCATCATATAAAACCATTGAACCTTTTATGTTTGAACTCCTAGCATATTCATGTAGCTTCAAACTGATTATGACCAGTTATGGAGATTATCGAGTTCTTATGTTTTTTCATAATGGAATTATATATTTTGGGACATAGAATGGATTGAACCTAGGATATTTTCTTGAAGATCAAGATGAATTATGGTGTTGAGAAGATTATATGTATCCTTGTATCTCGAAGTCGTTTAATTCGTAAAGATCATTCATAAACCGTATGAGCATGATATGCATGGAGATGACATGTACTAAACACTGAAGATTTCATGAGTTTCATCACCATTAGATCAAGTCTACTACCCAGTAGTAAACTGCCATGCACGGTTAGCGCACGCTAAGATATGTATATTAACGTGCACTATCGGGAATGAGTTAACGTACACTACGTTTGGTACGTAATGTACGTTATGTCATCAGTCGAGTCAGTCGGGTGATCAAATAGGACTGTCAGTACATAACTAGCGTACGCTAGACTTCATCGTTTACGTACGCTAACTAGCAGGCTTAGCGCACGTTATGTAGAATACGTAGCGTACGCTAAGTAGTTCAGGCAGAATACATTTTAAGAGCTTTCGGCCGTAAATCGGATTGTTAGACATTCGTACGACATGAGATGAATTCTATATTATCTCTTTTGTTAAGGTTCGAGCTTGCTATGTTTGATCGAAGGAGGCGGCCTTCGAGTGGGTTGAGATCATTGGAGTAATTAGTTCTTGCTATCTTTGAGGCAAGTATCGTATTTTAAACTTATTGATATTGCATTGTTGATCATGTGTACAATTTATTCTTGTTGTTGAACACGAGATTAATTTCTTCGAGTTGTCATGATACTTGTTATTGGTTCCTTGATTGTTCACGTCGATGAACGGGTTGATTTGCATATGTGTATGCATAATTGTAATGTTTATATGTAAATGACCCGAAGGGATCATGAGGATCTATGCTGAGGGCGCTGGATCGGATGTCCACCATCCGTTGGTCCGACGGGATCATCATAGGGAACTATGCTGAGGGCGCTGGATCGTTGGACGGGTTTTCCACCATGCGTTGGTCCGACGGGATCATCATGGGGATCTATACTGGGGGCGCTGGATCGTTGGATTACCCTGTATTATGTTGATGGAATCGTCAGGATTCACATCGTTGGATTTCGATGACGGAAGTCCGTTTTGTATGTTTTATGATGCACTGATGATTATGTATTATGATACTTGTACTAGCATCGTTTTGCTAACCCCTTCGGGGGTGGACATTTGTTTTGATGTTCAGGTAGTCGAGGAGCAGGAAAGCAGCCACAGTACCGATATGATGACGAAGAGGCTCAGTGATGTTTATTGTTTTTGTGATTTGTCTTGTTGGTTCATTTTCAGTACTCGAGTACGCGTGTCTTATTAATATTTCAAGATGGTTGTAATAATGACTCATTTGATCTGTTTGAAACCAGTTTTGTATTTGGAACTTTCATAGTACTGTTGTATTATATTTACATTTCTTCTAATTAGCCTTGTAAATCCTTACTTAAAGGGTTTACGGCGCTGTAATTATTCCGAATATCTCAGGGTGTTACATTCCACGGATGTGATTCTAAACTCATTGCCCGAAAGTTTCGGTCAGTTCATTATGAACTATAATATGAATGAGATGGAGAAGTCCATTGCTGAGCTGCATGGGATGCTTAAAACGGCTGAGCAGAATATTAAGAAGAAACCAAGCCATGTGCTGATGGTCAGCAAAGAAAAGTCCTTTAAGAACAAAGGCAAGGGCAAGGGTAAGGCAAAAGTTGCCAAATCTAAAGCCTCTGCTAAGCCATCTTTCAAGGATAAAGCTCCCAAAGATGGAAACTGCCATCATTGCAATAAATCGGGACACTGGAAAAGAAATTTCAAGATTTACTTGGAAGAGCAAAAGCGTACCAAGGGTAGTGAGACTGCCATAGGTATATTTGTTATAGAAGTTAACTTATCTACTTGTAACTCCTGGGTATTGGATACTGGATGTGGATCTCACATTTGTACAAATGTGCAGGGGTTGAGAAGCAGTAGAGAACTGAAGAAAGGGGAAGTGGATCTAAGAGTCGTCAATGGAGCAAGAGTTGCTGCACTAGCCGTAGGAACTTATGATCTAGTTTTACCCAATGGGCTTTTGTTAGTTTTGAACAATTGCTATTATGTTCCTGCTATGAATAGGAATATTATTTCAGTTTCTACATTAGATTGTGAAGGTTACAGTTTTCTTATTAAGAATAAGATTATTCGTATTTTCTTTGATGACTTGCTTTATGGTACTGCAAAGTTATATACTGGCCTTTACAATATTGATCTAGATGAGTCCGACACTTTGTAAGTCTATAACATTGCATCCAAGAATCCTAAGCTCAATGATTCTAATCCGACTTACTTATGGCATTGTCGACTTGGTCACATAAACGAGAAACGCATTTCTAAGCTCCATAATGATGGACTTTTAGACTCTTTTGACTATGAATCATAAGGGACATGCGAATCTTGTTTATTAGGCAAGATGACGAAGAATCCTTTCACCGGTCATGGAGAAAGGGCTAGTGATCTATTAGGACTAATACATACTGATGTATGCGGACCTCTTAGCACTGATGCCAGAGGCGGATAACAATACTTCATTACATTTACCGATGATTATAGCCGATATGGATATGTTTATCTTATGAAGTATAAACATGAATCTTTTGAAATGTTCAAAATATTCCAGAACGAAGTACAGAATCAACTTGGCAAGACAATTAAAGACCTTCGATCGGATCGAGGTGGCGAATACTTGAGCCAAGAGTTCGATGATCATCTTAGGAGTTGTGGAATTATTTTACAACTTACTCCTCCCGGGACACCTCAGCATAACGGAGTGTCCGAGAGGAGGAATTGAACTTTATTAGATATGGTTTGATCAATGATGAGTCGAACAGAGCTTCCATTATCATTTTGGGGCCACGCCTTAGAAATAGCAACATTCACCCTTAACAGTGTTCCATCTAAAGCAGTTGAAAAGACACCATTTGAGAAATGGACTGGTAAGAGACCAAACCTGTCTTTTCTAAAGATCTGGGGTTGCGAAGCATTCGTAAGGCGCCAAGTGTTTGACAAACTGACAGCCAGGTCTGAAAGATGTTTATTTGTAGGGTATCCTAAGGAAACTAAAGGATATTACTTTTATAAGCCCGCAGAGAACAAAGTGTTTGGTGCTCGAAATGCTGTATTCTTAAAAAGGGAATTTATTTCCAAAAGAGACAGTGGGATAAGAGTAATTATCGAGGAAACTCGAGAACCACAAGAAGACATTGCTTCACTGATGGAAACCGAACAAGCTCAGCAATCAGTTGAAGAGCCCGTTCAAAGTACACAAGTCCCACGCAGATCAGATAAGATGCGACATGAACCTGAGAGATATGGTTATCTCGTAACCAAGGTTAATGATGCATCGCTCATAGATGATGAGCCTAGTACCTATACAGAAGCTGCTTCAGGACTAGAGTTCGAGGAATGGCTAGAATCCATGAAGTCAGATGTATGACAATCAAGTTTGGAACTTGATAGATCCACTTGAGGGTGTTAAATCCATTGGGTGCAAATGGGTCTATAAAAAGAAAAAAGACATGGATGATAATCTGCAAGCCTATAAAGCTATACTTGTAACACCCCAAACTAGGCAGATATTACAGTGCCGTGGACCCCCGACTGGGACCCACCAGGCGAATGAAAATGAATGAATTACACAGGTAAATGTAGTACCGAACCACATTACAACATCAATTACTCCGATGAGGAGTTTTATACAACACACCCAGGATAAAATAGAATACATGTGTATTTTATGTGACGATAAAATATACAACACTGAATGAAATGAGCATTCAAACGGAATGTCTGCAGCGGAATAAATAAAGGAAACACAAATGACTGAATAAATGATCGAATGCATCGGGCCCCTACTAGTATCATCGACTCGTCGCCGTCAACATGCTCTTCCCGTGCCTTTGCCTTGCCGTGACTAAAACAAAATCCCCAACGGGCCGGGCCATACGTAACAACAATCCTCAAAAGTTGAAATTACACAATCATGAATTAATCAAGTTATGAAATATTCTTAATTATGAATTACGCCAAGAGGAGCATCATAGTACGCCCGTAATGTCTGTGCAAGTGTACAAGACGAATGACCAGACACACCCGTCCTTGTACCTAATTAGTCTCACGGAGGTAAGCGTTACCGTGTGCACGGTCCGATGTATCGGTGAACCCAATACATGACCATCGTGTGCCCGACTAAAAATTCCACACAGCCACACCCGGCCACGCAATATGAACCCGGAAGGTCACATGAACGAGAATGACCATGATGAATATCAATGAATAATAATTAGACAAGGCCAAGATGACTCACCGATATGAAAGTAATAGTGATGTGATTGATAACCCAATGAAATGATTTGGAATCGTCGTTCCTCGTGAATGAAATGATTATTTGACAATTACAAGTCTCAAAATGATTATTATTATGATGAATGAATTATGATTATGAGCAATCAACAACAAAAGGAATTGGTATCCTTTTAACCGAGTAAGATTTAACTTACACAATACCGATGAAGAATGTCCGTCCACGAACAACGTCCTAACCAAGATACCGATCGCTCGAACAACCTTGAATAACAATAATTACCAACAATCTTTCAATACACGTATCAAACAACAAAACACGACTAACCCAAGGGTCGAAACAACGATAAACAAACTCATAGGCATTCCAACGAATACATAACCGACCGCACAACTTCGGAAATATCCAATCCCGAATATGTCGAAACCCACACCAAAATGAGTATTTCGAACTAACAAAACACTTCAATGATATCAATAATCCATTAGGAATCCATAATTCATGATTATAACGACATCAATCGGAAAATCCCCAATTAACCGAAGTCAACCCCAAGGGTTCTTGAAAATAATTCCGAAAATAACCATTAAATCCGGAGGAATATATTTATCCAAGTAGATAATCCATAACTTAACATATCCCAATGATAATCCAAGCTTACACGAAGAAATCGGAAGGAAAACCCAAAAATCCGAAATTCTAGATCCCAGAGATTAATACCTTTGATTCGATGTGATGAAGATGATGAAATGATGATCAATCCGAAAGATGAGCTTGAAGATGATGATTGATGATTACACCTCGAAGAACCCTCTCCGAAACGCTCGAAATCGCCCAAAAATACCGAAGGAGTGAAATGAGATGAGCAAATGAAGAGGTCTGACTAACTGTCCAATTTATACTCAATCCAGGTTAGCGTGCGCTAGCCCTTGTGCATAGCGTGCGCTAACGAGTAATTTGGGTAGTCCAGTACCCACTGTCCGAACACGGTAGCGCGCGCTACGTACCTCTTTGTAGCGTGCGCTACGGCCATACTACTAGCGTGCGCTAATATCCATTGTTAGCGTGCGCTAGCGAAATATTTGACGCCCGATCGGAGTCCGTAAAACCATCTCGCCTCCGATCTAACCTCGATAGCGTGCGCTACAACCATTATTTAGCGTGCGCTAATATATCGGTTGCGACGCTAACAACAATGCATAGCGTGCGCTATGAATAAACCCGATGCAGTACAGTAGCCACTGGACTCAAACTGATCCGCCCCTAGCGCGCTATACTCCACACATATAGCGTGCTCTACTACGACCCGTTAGTGCGCGCTACTTACCACTCGTGGCGTGCGCTACAATTATTCTCACTGCACCCAAGACCTTCCGGATCGGCAGCCCAAGGTAGCCTTAGCGTGCGCTAAAGCTGAGCGGTAGCGTGCGCTACCTATACCCAATTAGCGTACGCTAAAAGGAGTATGTAGCGTGCGCTACTCCTCAAGCACAGCTTGCAACGAAAATGACAATGATAATAAACACGGCACGAAACTCCAATCAGATTAATGATGAATGACGATCGATACTCGATACAATTACTCTGAATGATGAATACCATGACTGAATCTGAGTGACAAATGATCAATAATGAATGAAATTACTGAGTATCAATTACTGAATGATAAATACTGAATGATAATTACTGAGTGATAATTACTGAATTACAACTGGGTATTACAATACTAGTGGCAAAAGGTTATAGACAGATTCATGGTGTTGACTATGATGAGACCTTTTCGCCAGTAGTCATGCTTAAATCAATTAGAATTTTATTTGCCATTGTCGCATACTATGATTATGAAATATGGCAAATGGATGTCAAAACAGCATTCCTTAATGGAAACTTACTTGAGGATGTGTACAATGCACAACCTGAAGGTTTTGTTCATCTAGAAAATTCTAAAAAGGTTTGCAAGGTTCAAAGATCAATTTATGGGTTGAAGCAGGCTTCCCGGAGCTGGAATCTTCATTTTGATGAAACTGTCAAAGAGTTTGGGTTCATTCAAAATGAAGATGAACCATGTGTGTACAAGAAGGTTTGGGAGAATAGTTGTTTTCATAGTCTTATATGTAGATGACATATTACTCATTGAAAATGACATTCCCACCTTGCAGACAGTCAAGACTTGGTTGGGAAGTTGTTTCTCAATGAAAGACCTAGGAGAATCTGCTTACATTCTTAGGATAAAGATCTATAGAGATAGATCAAAGAGATTGATTGGTCTGAGTCAATGTACATACATTAATAAAATATTGAAGAGGTTCAATATGCAAGACTCCAAGAGAGGACTCTTGCCAATATCACATGGCATTCATCTGAGTGAGACTCAGAGTCCTACGACTCCTGATGAGCAAGCCCGCATGAGAAAAATACCATACGCTTCGGCTATTGGATCGATCATGTATGCCATGATTTGTACTCGACTAGATGTATCGTTTGCCCTTAGCATGACAAGTCGATACCAATCGAATCTAGGTGAAAGTCACTGGACAGCAGTAAAAACCATCCTAAAGTACTTGAGAAGAACTAAGGATGATTTCCTAGTTTATAGAGGGGTGGGAAATTAACTGGTTGTAAATGGTTACGCCGATGAAAGTTTCGAAACCGACAGAGACGATTTTAAATCGCAAACTAGTTATGTGTTTGTATTGAATGGAGGTGCTGTGAGTTGCAAGACTTCCAAGTAAAGCATGGTTGTTGATTCTGTTACAGAAGCTGAGTACCTGGCAGCATCGGATGCAGCTAAGGAATCCGTATGGATCAAGAAGTTCGTTACCGAACTAGGAGTGGTGCCGACCATCCAGGGTCCCATAAGCCTTTATTGTGACAATAATAGTGCTATTGCACAAGTTAAAGAGCCCAGGTCCCATCATAATTCCAAACATATACTCAGAAAATATCACCTAGTCAGAGAGATCATCAGACGAGGAGATATTACAATATGCAAAGTAGCAACGGAAGAGAATGTTGCAGATCCACTTACCAAGGCTCTCTCATAAGGAAAGCATGTTGATCATGCTAGAGCAATAGGACTAAAAGTCATGAATGAATGGTCCTAGTGCAAGTAGGAGATTGTTGGGAATAGTGCCCTAGGATATTCGATGTGCCAAGATTTGTAATTGTCACATTTAAATAAAGTTATTTGATATCATTTATTTATCGTTGATTATTATAATGTGTGCATGTTTTAATATTATAATAATCGAATAATAGTTATTCACGAATAATAAGATTATTCAAATGTCCCTGGTACAATCATGTTGAGTAGATACTCAAGTGATTAATATACTAGTATAAGTTTGATTGATAATCATCGGATGATTATGCGTATGGTACGAATCAATCTTATGGGTATTGGTTGGAGAACTAATACTGGACAGACCCGCATTAAGATCACTGCATGGAAATATCATAAGTGAATCTCAAGATAACAGTATGTCAATAAATCATTGAATCTGAGATTATCATAGAGTCCAACATGATAACTGTTATGCCTTGACGTAATCCAACGTCATCTGAAATATGGTGATCATAAAGGTTAGCGATCAGGATTAGTGGGAGTCATGTAGAGGGCAATGAATAATCAAGATGGGGATTTGTCCCTCTCATTAATGAGAGAGATATCTGCTGGGCCCCTCATAAGTAGGACTGAAGGAAATGCATGGCCATGCTCAAATGAAGAGTCATTTGATTCAATCAGTCTACTTAAGATCGAGAAAACATTTGAACATAAATAAGTATGACAAACTCCATGACTCAGTTCAATATGTATCGCGTGACAAAGGGATTTGACACGTTAAAAGGTTTAATGGACTATTAACTTATATTATTTGGGTAATCAAAATGTCTTACTAGAGGCCGCTTATGATTTATTATTTAATAAGGTATTAAATAATTGCCAACATAATATAAGCCTTTTGGGTCGCACGTACGACAATTATAGATAAGTGGGAATAAATATTAATTGGGAATAATAAATATAATATTGAATATTATATTTATAAGGAGATTAAATAATAAGTAATATATAATATTGGATATTATATATATTGTATTATTTAATAAGTTGAGGGGCAACTAAGCAAATACTAGAGTTTGACTCTAGGGTTTACTTTATATAAATATAAGGTCTTGGACAAGGAGTTGTCATAAGACAAAAACCTAAAAAAAATCGCCCCCCTCAAGAGCAAGAGAAAATCGATCATCTACTTCCTACTGTAGGAGAACGAAGTCGGTCGTCTAATCCTCTTCCCTTAGTTGATCTTGATCAATAGTACAATCCTTCTAGTAAGGTATTTGTGTTGTACTATTTATCAATATTACTCGTAAGGATCTAGCAATCTGGCTTGTGGAATTGTTCGTGTGTGGATCACCAAAAGAGGAAGGAGATATTCATCTGCTTCTAGTCCGGATCTAGAATTGTTCAATCGGATTAAGGTAATTCGATTAACCCTTTAATCAAACAATTAAATTGCTGCATGAGATCCTAAATTGGGTTTTCATATTTATTATTACGCTGCGTTTTTACTCCGATTATTTTATATTCGATGCATGGAAAACCCAACAGTGGTATCGGAGCCAACTTGCAAGTAATTTAATTATTTATGTAGAACATATTTATGTGTAAATTATGTTTATAAAATATAGATTTTTTAAAATAATTTTTCTGGTTTAATATGATTAAATCGGATCGTCAAAAATTAATTTTCTGGACTGTTTTCGCGAATTTCTGCTCTAGAACTATTCTGGACTGTTCCGAGACGGGTCGGGTCAGATCCGGGTCGGGTCGGATCTGGACTCGCGGGCAATTTTAATCAGCAAAAAGTATTACCGCAATATCAGGAATTCGATCCCTGGTCAATGGGACACCGGAGAGCAGTATTACCATGTGGTCTGCAGGTTTTGTTTGGAAAATATCACACCGATCTTTTATAAAAGGGTAAGAAATTATTTTTTAAAATATGGCAAATATTTCCGCAAAACAGGGATTCGATCCCGAGCCTTTCGCGTTCATACTGCACCACTTACCATCTCGGCTAGGACAAGTTTTGGTAGCTTTTCAGTAGTTCTTTTTCTTATAAGCCTTTTTAATATAAAAAGTAAATTTGGAAATATTTGTTGCAAAAGGTTGCAACTGCCGCCGTTGGGTTTCGAACCCGGACGGATCCGTGCCCAAAGCGCGCAGACAGCTGTCTCGGCCATAGTCCAGATTTTTTCATGTGATGACTCAAATTTTATTTATAGTCTGACTGTCAGACAGATTTTAATTTCTATAATTACATGCTTATATTAATTATTTGATAATTATTTATGTTTTGTGTATGGTGTATGGCATGACCATAAATTGACCAGTGTGATTGGATAATTTATTTCCTTATGGGTTGGTTTTACGGCCTGCGTGTCGTTTAATTATAATTGGCTTTACGGCCTGCGAGTCGTCTATTTGAATTGTTTATTATTTTACGGCATGCGCGTCGTTTGCACTTCTTGTAATTTAATTTACTAGTGTAGTGTTAAATTTCATTAATGTAATGAAGACAAGAAGGACGAGAAGGATGGGTTCGAGGAGCCAATTGATCGCGTATGACGTTCCAAGGAGTTGGGAAGATCAATGAAGACCAATTTTACCCTTTAGATTGACCTTTGTGATTTTCATGTTGGCTCATGAAAATCACGTTAGGATTATGGTCATGCCGTACACGGTCCTATACTTTAAATATCATGTGAAGTGATGTATGTTTCAATTTATGCATGTATGTGATGCTATGTATGTTTAGATGTATATTAGCAAACATAAACGTCAACATAGGATAAAAATCCCTCGTTAAAATTTTAAAATGCCGTTCATTTGAAAAACACCTATCAAGACTTCGATCATCATGAGTGGGTCATGCCAAAGCTGGGCGCTCGGATTATCTTAGGAAGGTAGGATAGGAAATGGTGATACCTATACGTTTATTGAATTTGGAAATCAAAATAGTTTTGAACCTTAAGGCATAAGATGGGATTATAACATGCTTGGGCATACGATGCCAAATCCCATGATATAATCTAAGAGTTACATATGATGTAATTGATAAAGAGTTATCCACCTAAAGTAGCTCAAATCTAGGCGTCATGCCAAAGTTGAGTTTAGGATTGTGCGAAATGGGATCTTAGCCCACTAAAATTACAAATGTTGTAAATTGAGGGTACTTGTTTTAGTGGGAGTATTTTTTGAGAAATAAAATAATGTGACTAAATATTTTGCATATTGAATTTTGTAGAATGGCATCAAACAACACATCCACCATTTCACTGCGATCCGTCCTTGAGAAGGACAAGCTCAAAGAAAATGGCAGCAACTATCTGGATTGGATTCGGAGTTTGAGAATAGTTTTCAAGCAAGAAAGAAAGTTGTATGTTCTTGAGGAAGAAATTCCCGATGAGCCAGCTGACAATGCAAACAAAGCAATAAAAGACAAATGGAAGAAACATTGTGATGATTCCATTGATGTCAGTTGTCTTATGTTGGCCACCATTTGTCCAGAAATTCAGAAGAATCTGGAGGAAATGGAAGCTCATGAGCTAAATGCTCACCTCAAGGAAACTTTCTCGAAGCATGCTAGGCAAGAGAGGTATGAGACCTTTCAAGCCTTGTATGCTTGCAATATGGTTGAGGGGACATCTGTCAGCGCTCATGTGCTCAAGATGAAAGGATATATTGATCATCTTGAAAGGCTTGGTTTTCCACTTTCTAAGGAGCACTCCACGGATGTGATCCTAAACTCATTGCCCGAAAGTTTCGGTCAGTTCATTATGAACTATAATATGAATGAGATGGAGAAGTCCATTGCTGAGCTGCATGGGATGCTTAAAACGGCTGAGCAGAATATTAAGAAGAAACCATGCTATGTACTGATGGTCAGCAAAGGAAAGTCCTTTAAGAACAAAGACAAGGGCAAGGGTAGGGCAAAAGTTGCCAAATCTAAAGCCTCTGCTAAGCCATATTTCAAGGCTAAAGCTCCCAAAGATAGAAATTGCCATCATTGCAATAAACCGGGACATTGGAAAAGAAATTGCAAGATTTACTTGGAAGAGCTAAAGCATACCAAGGGTAGTGAGACTACCACAGGTATATTTGATATAGAAGTTAACTTATCTACTTCTAACTCCTGGGTATTGGATACTGGATGTGGATCTCACATTTGTACAAATGTGTAGGGGTTGAGAAGCAGTAGAGAACTGAAGAAAGGGGAAGTGGATCTAAGAGTTGGCAATGGAGCAAGAGTTGCTGCACTAACCGTAGGAACTTATGATCTAGTTTTACCCAATGTGCTTTTGTTAGTTTTGAACAATTGCTATTATGATCCTGCTATGAATAGGAATATTATTTCAGTTTCTACATTAGATTGTGAAGGTTACAGTTTTCTTATTAAGAATAAGATTATTCGTATTTTCTTTGATGACTTGCTTTATGGTACTGCAAAGTTATATACAGGCCTTTACAATATTGATCTAGATGAGTCCGACATTTGGAAGTCTATAATGTTGCATCCAAGAAAAAAGCTCAATGATTCTAATCCGACTTACTTATGGCATTGTCGACTTGGTCACATAAACGAGAAATGCATTTCTAAGCTCCATAATGATGGACTTTTAGGCTCTTTTGACTATGAATCATATGGGACATGCGAATCTTGTTTATTAGGCAAGATGACGAAGAATCCTTTCACCGGTCATGGAGAAAGGGCTAGTGATGTATTAGGTCTAATACATACTGATGTATGCGGACCTCTTAGCACTCATGCCAGAGGCGGATACCAATACTTCATTGCATTTACCGATGATTATAGCCGATATGGATATGTTTATCTTATGAAGCATAAACATGAATATTTTGAAATGTTCAAAATATTCCAGAACGAAGTACATAATCAACTTGGCAAGACAATTAAAGCCCTTCGATCGGATCGAGGTGGCGAATACTTGAGCCAAGAGTTCGATGATCATCTTAGGAGTTGTGGAATTGTTTTACAACTTACTCCTCCCGGGACACCTCAGCATAACGTAGTGTCCGAGAGGAGGAATCGAACTTTATTAGATATGGTTCGATCCATGATGAGTCGAACAGAGCTTCCATTATCATTTTGGGGCCACGTCTTTGAAACAGCAGCATTCACCCTTAACTGTGTTCCATCTAAAGCAGTTGAAAAGACACCATTTGAGAAATGGACTGGTAAGAGACCAAACTTGTCTTTTCTAAATATCTGGGGTTGCGAAGCATTCGTAAGGCGCCAAGTGTTTGACAAACTACAGCCAGGTCTGAAAGATGTTTATTTGTGGGGTATCCTATGGAAACTAAAGGATGTTACTTTTATAAGCCCGCAGAGAACAAAGTGTTTGTTGCTCGAAATGCTGTATTCTTAGAAAGGGAATTTATTTCCAAAAGAGACAGTGGGAGAAGAGTAATTCTCGAGGAAACTCGAGAGCCACAAGAAGACATCGCTTCACCGATGGAAACCGAACAAGCTCAACAATCAGTTGAAGAGCCCGTTCAAAGTACACAAGTCCCACACAGATCTAATAGGATGCGACATGAACCTGAGAGATATGCTTATCTCGTAACCGAGGATGATGATGCATCGCTCATAGATGATGAGGCTAGTACCTATACAGAAGCTGCTTCAGGACCAGAGTCCGAGGAATGGCTAGAAGCCATGAAGTCAGAGATGCAGTCCTTGCATGACAATCAAGTTTGGAAATTGATAGATCTACCTGAGGGTATTAAAACCATTGGGTGCAAATGGGTCTATAAAAAGAAAAAAGACATGAATGATAATCTGCAAGCCTATAAGCTATACTAGTGGCAAAAGGTTATAGACAGATTCATGGTGTTGACTATGATGAGACCTTTTCGCGAGTAGTCATGCTTAAATCAATTAGAATTTTATTTGCCATTGCCACATAGTATGATTATGAAATATGGCAAATGGATGTCAAAACGGCATTCCTTAATGGAAACTTACTTGAGGATATGTACATGACACAACCTGAAGGTTTTGTTCATCCAGAAAATTCTAAAAAGGTTTGCAAGCTTCAAAGATCCATTTATGGGTTGAAGCAGGCTTCTCGGAGCTGGAGTCTTCGTTTTGATGAAACTGTCAAAGAGTTTGGGTTCATTCAAAATAAAGATGAACCATGTGTGTACAAGAAGGTTAGTGGGAGAATAGTTGTTTTCTTAGTCTTATATGTAGATGACATATTACTCATTGGAAATGACATTCCCACCTTGCAGACAGTCAAGACTTGGTTGGGAAGTTGTTTCTCAATGAAAGACCTATGAGAAGCTGCTTACATTCTTGGGATAAAGATCTATAGAGATAGATCAAAGAAATTGATTGGTCTGAGTCAATGTATAAAAATTAATAAAATATTGAAGAGGTTCAATATGCAAGACTCCAAGAGAGGACTCTTGCCAATATCACATGGCATTCATCTGAGTGAGACTCAGAGTCCTACAACTCCTGATGAGCGATCCCGCATGACCAAAATACCATACGCTTCAGCTATTGAATAGATCATGTATGCCATGATTTGTACTCGACCAGATGTATCGTTTGCCCTTAGCATGACAAGTCGTTACCAATCAAATCCAGGTGAAAGTAACTGGACAGCAGTAAAAACCATCCTAAAGTACTTGAGAAGAACTAAGGATGATTTCCTAGTTTATGGAGGGGTGGGAAACGAGTTGGCTGTAAATGGTTACGCCGATGCAAGTTTCGAAACCGAC
Organism: Orobanche coerulescens; assembly: GCA_033398695.1. NCBI lineage: Eukaryota > Viridiplantae > Streptophyta > Magnoliopsida > Lamiales > Orobanchaceae > Orobanche > Orobanche coerulescens. The sequence goes on along the minus strand of CM065807.1, from coordinate 194,109,166 downwards.
AGAGACGATTTTAAATCGCAAACTGGTTATGTGTTTGTATTGAATGGAGATGATGTGAGTTGGAAGAGTTCCAAGCAAAGCATGGTTGCTGATTCTGTTACAGAAGCTGAGTACCTGGCAGCATCGGATGCAGCTAAGGAAGCCGTATGGATCAAGAAGTTTGTTACCGAACTAGGAGTGGTGCCGACCATCCAGGGTCCCATAAGCCTTTATTTTGACAATAATGGTGCTATTGCACAAGCTAAAGAGCCTAGGTCCCATCATAATTCCAAACATATACTCAGAAAATATCACCTAGTCAGAGAGATCGTGAGACGAGGAGATATTACAATATGCAAAGTAGCAACGGAACAGAATGTTGCAGATCCACTTACCAAGCCTCTCTCACAAGGAAAGCATGTTGAGCATGCTAGAGCGATAGGACTAAAAGTCATGAATAAATGGTCCTAGTGCAAGTGGGAGATTGTTGGGAATAGTGCCCTAGGACATTCGATGTGCCTAGATTTGTAATTGTCATATTTAAATAAAGTTATTGGATATCATTTATTTCTCGTCGATTATTATAATATGTGCATGTTTTAATATTATAATAATCGAATAATAGTTATTCACGAATAATAAGATTATTCAAATGTCCCTGGTACAATCATGTTGAGTAGAGACTTAAGTGATTAAGATACTAGTATAAGTTTGATTGATAATCATCGGATGATTATTCGTATGGTACGGATCAATCTTATGGGTATTGGTTGGAGAACTAATACTGGACAGACCCGCATTGAGATCACTGCATGGAAATGTCATAAATGAATCTCAATATAACAGTATGTCAATAAATCCTTGAACCTGAGATTATCATAGAGTCCACCATGATAACTGCTATGCCTTGACGTAATCCAATGTCATCTGAAATATGGTGATCATAAAGGTTAGCGATCAGGATTAGTGGGAGTCATGTAGAGGGCAATGAATAATCAAGATGGGGATTTGCCCCTCTCTTTAGTGAGAGAGATATCTTCTGGCCCCCTCGATAAGTAGGACTGAAGGAAATGCATGGCTATGCTCAAATGAAGTCATTTGATTCAATCAGTCTACTTAAGATCGAGAAAGCATTTGAACATAAATACGTATGACAGACTTCATGACTTAGTTCAAATATGATATCGCGTGACAAAGGGATTTGACACGTTAAAAGGTTTAATGGACTATTAACTTATATTATTTGGGTAATCATAATGTCTTGCTCGAGGCCGCTTATGATTTATTATTTAATAAGGTATTAAATAATTTCCAACATAATATAAGCCTTTTGGATCGCACGTATGACAATTATAGACAAGTAGGAATAAATATCAGTTGGGAATAATAAATATAATATTGGATATTATATTTATAAGGAGATTAAATAATAAGTAATATATAATATTGGATATTATATATATTGTATTATTTAATAAGTTGAGGGGCAACTAAGCAAATACTAGAGTTTGACTCTAGGGTTTACTTAGTATAAATGTGAGGTCTTGGACAAGGAGTTGTCATAAGACAAAAACCTAAAAAAAATCGCCCCCTCAAGAGCAAGAGAAAATCGGCCATCTACTTCGTACTGTAGGAGAACGAAGTCGGTCATCTAATCCTCTTCCCTTAGTTGATCTTGATCAATAGTACAATCCTTCTAGTAAGGAATTTGTGTTGTACTATTTATCAATATTATTCGTAAGGATCTAGCAATCCGACTTGTGGAATTGTTCATGTGTGGATCACCAAAAGAGGAAGGAGATATTCATCTGCTTCAAGTCCGGATCTAGAATTGTTCAATCGGATTAAGGTAATTCGATTAACCCTTTAATCAAACAATTAAACTACTGCATGAGATCCTAAATTGGATTTTCATATTTATTATTCCGATGCGTTTTTACTCCGATTATTTTGTATTCGATGCATAGAAAACCCAACAAGGAGGTGACGGGAAGGTTGAAACCTTCAAAGCAAGGCTTGTTGCGAAAGGTTACACTCATAAATAGGGTATCGATTATGATGAAACCTTTTCGCCGGTAGCCATGCTTAAGTCAATTCGGATTCTTTTAGCTATAGCTGCACATTTGGATCTGGAGATTTGGCAAATGGATGTCAAGACTGGATTCTTGAATGGGAGTCTAGACAAGTAAATATACATGTGCCAACCAGAGGGATTCATTGCTGAAGGAGAAGAGCACTTGTGTGTAAGCTTAAGAGATCTATTTATGGACTTAAGCAAGCATCTAGATCTTGGAACACTCGATTTGACGAGGTTTTCCAGCCATATGGATTCGTCCAATATCCGAGTGAGAGTTGTGTGTATAAGAAATGCGATGGAAACGTGTTGGTATTTCTTGTACTGTATGTAGATGATATCCTTCTGACTGGAAATAATGTGAAGGAGTTGTCGGATGCATGGGTATGTCTATCTGAGCAGTTCGATTTGAAGGATTTGGTAGAACCAGGACACATCCTTAGAAGCAGGATCTTTCATGATCGAAAGAATATGATGTTATGCTTATCCCAGGCATCCTATATCGATATAGTGCTAAAGCGGTTTAGCATGGAGAATTCCAAGAAAGGTTTTCTACCTTACAGACATGGAATTCAACTATCTAAGGATATGTATCCCAAGACACAAAAGGAGATACATAACATTAAGATGATTCGTTATACGTCAACTGTGGGAAGCCTCATGTATGTTATGCTTTGCAGTAGACCAGATATCTGGCATGTCGTAGGCATGGCTGCTAGATATCAGTCGAACCCAGGACCAGGACACTGGATTACTGTCAAGCACATACTCAAAGTACCTGACAAGGACTAGGGAGTATATGCTAGTATATCAATCAGCCGACCTATGTCCGGTGGGTTATACTGACTCAGATTTTTCATCAGACAAAGAAAAGTCCAAGTCTACTTCAGCTTATGTGTTTATCCTGGGAGGTGGAACTATTAGTTGGAGGAGTGTGAAGCAGAAATGCATCTCGGACTCTACCATGGAAGCCGAGTACGTGGCAGCCTCTGAGGCAGCCAAGGAGGCAGTATGGCTCAAGTACTTCCTGCAGGACTTAGATGTGATTCCCGATTTGCTAAAGGGTATTACACTTTATTGTGATAATACCGGTGCCCACAAGGCAAGTAAACATGGCGAGTAAACATGAGCCCACAAGGCAAGTAAACATATCAACCGAAAGTACCACATCATACGACACTTCGTAAAGGAAGGAGGCGTAGTTGTAGCCAGGGTTGAGTCGGAAGATAATCTTGCTGATCCTTTCATGAAAGGCCTACCGTCAAAAGTTTTTGAAAGGCATGTGGAAGGAATGGAATTACGATGTATGGCAGCATTGCTTTGAGTATAAGTGTGAGAAATGAGAGACTATGTAATATAGTAGTATACTTAAAAGCATGCTTTGAGTATAAATAGGATATTGTTAGGGTTGTATCTGCAAAGCATACTTTATGCTTGTATTAACTTATTTCCCTGCAACTACCTATGAGAATATTAATTACATTTAATCACATGTTTTGCATATTTATTCACGTTATAGTAATGCAAATGAAATGTCTAATTATTTTATATTGTAGATAATGTGGTGTGTTGGTGTCACACGGAAGATCACATTATTGGTGCCTTATAAAATAATATAATAGTTCACGACCTATATAATTATTAGATAAATTATGTGAAAGGTTGTAGTGTATGCTTGAGATTAGTTGGTCTTGACTATTAGCATGCACTAGTGTATAGCCCGTCGAAACTCGACGGGTAATCACTTTAAATTGTAATTTATAAGTAAAAACTAAAAAATAATTTAATATTTTGTTAGGGTTCAGTCACTTGCAATTGTACCGCAAAGGAACACACCAATAAACAGAAATAATGAGTATGAGATTCAGCAACCCGAACTTCTCTAGAATTTATGTACTTGTACTCGTCATAAACTCAATTGAAAGGTAATTTTACTACTTATTTCAGTTCAAAACTCATCTCAAGACTACGAATAGGGATCCGTACAGCCTACCCATATCTAGATGAGGGCGTGTACGCCCAAGGCTTCAAATAGAGTAACACATGAAACAATGAAAAGATGGTATAAATATTCAAACTTGTTTAAAATCTTTATAGCCATATTCATCAAACTCGATTAAAATGTGACTTTATTAACCGTTTATATCCCAGATCCTATATAATATCCGCTAATTACTCAACGTATTTAAATTTTTATAATTTAAATAAGTAAACATGAGTTGCTATAGTAATTGATTAATCCATCTCTATGAAAATTCAAACATTGTAAAGTAAAGGTTAAGAATAAATATAATAAATGAGAAAAGATTAAAAGTTAAATTCCTAGTATAATTTTGGAATTATACAATCTTTAAAACCCTTTACAATTTATATACCTATACTTTGATGTGGGATTCAAGATTTTAGATAAATAATAAAAATAAAAATAAAAAACTTCATGTAGGAGAGAATGTTAACGTGGTACTTCGAATCCATAATGCTTTTAGATACTTTATATATTTATTTGTAAGTGAATAAAATCGAGTTTATTATATAAAAATATAGAAATAATATTATGCATATATAAATTAGATATTAAAAAATAAATATATATACATATTTGTAATACCCGGATTTTCAGTATAAATTTTTCGCGTTATTTTATCTGAGATATACTGTATAGTTTGGTATATATACAGTATGGATAAAATAAATTGAGGACCGAGACAGTTATACTTGCGTAATTGACGTTTTGATTGACAGTTATATTGAGGATTTGCTGTATCAGGTTGAACTGATTTGGATATCAGGTATATGGTATGAGAATATTTTTGGATTGAGTATATGTATTGATTTTTGTTGTATGCTCGTGTTTGGTATGCCGTGACATTGGATAGGAATTGCTGAAACTGGCTAAGTATGGAATTGTTACGTACGTTAACAAGGTGAGCTAACATACGTAAGATTGGCACGGTTAATGTAATACCCGTAATTTCGATTTCCGGTAATTTCTTTTTTTTTGGAGAAAGTCCGTTTTGACGACTCGCTCATGACCGTTTCGTCATTCCGAGAATGATTAATTCTGCACTTTTTGTCATCCGAGCTCGTTTCGGTGTCGTTTTGTTGAGTTCCGTGCTTTTTGGCGACTTTTCCGCACTTAAGTTCGATTCTTGCGAATCTCGTCCGAAACTGCTGTTTCGAGTTTCCCGTAAGTCCGTTTAACTTTGTTAGACGTGTTGTGAACTTCGGTTTGGTTATTCGATCACGTATCGTGATTTTCGGGCGTTTTGGGCCATTTTCGTAATTTCCCAAAGTTTGGGGTAATTACTTTCCATTGTCGAATTTCGAGCCTTCGGGTGGTCGAAATCGTGTGTTCTCTTAGTGCTCAGATTTGTCTCTGCGAGTACTTCGTAATCGTATCTTCGATTCGTATTCAGGTTCGGGTTTCGGGGTCGTTCGGGCCGTCGGAGTTGGCCCCGACCGAGTCATGGCAGGCGATGCAGGCCCAGTAGCCTTGCCGAGTTACGGCCGGTAGTGCTCGGCGATTACGTCGTAAGGCGATTCGTCGTAAGCCTCGGCCGATTACGTGCGTAACGATGCGGCATTTCGGCGAACTTCGCCATGGCGATTCGTACGTAAGGGCCCGGCCGATTCGTACGTAAGCGTCCGTGATGTCCTATATAAGGCACAGCGGCGTGTTTTTCATCATTTTCCTCACCCGTTTTCTTCCCTTCCGCGGCTGAATGTGTCTTTATCATGGTCAGATGTTGTTAGAAAATTAATCCATGAAGTTTTGAGGTTCATATCATCAATCATCCGTCCTATAACATCCTCCGATCTACCGAATCAGGTCAGATTTCCTAGAAATCTAGTTTTGGGGAATTTGGGTGTTTTGGTTGTTTTCATCCGTTTAATCCGATTTAACTTAGGATTGTGATGTATTGATGATTATTTAGATGTATTATATCATTTCCTTTATTATTCCATGGTTGGATCGTATCGATTCGTTGTTTGGGTCGAGTTCTTGACCGACGCCTTGAAGGTGTCCGGTAAAATGTCTTAGAGGGGTTTTCGGGCGTTCTACGATTATTCTTCCTTGTATGATCGATGATTTATTTATTGTATGATGTTAGGGTCGTGTTTCTTGCGAAGAAACCGTGTTGAACCCTTTCGTTCGTCGTCGTCTTCCGTTTCGATAGCGTCGGGTGTTTCGAAGCTTCCCGGTTGAGCCGTGTCCGTTCGTGGTTCCGTGCTCGTGGTATCGAGGCAAGTATCTTGCCCATACGTTTCATGTTTCATAGGCATAATTGTTGATAAATAATTTTTATACGAAATCCAAATGTTTAATGAACGTATAAAGGGATCGGTATGTTCTCGATAAATGTTGTCTTTCAACGATAATTCGTATACTTCGTGAATATGTGTTCTCGGAATATGTGTGTTGGTTTTGTATGTTGAAAGATAATATGATCACTTCGAGTGAGTTTGATAGACCGTAATCCTTTGCCGGGGATTACGTATTGTTATTATGTACTTGTTCGGTAAGAACGTAATGTGTGTGATATTAGTTGTTACTCCTTGAAAGGAGGTTGTGATGCTTAATGTTGTTTGGCTTGATAAGTGATTATTGTTGTGTGCTTGATGTATGTGATGTGCCTCCGGGTAGGATTGTTGAATCTCCGGGATCCATACTTGCTAGTATGGGTCTGGCGTGACCGTAGGGTTATCCAATCCGAGTATGTCTTGCGGGGACTCCGAGGTTCGTGGCTTGTTAGCCCGATGCCGAGATAACTTGTGGGGTTATCATCGGGTATGTCTTGCGGGGACTCTAAGGTTCGTGGCTTGTTAGCGCGATGCCGGGATAACTTATGGTTGTGGTTTGATTATGTACGTATATGTGCTTGTAGTCACGTGACTGCGGTTACGGTGACATGTGATTTGATATAGTTTCCCTGTGGGTTATTCACTCGGGTTTGTTCTACGGGAGCATCTGAGGTCCGTAGCTTGCTAGCACGGGACGCGAATAATCTGTGGAAACAGGTTGTTATGGTATGATCGGGTCGTGGACCCCATTTGTTGTTATCGAATTTACGTTTTGGGAAAATGACTTTTGGGCTGTGTCCCTAAATGTTTTTGAAAGGTTTGAGAATTCTTAAAATCCCAAATGTTTTCAAAACTCCCGAGATCGTAAAATGTTTTCACAAGATGTATATCGGGTTTACCCCTATCATTCGATTTAACCATTTTGATTAAGTGATTTACCTCGGGAAGTATGTTTATGATTAACATGTTCCGTGGAGTATGATATGTATGGCTCGTTTTCGTATTTTATACTTGCACTAGCAAAACAGTGGAGTTTTGCTAACCCCAGTATTCGGGGTGGATGTCATGTGCATTCGGGTTTTGGAGCATAGCACAGGTCGGCATGAAGGATGATGAAAGTTGAAAGATTCTAATCACACGAGGACCGTTTATGTAGTATTGGTTTAGTTGTATTTTATTTCACGCAAGATTTCTTTCCCGTTGTACGGGAGTGTGTTGTATTCGACCCCTGCGTGGGCATGTAATGAGTTTGAGTTGTATGTATTTTATTGAAAGACCAAATCGGTCTACTGAGTCATTTTAGCCTTAAAGGCATTGTTGAGATGTTTGACGTTGTTTACCAGCCTGGTAGATCCTTGAGGAAAGGGTCTACGACGTGTAATATCCCTGAGTGGATTGGGGGTGTTACATAAATGGTATCAGAGCTTAGGTTGTGGAAACCTAGGCTGTCGGGTTAGTGGTGTCTATTGAGTTTTTGTCTCGTCGGATTTTGTCTGACTAAGTCGTGTCGCGACGCGTCGTCTGAGTTGGTTTGTCGTGATTAGTATCGTGGGGCGATCATCATCTTCGTGCGACCTGTGGATGTAAGTCTCCCTTCTTTGTGTTGTGCCTCGTGTGACACGAGTTATTTTTATGATTATTTGTTAACTGATGGAATCCTATTATGGATTTTGATTTTGTGATATGTGGTTATTTGACTCTCATATTTCGTTCGTATGGGGAGTAGTGTTGCTGGATTGTGCATGTTGGACTGTATTTCTTTTATCCGCTGCGTGAGTTCTTTTTTAATGGCTTTCGGAATTGCACCGACTGAGTTTTATTTCGAAAACTGATTCCCTTAACCGAGTTTTTGGCATTGTGACCTTGATCGTTTTGGCGAAATTCTTATGACGGTATTTAGTACTTTGTAAATGGCTTCTGTGAGTTTTTGAAATATTACCGTCATCAGCCTTTTTGACGTTTTTGTAAATGGTTTTTAGCCTGGTGGGTTCTGGCGTGGGGCCCACGGCGTTATAATGTTCCGTATAATTACCTGAAATTTTTGGGCATTCTAGCTCATTGAATTATCTTTGAAAACCTGGAGTATCTTAGAAAATAAATTTCGAGACGTACTTTTAAAATGAATTATTTTCTTGTGGTACATCCAAGGTGCCATAATATGTTTCAAAATTCTTCTAACTCGAGGACCAAAATGTTTTGAGATATTTTCAATGTTTTATAAACACTTTTACTTAGACCCGAGGGTCGAATATTCTGAATGTCTTTCACTAAGAGAAGGTGTCCTCATTTTTGTTCAAACGCAAGACGATTTTCAAAGTCTCGATAACAATGTTTGCACTACTTTTTGTAAAGTGATACTCAAGATCAACTGGTGTTTCCAAACTATTTTCAAAAGGTGGTTTTCGTTTTTAAAACCCATCATTTCGTGCTTGTGGTCAGAGAAGGTGTGTATGATGTTGGTATTGTTGTTAGGGTGTTAGCCCTCCGAATTGTGATTGAATTGGTGGTGTGAACGTTGAGTCGTTCGCCACGCATATGTTTTGTTAGCCCATTATGGGAGGTGTGATGACGATCTTTAATGTTGCCATTTCGTGGGGGCTTGCGTGTTATCGCACCTGTGTGAGCTGTTAAAGCTTGGATTTTTATGCGTTTATGCACATTGGTGATCGTTTCATGATGTTTATGGTTGTGTGCTGGCTATCGTTTGGGCCGTTGTAATCGTCGAACGATGCCGTTGTTGTTGTGATTTTTGTATGCGTTGATATGTTATGCTGAGTTGGCATCTCTGGTATGTTGTTTAGCGGTGTTAGTTCCATTTTATCTAGCATCTGTATTTTCGGTATGCCGAGCTGAGGCGTTTCAACCGTGATGTGCCGGGGCATGCACGTGTAAACTGTCCTTCTCGTCGGTAACACATTTCAAGTGTGGACTCGAGGGACACCGAATTCAGTTTTGCGAATTGGCTACCAAGACTTTCGAAGTTCGCGCTTCAGCACAGTCATCGGAATCGGCTTTAAGAGGCCTTTGAAGGATGTTTCTGTCAGTTGCTTGTTGTGTTGTCACCTTGATTTCGTGTTGTGAGTTTTGGGAATGACACTTCTTTTAGAAGGGGTCGAATATAATACCCGTATTATTTTTGGCTTCTGCATTTCCTCTTTCTCAGGTCTATCGACTCGCTCGTGTTCGTTGATACTTTCTGAACTTGTTCTGTATTTCGGTTTCATCGTTCGAACGAGCTGTGATCTTGTTTTGGGTCAATCTGGTTATCGTTGTGACTTTTCCGAGTTCGGTTCGATTCTTATGAACCTTGTTCGGATGTAACATCTTTTGGTTCTACTAGTTCTTTTATTCGAAGTGGATCGGATTTTGAACATCTGTATTTTCGACTCTGTCGACTCGTATATGTTCGTTAACATTTTCTGAGCTTGCCCTATCCCTTGCTTTTATTGATCGAACGAGTGTGGTGTTTCGAAATTACTCGTTTGTCGTTGTGACTTTTCAATTGCTATTCCCTTTCCTATGGATCCTATGTGAATCACATCTTGTTGTTTTCACCGGATCAAATATTGTCTAGAGCCGAGACGTGAAACTGGGAGTTGTTGTTTGAATTTTATTGTTCTTCGTGATTCGAACATGATTGTTCGATTTTTGTTGTCTCGACCGTTGTGGTTCGATCGTTTGATTGTTCGGTTTTTGTTGATCTCGTTTCGTGATTGTTGAGCATTCAAACTCCTTCCTAATTTCCTTATATTCGGGAAATTTGTCTCGTTTTCGATCTTCCAACACTTGGGCGGTGGAATTCCGTATTTCTTCAGCGATTGGCTCGCGTTTTGATTGATGTACCGTTGGGGTGGTCAATCATATTGATTTCCGTTCGTTGTATTTTGTGATTGTTCGGATAATGGACTTGGTTGTATTATCTGTTTGATGACGCTTGTCACTTGTTGGTTTTATTATGTCTCTATCGGTGGCGTTGTGTTGGTCGTCGTGGAGCGTGTTTTCACGCCGTATGTTCCTTTGCGTTTCTTGCAGCGTTTCACCGTCGGGCGCGAGTTTTTGGTTTTTGTGTATCTCGTCGAGTTTTCCTGGCGGGGATATTGCTTCTCCCTACTTGTTTTAAGTTTCGGGACGAAACTTCTTTTAAGGAGGGTAGAATGTAATACCCGTAATTTCGATTTCCGGTAATTTCTTTTTTTGGAGAAAGTCCGTTTTGACGACTCTCTCATGACCGTTTCGTCATTCCGAGAATGATTAATTCTGCACTTTTTGTCATCCGAGCTCGTTTCGGTGTCGTTTTGTTGAGTTCCGTGCTTTTTGGCGACTTTTCCGCGCCAGTTCGATTCTTGCGAATCTCGTCCGAAGCTATTGTTTGAGTTTCCGTAAGTCCGTTTAACTTTGTTAGACGTGTTGTGAACTTCGGTTTGGTTATTCGATCACGTATCGTGATTTTCGGGCGTTTTGGGCCATTTTCGTAATTTCCCAAAGTTTGGGGTAATTACTTTCCGTTGTCGAATTTCGAGCCTTCGGGTGGTCGGAATCGTGTGTTCTCTTAGTGCTCGGATTCGTCTCTGCGAGTACTTCGTAACCGTATCTTGATTCGTATTCGTGTTCGGGTTTCGGGTCGTTCGGGCCGTCGGAGTTGGCCCCGACCGAGTCATGGCCGGCGATGCAGGCCCAGTAAGCCTGGCCGAGTTCTGGCCGGTAGTGCTCAGCGATTCGTCGTAAGGCGATTCGTCGTAAGCCTCGGCGATTACGTGCGTAACGATGCGGCATTTGGCGAGACTTGGCCATGGCGATCTCGTACGTAAGGGCCCGGCCGGTTACGTACGTAAGCGTCCGGCAGTGTCCGGCTATATAAGGCCTGGCAGCGTGTTTTTCATCATTTTCCTCACCCGTTTTCTTCCCTTCCGCGGCTGAATGTGTCTTTATCATGGTCAGATGTTGTTAGAAAATTAATCCATGAAGTTTTGAGGTTCATATCATCAATCATCCGTCCTATAACATCCTCCGATCTACCAAATCAGGTCAGATTTCCTAGAAATCTAGTTTTGGGGAATTTGAGTGTTTTGGTTGTTTTCATCCGTTTAATCCGATTTAACTTAGGATTGTGATGGATTGATGATTATTTAGATGTATTATATCATTTCCTTTATTATTCCATGGTTGGATCGTATCGATTCGTTGTTTGGGTCGAGTTCTTGACCGACGCCTTGAAGGTGTCCGGTAAAATGTCTTAGAGGGGTTTTCGGGCGTTCTACGATTATTCTTCCTCGTATGATCGATGATTTATTGATTGTATTATGTTAGGGTCGTGTTTCTTGCGAAGAAACCGTGTTGAACCCTTTCGTTCGTCGTCGTCTTCCGTTTCGATAGCGTCGGGTGTTTCGAAGCTTCCCGGTTGAGCCGTGTCCGTTTGTGGTTCCATGCTCGTGGTATCGAGGCAAGTATCTTGCCCATAGGTTTCATGTTTCATAGGCATAATTGTTGATAAATGATTTTTATACGAAATCCAAATGTTTAATGAACGTAAAAAGGGATCGGTATGTTCTCGATAAATGTTGTCTTTCAACGATAATTCGTATACTTCATGAATATGTGTTCTCGGAATATGTGTGTTGGTTTTGTATGTTGAAAGATAATATGATCACTTCGAGTGAGTTTGATAGACCGTAATCCTTTGCCGGGGATTACGTATTGTTATTATGTACTTGTTCGGTAAGAACGTAATGTGTGTGATATTAGTTGTTACTCCTTGAAAGGAGGTTGTGATGCTTAATGTCGTTTGGCTTGATAAGTGATTATTGTTGTGTGCTTGATGTATGTGATGTGCCTCCGGGTAGGATTGTTGAATCTCCGGGATCCATACTTGCTAGTATGGGTCGGGCGTGACCGTAGGGTTATCCAATCCGGGTATGTCTTGCGGGGACTCCGAGGTTCGTGGCTTGTTAGCCCGATGCCGAGATAACTTGTGGGGTTATCATCGGGTATGTCTTGCGGGGACTCCGAGGTTCGTGGCTTGTTAGCGCGATGTCGGGATAACTTATGGTTGTGTTTTGATTATGTACGTATATGTGCTTGTAGTCACGTGACTGCGGTTACGGTGACATGTGATTTGATATAGTTTCCCTGTGGGTTATTCACTCGGGTTTGTTCTACGGGAGCATCTGAGGTCCGTGGCTTGCTAGCACGGGACACGAATAATCTGTGGAAACAGGTTGTTATGGTATGATCGGTTCGTGGACCCCATTTGTTGTTATCGAATTTACGTTTTGGGAAAATGACTTTTGGGCTGTGTCCCTAAATGTTTTTGAAAGGTTTGAGAATTCTTAAAATCCCAAATGTTTTCAAAACTCCCGAGATCGTAAAATTTTTTCACAAGATGTATATCGGGTTTACCCCTATCTTTCGATTTAACCGTTTTGATTAAGTGATTTACCTCGGGAAGTATGTTTATGATTAACATGTTCCATGGAGTATGATATGTATGGCTCGTTTTTGTATTTTATACTTGCACTAGCAAAACAGTGGAGTTTTGCTAACCCCCGAGTATTCGGGGGGTGGATGTCTGTATTGCATTCAGGTTTTGGAGCAGAGCACAGGGTCGGCATGAAGGATGATGAAAGATGAACGATACTAATCACACGAGGACCCGTTGATGTCGTATTGGTTTAGTTGTATTTTATTTCCACTGCAGTATTTCTTTCCCGTTATACGGGAGTGTGTTGTATTCGACCCCTGCATGGGCATGTAATGAGTTTGAGTTGTATGTATTTTATTGAAAGACCAAATCGGTCTACTGAGTCATTTTAGCCTTAAAGGCATTGTTGAGATGTTTGACGTTGTTTACCAGCCTGGTAGATCCTTGAGGAAAGGGTCTACGACGTGTAATATCCCTGAGTGGATTGGGGGTGTTACAGTTACGTACGTTAAGGTTACGGTATTACGTACGTAACGAGGGCATCGGTCAAGACCGAGTCATGGTCGGCAGGTGGGACCCGGTGTCGGCAACTTTCGGCGGAGGATGTTGACAGGTGAGTCAACGTACGTGTTACGTACGTTATACAGGATGTGTTACGTACGTAACACGACCATAATACTGTAGCAAGTCAACATACATATTACGTACGTTATGGTGAAAATGTTACGTACGTAAGGAAATTCACAAAATAGATCAGTTAACTATGGACTGCCATTACGTACGCTATCAAGGTAAGATAGCGCACGTAATAGGTTGTTACGTACGTTAACAAGGACATGTTACGTATGTAACGAGCAGAAAAGTTTTATAAGAGAACGCCCGTCTTTCATTTCCCTTGGACATTTCATTTCATTTTTCGTCTCCAAACACTGAGAGAGGGGGGTTTTGGCCTTCCTAAGTCGATTATGAGCTTGGAAACATGGGATTGGAGCTTGGATATGAAGATGTTGATGATTCTTGAAGAGTTTGCTAGTGCTTTTCATCTTCTAAGAGGTATGTTGGATAGTCCCTTCTTGGATTTCGGATTTTTGATGTTATAGTTGATGAATGATTCGTATGAAGATGATTAAGATGTTGTTGTTTCGATTCTTGAGGTTATATGAGGTGTATGTTGAAGGAAGGTGATAATATGTTGGATTATGTCTTGATTATGTTGTTATGATTATGGAATCATAATATTCTTGATGTTTTTGGTAGTATTGCTTCGATTTTTGATGTTAAGAAGATCATATGTTGAAGAACATGATGATATATACCTTGAATTATGATTAAGGATTGTTTATATGTTAGAAAACATTGGATTATGTTGTTTTATGGATTATGAACGCGAATTCGGATAATTCGTGTTCTTGAAGAACTCGTGAGTTATACATGTCATGATTGTTGCGAAGATTTCGGATAATTGGATTGTGATTCTTCATGATAATAATTGGTAAATTGTTTCTTACGAATTTACTAGTATAACAAGAAGGAGTCTTGTTGATTCTAATTTAGAATTAAAGTCGGAATCGAATATGTTATGAAATCCTTAATATCAAGATGAATTGATCATTGATTGAGGAATGTGTTGGTGTTTTGGGTATGAATATGGAATATTCATATCTATAATTAAGTTATGTATTTTGGTACAATATTTGTATAGGAATACGAATATGATTAAGGGTTTGATGAGATTATTATTCACCGTTGAGTTTGGAAATTCATACATATTGAACAGGTGTTCAAATCGAATGTTTGAGTTATTTGAAACTCTTGGAATATGGTTATCTATGATGTTGAATTAATCGGATCGTCCGGATTGATGATGATAATCGGTAATTGGTTTATAATATGAATTTACAAGGAGGAAACTTGTATCCGTATTTAAGATTGAATTTGGAATCGATAATGTTAGACCCTTGTTGGTTTAAATTGATTATTGATATGATCTTCGGAGTGTGGAATCGTATTGTGGTTTTGAATTCGTGTTTGATTGGTTCGGATTGTTTGGATTTGTATTTAATCGGGAAATTGTAGAACCGTTGTGTTTGTTGATCGGTTATTGATTGTTATTTGTGATCATCGAGTTACGGATTGTATTGTGGATATGAGATCATATTTGTTGAGTTGGATTATTTGGTTTTATGTATATGATCGAGGTTTCGTTGAACCGTTGAGTTTGTTGATTGGGTATGTCGGTTATTGATTTTTATCGAATGTGTGTTAATCGGTTATTGCCATAGGTTTATATGTTTTGATCGTGGTTTATGACCGTTGTGTTGCGGTTGAGGCTGAAGAGTTCATAGATTGCTTTTGGTCGGGGCTAAGGAGCTCGTAGACGAAGGCAATGGATTTTGGTAACGGCTTCGTGGTATCGGTATCGAGGCAAGTTTATACTTGTTCAGTTTATAATATTTGATGAATGGTTTCGTTTTCATTTCATTTATAATTCGTATAGCAATGTTGTTAGAAATGTAAGTTGTGGGGATAATGGTTTGTATATCGTGCTCTGGTTGTATTAAATCATAAGGTATATGATTTAATTGTGTTCAAGAAAGACGTGAGTTATCTTTGGTCAAGGATATAGAATATCGGATATCGAGGATAGTTATCGTGATGACATAAGTATTGGGATAAAGGTTTATTGGTATTGAATGGATGGTACCTTATTTGAGATTATTTGTATAACTGTGTATTCGTTCAGGGATGTTGTTCGTGGAAAGGATGTTGTCTTCGGCTTTGAGGTAATTTATGTATGGTTCAATTATGAGATAATTATTATGTTGAATTGTTGTGTATGTTGTATGTTGAGGCTTCGTATATTGAGATTCGTAATGGTTGTTCATTGAGGGATGTTGATCCCAGGGCTATTGTTGGTATTAATGGTTGTGTTGATCGTCTCATTGGGGGATGTTGATGGATATGGTCCTCGGCTTTGAGGTAATCTAAGTATTTGTTTAGTCATGTGGATAATTAGTATGTTGAGTTGTTGTATATGTTGAGGTTTCGTGTAATGAGTTTTGTATCGGTTATTCGTTGAGGGATGTTGATCCCAGGACTGTTGTATTAAGATCGTAGATCATATTGGTCATTCATTTAGGGATGATGATCCCAGGATTGATGTTTTGGATATTGATTAGTCGTGTCGACTTTTCATTGTCAGTCTGTTGTTGTTCACTTCGGTGAGTCTTTTGATCCTTATTGGATATGTGTTTCTTTGAGTTTCATTGTCATGTTGCATCGTGACATATCTGGAGTCATATCTTCGTGCCGATTGGTTATTGTGTAGGATTTTTAGCCGGGCACATGATGGTTATGTGTTGATATTTCCACATTGAACCGTGCACACGAGACGTAGTTCGTGAGGCTAATTAGGTACAAGACCACACGTGTATGTGATCAATACCCGGGGTGGCTTGTGCACGGACACATTTCCGGATCGAGCGTACTATGACTTCCATATTTGAGCCATATTGTTTGGTCGTTCATCCTCCATTCATGGTTGGGTATGTTCGACGGTTTGTGACTGGTTGTTCATACGCCCGAGGGGTATGTTCGACAGTCGGAGTTATTTCTTTGAGATCCATTATTGTTGATCATTTAGAGTTTACCTTGTTGATGGTATTCTCGGTTATTGTTGGTCCTTTGTTGATCATTTGGAGTTTACCTTGTTGATGGTATTCTCAGTTATTGTTGATCCTTTGTTGATCATGTCGGAGTTATCATGTTGATGGTACTCTCGGTTATCGTTGATCCTTTGTTGGTCGTATTGGAGTTATCATGTCGATGATATTCTCAGTTGACATATTGGTTGATCTGGTTATTGATCGTATGAGCATTCGGACTGTACGTCGATGTTCGGGATTTGTTATCATTATCATGTGATAGTTGATCTACAGATATGTTGTGTACTGTTGGTTTATCCAGGTTGAGTTTTGATTATGTAATCCGACGGACAGGATTTGGCACAGATTGGATTATTTCCACACTTATGAGTTTTGATGTTGTTTTGAGGATTATTGGTATTTTTGTAATACAGTACAGATAATTGTTGCTAAGTTCATTTCGTCATTCGAGGATGCGAAATGTGGATTATGGTAAGGATTTTATTATTATGGATTGGTAAGGTTATAACGGTAAGATTACGTTGGTAGTATTCTTACAGTATTATTACATTGGTATGTAATTATTTATGATGATGTGATCGGTATCATTATTGAGTATTGTGGCTGACCCCGTCGTGGGCTTTATTTTTAGGTACTCGGAGATCGAGCTAGTAGCGGTCGTGAAGGGATGAGCTTCCCGATGTGATACTAGCGGTGGCATGTTTTGGAGTATCGAGTATTTCTTTTTTTTTTTGGTTATTCATTTCCGCTGCAAATGTGTATTTTGAACTGTGTTTTTATCCGCTGCGTGTGTATATTTCAAAATGGCTTTTCGGTATCTTTATCCACTGCGTGTGTGTATTTTAAAAGGGCTTTTTGGAACTTTGCGAATTTGGGTTATTTCGTTAAACCTTTTCCTAAACTATTTTATCGGTACGTTTAAGTGGTGGCTTAACGTACATTTTAAACTGTTGAGATTTGGCACCTCGCCTTGTATTTTCAAATGGTATTCCATGACGGTATTTCAGAATTATGTTTTTGAAAATATTTGAGTATTTGCAAAATATTACCGTCATCGGCCTTTTGGCGTTTTTAAACATTTTGAAATGGTTTTGTAAATGGTTATTAGCCTGGTGGGTTCCGGCGCGGACCCACGGCGCTGTAATATCCCGGATGGTTTTGGGGGTGTTAGAGAAGATGGTATCAGAGCTTGGGTTTTGTGAAACCCAGGCGTGTGTGTTATGTGGCTCTACCGGTACGGTAGTAGCGTGATTTTTGAAAATGAGCTTTTCTGACTTTTGAGTCAAACTGATTTTTGGTGTTTCCAAAATTTTTGGGATCTTTTCAAATTGCTATTTGTGATATTGGTGTGTGTTGGTTGTGTTGAGACTTCGTATGGGAGTCGTGTGCTAGTATCACGGGAGATCATCAGCTTCACGCACCTGTAAGTATATTGGTTTGGTTATTCACTTGTGGCGACGCTTGATTGTTTTTGTGATGAGTTGGAAATTTTGGATTTATCTGTTGTTGGCGACAGGTTGCAAGTTTCGAGGACGAAACTTATTTTAAGGGGGGTAGTATGTAATACCCGGATTTTCAGTATAAATTTTTCGCGTTATTTTATCTGAGATATACTGTATAGTTTGGTATCTATACAGTATGGATAAAATAAATTGAGGACCGAGACAGTTATACTTGCGTAACTGACGTTTTGATTGACAGTTATATTGAGGATTTGCTGTATCAGGTTGAACTGATTTGGATATCAGGTATATGGTATGAGAATATTTTTGGATTGAGTATATGTATTGATTTTTGTTGTATGCTCGTGTTTGGTATGCCGTGACATTGGATAGGAATTGCTGAAATTAGCTAAGTATGGAATTGTTACGTACGTTAACAAGGTGAGCTAACGTACGTAAGATTGGCACGGTTACGTACATTAAGGTTACGGTATTACGTACGTAACGAGGGCATCGGTCAATACCGAGTCATGGTCGGCAGGTGGGACCCGGTGTCGGCAACTTTCGGCGGAGGATGTTGACAGGTGAGTCAACGTACGTGTTACGTACGTTATACAGGACGTGTTACGTACGTAACACGACCATAATACTGTAGCAAGTCAATGTACGTATTACGTACGTTATGGTGAAAATGTTACGTACGTAAGGAAGTTCCCAAAATAGGTCAGTTAACTCTGGACTGCCATTACGTACGCTATCAAGGTAAGATAGCGCACGTAATAGGTTGTTACGTACGTTAACAAGGACATGTTACGTACGTAACGAGCAGAAATGTTTTATAAGAGAACGCCCGTCTTTCATTTCCCTTGGACATTTCATTTCATTTTTCGTCTCCAAACACTGAGAGAGGGGGATTTTGGCCTTCCTAAGTCGATTATGAGCTTAGAAACATGGGATTGGAGCTTGGATATGAAGATGTTGATGATTCTTGAAGAGTTTGCTAGTGCTTTTCATCTTCTAAGAGGTATGTTGGATAGTCCCTTCTTGGATTTCGGATTTTTGATGTTATAGTTGATGAATGGTTCGTATGAAGATGATTAAGATGTTGTTGTTTCGATTCTTGAGGTTATATGAGGTGTATGTTGAAGGAAGGTGATAATATGTTGGATTATGTCTTGATTATGTTGTTATGATTATGGAATCATAATATTCTTGATGTTTTTGGTAGTATTGCTTCGATTTTTGATGTTAAGAAGATCATATGTTGAAGAACATGATGATATATACCTTGAATTATGATTAAGGATTGTTTAGATGTTAGAAAACATCGGATTATGTTGTTTTATGGATTATGAACGCGAATTCGGATAATTCGTGTTCTTGAAGAACTCGTGAGTTATACATGTCATGATTGTTGGGAAGATTTCGGATAATTGGATTGTGATTCTTCATGATAATAATTGGTAAATTGTTTCTTACGAATTTACTAGTATAACAAGAAGGATTCTTGTTGATTCTAATTTAGAATAAAGTCGGAATCGAATATGTTATGAAATCCTTAATATCAAGATGAATTGATCATTGATTTGAGGAATGTGTTGGTGTTTTGGGTATGAATATGGAATATTCATATCTATAATTAAGTTATGTATTTTGGTACAATATTCGTATAGGAATACGAATATGATTAAGGGTTTGATGAGATTATTATTCACCGTTGAGTTTGGAAATTCATACATATTGAACAGGTGTTCAAATCGAATGTTTGAGTTATTTGAAACTCTTGGAATATGGTTATCTATGATGTTGAATTAATCGGATCGTCCGGATTGATGATGATAATCGGTAATTGGTTTATAATATGAATTTACAAGGAGGAAACTTATATCCGTATTTAAGATTGAATTTGGAATCGGTAATGTTAGACCCTTGTTGGTTTAAATTGATTATTGATATGATCTTCGGAGTGTGGAATCGTATTGTGGTTTTGAATTCGTGTTTGATTGGTTCGGATTGTTTGGATTTGTATTTAATCGGGATATTGTAGAACCACTGTGTTTGTTGATCGGTTATTGATTGTTATTTGTGATCATCGAGTTACGGATTGTATTGTGAATATGAGATCATATTTGTTGAGTTGGATTATTTGATTTTATGTATATGATCGAGGTTTCGTTGAACCGTTGAGTTTGTTGATTGGGTATGTCGGTTATTGATTTTTATCGAATGTGTGTTAATCGGTTATTGCAATAGGTTTATATGTTTTGATCGTGGTTTATGACCGTTGTGTTGCGGTTGAGGCTAAAGAGTTCATAGATTGCTTTTGGTCGGGGCTGAGGAGCTCGTAGACGAAGGCAATGGATTTTGGTAACGGCTTCGTGGTATCGGTATCGAGGCAAGTTTATACTTGTTCAGTTTATAATATTTGATGAATGGTTTCGTTTTCATTTCATTTATAATTCGTATAGCAATGTTGTTAGAAATGTAAGTTGTGGGGATAATGGTTTGTATATCGTGCTCTGGTTGTATTAAATCGTAAGGTATATGATTTATTTGTGTTCAAGGAAGACGTGAGTTATCTTTGGTCAACGATATAGAATATCGGATATCGAGGATAGTTATCGTGATGACATAAGTATCGGGATAAAGGTTTATTGGTATTGAATGGATGGTACCTTATTTGAGATTATTTGTATAACTGTGTATTCGTTCAGGGATGTTGTTCGTGGAAAGGATGTTGTCTTCGGCTTTGAGGTAATTTTTGTATGGTTTAGTTATGAGATAATTATTATGTTGAATTGTTGTGTATGTTGTATGTTGAGGCTTCGTATATTGAGATTCGTAATGGTTGTTCGTTGAGTGATGTTGATCCCAGGGCTATTGTTGGTATTAATGGTTGTGTTGATCGTCTCATTGGGGGATGTTGATGGATATGGTCCTCGGCTTTGAGGTCATCTAAGTATTTGTTCAGTCATGTGTATAATTAGTATGTTGAGTTGTTGTATATGTTGAGGTTTCGTGTAATGAGTTTTGTATCGGTTATTCGTTGAGGGATGTTGATCCCATGACTGTTGTATTAAGATCGTAGATCATGTTGGTCATTCATTTAGGGATGATGATCCCAGGATTGATGTTTTGGATATTGATTAGTCGTGTCGACTTTTCATTGTCAGTCTGTTGTTGTTCACTTCGGTGAGTCTTTTGATTCTTATTGGATATGTGTTTCTTTGAGTTTCATTGTCATGTTGCATCGTGACATATCTGGAGTCATATCTTCGTGCCGATTGGTTATTGTGTAGGATTTTTAGTCGGGCACATGATGGTTATGTGTTGATATTTCCACATTGAACCGTGCACACGAGACGTAGTTCGTGAGGCTAATTAGGTACAAGACCACACGTGTATGTGATCAATACCCGGGGTGGCTTGTGCACGGACACATTTCCAGATCGGGCGTACTATGACTTCCATCTTTGAGCCATATTGTTTGGTCGTTCATCCTCCATTCATGGTTGGGTATGTTCGACGGTTTGTGACTGGTTGTTCATACGCCCGAGGGGTATGTTCGACAGTCGGAGTTATTTCTTTGAGATCCATTATTGTTGATATTTGGAGTTTACCTTGTTGATGGTATTCTCGGTTATTGTTGGTCCTTTGTTGATCATTTGGAGTTTACCTTGTTGATGGTATTCTCAGTTATTGTTGATCCTTTGTTGATCATGTCGGAGTTATCATGTTGATGGTACTCTCGGTTATCGTTGATCCTTTGTTGGTCGTATTGGAGTTATCATGTCGATGATATTCTCAGTTGACATATTGGTTGATCTGGTTATTGATCGTATGAGCATCGGACTGTACGTCGATGTTCGGGATTTGTTATCATTATCATGTGATAGTTGATCTACAGATATGTTGTGTACTGTTGGTTTATCCAGGTTGAGTTTTGATTGTGTAATCCGACGGACAGGATATGGCACAAATTGGATTATTTCCACACTTATGAGTTTTGATGATGTTTTGAGGATTATTTGTATTTTTGTAATACAGTACAGATAATTGTTGCTAAGTTCATTTCGTCATTCGAGGATGCGAAATGTGGATTATGATAAGGATTGAATTATTATGGATTGGTAAGGTTATAACGGTAAGATTACGTTGGTAGTATTCTTACAGTATTATTACATTGGTATGTAATTATTTATGATGATGTGATCGGTATCATTATTGAGTATTGTGGCTGACCCCGTCGTGGGCTTTATTTTTAGGTACTCGGAGATCGAGCTAGTAGCGGTCGTGAAAGGATGAGCTTCCCGATGTGATACTAGCGGTGGCATGTTTTGGAGTATCGAGTATTTCTTTTTTTTTGGTTATTCATTTCCGCTGCAAATGTGTATTTTGAACTGTGTTTTTATCCGCTGCGTGTGTATATTTCAAAATGGCTTTTCGGTATCTTTATCCGCTGCGTGTGTGTATTTTAAAAGGGCTTTTTGGAACTTTGCGAATTTGGGTTATTTCGTTAAACCTTTTCCTAAACTATTTTATCGGTACGTTTAAGTGGTGGTTTAACGTACATTTTAAACTGTTGAGATTTGGCACCTCGCCTTATATTTTCAAATGGTATTCCATGACGGTATTTCAGAATTATGTTTTTGAAAATATTTGAGTATTTGCAAAATATTACCGTCATCGGCCTTTTGGCGTTTTTAAACGTTTTTGAAATGGTTTTGTAAATGGTTATTAGCCTGGTGGGTTCCGGCGCGGGACCCACGGCGCTGTAATATCCCGGATGGTTTTGGGGGTGTTACAATATTTGGGCCAATGAGGTTTAATTAATAATTTGCTAAATTTAATTTTTTATTAAGAATAAAATAATTCATTTGGCCAACTCAATAGATAACCAAATTAACGTGGTGGTGTAAAATAATTATGGCTAAAATACATATTTATGTTAAATATTTATTTAGTTATTCATTGAGTGGAGTGTCATTTAAAATCAAGATGGGATAAAATTTGTAAATAAAATAAGAATCTAGAATATAAAAAATACCACATGTGAGAAAGTGAACGTGGTGTTCCGAATGCGTAACGATATTATATATAAATATAATAAAATTATATTATTTACTTAAATTTATTAACGTAAAAAACTCGCCAATTATATTTATTAGTTAACCTCTGCCATTCGGAGTTCCTCACAACGGCAGAACACAACGAAAAACCAAAAAGATGAGGCAAGGATTCAGCCACTCGAACTCGTTTATAATTTATATAATTGTACTCATCTGACATCTGACTTAAAGGTGGATTTACTACGTATATTCATCCTAAACTCATATAGTGATACCCGAAATAATACAGCTAGGGTTCATCCATCTGAAACCCATTTAGATATTATATACATATACCCGTCTCAAACTCAATTAAAAAATAATTTTAGCATATGTTTCCCTTGGAAATCTATATGGCTATATGCACTAATTTCCCAAATATAATAAAATTTATAAAATGTAAATAATTAAATTTAAGTTGTTACCATATTTGGTTGTTATGTCTAAATTCAAAAAAAAATCAAATTTGCTCAAATTGTTATATGTTGATACACAGATTAAGTTCAACGTCAATAAATTATCCGAATTAATTTTGTTAATAAAAAAATATTTATTTGGCCAACTTAATAATTGGCCAAATTATATTTTATTAAACATAATTTATTTAGCCAACTCGATAATTGGTCAAATTAATTGGAGATGAGAAATATGACGGTAAAATACATATTGATTATATTAATGAATTACCCAAGTCTATGAAAACTTATAAAATCTACATAATCAAATATAAGTTGTTACAATACTTGGTTGTTATGTTTGACTTTAAAAAATTAAATTCGCTCAAATTGTTAGACATTGATAAATTGGAAAAATTAAATTAAATAAAATAAAAATTTTCAAAAAGATAAGATTATTTATTTGGCCAACAATGCTTGGCCAAAATTCATTTTCAATAAAAATAAAACTATTAAACGTGCAAAATAATTATGGAGCCAAAAATAATATTGATTTAAATATTTATTTAGTTCTCCAATCGACAGAACCTCATTTAAGACTGATGTGGTAATTTTAGATAAATACGATTAATGCAAAATCGATAATTAGACAAATTAGATTTTGAAATAAAATAAAGTAATTTATTTAATAAATGATATTATTAATATTATAAAACTACTAAATAAAATAGATGTGAGATTCAAATTTTAGACAAATAAAATTAATGTAAATTTAATAATTGACTCAATTAAAATTCACTAAAAATATTGATTTGTCCAACTTAATAATTGGCTACATTAAGCACAATAAAAATTATATTCTTAAGCTTCTATGTAATATAATTATGTGGTTGAAAAATACACATTGAATTCTAGGTATTTATTTAGGTTCTCTACTGTGGAGTTCTATTTTAAATTGATGTGGGATACAAGATATTGAATTCTATTTATTTAGGTTGTCCATCGATAGATTACCATTTTAAATTAATGTGAGATTCAAGATTTGAGATAAATAGGAATTCAAAATTAAGAAAATGCCACATAGGAGAGAAAATTAATATAGTGCTTAGAATCCGTAATGGTATTATATATATATATATATATATATATAGATTAGCATATTTACATACGTTGAACTGGATCGAGGTGAGATAGTGTCTTCTGTACTGACTGTAAGAAGAACGTAAATCTCGGATAATTATTAGAGTTAATTACATAAATCGTCCTTGTGGTTTGTCGGGTTTCACAGGTTTAGTCCTTATACTTTTTTTTCAGCGGGTCATGTCCTTGTGGTTTTTGATCCGTTACGGGTTTAGTCCTTGTGGTTTGTCGGGTTTCACATGTTTAGTCCCTTTACTTTTTTTCAGCGGGTCATGTCCTTGTGGTTTTTGATCCGTTACGGGTTTAATCCTTGTGGTTTGTAGGGTTTCACAGGTTTAGTCCCTATAATGCCCAAATACTTCCAGAGTTTACACATACGGTCGACATTCGAATGGTGGACGTAAAACAAAGGGTCATACCCCGCGGAGTAGAAGTTACCCATGTCCTCATTATTAGGATTTGGCGAGTCACCAACCCATCTTTGCACAGCGGTGTGAGTCCAGCTTCGACCGATCCAATCGACTTGGCACCATTTGCAACAGGCGCATCCCCAACTACGTATGTTTCATGGGTTTTTGTAATAACCAACCGCCATATAAGATATGATAAGACAGATAAAACTTTACCAATCAAATATGTTGTGCTTATTTTCAGTAATTCAAGCCTTTAATATCAATTCGGAGGTGTGGCAAGCTAAAGAAATGTATGTGTTATTTATAGGCCCCATTCCATGTAACTTATGAATGATTGTAATTAACTATCCTCAATTAATAAGGAAATGAAACTGTTAACCTATCATGTCCCAATCGTTTGATTATTTGTGTTTTATGGTCTTTTGGTTTTCTTGTATTGATGGTTGTGTATTATATTCGGATGTTAAAGATATTGAGTTGAAGCTTTAAGACCCCATAATAATTAAGACATAAAAATTGGAGTCATTAAGACTCCAAAATAAATTTAAGGACTCGATCTTTATATGTATAAGATAATAATAAAATAAAGAACTAATTACAACGTACTCAAATAATAATAATAATAATAATAATAATAATAATAATAATAATAACAAAAATATATGAAAAGACGAAAATATCCTTCAAATTAACGATCAACTAACAGAATTATTGGTCAAAGGACTAAACTCGTAACGGATCAAAAACCACAAGGACATGACCCGCTGAAAAAAAAGTATAGGGACTAAACCTGTGAAACCCGACAAACCACAAGGACTAAACCCGTAACGGATCAAAAACCACAAAGACATGACCCACTGAAAAAAGTATATGGACTAAACTTGTGAAACCCGACAAACCACAAGGACGATTTATGTAATTAACTCTAATTATTATTTTTTAATTCTAAGTATATAATATTTAATTGTGTATTTATAATATTTATTGCTTTGATTTACCATGGGTGAGAGTCAAAATAACTGACTCAATAAGCCTCGTATCTTGGTCAATGAAATTATTTATATGACAATTATTATTACTAGAAATCATGTCCCGACTCGTGCGGGTTGATGATGTCCCCTTGAGGAGCTCGATAATGATTAAATAAACCCTGTGGGTGGATTTAATTCCGATATAATAATAAGGTTCAAGCGGTACAACATCTCATGAAGAATAAAGACAACATCATCAACGACAAACACAACAACGAGTCTCTACTACGAGAAAACTCATAATAATGTACACAACATGGTAACCACAACATGAAATAACATACACATGGTAATTCCGATGATCCAGCGTTCACCGCATAGATCCCAAGATGATCCCATCGGACCAACACGAGGTGGAACGACTTGTCCAATGATCCAGTGCACGCTAGCATAGATCCCAAGATGATCCCGTCGGACCAACACGAGGTGGACATACAACAACAACACATATGCATGACAACATGTATAACATCAATACATAAAAAATAATTAAAGTACTTGCCTTTGAAAGATGATAAGGGTTAAAATACTTCAACGAATGTCAATACGCATGAAGGCCGCCCCTTCGATCAATCACTTTGCAAAGCTCGGACCTTAATAAAAAAGAAATAACAAAGAGTTCAACTTACGTCACATAGCTAACGTACGGACATCTAACGTCCCAAGTCATGTCCGAGTTAACATTCTACGTATGGCCGGTTCATGGTTCAACTACTCGACGAATGCTAAGTCGAACTAATGACATACTTCATGCAAATCAAATGACCATAACGGAGATGAAATGTCGACGTCTATGAATTTCAAGGATATGCATGTCATCACAATCCAAACTTCAATCTCGATTATCAACTTCCAATATATGGTTCAGCTACTCTTACAATGCATATAAAAGGTATGATTCAAGATATACGAATACTAAAACATACTTTGGAGGGAGATGATACAATTGTGTTCAATTCTATTATCACCAACATAATCAATCCATTCTTACCATGAATATGAAGAAGGTTATCAATTCAAACACCTCTTAAAAAACATGAACTAATCTCGGTGAAAACCCCTAATAATCTCAGAAACTTATTCGAAATCATTATTCAAAATCATTAACAATCTCAGAAAAGTACATCATAGGGTTCAACCCAACAAGGCTCGATTTAATTCTCTTAAGAATGAAGGAAAACCGAAGTATAACCAAATCCAATCTTCCTAAAACATGGTATCCGATTACTACAACACCCTTGGTACCTAATCATCTCAGAGGCATGCTCATAATCATCACTAAGAACATGAACTCTATGTTGGTAAAGCATCACACACCTTAAGACGGAAGGAAACAACAAAACACTAGGTGAAACTCAACACCGGATGCTTGAACACTAATCTCCAATGCAGGAAGTGCAATATTAACTCTCTAGTGGACTGAGTTGATATTAATAAACTCAATATATTAAGAAAGGTCCTAATATGGAAATTTGAGGTCTATTAAGAGTCATTTCCTAATCCTCCTTAAGATCCCTAGAGTAGTCCATAACACTTATAAATAAGACACAATGGTTTGGCCGAAACACTACTCTTACAGTCTAAGAAATTTCTATTTTTCTGCTCTGTGTTTGATTGTGGATCTTGACTTGTGTCTTCGATTCCATAATTGGATAAACACAATATTTTTATAAAATACTAATATATTCAAGAAAAATAGAGAGAAAAATCGTGAGGCAATTTTCTTGGGAGTGGTTCGGCCGATTCAGTTTGTTGTTCAAGGAAGTCTGGTAAATTGTTGCCCACACGACATCCGGATATAGGCGGGATGATACTCTAGAAGATCTAAAGGTAGAAATACAAGGACATAGAATAGAGATTCGAAGACTTTGCTTCAAAGTAATGTATTCCTAGATATATTAGAACTAGATAAGAATACTACGAGTTATCATAGATAGACGCGTAGATTAATTTTGTTCGTTTAAATTGCTTATTAATCTGTTAATTAATTATTTGACGAGCCTAAATAGATCCGGTTCATGAGGGCCTATTTTAGTAAATCAAACCCGAAACTTCCGGTGCGTTTTATTTCCAACACCTTGTCCTTATAATATACCAAGATGTCATCTATGAATACGATCACGAACTTATCCAAGTAAGGTTGGAACACCCTGTTCATTAAATCCATAAAGGTTGCAGGTACATTACTCAGACCAAATGGCATCACTACAAATTCAAAATGCCCATAACGGGTCCTGGAAGCCGTCTTGGGAATGTCAGATTCCCTAATCTTCAGTTGATGGTACCCCGACCTCAAATCGATCTTCGAAAATATTCCGGCTCCCCTCAACTAATTAAATAGATCCTTGATTCTCGGTAATGGGTACTTGTTCTTCACCGTGAGTCGATTAAGCTCCCTGTAATCAATAGACGTCCGAAGTGACCCACCTTTGTTCCTTACAAACAGCACTGGTGCACCCCATAATGACACACTAGGACAAACAAATCCGAGCTCCAGCTGCACTTGAATTTGGACTTTCAATTCTTGAAGTTCTTTCGGAGCCATTCTATATGGCGCTTTGGATGTTGGGGCCTCCCCGGGGACCAAATCAATACTAAACTCCACTTGTAGGTTGGGTGGGACTCCCGACAAATCTTCTGGAAACACACCCCAAAACTCCCGTACTATAGGTACGTCTATAGGAGATACCTCATCAGTACGAATGTCGACCAAACTCACCAAGTAGCCTTGACATTTATCCTTCCTTAGACTTCTCAGTGCATTCATGGCAGTGATTACTCTTGATACTGCCCTACTCTTAGTACCATAAAAGGTGATCGACTCGCCTTCGGAACACCTCAATGTCACCTTCTTCTCACGGCAGCTTATATCGGCATCATGTCTATCGAGCCACTCCATACCAAGGATTACGTCAAAATCCATCGAGTTAATCAAATACAGGCTAGCATCAAATTTTCTTCCTCCTGTCTCAATACTCTCGTAAATCATTCTATTAGTGAGTATCGTATTTCCTAACGGTAAGCTAACCTCAAGAGACTCGACAGTTTTAACGCTTCAATGACCAATGGCATGATAAAACTTTGCAGATATAAAGAAGTGTGTGGCACCAGTGTCAAATAAAGCGAAAGCAGGCACATTAGAGATCATAAGCATACATGATACTGTGTCAGGACTATTATCATTGAGTAAACTCGAGCTTGTCCTCCCAATGCTTATCCTTTTCCCTTAGATTGTGGACAATGTCGGCTTGAGTGTCCTGGCTTTACGCAGTTATAGCAGACACCCTTTCTGTACAAACACTCCCCGCCATGATTTTTACTACACTTTGGGCATGCAGGCCTAGTGATCGGCGCACCCGGTCTAGATTTCTCATATACCTTCTTCTGCTTATTGGAAGTCGCCGACTTAGATTGATTATCATTCCAACCTCTCTTCCCAGAAGATGACTTAGCAGCTGGTTGAGGACTCCAGTTCTGACTAGCTTCAACCTCTTGAGATCTGAATACAGTATCATTATAGGGCAACACTCCATGACCAGCCACAATGTGGCGAATACTCGGATGCAACCCACTAAGAAACTTGAGGGCTCGTTTGCGGTCAGTATCCATCATGTGCTCCACAAAAAAGCTGATTTGGTTGAATTTTCTCTCATATTCTTCAACGGTCATTCCTCATTGTTTTAGATTACGAAACTCTCTCTCCATCTTCTCTCGGTAATGCTGTGGGTAGTACTGTTCCATCACTATTTCCTTGAACCGATCCCAAGTTAATGCAGCACACTTGGCTACCGGCCTCAAACGCCAATAGCTTATCCACTAGCGTCCAGCATCCTCCACCATTTGATACTGGCCGCAAAGAATTCTTTGTGCATCAGTGCACCCAATGATCTCAAAGGTGCGCTCGAGCGACGTAAACCATTCGTCAACAAAAGTTGGTCCTTCCCGACTGTTGAATGATGGTGGTGTGAAACATCGGAACTATTGCACAACTTGTGCCTGAGTAGGAGCTGGCACGTTATTATTGTGGTTATTCCGACCTCCGTTACCACCAGCACCAAGGTTGCATTCTGACCATCGAGATTATCGGCACCTCGGTTAGCTGGGCGTCCACATCCACGAGTTGCCATTATCCCAAGGCATATCACACGCAACAATACCCAGCGAGATGGAGAAATAAAATGGAGAATTATATTGCATCTATGGGTTGAGAACCAGAGATTTCTAGAAATGATGATTAACGCTTGTCTCACATATATTTATGAATTTATAAGAAAATAATTTCATGCCCAAATACTTTATCATAAAATTCTTATCTACAAAGTAGACTGAAGATGCATCTTTAATACATGAATTATGGTTGATCTGGTAATCTGCATTTATCATATAATGAATAATAATAACTTAGTGTACCTTGGAGTCGACGTGGAGCGGCAGAGGTAGATGATCATAATTGCTAAAAAAATATTTGACTACTTGCGAAAATAAAATTTTAGTTTGGAAAATGAAACCATTTTAACGAGCCTACAGAATCGTAGACCCGCTCTGATACCACTTATGTAGCGACCACTTTTCAAAATGTCATTTTCTAACTATTTAAAGGGGGATTAAATATCTTTAGGAAAGATAAATGAATAATCGCAGCGGAAATTAAAGTCGACCATTTCGCAAGTAACTATATAATAATTTTCCAAGATTTCAAAAAATCCATAATATCCAACCATGACATTGAAGCCAAAGTTAAAACGAAATAAATAAAGAAGTAGATAGATACTATTATCATGCCACGCCTTTGCCCATCACGCCAGTCTCCTCAACCTGAAAGGTTTAAATAATGGGGCGAGATTTTAACTCGCCCAGTGAGGAGGGAACGCTTTATTAAATTTAAATACATACATGTTGTCAAGTAGATATGACATGCCTGAACCTGGTGGTTGCCTGAGGGCCATTAATATACGAACTTTATGCATACTGAATACTACTCATTGGAGGCTACAACGTAATTAACATGCAAACATTGAGCACATTATGCCTACTACTCATTGGAGGCTACAAGGTAAATAATATGCAAATTTTGTACATACAAATATTTGGCAAGAAACAAGCATATATACAAGTGACATCATGCATTAAATAAAACAAGCATAAAGTCCCCACCTCGACATATGATGATCCTTGAAAATTGAGATGCGAATGCAGTTCAAATCCTAGGCTCCAAGTCCTCGTATCCTAAAATAACAATTAAATTCTAATATTAATATAGCATCCAAAATAAATATTTATATATGTTTAATATGTTTATATATGTTTATTTTGGATGTTGTATTAATATTAGAATTTAATTGTTATTTTAGGAGATGAGGACTTGGAGCCTAGGATTTGAATTGCCCGTTTAATAAGTCCCCATCCTTTCATTTTCTTTTACAATTTTGTCAAAAAGAAAATAGTAAAAATAGTGACTTGTCCATCGCTTCTTTTTTCAATGAAAATAGCCAAGCCATTTGTCTTCTAGTAAGAAGTGTGTTCTTTAAATTTGGGATCCACAAATCAGAAAATGTATATCTCATAAAAGTATTTTGAAAGTCTAGATGGAGTTCTCAGAATCCTCATATAGATCTCATCCAATTAAAATTATATGTATTTAAAGGTGGATCCAAACTGATAGGTCATGTCTGTAACACCCCGAGATATTCAGGATTATTACAGTGCCGTAAATCCTCGATATAAGGATTTACAAGGCTAAGAATTTAAAAACAACATTTATTAAATACCAATCATAGAACTAAATATTACATCACCATTCTAAAACATACGAATCAATCCACAACCGAATACAATCTTCAAAGACGACAAAACAACAGCGTACTCGAGTACTTTATTAAAACAAAACAAACATTTGACAAATTATTCTGGCCGTAACATCACTCTGCACCCTCGTTGTCATGCAGCTCTAGTGGTTGTTTTCCCGCTCTCCTGGATCCTGAACATAAAACAAGTGTTCACCCCCGAAGGGTTAGGACAACGATACTAGTACAAGTACGATAATTATACAACAATAATTTATTCAGCAATCCTGAATAATAACGTCAATAATATCAACAATAATCACAACTAGTCTCTCCAACGAGAAACAGTAACAATGTACAACACATTATGTCAATCTCAACATACTCGTGGTATTCCAACGATCCAGCGCACACAGCTATAGATTCCCATGATGACCCCGTTGGACCAACGCATGGTGGACAAAATAGTCACACCACATATGCACGACACACAAAAACATAACCGAGATCAATACGAATAAATATAATTAAGGTACTTGCCTTAGAAAGGTGGCAAGAGATAAATACTCCAACGACTCTAACAAACTCGAAGGTCGCCCCTTCGATCAACCATTTGCAACGCTCGAACCTTAAACAATAGGAAAATAACGACAACTCAACTTACGTAACAATCCTAATGTACGAACATCTAATGTCTACTACGACCAAGTTACATTCTAAGTTAGCCGGTTCGCGGCTCAACTATTCGACGAACGATCGGTAGAACTAATGACATACCTTAGGCGAATTAAATGGCCATAAAAGAGATGAAAAGTCGACGTCTACGAGTTCAAGGATATTCAAATCATCATAAATTCACACTTCGATTCCCGATTATCAATTCCAATACTTGGTTCGGTTATAAAACATATTTCAATCGAGTTCTAACTTAGTTCGTCTCCACGGTTTCGTTCTTCCGCAAATAATTCCTATTGCCAAGGTATTAAGTTCAAAACCATTAACACCAACCTAATCACTACGTTCTAATCTTCAATATGAAGGTTAAGAAATCCCTACAAGTGATGAATTTATTTGAAGAACACCCTCTACATTCATCCAACACATGTGATAATCTTAACAACATTATTCATCAAAAGAGTATTTCAAATTCACTGGCCAAGGCATGCTACAATCTTCAGAAAACTGTAATACCTGGTTTTGAATTCATTTATTATCATACAGTAATTATCACTCAGTAATTTTCACTCTTTATTAATCATTCATCATTCATATTCATTCATTATGTTTACCGCTCGGCGTATTCTGAATCGTGTATCAGTTATCATTCGTCTTTCAACCCTGTTCGAGAATCGAGATGAGAATATTATCATTATCATCGTATTTGGTAGCTTATGCATCAGGGGTAGCGCACGCTACATACTCTTTATAGTGTACGCTATTTGAGTACTGGTAGCGCACGCTATCTATCAACATTAGCGCACGCTACTAGTGTATTTGAGGTAGATAGTCCAGTAGGTATTAGACTGAATCGAAGACTTCGTAGCGCACGCTATGAGTAGGTAATAACGCACGCTAGCTGTATTAGTGGAGCACGCTAAGTCATCATAGTAGCGTGCGCTAAGGCTCGAGCAGGCGGAGGACAGTAGGTTCTGGACTCCAATATTCTGGACACCAACTATCAGGTAGCGCGCGCAACACTCGGTTAACGTACGCTAAGAGTAAGGCGTTAGCGCACGCTACAAAGTATACGTAGTGCACGCTAACGAGGCACGCAGAGTTCATTGGACTACCCGGTGAACCCGCTAGCGCACGCTAATCTCAGAAGCTAGCGCACGCTAAGCTGGGTTAGTATAAATAGGACATTTCAGCCCCATTTCATCAGTTTTTCATTTCTCCTCCTTCATTGGCCGATTTCGAGCGATTTTGGGCGATTTGTGAAGATCTCTTCGAGCTACTATCATCTATAAACATCTTCAAGCTTCTAGTTCGGATTATTCTGCATTTAATCCTCCCCACTGTTCCAAATCAAGGTAAATTTTGCTTAACTCTAGAATTTCGGATTTGGGGGTTTTCTTCCCGATCTCTTCGAGTTAGATTGCTATTGTGTTGGAATATGTTGAGTATGTATTATCTACCTTGGATACGTGTGTTCCTATAGATTTATTGATGTATTTCCCGGAATTGTTAAGTATTTGGGTTGATTGGGTGTGATTCATGTAATATCCATACTTTCTATTTTTGGTAATTTCTATTTTTGGCGTATGTTCATTTCGGACGACTTGCTTGTCACAGTTTTGGGATTCTGAATCTAGTTTGTTCTTTGAGTTTTTCCATTTGGACGATTTTCGGTGATGTTTTTACGTATTTTCATCTTGAACTATGTTTTATCGCGTGTACGTTCGATTCTCATAAAACTCATCCAATTTCGTTGTTTTCATTTTCCCATGAGTTCGTATTGTTGAGTTACTCATGTTATGAGTTTCGTATTGTTAATCCGACGTCGTATCGTGATTTTTCGGATGTTTGGGCCAATTTGTAATTTTCTAAAGGTTTAGGGAATTCTATCCTCCTTGTCGTATTTCAAGTTCCTCAGTAGTCGGAATCGTACATTCGGTTGAGTGATTTTGGTTGTGGGCTTTTGTTTTCTTGCCATGTCTCGTTGGTTGCTGGCATCTATCAAGTTTTCGTGTCATTCGAGTCGGATACAGTCTGGCCGAGTCCTGGAACCGCTCATGTGTGCCACCTTGAAAGAATACCAGGATCGAGCCCTAGCGATCGAGATGGCTATCCCGGAATCAGAGTTGGGTTCCAAAACTAAGAAGCAGAAGACTACTGACAGTTTTTCAGCCAGTAAGAGTGGTCAGTTTTCGAGGTCTCGGTCTACTCCTACATCTGGGAAGAGGCCATTTCATCAGGCCGGTGGATCTCAGGGTAACCGTTCGGTCCAGTCTGTTGCATCTGGCAGGAGAGTTTGTTTTAATTGCAGTCAGTATGAGCACGTGATGAAGGATTGCCCATTTCCATTGGTTACTTGCTTTACTTGCGGACAGACCGGGCATCGAGCAGCTCATTGTGAGAGGGCCACCAGGGTCGCCAGAGCTCCGACTACCACCGCCAATCAGAAGGAACACAGCACTCCAGATACTTATGTTCCTCAGAGTTCGGGTCGTGGTAGGGGTCGGGGTCAGCCGGATTGCCGTACAGCATCGAGTTCGGGCTTGGTTCACCCCCGATTGTATCAGATGAGGCGCACAGAGGAGGCAGATGTTCCGGTGGCATCAGGTACCACTCACATCCTTTCTCATCCAGTTTCAGTGCTTTTTGATTCGGGTGCTACCCACTCCTTTATTGCTTCGGATTGTGTGAGTCATATTGGTTTTGATTGCTTGTTCGAATGTGAACCGTTTGTAGTGGGTACGCCCAGCGGGGATCGTATGGTTGGGGACCGGGAAGTTAGGGATTGCCCAGTGAGGATCGGGAGCCGAGATTGGCCCTCGAATCTCATTGTTATAGACCTTAAGGGTGAGGATTTGATCCTCGGGGACGATTGGTTGGATCATCACGGTGCTATCATGAATTATCGGACTCGTACCATCTCGATAGTGGTCGAGGATGGCACCGAGCATACTCTGGTCGGTTGTAAACCGGGTCGGTCGGAAAGTGTGATTAGCGCCTTGAAGGCGATAAAACTTCTAAACCAGGGTTGCGTCGGCTATTGGTGTTACGCTCTGAATGCGGAAGATGGTGGAGTTGACATGTCTTCGATTCCAGTCATTAGCGATTATCCCGATGTTTTTCCAGATGACTTGTCGGGACTACCACCACAGCTGGAGGTTGAGTTTCCTATTGATCTAGAGCCGAATGCGGCCCCTATTTCTCGAGCGCCGTACCGTATGGCACCGTCGGAGATGTTAGAGTTGAAGAAACAGTTGGGAGAGTTGTTAGATAAAGGGTATATTCGACCGAGTGCATCGCCTTGGGGTGCACCTGTACTTTTTGTTAAGAAGAAGGATGGATCGCTTCGTTTATGCATCAATTATTGAGAATAAACAAGTTAACCATAAAAAACAAGTACCCTTTGCCCAGGATCGATGATTTATTTGATCAGCTTCAGGGAGCGACAGTCTTCTCGAATATTGATTTACGATCGGGCTACTACCAGTTGAGGATTCGGGACAGTGATATATCGAAAGCTGCTTTTCGGACGAGATATGGCCATTACGAGTTTGTGGTTATGCCTTTCAGGCTAACCAATGCCCCAGCAGTGTTCATGCAGTTGATGAACAAAGTTTTTATTGAGTATCTGGACAAATTCGTAGTCGTCTTTATCGATGACATTCTTATCTATTCCCGGAGTCGGGAGGAGCATGCCTTACATATCCGGATTGTGCTAGACATTTCGAGAGCTGAGCAGTTGTACGCTAAGTTCTCTAAGTGTGAGTTTTGGCTCAAGGAAGTGATGTTCCTCGGGCATGTGATTTCAGCGGAGGGAGTTCGGGTAGATCCACAGAAGATAGAGGCAGTGATGGCATGGGAACCGCCTAAGAATGTGAAGGAGGTGAGGAGTTTTCTGGGACTTGCAGGCTATTATCGTAGATTTATTGAGGGATTTTCTAATATCGCTAGACCGCTCACTCAGTTACTCCAGAAGACTCAGAAATTCGAGTGGACAGCAGACAGACATGATAGTTTTGACGAGTTGAAGAGACGACTGACTACCGCATCCGTGTTAGCATTGCCTCAGGGGAACGAGGATTTTGTGGTATATAGCAATGCTTCGGGCCTCGGGCTCGGATGTATCTTGATGTAGAGAGATAGGGTTATTGCTTATGCATCCCGACAGCTGAAACCTTACGAAGCAAATTAACCTACACATGATTTAGAGTTAGCTGCAGTCGTCTTTGCTTTAAAAATCTGGAGGCATTATCTCTATGGGTCGTCGTGTAAGATTTACACGGATCACAGGAGTCTGAAGTATATCTTCAGTCAGAAAGAGTTGAACATAAGACAACGTAGGTGGTTGGAGCTAATTAAAGATTATGACCTCGAGATACTTTACCATCCGGGTAAGGCTAATGTAGTGGCCGATGCGTTAAGTCGGAAGACGATGGCGTTACAGATGTTAGAGGTACTTACACCACAGAGTAGGATCCAGCGGGATTTGATTTGTCAGAATATCGAGGTTTGGGTTCAGAGAGTTCAGGGTCAGTTATGTGCGTTGGAAATCACTTCGTCCTTGACTGATGATATCAAGGCGAAAGAGTATGATGATCCGTTTTTGGTCCAGTTGAGGGAGGATGTGAGGAAGGAGAAAGCCCATGGGTTTGTGATTTAGGATGATGGAGTTTTTAGATTTCGCGGCAGATTATGTGTACTGAATGACATTGAGTTGAGACAGAAGGTCTTGAGTAAGGCTCATACTACGCCTTACTCCATATCCTGGTATGAGCAAAATGTACAAGGAGGTAAGGAGTAACTATTAGTGGAGCAATTTGAAGATGGACGTGAACGAGTTTGTATCGAAGTGTTTAACCTGTCAGCAGGTTAAGATTGAGCATCAGCGACCCGCAAGATTATTGCGACCACTTCCTATCCCGGAGTGGAAGTGGGAGGACATTTCCATGGATTTTATTACCAGTATGCCTAGGACTCAGACTGGAATGAACATGATTTGGGTTATTGTCGATCGACTAACCAAATCAGCTCATTTTCTGGGTATTAAGGATACTTGGGGGCCGAAGAGACTAGCGCGAGTATTCATTGCGGAGATCGTGAGGTTGCATGGGACCCCTAAGAGTATTGTTTCGGATCGTGATGGCCGATTTATATCTCATTTTTGGCAGGTTGTTCATCGAGCCTTGGGGACCGAGTTGAGACTCAGTACATCCTACCACCCTCAGATAGACGGACAGTCTGAGCGGACGATACAGATGCTGGAGGATATGTTGAGAGCCTGTGCTTTAGATTGGAAGGATGATTGGGAGTCGCACTTGCCATTGATCGAGTTCACGTACAACAATAGTTGGCACGCCTCGATCAAAATGGCACCATTTGAGGCATTGTACGGAAGGAGGTGCAGATCGCCGTTGTGCTGGGATGATGCATCCGATCTAATCGGCACCGAGCCCGATATGGTAATTGAGACGAGAGAGAAGATTGCTCTGATTCGCGATAGGATGTTGACGGCCCAGAGTCGACAGAAGTCTTATGCTGATACGCGTCGCCGGCCGTTGGAGTTTGAGGTGGGAGACCATGTGTTGCTTAAGGTGTCGCCGCCATGGGGAGTTTACCGCTTCGGTCGGAAGGGTAAACTTAGTCCGAGATACATTGGACCATTCGAGATTCTAGAGAGAGTTGGAGAGCTTTCATATCGGTTGGGCTTGCCGCCGTCCCTGAGCCACGTGCATAACGTATTCCATGTTTCCCAGCTTAGGAAGTACGTACCGGACCCTAGCCATATTATTGATTTTAAAGAGATCGAGTTGGGGCCCAACATTACCATCGAGGAGAGGCCGATTCAGATCTTAGAGCGTCGGGTGAAGCAACTCAGGCACAAAACCATTCCTTTGGTTAAAGTGCAATGGTCGAGGCATGGATCCGAGGAAGCCACGTGGGAGACGGAAAAGAGTATGAGGTCGAGGTACCCCGAGTTATTCGCGTTGTAAGTTTCGGGACGAAACTCATTTTTAGGGGGAGAGAATGTAATATCCGTACTTTCTATTTTTCGTAATTTCTATTTTTGGCGTATTTTCGTTTCGGACGACTCGCTTGTCACAGTTTTGGGATTCTGAATCTAGTTTGTTCTTTGAGTTTTTCCATTTGGACGAGTTTCGGTGATGTTTTTACGTATTTTCGTCTTGAACTATGTTTTATCGCATGTACGTTCGATTCTCGTAAAACTCGTCTGATTTCGTTGTTTTTCTTTTCCCATGAGTTCGTATTGTTGAGTTACTCATGTTATGAGTTTTAGATTGTTAATCCGACGTCGTATCGTGATTTTTCGGATGTTTGGGCTATTTTGTAATTTCCAAAAGTTTAGGGAATTCTATCCTCCTTGTCGTATTTCAAGTTCCTCAATAGTCGGAATCGTACATTCGGTTGAGAGATTTTGCTTGCGGGCTTTTGTTTTCTTGCCATGTCTCGTTGGTTGCTGGCATCTGTCAAGTTTTCGTGTCATTCGAGTCGGATACA
Organism: Orobanche coerulescens; assembly: GCA_033398695.1. Classification (NCBI taxonomy): domain Eukaryota; kingdom Viridiplantae; phylum Streptophyta; class Magnoliopsida; order Lamiales; family Orobanchaceae; genus Orobanche; species Orobanche coerulescens. Next base: position 194,070,225 of record CM065807.1, on the reverse strand, counting down.
GTCTGGCCGAGTCCTGACTGTATTCTGTGCAGGAGCCGTTACGCACGCTAACGTTTTTCTGTAGTGTGCGCTATGAGGGTAAAACTAGCACATGCTAGATTTACATTTTTACGTGTGCTAATACGTCTGGGCAGAATATCCTGAAACTGGACAGAAGGTTCCGTAATTCAGAACTGAACCAATTAGCGTACGCTAATTGAGTGGCAACGTACGCTAAATTCTAATGCTAGCGCACGCTAACGGGAGGAAAGAAGTCTCTGACTATTTTCCCGCACCCCGATAGCGCACGTTAATTCTTAGGGCGTAGCGTGCGCTAAGCCTGTCCGATATATATATAGGTCAGCAACAGTCAACTTCGTCATTTTTTTTCATCCTCACATCTTCTCTTCGGCTTTGGGCGATTCAAGACGAAGGATAGAACCGATTTCGACCAATATTATCATCTACTAACATCCCTGCATTCCTTGAACGAATTCATCAATTCCTTAACATCTTCCGCCACCCGAATCAAGGTAATAATCCCTAAAACCCCTGTTTTGAGATTTTGGGGGAATTTTGGGGGTTTCTTGCGATTTGACCCTTTTCAATCCGATTTGTCATAGATTATTACTAGAATTCAATTGTATACTTGTATTCCTTCGTGGTTCTTGAGGATTTGTGGATTAAACTCCGATTTTTCCATTATTCGTCACTTATACTCGATGATACCCTAGTAATGTTCGACGAATTGTCCCATTGGGTAGAACTAGGAAGAATTCCTACGTATTCACAATATTGAGATTGGTTGTATATCGTTCTAGTGTTAGGAACGGATTTGTGAAGATTATTCGGACCGAAACCTTTCCTTTCACCGTTTTCTTCACATCGTGTTATCCAAGGCAAGTATATGTATTACATTTCGTTATGTGTGTACGGTTTTGATGCGAATTATTTAAAATACGCCGAATATAACACCTTAATTCGTCTATATATATTTTCAAATTTTCAACTTTTTATTATTAAAAATACTCGCTCAGCGCCAGATCAAGTGTTAGATTTGTGATAAGCGAATGATGTAAGTTGTGTTATTGTTTGGTTAAGTTGTCGTTCTTTCACCCGGGGATGGCATGTGTGGCCTCTGGGGGCCGATACTAATGGGTACGGCCATGGGAGTGGACTTGGGCGTGTGTTGTTGTTCTTCCTCCGGGGGACGGTTCGACGGGACCTCTGGGGGCCGATACTAATGGGTACGGCCGCGGAAGTGGATTCTCACCCGGGGATGGTTCGACGGGACTCTGGGGGCCGATACTAATGGGTACGGTCGCGAGTTACCAAGCGTGGATAATTATGATGTGGATAACTTGAGGATATACTGTTTTATATGTAAATGTGATATTCCGGAATATCATTTGCAAATATTTTCCTAAATGGTTTGTTTGCGTTGAATCGCGTATGTATATAATGTTGTATAATTATGTACTTGCACTAGCTATTCGAATGCTAACCCTTTAAATGGGGGAAATGCGTCTTATGCATTTCAGGTACTGGTCGAGCCGAGGAGCTGGCACGGGATATGCATGCAAATGATGGATCGGCATGATGATGAGGCTCGAGTCGTGTTTTCATGTTTTACTATTGCATTTATCTTGATGTTGGTGTTAGACTGAGTGTTTTATAATTTGGTTAAAGTCCCCTGCGTGGGTAATAGATTTATTGGGGTTACACTCTTCGACACTTGATTAAATTGTTTTGGCCGAAGCCACGGCCCTATTTTACTATGATGGTTGTGTCGTTTGGGATTTCATATTCGGATTGTGCGTTACGTGTTAGCCTGGTAGACCTCATGAGGGTTCTACGTCATGTAATGTCCCATTGGTGATTTGGGGTGTTACAATTCACCACCTAGAGAATTTATCACTGGAATACAAGTATCGTGGGTAGTATTTTTCGGGTGGATTCCAACTTATTTTCCTACCGATGGGTTATTGATAGTTGATTACGAACTTGTCTAGGTTCGGAGTTGTCGTTTCCCTTCAACCTTGGTACCTCGGCGTTCGTACCATTTCCTCTCATCCCAGGCAAGTTAATTCTTGCTCAGTTAAAAGGATAATCATTCCTTTCGTTGTTTTTCATTCATACATATAATTCATTCATAGTATATTAACCATGTTGAGACTTGTAATTATCAAACTAATCATTTAATTCAAGAGGAACGACGATTCTAATCATTTCATTGAGCTATCACTCATTTCATTATTATTTCACCTTGGTGAGTTATTCTTGGCCCTTGTCGGATTTCTATTCATTGTTATTCATTATGGTCGCTTTTGTTCTTGTGACCTTCCGGGATCGTATTGCGTTGCCGGGTGGTATATGTGTGAATTTTTAGTCGGGCACACAATGGTCATGTGTTATGCAGGTAATCCGGCACATTGGACCGTGCACACGGTAACGTACCTCCGTGAGACTACTTAGGCACAAGTGCGTGTGTTTGTGCGGGTTTTCTGAGCACTCGGCGACTTGTGTACTTGCACATCCCATTCGGGCGTACTATGATGCCCCTCTTTAAAACTTGACTTCATAACTAAGACATGTGATTATTGTATTTGTTCAACTCTTGAGGATTGTTGTTTTCTGTAACTGACCCTGTTGGGATGTCGTTTTTAGGTCATGGTAAGGCAAAGGCATGGGAAGATCACGGTGACGACGAGGAGTCCCAATGATACTAGTAGGGGGCTCCAGTCCCTTCAGCTACTCATGTTTCCTTCACGTGTGTTTTCCGCTGCATTTCCGTTTGGACTTTCATTTTTAATTTGTTGTTGTATATTTCATCCTCATATGAAATATATATGTATTCTGTAATCCTGGGTTTATTGTACTTGAAACTCCTCATTGGAGAAATTGGTAATATAATGTGGTTCGGTATTATAGTTATATTATTTAAATCATTGTATTTCATTTGCCAGGTGGGTCCCAGTTGGGGGTCCACAACACTGTGATAGCCGCCTAGTTTGGGGTGTTACAGAGTTGGTATCAGAGCGTGGTTTTGAATACTACTTATCCGAGTCATGTCTCATTGATAATCATCATTCATCAGACTAGTATCATTGGACTTTCGCGTCACGTATGACCTGTGAAAGCGCCAGGCCCCTCAGACCAAAAGAACGGTATGAATTCTGACGCCATGGTATAATTTCTGGCAATAAGAATCAACTCATTCATCATTCATCAGACAACAACCCTCAATCATCATTTTCTTTTGGATCTTGTCGATCATGATAACTCATCAATCACTCAGTTAATCTCATTGCTTAGTTGTTGATCTCGTGGATCGTATTATCAATCTTGTTAACTTGTTCAAGATAATCATTCTAAGAATTTCAGCAGTTAATCATGTCACCTCAGTTGATCTTTCATGCGATCTTATCATATTTCAGCGTAATGTCGACGATCATTTTACTGCATTATTAATGCATTCATTATGTTAGAGCGTGTATGATCATTATTATCGTTCCATAACGTAATCATAATGCGATATTCATGCGAGATCTATAATTATCGTGTGACTTTCCTACTTCACTATGGATAGAGCTGTCAGAGGATGCAGGGAAAGAGGCCGCGGTGCGAGCCGAAACCCGGGAGCTCGTGTGAATACCCGCGCGAACGCGAGGGATGTCATTAGTTCAACAGGTAGCGATGTTGCCAACTCAGATGACGATACTAATCATTCACCGGGAGATAATCATTCACTATCAGGGAGTCGTACCCGAGATGCAGCCCAATCGGAAGGTGTTCGGGTTGACCCATTCATATTTATGCAGGGCATGATGGCCCAGATGACACATATGGCACATCTGATGGAGACGATGCATAATTCAACCACTAAGACTCACCAGGCTCCTCCACCGTCACCTCAGAGGCAAGAGAGGAGTGTGAGCAGTATAATCGGCGACATCTCTCGCCAGAGGCCACCTACTTTTAAGGGCTCATCGGAGCCGGCGGATATTATTCACTGGCTTGAACATTTCGAGAAACTATTTGCTATGGTGGAGTGCCCCGAAGGGCACAAAGTTTCAGTCGCGGCTTACTATCTGGGTAAGAGCGCTCACTCATGGTGGCTATCTTTGAAACCCATCGACGGACCTTGCACTTGGGACCAGTTTAAGACCCTCATGTTGGAAAGGTATTATCCGGCTCCACTCAGGGAGGCCAAGTTATCAGAATTACTCAGTCCCGACCCCTCAGCAGAAGAAGATGTTCTCGCCATCACCGAGAAGTTTCAGGAGCGACTTCCCTTTGCCTCATCCATTATCCACTCTGAGGCGGATAAAATCAAGTACTTCAGTAAGAGGTTGAAACCTCATATGAGGATGCAATTGCTTAATCATCATTGCGCCACCCTGGCCGAATTCATCGAGAAAGCTCTTACTTATGAGCTTACCGCTAAGAAAATTGCTAAGCAAAAAACTTCATCTGCTGGCAAGAAATCGAAGAATCATAATCAGTCCGAAGGTAGTCGGGCAACCTTCAAGAAGCCTCGCACGGGCTCTACTTTTTTAGAGCGACCTCCTACGGCGCCTAAACCTGCGGAATCTCAGTCCCGAGCATCCAGTTCGGCCATCACCTGTTTCAATTATGGAGAACAGGGTCATTACAGCACCAAGTGTTCGAGACAAACTATCACGTGCAACATCTGTGGGATTGCCGGGCATAAGGCCCGTTTCTGCCGAAGAGATTCCAGATCCGCTCCGACGGCATCTCAGACACCGAAGCAGTCGGTTGTTCAGAATTAGGCCACTCAGTCCGCATCGTTTAAGACAACGGGAGCAAATAAAGTCGGAGCCCATAGTTATGAGACAGGAGCATCCGATGTAGGTACTAGCAAGCCCCAAATTTACGAGATGAAGAGGACCGACGATCCGGAGGCTCGAAATGATCTCAGGTACACTCGAAATCCTATCTCAACCTGTGTGTACCCTTTTTGATACTGGCGCATCACATTCATTCATTTCCGAGTCATGTTTGAGTAGACTACACCTGGATAGTGCTACTAGTTGCGAACCCTATGTCATTGGTCTACCAGATGGTAGAAGAATTATCAGAAATCGTGAAGTTAAGAACTGTCCGATTCAGCTTAATGGCCGTGAATAGTTGGCGGACCTAATCGTGGTAGACTTACCTAAGGACGACGTAATCCTGGGTATTAATTGGATGGATCATCATGATGCCACCCTTAGTGTCCGTAAGCATATGGTCACTATCATTTCAGACAATGGAGTCGAGTGTTTATTTCGGGGGGTAACCCCAGCCGTTCCGGAAGAGTTATTAATATGATGAAAGCAGTGAAGTTACTCAATCAGGGATGTATCGGTTATTGGTGCTATATGACCAAGACTGAGAAATCACCAGTGATGTTGGTGGATATCCTTGTAGTGAGAGACTACGCCGATGTGTTTCCAGACGAGTTACCTGGTTTACCTCCACAGAGAGATGTTGAATTCACGATAGAGTTGGAGCCTGGTATGTCCCCAATATCGAAAGCACCATATTGTATGGCCCCGACCAAAATGCAGGAACTGAAGAATCAACTGGTGGAATTGATCGAGAAAGGTTATATCCGACTGAGTGCATCCCCGTGTGGAGCACCAGTGTTATTTGTCAAGAAGAAAGATGGTTCTTTTCGATTGTGTATTGATTACCGGGAGCTGAACAGGGTGACGATCAAGAATAAATATCCCCTACCCCGCATCAATGATCTCTTAGATCAGCTCTAGGGAGCTTCAGTATTTTCCAAGATCGATTTAAGATCTGGGTATCATCAGTTGCGAATTCGAGAGTCGGATATCGCAAGAACGGCGTTTCGACACATTATGAGCACTACGAGTTTGTAGTGATGCAGTTTGGGTTAACTGATGCATCTACGGTATTCATGGAGTTGATAAATCGAGTTTTCATCGACTATTTGGATCAGTTCATAGTCGTTTTCATAGATGACATTTTGATTTATTCTCGTGACCAAGAGCAGCATGAACTTCACCTTCATCAGGTCCTCGACGTGTTGATACGAGAGCAACTCTATGGGAAACTTTCCAAATGTGAGTTCTGAATGTCCGAGGTGACATTTCACGGACATGTGATTTCAGCAGACGGGATTCGTGTCGACCCTCAGAAGACGGAGGCTATCCGAGATTGGCAACCTCCAAAGAATGGGAAATCTGAAGTTTTCTCGGATTAGCAGGCTATTACCGGCGATTTGTGGAAGGGTTTTCTAAAATCGCTCCACCTATGACAAACCTTTTGCGGAAGGATTAGAAATACACGTGGTCTGACGCGTGTCAATAGAGTTTTGAGGAACTCAAGAGCCGTTTAATTTCAGCGCCTGTCCTTTGTTTACCGCAAGGGACGGAAGGATTCGTGGTTTATAGTGACGCGTCCGGACACAGTCTTATATGTGTATTAATGCAGAACGGGAAAGTGATTGCCTATGCTTCGCGGCAACTGAGGCCTTATGAGGTCAATTATCCGACCCACGACCTGGAGCTAGTGGCCGTGGTTTTCGCATTGAAGATTTGGCGTCCTTATCTTTACGGCGTCACCTGTCAGATTTTCACTGATCATAAGAGTTTAAAGTATATACTCACTCAGAAGGAATTAAACATGCGACTGAGACGGTGGTTGGAACTGATTAAAGACTGACATTGAGATACAATACCACCCGGGTAAGGCAAACGTCATCACCGACGCCTTGAGTCGTAAGTCTGTTCAAGAGCAAATGATTGCTCGTTTGACTGTTCAGAAGGAACTTCAACAAGAGTTCCTAAGGCCTGAAATCGAGGTATGGATACAGCAAGTGCAGGGGAAACTTTGCATGCTAGAGATTTTATCGCCATAAGAGGAGGCGATCAGAACGAAATAGGGTTTAGACCCATTTTTGTTGCGCATTCGAGAGGATGTGGCTCAGTGGAAAGCCCCTGGATTTGTGGTCCACGAGGACGGATTTTTGCGATTTAAGAACCGGTTATGCGTTCCTGCGGATGATGAGTTGAAAAACTCAATTTTGAGAGAGGCTCATGCTACCCCTTATTCCATTCATCCGGGGTCTAGCAAAATGTACAAAGACTTGAATTAAAATTATTGGTGGAGTAATATGAAGCGAGTAGTCGCAGAATTTGTTTCGAGATGTTTGACCTGTCAACAAGTCAAGATAGAACATCAGCGACCGGCGGGTATGCTAAAACCGCTTCTTGTCCCAGAATGGAAGTGGGAGGATATTTCAATGGACTTCATCACGAGTTTGCCAACGAGTCGTTGTGGCATGAATAAAATTTGGGTAATCGTGGACCATTTAACTAATTCAGCTCATTTCCTTGAGATCAAGGATACGTGAGGTCCTGAGAGACTTGCCCAGTTGTTCATTAAAGAGATCGTGAGATTGCACGGTACTCCTAAGAGTATCATTTCTGATCATGACGGGCGATTCGTATCACATTTTTGGAAATCCATTCATCGTGCCATGGGAACTCAGCTAAATTTCAGCACAACTTTTCACCCTCAGTCTGACGGACAATCAGAGCGAACTATTCAGACGTTAGAGGACATGTTGAGAGAATGTGTTCTCGATTGGAAAGATGATTGGGAAGCCCAACTACCGTTGATTGAGTTCACGTACAATAACAGTTGGCATGCTTCGATTAAGATGGCACCTTACGAGACCTTATACAGTCGTCATTGTCAATCTCCCTTGTGTTGGGATGACTTATCAGAATTAATTGGCACTAAGCCCGATATGCTCGTAGCCGCCCGCGAGAAGGTAGCGTTGATCAGGAGTCGTTTGTTGACCACTCAGAGTCGGCAAAAATCATATGCAGATAATCATCGTCGACCATTAGAGTTCGAGGCTGATGACCATGTTTTAGTTAAGGTATCCCCGAGTCGAGGTATTTTCCATTTTGGAAAGAGGGGAAAGTTGAACCTGAGATTCATTGGACCATTTGAAATTTTGGATCGAGTAGGCAGTCTGGATTATCGATTGGCTTTACCTTCGGCTTTGAGCCGAGTTCATAATGTGTTTCACATCTCTCAGTTGCGGAAATATGTTGCCGACTCGAGTCACATACTTCAGTTCGATGAAATCGAGATCGCGGATGATCATACGTACGAGGAGCGTCCTATACGAGTCCTAGAGCGACGAGTCAAACAGTTGAGGAACAAGGCGATTCCTTTGGTAAAAATTCAGTGGTCTAGACATGGAGTCGAAGAGGCTACTTGGGAAACCGAGGATAGTATGTGGGAGAGTTATCCCAAATTGTTTGACCCTTAGTCTAAGGACGAAACTCTTTTAAGGGGGGACTATGTAATACCCGGTTGTGAATTCATTTATTATCATACAATAATTTTCACTCAGTAATTTTTACTCTTTATTAATCATTCATCATTCATATTCATTCATTGTGTTCACCGCTCGGCGTATTCTGAATCGTGTATCATTTATCATTCTTCTTTCAACCCTGTTCGAGAATCGATACGAGAATATTATCATTATTATCATATTTGGTAGCCTGTGTATGAGGGGTAGTGCACAATACGTACTCTTTATAGCGTACGCTATTTGAGTACTGGTAGCGCACGCTATCTATCAGCATTAGCGTACGCTACTAGTGTATTTGAGGCAGACAATCCAATAGGTACTGGACTGAATTGGAGAATTCGTAGCGCACGATTTGAGTAGGTAATAGTGCACGCTAGCTGTATTAGTGACGCACGCTAAGTCATCGTAGTAGCGCGCGCTAAGGCTCGAGCAGGCGGAGGACAGTAGGTTCTGGACTCCAATATTCTGGACACCAACAGGTAGCGCGCGCAACACTCGGTTAACATACGCTAAGAGTAAGGCGTTAGCGCACGCTACAAAGTATACGTAGCGCACACAAACGAGGCAGGCAGAGTTCACTGGACTACCCGGTGAACCCGCTAGCGCACGCTAATCTCATAAGCTAGCGCACACTAAGCTGCGTTAGTATAAATAGGACATTCCAGCCCCATTTCATCATTTTCTCATTTCTCTTCCTTCCTTGGGTGATTTCGGGCGATTTTGGGCGATTTGTGAATATCTCTTCGAGCTATTATCATCTATCAACATTTTCAAGCTTCTAGTTCGGATTATTATGCATTTAATCCTCTCCACCGTTCCAAATCAAGGTAAATTTTGCTTGACCCTAGAATTTCGGATTTGGGGTTTTTTTCCCGATCTCTTCGAGTTAGTTCGCTATTGTGTTGGAATATGTTGAGTATGGATTATCCACCTTGGATACATATGTTCCTACGGATTTATTAGTGTATTTCCCGGAATTGTTAAGTATTTGGGTTGATTGGGTGTGATTCACCAACTAGAGAATTTATCACCGGGATACATGTATCGTGGGTAGTATTTTTCGGTTGGATTCCAACTTATTTTCCTACCTATGGGTTATTGATAGTTGATTACGGACTTGTCTAGGTTTGGAGTTCTCGTTTCCCTTCAACATTGGTACCTCGGCGTTCGTAACCTTTCCTATCATCCCAGGCAAGTTAATTCTTGATCAGTTAAAAGGATAATCATTACTTTCATTGTTGTTCATTCATACACATAATTCATTCATAGTATATTAACCATGTTGAGACTTGTAATTATCAAACTAATCATTTAATTCACGAGGAATGACAGTTCCAATCATTTCATTGAGCTATCACTCATTGTGTTATTATTTCACCTTGGTGAGTCATTCTTGGCCCTTGTCGGATTTCTATTCATTGTTATTCATTATGGTCGCTTTTGTTCTCGTGACCTTCTGGGATCGTATTGTGTTGCCGGGTGGTATATATGTGGAATTTTTAGTCGGGCACACAATGGTCATGTGTTATGCGGGTAATCTAGCACATTGGATCGTGCACACGGTAACATGCCTCCGTGAGACTAATTAGGCACAAGTGCATATGTTTATGCGGGCTTTCCGAGCACTCGGCGACTTGTGTGCTTGCACATCCCATTCGGGCATACTATGATGCCCCTCTTTCAAACTTGACTTCATAACTAAGACACGTGATTATTGTATTTGTTCAACTCTTGAGGATTGTTGTTTTATGTAACTGACCCCGTTGGGGATGTTGTTTTTAGGTCATGGCAAGGCAAAGGCACGGGAAGAACATGGTGACGGCGAGGAGTCCCAGTGATACTAGTAGGGAGCTCCAGTCCTTTCAGCTATTCATGTTTCCTTCACGTGTGTTTTCCGCTACATTTCCGTTTGGACTTTCATTTTTAATTTGGTGTTGTATATTTCATCTTCATATGAAATATATATGTATTCTGTAATCCTGGGTGTATTGTACTTGAAACTCCTTATCGGAGAAATTGGTAGTATAATGTGGTTCGGTACTACAGTTATATTATTTAAATCATTGTATTTCATTCGCCTGGTGGGTCCCAATTGGGGGTCCACGGCACTGTGATAGCCGCCTAGTTTGGGGTGTTATCCATCACGATATTTAACAAAATCAAGGCTCAACTCCAATTCTACTTAACCATGAAAATCCAACTATAAATTCCCTCACTTTTCCTAGAGCGTGATATACGATTCACAAAGTTGTCAAAGAAATCTTAATAACTTCAGTAGCATGATCCAAAGCAGTACAAGAATACGAATTCTAGGATGGGATAGCTTCACATACCTTATTTCGGAAGAGAAAGATTAAACATTCGGCAGAACTCAACACTCAGAGCTTGAACACCAAACCAAGATGTTTCCCAACTTCAATCACCAAGTAGAAAGGCTAAACAAGGATTATAATGTCGGGGAAGGCTCTCTGGACTTGCAGAAAATGGATAGGGGGCAAAAGAAAACGAGGTAAAATGAAATGGGGTGCTGTCCCATTTATAATGTTCTGAGCATTACATACATTAGCCTCAACGTTTAACGTACGTTATCGTCTTAGCGTATGCTATTAGCAATCCTTAGCGTACGTTAACGTCCAATAATAGCCTACTGTCTCGTTCCTGGTCTTCTCTTACATACGCTATACCAACACCTTTACGTACGTAATCATCTGGACATAGAGTGCGTTATCACCAGCATCTAGCATACGTTAAACCTCGTCGACCAGCTTTATAAAAAGGCTGTCTAGGTTCACGCTGCGGGAACCTTATCCGATCCCACCACTAACTGGCCCATGTGCTCAGCGGACTCATTTGTCGTTGACTGCATTACGTACGCTACGCTTCGTCCATAGCGTACGCTATCCGCAGCTCACAACGTACGTTAAGCTTACCAGTTAGCGTACGTTATGATATAGTTGCATGCATGATTACAAGGTTGATACGATCATGAATGTTGATACGAATATGGGAAAGATCACACTTCGATTATTGATATCACAAAGTCGAATATATTACAAGGTTCAAATACAAATGAAAATGCTCAACAATTATCCGGATATTACATACACTCTCTCTAAAAAGAAGTTTCATCCCGAAACTTAAGACGAAAATAATTCTGGGTATCTTGACTTCATACTATCCTCCGTCTCCCAAGTGGCTTCTTCAACTCCGTGTCGCGACCATTGAACTTTAACCAAGGTGATTGGTTTATTTCTCAATTGTTTGACTCGACTCTCGAGTATCTTGATTGGTTTCTCTTTGAACATGCCGTCCTTAGCGACTTCGATCTTGCCGAAATCAATGACATGACTGGGATCTGGTATGTATTTTCGTAATTGTGACACATGAAACACATTATGAACATGACTCAATGATGGCGGCAAGGCTAATCTGTACGCCAGTTCTCCAACTCTTTCAAGAATCTCGAATGGTCCGATATATCTTGGACTCAGCTTTCCTTTTCTCACAAAATGAAAAATCCCCCAAGTAGGAGAAACCTTTAAAAGCACGTGGTCCCCAATTCCAAATTCCAACGGGTGACGGCGCACGTCTGCATAAGGTTTCTGCCGACTCTGGGCAGTCAACAGCCTTTCACGAATCAAAGCTACCTTCTCTTGAGTCTATACTATCAACTCCGGTTCCGCCTCAATCAATTCTAACGAATCATCCCAACACAGGGGTGATCTGCATCTTCTCCTGTATAATGCTTCAAAAGGTTCCATCCTAATGGAAGCGTGCCAACTATTGTTGTAAGTGAATTCAATCACTGGCAGACGAGTTTCCCAAGCAGCCGACCATTCGAAGGCACAAGCTCTCAACATGTCTTCCACTATTTGAATAGTTCTCTCGGACCGTCCATCGGTTTGAGGATGATAGGTTGTGCTAAAATTCAGCTCGGTCCCTAAGGCTGGATGAACCACTTTCCAAAATTGTGACACGAAGCGACCATCTCGATCAGAAATAATGGTCTTCGGTGTACCATTCAATCGGACTATCTCTGTAATAAACACTCGTGCCAACCTCTCTGGTCCCCAAGTATCCTTAATGCCCAGAAAATGAGCCGATTTGGTTAGACGATCAACTATCACCCAAATCATGTTCATCCCTGTTCTGGTCTTCGGCATATTAGTTGTTTGTGAAAGATTGGTCGGTATCGCCGTTTGGAGATAGAGTTATAAAACTCTTTCGCGTTGCAGAAGCGATTTAAATAACGGTGCAGAAAATAAATCGACACAGGATTTATAGAGGTTCGGCCAAACGTGCCTACATCCTCTCTCGGTATCTTTTTTTATAGGCTAAAGATAAACCTCCACACCTCTCTTCTATCGGTTGAGGGATAACCATTACAAACTCGTCTTCTACCGGTCCGAGTAAACCGTTCAATCACTTTTCTTTTTTTTGGTCCAAGTTAAACCATTTTCCTTTTCTATTGGACAAGGAATCAACCAATCTAGCTTTTAATGGGTACTAGATAAACCTCACGTAGATATTGATTTCGATTCTAACAATGCCGGATCCTTGATCCTAATAACACTGAATCCAATCGTATCCTTTCTTTTTCCTCTAGTGTATGAGTTTTCATGTATCACACTCAAACTCTTGATAATATAAGCTCAATTACAACAATTAGAATGATTATAATGATATCTCAAGAATGAATTATTTGCTATAGGTTGTTGTATGGTTTGATACCAAATGGTTTGGTATTTATAGCCGTTTTCATCCAACTAGCCGTTAGATTCATTTGACTGTGTAGCATGCGCTAGCCTTTCTTCATAGCGTGCATTATGGCTCATTACGTACGTTATAGATGTCATGTAGCGTACGTTATCGACTTCCAGTTTCAGTCCAGTAGCTTTCGTTTCTTCATTTACGTACGTTGTCACTTCATATTACGTGTGTTATGCTGTCTCATTAGCGTATGTTAATCTTGCATCGTAACGTGCGTTAACTCTAATATCCATTGTATGCAATTGTCAATGTATCCGTTTGAATCTTGACTTTGACCAGAATCTTTCCAACGTTCATCTGTTTGAATTCGTATTCAAACTTCGTTACGTACGTTAACACATATGTGTTACGTACGTTAATCGCCTTCGGTAGCGTACGTTAAGCTTGTGACTTAGCGTGCATTAAACACATCAGGTAACTTGACTCAGGTAACTTTGAACTCATCTGATCTGCAGGTAGCCTCGTTAGTGTGCGCTAACTTTAATAACTAGCGTGCGCTAGCTTTGCAGTTTGTGCGACTTTTGCATCTTCGACTTCTTCGTTGTTTTGTTTGCTTCTTTGTTGTTTTCCTTTGTTTAACAACTTAATCATCAAAACTCTATTAATGAATATTGGGAATAAAATATTCCAACAATCTCCCCCTTTTTGATGATTACAAAACAACACTTTGAATTGGATAAAACCTTATATATATATATATACATATATATATATATATATATATATATATATATATATATGAATCAAAGTTTTTGGCTTTGATCGTTTCGTTAGTTTCTCCCATCTTTTCTTTTTCTCCTTTTTGACTTCTTCTTTTTATTTTACTCGTCATTTTTCCATGACGCTTTTTATCTCATTCAACTCTTTTCTCCCCTTTTTGTTATCAGCAAAAAGTGTAAATCAAAGGATACCAATTTATGATAAAATATGATATGATGAAATGTGTTGAAAAAGGGTAAAACTCCCCCTGACCCTTTTAAAAAAATACTCCCCCTGAGTAAAATATCAATTTGATGAAAATTAATTTTTCGGGATCCAATCGAAAGTCGGTCGTTTTTCATTTATATGGACGATGTTCGGAATAACGGTTCCTTTAGGGATGCAAATCTTTTTAATTTTAATCGTCCGTCTTGGGCTTTTACAATTTGAAATATGGTGCCCAAATTTTAAACATTTATCGCATCGGGGTATTTTCAAATTTAAGGATTCAGTTTTAAAATTTGGTTTGAATCCCAACACCTGTTTATTTAAAGTAAATTTTTGAACCGAGAGCATTTGTTCAAATTTTTCATTTCCACATGAAAATTTCTTTGTTAGATTTTTAAGTTGGGTTTGAACTTTCAAAAGATCATTCTTTAAAATATTTTCAGTTTCAAGGCATTTAGAATGATCGGTTTTAAAAACTTCCCCCTTTTCATTTAATTTGGAAATTTCACTTTCCAATAATTTATTTCTAGCTTGGAGGGATTTGATTTCAAATAAAGCATTTGGAAATCGGTATGCAGTAATTCGAATGCTTCAAATAATTCGTCTTGAGACGATGTACTAACCTGGCTTTCGACGTCGCTCATCGAATGTACTTCTTGCCATAAGTGCAAGGTTATTTTGATTGATGAAATCTTCATCCTCGTCTTCGTCACTCCATGTGGCAATTAAAACTTCCTTCTTTTGATTTGCTTGGCAATTCTTCGCAAAGTGGCCTGGTTTACCACAGATTCGACAGTTGTTGTCGAATTTCTTAGATTCGCCCATTTTGATGTCTTTCTTTCTCCAATTTAATAAGTTTTGAAACTTATTAATATTCTTGGCATAATATGCTGATTCTTCATCACTATCATCGACCGGGATTTCTTCTTTTCTTGACATCTTCGCTTTCATAGCTATCGTTCTTTCCTTCGGCTTCGGCTTGTTGTTCCGTGATTTTAGAACAATTTCATAATTAATTAACGAACCAACGAGTGCGCTAAAATCGAGCGTATTGAGATCTTTATATTCCATTATAGTCGTCACGATGTCGTCCCACTCGCTAGGTAGTGATCGTAATATTTTCTTATCTTTCTCACTACTTGATAGTGGTTTTCCGAACGAAGCTAGCCCATTGGTGATGACCAAAAATCGGTCGAGCATGTTGGTGATGGACTCGTCACCCTTCATCATGAATAACTCGTAGTCATGGAGAAGCATATTAATCTTTGTCTCCTTGACTTGAGTTGTTCCCTCATGTGTGATTTCAAGAATTTTCCATGTCTCTTTAGCACTTTCACACGATGAGATACGATTGACCTCTTCTGGATTTAAGGCACAATATAAGAGTTGAGTGGCCTTACAATTTAGATGATCGTTCTTCCAATCCTCGTCATTATATTCTTCGAAACTCTTAAGAGATCCGTCGAATTTGATTGGAACTTTCGGGCCAAGACAAATGATCTTCCAGATTTCTATATCATAGGCATGAACGAAGATCGGCATCTTTTTATTCCAAGTCATAATTTGATCCATCGAAGAATGGTGGTAGGTTCAAGGCAAGACCTTCTACCGGGGTAAATTGGAACGCCATTTGGATCTTCTCCTCGGACGTTAAGCCGCTTCTAGGAGGTACCGCTCCGATACCAATTGTTGGTGTAAGATTGGTCGGTATCGCCATTTAGAGATAGAGTTATAAAACTCTTTCGCGTTGCGGAAGCGATTTAAATAACAGTGCAGAAAATAAATCGACACAGGGTTTATAGAGGTTCGGCCAAACGTGCCTACGTCCTCTCTCGGTATCTTTTTCTATAGGCTAAATATAAACCTCTGCACCTCTCTTCTATCGGTCGAGGGATAACTATTACAAACTCGTCTTCTATCGGTCCGAGTAAACCGTTCAATCACTTGTCTTTTTGTCCATCCGAGTTAAACCATTTTCCTTTTCTATTGGACACGGAATCAACCAATCTAGCTTTCTATGGGTACTAGAGAAACCTCACGTAGATATTGATTGTGATTCTAATAATGCCGGATCCTTCATCCTAATAACACCGAATCCAATTGTATCCTTTCTTTTTCCTCTCATGTATGAGCTTTCGTGTATCACACTCAAACTCTTGACAATATAAGCTCAATTACAACAACTAGAATGATTACAATGATATCTCAAGAATGAATGATTTGCTCAAAGTTGTTGTAGGGTTTGATACCAAATGGTTTGGTATTTATAGCCATTTTCATCCATCTAGCCGTTAGCTTCATTTGACTGTGTAGCGTGCGCTAACCTTTCTTGATAGCGTGTGTTATGGCTCATTGCGTACGTTATAGATGTCATGTAGCGTACGTTATCGACTTCCAGTTTCAGTCTAGTAGCTTTCATTTCTTCCTTTACGTGCGTTGTCACTTCATATTACGTACGTTATGCTGCCTCATTAGCGTACGTTAATCTTGCATCGTAGCATGCGTTAACTCATATATCCGTTGTATGCAATTGTCAAAGTATCCGTTTGAATCTTGACTTTGACCAGAATCTTTCCAACGTTCATCTGTTTGAATTCGTATTCAAACTTCATTACGTATGTTAACGCATATGTGTTACATACGTTAATTGCCTTCGGTAGCGTACGTTAAGCTTGTGACTTAGCATGCGTTAAACACATCAGGTAACCTGATTTCAGGTAACTTTGAACTAGTGTGATCTGCAGGTAGCCTCGTTAGCATGCGCTAACTTTGATTACTAGCATGTGCTAGCTTTGCGGTTTGTGCGACATTTTGCGTCTTAGACTTCTTCGTTGTTTTGTTTGCTTCTTTGTTGTTTTCCTTTGTTTAACAACTTAATCATCAAAACTCTATTAATGAATATTTGGAATAAAATATTCCAACATTAGTGATAAAGTCCATCGATATATCTTCCCACTTCCATTCAGGAATCTGAAGCGGCTTCAGCATCCCTTCTGGTCGTTGATGTTCAATCTTAACTTGCTAACAAGTTAAACACTTCGAGACATATTCCTCCACATCTTTCTTCATGTTGCCCCACCAAAAATTCTGTTTCAGATCCTTATACATCTTACTGGTGCCCCGGTGAATAGAATAGGGTGTACTGTGAGCTTCTTTCATGATTGTCTGCTTCAAAACATCAATATCGGGAACACAAAGTCGACTCTAGAATCTCAAAACTCCATCATCATGAATCACAAATCATGGGGCCTTACCCTTGCTCACTTCATCACGTAACCGAATCATCAGAGGACCATTTAATTGTTTATATTTGATTTCTTCGATTAACGAAGTTAATTCCATCATGCACAATTGCCCTTGGACTCCTTGCAACCATACTTCAATTCCTTCACGAATCAACTCTCGTTGAATGCTGGACTGGGAAGTGAGAGTCTCCAGCATTCGAATAGAAACAGGTTTGTGGCTTAGTGCACCGGCCACTACGTTCGCTTTGCCTAGGTGATAAAGAATTTCCAAGTCATAGTCTTTAATCAATTCCAGCCATCTCCTCTGCCGCATGTTTAACTCTTTCTGACTGCAAATGTATGTGAGGCTCTTATGATCTGTGAAGATCTGATAGTGAGTCCCTTACAAATAATGTCTCCATATCTTCAAGGCAAAAACCACAGCTGCCAGTTCCAAATCGTGCGTTGGATAATTTACTTCATATGGCTTCAATTGTCATGAAGCGTAGGCGATCACTTTCTCATTCTGCATCGGTACACACCCGAGACCTTGGTTTGAAGCGTCACTGTAAACTTTGAATCCTTCAGTTCCTTGTGGTAGTGCTAAAATTGGTGCCTTCGTCAATCTCTTTTTCAATTCATCAAAACTGGCTTGACACATATCGCTCCATTCAAACTTTTGGGTTTTCTACAGTAATCGAGTAGGTGGACGGGTAATTTTAGAAAACCCTTCCACGAATCGACGATAATACCCGACGAGTCCTAAGAAACTTCTGACTTCTTTCACGTTCTTAGGAGACTTCCATTCCAAAATTGCCTCGACTTTCTGGGGATCTACTTGGACTCCTTCCGCTGACATCATGTGACCAAGGAACATTACTTTTTATCCAGAATTCACACTTAGACAATTTGGCATATAACTGCTCGCTTCTCAAGAGGTTCAAAACGACCCGTAAATGCTGCGCATGCTATTCCGGACTCTTGGAATAAACCAAAATATCATCGATGAACACAACTACGAATTTGTCCAAATACTCTTTGAATACCAGATTCATTAATTGCATAAACACAGCAGGCGCATTGGTGAGACCAAACGGCATCACCACAAACTCATAATGTCCGTAGCGAGTTCTGAATGCTGATTTCGGGACATTGAATTCCTTAATCCTTAACTGATGATATCCCATTCGCAAATCGATCTTGGAAAAGACTGTCGCTCCTTGCAACTGGTCGAACAAATCATCAATCCGTGGAAATAGGTGCTTATTCTTGATTGTCATCTTGTTTAGCTCCTGATAGTCAATGCACAATCGAAGCGATCCATCTTTTTTTCGGACAAAAAGAGCTGGTGAACCCCATGGTGAAACACTTGGTTGAATAACCTTTGTCCAGTAACTCGTCCAGTTTCTTCTTCAATTCATGCATCTCGGTAGGTGCCATACGATACGGCGCCTTAGAAATCGATGTAGTTCCTGGTTCTAGATCGATGGTAAACTTTACATCTCGTCGTGGAGGTAGTCCAGGTAATTCATCAGGGAACACGTCCGGAAATTCACTCACAACAGGAATGGATGAAAGCTCTACTTTTCCGTCTTCTTTCTTCATCGTGTAACACCAGTATCCAGTACAACCCTGTTTTAGCAGTTTGACGGCTTTCATAGCTTTGATCACTTTTCCTGAGCTTCATGGTCTCCATCCCTCGAATAATAATTAGGAACCGTCTTCGGCTATCATCGAGATATTCCTCTTCTGGTAGTTCACAATAGCTCCATATCGATTAAGCCAATCGTCTCCGAGAATCAAATCGTCTCCTTCTATCTCTACCACAATCAGATTTTAGGGCCACTCTTTGCCTCTAATTGATACAGGAAAATCTCTATTTTCTAAGTTCCCCACAATTCTCTCCCCACTCGGTAAACCCACAACATAAGGCTCACATTCATGAAAACAAGAAATGTTCAAACGATTAACATAAGACACTGATATAAACGAGTGTGTATCCCCTGTATCGAACAAAACACTAACTGGTTGTGAAAGGATCTGAACGGTACCTGATACGACAGCGGCATTCTGATCGCCTGCCCTACGCATCTCATAAAGGCGTGGAGTAACAGATCCAACACTCGATGCTTCCTTTCGATCGAACTGTCCTCTGCCTCGTCCTCGACCAAAACACTGGGGTAGCTGGACACTCTGATGTGTCTGCAGAACACTTGCCTCCTTCTGAGCCGGCTACGTAGTACGAGCTCCAATTAACTTAGTGGCATCCCTGCAGAACATCGCACGATGCCCTTCCTGTACGCACTCATAACATGTCACTGGAGAATGGAAACAGTCACGCCAAAGGTGTCCTGGGCGACCACAATTAAAACAGTTCTTGGTTACATCTGTCGGTGTTGATACTGATCTGAAGTTCTTTCCGCCTTTGGATGGATGCAGAGGCCTTTTGAATGAATGAAAGGATGACTGGGCTTTGTGGGGCCCACTACCCTTGTGCTCTGTGAAACTACCAGAGACTTTATGCTTCTTGGACTCAGAGAACTTTTCCATAACTGCTTCTTTCATTTCATACACCAGAGATTTGTCTTGATATTGTCGGAGAGTGGTGCATTCAAAACCTGACATGTACCTCTGTATCTCCGGCTTCATTCTCATATCAAAGTGAATCATCATTTCTGCGTTGGTTCTAACCAGGTGTCAAACAAACATCGGCTGTTGATTACATGCCTTAATCGCCTGAGCCACCGGCACATCCGAAGGCTACACGGAGAAAAACTCTCGAACCTTAGATTCTCTCACCGGACGAGGGCAGTACTGAGCTTCCATCATAAGTTTGAACTCTTACCAACCGGTACCATGATCAACATGTCGGATGCCTTCCCACCACTCGGACGCTTCTCCTGTTAGAAAATACTGGGCAATGGGGGCTCTCCGGTCATCTGGCCAGTTAATACCGGCAAATACTTTCTCCAGTTCTCTCAACCAGTGATCCCATGTCAGTGTCTCAGAAAAACCTTCGAATTTCGGTGGGTGCATCTTCGCCACCTCCTCAAGCCATTTGTATCCTCGATTTCCCAAGTCTGGGATGCCTTGCTGTCTTTCCCCTGGCTGCAATCCTACCGCCACTTGCATCCTGTCCACAACTTGAGCAAATTGAGTCATCTGGTTGACCAACTGACGAAGGATATCGGGAATAGCAGGTTCGGCATTGGTCTCCACCATCTACTCTCGTTCGTTGTTAACAAATTCTTGTTGCTCGCCTGAGTTGTAGCTAGCCTGATTTGACCGTGAATCAGGGACAGAAGGTGAAGCTTCTCTCTCAGGATTCCTACGTCCACGTCCATGATCGCGACCACATACACGTCCTCCCCTCAACATACTGTAAGCATAAACACTCAATATACAGGGAACAATATCATCCTAACGTTTCAAGTATAAAAAGGTATAACAAGTAAAGGATAAGATAGAGTTTAGGAAACTTACAACCACCGCTCACACGAAGACGTAGGCAGTACAATGATGTTATTCGCGGCGGGTTAACTCAAAATGACACATCTGAACCCTAATTAAACTCAACGGCCAAGATATCCATAATCTTAGCTCCGATACCATATTCTGTAACACCCCGAGATATTCAGGATTATTACAGCACCGTAAATCCTCGATATAAGGATTTACAAGGCTAAGAATTTAAAAACAACATTTATTAAATACCATTCATAGAAATAATTATTACATCACCAGTCTAAAACATACGAATCAATCCACAACCGAATACAAACTTCAGAGACGACAAAACAACAGCGTACTCGAGTACTTTATTAAAACGAAACAAACATCTGACAAATTATTCCGGCCATAACATCACTCGGAACCCTCGTTGTCATGCAGCTCTAGTGGTTTTTTTCCTGCTCTCCTGGATCCTGAAGATAAAACAAATGTTTAACCCCAAAGGGGTTAGCACAACGATGCTAGTACAAGTACGATAATTATACAACAATGATTTATTCAGCAATGCCTGAATAATAACGTCAATAATATCAACAATAATCACAACAAGTCTCTCCAACGAGAAACAATAACAATGTACAACACATCATGTCAATCTCAACATACTCGTGGTATTCCAACGATCCAGCGCACACAGCTATAGATTCCCATGATGATCCTGTCGGACCAACGCATGGTGGAAATACCTGTCCAACGATCCAACGTACACAACTATAGATTCTCATGATGATCCCGTCGGACCAACGCATGGTGGACAAAACAGTCACAACACATATGCATGACACACGTGGATGTAAGTCTCCCTTGTTTGTGTTGTGCCTCGTGTGACACGAGCTACTTGTATGATTATCTGTTAAGTGATGGAATCTTTATGTAGATTTTTGGTTTCATGATATGTATTTATTTGACTCTCATATTTTGTTTATATGAGGAGTGGTGTCGCTGCTAATGATTTCAAAATGATTTGCTCGTTTTGCAAGTGTTCTCATGAAACCTTTATGCTTAATATGGAATAGAAATGTATATGTGTTTGATTTGCTCACTCCGGGAGGGTCCGACGAGGCCTCGGGGGAATCCGTGACTTCACTCCGGATTCACGAGTTTGTTCGTTAGCCTGTTCGGGAGGGTCCTCAGAGGCCTCAAATGGGACCAGTGGCTTCACCCCGGTCCTAGGTGATGCTTGTGCGTGATTTGATTTATGATTATGGCCAGTTCGGGAGGGTCCTTAGAGGCCTCGAATGGGATCAGTTCTTTCACCCCGATCCTAGGCGGTTTTCAACTGTGATTACTTGACTATTTATTTTCCGGAAAAGGCATGCCTTGTTTTGATTTCGGAATGATTTGATGCATGTACTATGAAATGTGTAAGCAAATGTCGATACATGTGAGTTTTCGGCATTCTGGCCTAATATATTTTTTTCTAGACTTAAGTATCTTAGAGAATAAACTTCAAGGCATACTTTTAAAATGGATTATATTTTCGAGGTGCCTACTAGCGCAACTATATGTTTCAAAATTCTTCTACCTTGAAAACCAAAATATTTTGATATATTCTCAGTAATTTAGAAACGCATTTGCTTAGACCCGAAGGTTGAATATTTCTGAAAATTTTTAACCAAAAGAAAGATGTCTTCATTTTTACCAAACACAAAACGATTTCTCAAAGTCTCGATAATGATGTTTGTATTACTTTTTCGAAATATGATACTCAAGATCAATTGGTGTTCCCAAAATTATTTTCAAAAAGGTGTTTTTTTTTAAAACCTATCATTCCTGTTTGCGGTCCTGGAATGTGTGTATGATGTTAGCATTGTCGTTAGGGTGTTGGCCCTCTGAGTTGTGGTTGAATTGGTGGTTGGAGCGTTGAGTCATTCGCCACGCATTCGTTGTGTTAGCCCTCTGTGAGAGGTGTGATGTTGGTATTAAATGTTTGTCGCTTTGTGGTGATTTGCATGTTATCGCACCTGTGCGAGCTTTTAGAGCTTGGGTTTGTATGATTTTGTACATACGTGGTTGTTTCATGATGTTTGGTAATTGTGTGCTGGTTATCGTTCGGGCCGTTTAAATCACCGAACGAATGACGTCGTTGCTATGATTTTGTGTATGTGGGTTGCCTTACGATGGTAATCATTGTATGTGTTATGTATTATGATTTTCTGTCGTGCTGAGTGGTTACTTATTCGGTATGCTGAGATGTTTCAACTGTAATGTGCTGGGGCATGTACGTGCAAATTGTCCTTCCCCGCCAGTAGCGTGTTACAAGTGTGGACTCGAGGGACACAAAATCCAGTCTTGTGAGTTGGTTACCGAGTCTTCCGGGGCACGGACTTCAGCACATATAGCAGGATCGGCTCTGAGAGGCCCTTGGAAGATGTTTCTGTCGGTTGCTTATTGTGTTGTTACCTTGCTTCCATTGTTGTGAGTCTCGGGGACGACACTTCTTTTAAAAGAGGTTGAATGTAATACCTGTATTATTTTGACTTCTGTTTTTTTTTCTTTCTCAATTCTATCGACTCGCTCGTGTTTGTTAATACTTTCTGAACTTGTTCTGTATTTCGGTTTTTATCGTTCGAACGAGTCGTGATATTGTTTTGGATCGATCTGGTTATTGCTGTGACTTTTCCGAGTTCGGTTCGATTCTTGCGAATCTTGTTCGAAAGTAGCGTCTTTTAGTTTCTACAAGCTCTTTTAATGTCTTTAGTTGAAGTCTGAACTTCGGAGTCGTTGTTCAACCGTTGTTATTCGATCATTGTTGTTCGATCATTATTCTTCGATCGTTCTTGTTCAACTGTTGTTATTCGATCGTTGTTGTTCGATCGTTGTTGTTCGATCATTGTTGTTCGATCGTTGTTGTTCGACCGTTGTTGTTCGATCATTGTTGTTCGATCATTGTTATTCTATTGTTGTTGTTCAACCGTTGTTGTACGGTCATTGTTGTTCGGTCGTTGTTGTTCGATCATTGTTGTTCAATTGTGGTTGTTGCCTGATCTCGTACCGCGAAGAATGATCGTTCACCGTTAGTCAGCTGTTTCGATTGCGGTCATTTGGGACACCGAGCCGTGCATTGCGAGATGATAGTTGAGAGGTTTGGGGATCGAGTTTTCATCTCTGCTCCGAAAGGACACGGAGATTCCTAGTGTGGTTTTCGAGAATTTCGGCGTGGTCGGAGTTCTTCGTGGTTACCTTTGCGGATCGTTGTGCGTTTAAATTCTATTTTTCGAGTGTGCATGATTTTTGGTGATATGTATCTGTTGTTTTGTGATTATTCGAATAATTAACTTGATTGTGCTATCCGTTTGGTGATACTTGGCATTGGTTGGTTTTATTATGTCGCTGCTTGTGACATTGTGATGGTTGTCGTCGAGCGTGATTTCACGTCGTAAGTTTCCTTGTGTTTCTTGTAACGTTTCGCTGATGGGCATAAATTACGCGGTTCTTGTGTATCTCGTTGAGATGTTTTTGTGGTGGGATATTGATCATCCCTACTTATTTTAAGTTTCAGGACGAAACTTCTTTTAAGGAGGGTAGTATGTAATATCCGCAATTTTGATTTTCGGTAATTTTCTTTTTTTGGGCGGAAGTCCGTCTTCGCGACTCTCTTTTGACCGTTTCGTCATTCTGAGAATGATTAATTCTGAACTTTTTGTCATCCGAGTTCGTTTCGGTGTCGTTTTGATGAGTTCCGTGTTTCTTAGCGACTTTTACGCACTTGAGTTCGATTTTTGCGAATCTCGTTCGAAACTGTTGTTTCAAGTTTCTTGAAAGTTAATTAACGTTGTTATACATGTTGAGAGCTTTGGTTTGATTATCCGTTTTCGTATCGTGATGTTTCGGGCGTTTGGGCCATTTCGTAATTTCCCAAAGTTTTGGGGCGTTTGCCTTCGTATCGTCCTTTCAACCTTTGGGTTGTCAGAACCATGTGTTTGTTTAGTGCTTAACTTGTGTTTTGAATGTTATACTATTCGCCGTGTTCGTTCCGTACGTTTTCGGGAATTTGAGTCGTCGAGTCATGGCGGTTGGGCACTGGCCGGCCAGGTGCGGCAGGGACCGGCCAGGTGCGCACGAGCATGGCGCACGAGCTGGGGGCACGATCCGGCACTCGTGCGGCCCTGACTGTGCGCGGACGATCGTGTGCCCGTGCGTCTCAGCAGACGCCTGGCAGTGTCGCGCACGACCGACCGCTTGTGCGTGTCTGCTTGCGCGTCGCTGGGCAGTATTAATATGGTCGGGCAGGTGATTTCTTCACTCGTTTTCTCACCCATTTCATCTCCTCTGCGGCCGAGACTTGGAGAACATGAAGACATGATGTTATTCTATCAATCCACGAAGTTCTTGAGTTTCTAACGCCGACTAATCATCCCATAACCTCCTCCGATCGACCGAATCAAGGTTAGATTTCCTACAAATCTAGTTTTGGGGAAATTGGGGATTTTGTTCGATTTCGTCCGTTTAATCCGAATTAACCTAGATTAGTGATGGATTATTGATTATTAAGTTGTATTCTACCAATTTCCTTGTTTTTCCATGGTTTGATTGCCAATGATTCGTTGTTTTGTTGAGTTCCTAATCGACGCCTTGAAGGTGTCCGGTAGAATGTCATAGAAGGGATTTCGGGCATTCTACGATTATTCTTCCTCATACGATCATTGATTTATTGATAATATGATGTTAGGGTTGAGTTCCTTCCGAAGAGCTCGTGTTGAACCCTTCCGTTCATCGTCGTCTTCATTTTCTATAACATCAAGGGTTACGAAGTTTCCCGGTCGAGCCGTGTTCGACGGAGTACTTGCGTGCCGATTTCGAGGCAAGTACCTTATTCATACATTTCTTGTTTTGTGGATATGATGATTGGTGATCGTCTTAGTGTGTCTATTTGGTTGTTTGAAATGAACTTTCAAAAGATTCGGTTTAGCCTCGTTAAAGGCTCTCTTTCAAAACCGGTGCGTATTTTGTGATTGGTGTGTTTCGTAAATGATTATGTGAATCCTATGGATATATTTGGTGTTGATGTTGCGCTTGATAATGCATGTGTACATATATTGCCTCATTTCGGTGCGTTGTGGTTTGACGTTTGCGTCGTGCTAACTGTTTGTTTCCTCTGGGTGAATTGTTTGGATATCCTTGGTCTACTATGTTATGTGTGTGAATGTGTGGATATGGGCGGGGTCTACGGTGACACATGGCATGCGATCATGCGGTCAGGATGCAACAAGCGATTGATCCAACCGTGAGAGCCTAAGAAAAACTACGGTGACACATGGCTTGTGATCATGTGGTCAGGATGCAACAAGTGATTGATCCAACCGTGAGTGCCTAAGAATACCTACGGTGACACATGGCATGCGATCATGTGGTCAGGAGACAACAAGTGATTGATCCAATCGTGAGATGACGTGGCATGTGTTCAGGGTGTTATGTATATGATTGTGGATGTGTTTTTCCAGGTCGAGTACCTTGGATGTGTTACCGAGATTTTGTATATTGGGCGGTTATGTTTTGTTGACTTTATGTCCGTCGAGAACACGTGACTCGGGCTTTGAACGCTGTGAATTGTTGTTGGTTTTTATTTGAGAAAGCAAATCTTTGGGCTGTGACCCCTGTTAGTTTTGGAAAGAGAAGGATTCGATATTCCTAAATTGTTTTACGTAAAAACTCCCGAGGGCATTTTAAACCATTTTACGAACTGTTCTTGTGATTTGTGATCTTTCGAATTTGGAAAGTTTTACTCAAACTCTTGCCTCGAGAAGTATTTTTCGTTATGTTTGAATCTTTGAGGATTCCTGATTATTATTATTCTTGGAATATGATTTGTATGACTCGTATTTGCACTTTGTACTTGTACTAGCAAAATAGTGGAATTTTGCTAACCCCTGAGTAATCGAGGGTGGATATCTGTATTGCATTTAGGTACGTGCAGGGCCTCGGGGAGCATAACACAGGGTTGGTATGAAGGATGATGAATGATGATCGATACTAATCACATGAGGACACATACGATGTCGTATTGGTTTAATTGTACTTTATTTCCGCTG
Organism: Orobanche coerulescens; assembly: GCA_033398695.1. Classification (NCBI taxonomy): domain Eukaryota; kingdom Viridiplantae; phylum Streptophyta; class Magnoliopsida; order Lamiales; family Orobanchaceae; genus Orobanche; species Orobanche coerulescens. The sequence goes on along the minus strand of CM065807.1, from coordinate 194,043,415 downwards.
CAGTACTTTCCCCGTTGTACGGGAGTGTGTTGTATTTTGACCCCTGCGTGGGCATGTATTGAGATTGAGTTGTATGTATTAATTGAAAGACCAAATCGGTCTACTGAGTCATTTTAGCCTTAAAGGCGATGTTGAGATGTTTGATTTTAGTTACCAACCTGGTAGATACTTGAGGAAAGGGTCTACGGCGTCTTGTCTCGTCGGATTTTATCTGACTGAATCGTGTCGCGACGCGTCGTCTGAGTTTGTTGGCGGTGATTAGTATCGTGGGGCGATCATCATCTTCATGCGACCTGTGGATGTAAGTCTCCCTTCTTTGTGTTTTGCCTCGTGTGACACGAGCTAGTTGTATGATTATTTGTTAAGTGATGGAATCTTTATGTAGATTTTTGGTTTCGTGATATGTGTTTATTTGACTCTCATATTTTGTTTATATGAGGAGTGGTGTCGCTGCTAATGATTTCAAAATGATTTGCTCGTTTTGAAAGTGTTCTCATGAAATCTTTGTGCTTAATATGGAATAGAAATGAATATGTGTTTGATTTGCTCACTCCGGGAGGGTCCGACGAGGCCTCGGGGGAATCCGTGACTTCACTCCGGATTCATGAGTTTGTTCGCTAGCCAGTTCGGGAGGGTCCTTAGAGGCCTCTAATGGGACCAGTGGCTTCACCCCGGTCCTAGGCGATGCTTGTGCGTGATTTGATTTATGATTATGGCCAGTTCGGGAGGATCCTTAGAGGCATCGAATGGGATCAGTTGTTTCGCCCCGATCCTAGGCGGTTTTCAACTATGATTACTTGACTGTTTGTTTTCCGGAAAAGACATGCCTTGTTTTGATTTCAGAATGATTTGTTGCATGTACTATGAAATGTATAAGCAAATGTCGATACATGTGAGTTTTGGGCATTCTGGCCTAATGGATTTTTTTCAAGACTAAAGTATCTTAGAGAATAAACTTTGAGGCGTACTTTTAAAATGGATTATATTTTCGAGGCGCCTACTAGCGCAACTATATGTTTCAAAATTCTTCTACCTTGAAAACCAAAATATTTTGAGATATTCTCAGTAATTGAGAAACGCATTTGCTTAGACCCAAAGGTCGAATATTTCTGAAAGTTTTTAAACCAAAAGAAAGATGTCTTTATTTTTACCAAATGCAAAACGATTTCTCAAAGTCTTGATAACTATGTTTGTATTACTTTTTCGAAATATGATACTCAAGATCAACTGGTGTTCCCAAAATTGTTTTCAAAAAGGTGGTTTTTGTTTTTAAAACCTATCATTCCTGTTTGCGGTCCGGGAATGTGTGTATGATGTTAGCATTGTCGTTAGGGTATTGGCCCTCTGAGTTGTGATTGAATTGGTGGTGGGAGCATTGAGTCGTTCGCCACGCATTCGTTGTTTTAGCCCTCTGTGAGAGGTGTGATGTTGTTATTAAATGTTCGTCGCTTCGTGGTGATTTGCGTGTTATCGCACCTGTGCGAGCTGTTAGAGCTTGGGTTTGTATGATTGTGTACATACGTGGTTGTTTCATAATGTTTGGTAATTGTGTGTTGGTTATCGTTCGGGCCGTTGAAATCACCGAACGAATGTCGTCGTTGCTATGATTTTGTGTATGTGGGTTGCCTTACGATGGTAATCATTGTATGTGTTATGTATTATGATTTTCTGTCGTGCTGAGTGGTTACTTATTCGGTATGCCGAGATGTTTCAACCATAATGTGCTGGGGCATGTACGTGCAAATTGTCCTTCCCCGCCAGTAGCGTGTTACAAGTGTGGACTCGAGGGACATAGAATCCAGTCTTGCGAGTTGGTTACCGAGTCTTCCGCGGCACGGACTTCAACACATATATCAGGATCGGCTCTGAGAGGCCCTTAAAAAGATGTTTCTGTCGGTTGCTTGTTGTGTTGTTACCTTGCTTCCATTGTTGTGAGTCTCGGGGACGACACTTCTTTTAAAAGAGGTTGAATGTAATACCTGTATTATTTTGACTTCTGCTTTTTTTTCTTTCTCAATTCTATCGACTCACTCGTGTTTGTTGATACTTTATGAACTTGTTCTGTATTTCGGTTTTTATCGTTCGAACGAGTCATGATATTGTTTCGGATCGATATGGTTATCGCTGTAACTTTTCCGAGTTCGGTTCGATTCTTGCGAACCTTGTTCGAAAGTTGCGTCTTTTAGTTTCTACAAGCTCTTTTAATGTCATGAGTTGAAGTGTGAACTTTGGAGTCGTTGTTCGACCGTTGTTATTCGATCGTTGTTGTTCGATCATTGTTGTTCGATCGTTATTGTTCGACCGTTGTTGTTCGATTGTTGTTGTTCGATCATTGCTGTCGATCGTTGTTGTTCGACCATTATTGTTCGATCGTTGTTGTTCGATCATTTCTATTCGATCGTTGCTGTTCGACCGTTGTTGTACAATCATTGTTGTTCGATCATTGTTGTTCAATCGTGGTTGTTCGATGGTTGTTGCCTGATCTCGTACCGCGAAGAATGGTCGTTCACCATTAGTCAGATGTTTCGATTGTGGTCATTTGGGACACCGAGCCGTGCATTGCGAGACAGTAGCTGAGAGGTTTGGGGATCGAGTTTTCGTCTCTGCTCCGAAAGGACACGGAGATTCCTAGTGTGGTTTTCGAAAATTTCAGCGTGGTCGGAGTTCTTCGTGGTTACCTTTGCGGATCGTTGTGCGTTTAATTTCTATTTTTCGACTGTGCATGTTTTCTGGTGATAGGTATCTGTTGTTTGTGATTGTTCGAATAATTGACTTGATTGTGCTATCTGTTTGGTGATACTTGACATTGGTTGGTTTTATTATGTCGCTGCTTGTGACATTGTGATGGTTGTCGTCGAGCGTGATTTCACGTCGTATGTTTCCTTGCGTTTCTTGTAACGTTTCGCCGATGGGCGTAAGTTATGCGGTTCTTGTGTATCTCGTTGAGATGTTTTCCTGGTGGGATATTGCTCATCCCTACTTATTTTAAGTTTCGGGACGAAACTTCTTTTAAGGAGGGTAGTATGTAATATCCGCAATTTTGATTTTCGGTAATTTTCTTTTTTGGTTGGAAGTCCGTCTTAGTGACTCGCTTGTGATCATTTCGTCAATCTGAGAATGATTAATTCTGCACTTTTTGTCATCCGAGTTTGTTTCGGTGTCGTGTTGATGAGTTCCGTGTTTCTTAGCGGCTTTTCTGCACTTGAGTTCGATTCTTGCAAATCTCATTTGAAACTGTTCTTTCGAGTTTCTCGAAGTTTATTAACGTTGTTATACGTGTTGGGAGCTTTGGTTTGATTATCCGTTGACGTATCGTGATATTTCGGGCATTTGGGCCATTTCGTAATTTCCCAAAGTTTTGAGGTGTTTGCCTTCGTATCGTCCTTTCAACCTTCGGGTTGTCAGAACCATGTGTTTGTTTAGTGCTTAACTCGTGTTTTGAATGTTATATTATTCCCCGTGTTCGTTCTGTACGTTTTCGAGAATTTGAGTCGTCGAGTCATGACGGCTGGGCACTGGCCGGCCAGGTGCGCACGAGCTGGGCGCACAATCCGGCGCTCGTGCGGCCCTGACTGTGCGCGCACGATCATGTGCTCGTGTTCGGTGCTCGTGCATCTCGGCAGATGCCTGGAAGTGCCGCGCACGACCGTCCGCTCGTGCGTGTCTGCTCGTGCGTAGCTGGGCAGTATTAATATGGTCGGGCAGGTGATTTCTTCACTCGTTTTCTCACCCATTTCATCTCCTCTGCAGCCGAGGCTTGGAGAACACGAAGACATGATGTTATTTGATCAATCCACGAAGTTCTTGAGTTTCTAACACCGATTAATCATCCCATAACCTCCTCCGATCGACCAAATCAAGGTTAGATTTCCTACAAATCTAGTTTTGGGGAAATTGGGGATTTTGTTCGATTTCGTCCGTTTAATCCGAATTAACCTAGATTAGTGATAGATTATTGATTATTAAGTTGTATGCTACCAATTTCCTTGTTGTTCCATGGTTTGATTGCCAAGGATTCGTTGTTTTGTTGAGTTCCTAATCGACGCCTTGAAGGTGTCCGGTAGAATGTCATAGAGGGGATTTCGGGCGTTCTACGATTATTCTTCCTCGTACGATCATTAATTTATTGATGATATGATGTTAGGGTCGAGTTCCTTGCAAAGAGCTCGTGTTGAACCCTTCTGTTCGTCGTCGTCTTCATTTTCTATAACATCAATGGTTTCGAAGTTTCCCGGTAGAGCCGTGTTTGACGGAGTACTTGCGTGCCGATTTCGAGGCAAGTACCTTGTTCATACATTTCTTGTTTTGTGGATATGATTATCGGTGATCGCCTTAGTGTGTTTGTTTGGTTGTTTGAAATGAACTTTCAAAAGATTCGGTTTAGCCTCGTTAAAGGCTCTTTTTAAAACCTCGTGTGTATTTTGTGATTGGTGTGTTTCGTAAATGATTATGTGAATCCTATGGATATGTTTGGTGTTGATGTTGCGCTTTATAATGCGTGTGTACATATATTGCCTCATTTCGGTACGTTGTGGTTTGACATTTGCGTCGTGCTAACTGTTTGTTTCCTCTGGGTGAATTGTTTGGATATCCTTGGTCTACTATGTTATGTGTGTGAATGTGTGGATATGGGCGGGTCTATGGTGACACATGGTATGCGATCATGTGGTCAGGATGCAACAAGCGATTGATCCAACCGTGAGAGCCTAAAAAAAGGTACGGTGACACATGGCTTGTGATTATGTGGTCAGGATACAACAAGTGATTAATCAAACCGTGAGCACCTAAGAATACCTACAGTGACACATGGCATGCGATCATGTGGTTAGGAGACAAGTGATTGATCCAATCGTGAGATGACATGGCATGTGTTCATGGTGTTATGTATATGCTTGTGGATGTGTTTTGCCAGGTCGAGTACCTTGGATGTGTTACCGAGATTTCGTATCTTGGGTGGTTATATTTTGTTGACTTTATGTCCGTCGAGGACACGTGACGTGGGCTTTGAACCCTGTGAATTGTTGTTGGTTTTTATTTGAGAAAAATCTTTGGGATGTGACCCCTGTTAGTTTTGGAAAGAGAAGGATTCGATAATCCTAAATTGCTTTACGTTAAAACTCCCGAGGGCATTTTAAACCATTTTACAAATTGTTCTCGTGATTTGTGATCTTTCGAATTTGGAAAGTTTTACTCAAACTCTTGCCTCGGGAAGTATTTTTCATTATGTTTGAATCTTTGAGGATTCCTTATTATTATTATTCTTGGAATATGATTTGTATAACTCGTATTTGTACTTTGTACTTGCACTAGCAAAATAGTGGAATTTTGCTAACCCTCGAGTAATCGGGGGGTGGATGTCTGTATTGCATGCAGGTACGTGTAGGGCCTCGAGGAGCATAACACAGGGTTGGTACGAAGGATTATGAATGATGATCGATACTAATCGCATGAGGACCCATACGATGTCGTATTGGTTTAGTTGTACTTTATTTCCGCTGCAGTACTTTCCCCGTTGTACGGGAGTGTGGTGTATCTTGACCTCTGTGTGGGCATGTATTGAGATTGAGTTGTATGTATTAATTGAAAGACCAAATCGGTCTACTGAGTCATTTTAGCCTTAATGGCGATGTTGAGATGTTTGATTTTAGTTACCAACCTGGTAGATCCTTGAAGAAAGGGTCAATGGCGTGTAATATCTCTGAGTGGATTGGGGGTGATACAGGTAACATCTCAAATCTTTTAGGGTTGACTTTCGGGAGTTCCTTCTTGATTTCGTTGTTCGTCCGATTTTGATGAATCGGTTGATATTCTCGAGTATTATTAATCGTATTCTACGGATTGTATATCCGTATCTCGAACTTGTTTGAGCCCAATCATGATTTTTGTGTTCTAAGGGAGCCTTGAGCATTTAATGTCCGATTAAATGACTCAACGGGTTTCCCTTTGATTCTTGGGCGTGTTTCGTGTTGTCTCTGGTCGTTATACTCGTCATAATCAAGTTTTCGTTGTTTTCGTCGGAGGATTATAGGTGTTCGAGGTTTCCTGGTTGAACTGTGTTCGTCGGTGTGTTCGGTACCGATTATTCGAGGCAAATATCTTGTTCATACATTTCTTGTTTTGTGAATATGATGATCGATGATCGTCTAAGTGTGTTTGTTTGGTTGTTTGAAATGAACTTTCAAAAAAAAATCGGTTTAGCCTCGTTAAAGGCTCTCTTTCAAAATACGTGTGTTTAGTGAATGGTGTGTTTTGTGAATGATTAAGTGAATCCTATGGATATGCTTGGTGTTGATATTGCGAGTTGATAATACATATATATATATATATATATACATATATTATCTCATTTCGGTGCGTTGTGATTTGCCACTTGGGTCGTGCTAAGTGTTTGTTGCCTTTGTGTGGATTATTGTGATATCCTTGGTGTATTGTGTTGTGTGATGTGAATGTTGGGTCATAGTCCAGCCGCGATGTCGGACGAGGTCTACGGTGATACATGACTTGTGATCATGGTGGTCAGGATGCAACGAGTGATTGGTCCAACCGTGAGAGCCTAAGAAGACTTACGGTGACACGTGGCATGTGATCACGGTGTCATGGATATGATCACGGATGTGTTTTGTTGCTTGATATTGTGATGTGTACCGTAGTGTACTGATTTGTGAATGTGAAAGGGTTGTCCTAGTCCAGCCGCGAGAAATCGGGGGGTGGATGTCTGTATTGCATTCAGGTACGTGCAGGGTCTTGGGGAGCATAACACAGGGTCGGCACGAAGGATGATGAATGATGATCGATACTAATCACATGAGGACCCCTACGATGTTGTATTAGTTTAGTTGTAGTTATTTCCGCTATAGTATTTTCCCCGTTGTACGGGAGCGTGTTGTATTTTGACCCTTGTGTGGGTATGTTTTGAGATTGAAGTGTATGTATTAATTGAAAGACCAAATCGGTCTATTAGGTCATTTCAGCCTTAAAGCCGATGTTTGATTTTGTTACCAGCCTAGTAGATCCTTGAGAAAAGGGTCTACGGTGTGTAATATCCGTGAGGTACTGGTTTCCAGCAGGTATCTCAGCATTGTTTTCTTGTTCTCTACGCCATCCATTCATAGCACCTTCATCTCCTCCTCTCCCAGTGCGTGTCCGCCTCGAAAACATTTTCCTAATGTTCAAAATTTCGATTACTGGTAAGATTCTACGTCTAGATATTATTGCAGAATTTTATGAATATAGGCCATACTCGTGACTGGAAAGAAAATAAACATATGTAAATATAATCCCACTATTATTTGCATGATTATTTCTTTTAGTGGAAAATAAAAGTACATTATTGCACTCAGAAATAAGATTGTTAAACACTGGATGCCAAATCCACGATAATTAAATACTAAATACTCATAATTTATTCTCAAATATAGATTATAACTAAGTTCGAATTTATGCCATAGATGCCGAAGCCACACTGTCATCTTCGCTTGGATCTTCTTCTTCATCTTCATCACTGTCGGAATTTTCATCCAGACCACAGCGTTCACGAAGCCACATTCGATGTAGCTCAGCAGAGAACTCCACAAAGTCGATTACAGGAGTATCCGAGGTCGAGATAAAGTCTACCAGATTTAGGAGTAGCATCCTCGCCCCCGGGACTCCACATAGGGGGAAGAGTCTCCATAAGCTTCATACAGCAAGGTAGTCGGTAACTCCATCCTGCCTAACACAAACAAACTTCCTCGCCATAGTGTTAATGTGATTGCCTACATCGTGATGGTCTGGCCTTTGGTATTCTCGAAAATTCCGAACCCTCGTGCTTCTCAATACCAATGAACATGGAGTTGATTTCCTAGCAGTTAATCTCGTGCGAGCCATCTACTCACATGGATTATTCTATAATGTGTAAATGCATTGTCCAATATACAAATAATATCGAACCATAATATTAACTGAGCAATCAAGCATATCACAATTTACGAAAATGGAAATAATTCAAGATATATGCATATCTGAATTTCTGAACTAAAATATGTACCTGTTGAAGCTGGCGAAGTACCGTGGAATGGTATTACTGAATAATATTTTCATATAGAAGGGTATGCAATATCATAACTTCTCTGATACCACAATGTAACATCTTAATTTTAATTTATAATTATATCATGAAAACATCTACATATTTTAATTATTTATAATTACTTTTATTATCTTAATTTAAAATTTTCCTTTAAATAAAATAATAACGTGCAGAAGCTATATAATAATATAATATCACACAAATATTATTTAGAAGAAGAACTATTTTTTTTAGATAAACAAAAATACAAAGTAAACTTTAGCGATTAAATAAATATAAGGAATTAACGAAAACTTCAATTTAAAATGCAACCAAAATATTAAGTACAGAAGTTATACTACGTCTAATTACATAAAATTATACCAAACATTCATTTATAGAAAATAAGGCCATTGTTAACGTTCGCACAATATTCAAATTACAAATTGAAAGATTCTTCGTAAATTAAAATATAATTAATAATATTAAGAGTTTGATGCTTATATTGATACATCTTCCACCAGTACCACGCCCGCTCCATTAACTTGAAAATATTTTATAAAAAATCGGGGTAAGCTTGAGCTTAGTGAAGTTATACATGTCATATATGAATATATCACGAATAATTGAACACATAAATATTTCTATTCTATTTTTACGTGTATTTCTACACGGAGTACTCGAAGCCAGGAGGCGATCTGAGCTCGAAGGCTAACTGAGCCCGAAGGCTAAATGTTCTGTGTACTAGAAGTTCAATTTTTCTGTTCTGTCTGTATGACATGATAAATCATATCATAATTTATAATATGACAAATAACATGTAATATACATACGAGACATGTAATTTTGTAGAAAATAAGTGAAAATGAAACCCCACCTCAATTGATGTAGCGCGTGACCAAGTATGCACGCTTGACTTGTGAAATCTTAGGCTCGAAATTTCTCGTCGTTATCTACAATAAAATAATTTAATATTATTATTAAAGTATGAAAATATATATTAACACAAACTAAATAGATTAAAATATTTAAATTTGATTTAAAAATATGAAATTTGGGATATTAGAAATTGAACAGGGGTAAAATCAAAAGATAAAAGAGCTCAGGGGTTAAATTAAAATTTAGATTAAAATTAGGATATAAAATCCAACACTAAGTCAGATCTATCCCCAGATCTATCCCTCACGCCGCTTCCTCTCTTCTACTCCCTCTTCTTCTTCTTCAGTCGATCTTCACCCTCTTTTTTTTCAAAAACTCACACACACACACACACACACATTTGCACACACATACTCCACTCCTCCTGCACACACGCACATGATTTGAGCGGCGGATGTGACATCGGAGGTGTAGCGACTGACCAGAATTGCGGAAAGCATAAGGGCTTCAGCCCTTGACTTCCAGCGTGCGGTGATGGCAGGGTTGGTCGCGATTAGGGTTCTGGGCTCTGTCAATTTGCGCTTGATTAAAGGTTGGGTCTCATTTCGGGCATGGAGGTATCATGACTGGGCTAGAGTTTATCTTTGGTGAGTGGTTTGTTGCTGAAAAAAAATATCTGGTGGTTGGCTGCGGGTTTACGACGATGCGACGGCGATGGTGAACCGCTACAGTTCATCTCCTTCCTTTTTTTGAGAGTGATGGAAGGATTTTGGAAAAGCTTGAGTTGCAAAAGAAAATGAAAATATATATATATATATATATATACTTACAATTCTCAAGTTCTGCCGATTCTTCTTTGTAATGTCTCAATATGATACGATATATATTGTGTTTGGGAAGAATGAAGAATCTTATAACTTTGTATCATTTTAATGTTTGTAACTCCCCACTAATATCATTATAATTCCGTGTTTAAGTTTGTAATAAAGAGAGAAAACTGACAGAGAGAATTGAAGGGGGAAAATGCCTTCTTCTCATGACTTTTAGTTTCTCAAGGTGTTGGGCTGATTAATGATTCTTAAGAGTATTGGACTTTAATATTTTAAATATTCTGAGTATTGCTTATTTAAATATATAAATAATTTAATAATAAAATTTATAATAATGTTAATAATACTACTAACAATAATATCACTAATTCTAATAATATAAATAATTTGGGGTTATTAGAAGATATGACTTGTGGTCCGGGTCCGACGGAGCTCAACGCGGCGGTGGCGGCATTTCTTGAGGACCTCGACTATGAGATGGCGACGGCGGACATGGAGACCACGGCAGTGGTTGAAGGAGTTCCGGCTGAAAACCCGATTGGTCTCTCTTATATTTCTTATCGTGATTTTAGAATAGGGTTTTTGGTATTAATTGACTTGGGAAATTTGGTTTCCTATTTCTGACTTGTGTCTGTGTGATTGTTGAAGATGATTTGGTAGGGTGAAGACCAAGTATTTCTGACGATGGGCCTTGGTTGAGGAAAATGAAACTGGGAGACGAATTTTCTGTGAAAAATGAGATAATAGGCGTTCGTGATTAGAGAGATTCAGAAAGAATTTACCTGTTTGCTTATGTCAGTGCATAATAATTTTCTGTGTAAATTTTGGAGATGAGTGTTTGTTGCAAATGAGATTTTGGTGTGTGTGCGCGTGTATGTGATTCCTGTTTGCAACGTGAGTTGTGTACTGAGATTTTATATAATGTAATTTGGTTAACTGCTGTATCCCATGATGTTAAACTTCTCCTGAAGCTCCCTCTTGAAGCTCCCCTCTCAACTCCACTTCTGCTAACTGCCAACATATGAACATGGAGTTCCCAAATTTCTGATCGTGTGAAATATTTTTGTTTAGACCGGAGATTTTGGGCTTACCAGTAAAATAGGGATTGGGCTTCAAGACTTGGCCAAATTCAAGTTAGCCAACAATTTTCGGTTGTTGGCCTAAGAGTTACTCAATGAATTGGGTTAGAGTTAATTGAGAAAAATGGACTTGTTAATGATTGAGCTTAATGGACTTAGAGTAAATGTATCAATGATGCTCAACATGAATCTAGACTTATAATGAGTGGGCTCAATAATTAATTATAGGCCCAAAAATCAAAAATTAAATTTATTATTTAATATGCACCATATAAATATTTAATAAATTTAAAAATTATTTCTAAATTAGCGGGTATTACATCCTACTCCTGATGGAAAAATTTTCATCTTCAAAAATAGGATACGTACCATGATTAAGAAAATCGGGGTAGCAAGCTCGAAATTCCTCTTCACGCTCCCAAGTGGCTTCATCCTTGGTGTGATTTCGCCATTGAACCTTGACGAGCACTCTTTTTTTTATTCCTTAATGGAATAACTTTTCTGTCGACTATCGTAACTGGTTGTTCGACGTAGGTGATATTTTTGTTCACTTCCACCGTTGAATAGTTGATAACGTAACTTGGATCGGGAACGTATGTTCTCAACTGCGAGACGTGAAAAACATTGTGTACTGCTGAGAAATCTGGTGGTAATGCCAAATGATGCACCAAACCTCCAATTCGTTCGAGGATCTCAAATGGTCCGACGTATCTTGGTCTCAACTTGTTCCTCGATCCAAACTGTATTCCTCAATCCAAACTGTATAACTCCTTTAGTCGGGGCTACTTTCAAGAAAACCTTTTCTCCAACAATAAACTCAAGATCCTTCATTCGCTTTACGGCATAAGACTTCTGGCGATCTTGAGCTATCTTAATCCTTTCACGGATCATCTCGACTACGCCCATGGTCTCTTCGATTATCTAGGGACCTAAATTTTTTCTTTCACCTACTTCATCCCAATAAACTGATGATTTAGACTTTCTTTCATAAAGTGCCTCGTAAGGGGCCATTCTGATCGTTGCTTGAAAATTGTTATTATATGCGAATTCTACCAAAGGTAGTAACTGTTCCCAATCATTTCCCATATCTAGCACATAAGCTCTTAACATGTCTTCAAGTATCTGTGTCGTTCGTTCTGATTGGCCGTCAGTTTGTGGGTAATAGGATGTACTAAAATTTAATTTATTTCCCAATGTTTCCTGCAAACTTTCCCAAAAAATGTGATATGAAATGAGTATCCCTGTCTGAGACGATAGACACTGGTACTCCATGCAGCCTAACAATCTCTTTAATATAAAATTGTGCATACTAATACATTCGGAAGTTCATCTTTACCGGAATGAAATGAGCTGACTTTGTGAGGCAATCAACCACTACCCAAATTGTCTGATTTCCTCCTTCCAATCGGTGTAAGCTTACCACAAAATCCATAGTGATGTGTTCCCATTTTCACTCTAGGATGGAGTGACTTTAACAAACCAAATGGACGCTGATGTTCGACTTTCACCTGCTGACAAATAATACATCTCCTGACAAATTCAGCCACGTCTTTTTTCAAACCTGCCCACCAAATTTTTCCTTTCAAATCTTGATACATCTTTGTACTACCAGGATGAGCAGTGTACGGTGTGTTATGTGCCTCCTCCAAAATTACCTTCTTTAATTCCGTATTTTCGGGCACACAAATTCTTTCCTTGTAGTATATCGTGCCATCTTCTGATATACTGAATTCTTTATCCGCTCCATCTATAATATGCTCCTTCATTTTGATCAAGAAATTATCTTAACTCTGACCTTTCTTGATCTTCTCTCTCAAGGTCGGTTGTACTGTAAACGTCATTAAAATTACTTCCACCGGCTTTAACGGTGTAGCCATCTATAGGTTCATCTTTAAAAATTCTCTGACTAACTTCTCCTCCTTAGTCAGTATACAATTCAATTATCCTATAACCTTATGGCTTAGAGCATCTGCGTCCACACTCGTATTCCCTAGATGATAGTGAATTGTATAATCGTAGTCCTTTCACTAACTCCAACCATCTTCTTTGTCTCATATTCAGTTCATTTTGAGTGAATAAATACTTTAGGCTTTTATGTTCAGTATAGATCTCACATTTACCTCCGTAAAGGTAATGTTGCTATATCTTCAAGGCATGAACTACCGCAGCTAGTTCTAAATAACGTCGGATAGTTCAACTTATACAGCCTTAATTGCCTTGATGCATAGGCGATGACTTTACCTCGCTGCATCAGAACACATCCTAATCCTTGCTTGGATGCGTCACTATAGATCACGAATTCCCTCTACGGATCCAGAATTTTCAAAAATGAAGTTGAGGTTAATCTCCACTTAAGCTCTTGAAAACTTTCCTTACACTTCTCATTCCACATAATATGTTCTCCTTTCCTCATTAGTCGTGTCATCAGTGCGGCTATCTTAGAAAATCCATCAGTAAACTTCCTATAATATGCTGCTATCCCAAGACACTATGAATTATTGATACCCTATACGTTAATCAGATCGACTTCAATTCCTTGAGCAGTAACAACATGTCCAAGAAAAGCTACTCTCTTAAACCAAAATTCGCACTTGCTAAACTTCGCATACAACTTCTCCTTGCGAAGTACCTCAAATATTGTCTGCAGATGTTTATCATGTTCTGCTTCATCATTCAAATAAATTAGTATATCATCTATAAACACGATGACAAACTGATCCGAATAGGGTTGGAAAACTCTATTCATCAAGTCCATAAAGACTGTTGGGGCATTACTCAATCCAAATGGCATTACTACGAACTCGTAGTGGACATATCTTATTCTGAATGCAGTCTTCAGAATGTCCTCGTCTTTGATCTTTAATTGATGGTACCCTGACCTCAAATCTATCTTCGAGAACACTCCAGTACCTCCAAGCTGGTCAAATAAATCTTCGATTCGGGAAGTGGATACTTGTTTTATCGTGAGTCAATTCAACTCACAATAATCAGTACACATTCTCGTGCTTCTATCCTTCTACTTCACGAATAACATAGGTGCTCCCCAAGGTGAGACGCTTAGTCGGATATAGCCCATATTGAGTAACTCCTGAGTCTGCACCTTCAGTTCTTGTAGTTTCTTTTGTAATATCTGGATAATTGTTGAGTATTTTCATCTATATTTAAACCTTGTAATATTCGACTTTGTGGTATCTATAATCGAAGTATGATTTTTCCCGTATTCGTATTCCAAACAGTCATGATCATATTAGGAAGAATTTGAAAATTCATGCATGCAGCTACGTCATAACGTACGCTAGCAAATGAGCTTTACGTACGTTATGAACTGAGGATAGCGTACGCTATGGACGAAGCATAGCGTGCGTAAGAGGCAGTCAGACAGATAAGGTTGGTCGGCACATGGGCCATCTTGGGACGGGGACAGGGATAAGATTCCCCGCGTGGTCCGGACAGCTTTTTGAAAAGCAAGTCAACGAGGTTTAACATACGCTAAAGGACTAAGATAGCGTACGCTAAACAGAGCTTATTACGTACGTAAACGGTAATGGTTAACGTAAGTTAAGGAGGTCAAAACTGAGGCAGTAGCTACTGTAGGACGTTAACGCACGCTAAAGATTTCAGATAGCGTACGTTAAGGTGATAACATATGTAATGCTTTGAGGTTAACGTACGTAAAGGTCTGGGTTTTATAAATATGGCAGCACCCCATTTCATTTCAACTCGTTTCGTTTCATCCTTTGGCCGATTTTGCAAAGTCCAGAGAGCTTTCTCCCCCACATATAATCCTTATATAGCCTCTTCACCTAGTTTAGAAGATCGTAGACATCTCGCATTGGTGTTCAAGCCTACGGTGTCAAGTTCTACCGATCGTTTTCATCATTATTCTTCGTGAAAGGTATGTTGACACTAAACCCAACCTGGAATTCAGTTTCTTGAGTATGTTACTGAGATTATTACGTTTCAAGGATGTCGTAGTAATCGAATATCATGTTTTAGGAAGATTTGTTTGGTTATACTTGGATTGTTCTTCGTTGTTAAGAGAATCGTGATTGAACCTTGGCATGTTAAACCTATGATATAGTTTCTGAGATTTGTTGCACATTTTGGATGTCGATTCCGAGTCCCTTGTTTACCAATGTATTGTTAATACCATCACTTAGAATGGGGATATTCAAGAAGATGAATTCTTAGGGTATTCACTAAGAATAATCCATGTGTAGTATGAGGTGTTCTTCAAACGTAATTCATGACTTGTAATGATTTATGAACATGATGGTCTTCATAATAATGATTAGAACGAAGTGTGTTGATGGGTAACAATTGTTATGAACTTAAAAAGTTTGGCAAGAATGATCGCTTGTGGAAGAACGAAATTGTAGGGATGAATTAATCTAGAACTCGGTTGAAATGTGTTAAATAACCGAACCAAGTATTGGAATTGATAATCGGGAATCGAAGTGTAAATTTTTGTTGATTTGAATATCCTTGAACTCGTAGACGTCGACCTTCATATCCGTTATGGTATTTGGCTCGCATGAAATATGTTCTTAGTTCGACCGAGCGTTCGTCAAAGGAGTTGAACCGTGAACCGGCTAACTTAGAGTGTTAAACCAGATGTAGTAGACGTTAGATGTTCGTACATTCAAATTTGTTACGTAAATCGTTATTTTTCTATTGTTCAAGGTTCGAGGTTTGCGAACGATTAGTCGAAGGAGCGACCTTCGAGTTTATTGGAGTCGTTGGAATATTTATCTCTTGCCACCTTTCTAAGGCAAGTACCTTAATTATATTTATTCGTATGGATGTTGGTTATGTTGATTGTTGTATTATGCATATGTGTTGTGATTGTTTGTCCACCATGAGTTGGTCCGACGGGATCATCATGGAAATCTATAGTTGTGTGCGCTGGATCGTTGGATAGGTATTTCCACCATGCGTTGGTCCGACGGGATCATCATGGGAATCTATAGCTGTGTGCGCTGGATCGTTGGAATACCATGAGTATGTTGAGATAGATATGATATGTTGTACATTGTCACAGTTTCTCGTTGGAGAGACTTGTCGTGATTATTGTTGATATTATTGACGTTATTATTCAGGGATTGTTGAATAAATCATTGTTGTATAATTATCGTACTTGTACTAGCATCGTTGTGCTGGACCCTTCGAGGGTGAACATTTGTTTTATGTTCAGGATCCATAAGAGCGGGGAAACAACCACTAGAGTTGCATGACGACGAAGGTGCAGAGTGATGTTACGGCCGGATTAATTTGTCGTATGTTTGTGTTGTTTTAATAAAATCCTCGAGTACGTTGTCATTTGTGATGTTGGGTTTGGTCATGTATTAATATTCACCGTTTGACGTTTGTCTTTCAGTACTGTTTACAGACTCGTGTTGTATTTTATTTCTGCTGCCGTTGTTTGTTGGTATTTGTTATTGTCATTTCATTTCCTCAGCCTTGTAAATTCTTACGTAAGGAATTTACGGCGCTGTAATATTCTTGAATATATCGGGGGTGTTACACCGTTGGCGCCATCCTATACGGGGCCTTTGATACATGGGATACTCCATGCACCAATTCAATTGTAAACTCCAATTGTCAATCCGGTGGAACACCCGGCAAGTTCTCCGAAAAAGCGTCTGAATAATCCTTAACAATATGAACGTCTTTGATCGTTTCCTCCGACTTTGGCTCCCCTATGATATTCACCAGATGTCCTTGACAATTTTCTTTACGCAACACCTTTGTTGCTTTCATGACTGACATCACTAGAGGGGCTTGGCTATGCTCAATCCCTTGGAAAACGAACTCTACTCCGACTGCTGGATGCAATACCACGCTCCTCCTTGTGCAATACAATCCATACCCAAGACAACATCAAAGTTATTCATCTCTATTACGTATAGATCGGCTAGGTATAAGTGTTCATTTATCTCTATAGTTATATTGTTAGCTATATCGTCAATAGGAATTACTTCTCCCCCTGGTATACTAGGCTTAAGGATTTCTAAAGATTTTCTATTTCTAAATCCAGTCATGCTAAACAACTTCTTAGAGATAAATGAATGGGATGCGTCAGTATCAAATAACACCAAAGCAGGAATTTCAGCGATAAATAACATACCTGACATCGTCCCGGGCTTCTCCTTGTCAATCTCAGATAGACTGTACATACAAGCCTTTCTCCCGGAACCTTGATTCTAGACCCTCATGTCTGGGCATTATTATTTTATGGGCACTGAGAGATCATGTGTCCTTCTTCATGACAATGATAACATCGATTTAGTCTTTGTATGCAAATTCCCTGGTGCATTTTTCCATACTTGGAGCAGGTTGGGTAGTCGTACTGTGTCTTTGGCCCGTATGGTCCTTCCTACCACTCTTCTTGTTGTTATTATTGTTACTCTGTCCCTGCCACGTCCTCTTGTTTGAATTCACGATTGGTAGAGCCCTAGCCTTTTCCATATCTAAGCTAGCTGAGATATCGTTGGCATTGGAAACAACTTCCTTATATGTCATCTTTCCATGACTATCCAGATGATGTCGAATTTTTCTTACAGTCCATCACGAAATCTCTGTGCTTTCATGTCCTCAGTCTCAATCATGTAATATCCGGATTTATTATTGAGTATTTCATCTGTATTTGAACCCTGTATTATTTCGGAATTGTGATATCGATGATTGAAGTATGATATTTCTCGTATTTGTATCCTTGTACATGAGTATGGCAACATGTAAATTTTTCCATGCAAATACGTGATAACATACGTTAACAAGGGTAGCTTAACGTACGTTATCTGTCGGAAATAGGTATGCTACGAATGTAGCGTAGCGTGCGTTACCAGTCAATAATTGAGCTAGACGGCTGTCACATGCGCCAGCCGGACATGGGTCCGGATAAGATTCCCTCGGATGAACCTGGACACTTTTGAAGTCAACGTTTGTTAACATACGCTAAGGAGCATGTCTAGCGTACGCTAAAGGATGTTGCTTACGTACGTAACATGATGGTTTAACGTACGTAATCGTGTACAGAATGAGAACAGTTAACTATCAGTGGACGATAGCGTACGCTAAGAATGTTGGCTAGCGTACGCTAAGAGACTAACGTACGTTATGCATGATGGCTAACGTATGTTAAGGTCAGAAAATTATAAATAAGACATCAGCCCACTTCATTTCAGCTCGTTGGTTTCACTTAGCCTTCAACATACTTCGTGTCCAGAGACATTCCAGCCTCCTTAAACTTTTATAGACCATCTCTACTGGATCATTGAAGATTGGAGATCATTATTATTGATCATTGAAGAGGAGAAACATCTTGGATTGGCAAACAAGCAACCGGAGTTGGATTCTACCTATTGTCTCGGTGTTTTCTTCATCTTAAGGTATGTTATACTATTTCCAACCTTGAATTCGTGCTTTTAAAGATATGAAGATCATGCTATCAAGATATTAAGTTCCAGAGATGATTTATTCGTCCAACATCATGTTTAGAAGATTGAGATGATTATGCTTTAAGTACCTTGGTTAAGAACATCATAATTTGAATCTTGTTACGATGAACAAGTAAAGGAAGTTTCTGACATTGGTAATCCGAATTTAGAAGGTGTCTTCATAGTAATCACGGACTTGGCTTTAACATCTTTATTGTTAGACGAATCTAAGAGATTGATCATGGAAGGATTTGTCTTGTAAAGATGGAGTGTTAAACAAACTTCAAGATGATAGTTTTGATTGATATAAATGTATTGATATCGACCGTTAGGCCTTCCGAATTATGCATGAAGAATAGTAATCGAAATTGAATATGGTGTTATGATGATATACGTATTCTTGAATTCGAAGTTGTTGTTATCCGTAAGATCATTCATAACTGTATGAGCATGATATGTATGGAGATAATGTACGTTGATCAATGAGAATTTCGTAAGCTTCACCACATCGAGGCGATCGTCGCCCGGTGAAAGCGTGTGCGTGCTTAGCATACGCTAAGCTATGTATCTTACGTACGCTAACGGGCAAGGTTAACGTACGCTACGTTTGGTACGTAACGTACGTTATATCATCAGACGAGTCAAGTTGACTGATCAGTGAGGGACTGTCGATGCATGGTTAGCGTACGCTAGAACTTGTATCTTACGTGCGCTAACGAGTAGGCTTAACGTACGCTACCAAGGCTACGTAACGTACGTTAAGCAGGTCAGACAGGTTACGTTTTATGAACTTTCGACCGTAACTTGGATTGTTAGATGTTTCGTTCGACATGAGATAAATTCCATATTATTTCTTTTGCTAAGTTTCGAGCTTTGCTACGTGATTGATCGAATGGGCGACCTTCGAGCGTTTTGATATTCGTGGGAGTATTATTTCTGGTCATCAAACCGAGGCAAGTACATTAATTGTTTTATGTATTGATGGTATATATATTGTCGTGCATATATATCGTTGTTGTATGTCCACCTCGTGTTGTATGTCCACCTCGTGTTGGAGGGCATAGCATGAATAACAATTATATCAATATATAACTTGAGCATGTAAACATATACTTGTATTTGGTATGAAAAACATGTGACTGCATGTTAATCATAAATATAACATATTACCTATACAATCCAAATAAAGCAAATAAAATCGACAAATAATAATTCCCACCTGAAATTGAGATGACTTGAGTGCGGATGCATGCTTATGAATCTTCGTAATCATGCCCTTGGTTCTCGTATCCTACAATTAAAATAGGAATATAACTAAATATTGTATTTTATTGGAAAAAATAGGATTTTGTGAAGTAAAAGAAAATTAAGGATAAAGACACATCTGATTTATTTGAAAAACTTGAAATTTGGTGGGTTGAAGGATTATTGATATTTGGACTGCCTTGAATACTTAATTGACTAAAATTAGAAGTGAGCTGGATGGGAAAATAGAACATTGGGTTAACAAAAGAAGATAATTGGGCCGGAGGAGATATTGGCCCAACCGACTGGGGTTAAAATTGGCCAAACCCGATTCCCTTCATCACCGCCCGTTCATAACCCAGAATTAGAGATTCATTAGGCTAGCGGGTGGAGTATCGGGTGTTCTCCACTATAAATCGAAGCAGCGACCATACTCAATAGGGTTCGGGGTCCGATTCGGCTTCCCACAATCCTATACCGGGATCCTGGCGGAAGAAGATATGACTTGTGGTCCGGGTTCGATGGAGCTCAACGCGGCGGTGGCGGCATTGCTTGCGGACCTCGACTATGAGATGGCGACGGCTGATATGGCAACCACGGCAGTGGTTGAAGGAGTTCCGGCTGAAAACCCGATTGGTCTCTCTTATATTTCTTATCGTGATTTTAAAATAGGGTTTTTGGTATTAATTGACTTGGGAAATTTGGTTTCCTATTTCTGGGCAATGGGCCTCGGTTGAGGAAAATGAAACTGTGAGACGAACTTTCTGTGAAAAATTAGATAATAGACATTTGTGATTAGAGAGATTCACAGAGAATTTACCTGTTTGCTTGTGTCAGTGCATAAGAATTTTCTATGTAAATTTTGGAGATGAGTGTTTGCTGCAAATGAGATTTTGGTGTGTGTGTGTGTGTGATTCCTGTTTGCGTGAGTTGTGTACCGACGATTGAGATTTTATATAATGAATTTGGTTAACTGCTTTACCCATGATGTTAAACTTCTCCTGAAGCTCCCCTCTCAACTCCACTTCTGCTGACTGCCAACGTGAAATTTCTGATCGTGTGGAATATTTTAGTTTGGGCTGGATAATTTGGGCTAACTAGTAAAATAGGGATTGGGCTTCAAGACTTGGCCAAATTCAAGTTAGCCAATAATTTTCGGTAAGAGTTAGACCCTCTTCTTTTGAACTTATTTTTCAATTTTTCAGGTCAGTTTATGTTCATTCAGTTCAGTTCACTTCAGTTCAGTTCAGTTATTATTATTATTTTTAATTATTATTATTAATAATAATAATCTTGGTTATTATTATTGTTATTGTTACTAATAATATTTACTATTATTATTAATAATATTTATTATTATCGTTGTTGTTGTTGATTATTATTATTATTATTTATCATTATTATCATTGTTATTAATTATTTTAATATTAAAATAAAATCTTCAAGGGGTCAAACGGGTCCTATATTGGCTCCGCTTCTGAACGTAGACATCATCATGCTGTCATTTTGGATTGACAATAATTTTATTTAATTTTTTTCAAAAACAAGTGTTTGTATCTCGCAAACTATTTGATGTTTTAGCTATAATTTATATTTTTCCTTTACCCTTATCAAACAGATCTCAGCTGGTCAGTTATATTTTATTATATTATTATTTTTATTACTATTATATTATATTTGTTATTTTTATTTTATTGTTATAATATTATTATTATTTATCCTTAATATATATATATATATATCATTTCGATTCAAATCATTTAGTTGATTCGATTCATTCAAATTCAATCAAAGAATGTTCTTACTCAATGAATTGTCTTAGAGCTAATTGAAAAAAATGGACTTGTTAATTATTGGGTTTAATGGACTTAGAAATTATTTCTAAATTAGCGGTATTACAAATACTATCGGTATCAATAATAATAATAACAATAATAAAATTATTAATAATTCTACAAATTATATATAATACTATTGATAATACTGATATTAATAATAAAAATAATTAATAATAAAATTAGATAATAATATAGACAATAATAATTATTATTATTTATATTACAACAACAATAAAAATAATAATAGCAAGATTAATATTATTAATAATAATAATTATATATAATATTTCTTGATAATATTGGTTACTATAGATAATACTCCTAGTAATTAATCGTATTAGAAAATAATATACAACAGTAATATAATTATCTATATTACAACAATTAACTAATAATAGTAATACTAAGGTAAACAATTATAATAATTAGTATATATAATATAATTGATAATAATAATTGGTAATTGATTCGAAATCTGAACTGAATTGAGTTGAACTGAACTGAACTAAAGTTCGCTTAACTGAACTGAACTAAACTTGATTAAACTGAAGTGAAATAAAACTCAAAAGAACAGCGTTTAAATACTATTATTTTATATACTATAAGAATATCCTTAAAAATATTGACTTTTAATAATTTTTAATTATATATCATTAAATATATTAATAGTCAAATACTCCCTCCGTTCGGGAATCAAATTCTCGAAGTGACACTAACACATTAATTAGAAAATGTGATAAAGTGGAATAATGTAGAGTAAAAGTTTGAGGGTAAGAGTAATGAAAAAGTGGAATAAATTTATTTTAGTGGGATAAAATTATTTTGAGTGGGTCCACCAATAATATTTGGTGGTAAATTTGTGTAAAAGAAAAGGATATTATGATACAAAAAGTAAAACAAGAATGGGGAATTCTAGGGTTCACCCTTCCTTGTATTTGGTTAACATACACCACCTTAAGATGTACTTAATTATAACCATTGGATTAATAGTAAATTTATTATAAATGATTGTACTAAATCTTAACCACATATATTATAATTGTAGTACATTATATTTTTATATATATTCTGAAAAGTAAAAAAATTTTTGAAACATTCTGAAAAAAATAAAAAAAATCTGAAAAATTCGAAAATTTTTTAAAAAAATCTGAAAAAAAATTCGGACCTTTTATTTTTTAAGAAAAAATTATCTGGAATAAATATTAAAAATCAAATCTTTTATTTAAAATTGAAAATTAAAAAGTAAAAAATAAAAAAAATTCTGAAAGTTTTGGATAATTTAAAAATCGACAAAAAATACTTTTATTTTTTAAGAAAAAGATATGGAATAATATTAAAAATCAGAATTTTTATTTAAAATTCGAAAATAAAAAGTAAAAATAAAAAATTCTGAAAAATTTAAAAATCGACAAAAATATAAGAATAATATTAGAAATCGAATTTTTATTTTTTAAAAAATATATGGAATAATATTAGAAATCAGAATTTTTATTTAAAATTCGAAAATAAAAAGTAAAAATAAAAAATTCTGAAAATTCTGGAAAATTTAAAATCTAAAAAAATCAGAACTTTTATTTTTTAAAAAAAAATATCTGGAATAATAATATTAAAAATCAGATCTTTTATTTAAAATTCAAAAATAAAAAGTAAAAGTTCTTATTTTTAATATTATTATTTTCAGAATTTTCAAAATTTTATTTTAAATTTTCCAGATTTTTTTTATTTTTTATTTTATATTTTTGAATTTTAAATAAAGGATCTGATTTTTAATATTATTGTTCAAGATAATTTTTCTTAAAAAATAAAATTTCTGCTTTTTTTTTTCAAATTTTTTAAATTTTGCGGAATTTTCCGCAATTTTCAGAATTTTTTTTATTTTTTTCAAATTTTTTCGATTTTCCGGAACTTTTCAGATTTTTTTTATTTTTTAGATTTTTCAAAATTCCGTAGTGGAATATAGACAAATTCATAAATAAAAAATTACCGAGTTGGAAAAAATAAAAAAATTATGTAGGTGTGAAATTTATTTTTTAATATAAAAAATAAAAGGTTAAATACGTAATTTCAATTCTAAAAGTACGACTCTAACAAAATACTTGTACTAGATTACAATATACATATGGCTAAGATTTAGTATTACTGATTTCATTATAGTTACAATTAACGGTGAGAATTAAGTACATTTTAACTTGATATATATTCACCAAGTACATTCTTGGTGGACCGCAGAACTACCCAACAAGAATTTGATTCAAGGACAAAAATTAAAAAAGAATCGTAAATTTAATTCACGGAGGTAGTACTCCCTCTGTACGCAACCTATGTGCAATAATTTCCTTTTCCATCCGTCCGCAACTTATGTGTATTGTTTATTTTTGACAATTTTTTTATCCTTTCACAATACAAGTGAGTCCATTTACTCCACTCACAACACATCCTATCAATTAAGTCAACTCAAATATTAAAATCTATATGGTTCAAAAGAGCAGCGGAGGAAGGAAGTATATCTTTTGAAGTCCGCGCATAACATAAAGTGCAAACTAATAAAGGGATGGGGGAGTATAGAACTGTTCTGTTTCTTTCACTTTTTTAAATGAAAGGAAATTAAAAGAGACTAAACTTAAAAGCACAGGCGGTATTTCATCTTCCCCAAAACCTAACCCTCCACCCCCCCCCCCCACCTACCCCCCCCCCCCCCCCCCCCCAATACTCATTTTCACCATCGTCTGACGGCTTGTCCACAATCCAGGTTCACGCAATATGTTTGATTTATGGAAATTGGCTATTTAGTCTGCCGGTGGCCTTTGTCTTTTTGGATAATCTGGAATGTTCCTTCTCCTTTTTATCGAATTTTATATGCGAGCTGTGCTTGATTTAATTCTTTTGTTATTGAAAGGAAATTAATATATTTTTTTGTGCATTTTTTTTTCTTTTATAATTTTATTGTTACTATGATATTGATAGATAGTTTACTGTGTGAAGTTCATAGTTGTAGTCCATTAGCATGGTTGTCTTTGCTTTGAGAGATCTGTTTCAGTAGGTTATCAGTTTTCTAGTAACTTTTCTTCTACTGCCAAATATCATTTCATTTGATATTGAAATTTGAAAATATAGCTTCAATAGTTTCTTGCAAAAACTTGTATAAGACCGTCATATAGATCCTACTCCGGACAACAAGTCGGGTCATATGCACACATCTTTCATCGACATATGAGCCTTAATCTCAAAATCATTTGGGGTCGGGTAATATGAATCATCCTTCTTTTTAAACTGTCAGTGGTGGGGAAATGAGTTCTAATTTTTAATGATTGTTATCACAGTCATCTTCTACGGGTTTTTGGCTTAGCTAAAAGGATATGATGCAGTTTCATGACCGCAGCTATTGTAACACCCCCAAGGCATTCAGGGCATATTACAGCGCCGTGGACCCCACACTGTGGAATCCACCCGGCTAACATACCAATAAGACCTTTGCCAACGACAACAAATTATCAATAAAATGACGACTCAAAATAAAAGACTACAATCCGACCAATAGGATCCAACAACAATCCATTTCCCAAAACGGGAACACAACATTGACGATTTTACAAAAGAAGTACTCGAGTACTTAAACCAATTTTTATAATACATAAATCCCAAAATCAGACATCAATAACAATAACCGACAGACATGACACCGAAATTCATTTACTGGACAATATCATGCTTGCCCATCATCCTCATACGGCTCGAGTGCTCGCTTGTCCCCGCGATCAATACCTGAAATACAAAAAGTATTTCCCCCATTTAAGGGTTAGCGACAAGCTGCTAGTGCAAGTACAATCCATTTGAACTACATTCTAATCGGATGAATATATGCGCCAAAAAAAAGTCATTTTAGAAACCATTTTATATTAGGAATATTTACGATGCACACACAAAACACATTATCTCCAACAAATCATAATTCAAAGTTAACAGGTGGCACGAGACTCACGGCCATCGTACCCATGAGCCCGTCGGACATCCCCAGGTGGCTAACCACGATTCGTGATACGCACACACACGGCAATACGTATCCCTAGAGGTCCGTCGGACCGTCCCTAGGTGAACATACACATATCTCTCCACAACAACCACATATAGCCATAATTCAAATACTAGAACATGTAAACAAATGTAAAGTACTTGCCTTTGAGACATTCTCGAAGTAACAGAGATGAAACACGACTACGAACGGTCCGGTGGAAAGCGGCGGTTCTGACGAAGGATCAAGCACAACCACGAGGAAACGACGAGAATGAACCTAACGATTCGAATAGCACAATCACAACCACTTCTAAACGATTACGGAAATGGAATACACCCGAAAACCCGCCTACGATTCATGTATATTCATACCAAAATAACAACGAGGGTGGACCACAACCAAACCCTTTCGATTCCGTACAAATCCACAAAATATCCATGAATCCGTAGGAAAACTAAAGATACTAACAATATCAATCGTATACATCATGAATCCACCAACAAAACGGAACGAATCGGAAGAAAAACCCAAAACCCCCAAATTAATCGAAATAGGGTTTTAGAGCATTACCTTGGAAGATTCGAGTACTAAGATCCGTAGAACGCGCGTTAGATTGATTTCCCGAGCTTCACAACCGAAAAGAAATGATGGAAATCGATTCCCGGATGAAGAACTCTCCCCTCTATACCCTCTCTCTCGCGCAGATGAAAAATGGGGATGGAAATGGCCGATTTCGCCTAATAAAGGCAATGCACGATTGACCGCCGTGTGCAGCGGCAGGCAAGTGTGCCGCGGCACGAGCCAAGAAAATACTCCCGTGTTTTCGCGTTGTGCAGCGGCACGGCTGCGTGTGCCGCGGCACACGGCATTGGGTTTTGGTCGCGGAAGACACACGAGTGTGCCGCGGCACGGATAGGTGTCTTGCGCGCACTGCTGCCGCGGCTTGCCGGATGGGTGTGCCGCGGCACACAGCATGATTGTCCAGACCAACATTGGAGAAATTTGTGTCGCGGCGCACGCACCTTATCTTGCCGCGCCCACACCCCATCTTGGGTCCAAAATGATAAAAATAATCCGGAAGAGAATAAAAGCGATAGGAATCAATATTTGGGGACCAACAACACGCAATGGATCCATGGCAACCCCGAAACGGCGGTTCCGCTGCACAACAACAACGAGGATACGGTTCAACGGTTTGTGAAAGGACACGCCGAAAAGTACACGAGGGTCACTACGATCAAGAAATACACCAAAAGCGAAAATACAAGGGAAAGAAAATACGGATATTACATTCTACCCCTCTAAAAATAAGTTTCGTCCCGAAACTTAAGAAACAAACAACTCGGTACCTAGACGCATGCTATCCTCGGTTTCCCAAGTTGCTTCCTCGACGCCGTGTCTCGACCACGCACCTTGACCAAAGGTATGGTCTTATGCCTCAATCGTTTCTCACGATGCTCCAAAATCTTCAAAGGCGCTCCTCAAAAGTAACATCTTGACAATATCAATCTCGCCATAGTCGATGACGTGACTAGGATCCTAACATATTTCCTCAATGGGAAACATGAAAAATGCTATGAACATGACTCAAAGCCGGAGGTAACGCCAAACAGTACGCCAACCCACCTACTCGCTCGAGGATCTCAAAGGGCCGATAAATCTCGGACTCAACTTCCCTTTCTTCCCAAAACGAAAACTCCCTTCGTCGGCGACACCTTTAGCAAAACGTGGTCTCCCACCTCGAATTCCAAAGGTCGACGACGGACGCCGCATACGACTTCGCCGACTCAAGGCCAACATCCGTTCTCGAACTAATTCTATCTTCCGTCTCGTCTCTAACACGACATCCGGCCTCCCACCAAATCGGACGCCTCATTCCAACAAATAGGTGATCGACATCGCGCCCATAAAGTGCCTCATACGGTGCCATCCGACCGACGCGTGCCAACCGTTGTTGTCGTGAATTCGATCACGGCAAATGTTCCTCCTACTACTACTCCGGCCGAGAGCACAAGCACGCAACAAGTCCTCGAGCGTCTGGATAGTGCGTTCCGACCGTCCATCCGATCGGGATGAAAAGAGGTACTCAATTGTAAACGGTACCCAACGCCTTATGCACCGCCCCGCCAAAAGTGCGATACGAAACGGCCATCACGATCCGAAACGATAGACTGAGTACCGTGAAGTCTCACAACTGCGATAAATATACGGCCACTTCTCCGGCCCCAAGTGTCCTCGATGCCCGTAAAATGTGCCGACTTGGTCGACGATCGACAATCACCCACACCATATTCATACCGGTCTTCGTTCTCGGTAAGCTCGTGACAAAATCCATAGAGATGTCCTCCCACTTCCATTCCGAACGAAGTGGTTTCAATAATCCTACTGGCCGATGCTCGATCTTGACTTGCCGACAAGTTAAACACTTAGCCACAAACCGAACTACCTCTTTCTTCATATCGTTCCACCGTAAATTTTTCCTCGATCTATATACATTTTACTCGAGCCGGATGGATCGAGTAAGGTGACGCATGAGCCTCTCGCATAATACTGTCTCATTTCCGAGTCGTTCGAACACACAACCGACCTCGGAATCTCAACACTCCGTCCTCATGAATAACGAATCCCGGGCTTTCCCCTTCTCTACACTCTCCCGGTCAATAAACATCGGGTCCTCCAACTGTCCCGATTTAATGTCCTCGACTGAGACGAAGAAATCTCAAGAGTACGCAATCGCCTAACTCTCTGCAAAGACAACCTCAATGCTCAACCTCGTAAACTCACGCTGAAGTCCCGATCGGGCCGTGAGTAACTCAAGTGCCCGATGCGATACCGATTTCGGCTCAAGGCATCTGCTACCACATTAGCCTTGCCGGATGATAGAGGATCTCAAGATCGTAATCCTTAATCGCCCAACCATCTCCTCTGTCTCATATTAAGCTCTTTTTGCGTGAAAATGTACTTGAGGCTCTTGTGATCGGTGAAAATCGACACGACGAGCCATACAAGTAATGACGCCTGATTTTCAACGCAAACACAATGCGGCCAACTCAAGATCGTGCGTAGGGTAATTCAATTCATACGGTTTCAACCGACGGAAGCATAAGCAATCGTCCTCCCGTCTTTGCATAAGTACGCATCCGAGCCCTCGCCCGAAGCATCACTATAAACCGAGAAACCATCATTACCACTCGGTAAAGCCAAAACAGGAGCGGTCGTCAACCGCTTCTTCAACTCCTCAAAACTATTCGCCTCTCATCGGTCCACACAAATTTCTCGACTTCAGAACAATCGAGTCGGAGGTCGAGCAAGTTTAGAGAACCCCTCGACGAACCTACGGTAATACCCGGCTAACCCCAGAAAACTGCGAACCTCTTTCACGTTCTTGGCGGCGCCCAATCCAACATCGCCTCTACCTTATGTGGGTCTACCCGAACACCTCTACGAGACCACATGACCGAGAAACATAACTTCCCGTAACCAAAACTCGCACTTTGAGAACTTCGCAAACAGATGCTGAGTTCTCAAAATATCTAACACCATATGCAAATGACGGGCGTGTTCCTCCTCGCTTCTCGAGTAAATCAGGATGTCGTCGATAAAAACGACTACACACTTATCGAGGTACTCGATAAAGACTTTGTTCATAAGTCGCATGAACACGGCCAGTGCGTTGTTAGCCCAATAGGCATAACTACTAACTCGTAGTGACCGTATCTCGTCGGAAAGGTCGTCTTCTAATATCGGTATCCTTCACTCGGAGCCGATAATACCCCGATCTCAAATCAATCTTCGAAAACACGGTCGCTCCTTGCAATCGATCAAACAAGTCATCAATCCTCGGGAGCGGATATTTGTTTTTGATGGTCACTTTGTTTAACTCTCGGTAGTCGATACACAAACGAAGTGACCCATCCTTCTTCTTTACGAATAGACCGTGCGCCCCAAGGCGAAGCGCTCGGTCGAATATATCCCATGTCTAGCAACTCTCCCAATTGTTTCTTCAACTCAAGCATCTCGGCAGCGCCATCCGGTATGGCGTCTTAGAGATAGTGTCGCACCCGGCTCTAAATCGACGGCAAATTCAACCTCTCGGTCCGGTGGCAAACCCGCAACTCATCCGGAAAACGTCGGGATACTCACATACTACCTAATAGACGAGAGTTCGACTCCCTCTTCTTTCGATCTCAAAGCGTAACACCAATAACCCGCAACCTCCTCGAAGAAGTCTCACCGCCTCAAAGCGCCGATCGGTAATCTCTCGCTACCCCGCTACGCCCCACAAAAGAATGCTCGGTACCATCGTAGGCTAACATCGAAACAGTCCTCGTTCTATAATTCATGATCGCCCATGACGGTCCAAACAATCCTCACCTAATCAAATCCTCATCTCTAATATCTACCACAATCGATTAGAAGGCCAAACCCTCCCCGCGATACTCACCGGAAAATCTCTAACCTCACGATCCCCACGATGCTATCCCCACTAGAAGTTTAACAACAAAAGGCTCACAAGTAACAAGGCAATCAACATGCAAAGCGACGCACACAATCCATAGATATAAAAGAATGCGTAGCACGAATCGAACAATACTAAACAGGATGATCAAGGATGTGGACGGCACTGTGGCCACCGTCGCGTCAGATCTCCCGCTCGTCTCATCTCATACACACGGGCGGAATGCACTCGCACTGACGCTCCCCTCTGTAAGGCCGACCACGACCTCGACCTCTACCAAAACTCTGCGGCCGAGGAACTGCTTCGGTGCTCGATTCACACTCGGCTCTCCCGCACTGGAGCAGATATCCGAGTAATCGAGCCCGAGCCGCATCCGTACAAAACTTAGCACGGTGACCCATACGACCACAAGCAAGACACTGGATCGGAGGCCTATCACACTCACTCATCATGTGGCCCGGACGACTGCGGTTGAAGCACGTAGGACCACGAACTAACCAGCAGAGCAGATCTAGAACCGTTTCTCGACCAACCGATGGCGATCGACTCAAGACTCGCGAACTGCATCGAGTCCCTGATACCCTCCCGACTTGCCTCCCGAAACCGACCGATGGTTTTCTGCTTTCCTTCGTTGCCGTCTCTGCAGCCAAAACGACATCTCATAAGCCATAGCTTTATTCTCGATATTCCTTCAAAGTCGTGCACCCTGCACGGACATGTAGTGGCGCACTCTCGGTTTCATCCGCATGTCAAAGTGGCGGATCTTATCGAGCTCATCGCGGACTTGGTTCCTCACGTAATGTAATTGCCGATTGTAGTCTTTGATGGCTTGAGATATAGGTACATCTTGGGGCTTAGCCTCAAAGAAGGCTCGGATCCTCCTCTTTCACGCCACGGCACTCGTCTTCCATCGATCCCTAACTCGCCCACGTAGTCGCCGGCCACGCGGTTTCACCGCCCGCCACCACGCCGCCGCCTCCTTGGCGAGGAAGTACCGAGCAATGGGTACTTTCCTCTCCTCGGGCAATTAGCGCCTCAAACACTTTCTCCATCTCGAATACCAATTCTCCCAACCAAGGGCTCAAGCACCATCAAACCGCGAGGACGATACGAATCACGCCCCAAGTAGTTTATCATTACCGGATCCAGAGGGCGAACCGGGTTGGCATTAGCATGGCCGACTGTAACGGCCTGAGCCGCAGCGTCATCCGGTTCGCTACTTGCCGCAATATGTCGCCACTCCAACATTCTCATGAGCATTACCGAGCTAGCAGATCGTCCTGCCGACCTCCGAACTAGGGGAACACTGCTCGACAAAGAGGGCATCGCCGACCGGTTCCCGAGTGATCGGACATGGCCGCCCACCGCGGCGCCACGTCCCCTACCGCGTCGCGGCCCGCGTCCTCTACCAAGAGGAATTCAAGAAGCAACGGTTAAGTACAATTCAAACGCGAAACGCAAAAGATACTAAGACGAAATAGAACAAAACGGTGAAACGAGTCAAGTTAGGGAAACTTACGAGCACCGCGCATCGAGATGATGGCATAACGGTGATACTGTCCCAAAACGACACTTAACTAGACCCAAATAACCGACACTTAGGTATCCATAAACCTAAGCTCGATACCATATTCTCGTAACACCCCAAGGCATTCGGGGCATATTACGGCCGTGGACCCCACACCGTGGAATCCACCCGCTAACATACCAATAAGACCTTTGCCAACGACAACAAATTATCAATAAAATGACGACTCAAAATAAAAGACTACAATCCGAACAATATGATCCAACAACAAACCATTTCACAAAACTGGAACACAAAATAGACGAATATACAAAAGAAGTACTCGAGTACTTAAACCAATTTTTATAATACATAAATCCCAAAATCAGACATCAATAACAATAACCGACAGACATGACACCGAAATTCATTTACTGGACAATATCATGCTTGCCCATCATCCTCATACGGCTCGAGTGCTCGCTTGTCCCCGCGATCAATACCTGAAATACAAAAAGTATTTCCCCCATTTAAGGGGTTAGCGACAACTGCTAGTGCAAGTACAATCCATTTGAACTACATTCTAATAAGATGAATATATGCGCCAAAAAAAAAGTCATTTTAGAATCCATTTTATATTCAGTATTTTTTTGGATGCATACAAAAAACACATTATCTCCCACAATTCATTATTGTATGTTAACCGTTGGCACGATACTCAAGGCATTCGTACCCGGCATAGCCCCGTCGGACATCCCTGGTGGCTAACCACGCTCGTGATACGCACACACACGGCAATACGTATCCCTAGAGGTCCCGCTTGACCGTCCCTAGGTGAACATACACATATCTCTCCACAACAACCACATATAGCCATAATTCAAATACTAGAACATGTAAACAAATGTAAAGTACTTGCCTTTGAGACATTCTCGAAGTAAGAGATGAAACACGACTACGAACGGTCCGGTGGAAAGCGACGGTTCTGAGCGAAGGATCAAGCACAACCACGAGGAAACGACGAGAATGAACCTAACGATTCGAATAGACAATCACAACCACTTCTAAACGATTACGGAAATGGAATACACCAAAACCCGCCTACGATTCATGTATATTCATACCAAAATAACAACGAGGTGGACCACAACCAAACCCTTTCGATTCCGTACAAATCCACAAAATATCCATGAATCCGTAGGAAAACTAAAGATACTAACAATATCAATCGTATACATCATGAATCCACCAACAAAACGGAACGAATCGGAAGAAAACCCAAAACCCCCAAATTAATCGAAATAGGGTTTTAGAGCATTACCTTGGAAGATTCGAGTACTAAGATCCGTAGAACGCTGCGTTAGATTGATTTCCCGAGCTTCACAACCGAAAAGAAATGATGGAAATCGATTCCTGATGAAGAACTCTCCCCTCTATACCCTCTCTCTCGCGACGCAGATGAAAATGGGGATGGAAATGGCCGATTTCGCCTAATAAAGACGAATCGCATTGACCGCCGTGTGCCGCGTACGCCAAAGTGTGCCGCACAAAGCCAAGAAAATACTCCTGTGTTTTCGCGTTGTGCAGCAAGATACTGCGTAGCCGCAGACACGGCATACTGGGTTTTGGTCGCGGAAGACACACGAGTGTGCCGCGGCACCGGATAGTGTGCCGCGCACCGCCTCGGCGCCGTGCCGCGGCACGATGGGTGTGCCGCGGCACACGCATGCATTGTCCGACCAACATTGGAGAAATTTGTGTGCCGCGGCGCACGCACCTTGTGCCGCGGCCCACACCCCATCTTGGGTCCAAAATGATAAAAATAATCCGGAAAGAGAATAAAACGATAGGAATCAATATTTGGGGACCAACAACACGCAATGGATCCATGGCAACCCCGAAACGGCGGTTCCGCACAACAACAACGAGGATACAGTTCAACAGTTTGACAGAAAGGACACGCCGAAAAGTACACGAGGGTCACTACGATCAAGAAATACACCAAAAACGAAAATACAAGGGAAAGAAAAATACGGATATTACAGCTATGGTGTGGAAATAAGTGCTGACTGTGTGGCTCGACCTTGGAATTTGATTATTCTATTTTTCTTATGGTGAAAAATCCTCTGTTCAAAAAGTCAGCCTAGGCGGAGCCTAGGTGCTAGTCGGCCCCCGAGCGTTCTGGTTATGGCCTAGGCGTTTGTTCGGGGCGTTTTAGTGATTAATCGGGCGCTTAGGCGGACTTGGCGGGCGCCTAGGCAAGTAAACATTTTTTTAGCGGTACTATAAATTCCTAAATTGAGTTATTATGTACTATTTTATACCTATATCAATGTTTAAAAATTTATATATGATCGATTATATGTATAGTTGTTAATAGCGCTCATAGCGCTCGCTATAGCGAATAGCTACGCGAAGCGAAGCTTCATCGCTACGCAGTGCTATGGGCTATGGCTTTTTTGGATAGCGAGCGTTATCCTCACTATAGCGCCGATTGCGATAGCAAGAATAGCAGCGCTATATCATACCTCATGCATTCCAGGTTTTTTTTCTATTTTTTTTATTTTCTGGGATGTTTTTGTAAGTTGCTTTTTTCTTTTCCAACAAAGAAACATGTTTATGGGCAAGATAAATTTAAAAAAAAAATTAAAACCCAAAATCTGAAACGTGTTTTCAAGTACGATGAATTTTATAGTATTTTTTTCTAGTACTAGAATTGATGTTTTGTGTTCTTTAAACTTATATTTATGTTATAGTTCAATATATGCATGAGATTTTGAATTAAATTTGGTATATGCTCTATATTATGTATTTATATACTCGTGGAACTTTACTTTCAAATAGCCCTCGCTATTCGCCATAGCCGTAGGGGACCTTGTCGCTATGGGGCGCTATGCGCGGTTGACAACTATGATTATATGTTTGTTTAAATATCTAATAGTAGATATTCTTATTTTTTTTAAATATATATTTTTTTATATATAAAGATAATAATAATAATAATAATAATAATAAATAAATAAATAAATCAGTCTTGTCCGATTAATGCTCGACTAATTTTCAATTAATCCTCTGGGTGCTAGGCGTTAGCAATCCGAACACCTAGCGCCTAGCGTTTTTTAGAATCTTGGAAAAAGCACAGATTGGAGCAAGGGAAACTTCTCACCAACACTAATGTAGTGAGAAATAGTCAAACAGCCAACATTTTTTAATAAAAACAGTCTAGCAAAGGCTGGACGTGGCGTCCTTAATTGTTCTAGAGAGTCAATGTCATGTTCTACAAATAGGCTGTCAAGATGTTTAACTTGTTCTGGAATCCTATCAGCCATGACATATTTGGTTTCTCTCTCACACCCACGATTGGTATCGCCGAACTGATTGAATAATATGATGAAAACTAACTCAACAATTGTATTACTTCACCCTAAAAAAACACAAACATAAAGCGTAACAGATACGGAGATCCAATGTTTCAGACCCACTGTTTCGAACAACTAAGTTTAACAGAAGTTTTAAAAAATGATTTTTCCCTTTTAAATTTTGATACCTTCAGCTGTTCTAGTGTCGTGAGTCCGATCTCCACCTAACTTGCTGCACGAAGAAGCGAACAAAGTGGAAAACAATCAGGGGAGAACGCAAATATTCCTTGGTTAAGAGAAAAAAATTGAACCGCGTATACTTCTTCTTTAAAGAAAGAAGAAATCCTCGATTTAAAACCCACTCACCAACACCAGTCTTGAGACTTCAGTCTTCTGCTTCAGTTATCCTTTTACTATATTGTCTCCTTGATTTCGACAATGGAGCAGTGAAGCAAAATGTTTTGGATCAAGGATTATTTTATTCATTGTGAGGGGCAAACTTGTCAAATATCAAGATTTGTAAATCTTATTTAAGAGTTAGTTATTGGAATCCACCCCACTGGGTTGCAATTAAGGCCCTGTTCTTTTGGACTTATTTTTCGATTTTGATTCGATTCGATTCGAGTCCATTCGGCCAGTCGTCAGTCCATTCGATTCAGTTCTTTTCTTTTCTTTTCTTCTTCTTCTTCTTCTTATTCTTATTATTATTAATCTTAATTATTATTATTGTTATTATTACTAATAATATTACTATTATCGTTGTTGTTGATTACTATTATTATTATTTACCATTATTATTATTATTATTATTTACCCTTAAAATATATTTCGATTCGAGTCGAGTCTATTCAGCCTGGGATTCGATTCGAATCCATTCGATTGGGCCAATTCGATTGATTCAGATTCATTCAGTCCAAAAGAATAGAGCCTAACGGGTCTTTTGGGTTGGATTCAACTGAATTTGTTGTAAAACTAGGGACATTAACAACCCAACCGATCTATGTATTAGCCTATTTTATTATTTAATAATGCCTTAACATCCCAACCAAATAGGCTCTTACAATTTAAAATAATAAAATAAATATCAACCAGTTGTAAAGTAGAGAGAAGAAAATGGACACTAATGAACTTGTGAAATCATTATAAAGGTCACAAACTTTAATTTATAAGTACAAAGCTGGAGTTTAAGGGGAACATTAGTCATTCAAATATATTTATTTACAACATTCCCATTGAATGACCTTTATATAAATCTCTGGGGAACTAGTTTGAAGGCAAACCTTATGGGAGAAAAACTTACAAACTGCATCACGTGGATAAAGAATGATCTACGGGGAGGGAGACTTATACTATCATGATCATTCAGTTTTTGTCTCATGAACTTTTTACTCATGAAGCACATGAATACACAAACAGAATGATCAGTATGCGGGAGAGCAAATTCATAATTACATAGTGCTCATGTTTTGTCTTGCAAGGTTTTTCCTAACAACATTATGATGCAATAAGTTATGGTTGTCACAAGCTCCGCTATAAATAGTTTGGAAGTTTTTCTTCCGTAGGGTTTGTCTTCCAAGTAGTTCATCAGACATTAATGTCATTCAAAGGAAGTGTTGTAAGTAAATACATGTTGAATGACTAATGTGACCTGAAATCCTAGCTTTGTACTTATAAATTAAGGCCTACGACCTTTATGAGTGAAATTATACGAGCTTCCCATTTTTTCTCATGTCCAAGGAATATTTACGTTTCACCCTGATTTTTTTCTGCTTTGTTCGCTTCTTCATGCTGCAGCCTGCTGGTTAGGTGGAAATATGAATAACGATACTAGAAGAGTTGAAGGTGTCGAAAATTAAAAGGGAAATATTCATTTTTTTAAACTCAGTGTGTTTGAAACATGGGTCTCCATATATGTTGAACTTTGAGTTTGTGTTATTTTTTTGGTTGATGTGTGAGAGTAATCTATTGGTTTTGGTTTGCTTGTGACATGGCTATATTGAATATGAGATCACTACATTACTTGTTATTCTGACGTCTTATTTCCGTATAAGGACCAATTGTAATGGCTGAAATTTGAAGGGGAAGGCCAGAAATCTTTCTCATAATAGAGGATATTTTTGTCCACCAACTTTGTTGGTATTAACTCTGTAATCAGTCAGTTAGGCAACACCAGTCCTAGTCGTTGTTGGTGTGAGAGAATCAGATATGTCATGGGTGATAAGGTTCCACAACAATTATAACATCTTGATAGCCTGATAGTAAAGCATGATATTGACTGTCTAGTACGATTAAGGATGCTACGAGCAACTGTGTTTTTTATTAAAAAATGTTGGCAATCTGACTGATTTTCGCTACGTTAGTGCCAGTGAGATTGTCTTGCTTGTATCTGTTCTCTCACCATAAGAAAAGTAGAGTAGTTAAATTCGAAAGCGTGGCCACACAGTTAGCACTCATTTCCACACGGTGCTGGTCGCAGTCATGAAACTGTAATGGTCATGAAAAAACGAGACAGAACAACACGAGTTGGAATTACGACATCTCAGGCTAAAAAATTACCAGATTTAGATTTTGAATTCTATGACTGTATATGTATTTTTTTTCTTTTCATTATTATTATGTATGCTAGAATGAATATCATTTCCATAGTTAATGTAAAACGTTTTTTGTTCTTTCTTTTAAACTATATACAGTGCTGCATCTTTCCCAATACCTAAACCCCCACCCAGCCTCCTTCCACACTATCCTCTCCATCGTCGTATTTTCTTTAATCTAAGAAAACTCATATTGGTTTCAATTATCTTTATCCATATTTTCTTAGGTCTTTCTCTACCCTCATTGGGGCATGAACAAATTTTCTTTTCACATGGCCAAACCAGCTTAACCACTTTCCCATCATCTTATCTTCTATAGACGCAACCCTTTAGCTTCTCCCTGATCACCTTGTTTTTGAGCCGATCATTTTTTATAGCCACACATCCACCGTCGCATACGCATTTTCGGCACATTCATCTTTTGAACGTGAAATGTTTTACAGCCCAACACTCAGTACCATATAACAAAACAAGCCTCATTGACATGCGGTAGAATTTATTCTTTAATCCGTGAGCGATGTCATGATCACATAGGGATCATGTGACACTCTTCCACTTCAATCAGCCCGCATTAATTCTGAGAGCATCTAGCTCTCCATTCATTTGGATAATGGATCCAATATAACGAAAAAAATCGGATCCTTGGACAACTTTTCCATCAAAAGTCATCGTTCCAGCCTCTCTGCCCTTAGTTTTGCTCAATTTGCACTCCAAATGTTCAATCTTACTTCTGTCCAGCCTAACACCTCGAGCTTTCAAAGTATCCCTTCAAAGTTCCGACTTCCTTTGAATTCCAACCTTCGTATCGTCACGCAACACAATATCATCTTCGAAATATTCATCAAAGAATGTCGTCTTGAATTGACCTTATCATTTCGTCCATGACTATGACAAAGAGAAAAATACTAAGAGCAGAACTTTGATGTGTCCCAATCGTAACACGCAAACTCTTCCGTCCTCCCAACATTAGTTCCTACAACTGTACTAGCTCCTTAATACATCTCCTTTATAAGGTCAATATATTTTCGCGACGCACCCTTCTTTGCTACGGTCCGTCGAAGAACTTTTTTTGATACTTTATTATATGCCTTCTCTAAATTAATAGAAACCATATGTATATTGTTCTTTTTATCTTGATAGTGATCCAGCCGTCTCATAAGATAAGCTGCTTCCATGATCGATCTCCCAAGCATAAATCCATGTTTGTTTTATGAGATCTTACATTTTCTGAGCGGCTGAGCCTTGTATAATCACTCGTTCTCATATTAACCCATCAGATCGAAGACATGAATCAACTTCATTTCTCAATTGAGCAAGTAAACTTGTTTTCATCTAAAGCATTTGGGTTTTTATACGTTTCTTATGTTGCCTTTTGTTTACGATGTACAAACAGCAGTCGACACTATCCATTTTGATCATTTACTTGAGTGGAGAGGAAAGTGTTAAGAATGTTTTCCCTCTGTTTTTTTTTTCCATGATATTTTCATGCCATTAAAACCCTTCTCAAATTTATATATAATTTGGTTAGACATTTAAATGCAAGGAAAAGTAGTTCACATTGTTTCTTGCATTTCTTTTGTTTTCCTTTTTTAGTTGTCACGCCGCAATGCATGATGAGCTTGATGAATCACTCTGAAGGAAGCTTGTTTAAAACCCATGCATGTTGCTAATTGGAGTGCAGATGTTTGCATATGAAACTTGAGAGCTTATGACTATAATGTTTTTGTATCTTTGAGGTGTAAAGTGATTGATATTTAGACGAATCTATTCATCTAGGCATAAAAGATTACATCTCCTGATCTTTTCTTAATTTTCTATATCTATGTATATTTCTCCATTAGTGTGTGTAAAATGTTCTATATGTGGGCGAAACTATTCAATGGAAATGAAAATGAAACGTGGCCAAAGCTTTCAGTGAGTAGATACAGGAAAAAAACTTATTTGGTACACGTATATCGCAGTGGCTCTAATTTGATGATAAATGTATCGTTGATCAAGTCAATGTGAACGATTTTTTTTTGTTCCTCTAGTCATTTTTCTGTACATATCAAGTTAATCTCCCACATGGAGGTCTTAAAACATTTCCAACTTAAGTGCTGTTTGCCAACTATCTAACCTTGTACAAAGAGTGTCAGATGGTAAAACCACAACGGAAGCTTTATTTTATGTTTGGTGTTTGCCTGATATTCGTAGATAGATCACTGCTACTTATCGGTGCGAATTTTACTTTTTTGTATTTTGATCCAGTTGTCCAACTGGTGAATATGGATTTGTTAATCTGGCAACCAGGAAGATTAATTATGTTTTCTGAAGTGACATTCTATAATGGTTTATTAAATTTGCTTTTTTCCAATCTAACGAACAAAAGGTTAACTGTCCTCGTTGTGACAGTTCGGATTGAAGTCTGACTGGAAATGTCTTTACTTTAGCGGATTGTACTCTCATATCAAGATGTGGAGATCGTTCGCAAGTTGATTTACCAAGCGATGGATTGTGTTTAATACTGACCAATTTTAATTTAGGATAATCAAATGGCAGATAAATCTCAAGTAGATGGTGGATCGTCTGGGGTGTTTAATATTGATCGAATTTATTTCAGGATAATCATATGGCAGATAATTCTCAAGTAGATGATCGATCGTCTGGGGTAATCTCAGAAAACGTATCTCAGCAGAAGGAAGAAACGCGTGAAGAGATGCTTTCTAGACACCGGTACGGACACACACAAAGATACTTGGAAAAACATATATTAAATTCCATCAGTGAACTCTAAAAAAGGATGCATGTACTTATACATGCTACTTTATATGGTACTTATACATGCTACTTTATATGGCAGTAGTTGATTCTGTTCTAATTGTCGATTTTTTTTTTTAAATTTATATGTTTTTTTCTTCTGATTTTGTTTTATTGAGTTAAATCAGTCTCAATTTGCAAGCGGTTGATTCATGTTCCATCTTTCCAGTTCAATGATTGAATTGCAGATATCTGGAAAATAGCATTAGAACATGTTGATGACTGATTCTTTTACAAATTGTAGAATGCTTTGCTCACCAACTCTAAAATTTGTTTAATTTTCCGAGTTGCAGAAAGGAGACTAGCGATCTACAGAACAAGGAAATAGCAATGAAAAAGACAGCAGCTAAAGGGAGCAAGGCCGAACAAAAAGCAAAGAAAAAACAAGTCGACGAAGAGATATCTCGGCTTTCAACGGAGCTCAAAGAAAGACAGGCCGATGAACTCGCTTCATTAGGCTATAACAATGCTACCAACACACATAAAGGAAATCTTGATAATCTGGTGAAAGCCATCGCTGGGGTTTCAGTCACAAACCATGCCGAGCAGGCAAAGCCCACTAAGAGCGTTAAACGTCGTGAGAAAAAAGCCCAGCAAGAAGCAGCTAGAGAACAAAGAATACAGGAAGAGCAAAATCAGATTGTAAGCGACGGACTGATCGAAAACGAAAAATTGGTAAAAAAACTCGTGCCGCTTGGATTTGCCGTCAACGAGATCAAGCCCGACGGTCACTGCCTCTATCGTGCTGTGGAGGACCAATTGGGCCTTCAAACTGGAGGCCCGTCGCCTTATACTTACCAAAAGCTTCGGGAAATGGCGGCTGCTTATATGCGGAAGCACGCATCGGATTTCGTACCGTTTTTCCTTTCGGATACTACAGCGGATGAGGAGTCTGTTACGGAGAGGTTTGAAAATTATTGTAGGGAGGTAGAGTCGACAGCAGCATGGGGTGGACAGTTAGAACTCGAGGCTTTGACCCATTGTTTGAAGAAACACATAATGGTATTTTCTGGATCTTTTCCTGATGTGGAGATGGGAAAGGAATACAAATCTGGTGATAGGCCGAGTATCATGCTATCGTATCATCGGCATGCTTTTGGGCTCGGTGAGCATTATAATTCTGTTGTTCCCATTTCGTACCGGTAGTTTTTTTCTTTTGGTGAAGATTATTTGAGTGCCACAGTAATATTGAACCATGGGATGATGGGTTTGAGTTTGTCATTGATCTTGATGTTGAAGACGCTAGTGGACCTGAAGTAATATTCAGAAAACAATGCATTTATTTAGTTGGGTTTGCTGCAAAACTACGTTACACGAGACTTTTACAGATGATTGTTTTATTTATGGTTGCTCGCGAGTTTCTTTGAGTTTTAGGTGATACTCGTACCACCATCGACCGGAAGACCCCTCCTAATTCTGTTCGCTGTCAGTTAGCGCGATCTTAAACTCCTCTCGTCGCCTAAATCTCTCATCCATGATGGAACGAGCATGATAATCCTAATTTCTTTGCTGTCAGTTAGTGCGATCTTAAACTCCTGTCCTCGCCTAAATCTCTCATCCATGATGGAACGAGCATGATAATGAAGGAAACTATTGTTAATCCTCAAAAAAAAAAAAAAAAATCATGAAGACCAAAAAGATGAAGGTTAATCTTCCCATCCATCCGAGGAGAAAAATTACTACAAAGATAACTATGCACATTCCGTATGGAGTGGTAAATATTGTTATGACGTGGGAACAAAAAAAAAAAGGGAGCTGTTTTTTTCATAAAGTTTCTGTATGTAGTTATTATCAACGGGAAAAAGGGATCATTACAACAACTAACCCTGACGTATGGGGTAACCCAAAAAAGAAAGAGTTGTGACCTTCGCAAATTAAGTCCTATTAGGGGTGGATTCGGTACGGTTATCGAATATTTGGGTTGTTACCATCTACCGTACTGATTCAACTTGGTAGTCAAAATTAATTACTAGAACCGACCATATAGTTCGGTATATCGGTAAAATTGGTAACCGAGGGTTCGGTACGGTAACGGCTGGTAACCAACTTCATTAACTCAGTCCTAAATTTCATACATTAAAATATAAAAAATAAATAATAAATAAATAAAAATAATAAAAAATAAACTTTGAGTTGAAATAGAGAGTTGGGATGTGTGAATACCAATGAATGGTTCTCAACTGAATTTTTAAAAAATACAGTACCATTACCGTACCGAATAATAATGAAATGTACGGTACAATTGTATCGAATATGCGGTTACCGCATACGATGGTTACCAACTAAAATCGGTACGGAAATTTTCGATCGGTTACCATATCATTGGTAACCAACCCTGCCCTAGGTCCGATTTGGCCTTTTATATGTTGCCACAATCATTAGTTGACCTTACAAAATTTTCTGCTGATGTCAAATTATACTCCTCAACTGTATATCTTCAATAAGAATATATCTCTAACAAGGTGTTTTTTTGGCCTATTATCCCTGTGTATTTTACAAAATAGGTCAGTTATCTTTTTGTGTAAATTAAATATACATATTAAACTAGATAGCTATATTACCCATTGTGTTTTCAAAACGGTGCATTCGGTCCCCTCTATCATGTTGTGCACAAGAGAGTAATTCATAGCGTCTGCATAAAACACATGAAATTATTCTGTAACTTTTTTAAAACACAGGAGGAACAATATACCTGTTTAGTTTATACCTATTTTAAAAAAAATAGAGAAATAATATGACTATTTAATTTACAAAGGGATAGACGACCTATTTTGTAAAACACGGGGCATTTTCACCCTTTATTATAGGACAAGTTATTATAGGAC
The DNA here is from genome assembly GCA_033398695.1 of Orobanche coerulescens. Classification (NCBI taxonomy): domain Eukaryota; kingdom Viridiplantae; phylum Streptophyta; class Magnoliopsida; order Lamiales; family Orobanchaceae; genus Orobanche; species Orobanche coerulescens. The sequence continues at coordinate 194,000,509 of CM065807.1, read as the reverse complement.
ATGGGCCTTTTATTGGCTCTTGCTCGCTGCTTCATAAGTGAACCCTGTAGTAATATGACAGGTTCACTATGATTCTGCTGATACTTGGAGGAAAGTTGTGGTACTATACGTTGTTGGTTACATGTTATGCACTCAAAAAAACTACTCCCTTCGTTCCACGAAACTTGAGGTAAAAATTTTCGGCACGAGATTTTAGGAGAGTTGGAAAGTAGTGTAAAGTGGTGATGTGAATATATATTATTTAAAGTTGTGTAGTAACAAAGTTGTCTTAAAAAGAAAATGACTCAAAGTTTCGTGGGACGGCCCAAAAAGGAATACGACTCAATTTCGTGGAACTGCGGGAGTACTTCATTTCGTTGAGATATGATCATTTTCTGAGGAATTCGGCCGAGGTTTCCGAGTATAATTGGCGTGGACGTGTTGTAACACTTGCGAAAGGGGGTCGAACCAAATGCAACACATCCGATTGGTGATTTTCGGTTCTTGATGCATGTAGATTGTTTTCTGCTGCACATACATGTAGATTTAAAATGACTCTTTAATGTTCTATAATCTCCCTTTTCATATTTAGTTACTTGATACGTATGTAGCTAATGTATTATTCTTGTAAAGGTCAACTATGTGGTTAAAGTTGGTTCATTAGCAACTGGAGAAGTTGCACCAACTTGTAAAAACTGGAGACCAAAACTAAAACTATCAAGAAACCGACCGGCATTGAAAATGGGAGTGGTTTTGAGTGTGTGACTGGTGAAGGTGAAGGGGCAATGGCGTCATATGTGCGAAGAAATGAATCGAAGACGAGACAGTCCGAGCAGGGTTTGGAACAACCGGTTGTCATTCGTATGAATGTTAAAGCATGCAATAACTTTGAATGAGGTAAAAATATATTTACACAGACGCAGAGTCCATTTTTTTACCTAGTGGCTACAATTTGCATCAGATAATAAGAGAACAAGTAAGTTCTCACAACAATTAACAAGACATTTTCATATGTTCTACCATCTTTAACTGAGTCCTTTTATCTTTACTGTGGCAGATGTGAGGTATTGTTTGAGAGCAAGACGCCGGGGTTGTTGAAACGAAAAACCTTCATATCACCTTTTGTATGCGACACTTTCTGCCACTCACTAATACAAATGAATGAAGAAAGGAAAAGTTACTCAGATTCGCTTTAACAGAAACAACCATAGTGAATAAAAAAATCCGTTATTAATTAAGTTAAGACATAGCCTTTATTTTTATGAAGCCGGAATAATCTATGCTATTTTGTGGTGAGAGAGAGAGAACTCCTGATGTGAGAATAATTTTTCAAAAAGAGAAGGTAAATATAATTCTGAAAGACAGTCAAATGAATATTAGGGGTTACTCGAGCAGTTTATTTAGCCATCCAGCCACTCCTTTAATAATTATGTCACTCGATGACTCAAATAGTCCAATTACTCGAGTGGTAAAAGTAGACTCGGATGCCTACTCGAATTGTTACTTGTGTAACTACGTGACTCGAATGGTTACTCGGAACTTGTCACTCGTGTACTAAAATGTGACTCAAATAGTTACTCGAAGTGTTACTCAAATGCTTACTAGTGTATAAACTCCGACTCAAATTGTTACTCGAATGCTTATGTTGGTTTTAGGCCCAAATGAAATAAGTTTTTTGACTGGGCCCAAAACAAATATTTGTGCAGCCCAGTCCGATTAGCCAAGCCCAGGCCCGGTTTCATAATAAAACCTTTTGACCAATCTGGACCGTCCCTTTTGTGGGATGTATCCCACCCATCCATCCTCAGGGTATTTAACTCTCCCTACCCCAAACCCTAACTCATTTTTTCTTTCTCCCTGACGGCGCCGCTCTCACCTTCTTCTCCCGTTCCTCTCGCTTCTGTTTCTCTCCTCCCTTGATTTTTTCGATCGGTTTCTGATTTGTAAGCAACCCTATCAATCCAATGACTACATATGCGGGCGACCGATACTTGGGTTGCGACTTTCACCCCTATATATTTTGGGATCCTTTTTGAGGTGAGATACACTGAAATACGACTGAGAAATTGAGTGTTCTTGAGGCAAAAATCATTTCTTTGTGAAATAACTGATTTCTGAGTGAATCTTTCTCGGCCGAGGGTTTTGGAGAAGGAGTTCTGGGCTTTGGGGTTTCTGGGTGCTGAGTCTGAGTGATTCATTGAAACCGCCTGGGATTGTGGCACGAATCGGACTGCTGGACGCCGGATTTTGGAGCCCTGGATGCGGGTACACGAGAGCGGAGGACTGAGCGGACTCTGTGTCTGAAAATCACCACCTTCGCATTTCGTTCTTTCAGATCTTAAGTGATCTGTTTGGTCAGATTCCTTCGACCTTAATTTTTCCTGTTTTCGTGTTCGGTTATTTCCAGTTAATTTCATGTTTTTTTCTTTTTGTGTAATTCAGTGTTATTTAATTCGTTGTGTAACTCTTAATCCCCATAAACATGGGAAATTTATTTGTAATTCGTTTACTGTTGTGTTGTGTAATTTTATGTATTCCGGGTAGATACCCTACAATGGTATCGAAGACTCTAAAAGGGGTTTCTATTCGGAAGGGCATACAGATTACGGTCGAGGGATCCGCTCAGGTATTGCTTCCTCTACTTTACTGCACTTTCTTACTGTTCTGTGTGATTGGTAGTTCTTTATTCCTTCGAAGTAATTTGTTTGCTCCTACTGCTTCCGTCTGTCATACTGTCTTTGTGACCGCTTCGTTATACTGGTTCTGTGTTGAGATTGTTGCAGTCGTAATCTCCGAGCATACCAAACCCCCTTGCCTGGACCGTAAGTGTTCCTCGGATCTTGTGGGGGCTCCGGGATTCGATTCCAGCTCATTTTATTTTAAAATCTGGTGTGATTTTGGTCTTTGTGATATCTGCGTGATACTGGTATTCGATTCCAGCTTATTTTATTCTAAAATCTGGTGTGATTTTGTTCTTTGTGATATCTGCGTGATATTTAACTGTCATCTCAGCTTTTACAGTATTGATAGTACCTTGTGCTGGTATTTTAAATCTTGTGTGATTTTTACAAATACTAAAATGGGTTCTCTTACTTCATTTACAATGGCACCTTTTGACGGCAAAGGTGATTTTAAAATTTGGCAACAGAAAATGAAATCAATACTTGTCCAACAAAAATGTTTTAAGGCCATTGAAGGTACTTTTCAGTCTAACGTGACTCTTGAGAAACGTGAGGAATTGATTGAGTTTGCACATTCATCTATAATCTTGAACTTGTCTGATTCTGTGATTAGACGAATAGGCAAAACTGATAATGTTAAACAGCTTTGGGATAAACTTGAGGAAACGTTTACCGAAACATCTTTGCCGAATAAATTATTCCTTCTCGAAAAGTTTTTTCGCTATAAGCTGGATTTGAATAAAGATATTGATGGTAATCTTGATGCCTTTACAAAGTTAGTACAAGATATAAAACAAACGGGTGATAAAAACATTGATGATTATTCCCCTATTGTGCTCTTGAATGCTATCCCTGATGCTTATAATGATGTGAAATATGCTATCAAATACGGGAGGGGTTCTGTTACTTTAGACACTATTATAAGTGGCTTAAAGAGTAAGGAATTAGACTTGAAATTTAATAAGGTTTCTAAACCTGTATCTGATGTTAATTTTGTAAGGTCTAAGCATCACCTTAAAAAAAACCGATAGTCAAAACTGATTCTGAGAAGTCTAATAAGAAAAAGGGGCAATGGAAGGATAAAACTAAGTTCCGGCCTAAGAATCGCAAATGCTATAACTGTGGTGAACCTGGTCATTATATACAAGAATGCACCAAGCCTAAAAAGAACTTGCAAAATGATCAGGCAAATTTGACTGTGGGCGATGTCTTATGGTTATTGATGATTTGCGTCTCTCTGTGAATTCTGTGCTTTCTGGTCTGTGTGAAAATGAATGGTTGCTGGATTCTGGATGCACTCATCATATGACACCTTATAAACAACATTTTATGAGTTATACTAATCTTGGTGATCGGTATGTTTATATGCCTGATAAGGTGAAACGGGTTGTGGCCGGAGTAGGAAATGTGTGCTTGAAATTTGCTGATGGTACTCAGTTTACTCTAAAAAATGTCAGACATATTCCTGATTTATCTCATAATCTGATATCTTGTACTACTTTGGAAGATGAGGGCCTTCGGGGTTGTTGGGGGAATGGTTGCATGAAAATTTGCAGAGGATCCTTAATGTTGTTTAAAGGAATCCGGAAATTTAATCTATACATTTGCCAAACTGAAACTGCTACATGTTCTAACCTGGTTTGTGCGGATAAAACCGAATTGTGGCATAATAGGTTAGGACACATGAGCATGAAGGGATTAGATATCTTGCATAAACAAAACTGTTTTGGAAAGAATAAAATCTAAGTTGTCTTTCTGTGACTCCTGCATGTATGGCAAACAACATAAAACTCAATTTCCAAAACCTCCCGATTCCCCTGACCCCGTTTTTGAGAAATCTGGTAAGAGTTCCAATGTGCTTGATTATGTTCATGCTGATGTTTGGGGTCCTGCCAGGGTTACGACTCATGGCAGAAACCGGTATTTCTTGTCCATTATTGATGATTACTCGAGAAAAGTTTTCGTATTTTTACTCAAATTGAAACCTGATGTGTTTGAAAAATTTCAAACTTGGAAAACTTTGGTGGAAAATCAAACCGGAAAACGGATTAAAAAGATAAGGACCGATAACGGCCTTGAATTTTGCAATACTCAATTTGATACTATGTGTTCTGAAAATGGCATCCTTAGGCATAAGACAGTCCCTTATACCCCTTAACAGAACGGGGTGGCTGAGCGAATGAACCGAACCCTCCTTGAAAAGGTTAGGGCCATGCTCGCCACTTCTGGGTTGTATAAAAGTTTTTGGGGTGAGGCTCTTTTAACTGCTGCATATCTTATCAATAGATCACCTTCTGTACCATTAAATGGTAATTATCCCGAGTCTGTGTGGTCGGGTCATGCTATTGATTTTCAAACATTCGTGTGTTTGGTTGTGCTGCTTATGTGCATCAAAATGTTGATAAACTTGAACCCAGATCCTTGAGATGTGTTTTTCTTGGATATCCTGATGGTATTAAGGTTATCGTTTATGGGTCAGATCTGAACCCGGATTGAAGGTGATTATTAGCAGGGATGTGGTCTTTAATGAAACTGAATTTCCTTGTCTTGATAATCCTATACTTGCTCCTGTGTTAGCTGCTGAAAATTCTCCCCACCCTGTTCAGATTAGGGTGGAGCATCTTAGTGATAATGAGTTATCTGCTGAATCTGATAATATGGAAAATCCTGAACCTGATAATCAATCTGATAATGGGGATGAATCTGAATCTGCTCATGACTTGTCTGATTATCAATTAACTAGGGATAGGCCTAGAAGAAATGTTAGGAGACCTATACACTTAGAGGATTTCCATATGGCTTCTCTTGCTTTCAATGTGTTTGATATGCTTGATGTTAATGAACCTAAATCTTACAATGATGCTTTGTTGTCTGATAATTCAAATGAATGGTTAAGTGCAATGAATGAAGAAATGACATCCTTGCATGCGAATGATACTTGGAAACTTGTTCCAAAACCTAGAAATTGTTCTTTGATTGATTGTAAGTGGTTGTTTAAAGTCAAAAAGGATGAGGATAACGTCAGATTCAAGGCAAGGTTAGTAGCTAAAGTCTTTACTCAACGAGAAGGTATTGATTATACTGAGATTTTTGCACCAGTAGTTAAATTCACCACTGTTCGCATCATGCTTGCATTAGTTGCACATCATAATTGGGAGATGAAACAATTAGATGTTAAAACGGCATTTTTGCATGGTGAATTGAAAGAAACTATCTACATGAAACAACCGGAAGGTTTTATAGATAGTAACCATCCAGATCATGTGTGCTTGCTCAATAAAACCCTATATGGCTTAAAGCAATCCCCTAGAGAGTGGAACAAAAAATTCAATGATTGCATGCTATCCTTGAAATTCCATCGTAGTGCTTATGATCCATGCCTTTATTTCAAGAATGACTGTGGTGTTCCTATGTTCTTACTCATTTATGTAGATGATATGCTCTTGATCAGTTCGTGCATTAAATCTATTGATCATGTTCAAAGTTGCTTAGGTGAACAATTTGACATGAAGTATTTGGGGGATGCTAAAAGGATATTGGGCATGAATATCATTCGGGACAGATCTAAAGGCACTTTATTTCTAAATCAGTCCTCTTACATTGGTAAAATTCTTGAAAAATTTTCAATGACTGATGCTAAAATTGCTAGTGTGCCGTTGGCTTCTCATCTTATTATCCAAAACTCCGTCGCCTAAAACTGAATCTGAAATTCGTGAAATGAGATCTGTCCCGTATGCTAATGCTATTGGATCTGTCATGTACCTTATGGTTAGTACTAGACCAGATATTGCTTATGCTGTGAGTTGTTTAAGTAGGTACATGACTAATCCAGGAAAACCTCACTGGGTGGCCCTTAAGTGGTTACTGCGGTACTTAAAAAATTCCGCTTCTGATGGTCTTATTTTCTCTAAATCTGATGACGGGGTTAACCTAAAAGGATATGTTGATTCTAATTATGCCAATGACCGGGATGAATGTAAGTCCACAACTTCATATGTGTTTACCTTGTGTGGCTCGTGCATTTCATGGAAATCTCAACTTCAGCATATAGTTACACTGTCTACTACTGAAGCTGAATATATTGCCACCACTGAAGCCTTTAAAGAGGCTATTTGGTTGAAAGGTTTACTTACTGAAATTGGTGTTCTTCGTGATAATGTTGTGGTCTTTTCTGACAGTCAATCTAGCATACATTTGTGCAGAAATCCTGTTTTCCATGATCGTACAAAGCATATTGACGTCAGGCGACACTTCATCCGTGATATCGTTGAAAAAGGCATAATTGATTTGAAGAAAATCCCTTCACATTCCAATCCTGCAGATATGGGCATGAATTGCCTACCGATCGAGAAAATCAGATCTTGCAAGTCGATACTAAATATCGACCCCCTTAACTGAAGACATTCTAGTCTTCCTGTTTGCTATCTTTGTGATAGCTCTTCTAGTTTTCTTTGTGATTCCTAGTTTTCTTTCTTAGTGATTGTTTATGTCTTTATACTTGTACTAACTTTGTGTGTTGTGCAGGTGGTGTGACGTTCGACGATGATGACCTCCCTCTCAAAATAGTGTACCCCGATGGCTCATTTGGTCCGGGTGGAGATTTGTTGGTTTTAGGCCCAAATGAAATAAGTTTTTTGACTGGGCTCAAAACAAATATTTGTGCAGCCCAGTCCGATTAGCCAAGCCCAGGCCCGGTTTCATAATAAAACCCTTTGACCAATATGGACCGTCCCTTTTGTGGGATGTATCCCACCCGTCCATCCTCAGGGTATTTAACTCTCCCTACCCCAAACCCTAACTCATTTTTTCTTTCTCCCTGACGGCGCCGCTCTCATCTTCTTCTCCCGTTCCTCTCGCTTCTGTTTCTCTCCTCCCTTGATTTTTTCGATCGGTTTCCGATTTGTAAGTAACCCTTATCAATCCAATGATAAGATTGGTTGCTACATATGCGGGCGACCGATACTTGGGTTGCGACTTTCACCCCTATATATTTTGGGATCCTTTTTGATGTGAGATACACTGAAATACGACTGAGAAATTGAGTGTTCTTGATGCAAAAATCATTTCTTTGTGAAATACCTAATTTTTGAGTGAATCTTTTTCGGCCGAGGGTTTTGGGGAAGGAGTTCTGGGCTTTGGGGTTTCTGCGTGCTGAGTCTGAGTGATTCATTGAAACCGCCTGGGATTGTGGCACGAATCGGACTGCTGGACGCCGGATTTTGGAGCCCTGGACGCGGGTACACGAGAGCAGAGGACTGAGCCGACTCTGTCTGAAAATCTCCACCTTCGCGTTTCGTTCTTTCAGATCTTAAGTGATCTGTTTGGTCAGATTCCTTCGACCTTAATTTTTCCTGTTTTCGTGTTTGGTTATTTCCAGTTAATTTCATGTTTTTTCTTTTTGTGTAATTCAGTGTTATTTAATTCGTTGTGTAACTCTTAATCCCCATAAACATGGGAAATTTATTTGTAATTCGTTTACTGTTGTGTTGTGTAATTTTATGTATTCCGGATAGATACCCTACAGCTTACTCCTGTATAAACTCCGACTCAAATTGTTACTCAAGTGCTTACTCGAATTATTACTCAAAATAAAAAATGTGACTCAATTGGTTACTCGAATGATTACTCAAACAAATACTGAATATAAATTTTGACTCGAATGTTTAATTGAATGATTACTCCAATGGAAATTTTACTCGAATTTGTATCTTATGACATGATTACTCGAACTGATGCTACTCAATTGTCTAAGACGACTCAAATGTATTCTAGTGAAGCTCATAACCAATAATTTAAGCATAAAATGAGTTATTAAACTTGAATAGAAAACAACATTATTGTACATAGAACTGCAGTGCGAAATTTCTCGATAAATGAATATAGTCGGGACTGAAGAAAAATATTCATTTAGTGAAATTATTCATTTATCGAAAGAAAATTTGAACATGTTATAAAGAGTTTGGACCTGAAAAAATTATTCATTTGACGAAGTTATTCATTTATCGAACATTCATTTATCGAGGTTTAACTTTACTACTACCAACCATACTATACATTCCAATGATACTCAATTTGAGAACATCGTTCTACTCGTAGCTTTAATCGCACGTATCTACGCAATTCATGGCAGCCCCACATGCAAGCAAAGCACGCCATTTTGCCACGTCTCATAGCAGAAAAACCCCCGACACTCGATTAATTTTGATTCTGAATCCGTCCACACTTCATCACCTGACATTCTCCATTCTTCAAATCTTCACTGAATTTTGACGTAATCGCCATTCAAAATTTCTTGTCATTTTGGGTAATGCTGTAAAGCGCCACGTGATTTTCACGATTTATCGTGGTGTTGACTTAAGCTGGAATCCTGAAGCGTTTTCTTTATTTTTTTTTTCTTATCTAATTGCAAAAGTGTTGCTGAGTGAATTTTGAGATCTGGATTTTTGTGTGTTTTCTTTTTGTTGGTGGTGATCTGATCATCAATGGGGAGCTCAGAAGAGAGAGTTGTGGCTGTGATCATGGTGGGTGGGCCCACTAAAGGTAAATTTTTTTCTCTTCATCTTCTTTATTTGGTGGTAATTATATTGGAATTACTATTTTTTCCCTTCATTTTGGTGGTGTTTTGATTGATATGTGGGAAATCATATGATGTTTGATTGGGATTATTGGAAATAAGTAAGCTTCATTGAAAGGGTTGGATTAGATGGGCATTTTCTTGATCTTATTACTATCTTGTTGGAGAAAATATTTAAATTTATTGGGAAATAATGAGAGGATCTATCAAGATTTCATTGTTTAAATGATTTTGCCAATGCAGGGACAAGATTCAGACCTTTATCACTGAATATACCGAAGCCCCTTTTCCCGTTAGCGGGACAACCTATGGTCAATCACCCCATAGCTGCTTGTAAACGGGTACGCGCTTGTGTCAACCGTGATTCAAAGTGTTAATATTACAGTGTAATGAGTAGTACTACCATGTTTAATTTTGTTCATTACTTTGATGGTGAGTGGTTTTTTTAATTTTTCTTTTTTACTTTCTCTCTCTCTCTCTCTCTTGTTAGATACCAAATCTTGGCTTTCTCTCTCTCTTGTTAGATACCAAATCTTGTACAGATCTACCTTATTGGTTTCTATGAGGAGCGTGAATTCGCGTTATTTGTCTCCTCGATATCTAATGAGCTCAGAGTTCCTGTTAGGTAAGTTAAGTATTTTACAAGATATTTTTCTCGTTTTCTTGAATATTGATTATAGCAGATGCCCTTGAGGTTTAGTGTGTGTTTTGTATGCTTATTCAGAAGCCCCATTTGGTACGCCATAAACTAGCATATAAGCTAGTTTACAAGCTTAGCTTATTGAGATGCTACTCAAAGTAGTATCTCAATAAGCTAGCTTATCAGTCATCTAGCTTATCAGCTAACCGCCAAACACACCCTTAGTCTAATTAAAGACAATTGAAAATCACAAATACCCTCTTGATATTTGTGTCTATTTCATAAGTTGCACATCACTAGGGAGGTATTTTGTCAAGAAAAATACTAACCTCAAGCGGGTATTTGTATTTTTTTTTTTTTTTTGGATTAATATATCCTTTTCTAAATGTAGATTGTTACAGCTCTAGTATGCTTATCCTCTCTATTGTTCCTTGTTGATTTTTTTTTTTTTTTTTTTTGTTTTTAGGAGCCTGGTTCCTTTTTTTTTTTTTATTTTTTATTTCATGTTATCTTTTAATTTATTTTTCAGGATTTTTTTTTCTTTTTTTTTTTTTTTACATTCATTCTCTTTTTTTATTTGCTTTTTTCTCTACTTTTTCCCTCTTTTTTCCTTTTATGTTATTTATGTAACGATTATTGACGGTTTCAAAGTTTGATTCATGTTAGCCGACCCCAAATCATTTTGGGACTAAGGCTTAGATGTTGTTGTTGTTGTTGTTGTTGTTGTTGTTGTTGTTAGGTACCTGAGAGAAGACAAGCCACATGGTTCAGCTGGTGGGCTTTATAACTTCAGGGATCTGATCATGGAAGACTACCCGGTTATTTTTCTCTTCAGTTCTCATGTTATTTCTTTTCCATTACGAGGAAGCCCGTACTCGAAACATATTAACACGGTCATATATTACCTGGCAGTCACATATTTTTTTGCTGAACTGTGACGTTTGTTGCAGTTTTCCACTGCCTGAGATGTTAGGTAATTGTCATTTTGTTACTAATTATACTATTATCTGACTCCATTGAGACCCGAATGTTATTATGTGGTTATATGTTTATGTTTCTTTTTGCCGGTTGATTTATTTACTTTGCAGAGGCCCACAGAAGCTACGGTGGGATTGGAACCATATTAGTGATCAAGGTTGCTATTTCACTTTGCAATTTGCCTGTGCAATTTTTTTTATAGCAAATCTTAATCATTTTTGTCTTTTTTTGCAGGTTTCTCCCGAGTCGGCAAACGAGTTTGGGGAACTTGTAGCTGATCCTGTTACAAACGAACTGTTGCACTACACAGAGAAGCCTGAGACTTTTGTATGTGAAAAAAAACAGAGTTTTCGGACTAGTGGCTGGTTTTCATGTTGCTACATTGCCTTTGTATTTTTGCTTAGTAATATGTATATCATAATTTTTCTGACTACGTGTTATTATATATAGGTAAGTGACCGTATCAATTGTGGTGTGTACATATTTACCCCCGACATATTTACAGCTATTCAAGGTGTGTCGACCCAAAGAAAGGACAGAGGTTAGTGATACCCCGTGTTTGCTCGGTCGGTTATTTCTCTATTGGTATAGAATTTTAGACATGTTATGCTTCGTCGGTCCCCAAAGTTTTTTTTTTTTTTTTTTTTTTGAAAAAATTGCAGTTGGTATTTAACTTTATTAACTTTGTAAGTGTCAAAGTGTGGCCTCGGAAAAGAGAAAGCGAACAAGATAATGTGCGTTTATAAGTCTCTTCATCTAGACAAATACTTGATGAGACTTCTTTCTTCCCTTAATTAGTACTTATTTTAGTAAATTAATGCAATGATATGCTGTTAAATAATTTGTATAAACAAAAAAACTAATCGAGCTTATTTGTTACTGAAGAAATAACAATGGCTACGGAGGAAGAGTAGAATGTTAAATGCAGCATAAATAGATGAAGATTTATAGCCACGTCTTCTCTGGTCCCACCCATGCTCTTCTAGGATGACCCAAGTCCTTACAAGTTCATATATATGTGTTCGGCTTCGGTTTAGCATCTTGCCTGCATGAGGCTTAAAAAGCGCGAGGCGCGGCCTGCAATTCGACATGTGAGATCTTCGACATGTGAGATCTGTACTAGGAAGTGGCTAAATGTCGTGATTTGGACTACTCATATCAACAAGATGCTTCTTTGCTGATAGCCATCTTAAGAAACTCTAAAGTTAAGCGTGCTTGAATTGGAGTAGCTATGGAATGAGTAATCCCCTGCGAAGTTAAGTTTCTTATTATGCGCGTGAGTAAGAAAAAGCGCGCTAGAAAGAACTTGTGTTGGTACAGAGAGGACAGTCATCATCATTCTGAGGACCGCTTACATCGTACATGGCCAAACCATTGTAAAAAATGTTTTTGCGTCTTGTCTTCATTGGCTTAACACCTAACATAGAACAAATCTCTCCTGGTTTTACCATACATCCAAATAAAGCATGCTCATCTCCCCCACACTCATCTTGTGTATTTGACTTCTCTCCAACGTTCTGTCCACTATTCTAAAGTTGATCTTTTACGGCAGTCCCGTAGAACCTAGAACTTCCCTTTCAGGCCATAGTGATATTTACTATTAGATAACACTTGTCACATGTCTCCACTTCAACCAACTAACTTGTGTTCAGCAATTTACGTCGCTATTATTAGATGATCGTTATATAACCATTTTTTTCATGTTCTATATATTGCATTATGTATTTTAAAATGTCCACTTTTTTTGGACTGAATGAATCAATCGAATCGAATCGAATGGATTCGAATCGAATCGAATCAATGGACTCGAATCGAATCGAATCGAATGGACTGAATCGAATCGAATCGAATCGAAAACTGAAAAATAAGTCCAAAAGAACAGGGCCTAACTCTAAATCTTACATTTTTTTAGCTCATTGGCACTATACTTGGTGATGTGCAAACTTTAGAAGCACTTTAGATCCACGGAAGCTCTTATAGATGAAAAGCTTGACCCATTCTCATGATGTACCTGATCGACTCTTTATTTATTTAGTTTTTCCTAATTTGCAGCTACCTTAAGGCGTGTATCCAGCTTTGAAGCACTTCAACCGGCAAACAGGTGGCACTCTCATACTGCCTGAAAAACATTTTAACATCGACATTATACTCTTATCATTTTTTTATGCCTAGAAATGAAGTGCACTTGAAAGTTGAAACTGCTTCTCTTTATGCCTAAAATTGTAGTGTACTTGAAAGTTGAATGGATCGTGCCATACTGTGTGATGGATCCCGACCCATGAGCAAGGTTAACACGGCCCCAGCCAATTGCTGCCTAGGCGACAATTAGGCGCCAAAATAAATTACATTTAATAAAATATAAAATCGTAATAGACCGTTATCCCACATTAAAGTAAAAGAAACATTGAATGTAAAGTTTATAAGTATTAAAATAAGTTTGATTTGTTATCTTGTAGTGAGATTTGTCAGTTAGGGGCAAAATGATAAATAGAAATAACTTCCGAGTTTGTTGTAAACATTAAAAAGAATTGTTTCATTTATTTATTAGAGCTCCTAGTAATTTTGTAAAATTTACAATATAGCTAAGGTTAATTTGGTCATTCACCACCACTTATTAAAATTAAAACTCTGCACCTACATTAAAGCTGAAAGAATATTTCATGAAAAAAGGGTCCCAATCTACCGGTGAGGCGTCGCCTAACACGCCTAGGCGACGACTTGCCCGCCTTGCTCGATTTACGGCGAGGCAAAGCCTCCTGGGGGGATGGTTAAACAACCCAGCAGCCAAGCGACGCTGCACTGCATGTGAGACGGTCCCCTAAAACTAAATTTAATAAATAAAATAGAAAAAACTCTAAAAAACTAAAATAACTGAAGAAAAGCCTAAAAAATGGATTCTTTTTTGAAAAATTAGACAATTTCAAAACCCTAAAAAAACTAAAAATCCTAAAAGAAACGACTGAAAGTTTCAGGTCGGGTCGGGTTGTGTTGGTAAAGCGGATTGTCGGGTCAGAAACTGACAGCACTACTAATACTGGAAAAAGTATGAAAAAACTTAAATTCCTAAGATAAACTAAAATAACTAAAAATCTAAAAAAAAAAAAGACAAACTGGAAAAAAATATGAAAAAACTTAAATTCCTAAGAAAAACTAAAATAACTATAAATCTGAAAATAGATCCTACAAACTGAAAAATTATATATGAAAAAAACTAAAATTTGGACGACAGTTCTGACACAAGTTTTTACCTAACCTTACATAGTTGGTTAGAAAATTTGTTCATGATATACTGTGCTATTACTATAGGCAGCTAGACCATGGTACTATACTGACCCAGGTTTTTGCCTAGCTTCTTGACATTTCGTTTCCAGTTACCAAACCTTAATACATGAGCTGGTTAATTGGACTGCCCAATATTAATAATTTGCTACGGGAAAAGGTTAAGGCCCCGTTTGGTAAACATCTTTTTGAGCCAAAATTAGAGGTTATGGAATAAATTAGACGTTAGACTTCCCAAACCTCTAATTTTGGTGTTTGGTTGGGAGCTTTTTTAATTAGAGGATTATGTTCAATCCTCCAATTTTCAAAAAGCTCATTTTAGGAGTTTTTTCTATTTAGTTTATTTTATAAATGAGCTCAAAAGACATATTTTATCCCTGTAATTTTATGAAATCACAACATTCGTCTCGGTTATAAATCTCAAGCTAAAATTTCAATAAATAAACTAATATAACACGAATACCTGTTTAAACATTAACAAAGTGCTATGAGTGGACCAGGAACGTAAGAACATACATCAATGGTGTGGGCTATTTCCCCATCTCAATCTTATAGAGTTGTACTCTTATAATATAATATTTAATATATATGATTACTATTACATCTAAATTAGATATTAGGAGAAAAAATTAAATTACTAAAATAATAAAGTAAATATAAGTTTTTCCCAGTTCAATTAGATTTTGTTCAAATTGAATGAATTTTGGTTCCCTTTCACTGAAGCGTCCAGTTTTAAGAAATAATTTTGTTTCAATGAATTATGTAATTAGATTTATATGATAATTTTAAAATTATCATCTTATGTTATATAATTAAAATATGAGTTTACTGAAATTAAAAAGCTTAAGTAGCTATCAGCTATTAGTTATATACAAAATATTTTTATACAAACAATTAAACAAAATGCTAGTCAAAACCAGCGCTAATCAATCAGCTAACATTTAACCGTTAATTGCCAAACATGGCCTAGGACTCCCTAATCCGGTCACGGTTGCCCCTATATATATACCATGTCATAGTGTTCCCCTCTATTTGCTCTAAAAAAAATGAGAAAAAAAGAATATTTGGTCGGTTTCAGATTTTGCTGATGCAAATTCGTTCACAGGAGTCTCCCAACAGATTTCGTTAGATTGGATCAGGATATTCTATCACCACTTGCGGGAAAAAAACAGTTATATGTATACGAAACCTTGGATTTCTGGGAACAAATCAAAACTCCAGGGTGAGTCTAAAGATATTATAAATATCCCCTCCGTCCGTTCCACTTGAATAGTCCACTTTCAAAATAAAACATAAAATATTTAATTAAAGTTTTATACAATACTATTTCCTTAATTTGATATTATTTTTATATAATAAGAAGAAAATACGTGAGAATAGTGTGCATTCATCAAAGTGGACTCTTCAAGCGGGAGAAAGATTTTCTTTTTCTCTATTACAACTGAATTTTATCTGACGGGGCTTTTTTGCGTCGTGCAGAATGTCCTTGAAATGCTCTGGATTGTATCTCGCCCAATTTAGGGTGACATCACCCCATCTGTTGGCAAGTGGAGATGGTACACAGAAGGCTGCAATTTCTGGCGATGTGTATTTTCATCCGTCCGCTAAAGTTCATCCAAGTGCAAAGGTAGTAAGGGTGTGTTTAGTAGTTTAGCTGATAAACTAGCTTATAAGCTAATTTATGGTGTACCAAACAAGACTTTTTTAAATAAGCTCAAAAAATAAGCTAAAACTTATAAGCTAGTTTATATTTGCCAAACATACACTTAAGTGTAATCCTAAAATTGAACTTGTACATTGTTTGTTTTACAGAAATTTTCTTTAAACTGGACACTTTTTATTTATTTATGCTTGCAATTTAATCATTTATTTAAATGAGGCATTTTCTTATTTTTCTTTATTTCTATAAACGAGACGTGTATTCTAACTAGCACCATTATTATTATTATTATTATTATTATTATTACTCCTATGTTCCGCTATAAGTTTCCCATACAACTTTCTTGGGTCAAACTTCCTTAATTTTGATCATAAATTTATGAAAAATACATTGAATTATGACGTGACATTATTAGAAATAGATGTTTCATGAAACACATTTTTCAAAACATTATGATTATTTAATGACCTTTATAATTATAAAATTACTATTAATCATGGCCAAAGTATTGTCAGTTTGACCCAAAAAAAAAAAATCAAAGTCGAATGGGAAACTTATAGCGGGACAGACGAAATACTATTTTTATGTCTATTCATACTTGTATAAGTCTTGGACACCTATTTTGGCAAAATAATAATATTATTTGTTACATAATCTGATTCTATATTCCGTGTCGTGAAACAGATTGGTCCGAATGTCTCGATATCTGCTAATGCTCGGATAGGAGCTGGTGTCCGGCTTGTAAACTGCATTATACTTGATGATGTCGAAATCAAGGTACTTAACTACTAATCACCCGAATTTCTGGATAAAAAATTGGTATTTAGATTACATCTAGCCTCTTAGACTCGTTGTATCCATTATTGTATTTTTATATAAAGGAAAACGCAGTGGTGATTCATGCGATTGTTGGATGGAAATCTTCCATTGGAAGATGGTCGAGAGTCCAGGTGAGTCGAGCAATTTATCCATATCATTTTAGTGGAACATATTTCTAAAGACTTTATCATTAAAAGAGTTATTAGACGATCGATTTCAAGCACTTTTAAAAATTACCCCAACACGTATCAGATACATTTTTGGATACGATATGCACGGATACCGTATGGATACGTATCCGAGACGCCACATAGCGTATCCGTCATTTAAATAACAAGAAACTTTTGTGCGAGAAAGGCTTTGCACTTGAATCAGGAAAGGAAGAATACGGTCTTATCGTGGTTGAATCAATCCTTGCAGCCTTTCGGATACAGAAATGAGGTTTCCTTCATAATTTCTTAAACTTTTGGGCGAAAATGCACTTAAGTTGTATTGAAATCCCTTAACAGCAAATTACACAATATAAGGGATTGTCAGATGCAAAAAAAAAAAAATATATATATCGTTCATTTTCCTTTCCATTTCAAAAAGAATCCATAATTTATTACGTTCATTAATCTTGAAAGTTGATTTTTAGCTTTGAACTACGACAGTATAATATATAATATATGTATTGGTTCAAATGGGAACTAGTCCGTGCATACTTAGTACCGATTCACTGCTCACATTGTATGTTGTAATGCATATTCATTTTTTCGAGTTTGCTGCACATTTAGTACGAATTCATTGTGCCATGTTGTTGACGTTTATTTGTCGTACTTCAGGCCTCCGGAGACCACAACGCGAAGCTTGGGGTTACAATTCTTGGTACTTATGCAATGACTTCTCGTCGTTTGTTGAATGTTTTTCCCTCCCTTTTCCGTCCCTCAAGCAATTATTATTATTGGTATATAAACATATTTTTGAACCAGGTGAATCAGTGACAGTTGAAGATGAAGTTGTGGTGACCAACAGCATTGTCCTTCCAAACAAGACACTCGATGTTAGTGTTCAAGAGGAAATTATACTGTAGTAAGAGACTAAGAGTTGTATTTGTTGTCTTTCCCTAATGTATAATAGCTAAATTTTCTGAAAGCTGTTTTTGTTATTATATAGTAAAAGTGTACAAGGTGACATCTCTCATGTTGAATAAAAAAAAAAACTCAATTGTATCTTCATATTGGTGACCTTTTAAAACTACTCATCACATTTTCTGTTTTCAACCTCTTGGAATTGGACTGGTTGACATTATTTTGGGTATTAATTAATTGGTCATTCTTTTTTAATCTTGGAATTGACCAATTACTAATTATTGTATTTATACAAAAACTATAATCGATGTGAAATTACTTCACCATATTCTTAGCAAAATTGTACAATTTAAATAAATTGTTGAGATGGACTAATTTCTGATTATAATTTTTTCTATAAAAAGAAGATATGATATTTTATTTTATTTTTCATAGTAATTCTTTTCTATTTTAAATGGATACTATGTTGGTTATTATTCTTACTTTCCCCAAATAACATATATTATAATTATAAAATAACTTAGAATGTTGTGTGTCATGAATAGGCCCGTAAACAAGCCGAATTGTACCGAACTTTGCAGAGTTCGAGTTCAGCTCGAATCTCGAAGGGATGTCTCCTCAAATGGTGTGTCGGTTTGATTCCCATGTCTCATTTGTCAGGGACGTGTGGCGGGATTTGATTTGTTGCTGTCCACGCGCCCTTGATCCTTGCGACGGTTCAATGTGAATCGAAGCGCCACGCGCTAGGCATTTAATGCCCACTTCCCATATAAATAAAGGTATCTTCCCCCTTATCTTCTTCTTCACCTTCGCTGTTCGGTGAGTCTCTTTTTTCTGTTTCTTTTTACTGTTTAAGTCTTCGTTATGTCGGACCGGGAGGATGTGAGGACGGCGGAACTGGTGGTGTCGCCGGACCGGACATGGGTGGCAGATTTGTCCCTAGGGGGGACGCCTGTAAACTGGAGTGACGATGACGGAGGCGGTGAGATAGTGGGGTCGCCGGGAATCGTGGAGGCGGAGGTTGTGACGACGGCGACCGGTGGAGCGGCGGATATGGAGGGGGAGGTCGAGCCCGAGGAGGTTTGGATTCGACCTCGAGCGACCCTTTTTGTGGAGGCGGCGTGGGATTCGGCCTCGATCCACAACACCATTACGGAGGAGCAGCTGGCGGCAGCGGTTCAGAATCCCGGCGGCGGTGCGGATGTTCCTTCCGTACCCTGAGGGGAGGCCTCACCTGCCGTCGTTTAGTTGTACGACCGTGTATTATCGGTCTTTGTTGGCGGTCTGAGGTTCCCGCTTTCTCTGGTTACCTTAGGTGCGAACCTTAACTTTTAAGGTTTGACTCGAGTTCGATGGATAAGTTACACTATAGTTCGGTTCGATTCAGCTCGTTTTTTCAACCATTTGAATAAAGTCCGATTTGACTCGGTTTTTGAGAGAGTTAAACCTAAGTTCTAGTCGGTTGGGTACTTGGGCTTGGAGGGTTAATGATATCCAACATATTATTTAGGCAAATGGATTAGGGTTTAAAATTTGGGCCACAACGCTTTACATCTCGAATCGAGCTGAATGATTCGGCTCATTCGACTGAATCCTATTTTTAAAAGTTCGATTCTACATTTGATCATCCGAGCTGAACCATGAATCAAACTATTTCAAGCCGAACACTCGAACGGAGTCGAGCTTTCAAGCTCGTTTAAGACCCTAGTTTTGGATTGATGAATTGTATTTCATGTCGATCTTCCCCTTGTTTTTATATTAGTACCATTTCATTGCTCCGCATTATTAATTTGAAAAAAGAATCGTGGACACCAATTCAGAGAAAAATTCCACTATTCTTCTTCTGATAATTTTAACACGCATGGCCTTTGTCGTCAACACTCAACATGTACCAGCTGGCGGTGGTTCCTATACTGGAATTTCCGATGGGCGAATTATTAGATGGGATGCGACCCAAAACCGTCGGGTTAATTTTGCCGTGACAATGAATCCGTTCAGAGTATGCCGTGAAGGTCCACACAATCATGTCCAAACAGTGGCAAGATGCGGAAGACCACTTGACTTGCGCTTCAACCAAGAAAAACGAGAACGACCTATATGGAGTATAATTAATTTGAAGTTTGGAATATCAAAAGTGGGAATCAATTTTTTAATACCAAAGCATAAAATTGATAAGTTCTATATCCTCATTCATAAAACTATAAGTTTTTGGTACTATTTTGATTAAAAGGACTAAAATGTCCTCTCTTTTGTTGTATTGTTGACTTCTCACTTTTTATTTATTTATTTAATTTAAACTACGTTTCTTCTCTTTTTTCTTTTTTACTTTCCTCCTCCGATCGATATTAATGTCCAACAACCAAAATTTAACTACAAACATATACATCAAAACAACACAACCATTTTATTTTTGACAAAGGGTCTCTCAAAAAATCTTATAGAAATCACAAGATTGTTCGAAAATAAAAGTTGACGTTGAAATAAGACTTCATTTGTCGTGCTTCTGAGTTCATAAAGAAGGTATGCATCAGTATTTGAACGATGAAAAAAAAATTCCAGATCTGTTCTTACGGACACGATCGCTGCACACGATGGGAAGCCACCGTGTGCAACGATCGTGTGCAACGTGCGCAACACTAACGTGTACACGATCGTTTAACACGATCATCTACAATCGTGTGCAGCGATCGTGTTCATGGACAGAAACTTGCACACGATCACTGCACACGGTAGTATACGACCGTGTGCATCGGTCTTGTCCAAGGCAGACCGTTTTATAATATTGTTCTCATTTTTCTGAATAGTTATTCATCTTTTTGTAATCAGATGTCGTGGCAGCGTATTTTGATACATCACGGTGGTCATTGGGAGCGATCAACATATGTAGACGGGGACTCCTTTTTTGTCTATATCGACACGAGCAAAGTTAGTCGTGCAAACCTCGTGGGGGTTATCAGAGAGGGTTTGGGTGGTCCAAATGAGTCCGATTACAAATTATGGTACTTGACACACATGGCCAAGGGAAATAAAGTAAAAGTCCTATTACGGGGCGATACCGAGATACTTCGATTACTAGTAGAATACAAGGAGGATCCTGAGGTCTATGTTGAGAACAGCAGCTCCTCCACTCCCGAGGTTAATATGGGATGTAGCACTGAGAGTAGAGCCGGCAACATAAATTATGACATGCCTTCCAAAGAGTATCAATACGAGGAAGATGAGGAAGACGAGGAAGATGAGGAGGTGCATACATCCGAAGATGAAGATTGTTGTAAAGACTTGCTTGAGTCACTATCTGCGGAATTTCTTGCTTGGGTTCGCCAACCGGCCCAAATGGATAGGATTATGAGTCGTCGGAACTTCTCATCCGACCATCAATCTGTGAGCGAGCATGAGCATCTACAATCAATGCGTAATCGATCATTCCATTTCGGACCCGGTAGTGCCGGACTTTGGGTTGGGTCGAGCGGCCTCCACCGGTTCTGGCCGGCTAGAGGTGGGGTCCACCTTTCGTTCGAAGACAGAGTTGAGGATAACTGTAGGAATGTATCATTTGGAAAACATGCTACAGTGTATCACTGATCGTTCCGCCGATAAACGTATAGTGTTTGTCTGTAAGAGTGGACGAAAAAATTGTCTGTTTAGGTTGTGTGCTATTGAGGGTGCAACTATTTGGAGAATTACTAAGTTGACATTGGAGCACAGCTGTCACCCTGAGTTGAACTGTGCTGCCGCACGATCGGTCACTTCTGAGGTTGCCGCCCATTATTTTGCTAAAAGATTGACCGGTGAAGGGGTCACTTTGAGGCCAAAGGAGATGATTGCAGAGATGTGTGGGGAGTACGGCATTGACATGCTATACAGTTTTGCTCTCCGGACGAGGAATATAGCGATAGAGAATACATATGGCGGCTTTGATGAGTCGTATCAGAGGCTCCCATCTTATCTGTATTTGTTAAAACAGCGTAATCCAGGGACAATTTATGATTTGCAGACGACTCGTGAGGGAGTGTTTTGCCACATGTTCGTTGCACTCGGACAGAGTATTAGGGCATTTGATACGTGCCTTCGACCGGTGATTATAGTTGATGGGACCCACCTGAAGAGAAGGAATAAAGGAACTCTATTTGCGGCCGTCACATTTGACGGGAACGAGCAAGTATTTCCTCTTGCTGTTGGTCTCGGTTCGATAGAGAACGACGAGTCATGGACTTATTTTCTGTATAACCTGCGCAGATGCTACAATCCGATGGAAGATTTACTGATTGTGAGTGACCAACATAAGAGCATTCAGAATGCTGTTCGAGCCGTCTATCCGAATGCATTCCACGGGTTGTGCTATCACCATCTTGCAAAAATCGACCTCTACGGTGCGCATGCTATAGGACTCTTTAGAATCACGCCTACACGCATCGAGAAGAAGTTTTTGAAAACTACTTTTCGAAACTACATATCGAAAGCCCTAATGGGGCTCACAGGCGCCTTTCTGAAATTGGGCCAGAGAGGTGGGCTAGGTCGAAGTGTCGGGTACGACACTATAACTTCTTGACATCCAATGTTGTTGAATGTTTTAATAATCGTATGTTGTAGGCGAGGCGTTTACCTGTTTGCTCGTTACTTGAGATATTTCGCCTAATTTTAGAGAATTGGTTTGATGAGAAGCGGGGAGAAGCTACATCAAGAGACCATGAGTTGACAATGCACACTTTTGAAAAGCTTTCTAACTCTGTGCAAGCCAGTCTGACTCTTACCGTTCGAGCTACCACCCCACTTGTTTATAAAGTCGAAGAAAACAAAGTTTCTTATGAGGTCGACCTTCGAACATGGACATATTATTGTTGTGAATTTGATTTGGATCAGATTCCATGTCGTCATGCCGTTGCCGCTATAAGGTAATTGTCTATGCTGTTGTGTGCACATGGTCATGGTCATTCAATGTTTTTGTCTATGCTGTCGTGTACACGGTCATGGCAGAATGCTTACGATCGTAACCCACGATGGGCATGATCGTAACCCGTGATGGGCACGATCGTAACCCAATGGGCACGATCGTAACCCACGATGGGCACGATCGTAACCCACGATGAGCACGATCGTTACCCACGATGGGCACGATCGTAACCCAATGGGCACGATCATAACCCACGATGGGCACGATCGTAACCCCACGATCGCCATGATCGTAACCCACGATCACCGTGATCGTAACCTACGATGGGACACGATCGGCACGATCGTAACCCACGATCGACACGATCGTAACACACGATCGGCACGATCATGTTTTGCCATCGTGTGGAAAACAGGGCAGGTCTGGATTTATCCTGCACCTCATCAATATCAAAAATACATTATCCTATACAACATCCTTGACATAATTGCTTATTGTAACAGGCGCGCCGGCAATGGTTTGTCCGTGTATGATTTTGTTAGTCGTTATTTCAAGCAACAAGGCCTTAGAGAGACTTATAAGGAGCATATTAGTCCCATCCCACATCCTGATGAGTGGAATGTCCCACCGGAGATCTCATCCATCGTTTGCGTACCTCCGGAGAATGCGACAAGCCGGCCGACCAAGGATGAGTCGCGCACGGTCCGCTGTTGAAAATTTGCCCGCAGGTGGACGGCCTCAGGTGTGCGGTAGGTGTAAAGGAACCGGCCACAATAGAAAATCTTGCAAAGCATTCATTCCCATAGGTGGTGTGGATTTGAATATCCCTGAAGAAACTCAAGGAATCGATGAACAAACGAGGCAAAGGCGCCGACAGAAGAAGAGGTGTAGCATTTGCCGTAATGATGACCATGACATAAGGGGATGTCCATACCGTGAAACTTAAATTGCTTATGTATTTTTATATTTTGTGACTTACTAGCAACAATCATGTGCTGATATTTTGATCCTCGATGGACCATGTATTGATTCGGTATTCTGATTATTAGTTGAAATGCATAATTTTGTGTCTATTTTCTTTACCTTTGAATTGAAATTTAAGTGTTCAGTTATGTAAAGCAAATAAAGGTGATTATGGAGCCAAACATTAACCATAACAAAGTAGCCCACTTCAAAGAGCAATAGTTTACAGCAAAGGGATATTCAAAGCATATAACTTTACAAAACAAAATTTAATCACCACCACACAAAAATATCTAATAATAACATAAAAAAACAATCACTTGCATCCTTTTTCCCCCATCTGCTGTTGTATCTTTAGTCTTGTATCACCATCTTCATGAACTTCCTCTTCTAAAATAACTTCTTTGCTTTTCTTCTCAGAAATCTCCAAATCATTATCATCATCACCATCTAGTATGACTGGAGTGCTCGCAGTGTTTTTAAATATGCCCTGTTTCATGGAACACATTAATTCGCAATGATAGTCACTACACATACAACAAAATCAAAAAACTTACTCTGAGCATTGAGTATCTTCCTCTCGGCATAGTTCTGTATGGTGGGTTGGGGGGAGGTATCCTCCTTCTTCTTTTTGGTGGTGGTGCTTCGATTCCTCCTAAATCGCTTTCTCGTAATCGGCCGCTCATTTCGCGTATTTGATTTTAATGGATTTTAACTGATGTTAATTGATTAGGGTTTGTAGTGAAAAGGGGGGCTACGGTACATGTATTTCACTCTCAGTCAATGAAGATGGGCTTATATTGAAAAAGGTGGGGGAACCGACCCACGATGAGATTTTATAATAAAATAATTTGATGTTGACCTTTGCAGTAAACACGATTGTGCACACGATCTCCGCGATCGTGTGTTCCAATCGTGTGACACGTTGGCAACCACGTGTCACGTTGTCTTTGGTGTCAAATTGGCACTGTATCCACGTATGCACACGATCGTGTACACAATCGTATCCACGATGGAACACACGATCGTGTAAACGGTCGTGTCCACGATGGAACACATGATCGTGTGCACAAGAACATCAAAAATTTTCACCAATTTCTCAAATTACTCGTCAATTTAGGTGTTGTTACTTATATATTAACAATTATTTGTTAACGATACACTTATTTAAAAAGTTATTGATTGAATTAACATAATATATTGCATATCATGTGTCGTCTATCTGTTCTCAGTGTATTAGTTCGTACGGATAAGTTCAATCATCTGGATGAAATATCTCATATACTAATGAATTACAACGAAATGACAAATAGGAGTTTGTATAAGAAGCTATATAGTAATTAATGTTTGAACAAGCGATGTTTGAATCACAAAACATCATTCTAGATAACACAATAAATCAAATTTGCAAAAATACCAAAAGTTCATATGCACACGATCGTGTACACGGTCGTGTCCACGATGGAACACACAATCGTGTGCACAAGAACATCAAAACATTTCACTAATTTCTCAAATTACTCGTCAATTTCGGTGTTGTTACTTATATATTAACAATTATTTGTTAATGATACACTTATTTAAAAAGTTATTGATTGAATTAACATAATATATTGCATATCATGTGTCGTCTATCTGTTCTCAGTGTATTAGTTCGTACGGATAAGTTCAATCATCTAGATGAAATATCTCATATACTAATGAATTACAACGAAATGACAAATAGGAGTTTGTATAAGAAGCTATATAGTAATTAATGTTTGAACAAGCGATGTTTGAATTACAAAACATCATTCTAGATAACACAATAAATCAAATTTGCAAAAATACCAAAAGTTCATATGCACACGATCGTGTACACGGTCGTGTCCACGATGGAACACACGATCGTGTGCACAAGAACATCAAAACATTTCACCAATTTCTCAAATTACTCGTCAATTTAGGTGTTGTTACTTATATATTAACAATTATTTGTTAATGATACACTTATTTAAAAAGTTATTGATTGAATTAACATAATATATTGCATATCATGTGTCGTCTATCTGTTC
This sequence comes from Orobanche coerulescens, assembly GCA_033398695.1. Classification (NCBI taxonomy): domain Eukaryota; kingdom Viridiplantae; phylum Streptophyta; class Magnoliopsida; order Lamiales; family Orobanchaceae; genus Orobanche; species Orobanche coerulescens. The sequence continues at coordinate 193,974,921 of CM065807.1, read as the reverse complement.
TCGGTGTATTAGTTCGTACGGATAAGTTCAATCATCTGGATGAAATATCTCATATACTAATTTAGCTGTTGTTACTTATATATTAACAATTATTTGATAACGATACACTTATTTAAAAAGTTATTGATTGAATTAACATAATATATTGCATATCATGTGTCGTCTATTTGTTCTCAGTGTATTAGTTCGTACAGATAAGTTCAATCATCTGGATGAAATATCTCATATACTAATGAATTACAACGAAATGACAAATAGGAGTTTGTATAAGAAGCTATATAGTAATTAATGTTTGAACAAGCGATGTTTGAATCACAAAACATCATTCTAGATAACACAATAGATCAAATTTGCAAAAGTACCAAAAGTTCATATGCACACGATCGTGTACACGGTCGTGCCCACGACTAGTCACATGATCGTGTGCACGGCCGTGCCCACGATGGTACTCACGGTCGTGTGCACACGGTCATGCCAGCCATCGTGCGCACACGACAGCATCAACCCATGACCGTGGGTAGGTTGCACACGATCGTAACACACGATGGCCACAATCGTGTGCATCCATCGTGTGTAACACAGAGCCAAAACATAAACATTTAACAACACAACACGATCGTGACCCACAATGGTCACGATCGTGATCATCCATCGTGTGTAACACAGAGCCAAAACATAAAGATTTAACAACACTGACACATTCATATTGCCAAAACTGTCTAAATATAACATAAATATTTAACAACACACCATAAACCATTCTACATGTTTAAAGACAATATAAAGATTTTAGCAGCTAAACCATATCGATATTTCTTAATATATTTTTCATTAAGTTCCTTGATTTGGTGCCTTGCTCCTGGGTTTGCAGAGACGAGTCGATCCAAGTACATGCACGCGAAGGGGCCACAACTGTGATTGTCCTTTTGTATAAACTGTAGCTCTCATGGCATAATTTTGAAACTCATCTCCGTGTCATACTTCTTCTTCGATTGGTTGTTCAGCAAATACCCGGATTGAGCTAGCACACGAGGCATCAGACGCATAATCGGTCGCAGTTGGTTGAATCGGTATCGACCATCTTCGTGGTGGTGTGACAAGGAATCGTACAACTCCACGGTCCATGTTATGATGTCAATCTTGATAGTCACCCAGTGGCTCTGGTCGAGGCAACAAATGGCAATGATCTGTTGAAACAAAATATATAATCATATAAGATCATCACATCAAACATAGCGAATCATTTATAAATAGCGAATCATTTATAAATATAAATTTCAAATGGCAACAAATCGTCAATTATTTATAAATATAAATATCAAACTTACTTCGTTGCAATTTAACCATGGAACCGCATGTGGTGTATCAAGACCTGTCATGTAGTCCTCGATGCATTTAGGAATTTTCCAATCCTTGTAAACCGGCTTCCCCGTCACCTTGATACCAAGTGGATCATCCGGATGGAGTCTTGCAAACTCGTTGGCCAAAACTAACTACAAAAGGCCAAACCACAAAATTAAAAAAAATTCATATCACACCAATGATATACAAGCGAGTAGGTTATAGAACTTACGTAAAATAGGGAGCCGACAAGTACAGTGCCAACTCTACCGACACCAACACTACGGAATCCCCTCCAAAGCCTCGCTCGAGTCGCAAGCACATAACAGTCTATCACCTCGGCATCAAAGTCTTCACGGCTAGACTCTATCCGGTCAAATAACGCCTGGGTGAGAGCATGCCCAGTCTCCAAACACCGGACAATAGCATCACGTGGCTGCTCCCTCCTAAACTGTAGGTACAACTTCTTCAGAGCCTCGCTATCTCTTGGAGGCGCAACCACAAAAGGCTCCCGAAGAGCAGCAGATGGTCGACTCACTCGCGGTGGAAGACTACGCTCACCCAAATGCTGCGTTCCGGCACTCTCACCATCTTCATCACCCTCAGCATCCCTCTCACAACTATAACGATCAGAGAGCTGTACAGCCGGCTGCTCGATCTCAAAAACTGGCTGCTCGATCTGAAATGGAGGTTGCTGCTCAGGACCACCACCCTCACTTCGAAACATCGCACTATAATAATGCTCGTCCTGAAACCAGTCGAACATCGTCCCATACTGCTGAAACGGCGCCTCAAATGGCTCATACTGATGCTCGTAATCAAGGGGCTGCTGAGTCCGCTCAACAGAATGATGAATCTGAGAATGGTGACTGTGCTGGACCTGAGAATGGTGGGTAGGCGGACGCTGAGAATGGTGACTCGGCTGACACTGAGAATGGTGACTCGGCTGATGCTGAGAATGATGACTAAGTGTGCCGAGAATGGTGACCGTGGCTGCGCCGGACCGAGTGACGTGGAGGGTCGGGAATCCTCCGTTGGGCGCTATGGATGCGTAATGACGAGGCCTATCATGGCTCCCACCGAGTAGTGTCTGGGCTCCTAGAACGTCTATGCATAGGTCCGAAGAAATCCACGATCCCGAAAGCACCGGCGAAACTCGAGCAATAAATCCGGACTCGGAATCGTCGTACAAGATCGCCTTCAAGCGGCGATCGAAGTACTCATCCTGCTCGTGTCACAGGTGTGGTCCGACAAGGAAGTCCGTGGACACAACACACCCTCTCTGGTGACTCTCCCGGTCCGATGTCTCTGCACCATCTCGGTGGGGTACTCTGCCGGCGTCGCTTCGACACTTTATGTGCCGACTCATATGTAATCAATTTTCCAGTGACCTTCTTCAACCTATCCATAACTTTCTTCCTCGGGATCGGCGCAGCTCATCCTCCTTATTCTTCACAGCTATTCTTACAGGCTTAATGAACTTAACGTCATATGGCGAGCCATTCTCAAAGCTCAGGTAGTAGTACTCAGCCTCATCCTCCTCCAAATGCGGTAAAGAGGGAAGTACTTTGTGCTGCAAAATTAGTCATTAAATCATACCATTAGATGGGCAATCACATAACGTTTAAGAGATGAAGTCAGGAGAAAATACGTTTACAAATTTATGTACCTTATCGTCGAAGAAATGAGTGAAATCACAAAACATCTTCCTCGTAGTCCACATCAAACACCGGGACTTGGACAGTTTATCTCGAATACCACACAATGCTCCCAATGAAGGAATCATCTCATACGACCATATTTGTAAAGCCCAAACAGGACCATAGAAGTGATAGTCCTTGTGCTCTTGTCCCTCCTTCATGGCAACGTTGCCTATGTAGTAAGATAAAACCCCAAAGGCATAAGAACCCCAAGGAAACATATCCCACTGCTCGAAATCCTCCACTAATGCCCATGCCCATGTCTCGACTATCATGTCGTCACGGCATAGGATAAAGTAGTAGTATATAAGCAAATTGGCAACCTTCACATAATCTCTTATGTCTCTACCAAAATCTCGAGCATTGAACCTCTTCCGCAGAACACTAACCTTAATATTTTTGCCATGGAGTATTCTATGGAAAATACCATCAGACGGAAGGAGATGGTCGTCCTGGGGATGGAAGGTAGAGTTTCCAAAATAGAGTCCAGTGATCATGGCAAAATTACGGGCCGTAAAACGAATGGTCCTCCCGCAAACCTGGAACCACGACTCATCCAGGGGGATCTGATCACCCTCCAATTGACGGGCAATCAAGTGATGTAAGGCAGTATTTGAACTCTCATTCCTCCTAACTTTAATCAAGCGCCCCAGGACCCCCTCGGTCAAGCTCTCGATAGCTCGATCAGCAACTGCAGAATTGCGGCCCATACTTCTTAGTGTCTCAATGATCTCTTTAAATACCTCCTCCCGTATGTAAAGATTCACTTGACGTGTAACAAAACGCAATGTAGATCTCTTCCATATGCAACCAGTCTGCAATATGGACATACAACTCATAATAATATGATAGAATGCTTAAGAGAACGAAAAAAAAATTCTACCTTGCACACAATCGCAGGCACACGATCGATGCCCGTCGTGTGAAGACCATCGTGTGCCACCACGGGTTCACCACGGCGACGCGATCGTGTGCCTGCGATCGTGTGCAAGGCAGGAGCCTTTGGTCTTCTAGCACACGGCGACACACACGATCGACGACCGTCGTGTGTAACCATCGTGCCCACGAAAGACCATCGTGTACACAATGGTCTCATCTTCTTCAGCACGATCGTGGGAAGATGAACAACCGTCGTGGCAAGATCGTGTGTGAATGAAAATACACTAACCGACAGCTCATTGACGAATTCCTCTTCAGATGGAGTGTCACTAACGGAACTTCTGGCGTCTTCAGATTCTCTGTGGTAGTCGGAGTTCGACATTTTCTGGCCGGCGAAGGGTTTCACGACGGGAGAGTTTTTTTGCAGAGAGGAGGAGAGTTTTTTTGCAGAGGAAAATATTAAGTTGTGGGACCATTTTTTTATTGTTGTTTCGTTTTAATAATCTTCTTTTTTTATGTTTTTTTATCTTTTAGTGGTAGTCTTTAAGGGTAATAAAGTCTTTTAACATATTTTGGTATAAAAAACTTATAGTTTTATGAATGGGGAAATATAACTTGTTACTTTTATGCTTTGATACTAAAAAAGAACTTTGATCCCATATCAAAATAACCGCCAAAATAGATTAACTTTCATCAATCTCTTTGATTCAAAGGTTGGGACTGATTAATTGTCTGTTCGGTCAAAATAATCAAACTTATAAGTTAGTTTACTTTTGAGATTATTTGAAAAATCCGATTTGGTACGTCATAGACTAGCTTATAAAGATACTACTCAAAATAGCATCTCAATAAGCTAACTTATAAACCATCGGCTAACTTAGCAGCTAAACTACCAAATACATCCTAACTTAATCGTTAGCTTTTGGTCTTATTTACCAACAAATTATAATGTTGAGGCTGAATTCGACAACATAAATATAAATAATAAAAGCGTGTAGATATTGTAAAGTGTAATGAAGACGCAACATAACAGGAGTAAACTCTTGACCTACATCTAAAATTTGTAGATTGGCCACTAGGACAAAAGTTCTTAGGGTGAAAATGATCATAAATGACGTCCCCGGGCAACAGGGGCCTAAAATGTCGTCTGGGGGCAAAACATGTCAAAAATGAAGTCCAAACCCAAAGATATCGTCATATGGCAAAACGGATCGAAAATGATGTCATGGGGCGAAACACATCGAAAGTGACGTCGTAAAGGACACAATACGTGTCATGCCATGTATTGTGCCTCAATATTAGATATGTGTTTTAACGAGATGATAATTTCGTCAGTCGATAGAAAATCAAATTTTCATCAGCAATATCAATTACCTAAATGAAACATCTACGAAGAGATTGTTGCACAACATACCTAAATGAGTACCTAACAATATGCTCATTGTGGATATCGCGTCACAAAAACTACTGGCAGACCCCAAACCGAACCCAAATTGCCACCGTCACTACATATTAACCACACCAGACCAGTGGTAAACCGCAAGAGCCGGGCATTCATGGTCCAGTCTAAACATGTACAACCCTAAGTCAAAATCCGTCTGTCAAATCTCAGGACTCACTCTAAAGGCCCATTATCCAGGTTTTCTCCGTAACTGGAGCCTGTATAATCTTTAAGAAAAAATTTAGGGTACCCACACAAATTTGGTTGTATGTATATTCATCACTATCTATACCAATTGATTCTCATCATGAATCTAGTCGTGAATATTGTTGGAAATTGATTTTAAAATAATGAATTTTAATTCAAAACCAATTTAATAATGATAAAATATTTAATTCTTGGGAATTAAATAATAATGTGAATCTACGGTTCGAGAAGATGAACGAATAATTTTTATTTTCTCAAAACCGATTTTCAGTGAGTGAGAAATAAATGATTAAAGTTGGCCATTTAATTAAAAAGGTGAAGAGTTAACGAGGTTTGAAAAACCCATCCGATATTTGGGATGAACCCATATGTCTGATCTGGAATCTGTCTGATCTGACCTGTCTGATCTGGAACTTGTCTGATTTGGGACCTATCTGATCTGACCTGTCTGATCTGGAACCTGTCTGATCTGGAACATGTCTGATCTTGAACCTGTCTGATCTGGAACTTGTCTGATCTGGAACCTATCTGATCTGACCTGTCTGATCTGGAACCTGTCTGATCTGATATTTGGTCTCGTCTGAAATGACGCAGGTTGAGAACTTAGCTTCTGGAATATGACTTTTCACACTCCATAACGTCCGAATTAAATGAGAATTATGGAGTTTCAATTTGTTGTAACTCCCCACCTTATGGAGATTTAATTTGTTGTAACTCTTGAGCTGGAGGATTAAAGAGAATTAATGGCACTTCAATTTGTTGTAACTCCCCACATGATGGAGTAGAATTGGACCCTATAAAAGGGGGTCTTATGCATTTCATTTCATACAATCAGAACATAGAAAAAATACAAGCATACCACATACAAGCTTGTTATTATGATTATGCATATTTCCGTCATGTCTCGTGCCCAGTTTTCCAGCACTTGAACGTTCACCGGAGTTCTGAGTTTCGGAGAGCACCTAACTCATAAACATATAGCAGTTGTGTCTTGGGGACATATTGCCTGAGCCGTCTGCTCTTATACGGGGGCAAAATTGTCTTACGGAAAGAGTTATCTCGCCTCTGCTAAAGTTGTAACTTTTAATTCATCTCTTTAATTTATTAAGATTGTAATAGGTTGCCTTTCTTTGTAATTTTTATTGTAATTATATTGTTGGAAATTCAAAGAGGAACCAACAATCGTAAGACAATTTTTATTTATATTCTCTGTAATTTCCAATGGCGACCGATGCCGATGCTGCTGCTGCCAAAGCTGTTGCACCTACCGTTGCAGTTCAGGCTGAGAAACCCGAGAAATTTTCGGGTGTTGATTTTAGGAGATGGCAGCAAAAGATGCTGTTTTATCTCACTACCCTGGGGCTTGCTGTTTACCTCAAGGATGATCCTCCTGTGGTCAGTGAGACGGAAACTGATCGTACGAAGAGTTTTGCTTACGATCAATGGTTTAACGGCGACTTTATGTGCCGTAATACAATATTGAATGGGCTAATTCTCTGTACAACGTGTACAGTCAAATCAAGACTTCCAAATAGCTCTGGAATTCTTTGGAGAAAAAGTATAAAACCGATGATGCTGGTGCCAATAAATTTGTGATCGGACGCTACTTGGATTTTCAGATGACGGACTACAAAACCGTTATCGAACAAGTCCAACAATTTCAATTGATTGTGCATAAAATCAATGTTGAAGGAATGATCCTTCCTGAACTGTTTGTTGTGGGAACAATAATTGAGAAGTTGCCTCCTAGTTGGAAGGACTTCAAAAATTACCTGAAACACAAACGAAAGGAAATGAGCTTAGAGGATTTGGTTGTTCGACTCAGAATTGAAGAAGACAACCGAAAATCTGATTCTAAGTTCAAGAGAGGCCCTATAGAGGCCAAAGTAAATTTGCTTGAACATGGGTCCTATAGCAAAAAGAGGAAACTGAACCATGTTCAGGATAAAGGGAAAAAGTCGTTTAAGGCAAAGAAATTCACTGGAAATTGCCACAACTTTGGTAAACCAAACCATAAGACAAAAGACTGTCGCTTGCCAATAAGTTCAACTGGTCAGCGAAACAAAGGCAAACGAGTTGCCAATGTGGTTAAACATGGCAATGTTGACATGCCAGATCTGGAGCTGTCAGCTATGGTTGAGGAGCTGGACGCGGAGGTCTCAGCCATGGTGATTGAAACTAATATGGTAGAGAATCACCGCGCCTGGTACGTTGATACTGGGGCTACTCGTCATGTTTGTTTTGAAAAAGACATGTTTTATTCCTACACTGTTACTGAAGGTAGGAAATTGCATATGGCAAACTCTGCTTCTTCTTTGATTGCAGGTGTGGGGAACATGGTCTTAAAGCTGACCTTTGAAAAGGAGCTCCGTCTTAAGGATGTGATGCATGTCCCAGACGTCCGAAGAAATTTAGTTTCAGGCTCTTTACTAGTTAGTCATGGGTTTAGACTAGTTTTTTAGTCTGAAAAAATTTATGATGAGCAAGTTTGGAATGTTCCTTGGTCGAGGTTATCTTGACAGGGGATTATTCAAAATAAATGTGATGCCTGTAAGCCGTGAAGGCAAGAACAATAATAATAATAATAATAATAATAATAATAATAATGTTCCTTCTTCTGTTTACTTGCTCGAGTGTTCAGATTTATGGCATTCTAGATTGGGACATATTGGTCTAAAATCAATTAAAAGACTAATTAATCTAGAATTAATTCCAAAAACCCATGTTGAACTTAATAAGAAATGCGAAGTATGTGTTGAAGCAACAATGGCTAAATTGCCTTTTCATTTAGTGGAAAGGAATACTACTCATCTAGAATTAATTCACACTGATGTGTGTGACTTAAAATTTGTGCAAACTAGAGGAGGTAAAAAATACTTCGTCATTTTTATAGATGATTGCACAAGATATTGCTATGTGTTTCTTTTGAGAAGCAAAGATGAAGCAATCGAGGCATTTAAGATGTATAAAAATGAAGTTGAAAATCAACTTAACTGTAAAATAAAAGTAGTCCGAAGTGACAGAGGAGGTGAGTATGTAGCACGTTTGAACAATTATGTGTTGATTCAGGCATAATTCATCAAACGACTGCTCCTTATGCTCCTCAGTCAAATGGAGTTATCGAAAGGAATAATCGAACCCTGAAAGAAATGATGAATACTTTATTAATAAGCTCAGGGTTGCCGCAGAACATGTGGGGGGAAGCTATTCTTACAGCTAACCACATTCTGAATAAAGTGCCACACAAAGGGAAAGATAAAACTCCGTATGTGTTATGGAAAGGGCGCAAGCCTTCTTTCAAATATCTTAAAGTGTGGGGGTGTTTGGCAAAGGTTGAAGTACCTGAACCAAAACAAGTAAGAATTGGTCCAAAGACAGTTGATTGCATATTCATAGGTTATGCATACAACAGTAGTGCATATCGATTTCTGATTCATAAATCTGAAATTCCTGATGCATGAAGGAACTGTCATTGAATCACGAAATGCCATTTTCTTTGAAAATGTTTATCCTTGTAAAGAGAGGATTGTGACAAACTCAAACAAAAGAACTCTTGAAACTGTAAGTAGTTCAAATCCTATAAATGAAGAGCCAAGAAAGAGTAAGAGAGCTCGAAAGGCTAAGTCATTTGGTCCTGACTTTGAGACTTTTGCAGTTGACGATGATCCAAAGACTATACAGGAAGCTTATGCTAGTCCTGATGCTCCTTTTTGGAAGGAAGCTATTTATAGTGAAATTGATTCCATCATGAAAAATTCTACTTGGGAACTGGTTGAACTTCCGCCAGGATGTAAGCCTTTAGGATGTAAATGGATCCTAAAGAGGAAATACAAATATGACTGGTCGATAGACAAGTTTAAGGCCCGGCTTGTTGCCAAAAGGGTTTAAACAGAAAGAAGGTTATGATTTCTTCGATACATATTCACCAGTAACCATAATAACTTCCATTCGAGTGCTTATTGCTATTGCTGCATTGCACAATCTTGAAATTCATTAAATGGATGTGAAAAATACATTCTTGAATGGTGAACTAGAAGAAGAAATTTATATGGAACAACCTGAAGGATTCATTGCGCCTGGTCAGGAAAAGAAAGTGTGTAAACTGTTGAAGTCATTATATGGACTAAAACAAGATCCTAAACGATGGCATATGAAGTTTGACACAATTATGTTGGAAAATGGATTCAAGATCAATGAATGTGACAAATGTGTGTATATTAAAGGCACACCGGAGTCATTTGTCATAGTTTGTCTATATGTAGACGATATGTTGATCATGGGTAGTAGCAATGAAGTAATTGTGAATACAAAAAGGATGTTAAGTAGAAACTTCGACATGAAGGATTTGGGTTTAGCTGATTTAATTCTTGGAATTAAAATTATCAGAAAGTCATAAGGCATCTTTTTATCACAATCTCATTATGTTGAGAAAGTGCTCAAGAAGTTTAACGCTTTTGAAATCCCACCTGTTAAAACACCTGTTGATACCAGTATTCACTTAAGTAAGAACAGAGGTGATCCAGTGGCTCAAGTCGAATATTCAAGAGTAATCGGAAGCCTGATGTACATTACAAATTGTACACGACCAGACTTGGCATTTGCTGTAAACAAGTTGAGCAGGTTCACGAGTAATCCGAGTAAAGAGCATTGGAATGCACTGACTGTGGTTTTAAGATACTTAAAATACACCCTATGTTATGGGCTATTTTATAGTAATTATCCTGCAGTTTTGGAAGGATATACTGATGCTAATTAGATTTCAGACACGAAAGACTCACTCTACAAGTGGGTATGTATTTACTATTGGGGGTGGAGCTATATCTTGGAAATCAAGCAAGCAGACTTGTATAACCCGATCCACCATGGAATTGGAGTTTATAGCTCTAGATAAAGCTGGAGAAGAAGCTGAATGGCTCCGTAACTTTCTTGAGGATATTCCATGCTGGAAAAAGTCTGTGCCTAGTGTTATGATCCATTGCGATAGCCAAACTGCAATTGGAAGAGCACAGAGCCTTATGTATAATGGTAAGTATCGACACATTCGTTGGAGACATAATATCGTGCGACAATTGATCAAAAATGGAGTTATATCTATTAACTATGTGAGGTTAAATGTTAATTTGGTGGATCCACTCACAACAGGTCTGAATAGAGATCAATTTCATAAACTGCTAGAGGGAATGGGATTAAAATCCACATCTTGAAAGAACAATCATAGTGGTAACCCAACCTTGAAGACTGGAGATCCCAGAAACTTGGTTCAATGGGAAAACAAAATTATGAAAGTTCTATTGAAAAGCGCTTATAATAAATCCATCCCTATGGAGCAGAATAAGTGCTAAGTCCTGTGATTGTGGTGAGGTTAAGTTTTCGGACTTTTAATGGTTCCTTGTCCTTGGAAAGGAGAAGTATTGCAGGGTACTTTATAAAAAGGAGACCACCTATCTAAGTGTGAGGACGGGGCACCTCGAATAAACACTTAGGAAACCAAGATGTTGTCCATGGCCAAAACGGACACAACTATGAGAACGGAAGGTGTTGAGACACTGTTGTGTAAATGTCGTTGACTCGGTATACACCAAGGAGGATTAGTTCAAGACACAATGACCACTAAGCCGCCGGTATGCCCGATGATATTTTACTAAAGAAGGTTCAAAGCCACAAACTACCTTTCCCCATGCAGCAGTGTTTTATGAAAACTGGGTATGTGAGTCTGCATTCATGCATGCATTTATTTCCACTCATGTGGGGGATTGTTGGAAATTGATTTTAGAAAAATGAGTTTTAACTTAAAACTAATTTAATAATGATAAAATATTTAATTCTTGGGAATTAAATAATAAATTATGAATCTACGCTTCGAGAAGATGAAAGTAGGGTTTTTATTTTCTCAAAATCGATTTCCGGTGAGTGAGAAATAAATGATTAAAGTTGGCCATTTAATTAAAAGGTGAGGAGTTAATGAGGTTTGAAAAACCCATCCGATATTTGGGATGAACCCATCTGTCTGATCTGGAAACTGTCTGATCTGGGATCTGTCTGATCTGGAACCTGACTTTAGTTGTTCCCTCGTGTGTGATTTCAAGGTTTTTCCAGATTTCTTTAGCACTTTCACACGAAGAAATACAGTTGATCTCCTCTGGATTTAAGGCACAATATAAAAGTTGAGTGGCCTTACAATTGAGGTGATCGTTCTTCCAATTCTCGTCATTGTATTCTTCGAAGCTCTTAAGTGACCCGTCGGATTTGGTTGGAACTTTCGGGCCAAGACAGATGATCTTCCGGATTTCTATATCATAGGCACGAATGAAGATCGACATCTTTTTCCTCCAAGTCATGTAATTCGATCCTTCAAAAAATGGAGGTCGATTTAGATCAAGACCTTCGACCAAGGCAAAATGAAAAGCCATCGCATCTTTTCTCCTCGGATGTTAATCCGCTTTATATGGATACCGCTCCGATACCAATTGTTGTAAAATTATCGGTACCTTCGCCGTTTGGAAATAACACGGAGTATATAAGAGTTATGAAACTCTTTTGCGTTGCGGAAGCGATTTAAAGTGCAGAAGATAAATGACACAAGATTTATAGAGGTTCGGTCAAACGTGTCTACGTCCTCTCTTTGTATCTTTTTTCTTAGGCTAAAGATAAACCTCTGCACCTCGTCTTCTATCGGTCCGAGGGATACCGTTATAATCTCGTCTTCTATCGGTCCGAGATAAACCGTAACATACTTGTCCTTTTGTCGGTCCAAGTTAAACCGTTTTCCTTTCTATCGGACAAGAAATCAACCTATCTAGCTTTCTATGGGTACTAGACAAACCTCACTTGGATTTAGATATGATTCGAATAATGTCGGACCAACGATTCTAATAACACTGAACCAATCTACAATCCGTATCTTTCCTCTCGTGTATGAGTTAACGTGTATAAATGCTCAAACTCTTGCCAATATAAGCACGATTACAACAACGATAATGTATATAACAATATATGACGTAAATCAGATTTCCTTCAAGTTGTTGTATGTTAAATACCATTAGAATTGGTATTTATAGGCTCCAAAGCCTCAACTAGCCGTTAACCTCTTTATCAAGCATTACGTACGTTAGCTATAGCTCATTACGTATGTTAGCTGCATTATGTACATTAGCTCTTCATATTTATGTACGTTAACCTTCATTCTGATCAGTCCAGTATCTTCGTTTCTTTCATTACGTACGTTATGATATATCCCTTACGTACGTTATCTTCAGTCAAGATATCCGTTGTATGCTGACGTACTCCATGACGTCATTTGTCCGTTCAATGGTTCCAATATTTAAATTCATATCTCATTACGTACGTTGTGTCCTTTGCATTACATACGTTAGATTCTTGCTTTCGCGCACGTTAATACATGTTAATTCTTCACTTCTTTGCTTTTCAGTCCGGTTCGAGCATCTTCGACTTTTTTGTTGTTTTGTTTTGCTTCCTTGTTGTTTTTCTTTGATTAACAACTAATTATCAAAACTCAATTATAAATGTATGGAATAAAATGTTCCAACAATGTGTGGCTTTATATAAGTTGTCATGATTAGTTGTCAGCCTGGTAGACCTTGTTGAATGTTCTACGGCGTGCAACATCTCTATGGGTTATTGGGGTGTTACATTTATGGTATCAGAGCTTAGGTTGTGCATACCTACGCTGTCAGTTAAATTGGGTCTGTCAGTCGAGTCGTAAGAGTCAGTTGTTGAGCCTAACATCATCATGCTACCGTCTTCATCGTGCGATCCGTGGTTGTAAGACTCCTCAGACTACTATATTTCGTTATCGTTTTGGTTATGAACTCGAATTGTGCGTTGGGGCACGACGACGTAAATTTATGAACTGTGCTGATCTTGTCTCATTTCGTTCTTATTCCTCAGTATGTTGAGAGGTTGTGGTAGACCAGCTCGAGGACGCGGCCGAGGCCGTGGTCGTGGTGCTACTAATGAGAGAATTGCACCTTCTCAATCATCTTCTGAATCTGCATCACATTCGGTGTCGAATAATCCACTTTTGAGTTCTGAAGGACATCTGGACCTGTCAGCTAGCCGAGGTCGACAGTCGGGTAATAATACCGACCCTGGGGCTACCGCTATTCTTCAACAGTTGGTAACCCAATTGACTCAAATTGCTCACGGTGGAAATCAAAATCCGCCCCCAACTGTGGAAGACGAGGCTAGCAAATGGCTCCAGAAAGTAACTAAGATGCACCCCCCTCGTTTTGCTGGTTCTACTGATTCCCTGGGATGGGAAAATTGGCTCTTCCAGTTAGGAAGCATTTTTTATGTTGCCCAGATGACAGGAGGGTACCTATTGCTCAATACCTCCTGGATCAAGAAGCTTCTGATTACTGGGAGGCAGTAGTGCCTCGAGATCACTTTGCCACATGGGAGGAGCTTAAAACCGCTATGGAGGCAGAGTATTGTTCCCCACCAGTTCGTGAGCGTCGAATTGCTGAATTCTTTATGGCTACACCACAGGATGGGCCAATATCACAGGCTATCATCACTTACAATCAGCAGTTAAGATACGTTAAGGATCAAGTGAGAACGGAGGAAGACAAGATGCGTTATTTAAATTTGCATATGAAGTCGCAAATCTGACAGAGTATGGCGCCTTTAATGTGTACTACATTGAAATATTATCAGGATCGCATGTTGGCGATCGAGATGGCGGTTTTGGAATCCGAGACCGAATCCGAGCCTAAGAAGCAAAAGACTGCGAGCAACTTCTGAGCCGGTAAAGGTAGCAAAGTCTCTAAGTCCCATTCTTCAACTACACGAGAGAGGAATTCGTCTCGATATTCTAGTAGTTCACGTGGTAACCGTTCGGCCTAGTCTTCTGTTCCGGGTAGCAAAGTATGTTTTAATTGCAATCGTAGTGAACACTTGGTGAAAGATTGTCCGTTTCCGCTAGTTACTTGTTATTAGTACGGACAAAGTGGTTATCGTGCGGCTCATTTTGAGGCAGTTGCCAGAGCTGTCAGAACTCCAGTGGCAACTTCAATTCAAGGAGAACCTAGTGTCGATCAGTAGGCCCCAGTCTCACAGAATCCTCAGGGGTCAGGTCGAGGCAGAGGCTGAGGTCAGTCAGAGCGTCGGGTAGTGTCCAGTTCGGGGTCCGCAAACCCCCGCATATATCAGATAAGACGTGCAGAGGAGACAGACATTCCGATGACATCAAGTACCACTCAGATTTTCTCTCACCCCGTGTCAGTATTGTTCGATTCGGGTGCTACCCACTCTTTTATTTCGTTGGATTGTGTACGACGTCTTGGCATTGATTATTTATATGATTATGAACTGTTCGTAGTGGGTATGCCTAGTGGGGATCGTATGGTTTGGAATCGGGAAGTTAAAGACTGTCCAGTGAAGGTTGGGGACCGAGATTCGCCCTCAAATTTCATTGTTGTGGATTTAAAGGGCGAAGATGTGATTCTCGGGGACGATTGGCTAAATCGTCATGTTGCCATCATGAATTATCGGACTCACACTGTTTCGATAATAGCTGAAGACGGTACCGAGCATAATCTTATAGGTTGTAAACCGGGTAGGTCAGGGAATATGATCAGCGCTTTGGAAGCGGTAAAACTTCTAAACTAGGGCTGTGTAGCCTACTGGTGTTATGCCTTTAAAACAAAAGATGGGGGAGTCGAGATGTGTTCGATACCAGTCGTTAGTGAATATCCATATGTGTTTCCAGATGACCTACTGGGATTGACTCCACAGTGTGAGGTCGAGTTTCCGATTGATCTGGAACCGAATGTGGCTCTCATTTCTCGAGCACCGTATCGTATGTCCCCGTTAGAGATGTCAGAATTAAAGAAGCAGCTGGGAGAATGATTAGACAAGGGGTATATTCGACCGAGCGCATCACCTTGGGGCGCACCAGTCTTATTTGTTAAGAAGGAAGATGGGTCACTTCGTTTATGCATCGACTATCGAGAACTAAACAAGCTAACCATCAAGAATAAATATTCTTTGCCCCGAATTGACGATTTATTTGACCAACTCCAAGGAGCGACTGTTTTCTCGAAGATTGATCTTCGATCAGGTTACTACCAGTTGGGAATTCGGGACACTGACATTCTAAAAACCACTTTTCGGACGAGATACGGCCATTATAAATTTGTGGTAATGTCGTTCGGGTTAACCAATGTCCAGCCGTGTTTATGCAATTGATGAATAATGTATTCATCGAATATCTGGATAAGTTCATAGTCGTCTTTATTGACGATATTCTCATTTATTCTCGGGATAGAGAAGAGCATGCAGAGCACCTTCGGATAGTGTTAGATATATTGAGAGCCGAGCAATTATATGCAAAACTCTCCAAATGTGAGTTTTGTCTCTGGTAAGTGACATTTCTCGGTCATGTGATTTCAGAGGAGGGAGTTCGGGTTAACCCTCAGAAGATAGAAACGGTATTGGCATGGGAACCATCGAAGAATGTGAAAGAGGTAATGAGTTTTTTGGGACTTGCAGGCTATTACCGTAGGTTTGTGGAAGGATTTTCTAAAATTGCCCGACCACTTACACAGTTGCTTTAGAAAACCCATAAGTTTGAGTGGAAGGAGGACCAACAGAATAGCTTCGACGAGTTAAAAATACATTTAACTACCGCACCAATCCTAGCCCTACCTCAGGGAACCGAAGATTTTGTGGTATACAACGACACTTCAAGACACGGGCTTGGTTGTGCATTGATGTAGAGGGATAGAGTGATTGCTTATGTATCTCGGCAGCTGAAACCGTATGAAGTAAATTACCCTACACATGACTTATAATTAGCTGCAGTCGTCTTCGCTTTAAAAATATGGAGGCATTACCTTTATGGTTCGTCTTGTAAAATCTATACGAATCATAAAATCCTGAAGTATATCTTGAGCCAAAAGGAGTTGAACATGAGACAGCGTCGGTGGTTAGAATTGATCAAGGATTACGACCTTGAGATCCTCTACCATCCGGGGAAAGCGAACGTGGTAGCGGATGCTTTGAGCCGTAAACCAATGACACTTCAGATGTTAGAGGTTCTTACACCCCAATGGGGAATCCAACAGGATTTGATGAGATAAGGCATCAAAGTTTGGCTACAAAGGATTCAGGGTCACTTAAGGGCGTTAGAGATCACTTCTACCTTGATAGATGATATCAAGGAGAAACAGGTTGAAGATCTGTTTCTGATTCAGTTGAAGGAGGATGTAAGGAGAGGGAAAGCCCCTGTATTTATGGTATAGAAGGACGGAGTCTTGAGATTTCAGGGAAGATTGTGTGTGCCGTGTGATACTGAGTTAAGGCTAGAGGTGCCAAAACGACCAACCCGCCGGGTCGACCCGTCGACCCGGACCCGACCTGGCAGACCGGACCGGACCTGCGTGCGACCGTCGACCGGACCCGTGGTATACACGGGTGGGGTCCGGTCGAGCTTCTCCTACCGGCGACCACGGGTCCGACCCGTCGACCCGGCGGAAATATTAAAAAAAAAATTCAAAAAATGGCCGTTGGAACAATACTTTAATCGTATTCATGATGTTTTCTTGATTAGTGCTGTTTTGTCTCCCGATTTGAATTTAGCTCAAGTAGAACAATTACTTGAAATATATTATAATATTCTTAAAAATTTGGGTTTTCCTAATATTGTGGATAGTGTTGAAAGTCAAACTTTATTTAAAAATATTCCTGACGTTGAACAAGTAAAAATTGATTTGAAAAATAGTTTAGAAACTGTTTTTTCTGAATATTCTTCTAAATATGGTGATAAGATTCAAACTCAAAAAACAAGAACTAAGACTACAAATACATTTAAGTCAGGTAAGTAAAGAACTACGTAGGGCTTTGATTCCTCACGAGGATACGTAGGCAATTTAATTTTAAGTGAAAACTTAAAATTAAATACAAGCCCATTTTTTTTAACTCTTCTCAAGTAAAAGAACTACGTGGAGCTTTGATTCCTCACGGGGATACGTAGGCGATTTAATTTTAAGTAAAAACTTAAAATTAAATACAAGCTAATTTTTTCAAATGATTTCCTTTTTCACTTATAGTTATTTTTCGTGTATAAAATGATAACAAATAAAAGTTTTATATAAATAAAAAAAAAAAAAATTGGAGACGGGTCGGACCCGTGACCCGGCGGGTCGAACCCGGACCCGGATGGCCGACCCGTCGACCCGCCAACCCATACATTTCATATGTACGGGTGGGGTCCAGGTCCTATCCTGCCGACCCGGCCACCCGGCGGGTCCGACCCAGACCCGAACCCGGACCCGTGGTTGGGCACCTCTAGTTAAGGCAGAGAATTTTGAAAGAAGCGCATACCACACCTTACACTATTCATCCTGGTACGAGTAAGATGTACAAGGATGTAAAAAGTAACTTTTGGTGGAGTAACCTCAAGAACGATATTAATGATTTTGTATCAAAGTGTTTAACCTGTCAGCAGGCGAAAATTGAGCATCAGCGACCTGCAGGACTATTGAGACCACTTCCTATTCCAGAATGGAAGTGGAAGGATATTTCCATGGATTTTATTGCTGGCTTGCCAAGGACTCAGACTGGAATGAACATGATTTGGGTAATCATCGACCGACTAACCAACCAGCCCATTTTCTGGGAATCAAATATACGTGGAGACCCGAGAGACTAGCTCGTGTGTTTGTTGTGGAAATTGCTAGGTTGCACGGGGTTCCAAAGAGCATTGTTTCGGATCGAGATGGTCGATTCGTATCTCATTTCTGGCAGTCCGTTCACTGAGATTTAGGTACTGAGTTAAAGCTTAGTACATCCTATCACCCTCAGACAGGCGGGCAAACGGAACGAACGATCCAAACTTTGGAAGATATGTTAAGGTCGTACGCCTTGGACTGGAAAGACGATTGGGAATCACAATTGTCGTTGATTGAATTTACATATAACAACAGCTGGCATACGTCGATTAAAATGGCACCTTTTGAGGCTTTGTATGGAAGACAATGTAGGTCGCCATTATGTTGGGATGATTCATCCGATTTAATTGGGACGGAACCAGACATGCTAATTGAAACTAGAGAGAAGATTGTTATCATTCGTGATAGATTACTGACTGCTCAAAGTCGACAAAAATCCTACGCAGATAATCGACGTCGACCGTTGGAGTTTGAAGTCGATGATCATGTCCTGTTGAAAGTGTCGCCGACTAGGGTAGTTTATCATTTCGGGAAAATGGGTAAATTGAGTCCAAGGTACATCGGGCCGTTTGAGATTCTAGAGCGCGTTGGAGATTTAGCCTACCGTCTAGGAATTCCACTATCTTTAAGTCATGTATACAACGTATTTCATGTTTCCCAATTGAGGAGATACATTCCGGACCCAAGCCATGTCCTTGAGTATGAAGGAATTGAGGTGGGTCCCGACATGACAATCGAGGAAAGACCGATTCAGATTCTGGAACGTCGAGTCAAGCAACTTCGACATAAAACTATTCCTTTAGTAAAGATACAGTGGTCGAGGCAAGGAATCGAGGCGGCGGCATGGGAGATGGAAGAAAGCAAGAAATCGAGATACTTGAATTGTTTACTTCTTAAGTTTCGGGACAAAACTTTTTTTTAGGGGGAGAGAGTGTGATACCCGAAATTTTCATGCTTGTATAATTTTAAGTCCTTGCTTCGACGGATAGAAGTTGCGAGTCCTATTGTCCGGTGACTATTGATTTATTGACTAAACTCCTCGTAATTATGATTTCCGGCGTGTATTGGCTTCGTAATATGGTTGTATAATTCCCTATTGATGATTGTTGATTCCTACTCCTCTTGTTAACGCATAAATTCAACCGTAGACGCCTAGAGTCTTATGAATAGGCACTGTTTGGTAAAGTCGTGTAGTCGGGTCGACTTTGTAAGATCACCACCGAAACTTATAAAGTTTAAAAATTCTGAAAATGAAAAGTATAATAGAGTTAAATCATCTTTCCAATTGTTCAAATGGTGAGTCAATTGGAGTCCGGACGAAGGAGTTATGATCGAAATAGCAGACTACACTTTCAGCCTCGTATAGTGACACGGGTCGTGTCGAACTATTTTAGTTAAGCATAACTCACTGTCCATTGACATGGCTAGTGACTTGACCGTGTCATTTGACATGTCCGGGAATTGCTGAAATGCTGAAAAATCCGACTGAATGAGTATAAACAGCCCTCTCTCTCATTTCTGAAGTGTTATAGGACGTTCCTTCGACTCAACTTCATTCTCCACGAATAATTTCAGTTTTGTGCTCCAAAATCAAGCCATAAATTTGTTCCTAACATCATAGAATCCGGATATCAAGGTTTTTCTCGAAGAATCATCCATTTTTCTGGATTAAATCAAAGTATGTAATGGAAGTTCTTCAAGTTTCTCCAATTGATTCTTACTAGTTCTTGTTTCTAGGATGATCCTTAGGTGTTCTTGGGTTCTTAGATGTTCTTGAGTGGTTTTCATCGATTCTAGCGGGGTAGAGATCGAATTCTTCAACTATACCAATTCTTACACGAAATGCCTGCTAGGTGTTCGATAAAAATCCCCTTAGAATATGGTTTTGAATTCCACGTGTTATTGTGATTAGAATCGGTAGTCCTGATACGAGTCTTGCTACATTGATCATCTTAGGTTCGAAAATTAGGGATTGGTAACTTCTTGTCCAAGTTCTACCGAACTCGGTAACCACCGAAATAATCAAGAAAAAGTACATGTATTACATTATATTATGTATGATATGAATTCGACATGTATGATCATTGTGGAAAATGTGTGTGTGTTGTTCTTCTTCTTCCTACGGGGGCCGATGCTAAGGGGCGCGGCCAGGAAGTGGTTTCCTACTTGGGGAGGACTCGACGGGGTCTCTGGGGCCTATGCTAAGGGGCATAGTCGGGGTTACCAAGTGTGAAGTTTTGTGATGACATGTGGTGATCTTCGTGATGGTGATGTTTTGTGAAATTTGATTATTCCGGAATAATGCTTTGCAATGTATTACGAAAACGTGATTGATATTTTTTGCCCGTTTCGACCCACGTCATTTTCGACGCATTTCGCCCAATGGCAAAATGGGACAAAAAGTAACGTCTCAAGGAGAAACGAGCCAAAAATATCGTCCCAAAGCGAAAAGGGTCGAAAATGTCGCCACGTAACATAAATGGCCGAGAAGACGTTCGGGGTTAAAACGAGTCGAAAGTGGCGTCCCAGGGAGAAAATAAAGTCATGGGACGAAATGGGCTGAAAATGATGTCCAGGCGAAAACCGTCGAAAATGATGTCCCAGGACAAATCAAGAAGAAAATGAAGTCCAGAAACAAAATAGGTCGAAAATGACGTCTCGAAGCGAAACGAGTCGAAAATGACGTCCTGATGCGGAACAGGCCAAAAATATTATCCTATGGCGAATCAGGTCGAAAAATGACGTTTCGAGGTAAAAAGACCGAAAATAACATCAGAGACAGAACCGACCGAAAATAACTTCCAAGGACGAACAAGTCGAAAATAACATCACTGGGCGAAACATGCCAAAAATATTGTCCCGGGGCGAAAATGATGTCCTGGGACGAAAATATTCGAAAATAACGTCCCCAGATAAAACAAGGCAGAAAATGACGTTCAGGGGCAAGACATGTCAAATGGCGTCCCGAAGCGTAACTGGCCGAAAATGAGGTCCCTGAACGAAACGGGTCGAAAAATGACGTTTCATGATGTAACGGGTCGAAAATGACGTCCCGGTGCGAAACGAGTAGAAAATATCATCTTGGGGCGAATAGGATTTAAATGACGTCCCAGGGCAAAACGGGTCGAAAATATGATGCGCCGAAAATAACATCACAATGCGGAATAAGTCGAAATAACAGCCCATGACGAATGGGTCAAAAATTTCTTCTCGGGGCAAAAAGAACCGCAAATAATGTCCTATGTTGAAACTAGTCAAAATGTAATCCCGGGCCAAAACGTCGAATATGTCACCTCATGACAAAATGGAGAAAATAACGCCCCTGTCGAAACGGCCTGAAAAATAAAGTCTCCGAGCGAAACGAGTCGAACACTCTATATTACCAAGCATCAAACACCCATCTTTCAATCTCCATTGTTAAGAAACGAGACGAGGGTCATTATTCTTACAATTCAAACAAATATATACGGCACACAATAATGTCATAATACCTTCACCCTGGCACAGCATGACTAACCGCATGTTCTGCATTCCATTGTTGCAAGAAGTATAAGAATGCTTAATTAACAAACACACCCTGGCTTACGTTAGCCGTTGGTCTTATTTACCAGCAAATCTTAACAAACTGAAAAGAGTATGAAGGTATTGCTGGCTGGCCCTGAATTCGCGAACATAAGTAATAAAAGCATGTAAATATTGTAGAGTTGTAATGAAGACGCAACATAACAAAGTAAAAAAAACACTGTAAAGAACCTGGGGCTGGGATCAGGCCCCACATACTATATCTAGTTCATAATATAGGGCAAGGATCTGGTGCTTAAGCCTTTCGTATGATTTCCTTAAGCCTTCCGTGCTCAAATCATGCTAAGGATTATAAGTACTCTACTATTTATGTATTCGGTCAAATACTCGATCAAATGAACATTACTATATTTATATAATATGAGTACTATTTTACTTATGTAACATGTATATGGATACATGAGTACTCATGTCTCCGCCAAATGAATACACGAATACTCATGTACTCGGCGAAATGAGTAAAGTAAAACTCATATATCGGCTGTAAACGAGCCGATCGATACCGAACCTTCACTGGGTTTGGCTCGGCTCGAACTTATTCGAACCTTAGGTTCGATTCGGCTCGAAAGGGCCGAGCTTTTCGGCTCAAGTTCGAAGGGGTTTCTTAGCATTAACGTTACATTCGATTCGATTCGATTCGAATTTTTCCAAACAGTTCGAACATGTTCGGCTCGTGCTAGACAAAATATACAATATTATTTAATTTTCTCATAAATCATGAAATGGGCTTGAACTTAATGGATGAGTTCTGGATTAGTATATATAATTAATATAAATATGTATAATGTATTGATTTATATATATAATTTTCCCAAAAAAAAAAAAACAAGACGACCGAGACGAACATGTTCAAGCTATTCGGCTCGATTCGCCAAATAGCAAAAACAAACGTTCGGCTCGGCTCATTGATCACCGAATCGAACATCAACCGAACTATTTCGAGCTGAATATGCCGAATCGAATCAAACATTTACGTTCGTTCACAGCCCTACTCATATGAGTACAACAATACTCTTTTGCGGAGCAACATGAGTATTAGAGTGCATTTAAGTATGCAATGAGATATAGGATCACAACAATCGATTCATATTTTTTTTCTGGGGGCTACTGGTTGCGGTTGTGGCCACTTTTTGCAATTGGTTTGTGCCAAAAATGGCTGGACTTCGACCATCAATCTTCATATCGTAAGAAAAAATCCGAGTTGTTGGGAGCTTCACTGACGATTCCATATATGGTCCCAGAATAGAAAATGAAAATCCGATGGGACGCAAAAATCGTAGGGCCACATCATATGTGCGACGACCGACACTAGAAAATCAATACACAGACAGTATGTTCGGGAATGATATATTATGTGCATCGGAACAAAATTACAGTTCCATCAAGACACGTGTAAAGGACATAACACAATGTCATGTCATGTATTGTGTTTCAATAGTAGAGATGTTTCCTATTGGGGCAATAAGTTCATGAGCAATATCAATTAGCTAAATGAAACATCTAACGAAGAGATTGCTGCGCAATATACCTAAATGAGTGCCTATTAGTATGCTCATTGTGAATACCGTGTCTCAAAAACTACCGGCATACCCCAAACCGAACCCAAACTGCCACCACTACTACATACTAACCAAACCGGACCAGTGGTAAACTGCACAAGTCAGGGCATTCATGGTCCGGTCGAAACATGCATAGCCCTAAGTCAAAGCCGTCCGTCAAATCTCAGGACTCACCCTGGAGGCCCAGCGGAAACATCATGCAGCATATTCTTATATTGCGTAAATAATCACACAGAGAAAAGAGAGAGAACATTTTCTGATTAATACATGTCTTTCTTTCTAAAAGAACGAGTAACTTGCAACCTACGGAATTGTTCAGCACTAATTATTGGGGCACAAATTTCTTTGTACAAATTGCTGAGACCATAAATAAAACAAAAATCACATAAATTCATCCAAATGGAGAAAAGGTTTGCTTACTGCTTACTGCTAACATAGTTTAAAAAAACCGGTCATTCTTCTTCGGTTCCTTCCATCAGGAACCATTAAATAATGAGGCACACTCCACTTGACCAGTTATATGGTTCCTTGAAACTAGAGCTTTGCCACGAGGCAAGTCGGGGCAAGCCTGAGCCGACTCATGGACGAGCCTGAGTCAACTAAAAGGACTGAACCAAGCTCGACTCGTTCAAAGATGAGCCAAGCTGATTCAATAGGTTTAGCTGAGCTGAGACGAGTTGAGCTGGGCCGAGCTACAAACGAGTTGAGCCAAGCCAAGCCCGAACCAGCTCATTGGCCAGCACTGCCTAAAACTATATCTTAAGATAAAAATATAGAGAAGTCCTAAATGAACTAAAACAACCCAAAAAAAAGGACCCTAAAACTGAGGAGAAAAAAAAATGTAGAAAAATTTTTAGAAAAAAACCCCTAAAATGAAGAAAATCCGTAAAACAAAAATTTGTACTCCGTCTGACGGAATGCGAGCCAATAAGTTTTTGTCACAATTGAGTGATAATGGTTGGTACTCAACAAGGACGATATTCAGTAATAAAACATATATAAAACAAAATGCTAAAATGCTGAGCAAGAAACGGTTCATATAATCCGAGCAAAATCTTCTACAGACAATACAAACCTCCAACGAACCCTGTAATAAAATAAAATGAATCAACTCTAACAGTGGTAAAACGCGGCAGCAGTAACTGAAGCAGCCACGTGTTAACATCTGAATAATCATTACTTAGTTGAACTAAAGTGTTAAACCTATATTATCAAGCATCAATCACCCCTCTTTCGATCTCCACTGTTAAGAAATGAGACAAGGGTCGTTATTCATTAGTTCAAACAAATATATACAGAACACAATAATGTGATAATACCTTCACCCTGGCACGGCATGACTAACCACATAAGATCTGCTTTCTCCGTTCCATTGTTGCAAGAAGTATATAAATGCTTAATTAACAAAGTATTTCACAGGCTGGCCTCCCCTATTCATGGACTATGTATATATAATTCAAAAGACAAAGTTAATATTATATATATATATATATAATACACGGAGGGAGGGAGGGAGGGAGGGAGGGAGAGGGAGAGAGAGAGAGAGAGAGAGAGAGAGAGAGCAGAAGTCTGGCAAAAAACAAACATAGCGTCGAGTATAACCGAATTCGTCTAGCAATACGCTTTTTCGTTCTAATGCTAAAGACACACCAAGTAAATAGAAACCATTCACTAAAAATTCGAAGGAAGCATTTAAAGAAGGCACATTTGTGCTGTTGTCATTCCTCGGTTACTACACTCACGGACCAAACGGTGTAAACTCAAATTCTGAATAGACTTTTGAACTACTGCTGTGCCTAAGAATATCTTAAAAAGCTGATTAGGTTCCAGCATTACACAGTAGCTGAAACATGATGAGTAATAAAGCAAAATGAACTGAACCGAAAATGATAATTTTCAACACACAGAGCTTGTTTATGGTGAAACCAGTTGATTAAGTGGGTCAGGAAAAAGATCTCTTTATATGATGATGTTGGAAAGACAGATCTCTATAGGGATCAAGGGGAAGGGAGTCACAAATCGAAATGAGTGGCTATATGTGCTTTATAGACAGATTAGGGCTGGTTCGCTAAGGTATATATCTAAAATTATCACACCATATACCGTACAGAAATTTTCGTATATATGCTTAAATATCATATCATTACCATTCGGTATGACAAAACTCGAACAATTACTGTACCCGCAATTCGACAATGCCGAAAATTTATCAGTATATCACAATTTTCTGTAAAAGGTATGATACCGTGTACCGCATTTTTCCGGTATAAACCGAAATTTTTCAATACACCGCAACTTTAAACTAAGAAATACTGAAAGGAAAAAAAGAATTATAATAAATTAAAAGGGTTGATCAGTATACATTGGAAGTTAACAAGTAAACCGAGAAGTGTGAACATACCAAATATTTTAGGTATACAGAAAATTTGAAAAACTCGTAAAATTAACATGTTAAATGTATTGGCAACGCCGTAACCGTATCAATACCGTAACCGTATCATACCGTACAAGAAAAACGATATACCAAAAACTTCAATTTATTCGGTATGCTCAATATATCGATATTTTTGGTATTTTTCGGTGCTCAGTAAATCGATATTTTCCGTATTTTTCCCATCCCTAGACAGGTTCACCATCTGTTACACTGTAGGTTTCTTTTTTCTTGTCCTATTCTTAACTTTATTAGTCATACATAAATACCTACAGCCTTCTCCGCTATTCGTAAATATGCACCAACTTGTTTAAAATCACTAGAAGTAACCCACAGATTCACCTATTAACTGGTTATGAATTGCTAAAAACGGCTAAATGAGCAAAATCCCATCAACTATACAGAACTGAATTAAACTTATCTACACATATAACACTCACTTTTTTCAGCTTATAATCTACAGATTCTAAACTTACCACGGGAATCAGACCCGATAATCAAGTCTTCAAACAGTCAAAAATCGAGTCATGTGAAGCTTTAAAAACTACAGAAATCAACAACACTAAGAATACTGAGCTTATTAGAAAAACAGAAAATTTCGTGATTGTGTTCACATGACAAGTGATCGCACAGGTGCATTATGTTACCATAAAAATACAGTTCAATTACAAACGGGTAATACATGATATTAGAGAAAGTTATCAAGTATCTCAGCACAAATAAATAGCATGGTAAGGAGGTTATTTATATTTAATTTCTCCATCCAATTATCTATTCACATAAAACACCCTGCGAACCAGAAGCAGAAGCACAATACAGATATAGAACAAAATCATGGGAGAACTAGATTAAACGTCCTGTGCTTCAGATTCTATACCAATATCTATGGTCTTTGCATAATGGACTAACAATAGAAACATACGCAAGACAAACTTGAGACGAAAAACACGAGACCCAACATACAAGTTCAAAGAATAAAGACAAACACATTCAAGACCTCGTGATCACGCTACACAAGCGACCCAATCGAAATGTCAAGCTACCTCCATCCAATGTTGCCTCCCCCTCAATAGTAGGTTCACCCTCATACTTCTTCCTACATCCCGGGCAACGCCCATCTTCTTCAAGAATCCTCTTGTGACAGAAAAGGCACAGCCTGAACCCACAAGAACAGGGGAGAAAACTCGAATCTGTACAGTCGAAATCCTCAAAGCATATCGGACATGAAGTGGGGATAGGTGCAATGTTCTGACAACCCCAAACTGAACCCCGGCCAATGTGCCTCTCTGAATTTAGGGGGAAACTATACTGTTTGGTCAAATTGGGTAAATTCTGAGGGCGATAGGCATCATCCGGACGCCAAGCACAGCAATTTATGATAGGCACCTCTTTTCCTCCACTCTCCAATTTCGCAGTGGAAATATTATCAACCTCTGCAGCATTTTCATGCTTCGTCTTGGGTGTCAGTGAACCTCCACATGCGGTTTTGGAGCTACAATCTTGCTGCTTTTTATCTTCTGCCTCCAAAGCATCAGCCACAGCCTCCCAATCATCCAAGCAACCATCATCACCATCATCATCATCAATAGCATCACCACCTCCATCTTCATCACTCATGTGCCCTGAACAGAAACCATTACTACTACTGCTACTACTCCGTCCACTGCTGCTACTGCTTCTGCTACTAGCAGTGAAATTGACACTACTGCACAACACACTACTGGTGTGGCTAGTCGGGCTGTTAGAGGGCATCGACTCAGAGTCACTGTAACGATGCATTGATCCATCTCCGTAGATTTCATCCTCGCTTCTTGTTTTTACCTCCAGCTTTTCCACTGGTTTGCCCCTTCCATTTTCCGAATGCAGTGGTGGCGCTTTGCTTGCACTCCCTCCACTGTTCACTTCCTCCTTACAACCACCCTTTGTTTTCACTGGAAGCATAAACACCCCTCATCACCAAATATTACACAATATTAAATAAATAAACAAATAAATAAGAAAGTTTTCCATAAAATTACCATACATGCGCATTTTATAGCTGAATATTTGTGCCTCCTCTCTCTCTCTCTCTCTCTCTCTCTCTCTCTCTCTGTGTGTGTGTGTGTGGGTGTGTGTGTTTATAAGAAAGAAAGATCTTCCACAAACCTTG
Organism: Orobanche coerulescens; assembly: GCA_033398695.1. Classification (NCBI taxonomy): domain Eukaryota; kingdom Viridiplantae; phylum Streptophyta; class Magnoliopsida; order Lamiales; family Orobanchaceae; genus Orobanche; species Orobanche coerulescens. Next base: position 193,946,940 of record CM065807.1, on the reverse strand, counting down.
AGAGAGCCACTGCTCACGACGAGCATCAAGCTTGCACTGCTTCAGTTTAGCCGAGCGGTTTGCCTAAATTTCAAAATGATCAAAAAATTAGGAAGAGACGAGGAAAGTAATTTGCTATAAACCTTGAGTGGATGAAATAAAAACGTCGAATATTATAAAACAGCAACGAGCAAACAAATTTTTTTATCCTTTTTTTAACAAACTTACAGAAAAATAAACAAAAATATGAAAAAATAGAGAGAACGACTAAGTTACGAAAGTGGTACATGCACGGATACAGTGAACCAGCAGATAAATTAGGCCCCAATCAAAATTCAAGATTTTCCACAAAAATAAAAACAATAACGCTTCATTTCAAAAATAATATAAAAATAAAAATAAAAGCAAGATCAATCAATTAAGAAACAAAATCATTCAAGATCATTGAATCTCTTTATTAAAAAAATTACCCTCTTTTTCTTGGAGAAATCTTTGGGGTTAGATGAGGCCACGTTGATGGAAACGTTAGGGATCGAATCAGACATCTTGGCTGAGTCAACTCGTTCGCGAACCGGAAAAACCCTTGGATTGATCGGAGATACGCTGTAGCGCTAGAGAGAGAGAGAGAAAGCGATCGTTATAGAGAGAGAGAGAACGTGGATAACGGAAACAGCTCTGCTTCGCTCCAACCCTTTCGTTTTTTTCCTCTTTTCGACTCTTGTAAACAAGAAAGCGTGAGCTGCACGAACAACTGCGAAGGCTATAAATATAGATCTCATGACGATTTTGCCCTTCGATTTCCGCCTAATTTTCATTTTTCCGCCTCACTGGGTCTTGAGAATAGTAGATATTTGTCGGGGCTTTTTCGGTAATCACTGTCCATTATGAATTTTTATTTTCCAATATCTAAGAAATGTCATGCCTGTTTAGTTCAGGCAAACTATTCCACTTTTTGAGAATAATATTCTAGAACACAATAGAATTTGGAAAACATGTTCAGAAAAAGTTCAGTTTGAATAATTTAGAATAGGCGGTATTCCAATATTCCATTTTTCTGGAAAACCAAGTCAAAATTTGGAAAACAATCTCAGATTTTTTCCAAATTTAAACTGGAGTATTCCAAAAAATTGGAATAATAGAATACCGCATATTCCAAATTAGAAAATTGGATTGTTTCTGAATATGTTTTCTCCAATTTTTCACATTTTTCTGAAAACGGAATATTTTGGAATACTCTTGAAAAAATTTAGAATAATGGAATACTTTTCCGTAACTAAACCCTCAATGTCTAAAGAGAATTGGGAAAAAACAATTGAGTTCTTTTATTTTTCTTGCACTGTCTAACATTGAGTTAATAGCCGCAAAATCCCTGAACTTTTGTCAAATTCTTACTTTGCACCTCAATTTAAAAATCTGCCTGAAAATCCCCAACCTTCAATACTAATTTGATTTTGCACCCCGGTGACATTTTCCGGTGATAGCCTTTCTTACGTGGCTTATATGTGGCATTAGTAGATGTCGTGGCATCTACGTGGCAGCAACGTGTATTTGTCAACACAGGTGGAAGAAAACCACGTAAAAAAATAACAACAATAGATTAAAATATTTCTCAGATCCCCAAAAACACAAATCTTGCAAAGTTACAAAATTTCTCTCTTACTAATCGAAGCTTCACCCTGAAATTAGCGAGGTGAGATTTCTCTTAATTCTTCGATTCTTGTCAGTTGTATGGTCTGATTTTGATTAATTTACTGAACTTTTTTCTTTCTCTTGATTAAATATTCTTCGACGAAAGCGTGAGAGTGGAATTGTGGTCCTGGTGGTCCCGTAGGTCGAAGAAGACTGTTCTTGCAATGGGCGACAGGTAGGTCCCTCTATTTTCAATTTTTATTTGGTTTAAGGGTTTTTGATTAAATAAGAAGACAACCTGAAAAATCCTTAATTTTGCGTCTCTTAATGATTAAATAAAAATTACGACCCTATTTATGCAAAACGACGACGTTTAGAATAATTATATGCGGCGTCATTTTGTTCACACTGGACTATTTAGCCACATCAGACAATCCGGTTGCCACATAAGCACCCAATTGGGGTCTCACCAACGGGAGTGCAAAATCAGATTATTATTAAAGGTTGGGGATTGTCAGGCAGATTTTTAAATTGAGGTGCAAAATAAGAATTTGACAAAAGTTCAGGGATTTTGCGGCTATTAACCCGTCTAACATTTGAAATATGTGGATCGTGCTCCTCAAGTAAAAAATAAAAAGAATTAATAAGGAAAAATATTTAGATAAAATAAATAAATATTGTATTCGTCCCGTCCCATCTCGCTCCCAAAAATTACAGTATAATAAACTCATATACATATACAGTATAATAAACTCCTCCGGGGTACGCTGGTGGAACAATTAAAAATTGAGGGCTTCAAGCGGTGTGGAGCGGATCTCTGGAACTGCCACGGGATTTGGATTTGTGATGGAAGAATCACTGGGACGACTCCTTGTGCGCTGTAGTTGAGGATATTTAAGAACTTGGGAGCAGGATACACATCTCGCGATTTAACCCAGTAGCGATCTTGTGGCCGGGGCTGTTATCCCGAGGACTAGTCAGGTGTAAGCTTGGAACCTCGATATTAAAAAAAAAAAAAAAAAAAAAAAAAAAAGAATCTTGCCCCGCCCGGCTCTGCCCCATCTCGACATGCAAAATAATTAATTTAAAATATCAATTTTGAACGGTCCGTGCAGGTCTCACTTCACAGTAAAATTATGCGGCTCGGCGTTGTTTCGTCATTTCTCACCTGGCAGCGTCCACCCGCTCCACACCACATCTAATAAAGAAAAACAGTTGGACAAAAATAAATCAATATTGTATTCCTCCAGTCCCATCTCGCACCGTAAAATTACGATGTTGTGTGGTTTTCGAAACCGTACCACATAAAATTTACAGAACAAGTGCCGACTTCACCGCGAAACCCGCCCCGAGCACACCCTATTAAGTTGAACAAAATGAATGCTCATCTACACTACACATATTGCATCAATTGGTACAAGGTTTAGGCCCAAACCTTGTCCGAAGGTTCAATACGTAGCTGGACCCACTTCCACCATCACTCTCACTCTTCTCTTCTGCTCACTCTACACAAGGTTCAATATCGATAGAGAGATCACAAACTTTTTATACGTATCAAGGGAGCATATTAAAACATGATCATATTGTGTAGGGGGTCATTAATTAAATTGTTTAAAATGCATTTAAGTGTAAATTTTACGAAAATAAAATAATTTATAAGTTAGTTTATTTTTTAATTTAATTAAAAATTAGGTATAAGCTAGCTTATTATAATGCTCATCAAAGAAGTATTTCAATATCAACCAAAGTTAAGCATCAACATCAACATTACCACAACGCCGTCAACTATCCCGCAAAAGCGGGGTAAAGTGATCGGATGTACACTCTTACTCGCCTTAATACAGAGAGTACTGCTTCCACGATCCAAAGGAAAATCAGATCGAGATCAGATTGAATGACTAATACTTCATGAGAAAAAGAAGTACAGTCAATTTAGCGAGTCATTTTGTTTTATTCCATTATAACCCAGAACCAAAGAATAAGGAGTCTTTGCCTCCATTGAAAACAATGGAAAAATATCAACCAAAGTTAAGGTAGTTTACATATCTATACAATATATATAAATTATTTACAAAAATAAACCAAGGGTAAAATATTTACAAACCTAACATATGTTGCCAGCGTGATTCTCTCATCATCCCTACAAATTAGGCATTTTCATTCCTACAAGTTAGCATTGATTTAGTTACCACAAAACTTTATCTTCATTTTTATTTACGTATCTATACAATATAGACAATATATATTTACTAATTCATTTATTTCTATCTTCTTCATATCTTATTTTTATTTTCTGAGTTTCGATTTGTCGGCCGACGGTGGATTTCCGCTATAGATTTATCGCTAACCGGCGCGACTGACAATTGGCATAGATTATTGATGTGCCTTGTTGTTCAAGATGGAAAGTGGAACTTAAATGATTTTGTTCATATATCTGGTTTGATTGACTCGACGCAAGCGGTGGTGATGGGTTGAATTCTTCAGCTAATGTTTGGATTCCTAAACCTTGGGTTGAATTCTTCAGCTAATGTTTGGATTCCTAAACCTTTTGCAGCGGCCCATGGCGTGAATCTATTAAGACTGATTTTGATTGTTTTGAGTTATTTATGGTAAATGATCCACAAAAAATTACAACAGACATTAGATACTTTGTGAACCAATTTTGTTTATTGCTACACATTCAACTGGATACTTGTTGTAACTATGCATTATTTGTGTATATTATGGAAAATATTGAGCAATATAGTTTTGGATACGTGTAGTATAGATTATTCATTCACAACGATTTTGCTTATTACTCATTATTTCGTATTCTTTTAGAAAGGAATACAATTACAGATATTAGCAGGGCCGGTCCAATGGTTTCGGATGCCCTGGGCAGAGAGGCAAGAATATGCCCCTAATACAATGAACTAAGAACATACAATTTTTTAACGGGTTTGGAGCCTAGCCAAGTAAGAAGACTCGTCCCCATTCTGCTTATTTAATGAAAAGAAAAACTTAAAGTGGGTTTAAATCTTGGGTAAAAAAACGGGTTATAATTATTGGGGAGAAAAAACGCATTTGGTAGTTCAAATCTGAAATTCACATTTGATTTTGAGTCTCAAATAATAGACAAATTTGTTTGTGTTTGTAAAGAATAAATGACCATTGCATCCAACACTGCACAGAACTTATATAATGACACACAAAACCATCAAACTTTCAATAGTAATCTATTTCACATCAAACTTTAAATAGTAGTTTATTTCTCTCTTGTAGTCTATTCCCCTCTTGAGCTTTGTTTAATCCAAAAAAACCATTAAGCTTTATGGATGTTTTTATTACCCCATTTTTACCTAACCAGATCATCTATAAGGAAATAATTTATTAGGTCCAACAATAATGCAAAAAAGAGTTCCTCAACAAAGCTTCATTGGTTTGCTTTGCCATTTTGAGGCACAAAACTATAACATCAAATTAAGTACTAGGCCAACATATATGTCCCAAGATCAGAAACTACTCCTAGACATAGTGACGCTACAGCACACACACGGGTAATAACACAAACACTTGGTGGGTGAAGAAAATAAAATAATATTACATGTAAGATGAGGAAGATGAATCCTCAATACCACCCACCAAGTGTTTGGCACCTTAAAACCCAGTAACCCACTTCACAAATCGCTGCAAATCTGTGAATGGTGACTCCCAAATTCCCAATCTCCAGGCGCCAAATTTATACAGCTTGCATCAGTGCTTAAGCTTGTTCCCTGGAGTGTTATCCTCTCTTCCCAAGAAAGAGGGAAATGGCTGTGATTCAATATGAAAAAAGGCCAGCACTCACTCTTCAGAAAATATCTATCTGCCGTCAAGGCCACAATGTAATAACCAAGGTTTTGATTCCAGAGGTCTCTCGAGCCTTCAAGGCTTTGACAACCATTCCGAGGATCCCAGCAACGGAATCAAAGAAGGTCTTTTTCTCCCGGCCGCCAAAACGACTTTAGGAAAGTTGTCTTCGTCGCGAACGAGTCCTCTGCGGAGATGCGGGGTATCCAATCATCTAAACCAATAATCAGTGTTTTCCTTCCTTCATACTGCTATACTTACGCTTTCAAAGTCATTCCTCTCCCTATGGTCAGTCTCAATATCCACCTCCCTATGTTCGAGCTCGCTATTGGTCGTCAATTCCTCTCCTTATCAGTATAATTTTTTTAAATTACAAAATTGAAGCTATGGTATATATGTTATGGGCTTTGATGCCCTACTGGGCTTTGCTGTCCTGGGCTACCGCCCACTTCGCCTAGCACTTGGGTCGGGCCTGGATATTAGGGTACCTCCGTTATATGGTTAAGATACTAGAATATATTGTTTGGATACTTGTTAGCATCGTAAAATACTCCTTATTACATTCTGAAAAAATGTGATGGTATCTACTGTTTTGTAATAAGAGTAACTAATTATTTATTCATGAGTATCTGGATATCTATTTGAAATAAATTTAAAAATAAAAACCACAACCATAGACTTTTTTTTTGCTTCATCCGCCAATTATAATAATCACTCTTTCATCCTATAGAAATATTTGAACAAGATAAAGTGTTTTCTGAGAGGCTAAATATTCTAAAGAGAAATGTACTTGGAAAACGGCCAACCATATTAAATACTAAATGGTAAACAAACATATTAACCATTATGCGTATGTGAATTTACAAGTACATAACCATAGTCAATTATAGATAATAATTATAATAATAACCACACAAGCGCCTATTAGTAACCAACAAATAAAATAGTGCAACCACCCCCAAAACAGTATCCTCGTGTAAATAAATAGGTGAAAAATAATGTAATCGTTTCCACTGATTTAAGTTCCCAGTAAGTTATGCAGTATCCAAATCTGAAAAATTGTGTTAGAAATAGAGAGAGAGATGGGGTTATATTTTATGCCGGCGGTCAAGAAAATGAATGGAGAGAGAGAGAGAGAGAGTCAGATTTAGAAATAACTAATGCCCATAATTTAGGAGTAACACACGCATTAACATAAATAAAACGTCATAGTATTATTATTGTGTAAATATTTTGTAATGATGGTATATATGTAATATTAAAGCAAAATGTACTAGTTAATGTAAATTTTCCTAGTTAATTTATCAACTAAACTGCAAACACATTGTAAGTCTCGATTACCACTTTCTTATCATTGGTTATTTCCCTATTTAAATTGTGTTTGGCGGTTTACCTGATAAGCAAGTTTGCGGGGTATATGTACAACAATTCCAGTCATAGCACACGTGATTTCCATTTGCTTGATTAAATGTCACTATGGTGAACACCTCGGTCTCCTCTTCTATACAATCTAACTCATTTCCCATGATGTTTTCCATCTAGTAACACAATATTGAAGTTTAAACATTATTTGTAATGTTTTTCTCTAACTCATATTTATACCAAACACAAATAAACTAATGATAGAAAATTAACATATAGAGATCCAAAGTGATGGTGATAACTTTGTATTGTGTCCCCTGCCTAAAGTGAGGAGAGGATTCAAATAAAATATAAAAAAGTCTTTTTGAGACATTTTAACAAACACCTTGTGGGCATTCTTAGTATTCTTTGAATCGGGGTTCCTAAAACTAAGATTTCTTTGACTGAACAAAAAAGGAATAAAAAAGAAGTTCGTGAACCTACAAAAAAACTCACATTTCTTTACTGAGATCAAGAAAAATTGATACATATATTCTAATTGATACATATATTCTAAGAATCTCAAGAAAAAATTTCAAAAAAGAAAAAAAATATTAGGTCAATCTCTCCCTCGCCACACACATCAAAAAAATGGGGGAAGAAAAAGATCGAAATAAGGAGTTACATACGGAGAGATGGAAGAGCAGCGAGAGGGAAGAGATAGAGCACAGCGCAAATTGTGAAGAGAAGAAATAGCTAGGGTTTCTTTTGTTATTAGGAGAGTGGCATTTTTGCAAATACAAGTGATCTTTTGAGCGCTTTTTTTAGTCCGGATAGATAGTCCCACCCCTCCCTCGGGATGAAATAGTACCCCACATATAGGGATAAAAATAATCCCGGAATTAACAATTCCGACCCAAATTTACGAACCAAACAAGGGACTAAAGCAAAAATGGTATTAGCAATCCAATCCCAACTGCCACCGCGAATCAAACATGCCCTTAAGGAATACAATATGTGTTTATCTTTAGAACATGCATCACTTATATTATATGGAATGAAAAAATTACGGAACATGCAATCTATTAAACAATTTTATTTGTATTCAAAATATAGACTATTTGCTAAACAACTGTACTCAGACAGTACCTTAATATATTTATATTACTCGGTCTAACATTATATGTAAATGGTGGTACCCTTTTTCGGTGATAATTTCTTGCTCTTACGTCTAATTGTATCACTTAGATATGGATATCATTAAAAACCTAACCGAAAAAAAAAATACTATATTGGATCTAATTGTATCACTTACATACGGACAAAAGAATTATTTTATAAGGCTAAGTCTGTATTCTCTTTACTGTTTTGAGGTCATTTTCTGTTTTTATTTTCGAAAACACTAAAAACGTGTTCTTTTTATCATTTTCGAAAATGCATTTTGGAAAACGAAAAAAATATTTGTACACAAAATGCAAAATGCCCAAAACCTCGTTTTGAGCGTTTTGTGTGTATTTCAACAAAAAATCTTCAAAATGGTCAAAATACATTTTGAGTTTTTTTTTTTGGATTATCCTAATTTGAAACTAAGTCTAAAATAAAGATTTATGAATTTAATATTAATATTACAAAAAAAATATTTTGCAAAATAAATTTAACAGAACGCGTTTTCAGCAATTTTGAAAACAAAAATAAAAACAGAAAAATACAAAACATTTTTCAAAATGAAAATACAAAATGAAATACAAACAGAACGCAGCCTAATTGTTGCACTATAAATTTGTGGGATCGTGTAATGACCCCATGTATCGTGACCACGTGCATTGCGGCATGCCTTCTTTGTCTATGCGTATAATGGGAATGATAATAGTATGGAGGCGTTGTTCTGCTTTCGATGCTTCGATCCTGTCGAGCCAAGCATGCCACCCAATTTAATATGGGAATTCATCGCTATTCTTGGACTTGACAATCGCAACTAATTATCATGCGACGTGCTTTCTTTGTCTATGGGTCATCGCTATTCTTAGACTTGAAGTTGACCGCAACTAATTATCATGCAACATATTTTCGTTGTCTATGGGTATCGGAACGATACTTGTGTCAAGGCAATGTTCTGCCTTCTGGGTATAATGGAAACGAAAATAGTGTCAAGGCGTTTTGCATTAAATGCTTTGGTCCTGTCGAGCTAAGCATGCCACCCAATTTAATATGGAATTCATCGCTATTCTTAGACTTGACAATGAAGATGACTGCAACTAATTGTCATGCAACGTGCTTTCTTTGTCTATGGGTCATCGCTATTCTTAGACTTGACAATGAACCGCAACTAATTACCATGCAACGTGCTTTCTTTGTCTATGAGTATCAGAACGATAATTGTGTCAAGGCATTGTTCTGCCTTAGATGCTTCAGTCCTGTCGAGTTAGACATGTCACCCCAATTTTAATATGGGAGTTTATTGTACTCTCGGACTTGACAATGAAGTAAACCGCAAGTAACTATCAAGGCATTATACCATGATAATCTATGTCGGGTTGCCTAATAGGCTAGCCGCCGACCGAGTGGCACAATATCAATAAGGTATTGTTCTCAATCTCGTCTATGGAGATTCTTTTTCTATTTTTAGGTGTCTTAAGGCAACGTCAAATTGCCTTTACTACTTCCAAAATTCAGCCCAATTACAAATAATCCTTCAATATTTGTATATAATATATATGAACAAACACCCTTCTCAATAGTGCAAGTAGCAATATAACTATAAGTACCAAAGAAGTATTGTTTCATGAATTTAAAAGCAATCATATAATGATTTCATCCAAACAACCCCGAGTGGATTTATCATCCAAACATATAACTTCAAATCCATCAATCCAAATGAATCATCAACTAGTATTGTCTCTACACAATAAATACAGTATAAAAAAGCATACGGAAAGAACATAATGCACCAAATCCACGATCAAAAAGTAACCAACTATCCCAAAATACACAATGCAAGTCTTGATCGACAAATCCGATAAGTTTCATGTAAACCGCATTCAAAGGAACAACTCATTTAGGAATCTGACATCCTAATTATACCGTTTATTACACCATCCTTCCAAAAACAAAAGATGTAAGAACTAACCGTCAGCTCAATTGATTCGATAGAAATAATAATGATTGAGGCTAATTTGCTCATGATATGTATCTATCCTGCTGTTCTTGGAGAAGCTTAGCTGACGACTTGGCGTCCAAATAAAGCGAACTCACTTCTTCAAGATCCGCCTGCAAAGTTGAAAATTAGAGCCTTTTTTTCTCTGGCATAAAAAATTATAGCATCCTTGACACTGTTATAACCTATGAAGCATGGACTCGACTCGACACGACACGGATACAGGATTAGCAATTTTTTCCAAAATACAAGACAAGATACGTAGGACACGTTTTTATTACTAACAAAAAGTTATAATACTAAAACAAAAGTACACACGTTTGTTTTATATATACACACGTACAAACGTTCTTATATTATTAGCAAAAAGTTATAATACTAAAACAAATAATATCAACCCAGACTTTTAAATAAATACTCCCTCCGTCCACGATCAATGTTCCCCAACTTTTTGAGTTCGGGTTTTAAGAAATGTTAGGTGAGTGTGATGTGAGTGGAGTTTGGGTCCCACATTAAAAGTAATTTAATGTTAATTAAGTTGGTTAAATAATTTAATATGTGGGTCAGCCTGGTAAAATGTGTAAATATATAAAAATTATAAGGATATTTTAGTAAATTGTATTGTGGGGTATTTTTTAAAAATAGAAAGGGAACTTTTTTTGTGGAAATACCAAAATAGCAAAAAGGGAACATTGATTGTGGACGGAGGGAGTAATAAATAAACCCAACATAAAAAGAAGCCCAAGTCAATTTCGTAAACACAAATCGGGTTTAACCTAAATGTAACATCCACTACCTTCCTCCCTTTGTTATCTACAACAAGATAAAAACAATCCAGACAGTTAAAAAAAAAAAAAAAGACTGGCGTGTCCGGACGTGTCATGAAGTGTCGTCAGCATCTCATGTCGCCAACACGTGTCGCCAGCATGACGGAAACGTGCCGCCTGCGTGTCTGACCAAAAAAAAATCTGACACTCTCCAACACGCATGTCGGCCGCGTGTCAGAGTGCGTCGAGCGTGTCCGGAGGTCCGACTCGTGTCGGACGCGATACGAGGCTTCGGGAGAGTGTCTGTGCTACATAGGTTATAATCAAACTATCATCATACCTTGCAAATGCTATCACGGCCGTTCATTTTAGCAACTATGCTGGCAGGTGATAACAGCTGGACCGCATGTCTGAGGAAACATCATGAATTAGAGTAACTAGGACTAAAATTCAGCATTAAAGAAAAATAGATATCATCCAAAACTACACAGATTCCCCTTGACATTTTTACTTGATTAAAAAATACCCATTTCACGAAACGTGCAGTTTATGAAACAGAAGTAACTATCATAGAGGTACTGATAATTTTGGCGGATGACAGGGTTGTTCTGTAATCGGTCCAGATCTTAAGGGTATCTTCTGTAATTAATCCATTAAAATGTAACACAGCCATGAAGCATAAGTGTATGTTTGAGAGCAATAAGCTAGATTTAAGCTAGCTAATTTTTTGAGCATATTTAAAAAGCCTAGTTTGGTACGCTATAATTTAAACTAGCGTACAAGCTAGCTTATTGAAATGCTACTCAGAGTAGCATCTCAATAAGCTGGCTTATCAGCCAACAACTATTATCAGCTGCCTCTTTTTGGAGACTTCGCTCAATGGCAACTGCCAAACACACCCTAACACTAGAGCTGGCCACGAGGCAAGCCCGAGCAGACTCATCATGAACGAGCCACGTCAATGGAAAGACTAAACCAAGCACGACTCGTCTAAAGGCGAGCCGAGCCGATTCAATACCAACAGTGATCGTGCTCGCCTCGCCCGATAAAAAACAAGCAGACTCGTTCACTATTAAAAATTTATCAAAGAAAAAATGATCACTCTTTTATTAAAAATAAATATAACTATATTATAAGCGCTGATACAGTCAAACACCCTAAAACATAAGGTGAAGAAAAAAAAGAACCTCAAAGATGCTTGTTGCCCAATCTCTCCAAGATATGCTAAACTTTCCTCGTCTATACCGAGTTCCTCCACTTGTGCCCGGATAGCTAGGATCTGACACCAAAAATCAAATCAACGTTTTTCTTTTAAGAAAATTAGAGATTTAAAAACTTCACATGCAAATAAGTTCCATAATGTCTAACCTGTATCATTTCAGCAGGACCATAGGTTTCAGTTCTTATTATAACCAATCGATCCAATAAATCAACTGGTATACCATGAGGACTAGTCATATCTGTTCCTCTGAAAAAGCAAGTTCTAATAGAGTTTAATCGTTCAGGAACATGAAATGCCAAAAAGACAGTGATTTCTTGTTCTTTTTTATTTAAGAAATGTAATAAACTAGATAAATGAAAATGATATTAAAAAAAAACTACATCTAAGGTTTGGCCTAATTACAAAACAATCCAACTAACTTGAAAATCACAAAATACGCCATTGATGTTTAAATTTTGCATATTGACTGGAGCTAACACCACCAAGTGTTTTCTAAATTACATCCCTCAAATTTCTTAAGTATTACAAATAATCTATGTTACCTGGACTCAGATATGGATGTCGAGTACGAGTGCATATTTAAGTGTCGGACTCGACTAATTTCATGAACAAAAAAAAAAGAAAAAATTCGGCCTAAAATGAAGTGTCCAGGTGCCATACCCATGTCAGTACTCCGAGTGTCCGAGATGGGTACGGAAGGGTAATTGAAGATTCCAGGTAACCTAGCAAATAGTACCAATTTTTCAACTTATATTTTACATTTACATCCGTTACTTTTTCTAAATGGATCAAAAAGCCAGACGAAATCCGGGAGTAGTTGTCATATTTTGAAACTTTGGGGGTGTAGTTGTTCGATAATACCAGCAAATTCCGTGAGACCGACTAAGCTTGTGGCAGATTGTAAGTAGACCCCGCGATTTACCACACGACATGAAAACACGACACGAAAACGACACAAAAATTTAGTGTTTGTGTTTGCATTTTGAGTACACGACACGAAAATACACGAACACGAAAGTACACGACCGAGATTTAGTGTCGGTTTTGTGTTTACCCTTTCGGTACACGACACGACACGAGGTACACGAAATAAATAAATAAATAAATATATATATATATATAATATTTTATATTTAATTTTATAAAAATATACATTTTATGAATTCTGTTTGTACTAAACTTTAAAATTCGAAAATATAATGTGAACTTTCATAAATTTTGTGTAAACATTCGTGTTTTCGTTGCCATTGGTTTCGTTTCGTCTACTAAACCTATAAAAATAATATTAAAATTATTATTCTTTATAATATTTTAATATTTATTTTATATTATGTACCTGACACGAAAACACGACACGACACGAATTTGTGCGGTACACGACACGACACGAATTCATTTCGTGTCGTGTATGGTTTGGACTTTTGGTACACAAAACACGAAAGTACACCACACGAAAATACATGACACGAACGATATGCCAGGTCTAATTGTAAGGCAGAACCAAACCTCAATGGTCAGATTTGTTTAATTTTTCATAGTGGGGTCTTTTTGTATCACCCAAAACTCGGCGGTATTTTTTGTAATTATACCAAATATTTGTTTCTATTCCTAGACAATGAAAAGAGCAAAAGATCGAGTTTAAAAGCAATACTCTTGGTGCAACACTTGGGTGAAATCTTGGCTGGCATTTTTTAAATTATGAAGAAAAAAAATGTCTAAAAGAAGGCACTGTATAAATCGACATACCTGACATTACAAATTCCTCGATTTGTGGCAAAAATCACAATTGGTGATAGCGAACTTTCTAAAGCACGGTTTAAATAAGAAAAGCACTCCATATCCAGCATATGCACCTGGCTTATCCTTAAAAAGTCAGGAAAAGAAGCAGCACATAGTTCGATACAACAACAACAACATCTAAGCCTTAGTCCCAAAATGATTTGGGGTCGGCTAACATGAATCAAACTTTGAAACCGTCAATAATCGTTACATAAATAACATAAAAGGAAAAAAGAGGGAAAAAGTAGAGAAAAAAGCAAATAAAAAAAGAGAATGAATGAAAAAAAAAAAGAAAAAAAAAAAAACAAAAAAAAAAAAAAAAAAAAAAAGATAACATTAAATAAAAAAAAAAAAAATAGGAATTAAAAAAAAAAAAAAAAAAACATGCATGCAAAAGAAAATAACCTCATCAATAAATAAGACACCAGGAACGAGTTCAGCCACACCTTCATCTATATACCGATTAACAACCTGCAATTAATAAGAACATATAAGACCAACCTGCTTTTGACATTCAGAGTCCTAAGATTCAAAACGAGCCCACCAAATTTAGCACCACACCTTATTTATTTCCTGCCTTAGCTTGTCGGTGATTTCAGTTTTCCTGGGCTTCATCATTTGACCCATAAGGGACAGTATATCTTGTCCTCCTTGCGGCCGTGCATTTGCAGCATCAAGATCATGCAGCGTGACATCCTAAATAAGAAAAACATTAACATTAAAAATGGTCACCCAAAAAGTTAAAATACATATGATTTTCCTTTTCCTTTTTTCTTTTTCTTTTTTCTTTATCTTTTTCACTTGAGCAAACCAGATTCTAAGTCCAAAAGTTCGTCACGAGAACCACAAAGTCTCATAACATCATTATGATAAATCAACTCGAGATGTTCCAAAATTTTCCCTCTCAGAAAAACTATTCTTCAGAGCTTGAGCAGGAAAACAATATATTAATTTAATTTTTAAATTTATTTAGAAAAAAATTAAGAACCAAATTACAAATGGGACACACACACACACAGACACACACACACACACACACACACACCCAAAGATAGACACACAAACACAATTGTCACACAAAAGCCATGCTCAAAACAACTTAAAAAACAGAAGATTACAAACTTAGGCATATAAGGGTTAGTTTAAGTGCAGTTTCCATAAATAAAGGGAAACAGAAGAAAGGAAACATAGGCAAGTCTAATCATATTTGACTCCCGATTGCCTTATCAGTAGAAAAATTTATAGTATAGGTACACACCTGGACTATTTCCTTCTTTTTGTGAACCTCTCCTTTAGGAAGTGGTACATATTCTTCTGCCTCCAGATCAAACTCAGTAGCAAAAGCATCACTCCTTCCCACCCTTTTAACTGCTCCGCTATTTGCTTCAATATATATAACATCACCAACAGCTACCTGCAGTTTGTGACATTAATCTTTCAGCTAGTTAAATAGAAACTACTAAGCCAGAAAAAGAAAAAAAAATCATTTCTAGAAGGCCGAGCTTTCTTAGAAACCTACTTTTTCCTTAATCAGGGCATCGTATATCGTCGGATCCAACTTCAGTTGTTTGGTTCCTTTAACAGTTTTTAACCCAATTATAACATGGCTTATACTTTTACCATATCCACCAGTCACACTCTCTGTTTCTTCAGGAGATAGTTCAGTAACCTGTAGTATAAATAGCACAAATGACTTCAGATTAGAGAAACAAAAACAAAAATAGTATATAATACTCACAATTTTACAAGAAAACTTAAATTAACACGACAAACAATATATTATCTCAACAATATTCCTCATAATGAAGCAGCCTACCTCTCCCTCGTACACCTCCTTGTTTTCCTTAATACGGAGCCCAATAGCACGTCGAAAGTTCTCCATTAGAACCTCAGTCTTCTTTACTTCTGATGAATACACTTCTGATCCAACCATTGGACAAAATGGAACCTGTACATTGCAAGGCGCATAAGAAATCAATGGAGAGTGAAAGAAAAATGATGCAAAATATAGTATAAAGGTTCAAGGACTAATGTTTAATGAAATCTAGCCATCTAGGGTTAGTTACAAAACTTACAATGAGGTTTCACCTAACTACAAATTAAAAAAAAAAAAAATCAGCTAGCTTTCGAAATTTCAAATATACCCCTGAGATTTTGTTTTCTGCTCTGTTTATCCCCTTTCATAAGCAAAAAATATTTGAAACCCATATTACACTTAACCCCGTAATAGTAACATTATATGAAAATTTAGGGATGGTTTTTGTAATTGTGGAAATTAGCTAGGTAATATTTTTTTTTTGGTTTTAGGTCGACCCTCCAGGATACTCTTTTGTAATTATTCCTAAAATCTATATACACGGACATTAATCGAGATAAAATTAAATGTATGCAAAAAAACTTCTGCCACTGGTATATACCTTGCTACCAAGTTCCTGGGAAATTCCTAGAGCAAGAGCAGTTTTTCCTGTACCAGGTGGACCAGCAAATAATACGGCATGCCCAGCCATCTTCTTTTGCCGAATCATATCAACCACAAGGCCACTACCTTCCCTTCCTGATGTTTGACCCACAAATCCAGCAGCCAAAGGTAATGCCCTTCCATTCGGCTTTCAGTACGAACAGACAATTAAATCAATTGATAAAAAGATCATTGTTTGTGCACATAGAAAACCAAACGACCCCAAATGTATATAATATCCAAATACATAATACATTTATTGATCTCCTCTCCATAAAATCTCTTTGAGTACAAATAACCAAATGATTTTGAGATGTTTCTCCCTCTCTCTCTCTCTCTCTCTCTCTGATTTTTTCTACTTCAATTTTTTTTTTAAAAAAAAAAAAAGAGGTCATTTTGAAGAGTTCAACATAACCGAAGAGGTTTACAACAAGAATGCACGATGGAAATAACCAAAACTTCATTTATTTATTCTAAATATTGCTTTCATAGAACAGCAAAACCCTAAATCTTAAACCACAAACCACGAAAACGAAAAGCTCTATACTGCAGATTAATATGAGTATTAACTACGAACATTATAAGCATAGAAAAGCGGGATAAAAAAAAAAAAGCAACTCTGGGCTGATAAAGAAAAATACAGAGAAAAAAAAACGAAATTACTGGGGAGTTACCTCGAGGCCAAGGCCTTTAATGTGAGTGTGAGTAGCTATTCTCTGCTTCTTGGTGGTGGATTGTACTTCTTCTATCTTCATTATGCCCTCCTTACGGTTTCAATTTTCCGTTCTATATTTTTTTCTTTCTAGAGTTTTGATTACTCTGCTTTTCTGCTAACCCTAATATACAGTAACATAAGCTTTTCCCCCTCCAATGGAGGTGTGGCTGATTTTAAGATTAGCCCGACGGTGGCTCTGCGACTTATGCGGCTCCGGGGAGGCGGGATAATGTTTATTGTTTTGGACTGGGACCTTAGGTTGTTCGGGTGTTTATAATTATGAACAATGAGGAAACCTACTCTTTTCTGTTCTTTTTTATTTGCAGAAAGCTGCGAATTTTATACAAATATTCCTACACACATTCTTACACACTAACATCTCATCCACATATTTATTGTGGGACTCATTTATTTATTGTGGGTCCCACAATAAATGAATGGATGAGATGTTAAGTGTGTATAAATGTGTGTATGAATGTGTGTATATGTAGCATTGCTCGATAACAAAAGTTAAATGTAAGACATAAGCAAGAGTTTAATAGAGTCTAAACTCATTATACTATAAGTTCATTGTCTAAAACTTAGATTAGAAACATATAAAAAAAAATAAAGAAACATAACAAGAAGAACTAAACTGTAAATACAACAAAATAGTTGCATCGGGTCCTGAGTCAGCCCAAGTTATATATGACAAAAATTAGTGCCAAACATTACGCTATGAACACTTAGATACAGCCTGTGCGCATCGCACGGGTCTGAATATCATTTTGAGTTTTTGACTCGACCTCAATTAAAAGTGATGAAGTAAAGGCACCAACAATTTTCATATCCACGATCAAAATGACAAAAATTAGTGCTGAACAATACGCTATGAATATTTAGATCGAGCCCGTGTGCATCACACAAATTACGCTATGAACACTTAGATAACTGGATAAATAATCAATGTAATGATGTACAATATCCGACTTATAAAATTATTTTGAGTATTTGTGATAACAAAATCACAATTGATGAACATATTGACCAACAAAATGACGAAAATTAATGCTGAGCAATACGCTACGAACAATTAGAACGAGCCCGTGTGCATCGCACGGGTCGGACCTACTCGTATATGTGAAAGCTAAGGTCTTTTTAGTCTCCAAACATAACATTTACATTGAAAAACTAGTCTCCTTAAAATTTTGACTAGGTGCACCTCCACCCTCTAGCTTGCGTGTGGATCTGTCAATGACTACAAGAGGCGTACAATAGAAAACACACATGAACTCTTCACCTCTACCAAAGTTGCTGTTTACCTGATCATTCTGTTATCCTTCAATATACAACTCTCACGATTCAAAGCATTTCTTTCGAACTAGTGTCACAACCACGAGAATGATTGGGATCGTTTTTTTTTCTGAGAATTAGTCATCAAAATAGATATATATGAACGAGTCAATGCAATGGATCTTTAAGATAAAATACGAACATAATCAGACGTGGGTTATAATGTTGGATTGGTACCGCCACTAGAAGGGGGTTGAATAATGCGGAGTAGAGTTTTAAACTCTTTTTGTGCAGAACCTATTAATCGGAGTAATAGAAGTGCGAAAAGAAAGAACACACGAAATTGTTCGAGAGGTTCGGCTATAAACCAGTCTACGTCCCCTACTTAGTGTTATCGATTAGGACTTTTCTAAAACTTTGAATGCACTTTCTAGTTTAGTGCCAACTCTTACAATAGCACTTTCAAGATTAGTGCCGAACTTTACAGTTTCTTGATTTTCGGACTCAAGAACAACCTCACTATAATCTATCTTGTTTTTAAGGATACAAGACAAACTCACAATAACTCAACAAAAATTGCGAGTAAGAAAACTCGTCTTTACAAAAGATAGTTCACGTTGATACAAGAATGTCGATATCGTACTAATAGAATAATTCTTCTCGTATCAGAATAATCTTTTCAGAGTATAATGATAGCTTGATATGCTCAGAAATTGCTTGTGTATGCTTGTATATTCGTGTGTATTCTTGTGTATCTCCAACTGTTGGGATTCCGGATACAAAATTGAGTACGCAGCGGAATAATAAAACTCAATATAAAGAATCTCAAACAGGACTGATCAAGTACGTATATACGAAAAATAAAACGAACTTCGTAAATTGATGGTGATCACGAACCCGAACACGAATACGAAATCCCTTCGTTGCAAACACCGAAAGCACGATGTCTCTACTTCACACGCATCGAAACTTGATCGGAAAAATCAACGAGACTCCATTCTATCAAGAACACGGCTAGGAAAACTCTTAGGAATTTTTCTCTCTTAATTTTATTACTTTTTTGCCACCTCAAAGATGAAGAAAAAGTTGACAAAAAAAAACTTTTCTCTCTCTTTCTTGTTTCGGCCGAACGGTGAAGTGAAGAAGTTGGTGGTGATGTTGTTATATTTATTTTAGTCATCATGACCAAAAGTAAGATATTAAATGATAAGAATCGAATCAAATAATTTTGAAAACACGTGAAAGAGTCACATGCCTAATCTTACAAATAAACAAAAACACACCAAGTCAACTACAGAGGGGAGGGGCGGCCTTAAAGAAGGTGGGAGGAAATGGGCCGAGTCACTCGGCTCGTGTACTGGACGTTCGTCAAATGACTATGTTAAATACACTTCGTTGTATCTCCAATGTATTTATACTAATTAATTAATCTAATTAATTAATTATATCAAATATAAATATATTTCTCTAAGAAATATTTTTTATGAATTAAATTAATTACACAGTTTAATTTCAATTCATAAGATCGCTATTTGATTTATCCAGTAAATCATAATTAGATATCCAATATCTATAATTAATATAGAGATAATAAATTCACATTTATCCATCAACGATCCTAGTGCGCGACTCTGTAGGTCCGTCTCAGCCGGCATTGGGAGGAACCAATGAGTGCGGGCAACACTTAGCCAGCCTAGCGGGCCGCACTGTAAACCCCGACTGAAAACGAATGAAGGGATCAATCCAGAACCATTATGTCGTGAATACTATATACGTATAAACCCTTCATTAGATGTCCCGATCAAGTCTTCGGGTCACGGTAAAGTCAAACTCTACTGTTGACTAGACACTATAGATCTGTTGATGCAAATCAAGACCGACTGATTACTAATGTATCCAATACGACTAGATCAGAATGCTTTGGCCAAAGACTTATGATCTTATTTGCCATTAACTGTATAGGACATTCGTCCGCTCACTAACAGGAGATATAATCCTTTCTTGGCGTACAGTAAAGACTGCTACCTGCCCGTATAGTCTGCACTTCGAGGTTGACCCAGCGATTAAGCAAATGAGTCTAACTACTCTAATGACAAACTAAACGTTACAGGTACATCTCTTACTGAACCCTCAAGTCGAAGGTCCATGTATACTATCACAACCTTTCGATTCGCCATCGACTCTTCAAGAGTGAATACCGTGTGATTGAATCAAGTATGAGTCGTGTTCGAGTATACTGGTCCCACCAATATACCTATAACTATGCTATCAAGACATGCACATGTCCTAGCATCAGTTATACAAGTCTTACTCAAAACTGAATGCCCAATTAAGTTTATCAACTTACGAACGGTTTACGTAAATAAGCCATAAACATTTCCAGTGTACTTTTCTCTTATTCGATAACGAGAGTGGAATGTTCGCTCTTATTTACATAGACTTCATTTCAATGTTTACCAAATCAAGAATGCATTTGAAATACAATAAACAATGAATGAATTATATTGCCTTTTATTGATGATTCCATAATTACAAGTACAATGCCCCTTCTCTCTCATCCCATGAGTGGCATTCGAGGGCATATTCCTAACAATCTCCTACTTGCACTCAATGCCACACATTATGGTATCCAATATCCATGTTCTTCAGATGTATTTCCAAGACAGCCTGAGATAACGGCTTAGTCAGTGGATCAAAGACATTGTCTTCTGAGTATACTCTTTGCAACGAAACATATCCTTTTTCAACCATCTCTCGAACGATGTGATACTTTCTCTCTATATGCTTGGTGTTGTGGTGAGGCCTTGGCTCCTTGGCTTGGGCGACAACTCTATCATTATCACATAATAGTGATATAGCCAGATCCGTATTAGGCACCACTTGAAGTTCTTGCACAAACTTCTGCATCTAAAATGCTTCCTTGCTAGCCTCTGAGGCAGCTTGTATTCTGCTTGGCAGGTGGAATCTGCAGTAGCACTTTGCTTGGAGCTTCTCCAAGATATTGCTCCTCTATTGAGAGTAAATAACTACCCAGATGTTGACTTAGAGTCGTCCTTATCTCCTTGAAAATCGGAATCGGTGAATCCAACCATCTTTATTTCTCCACCACCGTAAGTCAGAACCATATATCTAGTCCTTCTTAAGTATTTGATCATGTTCTTAACGGCAGTCCAGTGTTCCCTTCCAAGGTTTGCTTGAAATCGACTTACCACACTCAAAGCTTAGGCTAAGTCTGGTCTCGTACACAACATAGCATACATGAGGCTGCCCACTGCTGAGGCATAGGGTACCTTACTCATCTCTCTTTTGTCTTCCTCCCTTTGAGGACATATTTTCTTGGTGAGATGAATTCCATGTCGCATGGGAAGAAACCTCTTTTAGAATCATCCATCTTGAATCTTCTCAGGATCTTATCTATATAGAGGGCTTGGGAAAATCCTATCATTCTTTGCGGTCTATCTCTATAAAGATGGATCCCTAAAATATAGGAAGCTTCTCCCAAGTCTTTCATGGAGAACATTTTAGAAAGCCAAGCTTTCATAGTGTTGAGCATTTCTACGTCATTTCCCATAAGTAGAATATCATCTACATATAGTACTAAGAACGCAATGTTACTCACACTAACCTTTTTGTAAACACATGTATCCTCATAGTTTTGCACGAAATCAACATCCTTGACTGCTTCGTCAAATCGAAGGTTCCAACTCCGAGAAGCTTGCTTCAGCCCATAAATGGCTCGTTGCAGCTTACCTTATGAATATAAGCTTTGGACACAAAACCCTTAGGCTGTTCCATGTAGATTTTCTCCTCGAGGTTTCCATTTAGAAAAGTCGTTTTGACATCCATTTGCCATATTTCATAATCATAATGGGCAGTAATGGCAAGCATCATGCAAATCGACTTGATCATAGCTACGAACGAGAAGCTATCATGATAATCGATCCCTTATTTTTGGGTATAACCCTTTGCCACAATCCTGGATTTATAGGCATCAATCTTGACATCCCCATCAGTCTTTCTTTTATAGATCTATTTACTTCCAATAGGCTTCTTTCTAGTTGGTAAATCTACTAGAGTCCAGACTTGATTGGCATGCATCGAGTCTATCTCAGCTTCCATAGCTTCTTGCCATTTATCGGAGTCCATATCCACTATCGCTTGGTCATAGGTGACAAGGTCATCCTCACGGCCATCAGGTACATCGTGGAGACCTAGTTCCTCGACATATGTATAGCCATACCTCTCAGGTATGTGAGACACCCTATCAGACCTTCGAAGTGGAGGTTGTGTTACAATAGGTTCGGTTCATGATCCCTGATCAGATGTCACCTCAGGACTTTCTTTGTGCTCTTCCAAAGGGAAATTTCTACTCGAGCCACCTTACTAAATGAATACATCCTCAAGGAAGTGCGCTTGTAAAGCCACAACGACCCTATGGTCTTCCGGCACATAGAATAAATAACCCATGGGTATCCAATGAAACGTCCCTTGACGGACCTTGCTTCCTGTTTGTCCACCTTAGCATTCTTGACATAGGCTGGACATCCCCAAGTCCTTATGTGATTAAGACTTGGTTTCTTACCCTTCCATATCTCATGCGGAGTGATAGGAAGGGATTTGGAAGGACATCTATTAAGGATATAGGCAACAGTAAGTAAGGCATACCCCCACAGATAAATTGGTAAATCAGTGTAATTCAACATGGAGCGGACCATGTCTAACAAAGTCCGATTTCTCCTTTCTAAAACACCATTTAACTGTGGGGTTCCCGGTGGCGTGAATTGTGAAACTATTCCATATTTCTTAAGGAACTCATCAAACTCGGTGCTCATATACTCGCCATCTCGATCTGACCGAAGTGCCTTGATATGACATCCAGTCTGTTTTTCAACTAGGGCCATATATTCCTTGAATTTAGTAAAGGTTTCAGATTTATGTTTCATCAAGTACAAAATCCCATACCTAGTATATCATTTGTGAACGTTATGAAGTATAGATATCCATTTTGGGTTGCTTCCAAAGCACCACAAACATCGGTATGTACCAACCCAAGTTTCTCGGCAACCTTTTCAAATGTCCCTATGAAGGGGGACTTAGTCCTCTTGCCTCTAAGGCAGGATTCACAAGTTGGATAGGGTTCTTCACCCAATGTACTTAAAAGTACATCTTTTTACATTTTGTGAACATTGGTCTGACCAATATGACCAAGTCTATGATGCCACTTAAGAGCTTGATTAGTATCATACCTGCCACGTTTCCTAGTTATAATGTTCACTGCTGATTTATTTTGTAAGTTCAGATGATATAAACCATTCAACAATGTAGCTGTGCCAACCAATGTATTTTGAAAATAAATTTTACAACTACCATTGCCAATAAAGAAAGAAAATCCTTTCCAGTCCAAGAATGGAATGGATATAATTTTTTTATGTCCCTTGGGCAAAACCAGTACTTCATCTAATGTAAAAATAAAATCAGATTCCAAACCCAGTAGGAGTGATCCAATATCGGTTGCCTCGACACTTTGTCCGCTTCCGACGGTGACCATCACTTCCCCAACTTCAAGCTGCCTACTTTATTCTAGATCCTGATTCATAGTATAAATATGAGAAGTAGCACCTGAATCCAGAATCCATGAAGCAGAATATACAGTAGCAGAACAATTGGTTTTAAAAACAAAAAGTTCTGTACCTGATGCACCATTGATCTTGGGACCAGTCCTACGCCAGTGGCCCAGCTCACCGCATTCAAGATATTTGTCTGCAGGTTTGGGACCGCCTATCTTCTGAACCTTTAGGGCCTTGCCCTTGCCTTTCTGCACCCCTTTCTTGGGTTTATACTGCTCGTAGGTCTTTTTCTTTTTGTTCTTGGACCTATGAGGCCCAGAAGAAATCACAAGAGCAGCCTCCCTCGGCTTTATCTTCATGTTAGACTGTGCCGTCACCAGTTTGTTCATTAGCCCACCTAATGTACACGAAATTTCATTACAGTTAAAATTCATTACAAACCGCATGAAGGAGTCAGGTAGAGATTGAAGGATGAGATCAATTTTGAGGGATAAATCCATGTGAAAGTTGAGAACCTCGAGCCTCTCAATCATAGAGATCATATTGAGGACGTGGTCTCTCATTTTCTTCCCTTCCTTCATCCTAGCACTAAATAACTGCTTCGATATCTCATATCTAACAGTCCTACCATGCTCTCCATAAAGCTCGGTCAAGTGTGCAACAATCTGCCTAGCAGAAGTTATTTTCTCGTGCGCTCTCTCCGGCTCATTAGTCATTGAGCCCATCATAAAACCACGGACTGGCACATCATCCTTGACCCATTTTTCATGGACATAAATTTCTTCCTGATTACCCCTTGTCCGGATTGGAGTCGGTGGAATGTCTGCCTCCAAGGCATGTCCCAGAGACTCCATGCTGAGTACAATTATCAGGTTTCGCAACCAGTCAATGAAGTTGGGGCCAGTTAGGAGATTCTTTTCAAGTAGTATTGCGAGTGGGTTCTTTGCCATTTTTAGAGAGATATTGTTTCGTTTCTCTACATTGATTTAGACAAAATTGAATTAGTGACTTGTTTTATTATGACCGAGTATAGAATTTAAGGGCTTGTGTAATTCTTGTTTTGGCTCCCACTAATTTTATCGGAACTACACACTCCCGTGTTATAACCCGGAAGTCATGGTTAAATCGACTTCTTAGTGGTGATCGAGTTTTTTACAAATTTTAACAGACGCAACTTGTCAGGTTTTTTGCCTATTAATTTCTGTAAAGTGGTGTCCAACACCAACCCGTCTAATGAGTGATTCGGTCTTCTTTTACCCCTAGTCTTCATGCCCTCAACCTATCAGGTTTCTTGGCAATCCAGACTATCTAAGTTGTTGACCATCAACGTCTATCAGTTTGACTATTGAATCTCGCCCGGCAACCTATCAAGTTTCTAGGGGCGAAATTTATGACCAACCGAAGGCATCTAATGCACTCAAGAATTTATCAACCTCTACCAAATGCACTACCCCGATAACTCGAAAGCATAGCTAACCGGCTCGGGTATCAATTTTCTACGAGTTTGATGGAGGATAGGAAACCTCGTAACCTTTTTCAAACTTAGTCTGTTTGTTTGTCGGGGGAATTTCACGATTAATGTTACACTTTGCACATTAATTCATTTATAAGCGCGTTTGTGTTTTCAATCATTCAAAATGAAAAACGGTAAATAGCAACCTAGTTACTATCAACATATAGCTCATGGGCCTTTTCCTAAGTATTGGGCCAAGTGAATGACCCAATAAAGAAAATAAGAACCAGTCTTTGATTCTTCGTCTTCTCGGTCGGTTGTCTTCGGTCTTCGTCATAGCCAAATAAATAATTACATCATTAAAAAATACATCCTATTATACAAAATTTCTAGTAAAAATAAATAGGGTCAAAACGGTCTTTACAACCCAATCGAATCGAACAAATCAAAAACTAACTCCACGAGCTATATCACCATCACATAAGGCATTCCATACAGCATGTAACGACAACATAATTAAATAATTAATTTAATAATTAATCTATTCAATTTCTACAATATTAATCCAATTAATATATAGTGGCATTAAAATTAAATAACCAATTAATATATTAATCCAATTAATATAAAATTAATCTATTCAATTTTAGCGGTATTAATCCAATTAATACACATAATCGTCAATTTAATTCGTTCGAAGTAATCCGACCAAAAATAATATTTTTGTTTAATATTTTTCCCATTAAAAAATATTCCAAATATACATTTTAATCAAATTAAATCCAATTTAAAATGTGTGAAAATATTACAACATAATACAGTGACTCGGCTCATGTACTGGACGGTGGGAGAAAACGGGCCGAGTCACTCGGCTCATGTACTGGACGTTCGTCAAACAACTTGGATGTCATGTATTTATAGCCTCTTAGAGCCATTTTCCCATTGGAATAGTATGCCTATGTTACGTACGCAAAGAAACCTACGTTACGTACGTAAGCCATGTAACGTACGTTACACCTTACGTGTAATGGCTGTAATGTTGCATAAGAAAATGGGCAGACACCTGGCTGAATCCTGTTTCGTACGTTATGCAGCAACGTATTACGTACATTATGTTTGGTCTCATATCCATTGGATCAGATGACTTTATTGCAACGGTCGATGACTTACTTTGTTGAATCCTTACAACGGGCTGATTTTTGAATATTACGTACGTTATACGATATGTATTATATATGTTACCTGTATTCAAAACACTTAATACGAATGTTAGTGTTACATAAGTTAGGAACTGTTTGTTACGTACGTTATGCAATGAAAACTAGATGTCCTCCCGTGCGATGCACGGCGTAAATATTAAATATTTTCGTATATTAGTAATATTTGATTGAATTTCAATAATATTATGAAATTATTATAAAATTTACATGAGTCAATATATATACACATAAACTATTATTTAATTTGTTTTACTTTATAAATTCTTATCATGTGATCTAAGAGCACATGATAGAAAACCATAATTGAATTAAGCATAGGCATTTATTTTTTATACAGGACAATATGAGTCTTATATATAATTTTATAAATAATAAACTAAATTATATGTATTATTATCAACTTTCATTAAAAGTATCTAACCCATATTCTTACTAATATAATTTTTTTATATGATTTGGTATTAATGTAATTATTTTATTATTTTACAATCAGAACAGAATAATTCTGAAAAATCAAATAACTGTTAAAGTACAAAACTATGAAAATAAACGAAAAATATATATTTTCCTAAATATTCTTATATTTTTATATGGAAATATTTTAATCATTTAATATATGATTATTATATTTAAATTACTTTATTTATATATATATATATATATACTATATGGATGTCAAATTAAATAGCACGAACGAAGTAAGAATTAATTTTATTATCAAAAATAAAATTGATACGGAAAAGTTATAATTGTTTAAACTATTAAGTTAAAAATAAAAAGAATAAAATGAGAGGAAATTTTTCATTGATAGTTATTATATATGGAATAACCCTCTAACTTCCCTCCCAAACTAAATATTCATTTTTTAAAGATTTTTAAAATTAGAAATAATGTGGATATGACACATGTTTCTTTAGATTCTTTTACGACTCTCTTTTAATATTAAGCTACATGTTCTCCGGTGCGATGCACCGCATAAGATATTCTCTTATTAGAAAATAATTTCTCGATCTCTAAATTTATTTTTGATGATCTTCGACATGAGTATCATATTAGCGTAATATTAATAAAAGACTTATTGACTGTATTATGGAGTGTAATGTAATTCAAGAAAGAGTACCACATTAGCGGAGTGTTAAGTCAATCAATGTCCATTACATGAACAATTTTTCTGGACATACCGAAAAAAGTAGGAATAAATTTTGGGGACGAAAGTAATATGTGATTAAGTCATATTATATGTGTGTGTGCAGTGTATATTTTATTTTTTTAGGTATTATAATTAAATAAATATCATAATTTATTTTTTATGTAAGCAATAAATGAGTTAATGTATTTTTATTTTGCATCAATTAATTTTATTGAAAATAAATATTCATATTTTTTAATATAATTTTTTATGCAATCGGTCATTATTGTAAATCCATCAAATTTATTATATTCATATGGATGTCTAGTTGAAAATTGTGAAATAAAAATTAATTTGATATATTTTTCATTAAAAATAAATTTGATTTAAAAAATTATAAACATTTAAAAGTTTAAGCTAAAAAAATAAAGAAAGAATTTTTTTTATTGGTAGATGAGTGTAAGCTGTGGAATAAAACTCCCACAATACATATCTAGGTTTTTTTGAAAAATTTAAGAATACATCTCTATATATAAACTATATTTTAAAATAAAAAATCAAAAAATTTACGAAGTGATGATCGAATTTGAATAATATTATAAAATTATTATAAAATATACATGAGTCAACATACACACACATATACATATACTATGATTTGATTTAATTTTATTTATAAACTCTTATCATGTGATCTAAGGGCACATGATAAGAAACTGTAAATTAATTAAGCACCGGCATTTATTTTTTCATATAGAACAATATAAGTCTTATATTTAATTTTATAAATAAGAAATTAAATTATGTTTATTATTATCAACTTTCATTATAGCCGACTCCAAAGCATTTTGGGACTAAGGCTCTATTGTTGTTGTTGTTGTATTATCAACTTTCACTAAAAGTATACAACCAATATTCTTACTAATGTAATTTTTTATATGATTTGACATATATGTAATATATTTTACTATTTTATAATCAGAACAAAATAATTCTTAAAAATCAAATAATTGTTAAAAAGCTATGAAAATAATCTAAAATATATTTTTCTTCAATATTCATATATTTTTATATTGAAATATTTTAATCATCTAAATATATAATAATTATATTTATATATATTATATGGATGTCAAATTAAAGAGCACGAAGTAAGAATTAATTTAATATATTTTTTCAAAAATAAAATTGATATATAAAAATTATAATTGTTTAAACTATTATCTTAAAAATAAAAAAAATAAAATGAGAGAAATTTTTTAATTGGTAGATAGTATATAATGGAATCTCTAACCCCCTCAAAAATTAAACGTCCATTTTTTTAGGATTTTTAGAAAAAGGATTAACGTGGAGACGACACATGGTTCCTTATATTTTTTTCCGGCTCTCTTTTAATATTAAGTATAGATGTGTAAAAGTTCGATATAAAATATATAAACATGATTATCATCTATATGATCATTGTATATTTATAATATTTATATTAATATACTAATATAATTATTTATCATTATACAGGCAAAATAACGTCATATATTTTTGATAAATATTTAGATTAAAGTCACGTATTTTATACTTAATAATATACCATGAGATCCACAATGATATTAATTCATTAGGCATATGTTAATAAAGTATATTATTGTGACGTATTTAAATAAAAATATAATCAACTTATCATATTTGTTTATATAATTTTTCTTTTCACAAAAAGAAGAATCAATCAAAAAATTATTTTAACTAATAATAGATCTTTCTAGTGGGAATTGTAAGTCTAACATGTCTATAATTCTTTTCCAAATATTTTTAAAATAAAATAACTCAATAATCTAAAATAATTATAAGAATGTGAAAACTGAAGTAAAAATATTGATCTTGTAAAAAGATAGATACTTCAAAGAAATTATTTGAAAGTTATCTGATTTTTATATTTTTTAAAATCAAGATATAACGTAATAATTATTCAAAAACAACTTATATTCAAAAGGAATATTTTAATTATATATATGCCTAATGATTGTTAAATCAAATATCGTAAAAAGAAGATTAATTTAAAATATTAATAATAAAAAATAGAGTTAGGACGATAAACTATTATCTTTTAAACATTGAGAGAAAAATAAAAAGAAAAAAGAAAAAAAAATTAACTCTCATTCAAATGTGTAGGAGTGTATTTTTAGAAAAAAAAAAGATAATTAATCTAAAAAATCCACATAAAGACACTTGTCTTGTAAAACTCTATTTTAATAGTAAAGTAGATATGGAATGTTAATTTTGCCTTTTAAAACATCATCAAAATATTCAAAATGAGTTATGAAAAATATTGTTCCAACAATCTCCCTCTTTTTAATGATGACAAAATTACATAGGAGTTTTTGAAGACAAAATTTTTGAGGGTCGATAGAATTTTGAAAAACAATACGAAAAGCTCCCTCTGACAATAATTCTCCCCCTGATTTGAACAATAGATAATATTTCAAAGATTTCAAAAGCTCAACATATTTTCTCATGCAATACGAATAACTCGAGGCAGAAGATCATGGTTAATAAAGCATGAGATAAAGTAACCAAATCATGAAAAATAACCAGCCATACAGACATAATGACCAAATCACGAATTCAAACATACAAACCGAATCATGAAATCAAGTATCCAAAAAGATAAAAAGAGAGATGCATGATGAAAATTTCGATCTTAAGAAAACTGGATAATCATCAACGTGAGTAACTATCAACTAATCAAAGTCAGCTTCAAGAGGCGAAGGTGGAATGCCAAAGTGAGTGCAGATACCCTGAACCATGAGTTTGATTTCTTTCATTTCCTTTTCTAGTCTCTCCATTCGCATTTCCATCTGAGATGACGAGCTCACCCGACTGACTCGTGAAGAACCTGGCTAGGAAGACTGAGAGCATAGACGAGGCCTCTATGACTGAGTTCCTCTAGATGGGACTTTGTCCTTCGGACGAGGCAATGCCCCACTGTCAACCAAAACATCATCATCCTTCAGGTAAGCAGAGTCAATCCATCCTCGGTTATGGGTCTGTAGATACTTCATGGTATGAATGGTTCCTTCATGAACCAAGCTACCCTTCGGAATAGGCACTCCATATAACCCTGATAAGTCGACCCCTGCTTTCTCAAACACTTCGGTCAGAATTGAACCAAAAGGCATCCCAAATTTCCTGTGACGATCAACCTTAGCATACCCTTTCTTGTGAAAATTTTGTCCTTTTTCCACAAGCCATTTCATCACAATTTTCTATAAATTTACTACTTCGTCCTTTCGAACATGATAAATAATTTCCATGTCTAAATTCACAAGCCGTTGTTGTGCGTTCACCTTCAGCATTAGGCTCCTAGTAATAGCGTCATGAAGGAGTCTGATATTCAAACCAAAGTCATTGTTCTCGAATTTGTCAGTATTAACTTCCAGCACGGCTTTGGTATCAAGAAATTTCTCACAACTATCTCATTCAAGGGTTCGTACTCAACATCATAGATATTGATTATTGGATTTTCATCATAAGGAACAAAGTTTCCATTACAGATGAAACCGTCATTAGGTAACCCGAAAATCTCAGATAATTTATCCGCATCAATCTCAATTTCTTTTCCACGAACAACGGAATGAACAACATGTGACCCTTCAGCATTGTAGGAAATCTAAAAATTTGCATAGAATTCATGTACGCAATCGACATAAATAGGCCTCGCTAAACTAACATACTTTGTGATTCCAGGCAAGTCAAAGATTTCATCTATGTTGATACCAATAGATTTCAATGACTCAAAATCTAAGTGGTGACTGGGAGTTACCTCTTCATCGATCAATATGTAGTTGTAGATTTTCATCGCCTGAAGATTACGGAATTGAGGACCATCGGCCGGATTGGTTGGATTGGATAAAGATTGGGGTGTTTCACCTCTTCTTTTCTTGGATATTCTTGTATTCATGATAGAATCTGAGGTAAGGAGGTGTTTGATGGATGAAATATGGATAATCGATTGGTTTACGTGGAAAACTTTTGAGAGAGATGATCGGGAGTAGGGTTTTGAATTTAGGGGAAGTGAGAAAGGTTATGACAGATCGGGAATTAAAAACCCAGATTATAGCGTGTAACGTATGTTACATTGTATTACGTCCATAATAAGGGGTCTTTAACATACGTTATAATAGATTATAGAGGCCGTAATGGAATATCAAAATATTCTGCCAAAAAACCTGTGATGCATAGTGTATGTAACCAAAAACTGCATAACGTACGTAATACTCTTTACGTATGTAATCGTATTGCCTATAGTGACCGTAAATCTGACCAAATGAATAGTGATATTCTTGTGATGATATCTTCGTTTCTTATGACCTTCTTGCTGTATATGATAACTTATGCAATTTTTTAAAATTGATTAGCATGTCCCATTCCTAAATTTAACCGAATAAAATTAAATGAATTTTCGGGTAATGGTTTTGTAAAAATGTCTGCTAATTGTTCATTAGTACCTACAAATCGTAGACGCACATTCCCGTTTTGGACATGGTCACGGATAAAATGATGGTGAATTTCAATGTGTTTTACTATGCAAGATGGGATTTTTGCTTAAATTTGTGGCACTTGTATTGTCACCGAAAATAGGTGTATTTTTAAGCTCAATGCCATAATCATGTAATTGATTTTAATCGACAAATCCTGTGCACATGCACTCCTCACAACCAAATATTCTGCTTCAGCCGTGGAAGTAGCTACACTAGTTTGTTTCTTACTACCCAATGAAATTAGACACGAACTCATGAAATGACAAGTTCCAGTGGTGCTTTTTCTATCAATTTTGCATCCACCAAAATCGGCATTGTAACACCCCCAGGATATCCGAGGTATATTACAGCACCGTGAATCCCTATATGGGACCCACCAGGCTGAACAGCATCATACACAACGACCCACAGAAACGATAAAATAACACCACGTTATAAAGACGCAAAACAGAACAATCCACCCGGTTCAACCGGTCAATATAACATCATCATCCAACACAACATAATAAGCAACAATACAATTCAAACGAACAAGAACCCCTTAAGTACTCGAGTACAACTATTAGTTCAAAACCACAAAAGACAAAAAGGTAAAAGACACTAAAACATCACTCGTGCACCATCATCACGCACGGCCATAATCCGTGTACTGGTCCAGCGCCCGCTCGTCTCGATGAACCTGACCTGAAATTCATAAAACGAATTTCCCCAAAACGGGTCCCCAGAGGGGTTAGCAATTACGCTAGTACAAGTAACCAAATGAACATTTTACATCTTACACATATAGTAATGCATGCCAACAAGAAATCATAGTTTCCAAAACGCTCATTTCCGGAAATGCCAATGATCAAACCACATTTGTAAAAATGCACCACAATTAACCGCGGACCCACAGCTTCGTGGATCCCTGCCGAGACCCCGTCGGATCTAACCCACAGTGGTTAAAAGCAAGCTCGCGGTCCACAGCTTCGTGGAACCCTACCGAGACCCCGTCGAGTCTAACCCGTAGTGAGCATACACATACACACACAATTTCTCATACAAAACTACTATGTCAAGATTGTAAGTTCATAAGGATACTTGCCTCGATTAATTAGACGATGACACGAACGGAACGGAAGAGTTGAACACGACCGCAAGGAACCGGCGGAAATGAACCTAACGATTTGAATAGCACAATCACAACCACTTCTAAACGATTATGGAAATGGAATACTCCCGGAAACCCGCCTACGATTCATGTATATTCGTATATAAACAACAACGAGGGCGGACCACAACCGAACCCTCTCGATTCCGTAAAAATCACGAAATATACCATGAATCCGTAGGGAAACTAAGAATACCAACAAGAATAATCATATTCATCATGAATCCATCAACGAAACGGAACGGATCGGAAGAAAATCCCAAAACCCCCAAATTATCCAAAAGTAGGGTTCTAAGAGATTACCTTGGATTTAGGATGAGAAACACAAGTGGATGATGTTAGTCTTACACCAAGAACTCAAGCACAAGAATCTCTGAAGTGATTGGAGGAAGAAAATCGCCTCAAATCGCTCGGGAGTCGCTCGGCTTCGGAAAGAGGAAGAAATGAGATTTTGTGATTATCTCGGTCAACTCCCTGGTTTATATAACCAGGAGTGTTAGCGCACGCTAAGACCTCAAGGTTAGCGTGCGCTAACGGATAGGTTACCAACCCTCCCGTTAGCGTCCGAGTCCGTAAGCTGTGGTTTTTGCCGTTAGCGTGCGCTACCATGCATGCGTAGCGTGCGCTAATAACCTATCGGTAGCGCGCGCTATCGACCAATAGCGTGCGCTACCCGAACATCACCGAGTCCGGAGCCAACCGCCCAAACCTCACTCGACCGTTAGCGTGCGCTACCATACCGGCAGAAGCGTGCGCTAACTAGAATCGATTGAATTCGGTAGTAAAGCGCCAAGATCGACAAATACACTAGCGCGCCATCAACAACTTAACGTGCGCTAGTCTCCCGACATTAGCGTGCGCTAGACAAGATAGCGTGCGCTAATCCGATAGTCCGAGGCACGGGAGCGAAACCGCCACTCCTGTGGCTAAATCGTTAGCGTGCGCTTTAATTAAACGTAGCGTGCGCTACCGGTGGATTTCTAGCGTGCGCTATACGTAAAATTTAGCGTGCGCTAGATACATAATATAAACGACCCAAAATACCGGATTATGAACGAAACGTCAAACGGAACACCTCAAAACGCATCATAGCATAGAATGAATCCACGGCAACCCCGAAACGACGGTTCCGCACAACAATTACGAGAATCAGATCAAAAGATAACGGAAAAGGTACTCTGAAGGATACACGAGAGTCACTAAAATCGAGAATTACACCGGAAATACAATTACGAGGGAAAGAAAAATGCGGATATTACATTCTACCCCTCTAAAAATAAGTTTCGTCCCGAAACTTAAGGAACAAACAACTCGGGGTACCTAGCACGCATGCTATCCTCGGTTTCCCAAGTTGCCTCCTCGACACCGTGTCTCGACCACTGCACCTTGACCAAAGGTATGGTCTTATGCCTCAATCGTTTCTCACGATGTTCCAAAATCTTTAAAGGGCGCTCTTGAAAGTAACATCTTTGGCGACATCAATCTCACCATAATCGATGATGTGGCTAGGATCCTGGACATATTTCCTCAATCGGGAAACATGGAAAACGCTATGAACATGACTCAAGGCCGAGGTAACGCCAAACGGTATGCCAACCCACCTACTCGCCGAGGATCTCGAAGGGGCCGATAAATCTCGGACTCAACTTCCCTTTCTTCCCGAAACGAAAACTCCCTTCGTCGGCGACACCTTTAGCAAAACGTGGTCTCCCACCTCGAATTCCAAAGGTCGACGACGGACGCCGGATACGACTTCGTCGACTGGGCGCCAACATCCGTCCCGAATTAACTCTACCTTCCGCCTCGTCTCTAAAACGACATCCGGCTCGGTCCCGACCAAATCGGACGCCTCATTCCAACAAATCGGTGATCGACATCGCGCCCGTAAAGTGCCTCATACGGTGCCATCCGAATTGACGCGTGCCAACTATTGTTATACGTGAATTCGATCGTGGCAAATGTTCCTCCTACCACTACTCCAATCGAGAGCACAGCACGCAACAAGTCCTCGAACGTCCTGGATAGTGCGTTCGACCGCCCATCCGTCTCGGGATGAAAAGAGGTACTCAAATGCAACCGGTACCTAACGCCTTATGCACCGCCCGCGAAGTGCGATACAAAACGGCCGTCACGATCCGAAACAATAGACTTCGGAGTACCGTGAAGTCTCACGATCTGCGCAATAAACACACGAGCTAACTTCTCCGGGCCCCAAGTGTCCTTGATGCCCAGAAAATGTGCCGACTTGGTCAGGCGATCAACAATCACCCATACCATATTCATGCCCGACCTCGATCTCGGCAAACTCGTAACGAAATCCATCGATATATCTTCCCATTTCCATTCCGGAACGGGAAGTGACTGCAATAACCCAGCCGGTCTCTGATGCTCGATTTTGACCTGCTGACAAGTCAAACATCTCGCTACAAACTGTGCGACCTCATCCTTCATATCTGTTTAGTATATTTTGAGTAATATTTTTATTAGTATTTTATGTATATAATTGTGTGTTTTGTGTGATAATTTATTCGTTTTACCATATATTTATATTATTTCATTTTCTTAGAATTTTCTATAATTTTATGTCATTTTTGGATAATTAATTGGAATTAAATTATATCTCAGTTAACCAACCTAAGACAAGACAGATCAATTGGTTCAAGGGCGATATTTTTACAAAACTCAAATATAGTCACGACTGGTCTCACTTTATTCGTCTCGCCGAGACGATCGCTTTAAAAAAATTCATCCAAATCCGAGTTCGTATGAAGAAGTTATGGACCGTTCAAGGACAATTAAATAGACGGACCATATATTGCCACGTGTCAACACCGATTGGACCGAATTTCAACTCTGTCTGATATCACCCATGACATCAGCACTCATGGCAACCGTGTATTATTGTTGGGGTGGAATTTTTAATTGTAAAAATGATTATTTTATTGATTTTGAAGTAGTATAAATAGGGATGATTGTGTAGTGTTTGGAGAGGAGAAAAAAGGAGAAAAAATAGAGAGATATTATTGTAAGGGAGAGAAAAAAAATATTGTGTAATAAAATTATATTTGTGTAATAATATTATGGAATATTTATTTATTTGTGTTGTTATTATGAGTGAGTAATTTTCTTTTACTGGGGTTATGATGAAACCATGTCTATATTATTATTAATATTTATATAATAATTCCAAATAAATGTTTTTAAAGATTATGATTTTCGCTTCAATAGGGGAATATTATTTCATCAATTATATCACGTATTTTTGATAGTTATAAATTCCCCCTTGCTTTGTGATTATTGATATTAGTTAATTTCTTTGATTATTTGTTTTCCATTAAATTGGATACATATAATGCTTAGAAATTACATTTTTTAAGCGAAGGAAAATCTATATTTGAATTATAATTTTGTACTTATTGTCAAATCTATAGGGAAATAGTGAGATTGATTTCAGAATCTATTCCCTGAATTTCTTGGAATTAAAATATAAAATAAATAATAAATAGACATTGGTGGACTCTAAACCCTAGTAAATTATTTAAAATCAATTTATCTAAAATCTACTTAAAAATTACTGTTATTTAATGCAATTATTATAACCATTCAAAAATAAATTATTTGGGACTAGGTTAGAATTTAATATAATTTGGTTCAAAACGATAGGAATCATTTGACTTCACTAGTATAGTCCTCCCTGTGGAATCGACCTTGCACCGCATATCTACATCGAACAAATCGTGCGCTTGCGAGTATAAGACTAAAGAATCAACCAACAACAATATCATTCCACCAGAAATTTCTCCTCAGGTCCTTGTACATCTTACTCGTACCAGGATGAACGGAATAAGGTGTAGCATGGGCCTCCCGTAAAATACTCTGCCTCAACTCTGAGTCGTTCGGCACACAAAGCCGACTCTGGAATCTCAAAACACCATCCTCGTGAATCACAAATCCAGGAGACTTTCCTTTAAGAACGTTGTCTCGGATTTGAGTAATCATCGGATCCTCTAACTGCTTCAGCTTAATTTCATCGATCAAAGACGACGAAATCTCTAAAGCACGAAGTTGCCCGACGGCTCCCGGCAACAAGACCTCAACATCTAACTCGATCAAAGCCCTCCGAATCTCAGACTGAGATGTAAGGATCTCAAGCGTTCGCAACGCAACTGGTTTCCGACTCAAGGCGTCGGCCACAACGTTCGCCTTGCCCGGATGATAAAGGATTTCGAGGTCATAATCCTTAATCAACTCTAACCACCTCCTCTGCCTCATATTCAACTCTCACGAGTAAATATGTATTTCGACTTTATGATCGGTAAAAATCGACATGTGGAGCCGAAAAGATAGTGACGCCAAATCTTGAGCGCAAAAGCATTGCCGCTAACTCCAAATCATGAGTAGGGTAGTTCACTCATACGGCCTCAAGCTGTCTCGGACGCATAGGCAATGGTCTTGCCGTCTTGCATTAATACACACCCAAGACCACGACTGAAGCATCGCTATAAACGGCAAAACCCTCGTTGCCACATGGCAACGCCAAAATCAAATGAAGTCAAACGCTTCTTCATTCCTCAAAACTCGATCGCCTCGTCATTCCAAACGAACTTCTCGGATTTCGGAGCAACTGCGTAAGTGGCCGGGCTTTCGAAACCCTCTACGAACCTACGGTAGTAGCCACCAAACCCAAGAAACTACGGAGCTCCTTCACATTCTTGGGCGGTGCCCAATCCAATACGGCCTCAATCTTCTGCGGATCCACACGAACCCCCTACCAAATCACGTGACCTAAAAACATCACTTCCTTCAGCCAAAACTCACATTTCGAGAACTTTGCATAGAGTTGCTCGGTCCTTAAAATGTCCAACACTATCCGCAAATGATGGGCATGCTCTTCCTCATTCCTCGAATAAACAAGAATATCGTCAATAAAGACGACGACACACTTATCCAAATACTCGATAAAAACTTTGTTCATCAATTGCATGAACACCGCCGGCGCATTAGTTAACCCGAAAGGCATGACTACGAACTCATAATGTCCGTACCTCGTCCGAAGAAATTTGTTTTGGCACATCGGACTCTCTCACCGAGCCGATAGTATCCCGATTTCAAATCAATTTTCGAGAATACCGCAGCTCCCTGCAACTGATCGAACAAGTCATCAATTCTCGGCAAAGGATACTTGTTCTTGATGGTCACCTTGTTTAGTTCGCGATAGTCGATACACAAACGTAGCGAACCATCCTTCTTCCGCACAAACAGGACCGGTGCGCCCCAAGGCGAGGCGCTCGGTCGAACATACCCCGACTCAAGAAGCTCACTCAATCCTTCTTAAACTCGGACATCTCTCAAGGTGCCATGCGATAGGGCGCCTTCGAGATAGGAAGCCGCACCCGGCTCTAACTCTATAGTGAACTCGACCTCTCGATCCGGTGGTAATCCCGTAACTCGTCAGGAAAAACATCGAAATTCATTAACGATTGGAATCGACGAAAGCTCGACTCCACCACTCTCCGCCTTCAAGGCATAGCACCAATAACCAATACATCCCTTTCGCAGAGTTTCATCGCCTTCAAGGCGTTAATAACGAAGTTTCTGGTTCCCCCTCTTTCGCCCGACGAAAGAGTGCTCTTGCCATCATCGGCCAACATGGTGATGATTCTCGTGCGGTAGTTCATGATTGCACCATGCCGCTCGAGCCAATCATCACCAAGAATCAAATCCTCACCCTCGATACTCACAACGATAAGATTAGAGGGCCAAGTCCTCTCACACATAAGCACAGAGCAGTCTCGAACCTCCCGATCACCAACGATCATATCACCGCTAGGAAGCTTAACGATGAAGGGCTCACAAGGCGTCAAACGGTCGAGATTCAAACGGCGCACACAATCCAGAGATATGAACGAATGCGTAGCACCAGAATCGAAAAGCACACTGACAGGATGAGAAAGAATGTAAACGGTACCTGTCGCTACGGTAGCCGCTGGATCATCGGCTCTTCGCATCTCATAGACACGCGGGTGGGCGGAGCCGACACTGGAAGCTCCCCCCTTAGAGGGCTGACCCCGACCTCTCCCCCGACTAGCACTCGGCGGAGACTGAGGAACAAACGATCCCTGATTCACACTTGGTTCCCTAGGCGCTGGAATGGAAGCTCGGGCACCAAGAATTTTCTCTCTCTCGGCACAGAAAGCAGCCTTGTGACCCGACTGGCCACACTGATTACACGTCAGCAAAGGGTTCGGACAAACACGACTGATGTGGCCCGTACGACCACAATTGAAACACTTCACATCACGATAAGGAGCACTGGGAGTTCCACGAGGACCCCTAGCGGAGCAGGGGACCACCGCCGGCGGAAGTTAGCGGTGGGATCTCTGCCGACCCCCACTCTTGTGGCCCGAAAAGTTCCCAGCGGACTTCGCTTCTTACTCTCGCGGCCGCCTCACTCGCCGTCACCGACATATCATAAGCAAGGGCCCTACTCGATAATCCTTCAATGTAGTGCATACGAGCCCCGACATATAGTCCCGGATCGGCAACTTCATCCGTCTGAGAAATGGAAAATCTTGTCACTCTCCTCGACAACTTGGGTCTTCACATAACCCAACTCTTTGTTAAAATCAGCAATGGCTTGAGCTACGGGGATATCCCGTGGTTGAGCGTCATAAAAGCATGTACCCGAGCTCATGCGATCGCCACGGCAATATTCGATCTCCATCAACTCTTGAAACTCAGCCACGAAGCGGATGGTCTTTGGGCCCAACGGCCTCCCACCAGTCCGTAGCGTCCCCAGTGAGAAAATATTGAGCAATAGGGACTTTACGGTCCTCGGGACAGTTAGTGGCAACGAAGACCTTAGACATCTCCTTGATCCACCCTTCCCAGCCAATCGGGTCTGAAGCTCCCGAAAACTGAGGAGGACGCATCGTGATGACATCTTGGAGCCAACGGTCCGCTCCGCCCCGATTAGCATGGGCTTGATCCGGGTTCTGAACCGCCTGAGCTATTGCCGCCATTTGGTTCACCATCTGTTGCATAACGGCCGCAATACCAAGATCGGCACGCTACTGAGAAGAAGCATGGCTATGACGGTCGCCGGCCCGGCTCGAAGATCGTGGCGTGGCCGCCCCACCCACGTCTCGGCCGCGTCCACGACCACGACCGCGACCACGACCTCTTCCAGCATCCATACTGGAGTTAAATAAGTAGCAAAAGCCATACGAGGATCAGTACAAGAAAAGAACAATTACAAGTCGAGAATCAAGGGTACGGTACAAGAAATTAATGAACAAAGGAAAGAAAGCTTACGGACACTGGTAGTACCGGAATCATGGCAGCGTGACGATGATGTGCAAAACCAAACACCACAAGACCCAATAAACCAACAAGCCTAGGTATCCATAAACCTAGTGCTCTGATACCATTTTCTGTAACACCCCCAGGATATCCGAGGTATATTACAGCGCCGTGAATCCCTATATGGGACCCACCAGGCTGAACAGCATCATACACAACGACCCACAGAAACGATAAAATAACACCACGTCATAAAGACGCAAACCAGAACAATCCACCCGGTTCAACCGGTCAATATAATATCATCATCCAACACAACATAATAAGCAACAATACAATTCAAACGAACAAGAACCCCTTAAGTACTCGAGTACAACTATTAGTTCAAAACCACAAAAGACAAAAAGGTAAAAGACACTAAAACATCACTCGTGCACCATCATCACGCACGGCCATCATCCGTGTACTGGTCCAGCGCCCGCTCGTCTCGATGAACCTGACCTGAAATTCATAAAACGAATTTCCCCAAAACGGGTCCCCAGAGGGGTTAGCAATTACGCTAGTACAAGTAACCAAATGAACATTTTACATCTTACACATATAGTAATGCATGCCAACAAGAAATCATAGTTTCCAAAACGCTCATTTCCGGAAATGCCAATGATCAAACCACATTTGTAAAAATGCACCACAATTAACCGCGGACCCACAGCTTCGTGGATCCCTGCCGAGACCCCGTCGGATCTAACCCACAGTGGTTAAAAGCAAGCTCGCGGTCCACAGCCGTGGAACCCTACCGAGACCCCGTCGAGTCTAACCCGTAGTGAGCATACACACACACACAATTTCTCATACAAAACTACTATGTCAAGATTGTAAGTTCATAAGGATACTTGCCTCGATTAATTAGACGATGACACGAACGGAACGGAAGAGTTGAACACGACCGCAAGGAACCTGCGGATATGAACCTAACGATTTGATTAGAACAATCAAAACCTCTTCTAAACGATTATGGAAATGGAATACTCCCTGAAACCCGCCTACGATTCATGTATATTCGTATATAAACAACAACGAGGGCGGACCACAACCGAACCCTCTCGATTCCGTAAAAATCACGAAATATACCATGAATCCGTAGGGAAACTAAGAATACCAACAAGAATAATCATATTCATCATGAATCCATCAACGAAACGGAACGGATCGGAAGAAAATCCCAAAAACCCCAAATTATCCAAAAGTAGGGTTCTAAGAGATTACCTTGGATTTAGGATGAGAAACACAAGTGGATGATGTTATTCTTACACCAAGAACACAAGCACAAGAAACTCTTAAGTGATTGGAGGAAGAAAATAGCCTCAAATCGCTCGGGAGTCGCTCGGCCGCGGAAAGAGGAAGAAATGAGATTTTGTGATTATCTCGGTCAACTCCCTGGTTTATATAACCGGGGAGTGTTAGCGCACGCTAAGACCTCAAGGTTAGCGTGCGCTAACGGGATAGGGTTACCAACCCTCCTGTTAGCGTCCGAGTCCAGAAGCCAGGGTTTTTGCCGTTAGCGTGCGCTACCATGCATGCGTAGCGTGCGCTAATAACCTATCGGTAGTGCGCGCTATCGACCAATAGCGTGCGCTACCCGAACATCAGCCAAGTCCAGAGCTAACCGCCCAAACCTCACGACCCGTTAGCGTGCGCTACCATACCAGCAGTAGCGTGCGCTAACTAGAATCGATTGAATTCGGTAGTAAAGCGCCGATCTTGGACAAATACACTAGCGCGCTCTTGAACAACTTAACGTGCGCTAGTCTCCCGACATTAGCGTGCGCTAGACAAGATAGCGTGCGCTAATCCGATAGTCCGCAGGCCTGGGAGCGAAACGCCACTCCTGTGGCTAAATCGTTAGCGTGCGCTACGAATTAAACGTAGCGTGCGCTACCAATGGATTTCTAGCGTGCGCTATACAGAAAATTTAGCGTGCGCTAGATACAGAATATAAACGACCCAAAATACCGGATTATGAACGAAACGTCAAACGGAACACCTCAAAACGCATCATAGCATAGAATGAATCCACGGCAACCCCGAAACGACGGTTCCGCACAACAATTACGAGAATCAGATCAAAAGATAACGGAAAAGTTACACTGAAGGATACACGAGAGTCACTAAAATCGAGAATTACACCGGAAATACAATTACGAGGGAAAGAAAAATGCGGATATTACAGGCATCACTGTATGTAAAAAGTTCAAAATCGATGCTTGATAGATACCATAGACCTAAACCGGCAGTACCTTCTAAATATCGAAAAGTACGTTTGCAAGCAATAAGATGAGACTCTTTTGGATTGGCTTGAAATCTAGCACAAAGACAAGTAGCGGACATAATGTCTGGTCTAGAAGCAGTTAAATAAAGTAAAGACCCAATCATACATCGATATTGTTTCTAGTCAACAGACTTAGCTTTCTCATCTTTGTCGAGTTTAAGAGTGGAAGACATAGGAGTAGAAATTTCTTTGCATCCAATCCATCTTAAATTTCTTTAGAAGCTCATTGACGTACTTGGATTGGTGAATGAATATTCCGTCTTTGAGTTGCTTAATTTGGAGTCCGATAAAGTATTTTAACTCTCCCATCATACTCATTTCGAATTCTCCCTTCATAAAATTTGAAAATTCTAGGCACGGAGATTCGTTAGTTGCACCAAAAATAATATCGTTGACATAAATATGACATATAAGCATATTATCACCATAGTTTTTGATAAATAGGGTATTATCAAGAAGTCCAGCGCGAAGAGTAGTCCCGATCGGACGAACCGACCGAGACCAGCGGGGAGCCGATCAGCGCTCGGCCAGCGCTTGCTCTCGGTCGCGGCTCTTGCACTCGGCAAATTGGCTCGGGAAATCGGGCGTGAGTCGGCCGGCGGCAATGGTCGGGCAAATGGCGTGGCCGGGCAAATGGCAATGGCGGCAATAGCTCTCGCAACGGGTCGGTCCTTCATGTGTGTTTTCCGCTGCATTTCCGTTTGGACTTTCATTGTATATTTCATCCTCACATGAAATATATATGTATTCTGTAATCCTGGTTGTATTGTACTTGAAACTCATCATTGGAAAAATTGGTAATATAATGTGGTTCGGTACTACAGTTATATTATTTAAATCATTGTACTTCATTCGCCAGGTGGGTCCCAGTTGGGGGTCCACGACACTGTGATAGCCGCCTAGTTTGGGGTGTTACAGAGTTGGTATCGGAGCGTGGTTTTGAATACTACTTATCCGAGTCATGTCTCATTGGGAATCATCATTCATCAGACTAGTATCATTGGACTTTCGCGTCACGTGACCTGTGCAAGCGCCAGGCCCCTCAGACCAAAAGAACGGTATGAATTCTGATGCCATGGTATAATTTCTGGCAATAAGAATCAACTCATTCATCATTCATCAGACAACAACCCTCAATCATCATTTTCTTTTGGATCTTGTCGATCATGATAACTCATCAATCACTCAGTCAATCTCATTGCTCAGTTGTTGATCTCGTGGATCGTATTATCAATCTTGTTAACTTGTTCAAGATAATCATTCCAGGAATTTCAGCAGTTAATCATGTCACCTCAGTTGATCTTTCATGTGATCTTATCATATTTCGGCGTAATGTCGACGATCATTTTACTGCATTATTAATGCATTCATTGTGTTAGAGCGTGTATGCTCATTATTATCGTTCCATAACGTAATCATAATGCGATATTCATGCGAGATCTATAATTATCGTGTGACTTTCCTACTTCAGTATGGATAGAGCTGTCAGAGGACGCAGGGAAAGAGGCCGCGGTGCAGGCCGAAACCCGGGAGCTCGTGTGAATACCCGTGTGAACGCGAGGGATGTCATTAGTTCAACAGGTAGTGATGTTTCCAACTCAGCTGACGATGCTACTCATTCACCGGGAGATAATCATTCACGGTCAGGGAGTCGTACCCGAGATGCAGCCCAATCGGAAGGTGTTCGGGTTGACCCATTCATATTAATGCAGGGCATGATGGCCCAGATGACACATATGGCACGTCTGATGGAGACGATGCAGAATTCAACCACTCAGACTCAGCAGGCTCTTCCACCGTCACCTCAGATGCAAGAGAGGAGTGTGAGCAGTATAATCGGCGACATCTCTCGCCAGAGGCCACCTACTTTTAAGGGATCATCTGAGCCGGCGGATATTATTCACTGGCTTGAACATTTCGAGAAGCTAT
This sequence comes from Orobanche coerulescens, assembly GCA_033398695.1. NCBI lineage: Eukaryota > Viridiplantae > Streptophyta > Magnoliopsida > Lamiales > Orobanchaceae > Orobanche > Orobanche coerulescens. Next base: position 193,902,182 of record CM065807.1, on the reverse strand, counting down.
TTGCTATGGTGGAGTGCCCCGAAGGGCACAAAGTTTCAGTCGCGGCTTACTATCTGGGTAAGAGCGCTCACTCATGGTGGCTATCTTTGAAACCCATCGACGGACCTTGCACTTGGGACCAGTTTAAGATCCTTATGTTGGAAAGGTATTATCCGGCTCCACTCAGGGAGGCCAAGTTATCAGAATTACTTAGTCCCGACCCCTCAGCGGAAGAAGATGTTTTCGCCATCACCGAGAAGTTTCAGGAGCTACTTCCCTTTGCCTCATCCATTATCCACTATGAGGCGGATAAAATCAAGTACTTCAGTAAGAGGTTGAAACCTCATATGCGGATGCAATTGCTTAATCATGATTGCGCCACCCTGGCCGAATTCATCGAGAAAGCTCTTACTTATGAGCTTACCGCTATGGAAATTGCTAAGCAATAAACTTCATCTGCTGGCAAGAAATTGAAGAATCATAATCAGTCCAAAGGTAGTCGGGCAACCTTCAAGAAGCCTCGCACGGGCTCTACTTTTTCTGAGCGGCCTCCTACAGCGCCTAAACCTGCGGAATCTCAGTCCCGAGCAGCCAGTTCGGCTATCACCTATTTTAATTGTGGATAACAGGGTTATTACAAAATTGTTCGAGACAGACTATCACGTGCAACATCTTTGGGATTGTCGGACATGAGGCCCGTTTCTGCCAAAGAGATTCCAGATCCGCTCCGATGGCATCTCAGACCCTGAAGCAGTCGGTTGTTCAGAATCAGGCCACTCAGTCCGCGTCGTTTAAGATAACGGGAGAAAATAAAGGCAGAGCCCATAGTTATCAGACAGGAGCATCCGATGTAGGTACTGGCAACCCTCGAATTTACGAGATGAAGAGGACCGACGATCCAGAGGCTCGAATGATCTTAGGTACACTCGAAATCCTATCTCAACCTGTGTGTACCATTTTTGATACTGGCGCATCACATTCATTCATTTTCGAGTCATGTTTGAGTAGACTACACCTGGATAGTGCTACTAGTTGCGAACCCTATGTCATTGGTCTACCAGATGCTAGAAGAATTATCGGAAATCATGAAGTTAAGAACTGTCCGATTCAGCTTAATGGCCGTGAATGGTTGGCGGACCTAATCGTGGCAGACTTACCTAAGGACGACGTAATCCTGGGTATTAATTGGATGGATCGTCATGATGCCACCCTTAGTGTCCGTAAGCGTATGGTCACTATCATTTCAGACAATGGAGTCGAGTGTGTATTTCGGGGGGTAACCCCAGTCGTTCCAGAAGAGTTATTAATATGATGAAAGCAGTGAAGTTACTCAATCAGGGGTGTATCGGTTATTGGTGCTATATGACCAAGACTGAGAAATCACCAGTGACGTTGGCGAATATCCTTGTAGTGAGAGACTACGCCGATGTGTTTCCAGACGAGTTACCTGGTTTACCTCCACAGAGAGATGTTGAATTCACGATAGAGTTGGAGCCTGGTACGTCCCCAATATCGAAAGCAACATATTGTATAGCCCCGACCAAAATGCAGGAACTGAAGAATCAACTGGTGGAATTGATCGAGAAAGGCTATATCCGACCGAGTGTATCCCCGTGTGGAGCACCAGTGTTATTTGTCAAGAAGAAAGATGGTTCTTTTCGTTTATGCATTGATTACCGGGAGCTGAACAGGGTGAAGATCAAGAATAAATATCCCCTACCCCGCATCGATGATCTCTTAGATTAGCTTTAGGGAGCTTCAGTATTTTCCAAGATAGATTTAAGATCTGGGTATCATCAGTTGCGAATTCGAGAGTCGGATATCGCAAGAATGGCATTTCGACACGTTATTGGCACTACGAGTTTGTAGTGATGCCGTTTGGGTTAACTAATGCACCTACGGTATTCATGGTGTTGAAAAACCGAGTTTTCATCGACTATTTGGATCAGTTCGTAGTCGTTTTCATAGATGACATTTTGATATATTCTCGTGACCAAGAGCAGCACGAACTTCACCTTCATCAGGTCCTCGACGTGTTGATATGAGAGCAACTCTATGGGAAACTTTCCAAATATGAGTTCTAGATGTCCGAGGTGACGTTTCACGGACATGTATTTCAGCAGATGGGGTTCGTGTCGACCCTCAGAAGATGGAGGCTATCCGAGATTAGCAACCTCCAAAGAATGGGAAATCCGAAGTTTTCTCGGATTAGTAGGCTATTACCGGCGATTTGTGGAAGGGTTTTCTAAAATCGCTCAACCTATGATGAACCTTTTGCGGAAGGATTAGAAATACACGTGGTCTGACGCGTGTCAGCAGAGTTTTGAGGAACTCAAGAGCCATTTAATTTCAGCGCCTGTCCTTTGTTTACCGCAAGGGACGGAAGGATTCGTGGTTTATAGTGACGCGTCCGGACACGATCTTGTATGTGTATTAATGCAGAATGGGAAAGTGATTGCCTATGCTTCGCGGCAACTGATGCCTTATGAGGTCAATTATCCAACCCACGACCTGTAGCTAGCGGCCGTGGTTTTCACATTGAAGATTTGGCGTCATTATTTTTACGGCATCACCTGTCAGATTTTCACTAATCACAAGAGTTTAAAGTATATATTCACTCAGAAGGAATTAAACATGCGACAGAGACGGTGGTTGGAACTGATTAAAGACTATGACATTGAGATACAATACCACCCGGGTGAGGCAAACGTCATCACCGATGCCTTGAGTCGTAAGTCTGTTCAAGAGCAAATGATTGCTCGTTTGACTGTTCAGAAGGAACTTCAACAAGAGTTCCTAAGGACTGAGATTGAGGTATGGATACAGCAAGTGCAGGGGCAAGTTTGCATGCTAGAGATTTTATCGCCACAGGAGGAGGCGATCAGAACGAAACAGGGTTCAGACCCATTTTTGTTGCGCATTCGAGAGGATGTGGCTCAGTGTAAAGCCCCTGGATTTGTGATCTACGAGGACGGATTTTTTGCGATTTAAGAACCGGTTATGCGTTCCGGCGGATGATGAGTTGAAAAACTCGATTTTGAGAGAGACTCATGCTACCCCTTATTCCATTCACCCGGGGTATAGCAAAATGTACAAAGAATTGAAACAAAATTATTGGTGGAGTAATATGAAGCGAGAAGTCGCAGAATTTGTTTCGAGATGTTTGACCTGTCAACAAGTCAAGATAGAACATCAGCGACCGGCGGGTATGCTAAAACCACTTCCTATCCCAGAATGGAAATGGGATGATATTTCAATGGACTTCATCACGAGTTTGCCAACAAGTCGTTGTGGCATGAATACAATTTGAGTAATCGTGGACCATTTAACTAATTGAGCTCATTTACTTGAGATCAAGGATACGTGGGGTCCCGAGAGACTTGCCCAGTTGTTCATTAAAGAGATCGTGAGATTGCATGGTACTCCTAAGAGTATCATTTCTGACCGTGACGGGCAATTCGTGTCATATTTTTGGAAATCCATTCATCGTGCCATGGGAACTCAGCTAAATTTCAGCACAACTTTTCACCCTCAGTCCGACGGACAATCAGAGCAAACTATTCAGACGTTAGAGGACATGTTGAGAGAATGTGTTCTCGATTGGAAAGATGATTGGGAAGCCCAACTACCGTTGATTGAGTTCACGTACTTTCTCTTTCGTACTTTGAGTTTTCCAATTCGATTACAATTTTATTCAAAATAAAATACATCGAATTTACATCAAATTACAAGAAAAATGAATCTTATTCTACCCGTGGATTTTCTCACGGGAAAAACTTATACATGCCACAAAACGGGCTAAATTACCAAAACGCGTAAATAAATAAAAAACATCACATAGCCATGATAATTGGATCATATTTTCCTGCAAGACAAATTCTAGCAAAATATTCCAAAAAATCATATTATATGAATATTTAATTGCTAGCATATTAACCGGCTCAGATACCAATTTTTGGAATATAAAACCCAGCGGAAGCAAGTTGGTGGAAATAATTTAATAAAAGGTTTTATAAACTAACCAACAGAAAAAATCGGATCTATTTAGGCTTGTCAACTAATTAACTAAATAGATTAATAAACAATTAAATAAACATATTTACGCATGGGAGTCGGTAATTTTTACCTTTGACGCGAAGTGGTAGAAAATCCCTTTTTGATCGATTTATATCCTCTTCATGTTCCTCTTCGATCTTCTTGTATTTCTACCTCAAGATCTTCTAGAGTATATCCCGCCTATGTCCGGATGTCGTGTGGGCAATAATCTACCGGATCAAATATGGACAGCTGGAGTTCGGCCGAAATCTCTTCTCAAGAAACTTACAATTTTTGTTCTCTATATTTTTCTTGAATATTTTGAGTATTTTAGAAAAATATTGTGTTAACTAAATTGTGGAATCCAAGACACAAGTCAAGATCCACAATTAAACACACACACAGAAAATCGATTTTCTTCGGCAATGAAGGTTGAAAAATCGGCCACCCCTATGTCCTTATTTATAGGTGTTTTGGGCTACTCTAGGGACCTTAAGGAGGATATGGTAAGGACTCCCAATAGATGTCTTCTGTCCAATATTAGGACTCTTCCTAATATGAAAACCAAACCAAACCAAACCTAATATGAAGACTCTATTAATATCAACTTAGTCCACTAATAAGTTAATATTGCACTTCTTACCAAAATCCTAAATTACGAAATTGGGCTCCTTTTTGAATTAATGATTTCCCGTATTTAAGATATTCCATGTCCATTAGTTAATTTAAGCTACTGACAGCTTTTAATTAATTAATATATTATACATGAGTATACCTCTCGACCTTTATTATTATATCGGAAAATTAATTCCACCTGCAGGGTTTAATATAATAATCCTTTCGAGTGCCTCAAGGGACATGATCAACCCGACTGGTCGGGACACGATTTCTAGCTATAATATTAATTATCATATAAATAATAATATTGCCCAAAATATCGAGCATATTGAGTCAATCATTGTGGCTCTCACCCATGATAAATCAAAGCAATAAATATTAAATATATATAATTAAATATTAATCACTAGAATTAAGAAATAATAATTGTCTGAGATGTACGTTCTTCTTATAGTCAGTACAGAAGAATCTATCTCACCTCGATCCTGTTCAACCTATAACGAATACGCTAATATATGCTAATGGTCAAGACTAACCAATCTCAAGCATATAGTACAACCTTTCACATAACGGTCTAATGTTATATAGGTTGTGAACTAAATTTTACTATATAAGGAACCGATAATGTGATCTTCTGTGTGACACGACACACCACATTATCTACAATATAAAGTAATTTAGACTACATTTGCATAACCATAGCGTGAATAAATATGCAAAACATGTGATAAATGAATTAAATATTCTCATAGATAAAGACCGAGAAATTAGGTAATACAAGCATAAAGTATGCTTTGACGTATACAACCCTAACAGTTAATTCCATCACACACAATTGCCCTTTGACTCCTTGAGACCATACTTCAATTCCTTCGCGAATCAATTCTCGTTGAATGCTGGACTGGGACGTGAGTGCTTACAACATTCGAATAGAAACAGGTTTGTGGCTCAGTGCATCAGCTACCACGTTCGCTTTGCCTGGATGATAAAGGATTTCCAGGTCATAATCTTTGATCAATTCTAGCCATCTCCTCTGTCTCATGTTTAATTCCTTCTGACTGAAAATATATTTGAGACTCTTGTGATCTGTGAAGATCTGACAGTGAGTGTCGTACAAATAATGTCGCCAAATCTTCAGCACAAAGACAATGGCTGCTAACTCTAAATCATGTGTCGGGTAGTTAACCTCATACGGTTTCAGATGTCGAGAGGCATAGGCAATCACCCTATCATTCTGCATCAACACGCAACCCAGACCCTGATTTGAAGCATCGCTGTAAACCATGAACCCATCAGTTCCATCTGGTAGTGCTAATATTGGCGCCATTGTCAGTATCCTCTTAAGTTCATCAAAACTAGTCTGACATTTATCATTCTACATGAATTTCTGAGTCTTCTGCAACAGCTGAGTAAGCGGACGATCAATTTTGGAAAATACTTCCAAAAATGACGATAATACCCGGCAAGTCCTAAGAAGATTCGGACTTCCTTCACGTAGAAGATTCCCACTCCAAGATGGACTCAACTTTCTTCAGGTCTACCTGTACTCCATCGGTTGATATCACGTGCCCAAGGAACATTACTTCCTTCAGCCAGAACTCACATTTGGAAAGTTTTGCATAAAGCTGTTCATTCTCAAAGTATTCAAAACAATACGCAAATGTTCTGCATGCTCTTCCGGATCATTCGAGTAGATAAAGATGTCATCAATGAAAACAACCACGAATTTATCCAAGTATTATAAGAATACCCGATTCATCAATTGCATAAACACCGCAGGAGCATTAGTAAGTCCAAATGGCATCACCACAAACTCATAGTGCTCGTACCGGGATCTGAAGCGGATTTCGGTATATCAGATTCCTTAATCCTCAACTGATGGTATCCTGATCTCAAGTCGATCTTTGAGAATACCGTCGCCTTCTGCAATTGATCAAATAAATCATCGATCCGAGGCAATGGGTATTTATTCTTGATCGTCATCTTGTTCACCTCCCTGTAATCAATACACAATCGGAGGGATCCGTCTTTCTTTCTAACAAAAAGAATGGGCGCACCCCAAGGAGAAACGTTGGGTTGAATGTAACCCTTCACTAACAATTCTTCAAGCTGTTTCTTTAACTCATACACCTCGGTTGGCGCCATACGGTATGGTGCTCTGGAAATAGGTGTGGCTCCTGGTTCTAATTCGATATTAAACTCTACATCTCTATGTGGAGGTAATCCAGGTAGTTCACCAGGGAATACATCTGAGAATTCGTTCACCACTGGAATAGAAGAGAGCTCTACTCTTTCTTCCTTCTTCATGGCATAACACCAAAACCCGGTGCAACCCTGCTTCAACAATTTAATCACTTTCATGGCTTTGATCACTTTCCCTGAGCTTTCTGGCCTCCATCCTTCGATTCAGATCCGTCATCAGCAATAATCGAAATGACTCTCTTCCGATAATTCAAAATAGCTCTATAAGGATTGAGCCAATCGTCCCCGAGAATTAAATCGTCACCATGGATGTTGATCACAATAAGATTTGATGGCTAATTTCTCCCTCCTATCGACACAGGAAAATTTCTAGCTTCTAGATTTTCCACAATTCTCTCTCCACTCGGCAGACTTAGAACATAAGGTTCACAATCATGTAAACACGAGATTTACAAACGATTAACACAGTTTAATGATATGAAAGAATGTGTAGCTCCTGAATCGAATAAGACACTAACTAGTTGCGAAAAAATTTGAATCATACCTGATGCAACAGTAGTGTTCTGATCATCGGACCTCTTCATCTCATAAAGGCGCGGAGGAACGGACCCAGCACTGGATGCTTCTCTCTTTTCGAAATTCTGTTGTTGAAGATCACTCTGTTATGTCAGGTTTACGCTCATCTCTTTCGGAACTTGTGCTGAAGTGCGAGCACCAAAAGATCTAGTCACATTTCCACAAAAAGTCGCTCGATGCCCCTCTTGCCCGCATTCAAAATAGGTCATAGAAGGAGCAGAGCAATCACGCCGAACATGCCCTGGTCGTCCACAGTTATAACACTTCTTTGCTGCATCGGTAGCCAATGATGCTGTCCTGAACTTCTTTCCACCTCGAGAAGGGTACGGAGGCCTCTTGGATGAATGGAATGAGGATTATCCCTTACGGGGCCTACTATTCTTACTCTTAGTGAAGTTGCCAGACACTTTCTGCTTCTTTGCTTATGCAAATTTTTCCACCGCTGTCTCTTTCATCTCGTAAGCTAGGGCTTTATCCTGATACTGCTGGAGAGTAGTACATTCGAATCCCGACATATATTGCTGGATCTCCGGCTTCATTCGCATGTCAAAGTGAAAAATCTTTTCCACCTTGGTCCTGACCAGATGTCGCATACAGGTCAGCTGGTGATTAAAAGTCTTAATCATGTCTGTCACAGATGCCTCCAGATTTTGTGGTGAGAAAAACTCTCGGACTCTAGCCTCTCTAACTGGACGAGGACAATATTGTGCTTCTATCATTAATTTAAATTCTGTCCAGTCAGCATTATGATCCTCAGGTCGAATGGCTTCCCACCAGTCGAAAGCTTCCCCAGTCAGGAAATACTGTGCAATCGGAACCTTTCGATCATCGGGACAATTAATTCCTGCAAATATCTTCTCCATCTCTTTTATCCAGTGGTCCCATGTAGGCATCTCTGAAGAACCGTCAAATTTTAGTGGGTGTAACTTGACCACTTCCGTAAGCCACTTGTCTCCCCGATTGTCCTCATTATGCTGTTGACCCATCGTCCCTTGCATGCGGTTAACCACCTGAGCAAATTGGGTCATCTGGGTGACCACTTGTTGAAGCACTCCTAGCATGTTAGGATTTACATCTCCCTCCATAGTCCGTGCTCGGGCATTGTTTACCGATTCCTGTTGTCCGTCAGAGTGGGAATCATCTCGGTTAGCCAACAAATTCGGGGTAGATGACGAATCTTCCTGTCTTGCATTACCACGTCCGCGTCCACGACCGCGTCCGCGTCCATGACCTCTTCTCAACATACTGTAAACACAAATACTCAATACCCAGAGCAAAATCTTCTAAAATTTGTCAATAACCATGAAATAATTAAAATGGTAGTATATGAGATTAGGAAACATACAACCACGATCCACATGACGACGCTAGCTGTACAGTGATGTTATACGCGACGGATAAATCAATTGACAAAAACAGACCCAACTAAACCCAAATGCCAAGATATCCATGAATCTTGGCTCCGATACCATATTCTATAACACCCCGAGATATTCGGAATAATTACAGCGTCGTAAACCCTTTGTATAAGAATTTACAAGGCTAAGTTAAAAGAAAAGCTGAACAATACAAAAGTACCCTCAAAAGTTGAGTAATTTAATCACCAGTTAAATTATCCATACAATCCAAAACATTCCATTATTACAAACTTTCAAAACATCAAAAGAACACGCGTACTCGAGTACTAAATATCAAACCAGGATACCAAAACAATACAACGGATAACATCACTGAGCCCCTTCGTCATCATGTTGGTATTGTGGCTGCTTTCCCGCTCCTCGACAACTGAACATCAAAATAAATGTCCACCGACGTTGAGTTCATCAAGTGTTTTCACCTTTTCTTTCCGTTTAAGGTATGTATTGTTGCCCGAGCTTAGAATTTGCGTTCTTATTCGGATTTTGAACATTCTCCTAGAACTATTAAGGTTATTGATAACTCATTAGGTTGAACACCATACGTTAAAGCTCCTTGCCTTCAATGATTATGTTAGGAGGCTGATATGAAGGTCTAAGATCGAGAGGGTAGCTCTCTAAGTCCCTGAAATCAAGTGTGGGGCGAAATGGAAACTGAGAAATGAACTGAGATGCTGTCCTATTTATAGAAAATAATTATTAGCGCGCGCTACTGCTCCTTTTTAGCGTGCGCTAATGGGCTCCCAGCCAACTGTATCTAATTGTCCTCAGTCTTACGTACGCTAAATAGCCTTAATGTTTGCTAAAAGCAGCAGTTAGCATACGCTAACAACTATTATAGCGTGCGCTATCGGCTTTACGAAAGCTCACTGACCTCACTGTACTATATTTAGTGTGCGTTAGCGTCTCCCACGTAGCGTGCGCTACGTACCACTGACTCGCCTTTTCCAAAAGCTGTCTAGGTTCCTCCCGACAGAACATTATCCAAGTTCCGCGATCTGATCTCACCTACCGCCTGTCTCAGTCAAACTGACCACGTATAGCGTGCACTAAGACTCATCTGTAGCATGTGCTAGATTACATATTTAGCGCGCGCTACACTTAAATGTTAGCGTGCGCTAAATGTACGTAAGTACACGTATGAAACAACAACTACGAAATCATACACTCGTCGATACAGGATTATGAAATACAGAGGATTATACTCAAGATCGAAATACAACATATGCTATGTCACAATGTTCAAATACAGATAAAATACACATCAGATATTCGGGTATGACACGTATCGTATGGCACCTACCGAGATGTATGAATTAAAGAAGCAGCTGGAAGAATTACTAGAAAAGGTTATATTTAGTCAAGTGTTTCGCCCTCGGGTGCGCCAGTTCTTTTTGTTCGAAAGAAAGATGGATCGCTTCAATTGTGTATTGACTATCAGAAGCTAAACAGGATGACGATCAAGAATAAGTACCTGTTGCCATGGATTGATGATTTGTTCAACCAGTTGCAAGTAGTGACAGTGTTTTCGAAAATCGATTTGAGATTGGGATACCATCAGCTGAGGATTAAGGAATCCGATGTTCTAAAGTCAACATTCAGAACTCATTACGGGCACTATGAGTTTGTGGTGATGCCGTTTGGTCTCAATATTGTGCATGTTGTGTTTATGAAGTTAATGAATCGAGTATTCATATAGTATTTGGACAAATTCGTAGTTGTGTTTATCGATGATATTTTGGTCTATTCCAAGAGCCCGGAAGAGCATGCGCGGTATTTGCGGATTGTTTTGAACCTCTTGAGAAGCGAGCAGTTATATGCCAAACTTTCTAAATGTGAATTCTGGCTAAAAGAAGTGATGTTCCTTGGTCACGTGGTATCAGCGGATGGGGTCCGAGTAGATCCCCAGAAGGTCAAGGCAATTTTGGAATGGAAGTCTCCTAAGAACGTGAAGGAAGTCAGAAGTTTCTTAGGACTTGCTGGGTATTATCGTCAGTTCGTGGAAGGGTTTTCCAAAATTACCCGTCCACTTACTCGATTGATGCAGAAAACCTAAAAGTTTGAATGGGACGAGACATGTCAGGCCAGTTTTGATGAACTTAAGAAGAGTTTGACGATGGCTCCAATCTTAACATTACCGCAAGGAACTGAAGGGTTCATAGTTTACAGTGACGCTTCAAATCAAGGTCTCAGTTGTGTACTGATGCAGAATGAGAAGGTGATCACCTACGCTTCACGACAGTTGAAGCCATATGAAGTTAATTATCCAACACACGATTTGGAATTGGTAGCTGTTGTTTTCGCCCTGAGGATATGGAGACACTATTTATACGGGACTCACTGTCAGATCTTCACAGATCATAAGAGTCTTAAATACATTTTCAGTCATAAAGAGTTGAACATGCGACATAGAAAATGGCTGGGATTGATTAAAGACTATGACTTGAAAATTCTTTATCATCCAGGAAAAGCGAACATAATGGTTGATGCACTGAGCCACAAACCTATTTCTATTTGAATGCTGGAGATGCTCACGTCCCAGTCCAGCATCCAGCAAGAATTGATCCATGAAGGAATTGAAGTATAGTTACAAGGAGTTCAAGGGCAATTACGTGTGATGGAATTAACTTCATCATTAATTGAAGATATCAAATCTAAGCAATTAGATGATCCTATGATGATTCGGTGATGAAGTAGGCAAGGGAAAGGCCCCAGGATTTGTAATACATGAAGATGGAGTTTTGAGGTTCCAAAGTTGACTTTGTGTTCCGGATATCGATATTTTGATGCAGACAATCCTAAAAGAAGCTCGCAATACGCTCTATTCTATTCACCCGGGCACCAGCAAGATGTATAAAGATCTGAAGCAGAATTTTTGGTGGGGCAACATAAAGAGCGATATGGCATACTATGTTTCGAAGTGTTTAACTTGTCAGCAGGTTAAGATTGAACATCAACGACCTGCTGGAATGTTAAAGCCACTTCCGATTCCTGAATGGAAGTGGGAAGATATATCGATGGACTTTATCACCAATATGCCGAAGACTAGAACAATGATGAATATGATTTGGGTGATAGTTGATCGTCTAACCAAGTCGGCCCATTTTCTGGGCATTAAGGATACTTGGGGACCAGAGAGGTTGGCACGAGTGTTTATTGCGGAGATATTCCGATTGCATGGTATACCGAAGACCATTATTTCTGATCTAGATGGTCGTTTTGTGTCACATTTTTGGAAAGCGGTTGATTGAGCCTTGGGAAATTCATCTGTCGCTGACTGAACTCACCTACAACAATAGTTGGCATGCTTCCATTAAGATAGCACCATTTGAAGCATTATACGGAAAAAGATGCAGATCAACCTTATGTTGGGACGATTGGTCTGACTTAATCGGGACAGAACCAGAATTGATAATGTAGACTCAATAGAAGGTAGCTCTTATTCGTGAAAGGCTATTGACTGCTGAGTGTCAGCAGAAGTCTTATGCAGACGTGCGTCGTCATCCATTAGAGTTTGAAATTGGGGATCATGTACTTCTGAAAGTTTATCCTACCCGAGGAATTTTTCATTTTGGGAGGAAAGGAAAGCTGAGTCCGAGGTATATCGGACCATTCGAGATTCTTGAAAGAGTTGGGGAGTTGGCGTACAGGTTGGCCTTGCCGCCATCGCTGAGTCATGTTCATAATGTTTTTCACGTATCTGAATTACGGAAGTATGTATCGGATCCAGTCATGTCATCGATTTGGGCGAGATCAGAGTATCTAATGATGGCACGTTCGAGGAGAAGCCAATCAAGATACTCGAGAGTCGAGTCAAGAAATTGAGGAATAAACCAATCTCCTTGGTTAAAGTTTAATGGTCGCGACATGGAGTCGAAAAAGCCACTTGGGAGACATAGGATAGTATGAAGTCAAGATACCTGGAATTATTTTCATCTTAAGTTTTGGGACGAAACTTCTTTTTAGAGGGAGAGTATGTAATACCCGGATATTTGATATGTATTTTATCTGTATTTGAAGCTTGTGACATTGCGAATATCGTATTATTAATCACAGTATGATCCTATGTATTTCATAGTCCAGTAATGGCGAGTGTATGATTCCATTGATGTTAATGCATGTATGTACTTACACGTAATTAGTGCACGCTAAACAGTGAGTGTAGCATACGCTAAAATATGTAAACTAGCGCACGCAAGGATGACACTTAGCGTACACTAGGTGTGGTCAACATGATTGAGATAAGTAGGCAAGATTGGATCGTGGATCTGGATAAGATTATGTTGGGATGAACCTAGACAGCTTTTGGAAAAGTTGAGTCAACAGTGCTTAGTGCACACTATGAGAGAAATGCTAGCGCACGTTAAAGTTGGTGCAGTGAGGTCAGTGGGCTTCGTAAGGTCGTTAGTGCACGCTACGATAGGGCGTTAGCATACGCTAACTGTTGCTTTAACATACGTTGAGTCTATTTTACGTGTGTAAGGCCCTAGGACAGAAAGAGATAGTGGACTAAGAACCCGTTAGCGCACGCTAAAACTGAAGATACCGCATGCTACGGGCCATTTTCTATAAATAGGACATTACCTCCATTTCATTTCTCACTTTACCCTTCGTCCAATTTCTGACTTCTACGACTTGTAGAGTTGCCCTCACGACATTAACCCCCTCATATCAGCCTTTGAATGTGATTGTTGAAGACGAGGAACATTGGAGATTAGTGTTCTAACATCCGACGTTGAGTTTCATCAAGTGTTTCGTCGTTTCCTTCCGTAGTAAGGTATGGGATGCTTCAACCACCTGAAACTCTTATCCTTAGTGTCGATTATGAGCATGCTACTGAGATTACGGAGTTTGTTATGAACATTATTAATCGAACACCATGTTTAGGGGGGTAGGAATGATTAGACTTATTAAGAGGATTCTGAGTTGAGCCTTGATTTTGTTAAACATTGGAATGAAGTTTTCTGAGATTATACCATACATTATATGATGAATTCGAAATGTTCTAATGACAAAGGACTTGTTATGATATCACTTATAATTAATGAATTCAAATGGAAGAATGGTAAGGGTGTTCATCAAGATTAAATGCACATCTTGTAAGGAGTTGGATAATGTTCATAGTAGTGGTTGAGACGTAATGATTATGTTGGTGTTAACCGTATTGAATGTAGAACCTTTGTATGAAGAACTATCCCATCGTAGAACGGTAATCCTTGTGATAGATTAACCTAGAACTCGGTTGATTATGTCCATCCTTATTATAAATCGTCGATTAATGAACCATACCTTAGGGTTGATAAACGAGATTGGAGTACAGATTTCGACGTCTAGCATATCCTTGAATTGTATATGTCGACATATTATCCCCGTTATGGTCCTTCGTTTCTCATGTAGTATGTTATTCGTTCGATGTAGAATACTTTAAGTAATTACCCGGGAATCGGTCGTATGATGATGACTAGTTCGGTCACTTTTGGAATGTTTAGCATGTTCGTGTGATAGTCTTGTTATGTAAGTTGAGTTTGTCGTTATTTATTTTTGTGTAAGGGCCAAGGTTTGTGAACGGTTGATCGAAGGGGTGGCCTTCGAGTTGTTGAAATCGTCGAAGTGTTTATTTCTTGCCATCTTTCTAAGGCAAGTACTTTAATTATGTTTATCCGTGTTGATGTTGGTTATGTTGTTATGTGTCGTACATATGTATTGTGATTGTTTTGTCCACCATGTGTTGGTCCGACGGGATCATCATGGGAATCTATAGCTGTGTGCGCTGGATCGTTGGACGGGTACTTCCACCATGTGTTGGTCCAACAGGATCATCATGGGAATCTATGCTGTGTGCACTGGATCGTTGAAATACCACGAGTATGTTGAGATTGATACGTTGTGTTTTGCATTGTCTTGTGATTGTTTCTTGTTGGGGAAACTTGTTGTTATCATTGTTGATATTATTGATGTTGTTGTTCAGGGGTCGCTGAATAAATCATTGTCGTATAATTATCGTACTTGTACTAGCATTGTTGTGCTAACCCTTTCGGGAGTGAACATTTGTTTTATGTTCAGGATCCAGGAGGACGAGGAAACAACCACTAAAGCTGCATGATGACGAGGGTGTAGATTGATGTTACGGCGGGGATGGTTTTTCAGATTGTGTTTTCGTTTTAATAAGTACTCGAGTACGCTGTCGTTTTGTTTATCTTTTGAGGTTTGTTTTCGGGTGTTGGACGATTTGTACTTTCAGACTTGTGATGTAATAATTAATTTTACGATTGGTATTTAATAATGTTGTTTTTAAATTCTTAGCCTAGTAAATCCTTATCAAGGATTTACGGTGCTGTAATAATCCTGAATATCTCGGGGTGTTAGAACAGCTTACCGTGCTTCTATATTCTAAGCTGTCATTAGTATACTTAGTGGCCAACACATGCTTTATAAAGCGAGACTAGTTGCCCAAGACTTCTCGCACCGCCCTCGCATTGATTACGAGGAGACGCACTATCCCATTATGGACATCATCACTTTCCGCTACTTAGTCAGTTTGGTAGTGTCCAAAAAACTGAATATGCAGCTTATGGATGTGGTTACAACGTATCTTTATGGGGATCAAGATACGGATATTTATATGAAAGTTCCCGAAGGGATTTTGTTGCCCAAATCAAGTAGCTCTAAACCACGGAGCACTTGCGTTGTAAAATTGCATCGTTCACTGTATGGGTTGAAGAAATCTGGAAGGATGTGCTACAACTGTAATACCCGCAATTTCGGACTTCGGTAATTTTTTTTCGGCAGGAGCCCATTTTGACGACTCTCTCATGACCGTTTCGTCATTTCGAGAATGATTAATTCTGCACTTTTTGTCATTCGAGTTCATTTCGGTATCGTTTTGTTGAGTTCCGTGTTCTTAAGCGGTTTTTCCGCACTTGATTTCGATTCTTGCGAATCTCGTCCGAAACTGTTGTTTCGAGTTTCTCGTAAGTTCATTTAATGTTATTATTCATGTTGCGAGCTTCGTCTTGGTGTTTCGATCGTGTATCGTGAATTTCGGGCGTTTTGGGCCGTTTTCGTAATTTCCCAAAGTTTGGGGTAGTTGCCTTCCGTTGTCGAATTTCGAGCGTTCGGGTGGTCGGAATCGTGTGTTCTCTTAGTGATCGAATTCATATTTGCGAGTACTTCGTAACCGTATCTTCGTTTCGTATTCAGGTTCGGGTTTTGGGGTCGTCCGGGCCGTCGGAGTTGGTCCCGACCGAGTCATGGCCGGGCAGTCTGGGCCCAGGCCGGCACTGGCCGAGTTACGGCCGGTAGTGCTCGGCAGCTACGTACGTAAGGCCGGTTACGTACGTAAGCCTTGGCCGATTACGTACGTAACGCTACCGGCAATTCTAGGCAGTGATTCGGCCATGGCCGGTTACGTACGTAAGCCATGGCCGGTTACGTACGTAAGGCGACCGGCACGCAGCCTATTTAAGGCCCAGCAGTCGGGTTTTTCACCCATTTTCTCATTCTTTTCCTTCACTTCCAGGGCTGGAGGTGTAGTTATCATGGATAGATGTTGTTGGAAAATCAATCCATGATGTCTTGGAGTTCATATCATCAATCATCCATCCTATAACATCCTTTGATCGAGCGAATCAGGTCAGATTTTCTAGGAATCTAGTTTTGGGGAATTTGGGTGTTTTGGTTGTTTTCATCCGTTTAATTCGATTTAACTAAGGGATTGTGATGGATTGATGATTATTTAGATGTATTATATCATTTCCCTTGTTATTCCATGGTTGGATCGTATCGATTCGTTGTTTGGGTTGAGTTCTTGATCGACGCCTTGAAGGTGTCCGGTAGAATATCTTAGAGGGGTTTTCGGACGTTCTACGATTATTCTTCCTCATATGATCGATGATTTATTGATTATATGTTGTTACGGTCGGGTTTCTTGCGAAGAAACCGAGTTGAACCCTTCCGTTCGTTGTCGTCTTTCTTTTCGATAGCATCGGGCGTTTCGAAGCTTTCCGGTTGAGCCGTGTTCGTCGGGATACTTGCGTGCCGATTTTGAGGCAAGTACCTTGTCCATACAATTTTTTTTTTGTGGATATGATAATTAGTGATTGTCTTTATGTGTGTGTTTGATCGTTTGATTTGAACTTTCAAAAGATTCGGTTTAGCCTCGTTAAAGGCTCGCTTTCAAACGCGTGTGTTTTGTGAACGGTGTGTTTTGGGGAATTGATTATGATTTGATTGTTTTGAACGTTGAAGGTTTTAATGATGTTTCCATTGGTTTAATGTTGTGGAATCGTGTATTCCGTGTTATTTGTGTTGTGTTTGAAGAGTTTGATAATGGTGTCGGATAAATGGCCATCCCTAGTAAGTATTATTGATGAGCTTACATTCTTAGCATATTAGTATTGCATGAGTAACGTGTGTGTGTATGCTCACTATGGGTTAGATCTGATGGGGTCTCGGTAGGGGTCCACGGAGGTGTGGATCGATGAGCTTTGCTTTTAACCACTACGGGTTAGATCCGACGGGGTCTCGGTAGGGGTCCACAGAGGTTTGGATCGACGGTTAATTGTGGTGAATTTTATCAAATGTGATTTGATTATGGCATTTCCGGAAATGAGTGATTTTGAACGGTTTTCATAATTGCATGCATTGACTAAGTGTGTAAGAGGTAAGTTGTTCATTGGCCTACTTGGCTAGGATGGTACTAGAGTGTTTGTCGTTTATGTTTAAACCTTTGGTTGTGGTTTTTGATGTCGGAAACGAACCTTGCTATCGTTCTCGTGTACTGTGATTTGATGTAATTTGGGGCTAAAATACCAACGGTTTTGTAAAGGTTATTTTACGGAAATAAACCTTCGGGGTGGTGACCCCTTTCGCATTTCGAGTTTTGGAAAGAGAAGGATTCGGTAATCCTAAATTGTTTTCTATTAAAATTCTCGATGGCATTTTAAACTGTTTTATAAATTGTTTCCAGTGATTTGTGATCTTTCGGTTTTGGAATGTTTTTCCCAAACTCTTGCCTCGGTAAGTACTTTTCGTTTTGTTTGGATCTTTGATGATTCCTGGTTATTGTTATTCGTGGAATGTGAATTGTATGACTCGTATTTTGCACTTTGTTCTTGCACTAGCAAAATAGTGGAGTTTTGCTAACCCCCGAGTATTCGGGGGGTGGATGTCTGTTTTTACATTCAGGTTTTGGGAGCATAACACAGGGTCGGTACGAAGGATGATGAAAGATGATCGATACTAATCACATGAGGAACCGTACGTTGTGTATTGGTTCAGTTGTACTTTATTTTCCGCTGCTATATTTTCTTCTCGTTGTACGGGAGTGGTTGTATTTTGACCCATACGTGGGCATGCATTGGAATTGAGTTGTATGTTTTTATTGAAAGACCAAATCGGTCTACTGAGTCATTTTAGCCTTGAAGGCATTGTTGAGTTGTTCGATGTTGTTACGAGCCTGGTAGATCCTTGAGGAAAGGTTCTACGGCGTGTAATATCCCTTAGCGGATTGGGGGTGTTACATAAATGGTATCAGAGATTAGGTTGTGGAACCTAGGCTGTCGGGTCAAGTCGTGTTGTTTGAGTCTTGTTTTGTCGGATTTTATCTGACTGAGTCGTGTCGCGATACGTCGTCTGAGTTTGTTGGTCGTGATTAGTATCGTGGGGCGATCATCATCTTCGTGCGACCTGTGGATGTAAGTTTCCCTTCTTTGTGTTTGTGCCTCGTCTGATGCGAGCTACTGGTATAATTAGGTGTTAATTGACGGAATCCTCTTATGGATTTTGATTTCGTGATATGTGGTTATTTGACTCTCATATTTCGTTCATATGAGGAGTAGTGTTGCTGTATTGTGCATGTTGGACTGTATTTCTTTTATCCGCTGCGTGAGTTCTTTTGTAACGGCTTTCGGTATTTTACCGACTGAGTTTTATTTCGAAAACCGATTCCCTTAACCGAGTTTTTGGCATTATGGCCTTGATTGTTTTGGCGAAATTCTTATGACAGTATTTAGTATTATGTAAATGGCTTTTGTGAGTTTTTGAAATATTACCGTCATCGGTCTTTTTGGCGTTTTTGTAAATGGTTTTTATCCTGGTGGGTTCCGGCGTGGGACCCACGACGCTATAATATTCCGTGTAATTACCTGAAATTTTTGGGCATTCTAGCCCATTGAATTATCTTTGAAAACATTGAGTATCTTAGAAAATAAATTTCGAGACATACTTTTAAAATGAATTATTTTCTCGTGGTACATCCAAGGTGCCACAATATGTTTCAAAATTCTTCTACCTCGAGGACCAAAATGTTTTGAGATATTTTCAATGTTTTAGAAACACTTTTACTTAGACCCAAGGGTCGAATATTCTGAAAGTTTTTCACTAAGAGAAAGTGTCCTCATTTTTATCAAATGCGAAATGGTTCTCCAAAGTCTCGATAACGATGTTTCACATTTGTATTTTTTTTGAAAGGTGATACTCAAGATCAACCGGTGTTTTTCTAAATTATTTTCAAAAGGAGGTTTTCATTTTTAAAACCTACCCATTCCCGTTTGAGGGCTGGGTATATATGTATGATGTTCGCGTTGTCATTATGATGTTTGCTCCTGAGTATAATCGAATTGGTGGCATGAACGTCGAGGCGTTGCCACGCATTTGTTGTACTAGCCCTCTGTGAGAGGTGTGAACTGGTGTTCACTGTTTAACGCCTCATGGTGATTTGCGTGTTGTCGCACGAGTGTGAATTGTTAAAGCTTGGATTTTTGTGCATTTATGCACATGGGTGATTGTTTCATGATGTTTGTGATGGTGTGCTGGCTATCGTTCGGGCCGTTGTAATCGTCGAACGATGCCATTGTTGTTGTGATTTTTGTATGCATTGATATGTTATGCTGAGTTGGCATCTCCGGTATGTTGTTTTGTGGTGTTATATTCCATTGTATCTAGCATCTGTATTTTCGGTATGCCGAGCCGAGGCATTTCAAACGTATTGTGCCGGGGGCATGTACGTGCAAAATTATCCTTCTCGTCAGTAACGCTTTTCAAGTGTAGACCCAAGAGACACAAGATCCAATTTTGCGAGTTGGGTTCCGAGTCTTTCGGGGCGCGAACTTCAGTACAGATATGAGAATCGGCTCTGAGAGGCTTATGGGAGATTTTTCTGTCGGTTGCTTTTTGTGTTGTTACCTTGTTTTCGTTGTTGTGAGTTGCGGGGACGACATTTCGTTTATAAGAGATCGAATGTAATACCCGTATTGTTTTTGGACTTCTGCATTTCCTCTTTATCAAGTCTATCGACTCGCTCGTGTTCGTTGATACTTTCTGAACTTGTTCTGTATTTCGGTTTCATCGTGCGAACGAACTGTGATCTTGTTTTGGGTCGATCTGGTTATCGCTGTGATTTTTTCTTTCCGAGTTCGGTTCGATTCTTGTGAACCTTGTTTGGAAGTAACATCTTTTGGTTCTACTAGTTCTTTTATTCGAAGTGGATCGGATTTTGAACTTCTGTATTTTCTACTCGGTCGACTCGTTTATGTTCGTTGACATTTTCTAAGCTTGTCTTGCCCCTTGCTTTTGCTGATCGAACGAGTGTGGTATTGTTTCGGAATGACTCGTTTGTCGTTGTCACTTTTCAATTGCTATTCCCTTTCTTGTGGACCTTATGTGAGTGCACGTCTTGTTGCTTTCATCGGATCATGTTTTGTATCGAGTTGAGATGTGAACCTCGGAGTTGTCGGTTGAACCTTATTGTTCTTCGTGATTCGAACATGATTGTTCGATTTTTGTTGTCTGGATCGTTGTGGTTCGATCGCTGATTGTTCAGTTTTTGTTGATTCCGTTTCGTGATTGTTGAGCATTCAGACTGTAATACCCGGTTGTAATTCAGTCATTACATTCAGTAATTTCATTCAGTAATTGTCACTATGTAATTTTTCACTTGTTAATAATCATTCATCATCCACATTCATTCATCCGTGTTCACCGTTCGGAATAACTTCGAGTCATGTATCGATATTGTTCATTGTTTCAACCTTGCTTGGGAATCGAGACAAGAGTATTATCTTGATTGTTGTAATTGATTCATTAGTCGATGTTGACGTTGGAGTTCATGTCATTTCAAATCTCCTCATTGTTCAAATTGTGTTTTTGTTGGGCGAACCTTTGAAATCATTGCTTGGAACCACCGTTTTGGGGTTTCCGCACTTCTATTTTATATTATTGTTTCGCAAATATTGATTCCTATTGCTTTTATTCTCTTCCCGGGTCATTTTTCATCATTTTAGGATCCAAGGGGTGTGGGCCGCGGCACAAGGGAGTGTGCGCCGCGGCACACACATGTTTGCAGTTTTGGCCGACCAGCCTGTACCGGGGGCCGCGGCTCCTGCCGGCAGGGCCGCGGCACGCTGCCGAGTCACTGCCGCGGCACACTCGGCCGGGCCGCGGCACACTGCCGAGCACTGGGGGCAGATTTTGGCCCTGTGCCGCGGCACACTCGGCCGGGCCGCGGCACACAGTGCAGGCTGCACTATAATTTCGTTTTTTGAGAAGAAAAACTCATTTCTTCATCCTACTTCCGAGAGAGAGGGTTTGTGGGAGAAATTTTCATCATCAATCACTTGAATACTCGATTTTTCATCATTTTCATTCGGTTGTGAAGCTCGGATCGTCGATCTAACGCGTGTTCATCGAATCAAAGTGTTTGGATCTTCAAAGGTAATATTCTCAAACCTCTTGGATTTCGATTTGTGTTGATATGTGATGTTTTGGACGTTATAATCATGTTGTATGAAGAGATATACATATGATTATGAGTATGTATGAATATTCATCGGATTATTGAAAGGTTATTCAAGAACACTTTGAATATTGAGTTGGATTTGGGGGTTTTCGATTAATTGTTGTTGAAATCACGATTTTGGATATTCATATTGTATTATTGATCGTATTGAAGATGTTTTGTTGGTTTGAAACACTTCTTGGGGATTTGATATTGGTATTATTGAGGTTTGGTTGTAAACAATTGAAGATTGGCCACAACATGTTCGATATAATGTCCCAATGAACTTGGTTTAGTCGTATCGACGTTTTGAGTTAGTTATACTCGTGTTTGATTCGTGTGTTGAACCGGATTATTGGTAATTGTGTTATTCAAGGTTGTTCGAGCGACCGACATCTCATTTAGGACGTTGTTCGTGGAAGGACATTCTTCATCGGCGTTGTGTAAGTTAATTCTTACTCGGTTAAAAGGATATTCATTCCTTTCGTTGTTGTTCATTCATAATTATAGTTCATTCATAATGTATTAACCGTATTGAGACTTGTAATTGTCAATTAATCACTTCAGTCACGAGGAACGACGGTTCCAATCATTTCATTGAGCTATCATTCATTTCACTGACATTTTATCTCGGTGGGTCATTATTGATTTCGATGTCACTTTTGTTATCTCGTGGCATTCCGGGTCATACTGGCGTGCCGGTTGATATGTGTAGGATTTTCATGTCGGGCACATATTAAGTCGTGTGTTGGTTGTTGGCCTCACATTGGACTGTGCACACGAGAAGATCACTTCGTGAGACTGATTAGGTACAAGACCACACGTGTATTCGATCGACACTCGATGGTGGCTTGTGCACGGACACATTTCCATCCCGGGCGTAGTGTGGCGCCACCCTTTGAGCCGTACCGTTAGTTGATTCATACAACATGTTTGATTGCGTATGTTTTCAACAGGATTGGGTTATAATCTGACCGATTCACTTTTGATCGCATGTGTTCGACGTTTTGAGACTTTGATCGAACTTGTGGTTTTTACAGCATATATGATTATGTTTATTCAACTCTTGAGGATTGTTGTTCTGTGTAACTGACCCCGTTGGGGGATTTTGTTTTCAGGTCATGGCAAGGCAAAATCACGGGAATATAACGTTGACGGCGAGGAGTCCCAGTGATACTAGTAGGGGCCCCTGATCCTTTCAGTCATTCATGTTGTTGTCATTTATTTTCCGCTGCAGATTTCCATTTGTATACTCTATTTCGTTCAGTGTTGTGTATTTTATCTTCATATAAAATATACATGTATTCGGTATTATCTTGGGTGTGTTATAATGAAACTCCTCATCGGAGTAATTGTTGATATATTGTGGTTCGGTACTACAATTATATCACTTAATTCATTAATTTTCATCCGTCTGGTGGGTCCCAGTCGGGGGTCCACGGCACTGTAATATCCGCCTAGTTTGGGGTGTTACACAGACTCCTTTCTAATTTCCTTAGGTTCGGGAAATTAGTCTCGTTCTCGATCTCCGAACCCTTGGGCGGTGGAATTCCGTATTTGTTCAGCGATTGGCTCGCGTTTTGATTGATGTACCTTTGGGTTGGTCAATCGTATTTATTTTCGTTCGTTGTGTTTTGTGATTGTTCGGATAATCGACTTGATTGTATTATCTGTTTGATGACGCTTGTCACTTGTTGGTTTTATTATGTCTCTACCAGTGGCGTTGTGTTGGTCGTCGTGAAGCGTGTTTTCACGCCGTATATTCCTTTGCGTTGCTTGTAACGTTTCGCCATTGGGCGTAAGTTATGCGTTTCTTGTGTATCTCTTTGAGTTTTTCCTGGCGGGATATTGCTTCTCCCTACTTATTTTAAGTTTCGGGACGAAACTTCTTTTAAGGAGGGTAGAATGTAATACCCGCAATTTCAGACTTCGGTAATTTTCTTTTTCGGCGGGAGCCCATTTTGACGACTCGCTCATGACCGTTTCGTCATTTCGAGAATGATTAATTCTGCACTTTTTGTCATCCGAGTTCGTTTCGGTATCGTTTTGTTGAGTTCCGTATTCTTAAGCGGTTTTTCCGCACTTGAGTTCGATTCTTGCGAATCTCGTCCGAAAATGTTGTTTCGAGTTTCTCGTAAGTTCATTTAATGTTATTATTCATGTTGCGTGCTTCAGCTTGGTGTTTCGATCGTGTATCGTGAATTTCGGGCGTTTTGGGCCGTTTTCGTAATTTCTCAAAGTTTGGGGTAATTACCTTCCGTTGTCGAATTTCGAGCCTTCGGGTGGTCGGAATCGTGTGTTCTCTTAGTGCTCGAATTCATCTTTGCGAGTACTTCGTAACCGTATCTTCGTTTCGTATTCAGGTTCGGATTTCGGGGTCGTCCGGGCCGTCGGAGTTGGTCCCGACCAAGTCATGGCCGGGCAGTCTGGGCCCAGGCCGGCACTGGCCGAGTTACGGCCAGTAGTGCTCGGTAGTTACGTACGTAAGGCTGGTTACGTACGTAATCCTTGGCCGGTTACGTACGTAACGCTACCGACATTTCTAGGCAGTGAATCGGCCATGGCCGGTTACGTACGTAAGCCATGGCCGGTTACGTACGTAAGGCGACCGGCAGACAGCCTATTTAAGACCCAGTAGTCGGGTTTTTCACCCATTTTCTCATTCTTTTCCTTCTCTTACGCGACTGGAGGTGTAGTTATCATGGATAGATGTTGTTGGACAATCAATCCATGAAGTCTTGAAGTTCATATCATCAATCATCCATCCTATAACATCCTTTGATCGAGCGAATCAGGTCAGATTTTCTAGAAATCTAGTTTTGGGGAATATGGGTGTTTTGGTTGTTTTTATCCGTTTAATCCGATTTAACTAAGGGATTGTGATGGATTGATGATTATTTAGATGTATTATATCATTTCCCTTGTTATTCCATGGTTGGATCGTATCGATTCGTTGTTTGGGTCTAGTTCTTGATCGACGCCTTGAAGGTGTCCGGTAGAATGTCTTAGAGGGGTTTTCGGACGTTCTACGATTATTCTTCCTCGTATGATCGATGATTTATTGATTATATGTTGTTAGGGTCGAGTTTCTTGCGAAGAAACCGAGTTGAACCCTTCAGTTCGTTGTTGTCTTTCTTTTCGATAGCATCGGGCGTTTCGAAGCTTTCCGGTTGAGCCGTGTTCGTCGGGATACTTGCGTGCCGATTTTGAGGCAAGTACCTTGTCCATACAATTTTTTTTTGTGGATATGATAATTAGTGATTGTCTCTATGTGTGTGTTTGATCGTTTGATTTGAACTTTCAAAAGATTTGGTTTAGCCTCGTTAAAGGCTCGCTTTCAAACGCGTGTGTTTTGTGAACGGTGTGTTTTGGGGAATTGATTATGATTTGATTGTTTTGAATGTTGAAGGTTTTAATGATGTTTCCATTGGTTTAATGTTGTGGAATCGTGTATTCCGTGTTATTTGTGTTGTTGTGTTTGAAGAGTTTGATAATGGTGTCGGATAAGTGGCCATCCCTAGTAAGTATTCTTGATGAGCTTACATTCTTAGCATATTAGTATTGCATGAGTAACGTGTGTGTGTATGCTCACTATGGGTTAGATCCGACGGGGTCTCGGTAGGGGTCCACAGAGGTGTGGATCGACGAGCTTTGCTTTTAATCACTACGGGTTAGATCCAACGGGGTCTCGGTAGGGGTCCACGGAGGTGTGGATCGACTGTCAATTGTGGTGCATTTTATCAAATGTGATTTGATTATGGCATTTCCGAAAATGAGTGATTTTGAACGGTTTTCATAATTGCATGCATTGACTAAGTGTGTAAGAGGTAAGTTGTTTATTGGCCTACTTGGCTAGGATGGTACTAGAGTGTTTGTCGTTTGTGTTTAAACCTTTGGTTGTGGTTTTTGATGTCGGAAAACGAACCTTGCTATCGTTCTTGTGTACTGTGATTTGATGTAATTTGGGGCTAAAATCCCAACGGTTTTGTAAAGGTTATTTTACGGAAATAAACCTTCGGGGTGGTGACCCCTTTCGCATTTCGAGTTTTGGAAAGAGAAGGATTCGATAATCTTAAATTGTTTTCTATTAAAACTCTCGATGGCATTTTAAACTGTTTTATAAATTGTTTCCAGTGATTTGTGATCTTTCGGTTTTGGAATGTTTTTCCCAAACTCTTGCCTCGGGAAGTACTTTTCGTTTCGTTTGGGTCTTTGAGTATTCCTAGTTATTGTTATTCGAGGAATGTGAATTGTATGACTCGTATTTTGCACTTTGTTCTTGCATTAGCAAAACAGTGGAGTTTTGCTAACCCCCGAGTATTCGGGGGTAGATGTCTGTTTTTGCATTCAGGTTTTGGGAGCATAACACAGGCTCGGTACGAAGGATGATGAAAGATGATCGATTCTAATCACATGAGGAACCGTACGTTGTGTATTGGTTCAGTTGTACTTTATTTTCCGCTGCTATATTTTTTTCCCATTGTACGGGAGTGGTTGTATTTTGACCCCTGCGTGGGCATGCATTGTAATTGAGTTGTATGTTTTTATTGAAAGACCAAATCGGTCTACTGAGTCGTTTTAGCCTTGAAGGCATTGTTGAGTTGTTCGATGTTGTTACCAGCCTGGTAGATCCTTGAGGAAAGGTTCTACGGCGTGTAATATCCCTGAGCGGATTGAGGGTGTTACAACAACTGCCTACGTGAATACTTGATTGGGAAGGGATACAAGAACAGTGATATCTGTCCATGCATTTTTATGAAAAGAACAGATACATGATTCGTGATTGTAGCCGTCTATGTAGATGACATGAATGTTTTCAGTACCATAGATGAGGTTGATGAAATGGCCCGCTACCTTAAGTCCGAATTCGAGATGAAATACTTCGGGAGGACTGGATTCTGCTTCGGCTTAGAGCTAGAACATTGAGATGATGGTATACTCATTCATCAATATGCCTATGTCCATAAGATGCTCAAGCGATTTAGCATGGACAAGGCACATCCTTTTGCTACCCCCATGGTTGGTCGAAGTCTGGAAATAGACAAGGATCCGTTTCGTCCTAACGATGAGGATGAAGAGGTCCTTGGAGCATAAACACCATACCTTAGCGCAATTGGTGCGTTGTTGTATCTAGCTCAATGTACTCGCGCAGACATCACATTCTCTGTAAATCTGTTAGCGAGATTCAGTTCTGCTCCCACGATTAGGCATTGGAATGGATTAAAACACATCTTTCGATACTTGAAAGGCTCCAGTGATCTTGGATTGTTCTTTCCCTATGCAAGAGTGAGCGATATTTTGAAACTAATTGTTGAGGTTAAGACGATGCATACCGATCGATCTTCCTCTGATATTACAGCTAAGCATGGCAACTTGACTACCAGAAGTGCTAATGCAAGCAAGCTTACCCCCTATGCAGAGAATCCTAACAATATGTTAGTTGGATTTGCTGATGCCGGTTATCTCTCTGACCCGTATAAAGGACGTTCCCAAACTGGTTATGTGTTTACCGTTAGGAATAGGACGATATCTTGGCGATCTACCAAGAATAACTTGGTTGCTACTTCCTCGAATCATGCAGAGATAATTGCATTGCATGAATTTGTAAGGGACTGCATTTGCCTTCGGTCAGTCATAGACCATATACGAGGAATTTGTGGATTAGAGTCCACTACGTCAACCCCTACTTGCATCTTTGAGGACAATTCGACACGCATTGAGAAGATGAAATCAGGTTTCATTAAGGGTGACAATACCAAGCATATCTCGCCGAAGTTCTTCTACAATCAGCAACAGCAGAAATTGTTGAATATCGAAGTGAAACAAGTGAGTTCTGATGAGAATATCATAGACTTGTTCACTAAGTCTACCTAAAATCTACATTTGAGAAACATGTGAGGAGCATCGGCATGCGTCGATTGTCCGATCTCAACTAGTGATAGCCCATTGGAATGAGCGGTTGTGTACACTTCAGGGGGGTGTACTCCACATGATTTCCGCATTTGTAGTTGGTGCGTTGTGCTCTTTTTCCTCGCCAAGTCTTTAATTTTCCAACGAGGTTTTGTTTGACTTGAAAAGATTTTTTACCGAGGCAACATCTTATGCACCATGATAGTATTAGTGCTCGACACGGGGGAGTGTTCCGGGATATCCTTTCCTTGTTGGTGTCTTGCCTAATACTGGTTGTAGGAAGATAAATAGATGGAAGATTCTAGATCCTTCTAGAGGTAGTGGGATCCTATTAGACGTCTTACCTTATCTAGGAATCCTATGTAGGGAATGACTCTCATTGTAATGCTTATATAAAGGCCTCCTCTATCAGTGTTATGAATACAAATGATTTACTTATATTTACAGCTTTCTTATTTTCTCCTGAAACAGTTAGTGAATGTTCTTATATATATAATATTTATCAAGAATATTATAATTAGTTGTGGTATTTAGAGAGGAATAATATAAAAAAATATAATTAAAATGTATGGAAGAAAATAAAATATAAAATTAAACAAGTCTCGAAATACTTAAGTTAAGAGAAAAAAGTTGCATATTCAAGAGCACTTACAACATTTATCAGATATAATATTTTGTCTTTTTCATCAGTGGTTCACAGAAATTTTAGATCTCATAGTGTTTTTCATGAACATATCATAACCAACTAAATTACGACGAGATAACGTTATACTTATTCAAGAACTACAACACACATTTTATCTTAATAATCTTATGGGCTATTAAAAATTGTTAGATCATGTTTCTTTAGGAAACAACTATAAAATAATTTGGTAATAGATTTCTAGATTATCATATATATTATTTATATATGATGATTGAATAATTCACTACTACAAAACTGGACTTTAGCAGCAGTTGTTCGAAAACCGCAATTAAAATGATGCGGTGGCATACCTGTAAATATTGTGTAATATATTAACATCGGTTTCTAAAAAAACGCTGTTAAAATAGCACTTTGATAGCGGTTGTCAATAACCGCTGTTAAAATAAACATTAATAGCGGTTATTAAGATAACTGTTATTAAATATTTCCAAAAAACGTAACAGTGGTTATTCAAAATAACCGCTGTTAAAGCTTAGACGATTAACAGCGGCTATTTGGTACAACCGCTGTTAAATGTTAAAATAGAATTGACAGCAATTTTTGAGTAGTAACCGCTGTTAAATGCATCAGTTTAACAGCGGTTGTCCACACAACCGATGTTATTTGAACATTAAAAAAAAGTTGTTGTCAAAGATTCTATTATTTTCTCGTCCTCCGCCTCTTTCCCAAAGTAGCACTCTGTACTGTGCAACAAAAACCTCCAAATATTTCCCATCGCCCTTCCGTGTCGCCGTTGCCGTCGCCACGCACCTTCGCATTCCTCAGTTTTCTCGCCGGCGCCATCTCCTGTTCTAGTTGTGCATTAAAGCTTGTCCGAGATTCTCGCTGGATGTGGTCTTCGAGCGACGATCTCCGACCTACCCATACTTTTTTCAGTTCAGTTAGGTCGCTCCCTCATTGTTGCATCGGATTTTCTCGCCGCCGCGCACCTCGGTTTTCGCATATAAGGTATGTAATCCTTGCTTTCTCACTCATCTATAGATGTTTCATAGCTTGTTTGTCCTTAAAAAATGAAATTATTCAGATATTAGATTCAATATACTGTTTAATGTCAAAGTCGTGTTCATGGCCGGAAATTGGAGCATAGATATATGTATTCTAATTCATGTGTCATTAGAAGTAAATATAAAACGTAAATAACTTATATAAGAGTTAATGGCATATGGTAAAATTAAGTTTATATGGTTACAATTGAAGCAATATAATGCTTCATGGAAATGAGATTGGCATGCATGTTGTACGAGTATTCTTCAGCATAGCAACGCTTTCCCGGCTCGAGTTTATTATGAAGGAATTGCTATAACTTTTGAATTGGATATCTATTTTGCGATTGATTGAAGTGTTTAAAACACTGGGAATGTCCATTACAAAGTGGTTATGTCCAAAATTTTCTTTAAAAATAAAAGTTCGTCACTTGAGTTTAATAAGTATTGGTAATGGCCAATCAATAGCTTAAGTTAACACGGAAAAATTAGTAAGATGTTAAATTCTAAGAAAATATTATATAAGTTAAAGGTATGTTCTGACCTAAATGTATATTTACTATAGGGTCGAGAAGGTTAACGTGATTGCTCGGCAAGGTAATGAGTAACACTAGCGGTATATATAAGTGGTTAAAACAATTCCTGTGTGTCTTTCAGTTTTTGTCTGTTACCTTTTGAAACATGAATTACGTTGGGATAGATGTGGTTAACTTCTTAAGAATCTTCTCTCTTTGGGATAGATGTTAACTTTCGTCTTAAGGATCTTCTCCCAATAGTTAATGTAGGAAAAGGTGACAGTCTTTATAAAATAGTGAGATGACATAGTATATTAATAGAAATAATAGTTTTACGTTTTTTGTGGAAGATTAAATAACACTAAATGTGATTGGTTCTAACTAAAGAAATTGCAAATTGAATTTCACGATGTGTACAACAGAAAAAAAGAAAAATGGATCTAAGTTGGATGAATGCAAGTCGTAACAGTGATGAATATGATAATGGAATCAAATAATTTCTTGAGTTCACCCGACAAAATCGCCCGAAACCCGATGAAAGATATTTTTGCCCTTGTGTCAAGTGTATGAACGGGAGACGACAAGATTTGTCAGGGAATAAATATGAACTATAAGATTTAGATATGGCATGGCGAACTAGTAGACATTCCAACCGAAGACACACACGTAGATATAAATGGTGATCAATTTGAAGACATGATTCGTGATGTTGGAGAAGAATCATTCCGACGAGCGCATGTTTATGATGCGTTGAAAAGTGATTCAGAGACTCCTTTATATCTGGGGTGTAACAATTTTACATGCTTGTCTGCCGTGTTGAAGTTGGTTAATGTGAAAGCAAAAAATGGGTGGAGTCATAGAAGTTTCACCGAATTGCTCGAGTTGATATAGGAGATGCTTCCAGAAGGTGCCTAACCGTACTTATGAGGCGAAGAAGGTTTTATGTCTGATGGGTTTGGCGTATAAGAAAATACACGTTTGCCCTAATGATTGCATATTATACCGAAAAGAGTTTGAATTATTGCATCAGCGTCCTAGGTGTGGGGCATCATGCTACAAAGTGAAGCATGATGATTCTAGTGATGGAGAGAGCACACGACGAGGGCCTCCAGCGAAGGTGTTATGGTATCTTCCAATTATTCCAAGGTTCAAGCGATTGTTTGCTAATAAGGATGACGCAAAGAACCTCATATGGCACGCAAAAGGGAGAAAATGCGTCATCCTGCTGATTCTCTACAGTGGAAGAAAATAGATCATTTATTTCCAGATTTTGGGGGTGAGGCAAGAAACCTTAGGCTTTGACTTTCCACAGATGGGATGACTCCGTTTGGTAATTTAAGCACTAAGCATAGCTCATGGCTTGTCCTACTTGTGATCTATAATCTCCCTCATTGGTTATGTATGAAGCGAAAATATGTTATGTTGTCAATGATGATTTCAGGCCCAAAACAACCACGAAATGACATAGATGTTTATCTAAGTCCATTGATTGATGATTTGAGAATGATGTGGGATGAAGGGGTTGACGTGTTTGATGGGTATCACCAACAAAGTTTCAAGCTTGTACGTGTAATTTTATTTTGTACCATTAATGACTTTTCGGCATATGAAAATTTGAGCGGGTATAGTGTGAAGGGGCATCACGCATGTCCTATGTGAAGAAAACACAAGCTACATTCAGTTGAAATAGGGGAAAAAATAGTTTATACTCAACATCAGAGGTTTCTAAATCTCCATCACCCATATCATAGATTGAGAAAAGCTTTTAATGGATACCAGGAAGAGGGATTTGTAACACCCCCAAGACGTTCGGGGCATATTACAGTGCCGTGGACCCCACAATTGGAGTCTACGAGAATCGACAAAAGACAAACATCATCAACATACACACGAATCCATAATTCAAGACAAAAGACTGAACTCAACAATATCATTCAATATTAAATCCACCCCAAAACGAGTACATGACAATAATAAATTCAAGGAAGGGAGTACTCGAGTACTGAAGCAAATGACATAATAAATAACTTTAAAAGACAAGACACCAAACAGACAACCACTGAACAGAATCACTCTTGCCCATCATCCTCGTATGGCCCGCGTGCTCGTTCGTCTCCATGACCTGTACCTGAAATACATAAGTATTTCCCCCATTTAAGAGGTTAGCGACAACTGCTAGTGCAAGTACAATCCATTTGAACTACCATTCTAATCAGATGAAATATGCGACAAAAATCATTTTAGAAAACATTTATATTCCAGAATATTATGGTGCTCAAGCACAAAACACATTTCTCCAACAAAACATTTCAAAGTTAACCGTTGGTACGAGACTCACGGCCACCGTACCCCGCAGAGGCCCCGTCGGATCATCCCTGGGTGGTTAACCCTAGTTCGCGATACGCACAGACACAACAATACGTATCCCCAGAGGCCCCGTCAGACCATCCCGAGGTGAACATACACATATACATCCACAACATGCACGGAAAGCCATAATTCAAATACTAGAATATACAAACAAATATAAAGTACTTGCCTTTGAGACATCTTCGGCGAAACGGGAATGAACAACGACTACGATTGACCCGGAGGGAACACAACCGTTCCTAAACGAAGGGTTAACACAACTCAGTCCTATACGATAACAATAATCGAATGGAATACACCCACAATCCCGATTACGAACTATAACAACGTACATACGATCGATACGGGCGAGGGTTTTCACAAAACCTCCCCGAATCGGTAACTCACGGGTTAAACGCGATGGAAATGGATTGGAAATCACCCAACAATAATAATCGATACGAGATATCACAACATAAATGAATAATTCGAGTTTAAATGAACGAAACCGGAAAACCCCCCAAAATGGATAAAAGTTAGGGTTTTGGATCAATTACCTTGGATTAAAGTGGAGAAGATGGATTAAGATGATGATGTACTAAGATTAGAACTCAATAATCGGTCTGTAATAGAACTCCATGGATTATTCTCCACAAATCGCCCCAAAAATCGCTGGAATCGCCCAAAGGATGAGAAGAGGAGGAAAATGACGAGAAATGGGGCTGATGTCCTATATATATATATATAAGACATAATTAGCGCATGCTAATCATCAAAGATAGCGCGCGCTAACTGGGGTCGCAAACAGTCCAGTAGCTGCTGCCCGGCATTACTAGCGTGCGCTAGACAAGTTTAGTGCGCGCTAAATACTACTCGATAGCGTGCGCTACATGATGGTCAGAATTCAGGATTCTGAGTCCAGAAGCCCACTGCCCAGGATGCTGAAAATGCCGCTATAACTACGAGTTAGCGTGCGCTAACTGCACATCGATAGCGCATGTAAGAAATAATGAGTAGCGTGCACTACCCACGCAGCAGTTCAGTACTGCTCAGCCCAGTACACTGCTGCAAAAAGGTACGAACTCGAAACGCAATGCAAGGCCAGAAACCAAAGTATAAACGCGAAACATTCAAGGCGACGAATCCAAGCGCTGAAAGAAAATACAATTTCGACTACCGAGGAATCCGAAATGCGACAAAGAGGATAAAATTCCCTAAACTTATAGGAAAATACAAAAATGGCCCAAATATCCGAAAATCATGATACAACGTCGGATTCACAAATCGAAACTCACAACATGAATAACTCAACCATACGAACTCATGTAAACAAAGAAACAATGAAAACGAACGAGTTTTATGAGAATCGAACGTACAAGTGACAAAACATGACATAAAATGGAATTACTTAAAAACATCTCTGAAACTCGTCCAAATGGAAAAACTCCAAGAACAAAGTAGATTCAAAACGTCGAAACGGTTACAAACGAGTTGATAAAAATAGACATACACCAAAAATGGAAACTGCTAAAAATGGAAAGGTACAGATACTACATGATTTGCACCGACACCATTAACAGGAGAGCAAGTTTACGACCGCATTAAGAATATCAATACTATATTTGGGAAAACTACAAAAAAAGTCCGTTGCGACAAACATATGGAAGAAGAGGTCCATATTCTTTGATCTTCCATACTGGCGCAAACTATATGTTAGACATTGCATAGATGTTATGCATGTCGAAAAAAATGTGTGCGATAGTGTGATCGTCACATTTATCAATATTAAAGACAAAACAAATAATGATGTTCAGGCTCGTCTAGACCTAGAGGAAATGGGTATGCGTCCTCAGTTTCATTTGCAATCAGTTGGTAAACATACTTATCTCCCCGAGCATGTTATAATTTATCAAAAAGAGAGAAAATCAGCTTTTGTAAATATTTACAAGGCATTAAAGTGCCACAAAGTTACTCTTCAAATATTAAGAGTCTTGTGTTGTTGCAAAATCTTAAAATTGGTTGGCTTAAAGTCCCATGACTGTCATGTCTTGATGCAACAACTTCTAGCCATGGCTATACGTGATGTCTTGCCTAAAAAAGTGAGGAATGTCATAACTCGCTTGGGCTTTTTTTTCAATGCTATATGTAGCAAAGTAATAGATCTTCTGGTTTTGGATGAGTGGAAAAATGAGGTTGTTGTTATCTTATGCCAATTGGAGATGTATTTTCCTCCTTATTTTTTCGATATCATGGTTCACTTACTTGTCCATCTAGTTAGGGAGATTGAAGAGTGTGGCCCTGTTTATTTGAGTGTGGCCCATTGAGCGATACATGAAGATTTTCAAAGGATATACCAAAAACCCATCTCGTCCGGAAGCATCTATTGTGGAGAGGTACATTGCAGAAGAAGCTATCGAGTTTTGCACAGATTACATGTCAGAAATGGAATCTGTAGGGCTTTCTAAGTCTTGACGTGGGGATAGAATTAGAGGAAAGGGTACAGAGGTGTTAAAGTTTTAACCAAGAGTCGAGATGAGGTGCTTCAAGCACATTTGTACATTTTGAATAACACTGATGATGTTCTTCCCTACTTGTCAGCTCACAAGAATCACTTGAAGATAAAGAATCCCAGAATGAGTGAAAAATAGTTGTTGATCGAACATAATAAGACTTTCTTGAGATGGTTTTAAGGAACAAATTTCTAACAGTGCATCTGAAACATTGCAATGGCTAGCTTACAGACCCAAATCTGATGTCGTAACTTGGAGTGGATACGATATTAATATGTACCCATTCTATACAAAGTCACAAGATGACAAGAGTATGGTTTAAAATAGTGGAGTTACTCTTCAAGCCGAGTCTATGCACTTTTCAAGCTCAAAAAACCAAAAACACAGTTTAGCATCGACGAGTTACTATGGAGTTATAGAAGAGATATGTGAACTTGATTATGTTAAGTTTAGAGTGCCTGTGTTTAAGTGTAAGTGGGCTGATAATAATACGGGTGTGGAAATCGATGAGATAGGGTTTACATTGGTATATATTCACAAGGTAGCTTATAAAGACGAGCCTTTTATCATGGCACACCAAGCAAAACAGGTGTTCTATGTCAATGATCCATGTAATGAAAGATTGTCTGTGGTTATTCCAGGTAGAAGTGTGGGTATGAATGAAACTGAAGAATCAACGTTTGACAATTGTGAATTTATTCCTTTGTCAACACGTTTACCCACTATCGTTGAAGAAAATGAAGCTGGCGACATATATGCCATTCGAAATGACCATGATGAAGGTTTATGGGAGAACTTTGTTATCTCAAAAGATAAATAAAATACAGGTACATGAATAACTACATCTAAATTTTGCATAGATATATGCCATTTTTGTTCTCATTATATGTTTAACCGATTAAATTATTCTCCTCTTATAAAGT
Source organism: Orobanche coerulescens (assembly GCA_033398695.1). Classification (NCBI taxonomy): domain Eukaryota; kingdom Viridiplantae; phylum Streptophyta; class Magnoliopsida; order Lamiales; family Orobanchaceae; genus Orobanche; species Orobanche coerulescens. The sequence continues at coordinate 193,866,686 of CM065807.1, read as the reverse complement.
GAGTAGGTGTTCACTTACAAATCAGTAGATTTAGTACTTAATGGTCAAAATGTATGCAATTAAATGTTAAGTCATAATAAGTGTCAATTTAGGCAACTAGGTAATACGTTATGTTGGACAAATATTAGTTTTTTGACAACGAGTTTTTCAAACAAAAAATATTATTGTTGGGTGTTTGGCATCATGTTCCCACTTGGCATCATGTTAGGTACAAATTCAGCTTATTGGTGTATGTTGTGTTTGACAAATATTAGTTTTTTGGTTTATATTGTGTTTGATAATATTTTAATTTATTTATGCAGGCACATGGCTTTTCCTCGACATCCTCATCGTTCTCCTTCTCATTCTCCTCGTACACCTCGTCATTCTCCTCCTCATTCCGCTGCTTCTCCTCATACGCAGATTACTACATCGAGAAATCCTACAAGATATGAAGTATGTCCAAACGACGTGTAGATGGGAAAAAGCTACCTCTTGACATCGATCCAGTCAAGGGAAAACTTAAGTACGAACACAAAATCAAATTAAGTACCTATTTGGGTAAACTTGCGAAAGATCATGTTTCCATACTGTACGATCGATGGAATCATGTATCAGACAAGCCAGATAAGGAAACGCTTTGGCAAGATGTATTGGTACGTGCATTACTTTTGTGCTTAATTTATGTGTTTCCTTTGTGCTTAAATAATTCAAAAAACTGAATTAAATCTAAATAATCTGGAACTCAACTGAAATTTATAAAAAAATTATTAATTTAAGTAAAATATTCTATAAAAACTAAAATTAATTTAAATAGTTTAAAAACTGATCTAAAATTAGATAATGTGGAATAAAACTGAAATTTATAAAAAAGTATTAATTTAAGTAATTTATTAACTAAAATTTTATTTAAGTAATTTAAAACTGAATTAAAATTAAATAATCTGGAATAAAACTGAAATTTATGAAAAATATTAATTTAAGTAATTTATTTTATAAAAGCTGAAACTTAAATTAAATAATTTAAAAAACTGAACTAAATATAAATAATCGAGAATAAAACCGAAATTTATGTAAAAAACATTAATTAAAGTTAGTTATTTTATAAAACTGAAATTGATTTAAATAATTTGAGAAACTGAAAATAATTTAAATACTCTGAAAATTATTTCATAAAACTGAAATTTATGAAAAAAATAATAAGTTTGGTGAATTATTTTATAAAAACATAAATTAATTAAAATAATTTAAAATTGTATTATTGATAACGTTTCAATTTGAATTGTCAATGTAGGCCAACTTTGATGTCAGTCAAATTAGCAATATTAGCCATTTTCACAAGAAGATATTGCAGTCTATAGGCACGATGTGGAGGCAATTTAAGACTGACTTGACCGGTAAGTATATATATGGTCCGTCGAAAGAGTTGTCTCCTTGTGAGAAGTTTTGTATATCGAAGGACGATTGGAAAGAATTCAAAAAGATTCCTGAGGATCCTGCTTGGGAGGTAAATCAGAATTCCAAAGACTTTTTCTATAGCTCGATTCCTTGCAAATATTTCCTTACATATTATTTCTATTCCTTGCAAATAATTTTCTATAGGTCGATTCCACCTGTAGTTTCATTTCCTTACATATTATTTCGATTTCCTTGCAAATATTTTTCCAGGAAAAGAGAATTAAGAAACAAGAGATAGCGACGCTGAACAATGATCCTCATACTATGGCTCAAGGAGGATATGGTTTTGTGGAAGTACGGGAGATGGAGAGGAAGTTGAAGGAGCGTAAAGAAGAAGCATCAAAATATGGGGAAGATGTTATTATTGATCCTCCATCTCCTCCTTCACGTCATCAGAGGTGGAAGTTTGGTCACCAAAAAAGATATGAGGAGTGTCATCAGATGCTGCACGAGAGATTGTTACTAAGATCGTAAGTTTAAAATATCATTTAATATTTGACAATATATTTAAAATTAAATAAACTTACTTTTCTTAAATTTTCAAAATTTTTGTTTTGCAATTAAATTCTATAACTTAAATTTTTTTATTGAAAAAAAATAAAAGTTGTAATATTTAATTTCAAATATTTAAAGGTTGTATTCGAATTATGAATAAAATTTTAAAAAATTCACTTTTATATTTCACTTATGAAACAAAGTGTTTTTTATCTTTACGAAAAAAATATTAGCAGTTCATTTATGTGCTTCACATTTGTGTTTCACTTACGAAAAATCGTTCTTTTGTAAGATGAATTAGAGGAGCAGTGTACACAGGGCAGCTTCACTCCTAAGGGACGACATGATATATTGGCTGAGGCCACTGGGAGATCGGAGCACCCAGGCCGTGCTCGTGGCATTAGATTTGGTGTGGGCATTCGAGATTATTTTGGACGATCTTCACGTCGATCTGCATCATCAATAAATGAAAGTGTGTTGTAGAATCTAACGAAGAAGATCACATATGACGTCACACAAATTTGATGAAAACATTCGTCCAAACATTGGAGTCTTTGGGTGCTCACTCACAGCAGCCCCATGTCAATCTACGTACACCTAATTATCATGTTACCCGTGTCAGTACGAGGGGGAGTTGTGCCGATGAGGTTTCTAGCCCTTCAGGAGGGAAGACTCCGCCTGGGGACACTGCTCGATTTGGATTTTATGTGGACGAGTGTCCTCCTCATCTAGTCGCTATCGCTCGATTCGGCAACTTTTGGTCATTATTCCGGCAAAAGGTGAAGTTGTGTGGTTTTGCTCACTACACTGTAAGCCCGACAATCGCATTAAGGCAATAGTCCAGAAGTAAGTCTTAACTTGTATCATTTACTTGAAAAATATATTATATTTTTTATTTCATAATACATTAGTACTTCTTTCAAACAGTGTCGTGACCGCGTTTAAGGTGATGGGGAGTCTGCATACAAGTAAATCCAAACAGATGATTACTTGGATATATCCCAAAGTAAGTAATACATTTAGTCACACACACACATATACATATACATATATACATATACATATATATATATATATATATATATATATATATATGTGTGTGTGTGTGTGTGTGTAGATATAGATACATATTAGCTATATATGTGTATATAATATATATATATATATATAATCAAGCTTCATATTCTTGTTAGTGTAATAAACAAAATGGAGGTTGGGATTGTGGGTATTACGTCATGCCCTGGATGTCGACTATTGTCCGAGCTTGTATTATCGATGGATGGATGGAGGTGATAAACTTTTATTTCAATTTTTTTGAATTATTTAAATTAATTTCAGTTTTTTAAATTGTTTCAGTTTAAAAGTGATTTAATCATTTAAGTTGATGAGTTTTTTAATTTATATGTTTATATGTACAGATGTTTGATGATGTTGCAGTACTTCCGATAGATAGAATTCATGAAATTCGAACCGAATGGGCAAAATAATTTTTGGAGGTTAGGAACTGTCTATATGCGTAGATTTTTGACATTTGATTTTGTAAGAATTTCCATTGTCTTGTTTGGTTAGTTCGTGAATTGTGTTGTTGTATTTATTTTGAATTAGATGGAACTTGTATTTGATGGTTGGATGAAAGTTGTCTTGTTGTATTGGTGAATGGATGAAAGTTGTGTTGTTGACGTTTTATTTGAGATTGTTGTTGTGTTCTGGTTTTATTTGAGATTGTTGTTGTATTCTAGTTTATTTGAGGTTTTAGCAGGTTTTATTCCAGTTTAGCAGTTTTTTTCTGTGTTGTATTTCGAATTTTATTTACTGTTTTTTGTGTTGGATGCTGGTTTAGTCTGGTTTAGCAGGTTTTCTGTACTGTTTAGATGGTTTTAGTGTTATTGTTGTTGGATGCTGGTTTAGTGTTGAAATTTAGTGTTACTGTTTAGATGGTTTTATTGTTGTTTGGATGCTGGTTTAGTGTTATTTTGATTGCTGTTTTGTAGCAGGTTGGGAAAATAAAAAAACAAACATGGTATTAAAAAATAAATTACCAGCGGTTGTTATAAAGAACTGCTATTAAATTACGCTTTTCAAATTAATAGCGGTTCTTTAGATCAACCGCTGTTAAATTAACAGCAGTTCTGTAGGATAACCGCTGTTAAATTTCTGTAGAGATTTAACAACGGTTCCCTCAAAAAACTGCTGTTAACATATTTAACTGTGGCGCCTTTAACAACGGTTCCAGAACCGCTGTTAAAATGGCTCCAGAACTGCTGTTAAAGCTCTGTTTTTGTGATAGTGATTAAAACACTAGAAAATATACTAGATATGCAATCTTCACTTAAAAAAATAATTGTTAAGCAAAAGATCTAGTTATAATTGATAAAAATAAGACCTAATTTGCATATAAAATCACGTTATGGTAGATTTATGTTTGAAATATACTCTGTATTTCTAATGGCGATGCATGCAATTAAATAGCCATGTATGAGAATACGGTACACATGTAACTTTACATAAACAACACATCCGAGCATTTTATTTTATTTTTTGTTGAGGGGGAGATGAGAAACTCCCCCACTTGTATTAGAGGTTCCTTGACCAGGCGGGTGTTAAATCGAGGGATGTGCACTAATGGCAGCCCTGCAAAGGAAAGGACCAATGAGACACGAACTCAGCAACAAACATTGCAATATTTCAGCAAAGTATTGTCACCACACGGATTCGAACCCGCGATGTCGGAATGTTTCCACCCCAATCACCTTGCAACTTACCATCAGTCTATGCCCATGGGACAAATCTTTTTGTTCATATTACATATACTTGTAAGTTCGTGTAATGGTATAATTCTAAAAACTTAAAATTGAATCGGTTATGAATTGTTTTCAAACGTAGAATTGAGTTGCATATAAAATCACCTTTCATCAACGTTGAACTCATTTATCGGGTTAGAGAGTCATACTGAAAAAGAGAGAAATAAGAGAAGAAAACGATATAATGTGTATCTCTTACGAGGCCAAAGATCATTTATTTATGAGTATACATTTATTACTGTTTACTCCATATTACTTCCTCCGTTACTTTATTATTGCAACTTGTTGACTATTACACTGTTCACATACTCTTTTTTTACCATCTTTTGTGATTTATAAATATGAAAAAATATGGTCATGTGAGATCTTATTAGATTCATCTCGAAATATACTTTCAAAATATCAACTTCTTATAATTTTTAAAAATAAAAAATCAAAGATATTAATAATCAAAGTTGTGCATTGGCAAGCGTGAAAGTCTAGATGTTGCAATTATAAGAGAACGAAGGTAAACCAAACATACTCAGTATATCCGGCTCAGAGCAGGGTCTGAGGAGGGTAAGATGTACGCAGACCATGCCCCTACTTATTACGGTAGGGAGGCTGTTTCCGTGAAGACCCTCAGCTTAGTGCACAACAACATATTGAGTGAAAAATACAAAGGGAAGCATATAATACGAAAAAACTCAATACCATACCTGAGCCCATGACTTAATCCATATGGGACTTACCTAAGAGGAATTTGGCTACTTCACTCCCGATGAACGCTGCTCAAACAGAAGAGAGGTTGACTCCGCGCACAGCTCCCTGTCAAAAATACACCACACGCAAAAGGCAATAGGATAAAATATACAATAAATGTAAAAATACAATGCTCTAGGCCAAAGCTAACCGAGACAACCCAACCCTGAGGCTCTCAACTACAGCACCACTCCCAACTAAAGAATCCACAACTCTGATATGGCGCCTCCAAGCGCACCTATCAACAGTCATGGTCTCAGAAAGGTTTAAGGCCTTCAAATCAAATCTCAGCTTCTCCTCCCACGTCCTCCTCGGTCTGCCTCTCCTCCTCTCCCCGACAACTACTAAACTCTAGACCCTCCTCACCGGAGCAGATGCCTGCCTCCTGCGGACGTGGCCAAACCATCTCAATCTCCCTTCCCTAACTTTCGCTGAAATGGGCGCCACTTCTAGCGCGTTCCTGAAGACCCCGTTCGAGATTCTATCTAACATTGAGCGATCACACGACCAGCGTAACATTCTCATTTCAGCCGCTTACAACTTGCTCTCAAGCGACTTCTTCATTGCCCAACATTCGGAGCCATACAACATTGCAGGTCGGATTGCCGCTCTATAGAATTTACCCTTCAACTTTAGAGGGACTTTATTGTCGCACAGGACCCCTATCGCTGCTCTCCACCTTAGCCACCCTGCCTTGATACGATGAGTGACATCATCTTCACACTCACCATCCTTCTGAATGATCGAACCCAACTACTTGAACTTATCCATATGGGGAACGATCTGATCCACAATCATTACCTCTACATCTTTCTCGTTGGCCTCACCACTAAAGTTACACCAGAGATACTCTGTCTTAGACCAGCTCACACGCAAGCCATGGGATTCTAATTTAGACCTCCATAGCTCCAACTTCGAGTTCACCTCCCTCCTCGACTCCGCCACTAACACAATGTCGTCAGCAAAAAGCATGCACCACGGGACGCCATCTTGTATCCCCCGCGAAATGACGTCAAGGATCAGAGCGAAGAGAAGAGGGCTTAGCACCGACCCCTGGTGTAGCCCTATCTCAACCGAGAAATACTGGGTGTCACCAACTGGGGTCCTAACGCACGTCCTAGCTTGGGAGTACATGTCTTGGATCGCCCTAACGAACGACAACGACACCCTCTTCTCTACTAGGCTCCTCCAAATAACATCATGCGGAATGCTATCATAAGCTTTCTCTAGATCTATGAACACCATATGGAGGTCCTTACGCCGCTTTCTAAACTTCTCCATAAGACGTCTGACGAGATGAATGGCCTCAGTTGTGGACCTCCCCGGCATGAAGCCAAATTGGTTCTCTGAGATCTCAACTTCTCTTCTAACCCTGCATTCAACCACTCTTTCCCAAAGTTTCATAGTATGACTAAGGAGTTTATTACCCATATAGTTACTACAACTCTGAGCATCGCCTTTGTTCTTGAAAAACGGCACGACAATACTATGCCTCCACTCCGTTGGCATCTTATAACCTCTGAGGAGGATGTTGAACAGCTTTACTAGCCACTGAACTCCGACTTCCCCCAGACAAAGCCATACCTCAATAGGGATCTGATCCGGGCCTACAGCCTTAGCTCTACCCATTTTCATTAGGGCACCCTTTACTTCCTCCTTGCTGATGCTTTCACAGGAACTAAACGAACGGGCAGAAGATAGACTAACTCCTTGTACCACCGAGTCACTACCCCTTCAAAAAAATACCTATTCCACCTCTCCTTAATAGCCACATCGTTCACTAAAACTTGGCCCAAATCATCCTTAATAAACTTAACGGGACCCAAGTCGCGCCGCCCTCTTTCCCTAGCTTTCGCTAGTTTAAAAATAGCATTCGCTCCTTCTTTGGTGTCTAGGCGCTTGTACATCTCCTTGTAAGCCTCCCCTTTAGCCTTAGCCACTGCCTTCTTAGCCTCTCTTTTCGCCACCTTGTACGCTACAATCTTCAAGATTCTCTCCTCCCCAGCACTTACCGACAAAAGCTCCTTAAATAGCGCTTGTTTAGCTTTAACCTTCTTTTGGACCTCCTCATTCCACCACCATGCCTCCCTAGGTCCACTAGACCTGCCCGAAGAAACCCCCCAAGAGAACGGAGGTAGTTAAAGATAAATACTATACGACTGTCTAACAAAATAACAACTATTTAAATATATATTACATATAAAATATATCTAATTGTAACGTCCCAAAATTTCAAGGAATTTAAATTTTAAAAATATAACATTTTATTAATAAAAGCTCGTTAAATAATCCAATCATTTCGTTTGCAACCCAAACATCAATATTCTCTAGAACATTAAACAACAGAATAAATGTCTAAAATTAAAAGTCGTAAAAGTAATCAGCTCTTCACGCGCGCCAGTGTGTACTCGTCACGCCTTGGAGTCACTCGTACCTGAAACAATAATTTATTGGGAAAGGGTAAGCACGAAGCTTAGTGAATTCAACCACCATAGATAACACAGTTATTCCACACTACCCCTATAACAGATAGTTGCACATAAACAAGCATACAGGTCTACGAACAAATCATAAACATGCATTCCTACCCCTACGACACCCGCATATAACCTCTTAGCCCCACCGAGATTCTACGCCACCCGCGTATACAATCTTCGGCCCCGCCGAGTTTCTACGCCACCTGCGTATACAAATGTCGGCCCCCGAGTCCTTACGCCACCCGCGTATACATGAAAACGCCACCCACGTATACATGTCAACAAAGGTCTGACTAGCCACCCCGCTATCTAGCCCCGCATCACAAATAATTAAGGCTACCGCACACGAGCTACAGTAATGTAAAACAACTGATATTAAATATAGTGAGAGAACTCACCTCGTAAGTGCATCTAGCTCACAAACAATAACTCAAGCTTGACAGTCTAAAATCACTTCCTGACACCTAAACGAACGTTGAAATATATTAACACGAAACCCGGACCCTAAAACACGACGCACGCTTAAACCGTCACTAAAACGACTTTTCGGTCTAACCAAACAGGTCTGTTCGGGACCTGTTCTGACCTCCTTCAACTCAGAAATAATATAGTATTATTACATGGCCAGAAAGTACTCTGAGTTAGGGTTCCATGTACATATTATACGCCTCCTAGCTATTTTTCTACAATTTACTACGGATTTTACGAAAACAGTTTGCAGAAGAGTGAGAAACAGCACCTTTCAGTATAAAATGATGATTTAACCTATGCTACGTTCCGAATTGAATTTTGCGTAAAACACATAAAAGTTACTAGACTCAGAAAGGGAATTACGAGCAAAAAGTTATAACTTATGCAAGACAGTGTCAGATTACTGAATTTTCACATGAAATGATAAACGGTTTATGAAAAACGATTAGGCGGTTTAGGGTTCCGCCACGGGGTGTTAGGGCTTAGGCCGTGGGAGCCACCCACTGCCACCTCTGGCAATGGGGCACAACGGAGGCGGCGGCGGCGTTCTCCAGCGGCAACCGCGACAAAACGCACAACACAACCACCAATCACCCCTCTCCTCTACCCCTTTCACGGCCGGCCCTATCTTTCCCAACGATCGTACCCACACACACACCTCAACCGCCCTACGCCACCACCCACAAGGTGGTCCACGGCAGCTACCACCTGCAGCGGCCAAGGTCGGGTGCGGCGGCTACTTCGCCGACCACCGTAAACAAGAACGAAAAGCGATTAAAGCTTACCTTACTACGACACCTCACCACCATGACACCTTCTTCTCTCCCTCGACTCCTCCGGCGAAATAGATACTGGCGGTCTCCGGTGACAGCAGCCGCAAACCTTCGGCATCTCTCTCTTCGTTTCTCTTGTTCTCTTCCTCTCTCTCTTTTCGCTATCTCTCTCTTTCTCTCTCTTCTTCACGGCCGCACAACACAAGGACCAATGGACGAATAGGGTTTAGGTGATGTTGTTTGCTTGCTTGGTTTACAAGAAAATAAACGAGAAGGAAATAAGAGGATGGGGGTTCGGTTTCCACATGGACCAAACCCCATGTAATTCTTTGATCAAAATGCCATAAATGGCCCATGCCGTTTAGTTTTCGACATAAGCTTCATACCCACACATTTCTTTAACAACTGGGTCCTATCGGTTATCTTCGTTAACAACCAACATTAAGAGAAAAGAAATGTTAAAGCAATTAAATAATAGGAGAGAATTCGTACCGGGACACGTGCTTTACAATTCTCCCCCGCTTGAATCAGACTTTGTCCCCGAAGTCTACGCCCGCAAACAGCTCCGGATAATTCTCTCGCATCTCAGCCCCTGGTTCCAAAGTCCAGATGTTGCAATTATAAGAGAACGGAGGTAGTAAAAGACAAATATTATACGACTGTCTAACAAAATAACACTATTTAAATATATATTATATATAAAATATATCTAATATACATACGTATAGCGGGAAGAAATAAAGGCGGGGCTGGAAGATATTAATCCATCCCCACTAGGCTGTTACTGGACCGATTCGGACTGGGTTTCGATAGAATCGGGAGGCTCGATAACTTAACTGATAGACCCGAACCAGATCAATAAGTCTGTGGGGCTAATTTTTAAACCCGAGACCAGACCGAAACCTACAATTGAGAACCCGTACTGATTCTGGGACCCGAAATCCAAAACCCAAAAATTGAAATCGGAATAATCTTTTATTTTTTTGGCAACAATTTTTAACAAATAAATCTGAGTTTATGATTCAAAGAAAAAACAACAGATCTAATGTTTTTTTATTCAATAAAAACCAACAAATGTAACCTCGAATTATTGTATTTATGTGTTTTGTTTAAGAAATAAGATAAAAGATTGAAGATGAGAGAGCGGAGAGAATGAAGACTTATCGGGTATTTGTCTGATTTGACTGTTCCGGTCATATTGGTTTCGGTCCAAATTTTAGTATTCGTATTCGAACTCGTTAATTTTCGTATGAGTTTCGATCTCGAGTATTTTGATCTAGTTTTCGAACGGGTCTCGAATTCATTCGCACCACCAACGACCCTAATCCCCACCGATTTACATGGTTGCGGGGGGATTATCCATCAAAGTCGGGGGTGAAGTCGGGTTTTTGGTTCGGATATAGGGTTGACAATTTAGACACTGTAATATCATGAATTTTAGAATAATATTTTATCATGACCTTGTTGGACTACTGGTAAATATGAATATTTGTTTTTGGTTCTGGATGTAATATTGAGTAAACGAGAGTAATATGACGGGTAGTATTTTCTAATATCGTCGAATAATTATTAGTAAGAATGTGACGGTGGCCAACGTTGTATTCTTAGATAAATTATTCAACGAGAATTAGAGAAATTATTCAGACTAAATATGGGATTATAAATTTCCTTGGATGTATCGGAGATGTATTTGTGGTCGTGGACTATTTAAAATAAGAAAGGAACACCGAAAGTGTTGATAGAAATAAAATTGGATATTTTCCTGGAAGTGTCGTGAATAAGTATCAACTTTGAAAAATAATCATGGATTTTTGAGAAGTTTAAAAATCCTGAAAATTATAAGTATTATAGAGAATTGAGTTAGATTTCCAACGGTTCAAACGGAGAGTCCATCCGAGTTCGGATGAAAAAGTTATGATCGAACTAGTGAAAGAGTGCCAGCTGCCGGGCACCGTGCGTCACTGCGTACGTCAGCGCCCAACAGTCGCCCGGTATTCCCGCGAGAGCGAGGCGCGAGTCGTCGCTTGTGATGCCTGGCCATATGATGTTTTGACTGACTAGCATATTTTGTACCTGTTAAGAGCAGTAGTATATACATTTCTTTCTAATTTCGTTTATCAATATCCATAGATAATATCTCTCTCTCTTCAAAACAATATTTTTATGTTTTAGTTTTTATATATGTAAGTCGTCGAAAACGCTGAAGAACCCAGCGAATCTGAGCAGCCTAGTCCAGGAGGCGTCCGGTAGGCATTTGACGAAATTCCCCAGAGAGTTTGTGAATTCCAGTCTGGGTGGTTATCTTTGAACTCCATTATCTCTCAATCGGTAAGCTATTTTATGAATGCATCTCGATCAGTTTTTAAATAAAATACATATAAGTATAAATATTGTTTGTAGTGTAAGTATTGAGTCAGAATACTTGAATAAAATGAACCATTTTTTGGTGAGTCAAACCATTTTTTCCAGGATAATAACTGAACCTGTTCGATGAATTTCCCGTCTGAGAATTCCAGACCAGGTTTACTTCTTTGAACTCTATTATGTTACAACCTGTAAGTTATTTTGAAAATCCATCTCGAGCAATTTTTAATAAAAATACATATAAGTAAAAATATTGTGTTTACTGTAACTATTGAGTTGGTATACTTCGATAAAACGAGCCGTTTTACACCGAGTCGTCCCTGTTTGTTTCAGTGATTTCCAGCAACAATTCTTTTGAAAGTTGATCGCGTTGCCTATTTTGAATATGTATATCTTTTAACTTTAAGGTTATTTTTCAATTATATTTCGTGTATTTTGTAGCAGATTGACATGGGTAAATAACTTGGTTTTTGTTTTGATGTTTCCAGCCACTGAAATTATTGTATTTATCGAACTATGATCGAGTCAACCCTACTTTGTTATAATACAAATACGTATCGAACGGATTGAATTCTTTATAATTGTGTTCTGGGCTGGAAAACTTAATAAATATGGTTAATATCAGAGTATGATTCTTTACATCCGTATTTTGATATTCATGATCGAAAAGTGTTAATTGGAATATTTAGCGTGCGTAAATCTTAAAGTCTTACGTACGTAAAGTATGTTCTGGATATTAGCGCACGCTACGTAATGTGAATAACGTACGCTAAGTCAACATATAGTGTATGTAAAATTTATTAGGATTAAGAGTTCGTAATTATTTGAGTTGGATCGTTCGAATTTGTATTTGACCGAGATATTGTTGAACCGTAGGTTTGTTGATTGTTATCGAACTTGTTGTTATGGATTATTGCAATAGGCTGTGAGAATTGATCATCGATTAGAATCGTGTGTTGCGGTCGAGTTCGAGGATGTCTGTGAATTGCTTTAATAGGAGTCAAGGAGCTCGTAGACGAAGGCAAGGAAATTGATAACGACTTCACTACTGTCGTATTGGTATCGAGGCAAGTTATTACTTGCCCAGTTTATAATATTTAATGAATGGTTTCAGTTTCATTCGTTTATAATTCATATAGCAATGATTATTATTATGGACTCTGGAGATTGGGGTTGTACGTTGTTTTCTGATTTTGGGAATTTAAATCAAAATGTATATGATTTACATTTATTATTGGTATACTTGGTATCGAGGGTACATCGTGGTAAATATGAGGATATGAATTATCTATGGTCCTGTAGGTCACAAGTCGTCCAGGTACAAGTCTAGAGGGGGGGGGGGGGTGAATAGACTTGTAGAAACTCTTGAACTCTTTTTCCGAAGAGTGAGTTTCTTCAGCTGATAGTCAAACAAATGACTTGGAGTCGTTTGTTCTTGGATAAGTGCGGAAGTCAGCTGATGACGAATATAAATTAATCTAATGAAACACTTCAACAATGTATGCAGCAGTTAGAGTATGATGCAGTAAAACAGTAAATAACATAGGCAGTTATAGTGGTCTCAGAGGTGGGGTAATCCTCTACTAATCCATTTTTCTCCAAACCAGTTGGAGATGAATTCACTATAATTCTCAACCAGTGATAAATATTACAGTGATTCACTACACACTACAACAGCTTCCAACCAGTGGAATTCCGTGCCGTTGTACACACACTTGACTGCCTTGCACCTCTTGATCCTCGATCCTCGGATGCCTTTACAGTCTGCTACTTCAACCAGTGAAGTACCCCGTACTCAAGATTTAAAGACAAGAGTGTTTGTCTTCTCCAACTTAAGAGCTTCCTTGAATATGAACTTTTTGGATCTGCTCTTTTTTTCTCGATGCTATTTGATTGCTTGAGATTGCTTTGTTTGCTTTGATCGCTAGAGTATATGTTCGCACCGGTGTTTTCTCAGTTTCAAATCTCCGGGTATTTATAGATCACGATCTCTGAGCTTTTTCCTTGTAGTCGTTGCAAATCTGAACAAATCCGTCCGTTGGAGGGAGACTTCATTGTTTAATCTTTTCTGAACGTTGCAAGGCTGGATTCCCATTATTTTATTTTATCTTCCGACCGTTGTGATGACTTCTGCATGTGAGCGCCGAATCTTTTGAATATAAAAGGTTTAAAGTCTTCACGGTGGGTCAGGATGATTTAAATAAATCATATCTCTTGCGGGAATCACTCCAATTTGTCTCTTCACGTTGCATGTGAGCTTTCCGTAATATTTGACTTTTCAAAGCATGCTGACGTGGACTTGGAGTACTAGGCTGTAGTTGAGTAGGCTGTGGTGCAGCTTACATCTTTGCAGGTAGGTCCTCTTGGCTGTATACTGTTTGAGACTTGTCTGATCAGGTGACTTCCCTGAGGTTCCTCGGCTGCAGTCTGGTCAAACTTCTCTGACAAATTTTTAGTTGACCAGGGCTACTCTGATTGGAGTCGGCTGTACTTCTCTGATGGACTAGACTGTACTTTAGTACTTAGCCGATTTTCAGCCTAACTAACTTTGGCCTATAGAAGACACTCATTTGGTTCTTCTTTACATATTGCCAATTTTATACTTAACATATTTTGGCCTATGGAAGATACTCATTTGGTTCTTCCTTACATTTCGCCAATTAATAAATATTTGATTTTAAATTAATGACATCATCAAAATCTAACAAGTATTCCTAACAAATTCCCCCTATTTTGATGATGGCAAAACTAAGTGAGAAATCAAATGACCAAGTCTGCACTTAAGTGCAAGACAAAACTGAAATCAGTCTAATATTGAGACAACTGGAAAATTGTCATTCAACAGACTGTTCATAAAATTTTTCTGACTTATCATAGAATTTATACAAGAATGTTTTAAGTACAGAAAATAAAATTACAAGTAAGAAAATAATTTAAGGTCATCTGCCTCTTCCTCTGCCTCTTCGAATAGGCTGCTTGGCAGGCCTGAATGGTTTGGCTCCAATGGGTCTTACCTTGACTGGAGCAAGGCCATACTTTCTTTTCACCACAAGTGCTGCGAAATCCTGCTCCTGCTGAGATCTGAATTTGTTCTCAAGGCAGACTAGCTTGATTTCCTCCTGAAGTTGTAGCTCATCAAGTTCACCATCCATGCGGATTGGTGCTTCTTCAGCTCTGAATTTAGGGATCATGGGAAATGCATTTTGCTCTTTTGCGTACTTCTTTAGAATGTACCCAAAGCTTAGGATGAACCTCTTCCATCCAGCTTTATGAAAATCTCCTGTGGGGAGAGTTTGTCATCTTGAAGTAGTTCCCAGGACATAAAAGTCTCGATGAACTTCTTCCTAGCGCTCCCATATTTCAAGAGCTTCAAGTGGCGTAAATCTTCAACATACCATAGCTCCAGACCTTCCCATTCAAGAGTAGGTTCAAAGCCGCCTCTGGTCCTTCTGCGCTTCCCTTCAGGCTGGTCAGCCTTGTCTTCTTGATCTACAGCTTCCTTCCTTTTTAGGCTAGAGGGTCCTTCAATCTGAGGGACATCTTGCTTCTTCTTACTTCTGATTTCTCTCTCTTCCCCCTGAATCCTCTCTTCCCCCTTTTTGCCAGCATCAATGAGTGTTGTCAACTGTTGCTCCATGCGGCTCATCCAATCAGACATGCCAAAAGGAATTCTGTTGTTTGTAGGAGGAGGAGGCTGAGGGATCTCTCTCTGAAGTAGGGTGTCAATCTTGGCATTAATGGTCTGAAGGTCAGGAGTGACCTGAGTTGACAACAGCTCCCCAATGGTGTCTCTGACAATCTGCTTGATCAGCTTAGTCATGGTAGGTGATAACTGAGCTGATGGGGAGTGTTCTCCTGATCCTTCAGCAAGGGAGCCACTAGACTGCAGGCTCCTGGCTGCAGCAGGTAGGTCAGATTGAGTCTTCTCCGGGGTCCCTGACCTGGAGTCCTCTGCCAGCTCTGCGTCTAGCCGTGTACCGGGAGGTACAACAATCCTATCTGCAGCTTCGTTGGTAGGCTCTGGCTCCTGCTCTGGCTCCTTTTCTCTTTCTTCCTCTTTCCCTTCTTCTTCTTCAGATTTCTCTTTTTCTCCTTCTCCAGATTTTTCTTTTTCTTCTTCTCCAGATTTTTCTTTCTCTTTTTCCTCATCTTTTTCTTTTTCTTTTTCTGCTCCTCCTTCACCTCCATCATCATGATCATCATCATCATCATCATCCTTAGCATCGTCCTTCTCCTTCTCTTCTCCTTCATCATTCTCATCATCCTCCTCCTTATCTTCTTCTTCTTCTTCCTGATCAACTTCTTCTCCTTCTTCATCTCCTTCATCAGCTACTTCTTCTGTTTTCTCAATCTCCTCTGTCTCCTTTTCAACTGGTATGTTTTCTTCAGGTTCTTTTTCTTCTTCATCCTCTTCAACCAAATTGATAATTTCATTCTCTTCATCAACTTCTTCAATCCTAATCTCCTTTTCTACTTCCTCCTCTTCATCCTCTTCTCCAAAGCTACCATTAAAAATACTGAGCATTATAGAGTGGATAAAATGGTCCATGTTTGTCTCAAAATATGACATGAAACAGTTATCCTGGAGGAGTAAGGCTAAATCTGACTCTTTGCAAAAATCAGTCAGAACATCCTCCGTGGCTTGGGGGTATTCCCAACCACTAGTTTCAACAAAAATTTGAAAATTTGTAAAGGACATGGTTTTAAGAGTTTTCCACTCTTTAAAAATATTTACGAAAGAGTGTTTTTACGCTTGTGGCTTGACAAGTCAAGTTGTTCTATGGAGAGATTAAAAGTATTATTTTCTAAAAGATTGAATGTGTAATCTTGAGGATAGATATGACAAGACGCTTCCTCTTCTTCGGTCATGTACACTTTGGAGGAGTAATAACAGTACAATTCTAGTTTCGGTATCTCAGTGCAAATGAGTCCTGATGAACTAGTGATTGAACTGATGGGCTGGCATAGTGTTCAGACTGCTCTCCTTCGCTGAACTGCAGCTTCCTTGGCCTCTTTGGAGAGGGTTCAGGTGATGACTGCAGGTTGGAAGGTCCTTCTGGGGCTGGTCCCCTTCTCTTGAATCGGATGGCGATTGGTGTATCGTCAGATTCATTCTCGGACTCGACTGCAGTTCCGATCTCAGCTGCAAGTTGGTACGAGTCTGATAGATCGTATCTTGGGCAATAGCTTGAGTCTGGCAAATCCTTCAACAACTGGGCTGCCCTCCCAGTGACTCTAACCTTCTTCTTATCATGGTCCATGTGACCTAACCTCTTGTTTGGGTGGAAAGGGTCAATGTTTCCCTTGGCCACTCCAGTCTGCTCCAAGAACCAACTAAGATGCGTTCCGAACGCCAACTTAGTCTTGAACTTCTTCTCTCCCTCGAGCCATTCGACCTTGTTCACCTCGCGAACAAGTTGCCTGAAAATATAATCGGCCCAATCAACTTCCTCTCGTTGAATTAACGCACCCAACACCATGAATTTTGAAGATGACAGTTGGTCATAGCTTCCTGCCATTCCCATGACTATCTTGTTTGTGATGTCCAGAGCGACTCGATAAACCCTCTTCAACTCATTTCTCTTCGCTGTAAACTTCAATTTCTCTGGGATGTTTTCGATTTTGATCGTCTTCCAGGTTTCGGCGGGTGATTGTTTAAGAGCTTCGACCGCCAAGCCGCGATGTTTCATCCCGAATACCGAACGGATCTTCTCTCGATCTATGGTGATAGGGATTCCGCCGACTGAGATGTTAATCCCGTGCTGAACCAGAGAGGCATTACGATAAAATTCGACGACATCTTCCTTGAACAAATGCTGCGGGTTGATGTCGAGAAACGGGTAGATTCCGTTCAGCTTCATCGCCCGGATTAAGTCGAGCATATCAAAGTCCTCTAGATTTGCTTCCAGTAATCCTTCGAAATCGACGACCATGGAGAAGATGACCTGGTCCTTCATCGCCTTCAAGTTTGCTCCATCAAAAGATGCCATTTCTGCAAAAAGATTTTAGGATTTTTAGTGTGTATTTTGCTCTGTAAGTTCTAGGGTTTCTGAAAGCGTAAAGAGGAAAGTGAAAAGCTTTCTTCCTTATAAAGAAGATGAAAGGACGTTTGGATTAGTTTATTATAAATTTAAACGGTGGTACGCCTTTTCATATTCTTTTGAATTTCAAATTTGAATCGGTGGCCCCATTTAAAATTTGACGGTTGATTCTGATTGGCCACCGTAGAGGTTAATTAAATGGGCGTGTGACGTGTGTATTTAAAATTGCCACTTGGCTCATAAAATGTATATTTTAAATGCCTGTTCCGATAGCCAAAATAATATTATAAATATGGCAGATAAAAATTAAAAATTTGAGATCAGTTTAGAGAACTTAGCTGGTCTGATTCGTTGACCGTTGACCACTCGCTACAGTGAGTTTGACCTCTCTTTGGTATTCTGCAGACTAAGTTGCTTCGACCGCCTTCGTCTTCTACCGCATCGGCTTAGGCGATTCGGGGGTTCGTCCTTCCTTCAACTTGCTTGAACTAGATTCCCAATCTAGTAATCCAAGGTCTCTGCTCGGCTCTAGGAATCTTTCTTCGGCAGGGGTTTGGTGAAGATGTCGGCTATTTGGTAGTCTCAGGCCGACTCTTTCAACTCTAACCCTTTTGTTAAGCACATGGTCTCGAATGAAATGGTGCTTAACGTCAATGTGCTTTGTCCTTGAGTGCAAAACCGGATTGTTGGTTATTGCAATAGCACTGTTGTTGTCACACCATATTGGAACTTCGTTGGCAATAATATTGTAGTCCCTTAACTGTTGTCTGATCCATAGAATGCATGCTGTGACTACCTGACTAGGTATTCTGACTCTGTAGTGGAGATAGAGTTAGAAACCTGCTTCTTGCTAAACCAGGATATCAGTCTGGTTCCTAGGAATTGACACGTTCCACTAGTGCTCTTCCTATTGATTTTGCATCCGGCGAAATCCACATCTGAGTATCCTGATAGCTCGAAGTTGTCATCTTTGGGGTACCATAGTCCAACATTAATGGTAGACTTTAGGTACTTAATTATTCTCTTGGCTGCATCTAGGTGTGATTGCTTCGGCTTGGACTGGAATCTTGCACAAACTCCAACTGCATATGATATGTCTGGCCTGCTTGCAGTGAGGTACAGAAGAGATCCGATGAGTCCTCTGTAGTGGGTTGAGTCCACTGATATTCCTGCCTCGTCTGCATCTAGGTGAGTGCTTGTGCTCATTGGAATTCTTGCGGGTTTGGCTGATTCCATTCCATATCTCTTGATGAGATCTCGGGTATATTTTGCCTGGTTGATGAAAATTCCTTTTTCCATCTGCTTAACTTGTAATCCGAGAAAGAAGTTAAGCTTTCCCATCATACTCATCTCGAATTCTCCTTGCATGAGGTTGGAGAATTTCTCACATAGTTGGATTGGTTGACCCGAATATGATGTCATCCACATAAATCTGAACTATTAGTATGTGGCCTTCGTGCTCCACTCGAATAGGGTCTTGTCCACTTTTCCTTTGCAAAATCCATTTTTCTCAAGAAACACAGACAGTGTTTCATACCATGCTCTCGGTGCTTGCTTGAGTCCATACAGAGCCTTCAACACTTATAGACTTTGTCTCCTTTGACAAAACTCCGGGGTTGCTCTACATAGACTTCTTCTTCTAGGACTCCGTTAAACGCACTTTTACATCCATTTGGTAGACTTCAAAATCCTTGAATGCGGCATATGCGAGAAATAGTCGATGGCTTCTAATCTTGCAACAGTGCATAAGTTTCATCAAAATCTATTCCCTCACCGTGCATAACCTTTTGCTACGAGTCTGCTTTATTCCTAACAACCTCCGTCTTCATCACTCTTGTTTTTATACACCCATTTGGTGCCAATAACTTTCTTGTGATCAGTGCATGCTAGTTCCCAAACTTTGTTTCTCTCCATCTGCTCCAATTCCTCTTGCATGGCATTAATCCATGAATAATCTTCCAAGGCTTGTTCTCGTCTTGGGTTCAATTTGTGACATGAAACATGAGAACATCGCCATTCCTTTGGTAGAGTTGGTGTCTTGTCTTGACTCCATCGACCAACTTTCCGATAATTTGCTGAATTGGATGATCCTTGAGCCATTTGGGGATCTCGTCCTCTTCGGGTTTGTTCCCCCTGTTGGATTGCTCGTGGTTGTGCATCTGCTGATTCAGTGCGCAATCGATCGGCTACCGCCTTGTCATCTGCAGCTTGGTTACAATCTGAGATGAGTCTTTGTCGGCTCATTTGGGTCTTCTTCCGCAAGAATGGATCGAGATAGGTTTGGTGATCTGTCGATCTGCATTGGGTCTTCATCGGCTGCAGTTGGGTCATCGGCTGATCTGCAGTGAGTCCATCATTCCGAGTGTCATGTACAATGACTTCTTCAAGGGTTCTTTGACTTGAGTTTGTTCTCAATTTGCTCAAGTTGTTTCCTGTACTCAACAGTAGATTCATCAAAAACAACATGGGGTGTTTCCTCCACAACTAAGGTTCTTTTGTTAAAAACTCTATATGCCTTGCTTCTTTGGGAATATCCCATAAATAGACCATCATCAGTTTTAGCATCAAAGGCATTTAGCTGTGTTTTACCGTTGTTGTGGATGAAACACTTGCAACCAAAAACATGAAAGTAAGCAACAGTAGGAGTTCTATTATTCCAAACCTCATAGGGAGTTTTTCCATGTCTCCCTACTATCATACTCCTGTTCTGGGTGTGGCAGGCTGTGTTAACAGCTTCAGCCCAGAACCTCTTGGGTAGGTCCGCTTCTGCAATCATGGACCTTGCTGCTTCCTTCAGGGTTCTGTTCCTTCTTTCAGCAACACCATTCTGCTGGGCGTCACTGGCCGAGAGAGCTCATCTTTGGATCCCATTCGATCACGAAATCGGTTATCGCCTTGTTGAGAAACTCTCCTCCTCTATCGATCGATCTTGATTATGGAGAGGGATTTCTCGTCTGGATCCTTCTCGGCCTCGAGTAACTTGGTCGTGGTTTCACTTTTCTTGTATAGAAAAATGATCCAAGTGTACCTTGAATAATCATCTACAATCACAAGAGCATGCTTTACGCCGCTCAAAGTCCTTGGCTTGATAGGACCAAATAGATCCATGTGGAGTAGATCTAAGATCCTTGTTGTGAGCGTTGTAAGTGACCGGCTTGAACGACGCCTTGGTGCCTTTCCCTTCGACATGCATCACGAGTGCTTCCTTCTTGAATGCTTCATTTGGAAGTCCTCGACCGGCTTCGAGAGCTAATCTTGTTGATGGCTTTGAAGTTCAGGTGACATAGTCTTTTGTGCCACAGCCATCCATTCTCAGCTACAGTCTTGGATAGAAAACAGGAGTTAGGTGTTCCTGTGTTCCAATCAATCATGTATACATCTCTTCTTCGGAAACCTTGTAGCTTTATTTCTCCAGATAAAATGTCTATCACCATACACTTCAAGATGGTGAAGACTACTAGATTCTTCTCGTCACAGAACTGGCTTATGCTCAGGAGGTTGTATTTGAGACCTTTGACATAATGGACTTTGGATATGACAATGTTTCCTCGGTGCAGCTCTCCAAAGCCTTTTGTCTGTCCTCTAGAGCTATCTCCAAAGGTTACATCAGGACCTCTTTCCTTGATATATTTGGTCAGCATCCTCTTGTTCCCGGTCATGTGCCTCGAGCATCCAGAGTCTACAAACCACTCTTCACCTCCAAAATTTGAGCTTGAGGAGATGTGGTTGTAGTCCTTCCACCTCTTCTGCAATTAAACAAGCAGAGATTTAGGTACCCAAATTTGTGTGGGTCCTTTGGGGTTAGTTGGTTTCCTGGAGAATTGATTTCTCCTTGGATTATAGGAATTGTTATTATTATTATAACCCTTATAAGGTGCCTGTGGTCGAGGTCTAAATCTCCTGGTTGGATTGTATACCGGGTATTCCTCAAAATAGTGTGGGCCATTTCTAAATCTAGGCTGAGACCATTTATTAAACCTTTGTGGTCTCCACACTTGTTCATTTTGGTAATTTGGATAACCTTGAGGTTTCCATCTGCCCCTCCCATTATGAAATCGATTTTTGGGGAGTTGTTGGTAATAGTGGGCATGTTATGCAGGCCTTTGCTTTTGCACAGGCCCTTTGCTTAGTCGCTGTCTAGGTGGTCATGCAGTGTAACATTGCGGCTAGACGTTTGACTCATTGTTGCTGTTTTTGAAAATCGGTTTATACAGGTTCAGTGATCGAGACCATTGTTTCTCCTTGATAAACTTGGTTTTGAACTAGAGGGAGTGTGAGAATCATATCCAAGGCCGATTTGGTATATAATGACCTTTTATAAGTACACAATTCGCCCAGAGTTGAAGACGCCTTCGGGAGGTTATTTCCTGCTTTGAGTTTTATTTAATCGTGCTTAGTAAACTCGGCTTTGGCATGAGCAAGTGCGGTGACTTTTCTTTAAGTAAAATATTAAGCAGATCTATCTCATATGTATAGACACTTGACTGGTTTTTAAAATCAGCTGTAGTTGTCTCAACCTTAATTAAATCTAAATTTGAGTTTTTGAAATCATTTTTCACCGCCTATTCTCATCTTGCTGCTTAGTCTTCTCTGCTGATACAGCTTGGTGTGCAGATTTAAGTGTTTCAAAATCCTTGAATAATTGATTTACCGATTCATGTAAATCCATATCTTGTGACATGGCTGAGCTATTATTTGAACCGGTAGGTTTAGAGGTTACCTCTTCATCAGCCAAGTTTGCCATCAGGCAATCATATTCCTCGTCGTCATCAGAAAAGAAACCGCCGCTTGATTAGACATGCTCCTGGTCTTCTCCGATGAGAGCTTTTCTTCTGTCTTCCTTTCTGGCCACCTCCTTCTTGGTTTCATCCTTCTTGAGCTCGGGACAATCCATTTGGATGTGTCCTATTTTATGACAGTTGTAGCATTCAACTTTCCGACTTCCACCTTCCTGGTTCCTTCTTGGGTTCTCCTTGTAGTTTTTCTTATACTTGGAGTAGTTCTTTCAAGTTCTTGAACCTTTGCATAATGAAAGCCATTTCCTCCTCAAAATCTAGCGGATTTGGAGGTTTCACATCGACAGGCTCTTAGCAGGGGACTCGGCCGCAAATGCGATTCCCTTCTCTGCAGGCTCGGTCGAGGATGAACTCGGAAGTTCGAACTCATAAGCCTTCGATCAGAGAACAGCTCTGAATCTTTATTTTATTCAGTCTTTGGACTCTCTCATAGCTACAACCTTCATGCTCCATTCGGGATTGAGTGATCTGAGGACCTTGAGTGCCATTTCCCTGTTGCCATAAGTTTTGCCCAGGGAGTTGATCTCGTTGATAATTTCGGTGAACCTTGTGTCCACTTGGTCTATTGATTCACCATTCTTCATTTTAAAATTGTCAAACTTTTGGATAGCTATTGACAACTTGTTCTCCTTGATCAGCTCCGTTCCTTCACACATTAGAGCTAATGTGTCCCAAATCTCTTTGGCATTCTTACAATTTTTGATCTTGACCATTGTGGATTTGTCAAGAGTTTGGTATAGCACATCTCTGGCCCTGTTGTCAAGATTGGCCAGCTTTCTCTCTTCGGGGGTCAGCTCCGTTCTCTTCTTAGGAATCTTTTCGGGCCTCCCAGCTGCGATCTCCTCGGCTGTATTGTCCTTCTCGAAAATGAATGGACCGTCTTCAATGATGCACCACATGTCGTCATGGATTGAAGATAAGTGTGCCTGCATTCTTATCTTCCAGAGATCATACTCGTCAACTGAAAAGACAGGTAGTCTAGAGTGCATGTGTTCCATTATAACGTGAGAGATAAGATATATATCTAGTAGATCTGGTTCGTGGAAAAAAATATGAACCAACCGCTCCGATACCACTTGTAGGTCACAAGTCGTCCAGGTACAAGTCTAGAGGGGGGGGTGAATAGACTTGTAGAAACTCTTGAACTCTTTTTCCGAAGAGTGAGTTTCTTCAGCTGATAGTCAAACAAATGACTTGGAGTCGTTTGTTCTTGGATAAGTGCGGAAGTCAGCTGATGACGAATATAAATTAATCTAATGAAACACTTTAACAATGTATGCAGCAGTTAGAGTATGATGCAGTAAAACAGTAAATAACACAGGCAGTTATAGTGGTCTCAGAGGTGGGGTAATCCTCTACTAATCCACTTTTCTCCAAACCAGTTGGAGATGAATTCACTATAATTCTCAACCAGTGATAAATATTACAGTGATTCACTACACACTACAACAGCTTCCAACCAGTGGAATTCCGGGCCGTTGTACACACACTTGATCGCCTTGCACCTCTTGATCCTCGATCCTCGGATGCCTTCTGATCTGCTACTTCAACCAAAGAAGTACCCGTACTCAAGATTTAAAGACAAGAGTGTTTGTCTTCTCCAACTTAAGAGCTTCCTTGAATATGAACTTTTTGGATCTGCTCTTTTTCTCGATGCTATTTGATTGCTTGAGATTGCTTTGTTTGCTTTGATCGCTAGAGTATATGTTCGCACCGGTGTTTTCTCAGTTTCAAATCTCCGGTATTTATAGATCACGATCTCGAGCTTTTTCCTTGTAGCCGTTGCAAATCGAACAAATCCGTCCGTTGGAGGAGACTTCATTGTTTAATCTTTTCGAAGGTTGCAAGGCTGGATTCCCTTTATTTTATTTTATCTTCCGACCGTGGTGATGACTTCTGCATGTGAGCGCCGAATCTTTTGAATATAAAAGGTTTAAAGTCTTCACGGTGGGTCAGGATGATTTAAATAAATCATATCTCTTGCGGGAATCACTCCAATTTGTCTCTTCACGTTGCATGTGAGCTTTCCGTAATATTTGACTTTTCAAAGCATGCTGACGTGGACTTGGAGTACTAGTTTGTAGTTGAGTAAAGGTGGTGCGGCTTACATCTTTGCGAGTAGGTCCTCTTGGTATATCTTGTTTGAGACTTGTCGATCGGGTGACTTCCCGAGGTTCCTCGTGCCGATCAGTCAAACTTCTCGACAAATTTTTAGTTGACCAGGGCTACTCTGATTGGAGTCGGCTGTACTTCTCTGATGGACTAGACTGTACTTTAGTACTTAGCCGATTTTCAGCCTAACTAACTTTGGCCTATAGAAGACACTCATTTGGTTCTTATTTACATATTGCCAATTTTATACTTAACATATTTTGGCCTATGGAAGATACTCATTTGGTTCTTCCTTACATTTCGCCAATTAATAAACATTTGATTTTAAATTAATGACATCATCAAAATCTAACAAGTATTCCTAACAGGTCCGTGGTATTTGAATCATCGAACATTGAGGATAATCGTCGGTGATGGTTTCGAAATCGAGATTGCTCTCGAAGGACTCGGGGCAAGTATCTTAATTTGATTTTGGGTTAATGCTGATGATTTCTATCATGCATATTGTCATTCATGTTGTTGAACATGAGGTCGTCTAAGTTGATTTGTCTTAGTGTCGTTCATGTTATTGATTCATATGTTGTTCATGTTGATGAACATATTGATTTGCATTTATGCATGAATAGTTGTATTGTATATATTGTGTTTGATCCGATGGGATCATGTGATCTATGCTGAGGGCGCTGGATCAGTTGTCCACCTCGTGTTGGTCCGATGGGATCATCTTGGGTCTGAGGGCGCTGGATCATTGGACGGGTTTTCCACCTCGTGTTGGTTCGACGGGATCATCTTGGGATCTATACTGAGGGCGCTGGATCGTTGGATTACCCTGTGTTGTGTTGATGGAATCATGTGGATTCACATCGTTGGTTTTACCATGTGTTGTCATTGTGCATATGTATATTATTGGTTATCCACCTCGTGTTGATCTAGTATGATCATCTTGGGATCTATGCTGCGTGCGCTGGATAATCGAATTTCCATTGAGTATACATTGTTGTTATTGTGTTGAGCATATTGACTTTGTCATATGAGTATGCATTTGTAGGTCTTGTGTTAGGACCATGTCCGTATGATGTATTGATCTGATTTCGGATTAGACTGACATGATTGTCGTGGTATTGTGTATCTTGAGGTAAGTTCCGTATTTCTTTTGGTAATTATATTTTGATGGACAATCGATTATCGTGTTGAGATGTGATGATGTCACCCGATGGATTGGGTTGGACAGAGTTAGTAGATTTCGTAACAGTGAGTTATGATGATGTTTTGAGAACTTTGGGTATTGTTGAGATACAGTACAGATGTTTAGGTATGAGCTTAATGTGTTGTTTGTAACACCCCGAGATATTCGGAATAATTACAGCGCCGTAAACCCTTTAAGAAAGGATTTACAAGGCTAATTAGAAGAAATATAAATATAATACAACAGTACCATGAAAGTTCCAAATACAAAACCGGTTTCAAACAGATCAAATGAGTTATTATTACAACCATCTCGAAATATTAATAAGACACGCATACTCGAGTACTGAAAATAAACCAAGAAGACAAATCACAATAACAATAAACATCACTGAGCCCCTTCGTCGTCATATCGGTATTGTGGCTGCTTTCCCGCTCCTCGGCTACCTGAACATCAAAACAAATGTCCATCCCCGAAGGGGTTAGCAAAACGATGCTAGTACAAGTATCATATTAAACAAATCGAATATGCAACAACAATGCATAACAGAATACACAATACGGACTTCCGCTACTGGAATCCAACAATGCAAATCCACAAGATTCCATTAACACAACATAGGTATTCTAACGATCCAGCGCCCTCAGCATAGATCCCAAGATGATCCCGTCGGACCAACACGAGGTGGAAAAACCCGTCGAATGATCCAGCGCCCTCAGCATAGATCCCAAGATGATCCCGTCGGACCAACACGAGGTGGACATCCGATCCAGCGCCCTCAGCATAGATCGTACAACATATACAAACACAACTCATGCATACATATATACAAAATCGCTATGTCCATCAACATGAACATACAAACACTTGATAACGAATATCATGACAATTCAACGAAATAAATCCCATGTTCAACAACATGAATAAACCACATGCATGCTCAAAATACCAATATTAACAAATTACGATACTTGCCTCAAAGATGGCAAGAATTAATCACTCCAATGATCTCAACACACTCGAAGGCCGCCTCCTTCGATCAAACGTTCGCAATGCTCGGCCATTGAAAAAACAGGAAAAATAACGGCAAACCAGGACAAGTTTAAACGTACGAACATATAACGCCTACTACGGTCGGGTTAACACTCTAAGCTCACCGACTCACGGCTCAACTCACTCGACGACCGCCCAGTCTAGCTAGAGTCGCTCAAATCATCGTAATTACGTACTACGATTCCAGATTATCGATTCCCTCACCAAGTTCGGTTACAAATCATGCTTCAATTGCGAGTTTAAGGTTTAACAACCATATAATTCGTTCTTCTACAATTTATCTTCCTTGCCAAAATTTACGTTCATAGCAATGATTACCCATCAACATCCTTTTGTTTGAATCATCAACATGAAGATAACCAAATCCACAAATCACTATGAGTTATGATTTACATTGAAGGTCATCTCATACTATCCAAGGATATTACAAGACTATACTAATAATTCATCTTCTTGTAAAAAAATCTCATACAAGGTGATGATAATCACAATACTCCGACATGCAAGTGATTCGGATAAGACATCCTAAAAATATACTAAAATCTCATAAATCACAAATCCTTGATCCAACTCAAAAGGGTTCGGTTACACTCTTATTACTCAAAGGGGTTCTAAAAATGATTACTTCAAGCTTACATGAATGGTGCTCAACCTAATCATTAATCCATAACCTTGATAAACTCCAGGAGGAAGTTATAATCCGAATAAGAACATGAATTCAACGTTCGGGTAGCAACACATACCTTGTATGGAAAGTAAAGACGAAAAATCTTGATGAACTCAACGTTGGACGCTTGAACACCGATCCTCAAAGTTCCTCGCCTTCAATGATGTGTTAGGAAGCTGATATGAAGGTTGAAGATGGAGAGGGTAACTCTCAAAGTCGCGGAATTATGTTGTGTGTTGAAGTGGAAGTCTGAAAATGAAGAAGGGTGCTGTCCTATATATAGAAAATGGTTATTAGCGCACGCTAGTCCATATCCATAGCGTGCGCTAACGGGTCTGCAGTCTACTGTTTCTGCCTGGTCTCGACTTAGCGTGCGCTAATATCCCCTTATGTGCGCTAAGTTCATAAATTAGCGTACGCTACCACTTATATAGCGTGCGCTAACGGCCATACGAAGCTTACTGACCTCACTGTACTCAACATTTAGTGTGCGCTATCCTCATACCTGTAGCGTACGCTAAACAGTGTTGACTCGGCTTTTTTCAAAAGCCGTCCATGTTCATCCCGACATGTCCCGACCAAGATCCGCGGCTGATCTCACCTACCACCCTGTCTTAATCAAGTTGACTACGTATAGCGCGCGCTAAGGTTCATACATAGCGTGCGCTACGAAACCCAAATTAGCGTACGCTACACCTAGTCGATAGCGTGCGCTACAAGTGCAAAAATCACAATTTTGAACACATTCATTAAATCATACGCTCAACAACACCGGATCATGAAATACGGAGAATAATACTCAGATCAAAATGCAACAATTACAATATCACAAGGTTCAAATACACATCAGAAATCTCGGGTATTACATCCTCTCTCCCTAAAAAGAAGTTTCGTCCCGAAACTTAAGATGAAAACAACTCTGGATACCTAGTCTTCATATTGTCCTTTGTTTTCCAAGTGGCCTCTTCAACTCCGTGTCGTGACCATTGTACTTTAACCAAGGGTATTAGTTTATTTCTCAATTGTTTGATCCGATTCTCAAGTATCTTGATTGGTCTCTCTTCGAAGGTGCTGTCATTAGCTATCTCGATCTCGTCGAAATCAATAATATGACTGGGATCTGGTACATACTTCCACAATTGGGATACGTGAAACACATTGTGAACGTGACTCAGCGATGGCGGTAAGGCCACCCTGTATGCTAAATCCCCAACTATCTCGAGGATCTCCAATGGTCCGATATATCTCGGACTTAGCTTAACTTTTCTCCCAAAATGGAAAATTCCTCGTGTAGGAGACACCTTCAATAGTACGTGGTCCCGAATATCGAACTCTAGCGGGCGACGACGCACATCTTCATAAGACTTTTGTAGACTCTGGGCAGTCAACAGTCTTTCCCGAATCAAAGCTATCTTCTCTTGAGTCTGAACTATCAATTCCGGTTCCGTCCCGATCAAGTCCGAAGAATCATCCCAGCATAGGGGTGATCGGCATCTTCTCCCGTACAAAGCTTCAAATGGTGCCATCTTAATAGAAGCATGCCAACTATTGTTGTAAGTGAATTCAATCAAGGGCAAATGAACTTCCCAATCAGTTGACCAATCCAAGGCACAAGCTATAAGCATGTCTTCTATTGTTTGTATAGTCCTTTCGTACTGACCGTCCGTTTGAGGATGATAAGCCATGCTAAAGTTCAGCTCGGTCCCCAAAGCCCTGTGAACTGCCTTCCAGAAGTGCGACACGAAGCGACCATCTCGATCTGAAATAATGATCTTCGGCGTCCCATGCAATCTGACTATCTCTGCAATAAATACTCGTGCCAATTTCTCGGGTCCCCATGTGTCTTTCATTCCTAGGAAATGAGCCGACTTGGTTAGTCGATCAACTACAACCCAAATCATGTTCATTCCCGTCTTGGTCCTTGGCATATTGGTGATGAAATCCATTGAGATATCCTCCCACTTCCACTCAGGGATCGGAAGTGGCTTCAACATTCCGGCAGGTTGCTGATGTTCAATCTTAACCTGCTGACAAGTCAAACACTTCGAAATGTATTCTGCTACGTCCTTCTTCATATTTCCCCACCAAAAGTTTTGTTTTAGATCCTTATACATCTTACTGCTGCCCGGGTGAATAGAATAGGGTGCGCTGTGAGCTTCCTTCAGAATTGTCTGTTTCAAAACACCATCATCGGGAACGCAAAGTCGACTCTAAAATCTCAGAACTCCATCATATTGTATCACGAATCCTGGGGCCTTTCCTTGCTTTACTTAGTCACATAACCAAAGGATCAAAGAATCATTCAACTGCTTAGATTTGATTTCTTCCACTAACAACGAAGTTAGTTCCATCACACACAGTTTCCCTTGGACTCCCTACGACCATACTTCGATTCCTTCATGGATCAGTTCTCGTTGAATGCTGGTTTGGGATGTAAGTGCTTCCATCACTCGAAGAGAAACAGGTTTACGGCTCAGTGCATCAGCTACTATGTTTGCTTTGCCTGGATGATAGAGGATTTCCAAATCGTAATCCTTGATCAATTCCAGCCACCTTCTATGCCTCATGTTTAATTCCTTCTGACTGAAAATATACTTGAGGCTCTTATGATCTGTAAAGATCTAACAATGAGTGCCGTATAAATAATGTCGCCAAATTTTCAAGGCAAAGACCACAACTGCTAACTCCAGATCATGAGTCGGTTTAACTTCGTACGGTTTCAACTATCGAGAGGCATAGGCAAACACCTTATCCTTTTGCATCAACACACATCCCAGACCCTGATTTGAAGCATCACTGTATACCATGAATCCATCACTTCCATCTGGTAACGCTAATATAGGTGCTGTCGTCAGTCTCCTCTTAACTTCATCAAAACTAGCCTGGCATTTCTCATTCCATATGAACTTTTGAGTTTTCTCTAATAGCTGAGTGAGCGGACGAGCAATTTTGGAAAATCCCTCTACAAAACTACGATAATATCCAGCAAGTCCTAAGAAGCTTCGGACTTCTTTCACGTTATTAGGAGTTTCCCATTCCAAGATTGCTTCGACTTTCTTCGTGTCCACCTGAACTCCGTCAGCTGATATCACATGCCCAAGGAAGGTTACTTCCCTAAGCCAGAACTCGTATTTGGAAATTTTCGCATAAAGCTGTTCATTCCTCAAGGTGCTCAAAATAACACGCAAATGCTCAGCATGCTCTTCTGTGTCTTTCGAATAGATCAAGATGTCATCAATGAACCACAAACTTATCTAGGTATTCTAAGAATACCCGATTCATCAATTGCATAAATACCGCATGAGCATTGGTAAGTCCGAATGGCATTACCACAAATTTATAGTGTCCGTACCGGGATCTGAAAGGAGATTTCGGTATATCCAATTCCTTAATTCTCAACTGTTGGTATCCTGATCGCAAGTCAATCTTCGAGAATGCCCTTGCCCCTTGCAGTTGATCAAACAAGTCGTCGATTCGAGGTATAGGATACTTGTTCTTGATCATCACCTTGTTTAGCTCCCTGTAATCAATACAAAATCGGAGGGATCCATCTTTCTTCCGGACAAAGAGAACGGGCGCTCCCCAAGGAGAAACGCTAGGTTGAATGTAACCCTTCTGTAATAATTCCTCCAGTTGCTTCTTTAGTTCATACATCTCGGTTGGCGCCATACGGTATGGTGCTCTGGAAATAGGAGCGGCTCCAGGCTCTAATTCGATAGTGAACTCCACTTGTCTCTGCGGAGGTAACCCAGGTAGTTCGTCAGGGAATACATCTGAGAATTCATTCACAACTGGAATACATGAGAGCTCTACTCTTTCTTCTTTCTTCATGGCGTAGCACCAAAATCCGTGACAACCCTGCTTCAGTAATTTCACTGCTTTCATCGCTTTGATCAATTTTCCCGAGCTTCCCGGTCTCCATCCTCTGAATAAATGTTCAGATCTGTCATCGGCAATGATAGAAATGACTCTCTTTCGGTAATTCAAAATAGCTCCATAACGGTTGAGCCAATCGTCTCCGCGACTACAATAAGATTTGATGGCCAATCTCTCCCTCCTATAGACACTGGAAAATCTCTAGTTTCTAGGGTTCCCACAATTCTCTCTCCGCTCGGCAAACCCACAACATAAGGTTCACAATCAAATAAACACGAGATTTTCAAACGATTAACACAGTTCAATGATATGAAAGAATATGTAGCTCCTGAATCGAATAAGACACTAACTGGTTGCAAAAGGATCTGAATCGTACCTGATGTAATAGCAGTGTTCTGATCGTCAGATTTCCTCATCTCGTACAGGCGTGAAGGAACAGACCCAGTACTGGATGTCTCTCTCTTCCCAACATTCTGCTGCTGAAACCCACTCTGTTGTGTTTGGTTCACACTTATCTCTTTCAGAACTGGTGTTGGAGTGCGAGTACCAAATGATCTAGTCACATTTCCACAAAAATTCGCATGGTGTCCTTCTTGCCCACATTCAAAACAAGTCACAGAAGGAATGGGACAATCACGTCGAATATGCCCTGCTCGACCACAATTATACCACTTCTTTGATGCGTCCGAAACTGCCGATGTTGTCCGGGACTTCTTTCCACCTCGAGAAGGATGTGGAGGTTTCCTAGATGAATAAAATGAAGACTGGCCCTTGCGGGGCCCACCACTCTTATTTTCCGAGAAGTTGCCGGACACTTTCTGCTTCTTTGCCTCCATCGATTTCTCCACCGCTGCCTCTTTCATGTCGTAGGCCAGTGCCTTGTCCTGATATTGTCGCAACGTAGTACACTCGAATCCGGACATGTACTGCTGAATCTCCGGCTTCATCCGCATATCGAAATGAAAAATCTTCTCCGCCTCCGTCCTGACCAAGTGTCGCACACAAGTCAGCTGATGATTAAAAGTCTTGATTATGTCTGTCACAGATGCTTCCGAACTCTGCGGTGAGAAAAACTCTCGGATTTTTGCCTCTCTAACTGGACGAGGACAATATTGTGCTTCCATCATTAGTTTGAATTCCATCCAGTCAGCATTATGATCCTCAGGTCGAATAGCTTCCCACCAGTCAAAAGTCTCCCCAGTCAGAAAATACTGGGCAATAGGAACTTTCCGGTCCTCGGGACAGTTAATCCCCGCAAATATCTTCTCTAACTCCTTTAGCCAATGATCCCAAGTAAGTGCCTCAGTAGAACCGTCAAATTTTGGCGGGCTGTCTCCCCGATTATCCTCGTTATGCTGTTGTCCCATCGTCGGTTGCATGCGGTCAACTACCTGAGCGAACTGGTTTATCTGAGCCACCACCTATTGAAGCACTCCCGGCATGTTAGGATTCGCGTTGTCATTCGCTGATCCCTGCTGTCCTCCAGAATGGGAATCGGTTCGACTAGCCGATAATTCTGGGGTAGTTGCTGGATCCTCCTGTCTCACATTACCACATCCGCGTCCACGACCGCGTCCGCGTCCACGTCCTCCCCTCAACATACTGTAAACATAATTACTCAATATCCAGGGCAAAATTTTCAAAAATAAAGCCCGTCAATATTCACAAAATAGAAATTAAGTAAAACGGTAGTATAAGAGATTAGGAGACTTACAACCACGGTCCACATGACGACGCTGGCTGAACAGTGATGTTACGAACGACCCATAAATCAAATAACGTAAACAGACCCAACTAAAACCCGACTGCCAAGATATCCATGAATCTTAGCTCTGATACCATATTCTGTAACACCCCGAGATATTCGGAATAATTACAGCGCCGTAAACCCTTTAAGTAAGGATTTACAAGGCTAATTAGAAGAAATGTAAATATAATACAACAGTACCATGAAAGTTCCAAATACAAAACAGGTTTCAAACAGATCAAATGAGTCATTATTACAACCATCTCGAAATATTAATAAGACACGCGTACTCGAGTACTGAAAATGAACCAAGAAGACAAATCACAATAACAATAAATATCACTGAGCCCCTTCATCGTCATATCGGTACTGTGGCTGCTTTCCCGCTCCTCGGCTACCTGAACATCAAAACAAATGTTTACCCCCGAAGGAGTTAGCAAAACGATGCTAGTACAAGTATCATATTAAACAAATCGAATATGCAACAACAATGCATAACAGAATACACAATACGGACTTCCGCTACCGGAATCCAACAATGCGAATCCACAAGATTCCATTAACACAACATAGGTATTCCAACGATCCAGCGCCCTCAGCATAGATCCCAAGATGATCCCGTCGGACCAACACGAGGTGGAAAAACCCGTTCAATGATCTAGCGCCCTCAGCATAGATCCCAAGATGATCCCGTCGGACCAACACGAGGTGGACATCCGATCCAGCGCCCTCAGCATAGATCGTACAACATACACAAACACAACTCATGCATACATATATGCAAAATCGCCATGTCCATCAACATGAACATACAAACACTTGATAACGAATATCATGACAATTCAACGAAATAAATCCCATGTTCAACAACATGAATAAACCACATGCATGCTCAAAATACCAATATTAACAAATTACGATACTTGCCTCAAAGATGGCAAGAACTAATCACTCCAATGATCTCAACACACTCGAAGGCCGCCTCCTTCAATCAAACGTTCGCAATGCTCGGCCCTTGAACAAACAGGAAAAATAACGGCAACTCAGGACAAGTTTAAACGTACGAACATCTAACGCCTACTACGGTCGGGTTAACACTCTAAGCTCACCGACTCACGGCTCAACTCACTCGACGACCACCCGATCTAGCTAGAGTCGCTCAAATCATCGTAATTACGTACTACGATTCCGGATTATCGATTCCCTCACCAAGTTCGGTTACAAATCATGCTTCAATCCGCGTTTAAGGTTTAACAACCATATAATTCGTTCTTCCACAATTTATCTTCCTTGCCAAAATTTACGTTCATAGCAATGGTTACCCATCAACATCCTTTTGTTTGAATCATCAACATGAAGATAACCAAATCCAGAAATCACTATGAGTTATGATTTACATTGAAGGTCATCTCATACTATCCAAGGATATTACAAGACTATACTAATAATTCATCTTCTTGTGAAAAAAAATCTCATACAAGGTGATAATAATCACAATACTCCGACATGCAAGTGATTCGGATAAGACATTCTAAAAATATACTAAAATCTCAGAAATCACAAATTCTTGATCCAACTCAAAAGGGTTCGGTTACACTCTTATTACTCAAAGGGGTTCTAAAAATGATTACTTCAAGCTTACATGAATGGTGCTCAACCTAATCATTAATCCATAACCTTGATAAACTCCAGGAGGAAGTTAAAATCCGAATAAGAACATGAATTCAATGTTCGGGTAGCAACACATACCTTGTATGGAAAGAAAAGACGAAAACTCTTGATGAACTCAACGTTGGATGCTTGAACACCGATCCTCAAAGTTCCTCGCCTTCAATAATGTGTTAGGAAGCTGATATGAAAGTTGAAGATGGAGAGGGTAACTCTCAAAGTCGCGGAATTATGTTGTGTGTTGAAGTGGAAGTCTGAAAATGAAGGAGGGTGCTGTCCTATATATAGAAAATGGTTATTAGCGCGCGCTAGTCCATATCCATAGCATGCGCTAACGGGCCTGCAGTCTACTGTTTCTGCCTGGTCTCGACTTAGCGTGCGCTAATATCCTCTTACGTGCGCTAAGTTTATAAATTAGCATATGCTACCACTTATATACCGTGCGCTAACGGCCATATAAAGCTTACTGACCTCACTGTACTCAACATTTAGTGTGCGCTATCCTCATACCTGTAGCGTGCGCTAAACAGCGTTGACTCGGCTTTTTCCAAAAGTCGTCCAGGTTCATCCCGACATGTCCCGACCAAGATCCGCGGCTGATCTCACCTACCACCATGTCTTAATCAAGTTGACTACGTATAGCGTGCGCTAAGGTTCATACATAGCGTGCGCTACGAAACCCAAATTAGCGTACGCTACGCCTAGTGCGCTACAAGTGCAAAAAATCACAATTTTGAACACATTCATGAAATCATACGCTCAACAACACCGGATCATGAAATACGGAGAATAATACTCAGATCAAAATGCAACAATTATAATATCACAAGGTTCAAATACACATCAGAAATCTCGGGTATTACATTGTTAAGGATACAAATTGTGAATTTTGGTAAAGTCATGGTGGTAAGACTACATCGGCAGTATTCTTACTTAATATCTCATTGGTATGTAATTATTGATGTGATGTGACCGTTATCATTGTTGAGTATTATGGCTGACCCCGTCGTGGGCTTTCTTGTAGGTTCTTGGGATATCGAGCTTGTAGCGGTCGTGAAGAGATGAGCTTCCCGGAGGATACTGGTATTGTGTCGAGAACTATACTCCTCGACCGGAGATCGCCTCAGAAACCGGGTGACCGTGCTGGAGCCCAGCAGCCAAGGCGGATCTGCCGACCGAAGGTCCCAGGACAAGTCCCGGTGCCGAGCGATCGACACCTAAGACGATCGTATCTCGGTACTTGGCGATCGACTCCTGGTGGCCGACTAGCAAACGATCATATCTAGGAACTTGCCGATTGACCCCTGGTGACCGACCGATGCCGACCTCTGGTGACCGACCAATGACGACCGCCTCATGCGGCTCGAAGCCGATGATCATCCAGTCGGCAAAGGCCGAAGCTCAGGACAGAACCCACGTGCAGTGCCGAGACAAGATCCGCATTTCACGGATCATTGACCACAGCCTGTCAGCATCTTTCCACCAGCCGACAGGCCCACCGAAAGGTGTCAGTAGGACCGCCCGTGACAGCAACTCAGGACGCGTGCCGGTTCCTCATTGGACCGCACAGCTGGCTGCCAGCAGCAGCCTTGGACTTTAGGCAGACAGCCCATGTGACTTAAAGATGATCGCCCCATTATTATATTAGACGAAAGGCGATCGCCCGCCAGAAAACAAGACATCTCAACCCCTATAAATAGAAGGCTGCCTGCACTTGGAAAAGGCTCGGATTCTCAGCCAACTCTCAAACTCCAGGCTGCCTTACTTCCAGTTCAGAGATTAAGTCCATAACTTGGCTTTCCTACTCTTGGCAACAGCTATCTCTCGGTTCCTTCTTCTCTCTCAGCATCTCCTACACGGAAGATGATCGGCAGAGAGCAAGAACACCAAAGCTTCGCCCAAGAGCTGGATAAATAGGATCTTTTACACTCATTGTATTTAGATTCTCACATTAATACTTGTATCCACGAATATTTGTATTAATAACATCTCGCGAGAGCATTCAAGCCCGGGCCTAACAAACCCGGCATATCTAGTGTTATTCACACCCCCTCGGACGTGCTCTCGCAATTTGCTATTGCTCGACCATTCCAGCAATATCTATCTTCGGATAATATTTCGGGCAACAACAATTGGCGCTAGAAGGAGGGCAATCTAACCCTTATTTTTATTCCTACCGTCTCGAAGAACACTCACTGTTCTCCGGGGCATATACCTGAAGAAACACTCACTGTTCTTCAGAGAAAGCTTTCAGAATCATGACTTCTGCCTCCTCGTCGAAGAAAGCCGCTGGACGGCCCGCCAGACGCCTCGTTCCGTCTCAGTCCGAGCCACAGCCGATGGCGGAGGGTAGCCGCCGCGGTCCGAGACGCTCGATCCCGCCCCTGGGGGACGGCCCAAGTCTCTCGCTCGACCAGTTCCAAACCGCGGAACAGATTGATGAGGCCATAGCCATCCTATAGGAGCGACGGAGTGCTCTCGACGCGCCTCCCGCTATCACCCCCTCGGCCATCCGCCGGATGACCAAATGGAAGTACAAGGCGTTGCTGACCGAGCGACCGACAGGAGGCTCCTGTTCGAAAGAAGAGGTGCTTGCTTGCCGGGACACCTCTGTTTTCGATCGCCTAAGCAGCGACCTGTCATGGCGACCGGGGCAGTCCGGCCCCAGCCACGAGACGACGGAGCTCGAGTCCGTCACCAAGAGTTCGGCCTATCCGACTCCCAGAAGGCCGACCAGCCATCTGGCTCCTCCTCGACAGAGAGCCGAGGTCGGCAGCAGCGGAGTCAGGCGATCGGTACACGATCGCCTCAGCTCCTGCTCCAAAAGCCGATCCACGAACGACCAAGCTACAGCGATGGCCGCGATGCAATTCCAGCTCGACGACATGAAGGCACTCCTAGAATCTGGGGCAGGCGCCAAGAGCAAGATCGCCGGGCCGAGCGAGCCGCTCGTGGTCCACATCGAGCTCGCCCCCGTGCAGCATAAGATCGCTCCTCCGCAAACACCTTTGTACGAGGGGAGATCAGACCCCGAAACACACCTGAGCAAGTTCAACATCTACATGACCGGGTGTGGGGCATCTGACACGACCAGGTGCCGAATGTTCCCTCTGAAGCTGGATGACCTTACCCACAAGTGGTATGCCTCATTGCCGCCTCGGTCCATCGGCTCCTTTAATCAACTGGCGAACGACTTCACAGCGCATTTCGCCACCAGGGTCGCTTGGCCAGAAGGTCCCCATCGCATGATGCATATCAGGCAAGGGGAAGAAGAGTCCGACTCGGACTACATCGACCGGGTAGACAAGATCATCCTCAACGGCGAGCCCGTAAGAGATGAGATCGCCCTATACTCGGTCCTAGGAGGATTCCATGGTCTTTCGCCTATGTTCAGGCATCTTACGAAGGAACAACCCTCGACCTACGCGATCTTCCGCGCTAAAGCCGCAGATTTTCTGGCCAGGCAGAGGTTTCTTCTGAGCCTATGAGCAGCGCGATCGGCGCCCAAACGACGATCTCCAGTCTTTCAGCCCGATCACCAGCATCAAGCAACATCATCAAAATCGGAGGACTCGTTCGCCATCTACAGTTCACCATCTAACATGATGGACTAAGGCACGAGATCACCTCCACCGCACAACGTACACCGTCGAAGGTCGGCATCTACATGACGATCCGAGGTGGAAGAGTGCAGTCATGGTCCTGGTAGTCGATGGAACCGGCTGCTTCGGCCATGCAAGGTCCCTTTGGGCCAAGATCGCCCGCCCTTCGTTTAAATACGAGCCCGGCGTAGTCTAAGGGCCCTCCAAAACTAATCAGTGGACACGTTCGCCCGCCCTCAAAGGTTCATCATCTAACATGGTGAACCCGGACAATGCGACGTGCCACTACCCCCGTCTCAACGTACACCGTCGAGGTTCGCCATCTTCATGGCGGGCCGAGGTGGAAGCAGAGCCAACAAGCCGCGGAGGCGGAGTTGATTAATTCGACGACGCCCTGCGCAAGGACTCCTCTAGACCAAGACCACACGCCCTTCGTTTAAATACGAGGCGAAGCGCAGCCTAACAGAGGACCCTCACAATAAAATGAGTCACGAGACAGACAATGTCGTTCGCACATAAGACACGGTCATGGAGTCGGTCCATCGAACTCCGCGACTGTGCACGATTCCTCAACAACGAAGCAATCAAGTTTCTACGAGGGATCGGCCAAATGTTGTTTTTTGCAGGTACAAGACCGAAAGATAGCTAGCCAATCGACTAGATCGCCCAAGTCCGAATCCAAAGTCCGCTCAATGGATCGCCCGTCCTCATCCTACACGATCGCCAGCAAGAACCACCTCGCCTCATGTCTTCAACATCGGAGCAAGCTGGGGGGGCAATTGTTGTGTCGAGAACTATACTTCTCGACCGGCGATCGCCTCAGAAACCGGGCGACCGTGCCGGAGCCCAGCAGCCAAGGCAGATCTGCCGACCGAAGGTCCCAGGACAAGTCCCAGTGCCGAGCGATCGACACCTAAGACGATCGTCTCTCGGTACTTGGCGATCGACTCCTAGTGGCCGACTAGCAGACGATCATCTCTCGGCACTTGCCGATCGACCCCTGGTGACCGACCGATGCCGACCTCTGGTGACCGACCAATGACGACCGCCTCATGCCGCTCGAATCCGATGATCATCCAGTCGGCAAAGGCCGAAGCTCAGGACAAAACCCACGTGCAGTGCCGAGACAAGATCCGCATTTCACGGATCATTGACCACAGCCTGTCAGCATCTTTCCACCAGCCGACAGGCCCACCGAAAGGTGTCAGTAGGACCGCCCGTGACAGCAACTCAGGACGCGTGCCGATTCCTCATTGGACCGCACAGCTGGCTGCCAACAGCAGCCTTGGACTTTAGGCAGACAGCCCATGTGACTTAAAGACGATCGCCCCATTATTATATTGGACGAAAGGCGATCGCCCGCCAGAAAACAAGGCATCTCAGCCCCTATAAATAGAAGGCTGCCTGCACTTGGAAAAAGCTCGGATTCTCGGCCAACTCTCGAACTCCAAGCTGTCTTACGTCCAGTTCAGAGATTAAGTCCATAACTTGGCTTCTTGGCAACAGCTATCTCTCGGTTCCTTCTTCTCTCTCAGCATCTCCTACACGGAAGACGATCGGCAG
Source organism: Orobanche coerulescens (assembly GCA_033398695.1). NCBI lineage: Eukaryota > Viridiplantae > Streptophyta > Magnoliopsida > Lamiales > Orobanchaceae > Orobanche > Orobanche coerulescens. Next base: position 193,826,816 of record CM065807.1, on the reverse strand, counting down.
AGAGCAAGAACACCAAAGCTTCGCTCAAGAGCTGGATAAATAGGATCTTTTACACTCATTGTATTTAGATTCTCACATTAATACTTGTATCCACGAATATTTGTATTAATAACATCTCGCGAGAGCATTCAAGCCCGGGCCTAACAAACCCGGCAAATCTAGTGTTATTCACACCCCCTCGGACGTGCTCTCGCAATTTGCTGTTGCTCGATCATTCCAGCAATATCTATCTTCGGATAATATTTCGGGCAACAACTGGCTATGGCATGTGTTTGTGAATCGAGTACTTTAACTAGTTGTTGTATTCCGCTGCTAGAGTATTTTTAATTGTTTGTCTTTTCCGCTGCGTGAGTATTTTTCTAAATTTGAGTTTCAGCTGTTTGACCTTGTACTTTCAAATGAGAGTTTCTCGACGGTACTGTTTAACGTGTTTTATAAAGTCTTCGTATATTTTTAAAGATATTACAATCATCCCCGCTTAGGCGTATTTGAAATGTTTGTAAATCTTTCTTTCAGCCTTGTGGGTTCCGTCTTGGGACCCACAATGCTGTAATATTCCTGGATGGCTCTGGGGGTGTTATAGACACGACACGATAACCCGACACGAACACGCACGAAATTAATGGGTTAGTGTTTGGCCTTATCGTGTTCGTCTTCTTATCGTGTCAACGCATAAGGACACGCTAATTTCGTGTCATGTTCGTGTCGTGTTCGTGTAACACGACAACTTTCGTGTTCGGTCGTGTTCGTGTAACCCGATAATTTTTATATATTTTTAGCATTAATTTTATTATCATTTTAATTATTTTTAGCTTATTTTCTAATTTATTTTTTTTGAATTTATGGATTCGTGTCGTATCGTGTCGTTATCGTGTCGTGTCAACATGAAAAATATCGTGTCATATCGTGTTCGTGTTTCAACCTTTCGTGTCATGTTCGTGTTCATGTCGGACATACACTTAACGAGTCGTGTTCGTATTTGATCTCATCGTGTCGTATCGTTATCGTGTCGACCCGATAACTACCCTACACGCACAGCCCTATTCGGTTTATTTTGGTATCTCTTTGTTATTATAATTTACAAATGGGTTCGAGCCCGTTTAGCCCGTGCCCATTTAAGCCCTGCCTGTTCGGGGTCGAGCCCGTTTAGACCGTAGCCCATGCCTGCCCGGCCCGCCCATTTTGCCACGTTTATGTATTGTGTACGTGTTTAAATAACATTTAGCCGTATAAATACACAATATCAAAAAGATTATGTAGCGCTGACGTCACCGTCATAACATTGTGAAACATATAGATGCTAATTTAACATATTCAAACATACATAAGACTACATATCTTTTTTGCGCAATAAGGCCCTGTTCTTTTGGACTTATTTTTCGATTTTGATTGATTCGATTCGATTCGAGTCAATTGATTCGATTTAATTGATTGATTCGATCAGTTCTTATTCTTCTTATTATTATTAATCTTAATTATTATTACTGTTATTATTACTAATAATATTACTATTAACGTTGTTGTTGTTGATTATTATTATTATTTACCATTATTATTATTATTATTATTATTTACTCTTAATATATATTTGATTCGATTCGATTCGAGATCCATTCGATTCGATTCGATTCAATTCAATTGATTCGATTCGATTGATTCATTCGGTCAAAAGAACAGAGCCTAAGTATCCAAGTTAATACTCCGTACTATTTTACCCGTGAAATGTCACTTCAATTCTAAATAAGCAAATGGTGGAATTACCTCATCAAGTAAACACATAGTATAATACTTTTGTCTTTACCATGTAGAAAAGTAAGTTATTTTACTATAACTATCATGATTTTCACAATATGGAGCAATATTTATTAAACACTTCTTTATTGATATTTATTTTTATTACGATTGTTATAGGTTAGTGATAAAATATTTTTATCGAAAAGTATTATAACTTTCACATCGTGAAAATTTGAATAACCAAAATACCACTCATTATACCAAATATTATCAAATTATGTATCCAAAAAATAAATATCGGGTAACAACATTTGATAGTCCAATTATTGCTACCCCAGTCCATAACATTTTCGGTTATAACTTGCAAGTCCAAAAAAAATTGCCAGCCAAATATTAACATAGCCATTACAAATTGAATAATAATATCAATAATAGAATAATACTATTACTTTTTATGCAACTATCAATGTTATGTGGTCTTTAAACAGATGCATACTCGTATAATATCTATATTATAATTTTGCCTACACCAAAAAGAGAATCCACAACCTCTTTTTACACGTATTATATTTTTGCCGTTCGAAGGAAAAGGGCTCTATCCCATTTTTTTCTTTTTGAAAAATAGTCAAACCATAAATTGCAGCAGGCGATCTGCCAATTGAACAAATTAAGTCATAACTTTTTGTGGATTTGTGTTTTGTTTTCAAGTTGATATTTTTAAATTTTTCCAAACCTGCAAATTTAACACCTCGTTAATTATTGTTAACTAATAAGTGCGGAAACAACCTTTTTCGGATTAATCTGCATGTAAACTAACTGACCTTTAATATTTTCGTATTTGAAATTTGAAGTCATTCCCTACACACATCAACCAAAATAGTAAATCATTATGGAGAGAGTATCTTGCATACCAAGTACTATTAATATATGCAAACGATGAAAGCTTAAAGAAAAAGAAGGAAGATGATAAAACCTAAAAGCTACATACGCTTGGCTATATTGAAGCTCCTTTTATATTGATATTCTATTATTTGTTTCTAATTTGTAACTTATGGAAGCTAAAGATACGTAACTATAACTCCGTGATGGTTTGTATTCGCATGAACACTTCATATTCACCTTGATCGTTAATCTCCCTTGCTTTAATACTCTCACCTTGCAATGAATTACGTGCATTAGGTAGCTTGTACTCTATGCAGTCTTGAAGCCTAAACATTAATAAGAGTACTCAATCTTATATTATGATAGATAATAGGAAAAATGCTAATAATTTACTTTTTATCTTTATAATAGAAAAAATGCTAGAAATTTTTTACCCTATCGCGGCCTGCACCGAAACAGTGCTTTACCCCTAGATGTCCAGTCAACTGCTGCGCCTCAACGCATTTCGGGGAGAACCAGCTAGCTCTGGGTTCGAGTGGCATTTCACCCCTAACCACAACTCATCCGCTGATTCTTCAACATCAGTCGGTTCGGACCTCCACTTAGTTTCATCCAAGCTTCATCCTGGTCATGGATAGATCACCCAGGTTCGGGTCCATAAGCAGTGACAATTGCCCTATGAAGACTCGCTTTCGCTCTTTATAATAGAAAAAAAATATTATAATGGATTCTTTGTTTATGTTCATTAGTTTGTAGAGGATGCAAAATTCATCACAATGAAAAGCTGAATTAGGGATATAAAATATATGGACTTCATTCAAAATAGGGACACACCGACAACTTTTTAGTCCATTTGCAGAAAAAAAAACTAATAATGAAAGATATAGCTTTTTCTGTCAATTTTCTCGCAAGATATAGCTCTAAACCAACTTTGAGACATTGAAATGGTGTTACACACATTCTACGTTACTTAAACGGTGCTATTGATCATGGATTATATTATTCAGAAAAATCTGATAAATCTAATAAGTTTCTGATATTCAGATGTAAGATTTTCATTAGATCCACATCACCCAAGTCACAGACTGGCTATCTTTTAACATGTGGTGGAACTGCTATATTATGGAAGTCTGTGAAGCAAACCTTAACTGTAACATCCTTAAATTATTCTGAAATCATTGCAATCCATAAAGCTAGTCGAGAGTATGTGTGATTGAAAAATATGGCAAGTCACATCCAAGACTCATGCGGATTAGCTTCATTAAAGGTCAACACAGCTATTTTGTATGTAGATAATGATGCCTGCATCACGCAACTCGAGGAAAGATGCATCAAAAGCGATAGGACGAAGCATATTTCCCCAAGCTCTTCTACACACACGATCTTCAAAAGAATGGTGATATCAACGTTCAACAAATTTACTCAAGTGATAATTTGGTGGAATTATCACCAAGGCATTATCAACATCAACATTCAGAAAGTTGGTACATGAGATTGGCATGCGCCGACTCAAAGATCTACAATGATCTCAAGATTAGGGGCATCAGTTGTATTCTTTTTCTTCGACTAGGTTTTATACCATTGGGTTTTTCTAGCAAGGTTTAATGAGGCAACATATGCTTTAGGAATTGGTCAAGCAAGGGGAAGTATTGTAAATAAATCTTCTAGATGTACTTATGAGTGTTGACCAAGAAATCTATTCGTGGAACCCTGTTTCTGCACTAGTATAAATAGAGGCATTTAGTTCTCATATTGAGTAAAGGAAATTCATATTTCCTACTTTATTCTCTCTTCTACATTTAGTAAATAATAGTTTTTATTAAAATATTAGATTTTAGTGCATGAGAAATGATTATACATTAGTTCATAGTGTCACATATAGTTTGTATTTATGAAATAATAATTATAATATTTTGATTATCTTTGTAAGACATTTCTACCTTCACGCTAATAAAAGTTGGCATAACGTTAGGTCGGTATCTAAATACCATTAGATTGATCTATACTATTAAATTATTATTATATTTAATAATTATTTACATGTTAGAAAGATTAATTTACAAAAACACCCTTAAATATTAGCATTGATTAGTGTTTCAGAATCATTTTAATTTCTTATCAAATATTATTATCGTATTAATATATCATTTCTTTAGTTTCATTATAGACTGTTTTTACCATGGAATCGAATTGACTAGAATTAGCAAATGATTAGAGTTTTTATTCCAATCACAGCTCCGACGTACTATAGCAGATTGAGTTTAAAAAGAGTTCAAACGGGCTGAGAGGGAATCTCGAGTGTACCTGCAATCAAACTAGCCTCGGGATCATGGACCTTCTACATTTCATAGATTCGGTGCTTTCCGCCTCCGACATTAGAAGCACTTGCATGGAAGTCACGACCTCCACCTCTATTTGCCTCCATAATCTGATGGGAAACAGACGAAGTGGTACGGTCTTGAACTGCAGACTGTAAGGGAGCATGTGAAGCCATCAAAGTACATCCAGTCCGCCTCTACAAAAATAAGCATGATGTACAACACCTCGGTAGGTATGGCATGAAATAGCTCGCCTCTGATATTTGGAGCTGACATGGCCCTGATCCCCACAGTTAAAGCACACAATGGCCGAACTGGCCAATTGGGACTACGATCCCCTTGGTTTAAATGCCAAGTGTGGCCGCTCAGAAAAAGTCGGCCCAGCTTGGCCGCTCAGTATAACACTCAAGTGGTTAGAGCTCTCAGAATTCTCTCCAAAATTATCTCTCCCAGATAAGTGAAGAAAGAAGAAAATGAGGCAAAAACCCGAGCTGCATTCTTAAATATAGTCGCTTGTTACGGCCGTACATTCTAATGTTATGGCCGTAACTCCCGATTATACATCATATGGTTGAAAAAATACGGATGCACATTCCAACTCTCACCTACAATAATCCGAAGGTCAACGGCCTTACACCGTACCTCAATAATGTTACGGGCGCATAAACCTTATTAGCCACAGAGTATACAGTAGACAACTTAGATGGTAAAGATATAATAAGCTGTACGATTTTCGAAGTTAATTACATAGCGGAAGTCTGTTTATTGAGTTGCTGTAAATACAGCAAGTGTGTGTTCTCATATTTGATTGATGCGTACAGGACTTAACAATGTATACTTAATAAATCACAGTAGAATGAAAACAGTAAAGATAGAAGGTAAATAACACACAGTTTAAAGTGGTTCAAGGTCAACCCCTCTACGTCCATTGGTCCTCTACACAGGAGTAAATAGTTTATTAAAATTACTACGTACACAACTACGTGACTTTAACTAAATCTGTCTCTGTATCGTTCACACGGATTGATACAGAGACTGCAACTTTGGGCCGTTCACACAGATTGGATTGAGCACTTTCAACTCGCTTCTTCTCAAATAGATTGAAGCTTCATTTTTAATGCTTTTCTTCCCACACAGGTCGGAATACACAAGGATATTTAGTCCACACAGGGCTAATGATAATCTCAACAGTAAGGGTAGAACAATTCCAAATAGCAGCTAGATCTTTGATGAATGTTCATTGTATGTTGTGCTGTTTGCATTGAGGATTTGGTATATTTCTTCGTTTGGATACTTTTGTATACTCACGAAATATGCTGCTCTTGTATAGCTTGATTATCAGAATAAACTGTCAGAGTTTATGCGAGAATGAATAATGTTGTTGTGTAAAGTCCTCTTGCTTGGGGCTATTTATAACCTTGGAAATGTATCCGTTATAAATATAGCCATTACTGGTTGTTGAGATGTTGACATCTCTGATTGGCGGCTGCTGAATGTTTGACTTAAAGCAGATCGCATTTAATACTTCAGACATCCTTTATGCCTTTGCATTAAATGCTCTTCAGAGCATTCAGACTTGTCTTTCTCCGGCTCCATTAAATGTTGCCTTATCAGCAATAAATGCTGCTCTAACCATGAATACATTATGAATAAACAATATTTATTTCACAACGGTTTAAAGCTTTTTCACACAGGCCTGTTGGATGTGTTTTACTTTTCCCAAGTAAAAGACCTACAGTGTGTCTGCTGTATCCAATGAACTATAATCTCTTTGCTATATGTTGTAGGCTCTATAGGATGGACTTCTAAAGAAAATCTCTTTGCTGTATGGAGAATCCTAATGGCATCCATACTTAACAATATTCCAACATCTTTGAGACTTTCTTTACTGTATGTTGGCAATTATCCAAACAGGAATATTTATCCCAATAATTTCCCTCTTTTTGATAATGCCAAAACTTTCATTAGATGCCTTCTTCTATATACAAAGAGGCTATTTTCGAGTCTTCTGTATGATTGATCTGATCTTCAATACTTAGTCTAGGAATATGAACTGCTCGTAGGTAAGTTAAAAAAATCCTACAATAGCTAAGTGTATTGCAACTTAACTTATGATTGGCGCGTAGGCACAATCTTATAGTGTGTAGTCTAGTTTGAATACAACTTAATCTATGAAATATTCGCAGACAACTTCTTACAGCTTTGAGTATTAAAGTTTGTACTTATTCAAATATAACAAGACTTCGTAATCAAACAGTAAAGATAGTAAACATAGATTACGAGCTATAATCTTTCAAGAAAATAAATTTTATTGATAATGATGGGAAAATTACAAGTTCATGAAAAATAAAGATACAGACAAATGCATACTATATTGGTAAGACTATAGAAGAAAGAAAATACAGCGAGAGCTCCTATAATGTGAGTGCTACCAAGGCCTCCTGTCAGGATTATTCACAGTGCCTTTCCACCAGTTGACTAGTGAATCATCACCTCGATCCCTATATATACTTCTTCTTTCAGGGAATTTATCGAAAACAAGGATCCAATCTTCCGGATGGGTTACCCATTTACCTTTCTGGTGCATGGACTTCATCAGCATTTGCAGAAGGAGTCTTCCTTCTGCTAACAGCCTTGAGAATTCATCTGCGGCATCCTCCAGCATCCTGCATCGATTGAAGAGGGCAGACTCCCTGACGAGCATACAGAAGTATCTCATCAGATCATTTTTCTTCCAACTTTTCAAATCATCGGATGAAGGATGTCTGTCAGTGGGCAGCAGAATCTCGGATGGCTTTTGAACGTTGTTCTTCCATGGGATGTTGGGATCCTGGAACTCAGGTGGAGATCTAGTTACCATGTATCCCTTTGAGGCTTGACTAGACCCGGTTGTGGCCAATCGTCCAATTGCAACGGCAACCCTTTCTTCCAGCGCTGCATCCATCTCTCTCTCTCTCGCTCTCTCTCTCTCTCTCTCTCTCTCTCTCTCTCTCTCTCTCTCTCTCTCTTTCTCTCTCTCTCTTTCTCCCTCTCTCTCTCTCTCTCCAATCTCCATCTATGGGTAGCCTCTCTGGACTCTTCCCCCTTTTTGGCATCATCAAGATCTGATACCTTGCTATGAATCTCCTATAGGAGCTTCACAGATGCATCTCATTTGGTCTTCAGATCATTGGCACTTTCCATCAGTGTGCCAACCACTAAGCACAGATCATCGATCTTATGATCGTGTTCAGTTAGTTGGGTGCCGGTATGCTGTAGGGAGGCAACCATTTTGGCTTCGGAAACTCTTAGCTTCTCTTGTTCCTGTCGCAGGATTCGCTCCTGGTGCTATTTAAGTTGGTTGAGCACCTGCCATAATGTTGTAGGCATAAGGTGGAATGCATCTTCCATGTCATTGATAGCGGATTTGAGCTTGGGGAGCTTGTCCTGGCAGTCTCATACATTCAATCGAGTTCCTTTTTGATGTCGTAACGGGCCTTGACGGCATCCTGTAAGAACACAGTTTGACGACCGATGGCGTGAAGTTTCTCTATACGGGCTTCAGTGCATGGGGAGCCAGGGTGCACAATTTTGGAATCCTCAGGTTCTCCGAGTTGATGAAAAACCACATGATGGGGTCTTCGTGGTTTGTCGTCGGGCAGAAATCCGTCATCGAAGTTAGATTTTGAGCTAACGGAGATGGGAGATGCAGGAGCATCTGGAGCAGGAGCTTCAGAAATAGAGGCTTCAGAAGGTTGTGCTGTTTGTTCAGTCTCGGAGACACAGGGGATTGATTCCTCCTGTCTGGGTTACTCGTCTGTAGTCGAAAGTACAGGAGGGAATGAATCCTCCTGCCGATTCTCAGCTTCCACTTGATCCAGAAGAGGGACTAAATCCTCTTGGCGGATGGCGCAGGCTGCATCTTCGGGTTGGGGAACAGGGTGGGCGTCCTATTCATCAGCAACTTACTCTTCATAGATGACAAGGGGGACTAATTCCTCCTGTGTTTGTTCTTAAGCATCTTCCTGTTGCGGGGGAGGGGACTGTTGTCTGTCAGAAGTCCCTTGGCCCTGTTGGTTTTGGATTTTAGCCATCTCTCCTTCCCTGGCCTCTTCGCGGTTGATCCTTAGACCGGCCTGTAGGGCATCATTGTCGTCATCCGAGACTCCGAGTCAGGGTCGGAGCGGTGGCTAGTTGATGGAGCTTTGTCACTGGACTGTGACCTCCCTTTGAGTCTAGCCTTTTTCTTTGCCGTGTAATAGACAGAGATAAGCTCACGGCAAAAATGAGCCTCCCAGCGGATCAGGACTTTGATGTTCTGGGTGTCTGTGACCTCCAGAGAAAATACTTCCTCATCTTTCCAGTCGGCCTAATGGTACAGGTGTCGTACGGGGCGACCCTGTAAGACTTCCAGATTTTGAAGCGGAAAGATTCTTTGATTTGAACCTGGAGGAGGGTTGTATTTATTATTTCAGTTGGGGAGGGACTCCGAACAACAGTTGGGTCTACCATCCGGATGGGATCCTCAACAGGTATGGGAGGCTGTTTCGGAGGGGGACCCGAACAGGGAATAGTACCTTGTAGGGAGAGAGGCTCTGTACAGGGGTGGGTATCCTGTTAGGAGTATTGGCTTTCGGCTCCAAAGGGGCAGCCGGCTCGCCGGATCCTTACAATTTGGTAAGCAGTTGATCATCCGTCATAGCCGCCATAGGCTGAGGATTTGCTGTTTCAACAGCAACTACTTCTTCCATAGGGGTTGCGCCCTGTGGGATTGATTCAGGTACATGATCTGAAGGAACATCTACAGTGACCGCTGTAGTCACTGTAGCCTCGGTCTTGGAAGACTTCTTGGTCTTCTTATTCTTCTTCTCGATAGCATGAGGTGACCGACTGTTAGAGACACTCCTCTTCCTTTTCTTCTCCTCGCTCGCGATTCTCACAGTGACGTCCCTCGGGTCATTTGAGATCGGCATGTCTCGGGGGTGCGGCCTTTTGGCAATCAGGGGAGACTTGTTGAATGCGGTGGCTTTATTCCACCACTAAATTTTCTAGGGCCAATCTTCTTGACATCAGCAGATTGTTTCACTCCACAGTGGGTGAGAATGTAGTTCAGGATGAGGCCGAAAGATTTCTTGGCAGTTTCAGGTTTGGCAGCCACTTCCTGAATCCTCTTCAGCAGAATTTGACACCAGTTTACCTTCTCTCCGGACATGATGTCCACCATCATTCTAAAGCATAGGTTGGTTCACATTTCAAAAGCTCCTGTCAAGTTCTCAACCACCCGGCAACAGAAGTCATGAAGATACACATACAGAAAGGTGAAATTTTTCTTGTGGTAAGAGGGGTGAACATTCTTAGCCCTCTCACCACCGGTGAACAACCTCCAGTAGGCTGTCAGTGAGTTTTCCGACCCAAATGTCTCCAGCTCTTTCATTTTCAGGCCATCGGAAGGTATCCTATACAAATTCTCCAACAAATCTCTGTTTACATAGATCTCAATCCCTTGAACAGTTGCATAGATCTCAGAAATTTCTCCTTCTCTCCTCTGAGAAGAGTACTTGAACGAGGTGTCTAAATAGAACTCTTTAACTATCACTTCATCATACAATTCAGTATGGTGACTAGCAAGGCGGTACAGCCCTTGCTGTTTCATCCTTGAAACGACCATCTCCATCCCGACAAAGTCTTATTCTTCCAGATTAATTCTTTCCATCACCACGAATCTGGCGAAGATGAAACCATTGATGATTGATTCCTTATTCTTCATTAATAGGGATGAAGTCTAAGAAGTCGGCATTTTGCAGAAGAAAAGAGTGTGAAGTAACAAATAATCGCACGAAAAATGCAGAAAATATAGAAAATATGTAAACTGTTTGCTCAAGACTCGTTAATATGCTAAAAGCGTAAAGAGTCAAAAAGAGCAAAATACAGTCCTTTTATAGGGTGCAGGGATGATAGGGTTATTCAGTAAATGGTCAGATTTAAGGGATGGAAACCGTCTTTTAAAAGAACGTACAGGATGGATTTAGAGTAACTAGTACATCTTATCTATATGTTTTTGAAATGATGACCAGTCCCACTTATGATTGTTCGTCTTCCCTTATTGCACGAAACAGCGATTTGAATTTATTAAAATCGCGGCATTTGAGGCAATAAAGTTCAGATGTCTTTAAAATCATTAAAGGATAAGACCTTTGAAATATAAATAGAGCACATGGACTAAAAATGTTTTATATACGAATAGAATATTATTATAATATTAATTGACATCCTAGAGTGTATGTGCTGTATATGCGAAAATACAGTATTCCCCCTTAAAAGGTACATACAGAATTTAATTCTTACATCAATATATATATTAATACTGTATTCATGGGTCTTACTGTATTCCCCCTTAATTAATACACATATCAGCTATAGGAAGGTGTCATGCCTTCTCTGTCTTAAAGTGAGGTCTGACTCGTTATGAGTGTACAGTTAATTGAAATAGATACTATATTCTTGGATCTTACATCATTCCCCGTCAATTGATGATTGCAAGCGTAAAAACTTACAGGGAGCCAGACTGTAACATTCTCAATTCTTGATGAACCATACAGAATCTGGTTGTGCTGAGAGGTTCTGTAAAGATGTCGGCCAACTGAACATCTATATGAATCTTCTCAATCCGAACATCCTTATTCTCAACATGATTCCTGAAGAAGTGATGCTTCATATCAATATGCTTAGTTCGCGAATGCAATACAGGATTGTGTGTTATTACAATTGCACTCATCCTATCGCACATGATTGGCGTCTCTCTGGCACTGATGACATAATCCTGTAACCGCTGTTGCATCCAGAGAATCTGCATATAGCAACTTCCAGCGGCATAGTATTCCGACTCAGCTATAGAAAGCGAGTTGGCTAATTGCTTCTTACTAAACCATGACACAAGTATAGGTCCAAGAAAGTGACAAGTACCGCTTGTACTCTTCCTATCCAGCTTAGAGCCTCCGAGATTCGAGTCGTTGTACACAACCAAATCGAATCCTCCTTCTTTAGGATACCACAATCCTACATCAATTGTTCCTTTCACGTACTTAAGGATTCATTTGGCTGTTGTGAAGTGTGAATCCTTAGGTGATACTTGATACCGAGCACACACTCCAACAAGAAACTGGATATCGGGCCTGCTAGCCATTAGGTACAGGAGTGAGCCTATTAGCTTCCTATAGAGGGATTGATCAACCAGCTTTCCAGCTTCATCAGCACTAATTTGCGTGGAAGTGCTCATTGGGGTTGATGAGGATTCAGAGTTCTTCATTCTAAACTTGTTGAGCAGCCCCTTGCTATTGGAGCAATATCGGTATATGCACCGTTTGTGCGGAAGCGAATTTAAAGTGCATAAAATAAATGGCACAAGGATTTATAGAGGTTCGGCCAAACGTGCCTGCGTCTTCTCTCGATGTATCTTTTTCAATAGGCTAAAGATCAAAACCTCTGCACCTCTCTTCTATCAGTCGAGGGATTACCATTACAAGCTCGTCTTCTATAAGTCCGAGTAAAACCATTTTCCTTTTCTATTGGACAAGGAATCAACCACTCTATCTTTCTATTGGTACTAGATAAACCTCACTAAGATAGCTATTGCGATTCTAACAATGCCGGATGCTTGATCCTAATAAGACCGAATCCAATTGTATCTTTTCTTTTTCTCACTCGTGTATGATTTTGTGTATAACACTCAATCACTCTAATTTAAGCTCAAGAACAACAACTATGATGTTTACAATGATATCTCAAGTATATATGAATTGATCAATGTTGTTGTGTGGAATGATACCAACTCATTTAGTATTTATAGCCTTCTTTCACAAACTAGTCGTTACTGCCAGTTGATTATTAGCGTGCGCTAGGCTGACTTCCTTAGCGTATGCTATCGCGTGTATTTAGCCTTAGCGTACATTATGTACTATTACGTACGTTAACGTCTTTCCATTTTCAGTCCAGTGGCTATTGTCTCTTACTTTTAGCATGCACTAACACTTCCATTGTAGCGTGCGCTAATCATGCATCATTGCATGCGTCATATATCCGTTTGTACTTTTTTACTTTGTAGCAGATTCTCCCCAACATATTGATTGACTTTATTCAAACTTGATGTTTAGCGTGCGCTAAGAATCACTTGTTGCGTGCGCTAAGATGACTTCAGTGCATACGTCATTCTGTGTTTGAATCTCTTCACAACGGTAATATTGGCTTGATAGCGTGCGCTAATAAACAAGGTGTAGCTTGTGCTATCCTCATCAGGTGACTTCACTACAGGTTACTTGGAACTCGTCTGATCTGCAGCCGGGACCCGTTAGCGTGCGCTAACTTGTATTTCTAGCGTGCACTAGCTTTGTATTTTGTCCAGCTTTTTGCATCTTCGATTCCTTCGTCGTTTTGCTTCGCCTCTTTGTTGTTTTGTTTTGTTTAGCAACTTAATCATCAAAACACTATTTATTAATATGTGGAATAAATATTCCAACAATCTCCCCCTTTTTGATGATTACAAAACAACTCTTTGTATTGGATAAAACCTGCAAAATAAAATTATATATATGTACGTTTCAAAGTTTTCGACTTTGATCGTTTTGTTAGTTTCACCCATCCTTTTTCTTTTTTTGTCATTTTCTACTTCTTCGTTTTTCATTTTTCAACTCCTTCATTTCTCCCCCTTTTTGTATGCTTTCTTCTCTTTTTCGACTTCTTCGATTTTTATTATTTTCTCCTCCTTTTTATTTTTTTATTTTTCTCATCATATCTTTCATGACACTTTTATCTGATTCACGTTCTTCTCCCCCCTTTTGTATTCAGCAAAAAGTGTAAAAAATATACAAGATACCAATAATCGAATGTAAAAAGAATATACATGAATATAAAAAGTATGCAATAATATAGGGAATATCTCCCCCTGAAAGTATTATCTCCCCTTTTGTAAAATATCAAGAATTAATTTTTGGGGATCCAACTGAAAGTCGGTTTTTCTTTCGAGATGTAGACGATGTTTGAAATAGTTGTTCCTTTAGGAACCCAAATTTTCTTAACTTTAATCGTCCGTCTTGGGCTCTTACAGTTTGAAATATGGTGCCCAATTTTCAAACGTTTTTCACACCAGAGTATTTTGAAATTTACGGATTCATTTTTAAAACGTGGTTTGAATCCTAACCCCTCTTTATTCAACGTGTATTTTTGAACCGAGAGCATATTTTCAAATTTCTAGTTTCCGAGAGAAAATTTCTTCGTTAAATTTTTGATCTCGGTTTGAATTTTAACAAGATCATTCTTTAAAATATTCTCGTTTTCAAGGCATTTTGAATTATCGATCTCGACCAATTTTCCCTTTTCAAGAATGTTGGAATTTTCAATTTACAATGATTTATTTTTAGTTTGAAGGGATTTAATTTCTTTTAAAGCATTTTGATAATCGGTATGTAATAACTCGAATGCTTCAAAAAGTTCGTCGTAAGAGTTACTTACTTGGCTTTCGACGTCCCTATCGTCTAATGAACTCCGGGCCATGAGCGCGAGGTTATTTTGATTCATGAAATCTTCATCAGGATCTTTGTCGCTCCATATTGCAACTAAAACCTCCTTGGGTTTAATCCGACAATTCTTAGCAAAGTAGCCTGGTTTACCACATAATCGACAAGTGTTGTCGAATTTCTTAGATTCGCCCTTTTGGATGTCCTGCTTCCTCCGGTTTAATAAGTGTTGGAACTTATTAATATTCTTGGCATAATATGCCGATTCTTCATCGCTTTCGTCCACCGGGATTTCTTCCTTTCTAGATCTCGACATCTTAACCTTCATGGCTATTAATTTTTCCTTCGGTTTTGGTTTGGCATTCCGAGATTTTAGAACGATCTCGTAGTTGATAAGAGAGCCAACGAGAGCACTAAAATCAAGATCATTTAAATCTTTAAATTCCATTATTGTCGTCACCGTACCGTCCCATTCTCGAGGTAGTGATCAGAGAATTTTCTTTACTTTCTCACTACTCGAAAGTGGTTTTACGAAACATGCTAATCCATTTGTGATGACCAAGAATCGGTCGAGCATTATAGTGATGGATTTATCGTCCTTTATTTGGAATAATTCATAATCGTGAAGGAGCATGTTTATCTTCGTCTCCTTGACTTGAGACGTACCTTCGTGTGTTACCTCAAGCATTTTCCAAATTTCTTTGGCACTATCACACGATGATATCCAGTTGTGTTCTTCCGGATTTAAGGCACAATAGAGAAGTTGCGTTGCGTTACAGTTGTAGTGGTCATTTTTTCAATTGGAATCGTCATATTCTTCGAAAGTTTTGAGCGTACCGTTGAAATTCATTGGAATTTTTGGACCAAGACAAATCACATTCAAAAGCTCGATGTCATAAGCTCGAATAAATATCGGCATCTTTTTCTTCCAAGTCATGAAGTTCGATCCATCAAAGAATAGAGGTCGGTTTAGCGCAAGACCTTCGACTGGAGAAAATTTGAGAGCCATTGGATATATTCTCCTCGGATGTAAAGCCGCTTATAGGAGTACCGCTCCGATACCAATTGTTGGAGCAATATCGGTATATGCGACGTTTGTGCGAAAGCGAATTTAAAGTGCGGAAAATAAATGGCACAAGGATTTATAGAGGTTCGGCCAAACGTGCCTACGTCCTCTCTCGATGTATCTTTTTCAATAGGCTAAAGATCAAAACCTCTGCACCTCTCTTCTATCGGTCGAGGGATTACCGTTACAAGCTCGTCTTCTATCGGTCCGAGTAAAACCGTTTTCCTTTTCTATTGGACAAGGAATCAACCACTCTAGATTTCTATTGGTACTAGATAAACCTCGCTAAGATAGCGATTGCGATTCTAACAATGCCGGATCCTTGATCCTAATAACACCGAATCCAATCGTATCTTTTCTTTTTCTCACTCGTGTATGATTTTATGTATAACACTCAATCACTCTAATTTAAGAACAACAACTATAATGTTTACAATGATATCTCAAGTATATATGAATTGCTCAATGTTGTTGTGTGGAATGATACCAACTCATTTGGTATTTATAGCCTTCTTCTACAAACTAGCCATTACTGCCAGTTGATTATTAGCGTGCTCTAGGCTGACTTCCTTAGCGTGCGCTATCGCATGTATTTAGCCTTAGCATACATTATGTACTGTTACGTACGTTAAAGTCTTTCCATTTTCAATCCAGTGGCTATAGTCTCTGACTGTTAGCATGCGCTAACACTTCCATTGTAGCGTGCGCTAATCATGCATCATTGCATGCGTCATATATCCGTTTGTACTTTTTGACTTTGTAGCAGATTCTCCCCAATAGATTGATTGACTTGATTCAAACTTGATGTTTAGCATGCGCTAAGAATCACTTATTGCGTACGCTAAGATGACTTCAGTACATACGTCATTATGTGTTTGAATCTCTTCACAACGGTAATATTGGCTCGATAGCGTGCGTTAATAAACACGGTGTAGCGTGCGCTATCCTCATCAGGTGACTTCACTATAGGTTACTTCAAACTTGTCTGATCTGCAGCCGGGACCCGTTAGCATGTGCTAACTTGTATGTCTAGCGTGCGCTAGCTTTGTATTTTGTCCAGCTTTTTGCATCTTCAATTCCTTCGTCGTTTTGCTTCGCCTCTTTGTTGTTTTGTTTTGTTTAGCAACTTAATCATCCAAACACTATTTATTAATATGTGGAATAAATATTCCAGCACTTGCTGTACTTCTCCTGGTTGATAAATATTCTTGTAGGCAATTACTTAACCTGCAATCCTAAGAAATAACTCTCATTTCAAATTTACTTTGGATGAGATGAGAGAAACTTTGACATAAAGCAAGGTTAGTAGAACTAAATATAATATCATCGACATATATTTACACCATTAACATGTCATCTCCTTCATATATCTTAAATAGAGTCTAGTCCACAACACCTTTCACAAATCTATTTTTAATAAGGTATAGGGACAGGGTTTCAAACCAAGCTCTAGGTGCTTGCTTAAGTTCCGTAGTCTGTACACTAGGTCTCCACCTTCAGTGTTGATAAACCCTGGTGGTTGTTCAACATATACTTCTTCGGCAAGGTCTCCATTATGGAATGCACTTTTGACGTCCATTTGATATACTATAAAGCTCTTATGTGTGGCAAATGCTAGAAATATCGTGATGGCTTCTAGTCTGGCTACAGGGGCAAACGTCTCATCATAATGCATTCTTCCTGTCTGTAGCCTTGTGCGACTAGATGGCATTTGTTTCTAATAACAAGTCCATTCTCATCTTTCTTGTTTCTATATACCCATTTGGTTTCAATTATAGCTTGATGTTCTGGCCTGGGTACTAGATACCATACATTATTTCTTTCGAAACTATTAAGCTCTTCTTCCATAGAAGTGATCCATTGATAATTATTCAAAGCTTCATTTGTCGAAACAGGTTTGGATTGGGCTAAGAATACAACTAGGGTGTACATATCTAGTCTCCGAAGTTCAACTTGAGATTTCCATACAGGTACAATTCCTTATGTACTCTGTATTCTTCTACGGGTAGATACACCAGCATCAATATCACCTATAATTAACTCTTGTGGATGATGTCTCAACCATCTCCTGTCAGGTTCTAATTCGACATCCCATACTGTATCTTATGGTGCTGTAGTCTCGGCTTCATCTTGTACAGCATCGGCTTTGACTATTTCTGATCTTACAGCTGTGGCATTGATTTCTAAGTCTACGACACGCTCTATTGATGTTTGAAGGTCATCAATGGAGAGTGTTCGGATATTCTAGGTTAAGTCTTCTACTCTTATAGGATAAAAGTGAGGTTCATCAAACACTACATGGACAGATTCCTCTATTATCAACTTTCTTTTGTTAAAGATCCTGAAAGCTTTGATGACAGAGGAGTATCCTACAAATATCCCTTCATCTGATTTTTCGTCAAAGGTCTTGAGTTGATCTTTTCCATTATTCAGAACATAACACCTGCATCCAAAGTGATAGGACGACGAATGTACGCTCCCTAAAAACCCGGTTTAAAAAAGGACCAATATAAGCCGGCGTACCGATCTCTGAGTAAAGGAAGGTTTTCTTAGACTAATGAAGTCCGACCTATGTCCTCAGACAAGAGGATGCCGACCTCATAGGGCTCTCCGATCTATAACCTCAGATAAAAGGGTGCCGACCTCGGAGGCCTCGCTGACCTGTTACCTCTGCTAAGAGAAGGCCGACCTCGAAGGCCTCGCCGACCTACGGATTTGGATAAGAGCGTCCCGACCTAAGTGATCCTTTATAATATGAGCCGACCTACTAAGTCATTACCGGGGTCGGGAATCGCCGGGCTCATGAAGGTCGAACTCTCGGGAAAGGAGATCTCGACTCACCTGACAGAATCTTAGAGATTCGGGACTGAAAGCCCATACTCTTCAATCCCGAAAATCTGGGGATGGAAAATCGCAGCCTGAATCCCTGGATATCCGGGATCTTCCCTAAAAATCAGGGAAGATCTTAAAGGATAGGCGGCTCTCCCTTCTATAAAAGGAGGAGGTGGGCTTTCCTTCAAAGGCCAGGCATTCTGAGATTACAGCATATTTTAGAGAGAGAAAAGGCAATACTTCATACATTTGGGTTTTCTTAGATAAACTCCTGAGATTAACCCGGTTCTTGGTGGCCGATCATCTCGGTTACATCAAGTGGCACCGTCTGTGGAAAGTGTGACATCGAGTCACTTTGAGCTGAGACGTGAGGTCAGTAATGGCAGAAGAAATGAACCAGAAGAAAATAGGGGAGTTGATACCCCGAAATTTAGAAGAGGAACTAGCAGCTGCGGGCGGAGAATCGACTCTGGAAAAAACACCCGTCACCCCGGTAGAAGAACCTGCACCCAGCACAATCACACTGATGAAGGAAGCCTTAGCCGACATAATCGCCAGTGCGATCCAGAAGAGTCGAAAGGTCGAAAAGCAAAGAATACCACGAAAAATAATACCCATCCTTTCGGATGGGCTGGAGGAAATTTATCAGCAGGAAGAGCATGGCGAGAGTTATCCAAGAATATGGGAATGATCTAGACAGGAAAAAATGCTGGATCCCTTAATATCCAGTATGCAAGACGAGCTAGAGGACTTGCGACAGAGGGTTGCGGGGAAGGACACGGAGAGTCATCCAGGCCATCCCTTCTCGGAAGGCATACTGTAGGCCGAACTCCCATATGGGTTTAGGGCTGTCACCTTCACCTACGATGGACTCTCAGATCCTACCCGACATTTGTACCGATTCGAAAACATGGTTGTACTACACCGATATTCGGATGCTGTGAGTTGCAGAGCATTCCTGGCTACGCTGACAGAGTCAGCTCAGGATTAGTTCCACCAGATACCCCCTGGGTCAATCACCAGCTTCAAAACTTTCAGTTCAACGTTCTTGACTCACTTTGCAAGCGCCAGGGCACACCAAAAGACCTTCATGTCCTTGTTCAGCATCAAGCAGTACTCCGGAGAAGCGCTGTGAGCTTATGTGACCCGATTTACAAAGGCATGTTTGGAGGTACCCTCGTCGTCTGAAGAGGTAAAGACCAGTGCCTTGACGCAGGGACTAAGGCCTGGACTGCTACGCACCTCATTGGCTAAAAAACCGGCCAGAACATATGACAAGGTCTTAGCCCGATGTTCAAAATACATTAATGTCGAAGAAACCGAGAAGGATATAGAGGAATTACAAGAAAAGCCCGAAGATGGGAAAAGAGGATCTAGCAGATTGGTACGGCGCGAGGAATATACCTTTCAAGGAAATTTGCCTCGGGAGGAAATGCCGTGTGGAAAGATAGACCAGAACACAGACCGAAGGAAGAGCGATACCGTTCTAAGGCGACCAATATTTGGCCAATGCAGCCCATTAACGATGAGGAGAGCGCAGGTTTTGGAAGCAGTTGAAGGTAAGATGAATAGGGTTATCGAGTGGCCTGCATCTCGTTCTAATGGGCCCACCCAGATGAAATCCGAGCTTTATTGTCGATTCCACAATGATTATGGGCATAAAACAGATGAGTGCAAGCACCTTAAAGACGAGATCGAGAGGCTGGTCCGAGCGGAACATCTAATGGAGTTCACATATCACTAGAGTAATGGAGGCCGGAGGCAACCACCCAGGCCCCAAGGGGGGGTGGGGATGAAAAGAGAAGCCCCTCGGGGACCCGCTGCTCCCCCAGCTAAGAAAGGAGTGATCCACATGATATCAGGAGGACCAACCAACGGCAATTCTAATCAGGCCAGGGGAAGTGGAGGATGTGCATGGACTTCCGAAACCTAAATAAAGCATGTCCAAAGGATCACTACCTGTTACCCCGCATAGATCAGCTGGTGGACTCAACCTCGGGGTGCGAGTTGCTCAGTATGATGGATCCTTCTCAGGGATATCATCAGATTCCCCTCGCACCCGAGGACAGAAAGAGGGTTAGCTTTGTGGTATCAAAAGGAACTTTTTGTTATGAACGCATGCCTTTCGGGTTAAAAAATGCAGGAGCCATATATCAAAGGATGGTTGACAGAATCTTTAGATCCCAAATCGGCAGAAACATGGAAGTGTACGTGGATGATATGATAGTAAAAAGCGTAAAGGCAGGAGAGCATATTAGAGATCTAGAGGAAACGTTCGAAAACCTGCGCACGTACGGATTTGAAGCTCAACCCATCAAAGTGTTCTTTTGGGGTGAAATCGGGAAAATTTATGGGATATGTAGTCACAGAGCAAGGAATCGAGGTCAACCCGGAAAAGGTCAAAGCAGTGCTGCAAATGAATACTCCAAAAAATATCAAGGATATCCAGATACTAACAGGAAGAATAGTGGGGCTGATCCGGTTCATATCACGCTCAGCCGAGAAGGGATTCCCATTTTTTAAGCTCTTAAGAAAAAGGAACAAGTTCGAATGGACTCCCGAAGTGCAAACAGCATTCGGAAAATTAAAAGAATATTTGGCCGAGCTGCCTCTGCTCACCAAACCAGTACCAGGAGAAGAGCACATACTCTACTTATCCTTGGGAGAG
This sequence comes from Orobanche coerulescens, assembly GCA_033398695.1. Classification (NCBI taxonomy): domain Eukaryota; kingdom Viridiplantae; phylum Streptophyta; class Magnoliopsida; order Lamiales; family Orobanchaceae; genus Orobanche; species Orobanche coerulescens. Next base: position 193,805,828 of record CM065807.1, on the reverse strand, counting down.
GGGGCGGTTAGCTCGGTCTTGTTAAGAGAAGAAATGAGTAAGCAAAAGCCCATTTATTATACAAGCTGAATTTTGCAAGGAGCAGAACGGAATTACTCCGAGCTAGAGAAGGGAGCACTGGCGTTAGTAATTACAGCCCGGCGATTGAGGCCGTATTTCCTAGCCCACCGAAAAAAGCTGCGAACCAACTTGCCCTTAAGAGAAATATTAGGGCGACCTAATGCGTCAGGTCGCCTGGTGAGGTGGGCGGTAGAGATGGGGGAATACGACATGGAGTATGAGCCGAGAACGGAAATTAAAGCTCAGGCCCTAGCGGACTTCATCCAAGAGGGGGGCATGCCATTGCCGCCAGAGGGACAGTGGCTACTACATGTGGATGTATCGGCAACAACCAGTGGCTCGGGGGTAGGGATAGTCCTTACTACTCCGAAGGGCGAGCAAATAGAGTATGACATAAAATTCGATTTCAAAGCATCTAACAACGAGACTGAGTATGAAGCCCTGGTTAAGGGAATGCAGCTGGGGATAGACTTGGGCGCACGACGACTCATTGCTTATTCTGATTCTCAGCTGGTCACGCAGCAGGTAGGAGGAAAATTTGAGATAAATGAGGATCGGATGAAGAAGTATGTTGAGGAAGTGAAAGAGGCTGCCAAAAAACTAGGGGAATGGAATTTGATCCATATCCCTAGGGCGGAAAATGTAAAAGCTGATTACTTAGCAAAAATGGGAAGCTCTTTAGTGGATTGTCGCTCACAGACAGAAATGATTTTGGGAGCGTCCCGGAGTAGCATCGTGAAACAGGTGATGGAGGTGAACGAGATTGTGGACTGGCGAACTCCTTTGTTGGCATACCTAAGAAGGGCAGTACTACCCAATGAAAGGTAAGAGGGAATGAAAATTGTACGAAGAGCAGCGAGGTTATTTTGCATTAACGATGAATTATACAAGAGATCCTACCTCGGTCCATACTTGTGGTGCGTTTTTGAAGAAGAAAGGTGGGGTATACTGGAAGAAATCCATGAAGGGTGCTGCGGTGATCATACCAAAGGAAGGGCGCTAATTAGCAAAACACTAAGAGCTAGTTTTTTCTGGCCGACCATGAGCAAGAAAGCAGTGGAGATGATTAAGCAGTGCCAAAAATGTCAGATGCACGCACCCTTAATTCACATCCCAGCTGAAGATATGATTACCATGGGAGCACCCTGTCCTTTCGCTAAATGAGGAATCGATATCATGGGGCAGTTTACACCAGGCTCGGGAGGAAGTTTTTAGTAGTAGCCATAGACTACTTCAGCAGGTGGGTAGAGGCCGAGCCCGTGGCCACCATAACCGAGCAAAGAATCATAAGTTTTCTATTTAACAACATTTGCTGCAGGTACGGAGCGCCCCAGATACTTATCTCAGACAATGGAACTCAATTCAATGAGAAAAGAACCCAGTCCTGGTGAGGGGATGCACATCAAGCAAAGGTTCGCTGCGGTTGCTCATCCGCAGACTAATGGGCAAGTGGAGGTAACTAACAGACCAATCTTGCAAGGGATCAAAACCCCACTACACCATAAGTGTTCATATGCAACGCTTCCTATTGTTGCATTATGCCCCATTTTCTGTTGCCTTAGGCCAGAAATTGATATATGCAACACTTTGTGGGTGTTGCATCTGATCGCGTGGCATTTGACCTCTAATCCAACACTTTTCCTTTCTAATGCAACAGAGGGAAAGTATTGCATTATGTACATAGTGCAACAGAAAACAAAATATATGCAACAGAAAATAATGTTGGCTTAGAGGAGAATACAGTTCAGAAAAGTGGGGCCCAAACTAATGACACATCAGCAGTGGCCCATTTGGCCACGTCAGCTCCAGGTCCCACTTCATCCATGTCAGTGGTGGGCCCTTTTGCCATGTCAGCAGTGGGCCCTTTTGCCACGTCAGCAGTGAATCCCACTTCATCCACGTCACTAGTGGGTCCCACTAGACATAATGCAACACTATCCAACAGTAATATGGTTGTTATATGCAACACTAATTTGAGAATATGCAACACTAATCGGAGAATATGCAACAATAACTGAAAGATAAATGCAATACTTTAAATAAAAATTTCGCAATAACTATATCATACGTACATCATTCCATACAAATAAAATACCATATCCAATATTCACACCCTGCCATTCAGTACCAAATACCAACATCCCAACAAACAGTCGACACAAAATACCAACTCCAACTACTATCCAACAAATCTTATACTAACAATTCGACACGCAACACCCTCAACGCTAAGTAAGCATTTACGGATCCAGGAGGTGCTCCATTGGTTGCCTGTTGAAACACTTTTTACTGCATGTTGGTTTTAAAGCTGGTACACGGTATGAACTTGTCACTTCCTTCTCATTTTCAGTTCCAGCGTTCCTTGGTTCTTTCCCAGCTGCAGCTGCATTCGCTCGCAAACAGGTTCTCGGTCCGTGTGTAAACTTCTTTTTCTTAGCATCTTTGGCTCTCTACAAAACAAAATTTAAGTTTCACATTAGTGCGATTCATAAAATTCGTATGCATAAAGCCAAACAGTAAGCAATTAATATTCTATTTTTATATAAAACATATGCAAAAAGTACCTTTTTAAAAAAAAAATTATTTTTTGTATTTTCAACCAGCACCTATCCAATTCATTATGCTACACCCCAAAATATCAAAATCCAATATACATCTCAACCCCAACAATATAAAATTATTACAATATAACAGACTGATAGACTTCTATAACAGAACATATAACAGACCACTATAAGTAAACACAGGAAAATTACAAGTATGATTATTTGTATGCTTTCGGATTTGCATGTACAAAGAGTTGCATGCACTTGTGCAAAGCAGTACTATCAGCAGCAATTAAGTGTACAAGCAATTTGCTAACATAAAGATTAGAAAGAAGCTGCTAGGTTCATTTCCACACTGGCAGGAAACTTAAATTTTTAACAAATAACTTACAATAATTGAAGAAATGAAATGATGCGCTGTCAGATAAGACAGAATGAGAAGAACAAAGCTGTGCAGAATGAGAAGAAATACAGAATGTGTTGACATAACTTCTATCAGAGATGATACAATATTGGGTATATCATGAGAAGAAATACAGAATGCTAACTCTTTATCTTACCTGATCTTCCCATCCAGATGACATGTTGACAATTATCCCATGCTTGTTCTCAATCATAACCGGAAGGAAGTGTCGCAGTATATTTGTTGTGCCCTTGGAAGCTAATATGCATTAGTATACATGGTTTGACATAAAGACTGCAAAATCAAAACCTCCTAATGAATAAATCTTAACTCAAATACAAACCAGCACTTGTAAAGATACAAAATAAATGTCGTACTAAACCATTTACATATGCAGTGACAGTACAGTGGAAGAAGAAGAAGAAGAAGAATAAGAAGAAGAAGAAGAAGAAGAATAAGAAGAAGAAGAAGAAGAAGAAAGGAGTTTTTGTTAGCATAATCATCAGGGATGCTGTCACAATTACACCATCAAACAGTCGAAATATTTTGTTCCCAATTTAGAGAAAAAAAGAAAGCAAGAAAGTTCTTCTTTATCAAGGTTGTTTTAACCTCTGACTAGCATTTAAAATTTCTTGCATCAGTGCATGTGTGGCATAAACCATTTGAAACTACAAGGTTTTGCTGCAAGACAAAGCAATTCTGATCATCATTTGAAGAATACGCTTGCAAGGAAGTATGTCTAAACCACATAATCGAGATTGAGAGAGTGTTCTCAATCCATCGAATATGTTGAAGAGAATAATGAAGACATCTTTCAAGGACATAAGGATAGTAAAATCTAGGAAATATGGTAGGTTTTATCCAATTACCCTAATGATCCATTTAGATAATCACAAAGCTGTGCAGAATGAGTTATGTCTTCTCATGATATACCCAATATTGTATCATTCTGTAAGTTATGAGAAGAACAAATCTGTGCAGAATGAGTTAGCATTCTGTATTTCTTCTAATGATTAACTTCCTGCCATAAGACTAAAAACCAGGGAAATGAAACGATGCGCTGTCAGATAAGACCAAAACTGAAAGAAGATATAACTTTGTTAGTTTTAATGTACCTCTGGGACTAACTGATAAACAGAGTTCAACTAAAATTTCACATACATGGTAAAGGACTAAATACCGAGGGAGAAACAATATTGGAGAGGGAACATATGCATGCAATGCACCCTTGAGCCTTCCCCTAGATAGAAAGAAGAACAAATAAGTTGGTAAAATAACAAAGTAGCATATTAAAAATGAGATGAAGTAAATAATATACTAAAACAAATGTAACTAATAAAGTTATACTTGCCCAAGGCAACAACAAAACGACAAAAGAAGGGGTTCAACTCGCCCCACTTGATGTCTCCTCCAGCCCTGTATGCTTATTCCATGCTAACAATGCATTGTATGTAGTACTTTTTTTACCTTCGTTCTTGCTGCTAAACAATATATGTCAGCAACATCAGCCTGCTTGTGGTGCGTAGGATAAGCCACTTGTCCATAGAGATCATAATGATGAATCAGCTTGAAATTTGATCTGGTTTAGGACTCATCAATTGCAGAAAGTAATAAAAGGATACATAACAAGTCATCATAAACATATTCGAAGGGTGAGGCAACCAGATTATAAATAGTTCAAACGTATTTTACATAGTTCATAGTGCACAATTATTTAAACAATTCTCTAATAAAACACACCATCAGTTCCACAAATCTCATCTCAGAACAATTCGCACAAACAACAGAAAGTAGAACAAAGAAGTCATCTGCTTTTATTAACATAAGAGCAGTTTACACAAAAATTATTCTTACTACAAATTCTACTGCTAAACAAGAAGAGGAATCAGTGAGCTCCATCCCCGAATTGAAGTTTCTGCCCGATTTTCATCGGATATCTCAAAAAAATCTTTTAGACCGGCCATTCGCAATCCTCTCCGACACCTAAATTGTTCTCCAACAAGGTAAACCTCAACAGATGAAATCAACATCAAACATCAACTACATTCTTTCAAATCACATAAAACATATTAAAACAAACATCAAACACCAACTCCATTCCTTCAAGTCACATAAAACAGATTTAATCATCAAAACAGATTAAATCGAACATCAACTAAACAATAGGTATTTTTCAACTGGTCAAGAACTTAAAATAAACAAAATATATTAAATTCTCAACAAATCTATAGGCTTATTCTTATTATAGTCAATATAATCCTAAAATATTTGTTACAAATAACATAAAATCCCAAGTCTTAAAACCCTAAATCAGAGAAAACATTTATTCAAATAAATTTTGAAGATATAACATACACTGATCCATGTATTCTCCATGTATAGACACATTAACAAAAATCAAAGACCAGCCCTAAAATTCATGACTGAAAAAAAAAGTATAAATTATATAGGTTATTATCCATATAAGCAAACCTCGGTATTATCACAGTTTTGTTGAAGCAGTGGGGAAACCAAGCATCAACACTAATCGCGCGCCGCCAAGAATCGCGGCTGGAATTGCCCAGAAATAAAAAGTGAAAAAGAAACTAAGCGGCTCCGAATTTCAAATCGCGAGACCCAATCTAGTCCGAGAAATACAGAAAAGAAGTACAGAGGGTCGGAAATTAGAATTTGGTCACCAGTACTGCGGCTGTGGTCTATGCTTCTGCGAGGGTCGAGGTCAAAGGACAAGGAGCGGGCGGAGTGGCGTGGAGCGGCGGATGGATTGAGGGCGGCCCGGCGTGGAGCGGTGGAATCGTGGATGGGCTGAGAGGAGGCGAAGTGGTGTCAAAATGAGGAGGATACCGATTCTGCTTATGTGATTCATTTAGGTCGGTCAGGACTTGGGTTAGGTAGGTTTAAGGTGCGCTTTGCTTCGCTTTTTTCTGATTACCTTTAGCTAAGAAAATCAGGATGTATAATCAGGATGTATAAGAGCAACATGATCATTGCATGCAATGCAGTTCCCTAGAGCAGATAACCTATCCTCAATTCGCTGAATAATAACTGCATCAGGTATGTTGTTCCTCAGATGTTGAAGCTCTATAGTAGCATACACAGAAATAAATCTCAGAAAACCAGAAAACAAACAAAATGTAACATTCCTTGCTCTTAAGACCAAGATCAACATTATATTGACATTGCTAGCATATTCTATCCTACGGAGAATTAATCAAATCTGACCAGCAGTGAAGAATCTAATTTAAAATCATAAATGACAGAGCAGACATGAAGAATCTAAGAGAGTTAGCGACCAATTGCAGTTGCTGTCACAAATGCCGTTGCAATTCCAGATAATCATAACAACTCAATATGCAAGCCAGTCTCATTTAAAAATTCACGATCTTGACTAACCAAGCTAAGTATATTCTTGCTCAACAAAGAACTCAAATCGATGCCAATTATAGCTTATAATCACAGAGAAGTCATCTAACTTTACCAATATTTCTGAACATGTGCCATATACTGACACTAACCAGAAAGCAGGGTAGATGAATAGTTATATTTATATATGAGATTGATCAGAGAGATCTTATTTATTAACCTAAATAAGGCTAGTAACATGTCCATTTCCCAAGCTCGTACCCTCATAAAACTAAACTGGCAAAGTTACATCAACTCCCCTGTTTAGCAGCATACTACAATTCCCCTAGAATCCAAAGTGAGAATGAACAAGCATAACACTTAATCTCGACGAGATCTCATCTTCTTCTTAACTCCAATAATTGACACTTCCGGGTTTATGGGTTCAATAGCAAATTAAAAGTTGAAATATATGTAACACATCCACATGTACATAAGTTCTGGGATCACCTTGATCAGTAGTATTGTGAGGCAAAAGCAGTCCATTTTTATTTCCTGGCAATGAAGTGCTTATGGGAAAGGGAAATAAAGCATCAGTCGAGAAAATCAAGAAGCACCACATAAAGTAAAGCCACCGAAAACAGAAAAAAAAAACAAGAAGCTCACCAGCACAGAGGCGCCCAATGATTCTAGTGCCGGCAATGGAGGTTTTTGTTGGTAAAATCTGCGTCAGTTGTTATAAAACAACAAATAGTTTTCCCTCAGCAGAACCTTTGTGCGGAAACAAGTTTGTATGAACACACAGAAAGAACACCCCAATCAGACACAAAATATACTGAAAATAAAATACACCAGTATTTAACGTGGAAAACCCTCTAACACCGAGGGAAAAACCACGGGGCAAACTCCGAAAAATATTCCACTATATCAAAGAATAATTATAATATTCTTTCCTCTCTTGAAACCCTCAAAAGATACAATATAGTGTTTTCCGTGAGACCCAGTCCTATCTAAATATTGCCAACTAGCAATATTAAAGGAATAATAGAAATGATATCTACCCAAGTGTATTTTTCCCACACTCTCAGGACTTACTCACACTCTATTTTTCTCTCACTATATTTTTCTCTTGTTGTGCCACTGCCTTTGATTCACTAGGAATAAATTCACCAAATGAGCCGTGACATCTATTTATAGCAAACCATTACGTGTGAATTGACAAGTTTCATTCCAACTTTTCTTCTTCTTCCTTGGTTGCTTTGACTTGGCTTGGCAATTCCAATTTGCCTTTGAATTTTTCTTATGTTGATAGCCACATTCATTGACCATAATTGGCTGGACACCAACAAATTCCCCCTCCAGTCAATTAGAATCTATCCCCGAATCAGTTCTGGAGAGAACAATTCTCCCCCTCAAGTAGAAGTCATACTTGAACCATCTTTGTCCATCCACGTCTACATCGATAGACATAATTCTCAAAATCAAGAATTATCATGCTCTACAAAAGAACATATGCCAACACTGCTTACACCAACAGTTTTAACCACTGGAATTACACCAGCCAACTCAGCTTCAAATGTGCTGCCACCAAACATCAAGTCTTAAACACTAAAATACAGATACATGACTGCTATAGAAGCAGTGATAAAAATGATACCTGTAGAAGCTTTCAGATCCCCCAATTGCAACAAGACAATACGCATTGGTGAGCTTGGAGAAAACCACAATCTCCGCGTTATTTTTGAACGGCAATCCTATCCAAACGATTAAACCCCAGTGATATCTTTATATCCATGTATCGAGAAAGACAACAATCTGAGCATAAGTACTAGTTACACGCATGATGTGCTTACTTGTCGCCATGGTGAAAGGAAAAGGCTGGAACAGACACAATGAGACCTGCATAAATTAAATTAATAAATAAAACTGATCTAAAATTGCTGGTCCAAAATAAAAATTGAGGAAAGCTGACAATTAGTCGCGATGCCGGACTACCGGAGATGGGAAGAACCACCGCCAGCCAGAGAAATGAGAACAAGTAAAACCTAATCGGGGGAAGGAGAAGGACAAACGCGGAAGTTTTAACCCTTTTTTATTTCGTCGAGTTTTTGAGGTCAGGTTTTGGATAAAAATCTGGTTGCTGGGTCGGGTTAAAAAATCATTTTTGGGTTGAGTTGAAACCCAATTATGGTCAAAATAGAAAAAATAATTTCCTTCTTGGCAATGGCTTGCATGAAAGCATCTTCTTTGACTATGTAATATGCATGCGCATACATGAAATGTGTGGCATATTCAATTACATGTTCGTCATGTTACATAGGGATAGAAAAATACCCGGTCAAAATGGCTATTTTTTTTTCAAAAAAAAAAGGTGTCATATTGCAACACTTTTAAGTTCACGTATAATCCAACACTTTAGGTTGGTGTTGCATTAATGTCTTTTACAACAGTGCATTCAGGTCTAATGCAACACTAATTGAGTAGTATTGCAAAAGACCAAAGAGCAGAGGGCTATTGTAATACTTTTTCTTGCAACACTGGGAATATGCGTTGCATATGAGCACTTATGGCGTAGTGCCCGCTTAGACAAAGCTGGAGGAGGATGGGTGGATGAGCTTAGCTCGGTACTATGGCCATATAGGACCACACCTAGATCGTCAATAGGGGAAACACCCTTCAGTATGGTATACAGGTCCGAAGCCATCATCCCGATAGAAGTCGGATAAATGTCCCATCGGGTTCGATGGTTCAACGAGGAGGAAAACGAGGAAATAATGAAGGAGGCGGTGGACACCATAGAAGAAAGAAGAGAAGCAGCCGCAGCACGAATGGAAATATACAAAAGCCTGACAAAAGCAGCTCACGACAAAAGAGTCAGGAAGAGATAGTTCCAAGTCGGTGATTTGGTGCTTAGGCGGGCTGATGCCCTCAGAAAAATAGGAAAACTGGAGCCGAACTGGGAGAGCCCTTACAAGGTAATCCGAATTTATGCATGGGGAGTCTATGAGCTCGAGGATATGGAAGGGCACCCCATCAAAAGACCTTGTAACATATGTTACTTAAAAAAATATTTTGTATGAAGGGGTGTGGAGAAAAGCTTGTGATGTTTTAATAAAAGTCTATTACAAAAAATCTCTGAATGTGTTGATCAAGTAAAACTAGAAATGACATCTGATCAGGTGAAATGCCTTCAGATCCTAGTAAGGGTGAACCGCCCTGTGACATCTGATCAGGTGAAATGCCTTCAGATCCGAGTAAGGGTGAACCGCCCTGTGACATCTGATCAGGTGAAATGCCTTCAGATCCGAGTAAGGGTGAACCGCCCTGTGACATCTGATCAGGTGAAATGCCTTCAGATACGAGTAAGGGTGAACCGCCCTGTGACGTCTGATCAGGTGAAATGCCTTCATATCAGAGTAGGGGTGAATCACCCTGTGACGTCTGATCAGGTGAAATGCCTTCAGATCGTAGTAGGGGTGAACCGCCCTGTGACATCTGATCAGGTGAAATGCCTTCAGATCCGAGTAAGGGTGAACCGCCCTGTGACATCTGATCAGGTGAAATGCCTTCAAATCCGAGTAAGGGTGAACCGCCCTGTGACATCTAATCAGGTGAAATGCCTTCAGGTCTGAGTAAGGGTGAACCGCCCTGTGACATCTGATCAGGTGAAATGCCTTGAGATCCGTTCAAAGGTGAATCGCCCTTCAAATCTATGACTAAGGGAAATACCCTCGATTTCAGGTAGAGGTAAACTGCCTCGATATATAAATAGCGTCAGGCTTAGAGTACGAGATGACCTATAAAAAAAGGGGATCCTGTCCAGACTATATCCCACTCGAGAGAGTTGGAAATATCCGAGGAACCTTAAACTCTCAGAATTTATTCGAAATATCCGACCTGTACTAAAGATCGGTGAAAAGGTTAGGTTGAATCAACCTAAAACCACCAAACCATTACAACTTGTAAGATCGAAGTGGTTGGGTTATATTTAAGATGTGGCAAGATTTAAAATAGTCTGAGCTATACTAGGAAAAGGTCGGGTTATATTTGGAAGTAGTCATATTGATTCAAACAGTTCAGATATATTGAGGTTACAATCGACGCCGAGCCATATTAACTTGAATTTGCAGAAACAAGCTATGTTTTCATAAACAAGTTATGTTAGCAAAGCATATCACTATCGTACAAATCCAAAATATATTCAACACAAAAAGACTTTTCATTAAAAACAGCTGTGCCAGTACAATGAACAAACAAAAAGAATAAATACATAAAACTAATAAAGACTAAGCTACAGGCTCGGAAGATGGAGGGGGCGACGAAGGAGAGGCATCAAGGTCGGTCCCAGTCACCTCTGGATTAGGAGTGCTGGCCTTAACTGGCGATTTATGAGGGATAGAAGGCAGTTCCAAATCCAGGCCAGATTCCATAATTGACTCCCCAAGGGCGTCCTCCCACCAGGATAGCTTAGGAGATTCGTCCACATCCCCAGACCAACCAGAATGGACGGGAGCCCCATCCAATGCAGCATCCCGGTCCAGCTCGCCCATAAAACCCAAAGCAGCTAGTTGCTCGCGAGCGCGAGTTAGAGCAAAATCGAAATATTGCATCGCGGCAGGAGCCAGCTTGACCAGATAAGCGGTAGAATTGTGATATCGGGCTAGGAGGGCAGAACGGTAAGCCCCCAGGAAAGAGTAACCGACGTTACTGGTCAGAAATCGATGTCGGCCATCCATCACTCCGCGCTCATAAGATGATCCCTCAGATCTAGCCTCGGCTAGTTGAGCTTCCAGCTGAGCGACCCTCTCTGATTCTGCTTTAGCTTGAGCTTCGAGTTGGGCGACCTTGTCCAACTCCGCCTTAGCCTGGGCCTCGAGCTGGGCAATCTTCTCGGATTCGGTCTTAGCTTCCGACAACTGAGCCTCGAGCTGGCGCACCTTCTCCGATTCAGCTTGAGACTGGGCCTTCAAAAGTTTCAACTCTTGGTTCAGCAGAACGTTGGCCATCTGAGCCCGTTCCAAAACTGCCTCCCGCTCAGAGCTTTTTTTAAGGGCAACATCTAAGTGATATTCCCTCTCCTGAAGCTGAACAGAGAGATCGGAATTAGCCTCCAAGGCGGACGCCAGATCGGTTGACATCTGGGTAAGCTGGGAGGAGGACGAAGCGCCGATCTTATGATCTTCCGCGAAGGTCACAAAGGTGGCGCAGAACTGCGCAAAAAAGAAGCAAGTCACATCAGGACGTCAAAGGGTAATAATAAACATAAAAGTAGTAAAGAAGGGGAGGAAGGCGAAAAGAGGAATACCTTCCCAAAATACATCATCATGGCATCAAAACGAGGGCCCTCCGTGGCATCTCGTAATGCCTGCTTATCCCTAGCTCGGATCATGGAGCTGAAATATGGAAGAAAATTCTCCCACTCCTTACAACGGAGAAAGGTCTCCATAGCCAGACCAGGGGGACCTGCAGTCTTCGGCCGCTTGAAAACAGGGGAGCTAGGGGAATGGGCCCTCTAGGTGACCTGAAGTTGCCGAGACGAACTTGCAGGGCTCCGCCCAGTGGTCCAGGTAGGAGCCAGGTCGGAGGGGAGAGTCACCTCAGCTTTGGAGCGGGAGGAGAGCTTCCGCTTAGTTTTTGATGAGCCCTCCGCCCTCTCTTTAGGGGGATTCGTCGATTTGGGGACCTTCTACTTCGTCGGTTCAGCCAGCTTGGAGGCATCAGATTGGCAGGTCCGTATGAATCGATCTACGAAAAACAATACAAATGGTCAGTAAGATAGCCAAAAAAACAAAATAACAAAGATTATACTATGGAAAGAGCCGTTAAAACCTACCAATATCAGGGATAGCTGGGTAAGGATTCGAGCTCAGCCCACAATGGAATAGAAGATCATGAAATTGCGTCAGCTGGAAAGCATTGTAAGTAATGTCATTCCATTCCCGAACTTTCTCGACCCACCCAGCTCGGATAGAACTGCGCATGGGAATAGGATCCTGGCTCGGAGTGGCCTGCATCCATTTCGTGGGGAAACCCCAGGAGTCAGCCGTAGGGAGCCGAAGGAAAAAAAAACGCGACCTCCAATCCTTCACATTGGAAGGTAGGTGGGTAAAGAAATGGGCATTGTTTCGGGAAGTTAAGTAAAATGAGCCTTTAAAGCTCTTTAGCCCGAAACAAAAATAGAAAAAATCCAGGTCGGGTTCCTCGTGTCTGTAATGACACAACACGAGAAAACCGACCATATAACGAAAAGAATTGGGAGAAAACTGGTTGAAGGGAAGATTGTATTTAACATAGAGAGAGACAAGGAAGTGATGAAGAGGGAAGCGAAGACCACTGCTCACCTGATCCACGAACCAAGTAATATGACCTGGTGGAGGATGATCAGGGGTGTCACGAGCCTGGAGCGTGACAAATTCCCACCCCGGAGGAAGTCTAAGAAATTTTATAAAACTAGCCAAGGCGGCTGGACTAGTCCTAGATAGAGGATGAGGAGGGAGAACTCGAGTAGCTCCTGCGACCGTTTGATGGGGATCAGCTAAAAGGCCGGTCACAGTTACTTCATCCGTGGGAGGAGGGGAGGGGGGATCTACGATGATCAGAGGAATGCCGGAGGGAAGGTTAGAAGGGATGTCACCCAGCTCGGACCAATCTACATCACCTAGGGGTTCATCTCTAAGACAGAGGGAGAATCCAGCAGCTCGCTCTGACCTACCCCCCGAGTCCCCATCATAAGAGGATAAAACTTCTAAAAAAGAGTCCACGGCCGATTGGCCGGAAAGATTCTAAGAATCCGAGGCAGGCGACATAATAAAAGGAAGAAAAAGGAGGGAGGAGAAAGGAAAATATAGGTAACAAACAAAAAGAAAAAGTAAAGAGGTGTTTAGATAGACATACCCATGAGATTGGGTGGAAGAGCGCCGGAGAAAAATAGTGGAAGCACCACCGGAGGCAGGAAAACCAAGGTCACATGTGTCGCCGGAAAACCCTCGCACTAGTGTTTGGCAAAGAAAAAAGAGCGGAAGTGGCTGAGGGGGTAGAGGATCTCTATTTATAGGGAGGAAGGGCGAAAACCAAGAAGATAACGGGCGATCTGGAGCATTCAATGCCTCCTGTAAAAGAACAGCTTGGATCTGGTACCGCCTCATCCGACCTATAGCAGGTTGACACCTAGACCTGGCCATAGATGCGACGGTTGGGAGGCGAGGAAAGGAAAAGACGTTGATATAAAGGCACACGAAGCTCGAGGAACCTCGTTACCTGGGAACGGGAACCCCAAGGACCACTGTGTCGAGGTCGTCAGATTGTAAACAAATCCTACTCTACTCGGTCTTACAGCTCGACTAGAGTAGGGGGACTGGTTGATAGGACAACGAATGTACTCTCCCTAAAAACACGGTTTAAAAAAGAACCAATATAAGCCGGCGTACCGATCTTTGAGTAAAGGAAGGTTTTCTTAGACTAATGAAGTCCGACCTATGTCCTCAGACAAGAGGATGCCGACCTCAGAGGGCTCTCCGATCTATAACCTCAGATAAGAGGGTGCCGACCTCGGAGGCCCCGCTGACCTGTGACCTCTGCTAAGAGAGGGCCGACCTCGAAGGCCTCGCCTACCTACGGATTTGGATAAGAGCATCCCGACCTAAGTGATCCTTTATAATATGAGCCGACCTACTAAGTCATAACCGGGGTCGAGAATCGCCGGGCTCATGAAGGTCGAACTCTAGGGAAAGGAGATCTCGACTCACCTGATAGAATCCTAGAGATTCGGGGACTGAAAGCCCATACTCTTCAATCCCAGAAATCCGGGGATGGGAAATCGCAGCCTGAATCCCTAGATATCCGGGATCTTCCCTAAGAATCAGGGAAGATCTTAAAGGATAGGCGGCTCTCCCTTTTATAAAAGGAGGAGGGGGGCTTTCCTTCAAAGGCCAGACATAATTCTGAGATTAAAGCATATTTTAGAGAGAGAAAAGGCAATACTTCATACATTCGGGTTTTCTTAGATAAACTCCTGAGATTAACCCGGTTCTTGGTGTCCGATTAGCTCGGTTACATCACAAAGATATGAAAGTACGCAACTAATGGAGTTTTATTATTCCATACCTCATAGGCTATTTTGTTGTGTTGCTTGTTGATGACACAACGGTTTTATGTGTATGATGTTGTATTTCTTGCTTCACCCCATAACCACTGCGGCAACTTGCTTACGACAATCATGGTTCTTGTGGCTTCCTTGAGTGTTCTATTCTTTCGCTCGGCAACACTATTTTGTTGAGGAGTCCGGGCTGCTGAGTATTCATGTTGTATTCCATTGTTCGAACAGTATTTCTCTATAATGCCTTTGTCGGAATGAATGGACACAATACTCAACCCCTTCTCATTCTGTAGCTTTCTCAGGTGCTCTGGCAACTTCATTGAGGTTTCTTTATTCTTGATTAGAAAGATTGTCCAAGCATACCTGGAAAAATCATCAACAATAACAAGAATATTTCTTACCTCCAAAACTTACAAGGTCTACAGGACCGTAGAGATCCGTGTGTAGCATGTCCAGAACCCTGTGGGTGGACAGGTATGATTTGCTTTTCAGGATGGTTTTGACTTGTTTGCCTTTCTGACAGGGTCCACAAATGCTGTCTTTATGGAATGACACATCGAGCAAACCTCTAACCATTCCATATCTGGTGAGTTTGTTGATCGTCTTAAAGTTGATGTGAGACAGCCTCTTATGCCATAGACAGCTTTGATCTGCAGTACCTTTGGGAACAAAACACGGAACAGTGGAGCTCGTAGGCTTCCAGTCAACAATATACATATTACCTAATCTGCTTCATGTGAGGACGATTTCTTTGGTCTTGTTTTATTTCATCCTACAGTGGTCTATGTAGAATTTAATCGAAAATTGTTTGTCACAGAACTTGCTAATACTAAGTAGATTGTACTGTGAGCCTTCAACATAGGCAACATCAATGACTTTGAACTTTCCTACAAACAGGATTCCCTTCCCTCTTGTTCTTCCTTTGGACTTGTCACCGAAACGCACCTTTGGACCGCGACCTTCTACATAATATGATAGCTTGCTGATGTATCCGGAATTTCCACTACTGTTGTTTAATATTATTTTATCTGAGTTATGTTGTACAGCTTGGAATCTGTACAGTATGGGTAAAATAAATGAAGGACTGAGATATCTATATTGGTATAATTGTCGTACTTGGTCGACAATTTCATTTAAGAAGTATATGTATTAAGTATGCCATATGTTCGTATTCCGTATGTTGAGATGTTGGACAAGAATAGCTGAAAATGGCTAAGTATAGGCTGATTAGCACACGCTAATATTCAGGCATAGCGGACGCTATCGTGTAGGTGTAGCGCACGCTATAGGTAAAGAATGGCGCACGCTAGTGCAGAACAGATCAGAGGGAATCTCCATGTGGACCCGGCCACTTTCGGCGCATGTTCAGATAAAGTCAACAGATGTTTGCAATGTAGTACTAGCACACGCTAAATCCTAAAGTTAGCGCACGCTAATGGTAGATCAGACAAAAACGGAATCTTATCCTCGTCAGGTACTTTCGGCCTGTGGACCCGTCTTCGGAGCATTCAGACCAACAAGTCAACTATAACTAGCGTACGCTATGGATGAACACTTGCGTACGCTAATATAGGCATTTACGTATGCTATTTCATGGGCATGATGTACGTAAGTCATTGTACGAAGTAAAACGGTAGCCTCTGGACCTCGTTAGCGCACTCTAACAAAGAAAGTTAGCACACGCGAAAGCATGTAACGTACGCTAAATGAAGATGTTAGCGCACGCTAATAATGTACAATATATATATATATATATATATATATATATATATATATATATATATATATATATGTGTGTGTGTGTGTGTGTGTGTGTAGTTGGGAATTATTCGTCATTTCCATCCATTTCTTCATATGAACTGATAGATAGAGTTCTTAGATAGAAGTTGAGGTCCCAAAACACTGAGAGCTGATGATCTTTAACAAGATTAAGCTAGGAGCATGGATTAAAGTCTTGTTCTTGAAGTTATTGATGATTCTTGGAATGGAGTTGATTGTTCTTCTTCATGGTTCGTCTATACAAGAGGTAATTACTCTTCACTTTGGGATTTCATTTTGGATTGAATATTGATGTTCTTGAGTTGATGATTATCATATAAACAAGTTGATAAGCATGATTATGAGATGTATTACCGGATTATGATGATGTTGTTATTGATATATGGATATTGATATGATTCTTGTGGTTTGAATCACGTTGTTCGTCTTCTTGAGATAAGTTGGTTAATTCTTCTCCTCAGTTTCGGATGTTGATGTTATTGTTGATGATTACTCCCTGTAATGATAGATTATGGAAGTGTTGTTATGGTTCTTGGTGTTCATGATGTTGATATTTAGGAAGAAGATGATATATCAATATATTACTTGGATTATGAGTTGGATGATTGTTTATATGTTAAAGGATATCAGACTTCGTTGTTTTGATAGCTTTGTATATGGTTTCGAATCACTTGGTGTTCTTTAAGGACTTTTGATAAATAGAACATAGCAAGATGATTGTGTTGTTACCCGAAATATTATCCGGAGATGATATTGCTGGAATGGTCGAGTAACAAACAAAATGCGAGAGCACGTCCATGGGGAAATAAATAACACAAGATTTGCCGGGTTTGTTAAGACCGGACTTGAATGCTCTCGCGAGATATTATTAATACGAATACGTTGGAGTACAAATATTAATGTAAGAGTACAGTTACAAAGAATGTAAAAGACCCTAGTTATCTAGCTTCTGAGTGCTGATGATTGCCGGAAGAACTAGAGTTGCTCTGAGTTATTATTCTCGTTTCTGTCGACCGTCTTTCGGTTTAAGAGGTTTCGAGAGTGAGATAGAAATATATCCAAAGTTTATAGCGTAGCCAAGGGAGAGAAGAAGCAGCGAGAAAGCAGACCCTTTTCCAAGTGCAGGATGCCTTCTATTTATAGGAGCTGGGATGTCTTTTTCTGACATGCAATCACCTTTCCTGTATTATAATAAGATGGCGACGGTCTTTTAGCACATGGGCTGGTTGCCTTAAAGTCCGCGGCTGCTGCTGGCAGCCAGCTGTGCGAACCAATGAGAAGACTGCACGTGTCCTGAGTCGCTGTCTCGGGAGGTCCCACTTTGCGCCTTTCGGCGGGTCTGTCGGTAGGTGAGAAGATGGTGACAGGCTGGGGTCAAAGGGCCTTATCCTGCGCCTTTTTCGGATCTGCATGTGGGTCTCTATTCTGAGTTTCGGCCTTCACCGACTTGGCGGATGCTGGCATTATACGGGGCATGAGGCGGTCGTCCTTGGCCGAGTACCCGAGTCGATCGCCAGGTGCCAAGAGACGATCACCTTAGATGTCGATCGCTCAGCACTTGGACTTGATCTGGGATCTCCATTCTATAGGTATGTTTTGGTTCATTTGACTCCGGTTCAGTCGCCTGGTCTTTGTGCCGATCGCCTGTTGAGGTGTATAAATCTCGACACAACAATTGCCCCCGAACTTGCTCCGATGTTGAAGACATGGGGTGAGGTGGTTCACTGGTGATCATTTAAGATAATGACAGGCGACCCAATCGTTTGGCGAGCTATCTTCGCTCTTACTTTGTGATTTTCAATTTTGCATATCCTTCGTGAAAAGCTGATTGTTTCGACTTTGAGGAACCGTGCATGATCGCGGAGTTCGATGGACCGACCTCCATGACCGTGTCTTGTGCGCGAGGGACATTCCACCTGTAGGTTTGTCTCGCAACTCACTTTATTGTGAGGGTACTTCGTTAGGCTGCGCCCACCTCGTATTTAAACGAAGGGCGAGCGGTCTTGGTCTGGAGGAGTCCTTGCATGGGGCGTCGTCGGATTAATCGACTCCGCGTCCGCGGCTTGTTAGCACTTTTCTACCTCGGATCGTCATGTTAGATGGCAATCCTCGACGGTATACGTTGTGACGGGGGTAGGGACGCGTCGCATTGCCCGGGTCCGCCATGTTAGATGATGAACTTTTGAGGGCAGACGAGCGTGTCCACAGATTTGTTTGGAGGGTCCTTCGGCTACGCCCGCCTCATATTTAAACGAATGGCGAGCGATCGCAACCCAAAGGAACCTTGCATGGATGAAGCTGTCGGTTCCATCGACCTCAGGACCATGGCTGCACTCTTTTACCTCGGATCGTCATGTTAGATGGCGACCCTCGACGATATACGTTGTGCTGAGGGAGGTGATCTCGTGCCTAGGCCCATCATGTTGGATGATGAACTTTAGATGGCGAGAGAGTCCTCTATTTTTGGAGATGTTGCTTGATTTTGGCGATCGGATTGGAAGACTGGTGATCGTCGTTCTGACGCCGATCGTGGCATTTGATTTTTTCCGCTCGTGGTTCCGGCTAAGTTACCAGACTGTCCAGCTTGCCCTCCTCGAACAATCTCCAGAGTTTCCTGAGGAGGTCGCGGCATTGATCGGTGTTGTGTTCAGGACTCTTGTGGTAAGCACTCCCTTACCGCCTTCGGCTTGCTTAGCCGCTCGTGCCCTCCGATGGCTTAGAAAATATGAGCCGGAGATAGATTGAGGCTGTGGTAGAGATGGGCTTCCACATCCTCGAAGGTCCTGAAATCTCTGGGTGGTTTGGCGGACGCCTTGCTGGACTTGGCGATCGCCGTCTCTGCCCCCTCGTCTTGGCGAAGGGAGAGCAACCTCCGTCTGGTCAAAAGGTCTGCGGACTTGGCGCGGAAGATCACGTAGGTTGGGGGGATATTCTTCATAAGGTTCCTGAACATGGTCGAAAGACCATTGAATCCCCCAAGGACTGAGTAGAGGGCAATCTCGTCGCTTACAGGCTCGCCGTTGCGGATTATCTCATCCACCCGGTCGATGTAGTCTTCGTCGGACTCCTCTTTCCCCTACCTGATTTTCATCATGCGGTAGGGAACTTCTGGTCGAGCGACCTTGGCGGCGAAGTACAATGTGAAGTCGCTCGCCAGTTGTTCAAAGGAACTGATGGATCGCGGTGGCAGTGAGGTGTACCACCTATAGGCCAGATCGCCCAATGTCAACGGGGACATTCGGCACCTGGTCGCGTCTGATGCCCCGCATCTGGTCATGTAGATCCGGAACTTGCTTAGGTGAGTCTCGAGGTCCGATCTCCCCTCGTACAAAGGTGTTTGAGGAGGCGTGATTCTTGGCTGCACGGGGGCGAGTTCGATCTGGACCGCGAGCGGCTCGCTCGGCCCAGCGATCTCCCTCTTGGCGCCTTTCCCAGTTTTTAGGTGCGCCTTCATGGCGTCGAGCTGGCGTTGCATTGTGGCCATCGTCGTAGCTTGGTCGCTCGTGGTTTGTCTCTCAGAGCGGGAGCCGAGGCGATCGTGTACTGACCTCTTGGCTCCGCGGGAGGTGATGAGATGGTCGCTGCCGATATTGGTTCTTCGGCGAGGGGGAGCTAAGTGGCCGACCTGCCTTTTGGGAGTTGGGTACGCCGAACTCCTGGTGACGGATTAGGGCTCCGTCGTCTCATGGATGGGACCAGAATGCCCCGGTCGCCATGATGGGTGGCTTCCTAGGCGGCTGAAAACGGAACTGTCCTGCCTCGCGAGTGCTTCTGCTCGTGAATCGGGGCTTCCTGACGATCGCTCGACAAGTAACCCCTTAAGCTTACATTTGCCCGCGCGGCGGATGACTGATGGGGCAATAGCAGTCGCACCGCATGCTCTCCGTCGCTCCTGCAGGATGGCCATTGCCTCCTCGATCTATTCTGCTGTTTGGAACTGATCGAGCGAGAGGCTAGGGCCGTCCCTCGGGGGCGGGATCGAGAGTCTCGTGCCACCGCGGTTCTGAGAGTGGCTCTCTTCGCTGTGGTGGCAGACACCATGATCCTGAAGGTTTTTCTTTGAAGAACAGTGAGTGTTTCTTCAAGTATATGCCCCGGAGAACAATGAGTGTTCTTCAAGACGGTCGGAATGAAAATGAAGGTTAAGATCCCCTTCCTCTAGCGCCAATTGTTGTTACCCGAAATATTATCCAGAGATGATATTGCTGGAATGGTCGAGTAACAAACAAAATGCGAGAGCACGTCCGTGGAGAAATAAATAACACAAGATTTTCCTGGTTTGTTAGGCCCGGGCTTGAATGCTCTTGCGAGATATTATTAATACAAATACGTTGGAGTACAAATATTAATGTAAGAGTACAGTTACAAAGAATGTAAAAGACCCTAGTTATCTAGCTTCTGAGTGCTGATGTTTGCCGGAAGAACTAGAGTTGCTCTGAGTTCTTATTCTCGTTTCTGTCGACCGTCTTTCGGTTTAAGAGGTTCGAGAGTGAGAGAGAAAGATGTACGAAGTTTATAGCATAGACAAGGGAGAGAAGAAGCAACGAGAAAGCAGACCCTTTTCCAAGTGCAGGATGCCTTCTATTTATAGGAGCTGGGATGTCTTTTTCTGATGGGCGATCGCCTTTCCTGTATTATAATAAGGTGGCGACCATCTTTTAGCACATGGGCTGATTGCCTTAAAGTCCGCGGCTGCTGCTGGCATCTGTAACACCCCCATAATACGACCGGGAATGTCACATGTCGTAGACCCTTCTCACAAGGATCTACCAGGCTAAACTCCAATAGACTACTCAAAGATTTACCGACCGGGGGTCAATCTAATTACAAAGCAGACCGACTATATCATAAAACAATTCAGAACTAATGACATTCACATCTCCATGACAATAATAAACTTGAATACAGAAACAAATGACAACTCAAATTAATAAATGAAAACTACACACATGCAAGGGTGAATACTCGACCAAAATGAAAACAAAAGAAAAAGACTCTGACACTTATGTGATTAGCACCGTCGTCTTTCATCTCCTTCCAAGCCAATCCCGTGATCGCTCCCGAGCTGCCAAAACCTGAGCGCATAACAGGCACCCACCCCCCAAAAACTTGGGGGTTAGCAAACTGGAATTTTGCTAGTGCAAGTACATAATATACAAGATATACGAACAATAACAACACAAAACTCAACCGCCGCGAAGCCTTAATACAAACCACACATTCCCATAGTCAACACAAAAATAGCATTCGCACACACAAGGTGAAATATAATCACATAGTCATATTCTCTTTACGGAACATAACACCAATGAAACTTTTAACGGGCCCAAGGAGTCAAAAGATCTAGTTTGGAAATCCCCTCTTATAAAGGAAAATCATTTTAATAAGATAATTTGAAAACGTTATTATTGAATCGGGCCGCCCTGGGTTTTTGAAAATCGAATGGGAACACTTTTAGAAAATAACTTCAAAAGCTCTCGGGTCATCGACCCAGCATGTAGAGAACAATTTGCAAGAAAACCATTACAAGGTTATTCGGGGTCCTCGACCCAATTTATAAAACACTAACACAAGCAAAACATTACAACACCTCACGGGGTCCTCGACCCAATACACAGAATAATCATCACAGTACAATCAAGGCACAACCTCTCATTCGACAAATCCTGCTCAAGACCCTCGATTAATTAACCCTCGGAGACCTCGTCAAATATCCTTGGTTAATTAACCCTAATACCAACATTGAAAACAAGTTGAAACAAATTTTCAGAAACACGAACCGCAGTCTATATCAAGACCAACATTTTAAAGCGAGTTTGAAAAACTTTGAATTATGAAAATCGTTCGGTAATGGGGTCTTAGCTATCACTCAAATATCCGTAACCAATAAGCCTGCCAGGCGCCTCCCTTGCACACATGTGCACCGGCGTTCACTCCACTATGTTGGCCGCCCCTTGAACATGTCACCGCGCCGGCGATCACTCTCAAAAGAGCCGCCCCTTGCACGCGCATTAGGTAACACCGGTGTTCACCAAACATATGGAGCCGCACATTGTAGCGTACACCAGGCCGGAGTACACATCCCACACTCAGAGGTTCCCGGATACGACGTCTCTCACAATAAGTATTCACATTGTTACAAACATCAAGTACACAATCAATCGTTGCAACAATTATCAAATCAATACACCAATTCACATAATTTATCCGTCAGTCCCCAACCACACAAATAAACAACAATACGCACGTTATCAATCAAGACTCAACACAATAAGTCTTCGGCAAATCCAACCGACATTACACATATATCCTTATATCGTAACTCAACCGAATACACAAATCTTACTATATTATCTCTATAGATATGATTCGTACTGTAATACCCGGTTGTATTTCATTCATTTTCATTCAGTAATTATCAGTCTGTAATTGTCACTCAGTAATTTTCACTTATTATTAATCACTCGTCATTCATGATTTAGTCATTTGCGCTCACTGTTGGCATGTTGTAACCGTGATCGTCATTTTCATCTCCGTTTATAGATCGAGAAGGGAGTATTATCATTTTCACCGTGTTTGGTAGTCTTGTACTGGGAGTATCATCTTTGGACTTGTTCACTTTCACATTCGTATGATATGTCGGATCATTCACCAGTCGTAGCGAGGAATCGGAGTTATCGAATTGTTCACCTTGTCCAGCATTGAGTTACGGCCGTAAGGATTGTAGGTTACGGCTGTAACAAGGGTTCATTGTTTTCAGGCCATTTTGGACGAATGGGACTTACGGTCGTAAGGTCTTGTAATACGGCCGTAAGTTGAGCAGGTACGGATGTAAGGCTTGGCCAGTTACGGTCGTACGTATCCAGCAGGCTGCCCAGGCATTTTTGGCCGAAGGCGAGTTACGGCCGTAAGAAGGGTAGGATACGGCCGTAAGTGGTATTCGTAAATTTTAGGATTTGTCGGGCAAGGGGGACTTACGGCTGTAAGGGTTGCGGCATACGGCCGTAAGACGAGGAAGGTACGGCCGTAAGGCTTGACCGGATACGGCCGTATGCTACAGGCAGGGTGCCTGGTCATTTTCGACGAAGGGGGCTTACGCCCGTAAGTTTGGCCGGATACGGCCGTATCATCCAAGTTACGCCCGTAAGGTGTGCGGGTACGACCATAAGGATGTTGGCAGATGTTTTTGACAAAGGCGAGTTACGCCCGTAACTCAGGAGCGGTTACGGCCGTAAGTCTGTCGGTAGGGTTTTGGACGAAGCCGAGTTACGGCTGTACGAGTTGGCCGGTGACGGCCGTAAGGCCGTTGACCTGGGATGTTACGGCCGTATGAAGGCCGAGTTACAGCCGTAACTTCCGGCAGTATATAAGGACCCGGCCGGGACTTTTTCTTCATTTTCACCCTTTTCTTCACTTTGTTCCGAGAGAGAGACTTGAGGGAGGGATTTTTCCATCATCAATCATTTGAGTGTGTAATTTTCATCATCTTCATTCATTTGGGAAGCTTGGATACTCGATTTAACGCGTGTTCATCGGATCGAAGTGGTTGGATCTTCAAGAGGTAATTTCTTCAACATCCTGGATTTCGATTTTATGTTGAGATATGATGTTTTGGACGTGATAATCATGTTATATGAAGGAATATGCATATGATTATGAGTTTGTATATAGATTCATTGCATTATTGAGGGATTATTCAAGAACACTTTGAATATCGAGTTGGATTTGGGGATTTTCGATTAATTGTTGTTATAATCACGTATTTGGATATTCATAATGGATTATTGATCGTATTGAAGATGATTTGTTGGTTTGAAACACTTCTTGGGGGTTTGATGTTGGTATTATTGAGGTTTGATTGTAATCAATCGAAGTTGGCCACAAAGTATTCGATATAATGCCTCAATAAACTTGGTTTAATCGTATCGACGTTTTGAGTTCGTTATATTCGTGTTTGATTCGTATATTGAACGGATTGTTGGTAATTGTATTGATTCAAGGTTGTTCGAGCGACCGACACTTCATTTAGGACATTTGTTCGTGGAAGGACATTCTTCATCGGTATTGTATAAGTTAATTCTTACTCGGTTAAAAGGATTTCATTCCTTTCGTTGTTGATCATTCATAATCATAACTCATTCATCATTGTATTAATCATATTGATACTTGTAAGTGTCGAAGAATCACTTCATTAATGAGGAACGGCGGTTCCAATCATTTCATTGAAACTATCAATGACTTCATTATTACTTTCATCTCGGTGAGTCATTCTTGACTTTGTCAGATTATTATTATTCATTGATATTCATTGTGGTCATTCTCGTTTCATATGACCTTTTGGGTTCATATTGCGTGGACGGGTGCGGATGTGTGGAATTTTTAGTCGGGCACGTGATGGCCATGTATTGGGAGTAATACATTGGGCGGTGCACACGGTAAAGATTAACTCCGTGAGACTAATTAGGTACAAGGACGGGTGTGTCCGGTCATCCGTCTTGTACACTTGCACAGAACACTACGGGCGTACTATGATACTCCTCTTCAGCGTAATTCATAACTAAGGATATTTCATAACTTCAGTTAAATCATGATTGTGTATTTTCAACCCTTGAGGATTGTTGTTCTGTAAATCACCGTTGGGAATTTTGTTTTCGTGTCACGGCAAGGCAAAGGCACGGAAGAGCATCGACGGCGAGGAGTCCTAGTGATACTAGTAGGGGCCCCCAGTCATTCCGTGTATTTCAGTCATTTCAGTCGTTCCAGTCATTTCAGAAATTCTTATTTCTCTTCAGTTGTATTTCCGCTGCAAATTCCGTATGAGATGTTATTTATTCAGGGTGGTATATTTTATCTCCATATAAAATATACTAGTATTCTGTTTTGTCCTGGTGTAATGTACTTAAGCTCCTCATCGGAGTATTTGGTAATATAATGTGGTTCGGTACCACAATTATATTATTTAATTCATCAGTTTTCATTCGCCTGGTGGGTCCCAATCGGGGGTCCACGGCACTGTAATATCCGCCTAGTTTTGGGTGTTACAAAGTTGGTATCGGAGAGTGGTTTGAATACTACCTTCCGAGTCATGTCTCATTTGAAATCATCGTCATCGGACTAGTATCATTGGACTTTCGCGTCACGTGTGACCTGTGCAGATGCCGAGCCAATCAGACCGAAAGAACAGTAAGATTTCTAACGCCATGGTATAATTTCTGGCAATAAGAATCATTCATTCATAATTCATCAGTTAACAATCCTCAATCATCATTTTCATTTTGACCAGGACGGTCAAGTTAGCTCGTTAATCACTCAATTCATTTCATTACTCAGTTGTTGATCAGGAAGATCATGCCATTAATCTTGTTAACCTGTTCAAGATAATCATTTCAATAATTTCATCAGATAATCATGTCACCTCAGTTGATCATTCATGTAATCACCGCGTTAGAGCGTATGCTCGTTTTCATCATCTCATGTCATAATCATAACGTGATATTTATACGGAAAATATAATCATCATGTGACTTTCATACTTCAGTATGGAAAGAGCAAGAAGAGGACGAGGAGGACGAGGCCGTGGTGCGGGCCGAATCCCGAGAGCTCGTGTGAATACACGTGCGAACGCGAGAAATAATGCTAATTCTACGAGCAGCGATGCTGCCACTCATTCACCTGAACGTGATCATTCACTATCGGGGAGTCGTACCTGGGGCACGACTCAGTCAGAAGGTGTCCGAGTTGACCCACTCGCTTTTATGCAGGGCATGATGGCCCAAATGACGCAGATGGCACAACTTATGGAGACGATGCATAACTCAGTCAATCAAAATCAACAGGCTCCTCCGCCGCCACCTCAAGGGCAAGAGAGGAATGTGAGCAGTATCATCGGCGACATCTCCCGCCAAAGGCCACCTACTTTTTAAGGCTCATCTGAGCCGGCGGATATTGTTCATTGGCTCGAACACTTCGAGAAGTTATTTGCGATGGTAGAGTGTCCCGAAAGACACAAAGTTTCAGTTGCGGCTTACTATCTGGGTAAGAGCGCTCATTCTTGGTGGTTATCGTTGAAGCCCACCGAAGGATCGTGTACCTGGGATCAGTTCAAGACTCTCATGATGGAGAGGTATTATCCGGCCCCACTCAGAGAGGCCAAGCTGTCAGAGTTACTCACTCCCGGCCCCTCATCAGACGAGGATGTTCTCGCCATTGCCGAGAAATTTCAGGAACTTCTTCCGTTCGCCTCATCTATCATTCATTCCGAGACGGATAAAATTAAGTATTTCAGCAAGAGGCTGAAACCACATATGAGATTACAGTTGCTTAATCATAATTGCACCACGTTGGCCGAATTCATTGAGAAAGCTCTTACCTATGAGCTTACTGCTAAAGAGATTGCTAAGCAGCAACCTTCGTCTGCTAGCAAGAAATCGAAAAATCGTAATCAGTCTGACGGCAGTCAGGCCACTTTCAAGAAACCTCGTGCGGGCTCTGCTTTTTCTGAGCGACCTCCTGTGACGTCTAAACCTGCGGAATCTCAGTCACGAGCGGCCAGTTCGGCCATCACCTGTTATAACTGTGGGGATCTTGGTCATGTCAGCACCAAGTGTCCGAGACAGTCTGTCACGAGTCATAACTGTGAAATTGTTGGGCATAAGGCCCGTTTTTGCCGTAGGGACTCCAAACCTACTCAGACGTCATCTCAGGCCCCTAAGCAGTCAGCCATTCAGAATCAGGCCACTCAATCAGCGTCGTTTAAAACGACAGGAGCGACTAAAGGTGGAGCCTATAGCCAGCAGACGGGAGCGTCCGGTGCCGGGACTAGCAAGCACCGGATTTATGAGATGAAGAAGACCGATGATCCAGAGGCCCAAATGATCTCAGGTACACTCGATATTCTATCTCAACCTGTGTGTACCCTTTTCGATACTGGTGCATCGCATTCATTCATTTCCGAGTCATGTTCGAGTAGACTGCGTCTGGGTAGTGCTACTAGTTGTGAACCTTATATCATTGGTCTACCTGATGGTAGACGAATTATCGGAAATCGTGAGATTCAAAATTGTCCGATTCAGCTTCAAGGTCGTGTATGGCCAGCGGACCTAATCGTAGTAGATTTGCCGAGAGACGACGTCATCTTGGGTATTGATTGGATGGATCGTCATGATGCCATCATTAGTGTCCGTAAACATATGGTCACTATCATTTCAGACGATGGGGTCGAATGTGTGTTTCAGGGAGGTAATCCCAGTTGTTCTGAAAGAGTTATTAATTTGATGAAAGCAGTGAGATTACTCAGTCAGGGATGTGTTGGTTATTGGTGCTATATGACCAAAACCGAAAAATCATCAATAATGTTGGCGGATATTCCGGTAGTGAGGGAATATGCCGATGTTTTTCCGGATGAGTTACCTGGTTTGCCTCCATAGAGAGATGTGGAATTCACGATTGAGTTGGAGCCCGGTACGTCCCCGATATCGAAAGCACCGTACCGGATGGCCCCGACCGAAATGCAGGAGTTGAAGAATCAACTTGAGGAATTGTTCGAGAAAGGTTATATCCGACCGAGTGCGTCCCTGTGGGGAGCACCGGTGTTGTTTGTCAAGAAGAAGGATGGTTCGTTCCGTTTGTGTATTGATTACCGGGAATTGAATCGGGTGACGATCAAGAATATGTATCCGTTACCCTGTATCGATGATCTTTTGGATCAACTTCAGGGAGCTTCAGTATTTTCCAAGATCGACTTAAGATCTGGATATCATCAGTTGCGGATTCGAGAGTCGGATATCGCAAGGACGGCATTTCGAACACGCTATGGTCATTATGAGTTCGTGGTTATGCCGTTTGGATTGACTAATGCACCTGTGGTATTCATGGAGTTAATGAATCGGGTTTTCATCGACTTTTTGGATCAGTTTGTTGTTGTCTTCATCGATGAAATTTTGATTTATTCTCGTAATCGAGAGGAACACGAGGTTCACCTTCATCAGGTTCTCGACGTATTAAGACGAGAGCAACTTTATCGGAAGTTTTCCAAATGCGAGTTCTGGATGTCCGAAGTGACTTTTCTAGGACATGTAATTTCATCAGATGGAGTGCGTGTTGATCCTCAGAAGACGGAGGTTATCCAGGATTGGTTACCTCCGAAGAATGTTAAGGAAATTCGAAGCTTTCTCGGATTAGCCAGTTATTATCGGCGGTTTGTGGAAGGATTTTCTAAAATCGCTCAACCCTTGACGAACCTTTTGCGAAAGGATAAGAAATTCACGTGGTCCGACGCGTGTCAGTGGAGTTTTGAGGAACTCAAGAGCCGGTTAATCTCAGCACCTGTACTTTCCTTGCCGCAAGGGACGGAAGGATTTGTGGTTTATAGTGATGCGTCCGGGCAGGGTCTCGGATGTGTGCTCATGCAGAATGGGAAGGTTATTGCCTATGCCTCACGGCAATTGAGACCTTACGAAGTTAATTATCCGACCCACGACCTGGAGCTAGCAGTCGTGGTGTTCGCTTTGAAAATTTGGCGTCATTACCTTTATGGCGTCACCTGTCAGATTTTCACCGATCACAAGAGTTTAAAGTATATATTTACTCAGAAGGAGTTAAATATGCGTCAGAGACGGTGGTTGGAGCTAATCAAAGATTATGATATTGAGATACTTTACCACCCGGGCAAGGAGAACGTTGTCGCCGACGCCTTGAGTTGTAAGTCCGTTCAGGAACAGATGCTTGCTCGTTTAATAGTTCAAAAGGAGCTTCAGCAGGAATTTCTTAGACCCGAGATCGAGGTCTGGCTTCAGCGAGTTCAGGGACAGCTTTGCGTGTTAGAAATTTCATCATCACTTGAGGAGGAAATCAGGGAGAATTAGGGTTCAGACCCAGCATTGTTGCGCATCCGTGAGGATGTGGCTCAGGGGAAAGCCCCTGGATTCGTGGTCCACGAAGATGGACTTTTGAGATTTAAGAATCGGTTGTGCGTACCGGAGAATGACGAGTTGAAAAACTCGATTTTGAGAGAAGCTCATGCTACCCCTTATTCTGTTCATCCGGGGTCTAGCAAGATGTACAAGGACTTGAAACAAAATTACTGGTGGAGTAATATGAAGCGAGAAGTCGCAGAATTTGTTTCAAAATGCTTAACTTGTCAACAAGTCAAGATTGAACATCAGCGACCGGCGGGTATGCTGAAGCCTCTCCCTATTCCAGAATGGAAGTGGGAAGACATTTCTATGGATTTCATCACAAGTTTGCCGACGAGTCGTCGTGGCATGAATACGATCTGGGTGATCATGGACCGCTTAACTAAATCAGCTCATTTTCTTGAGATTAAGGATACTTGGTGTCCCGAGAGACTTGCCCAGCTGTTCATCAAAGAGATAGTGAGACTGCACGGTACTCCTAAGAGTATCGTTTCAGATCGTGACGGACGGTTTGTGTCTCATTTTTGGAAATCAGTCCATCGTGCTATGGGAACTCAGCTTAATCTCAGTACCGCTTTTCATCCTCAGTCCGACGTACAATCATAGAGAACCAAGGGCGGATCTACTTCATATCTGCACTGGGCTGGAGCCCAGTGCAAGCCCAAAACAAAACCCTATATGTATGTGTAAGAAATCCTACCCAGCCCAGCCCAATAAATGAAAGAAGCCCTGCCCAACCCAATTAATAGTTAAATAATAGTAATGGCCAGTGGCCTGTTATAACTTATAACTTAAGAATAAAAAAAAAAAAAAACAAGCACCGGCAGGAGAATTAAAATAGCGCTGAGTCTGACTGTTCTTCTTCTTCACCTTTCCTCTTTGGCCTCTCCGCTCACGCTTCGCTAACCAGCGCATCGCTCCCGCTCCTATAACCAGCACATCGCTCGTGGCATCAGTCATCACATCAGCGCCAGCACCGACGCACCGGCCTTTGAAACCGAGTCTTGTCAGATCGATTTTATCCCTGAAAATTCACCCCTCAACTCAAGATATTCAATTTAGGGTATGTGTGAATCCCTAAATTAATTTGATTGCATTTACCTTTTGAATTAATGATTAATCCCTATTAGAATCTTGAGTTTTCTTATGAAGTAAATAATATTGTTTCATTTTTTTTTCCTGCATTTTCACAGATTACTTTTTCTAATTTTTATTTCTATAATTTCTTAATATAAGTCTCATTATATTGTTTTTATAGTTTTTCAATATAAGTCTCATTATGCTTATTGAATTTCGAAATACAAATGGAGCATCAACAAGTTGCTAAGAAAGGAAAAATGCTTATATCGTCTTTCTTTAAAAAACGAGATCGTCAAGATAATGAAGGTAGCTCTGAACCTACTTCTATGGACATAGGAAGCAATTGTGTGGATATTGAACGTGATCCAGGAAAAAGAAAGCAATTGGGTGAATATTCGGTTAATGCACGAGATGATATAAGACGTGCATATTTAAAACTTGGGCCTTATCAGCCCAAATTGGAAGTGTATCCTGTTACAAAGTTTGGGGCTCAAAATCGTAGTTTTCAGAAGAAATGGTTTGATAAGTTTCATTGGTTAGAGTATTCGCTTTCTATGGATAAGGCATATTGTTTTTATTGCTTTCTTTTCACAAATGATGTTCATATGCCTACTTCTTCTGCATTAGTGAAGGAAGGGTTTAATAATTGGAAAAGGATAAATCAAGGAGATAAATGTGCATTTCTTACTCATGTTGGTTCTGCATCTACATCACCGCATACTATGTGCTTAAGACGTGCAGAAGATTTGATGAAACCGGTTGGACATATAGACAAAGTTATGCATTCTCAGACCAACATTGAGAAGGAGAGAAATCGTTTGCGCTTAAAAACCTCGATCATGAGCCTCCGATGGCTTGCTCTTCAAGGTTGTGCGTTTAGAGGTCATGATGAGTCACCATCTTCATCCAACCGTGGAAATTTTATTGAACTTGTGAAGGCTTTTGCAAACATGAATATGGAAGTTGATAAAGTTGTTCTTGAAAATGCTCCAAAAAATGCTCAATATATTGCTCATGATATTCAAAAAGAAATTTTGAATATTATGGCCAATAGAGTACGTGAAATGATTCGTGAAGAAGTTGGAGATAATTATTTTTGTATTCTTGTTGATGAAGCACAAGATATCTCCAAACAAGAACAAATGGCCATTATCTTGAGGTTTGTGAATGATCGTGGAATTTTGACTGAACGTTTTTTTTCAATTAAAAGTGTTAGTGACACCACTTCACTAAATTTGAAAAAAGAGATATGTGGTGTTATGTCTCATCATGTTCTTCGGGTTGAGAAAATGAGAGGTCAAGGGTATGATGGTGCTAGTAATATGCGTGGCTCATGGAATGGCCTTCAAGCATTATTCCTTAGAGATTGTCCATATGCTTATTATATTCACTGTTTTGCGCATCGTCTACAATTGGTATTGGTTTCTGCAGCTAAGGATGTTGGTGTTGTTTGGGAATTCATTTCTCACTTGGACAATGTTGTAAATATTATAACTTCTTCACCAAAGCGTGTCACACAATTACATGCTGCTCAAAGACTTGAAATTCAGAAATTATTGGTTGTAGGAGAGCTTGATTCTGGACGTGGTTTCAACCAAATTGGTAATTTACAATGAGTGGAGCCACTCGTTGGAGTTCACACTACAACTCCGTGAAAAGTTTGATAGATATGTATGCTGCAACTTGCAAGGTATTTGAATGCCTCATCGAACACTCTCAAAATGGAAGATCTAAGGCTGAAGTTCAAGGGGTTTATAAAAACATGGCAAGTTTTGAATTTGTATTCACTCTATATCTAATGCATCAGATTATGAGAGTTCTGATTCTCTTTGTCAAATTCTTCAACGAAAAGTTCAAGATATTTTGGCGGCTATTGCATTTGTCTCCACAACAAAAGCTATTCTTCAAGAATTGAGAGAAAATGGTTGGGAAGGATTTCTCGAAGAAGTCAATGCTTTTTGCTTGAAGAATGATATTGATGTCCCCAATTTGGATTCTCCATATAAGGTTGGTCGTTCTCGTGCGCAAACTACAATTGAACATCATTATCATTTTGATGTTTTTAATTCAAAGAATAGATTGTATTTTGATGGAGTTGAATACAAGATTCAATGATGTGTCTGTTGAATTGCTTTCTCTCAGTGTGGCATTGGATCCAAAAACTTCTTTCGAATCATTCAATAGTGATGATATTTGCAAGCTTGCGAGAAAATTTTATCCTGCAGATTTCACTGATCAAGACATTGTTTCCTTAGAGTTTGAGTTGAGACATTACAAGCAGGATGTGATGGTAATGCAAGAGTTTCAAGTTTCTACACTTGTTGAGTTGAGTCAACAACTTAGTAAGAGTGGAAGATCGATGGTCTATGTTATGTTAACTAGACTAATACATTTGGTTTTGACTTTGCCTGTTTCTACTGCTACGACCGAACGAGCATTTTCGGCAATGAAGCATGTAAAGACAGCACTTCGTAACAAGATGGGCGATGATCTACTTGAAGATTCGCTTATGCTTTATATTGAGAGAGATTTTGTAAAAAATATAAACATAGATTCGGTTATTGATGAATTTTATGTATCGAAGTCTCGTAGGGCACAACTTAAGTGAATTTCAAAATATTTTGAGTATGTATAAAATATTTAGCTATATTTATTTTCCAGCCCACCCCGACACTCAATCCTGGATCCGCCCCTGTAGAGAACCATTCAGACATTAGAGGACATGTTGAGGGCATGCG
Organism: Orobanche coerulescens; assembly: GCA_033398695.1. NCBI lineage: Eukaryota > Viridiplantae > Streptophyta > Magnoliopsida > Lamiales > Orobanchaceae > Orobanche > Orobanche coerulescens. The sequence goes on along the minus strand of CM065807.1, from coordinate 193,772,871 downwards.
TCCTCGATTGGAAGGACGATTGGGAAGCCCAACTACCATTGATCGAGTTCACGTATAATAATAGTTGGCATGCCTCGATCAAGATGGCACCTTACGAGGCCTTGTATGGTCGTCTTTGTCGATCTCCTTTATGCTGGGACGACTTATCAGAATCAATAGGCACCGAGCCCGATATGCTTATAGCCGCCCGTGAAAAGGTAGCTTTGATCAGGAGTCGTTTGTTGACCACTCAGAGTCGATAGAAATCTTATGCAGACAATCGTCGTCGACCACTAGAGTTTGAGACGGGTGACCACGTTTTAGTCAAGGTATCCCCGAGTCGAGGTATTTTCCGTTTCGGAAAACGGGGAAAGTTGAGTCCGAGATTCATTGGACCGTTTGAGATTTTAGATCGAGTAGGCGAGTTAGCTTGTCGATTGGCTTTACCTACGGCATTGAGCCGAATTCATAATGTGTTTCACATCTCTCAGTTGCGGAAGTATGTTGCCGACCCGAGTCACATACTTCAGTTCGACGAAATCGAGATCGCGGATGATCATTCGTACGAGGAGCGTCCCGTACGAATTTTAGAGCGGCGAATCAAACAGTTGAGGAACAAGATGATCCCTTTGGTCAAGATTCAGTGGTCTAGACACGGAGTCGAAGAGGCCACTTGGGAAACCAATGAGAGTATGCGGGAGAGTTATCCCGAGTTGTTTGGCCCTTAGTTTCGAGGACGAAACTCTTTTTAAGGGGGGAATATGTAATACCCAGTTGTATTTCATTCATTTTCATCAGTAATTATCAGTCTGTAATTGTCACTCAGTAATTTTCACTCATTATTAATCACTCATCATTAATGATTCAGTCATTTGCGCTCACTGTTGGCATGTTGTAACCGTGATCATCATTTTCATCTCCGTTTATAGATCGAGACGGGAGTATTATAATTTTCACCGTGTTTGGTAGTCTTGTACTGGGAGTATCATCTTTGGACTTGTTCACTTTCACATTCGTATGATATGTCGAATCATTCATCAGTCGTAGTGAGGAATCGGAGTTATCGGATTTTTCACCTTGTCCAGCATTGAGTTACGGCCGTAAGGATTGTAGGTTACGGCCGTAACAAGGGTTCGTTGTTTTCAGGCCATTTTGGATGAATGGGACTTACAGCCGTAAGGTCTTGTAATACGGCCGTAAGTTGAGCAGGTACGGCCGTAAGGCTTGGCCGGTTACGGCCGTACGTGTCCAGCAGGCTGCCCAGGCATTTTTGGCCGAAGGCGACTTACGGCCGTAAGAAGGGAAGGATACGGCCGTAAGTGGTATTCGTAGATTTCAGGATTTGTCGGGCAAGGGGGACTTACGGCCGTAAGGGTTGCGGCATACGGCCGTAAGACGAGGAAGGTACAGCCGTAAGGCTTGGCCGGATACGGCCGTACGCTACAGGCAGGGTGCCTGGTCATTTTCGACGAAGGGGGCTTACACCCGTAAGTTTGGCCGGATACGGCCGTATCATCCGAGTTACGCCCGTAAGGTGTGCGGGTACGGCCGTAAGGATGTCGGCAGATGTTTTTGACGAAGGCGAGTTACGCCCGTAACTCAGGAGCGGTTACGGCCGTAAGTCTGTCGGTAGGGTTTTGGACGAAGCTGAGTTACGGCCGTACGAGTTGGCCGGTTACGGCCGTAAGGCCGTTGACCTGGGATGTTACGGCCGTATATAGGCCGAGTTACGGCCGTAACTTCCGGCAGTATATAAGGACCCAGCCGGGACTTTTTCTTCATTTTCACCCTTTTCTTCACTTTGTTCCGAGAGAGAGACTTGAGGGAGGGATTTTTCCATCATCAATCATTTGAGTGTGTAATTTTCATCATCTTCATTCATTTGGGAAGCTTGGATACTCGATTTAACGCGTGTTCATCGGATCGAAGTGGTTGGATCTTCAAGAGGTAATTTCTTCAACATCTTAGATTTTGATTTTGTGTTGAGATATGATGTTTTGGACGTGATAATCGTTATATGAAGGGATATGCATATGATTATGAGTTTGTATATAGATTCATTGGATTATTGAGGGATTATTCAAGAACACTTTGAATATCGAGTTGGATTTGGGGATTTTCGATTAATTGTTGTTATAATCACGTATTTAGATATTCATAACGGATTATTGATCGTATTGAAGATGTTTTGTTGGTTTGAAACACTTCTTGGGGGTTTGATGTTGGTATTATTGAGGTTTCGTTGTAATCAATCGAAGTTGGCCACAAAATGTTCGATATAATGCCCCAATGAACTTGGTTTAATCGTATCGACGTTTTGAGTTCGTTATATTCGTGTTTGATTCGTATATTGAACGGATTGTTGGTAATTGTATTGATTCAAGGTTGTTCGAGCGACCGACACTTCATTTAGGACATTTGTTCGTGGAAGGACATTCTTCATCGGTATTGTGTAAGTTAATTCTTACTCGGTTAAAAGGATTTCATTCCTTTCGTTGTTGATCATTCATAATCATAACTCATTAATCATTGTATTAATCATATTGAGACTTGTAAGTGTCGAAGAATCACTTCATTAATGAGGAACAGCGGTTCCAATCATTTCATTGAAACTATCAATCACTTCATTATTACTTTCATCTCGGTGAGTCATTCTTGACTTTGTCAGATTATTGATCGGTGATTAGAACCTTGCTTTGCGGTCGTGTTCAAGAACGTTCGTGAATCGCTTTGGCCGGGAGCCGAGGAGCTTGTGGACGACGACAAGGAATTGGTAACGACTTCATCATCGTCGTGTCGGTATCGAGGCAAGTTATTACTTGTTCAGTTTATAATATTTAATGAATGGTTTCTGTTTCATTCGTTTATAGCAATATTTATAATCGTAAGCACAGGAGATTTGGGATTATAAGTTGTATTCGAGCTTTGGGAATTAAATCATTATGTATATGATTTACATTTGTTGTTGGTATACTTGGTATCAAGGATACATTGTGGTATAGACGAAGACCTGAATTATCTACCGTCCGTGATATTTTGGATCGTCGAATATTCAGAATAATCGTTGGTGATGGTTTAGATATCGAGATTGCTCTCGAAGGACTCAGAGCAAGTATTTTAATCGTTTTTTTCATTTTTGTCGATCATGTTGTGATACATTCGTGTATCGTTGTTGTCATGCATTTGTGTATTGTTGTTGTCGTGCATTGTGTATCGTTGTTTTGTACAGTTGTGCATTGTTGTCATATGTCCACCAGGGTTGGGATCTATTCTAGCGTGCGCTAGATCATCGGACAGGTTTTTCCACCATGGTTGGTCTGACGGGATCATCATGGGATGTAGGTAGTGAACGCTGGATCATCGGATTACCATGTGTTGTTGTTGTGCATATGTATGTTATGGGTTTTGTAACACCCCCAAATCCTATTGGGTTATTACAGTGCCGTGGACCCCACGCCAGGAGATCCACCAGGCGAACATGACTAAAATACATTAAATTAAGCATCAAGGGGAAATCATAGTCCCTACCATGATATCCGACACAATATTCCGAAAAGGAATTTCAACGACAACGATGGGCCTACATGGCCAAAAATAAAATACAACAACATCCACGAGCATCTGCTCGGGTAATACATAATGACAATGACTGACAAACTGGAGAACACTCCCATTGACTGACCAACATGAACAACTCGGGCTAGTATCGCTCGAATGCCTCGTCGCCATCATCATGCCCCTGTGTCTCAACTCTCTCCTCGCAAGCACCTAAAACATGAAAATATGTTCCGCCCCCACGGGGTCAGTCATCCAGATAATGAACATCAAATACATGTATAACCTGATATGCACCCAAAGGCAGAATGAAACGACACAATGATAATAATAATACGAGATGCTCACAAACCAAGGTAAGAACTGATCATTCGTGGAACACTATACCCACGGAATACTATTAATACCTGTTCAGCAGGTTAGAACATAAGTGCCCAACGGCGAATCATAGTCATAGAGTACCATAATGAATTACACGACATGAACCAAACCAGAACTGAATTAATTATGAATCAAAATGCCCGAAGGCTCCAATGAAATTACCAAGACAATCACAAAGGCCTGAAAGCCACTCAGTCGAAGCTGTCAAATATCACAATCACATGAAGCCAAAACAGCTTGAAGCTGTATCGATTAGGGCCGAAGCCACGGCACGAAGCCGTATCACCATTAGGGCCGAATCCACGGCACAAATCTGTATCACCATGAGAGCCGAAGCCACGACACGAAGCCATATCACAATTAGGGCCGAAGCCACGACACGAAGCCGTATTACAATGAGGGCCGAAGCCACGGCACAAAGCCATATCATAATTAGGGCCGAAGCCACGGCACGAAGCCGTGTCACAATGAGAGCCGAAGCCACAGCACGAAGCCATATCACAATTAGACCATCCAATGGCCGTTGACCTACTGAGTTGTAGGTGTTGAGGGAAACAACCGCGAAGGTTCAGGCCCCACCAAACTTACACCATAATGAGCACTAGTCGAGACTAGCCTCTACACATAATTAATCACAAACGGAAACGATCCCAAGATTACTGAATTCACGAGAATGATAGTGTGCTGCCTTGAGTCGGCCAACACGACAACAATGACTCACGGATGGGTACCATCCTCGGCAGTCCCAATTCAATACCTCGATTACCTTAGAATGGTCAATCGATAACAACGACACAATGGATGGGAACTACCCTCGATAGCCCCAATTCAATACCTCGATTGCCTTAGAATGGCCAACCGATAACAATGATGCAGCGGATGATTCAATACCTCGATTGCCATAAAACGATCAATCGATAACAATGATACAACGAATGATTTAGCACCTCGATTGGCTTAGAACGGCTAATCGATGACAATGAGACAATGAATGGTTGAACTCCTCGATTGCCTTAGAATGGCCAATCGATAACAATGATATAATGAATGATTGAACTCCTCGATTGCCTTAGAACGGCCAATCGATACCAATGATATAATGAATGCCTCGGCTCCTTTAATCGGCTACCGACGACGAAGATGAGAATGAATACGACAATGCCTTCAATCGGCCAATACAACATGAATGACAGGACGCCAACATTAATAACAATGATTACAACAACGTCATAGATCGACATCAATATTAACAACAACAACCGATACATCGATACCGCGAACCGGTGATCGATAATAACATTAACAACGAATATTTCAATGCCTTACCGGCCATTAATGAATGATAATAAACATTTGGCATAATTGCCGAAGAGTATCGTATCGAACGATCCCCTAATATCAATGAACTTATGAAGAGACTAAGTCTCGGAATGATACAACACATTCATACACATATATGATAACATTAATCTCATTAACTAGTACAAGTATAAAACTTGCCTCAACCGAAGGCGATGAAACCCTTCCACGAACAATGAACGGCGTCCTCCGATAAACACAAGTACTCGAACAATCTTGAATGAAATACAATTTATTTAATAACACAATATCAATCGAAATCAACATAACGACCGAAAGAAACTCTTTGAGACATTTAATCGAACACTAAATATTCAAAGTTCCTCAAGAGCCTAAGAATCATCAATCGGGTTGAACGAATCGAAAATATGGATATAAAATCCATAGAACACGATTAATAATGTTTACTAACTTCAACCGATTCATCAAAATCGGACTAGAATCGAAATCAAGAACAAATTCCCCAAAAAGTCAACTTGGAGGAAAATCAAGAAATATACCTTGATTCGACGAAGAACACGGATTGAATGATGATATAATCAACAAGAATCTTCCAAAACATCTTGGAATTGATTAGAATCGGCCAAGAACTCGATTTCCCGAGCCTCCCGTCGCCAGCCGCCGAATAAAGAAGAAAAACGAGTAAGAAATGAAATCTGGCCGAGCCCAGGCTATATAGCCGGCAGGGTTACGGCCGTAACCGGCAGTGCCTTACGGCCGTAACTCGGCCCTTATGGCCGTACTCGGCAGGACTTACAGCCATAACCGGCATTCGTCAAAAAATCTGCCCAACACCTGTCGGACACTTACGGCCGTAACTAGCACACATTACGGCCGTAACCGGCCTTCGTCCGGAAGATGCCCAGCACCCGTACGGCCGTAACTCTCGGCCCTTACGGCCATAACTGGCATTCGTCAGGCCATGCCACACGCACGTCTGGCCGTAATCGCACCTTACGGCCGTAATCGCCAGGAGGCCGGCTCCGGCCGTGGCCACTCTGACGGCCCGACGACCCCGAAACCCGAACCTGAGTATGAATAGAAGATACGGTTACGAAGTAATCGCAAAGACGAATCCAAGCGCTAAGAGAACACACGATTCCTACCACCCGAAGGCTCGAAATTCGACAACGGAAGTAATTACCCCAAACTTTGGGAAATTACGAAAATGGCCCAAAACGTCCGAAATACACGATACACGATCGAAACACCAAGTCAAAGCTCACAACATGAATAATAACATTAAATGAACTTACGAGAAACTCGAAACAACAGTTTCGGACGAGATTCGCAAGAATCGAACTCGAGTGCGGAAAAGCCGTTAAAGAACACGGAACTCAACAAAACGATACTGAAACGAACTCGGATGACAAAAGTGCTGAATTAAATATTCTCGGAATGACGAAATGGTCATGATCAAGTCGTCAAAATGGACTTCCGCCGAAAAAAAGAAAATTAATGGAAAATCGAAATTGCGGATATTACATACTACCCCCCTTAAGAGAAGTTTCGTCCCGAAACTTAAAACAAGTAGGGAGAAGCAATATACCACCAGGAAAAATCAACGAGATACACACGAACAAGAATGATCACAATAAATGATAATGAATCGAAATCCAACAAGGATCAAGAATGACTCACCGGGGTGAAATGATAACGTAATGAGTGATAGCTCAAATGAAATGATTGGAATCATTGTTCCACGTGAAGTGAATGATTAGTTTGATAATTATAAGTCTCAACATCATTGATATATGATGAATGGCTTGTATGAATGAATGAATGACAAATGTAATGAATGGTTTTCCTATTACCGAGCAAGGATTAACTTGCTCAAAACCGGTGATGAATGTCCTATTGTATCACAGTTAAAGCAAACAGTCGAACTCGTCGTCTGAGATGAAGGTGCTCTCCCAGCATGAAGACGATTAGAAAACGATCTCTTGGACGTCGGAGTCCGATGTCCCTCTGACAACTCTTTCCATACCGAGGCAGGAAAGTCACATGATAATTACAGATCCCGCATGAAGATCGCATTATGATTACGAGACGAAATGATAACAATGAGCATACACGCTCTAACACAATGAATGCATTAATAATGCAATGAAATGATCGTCGACATGACGCCGGAATATGATAAGATCGCATGAAAGATCAAGTGAGGTGACAAGACTATCTGATGAAATTCCTGTAATGATTACCTTGAACAAGTTAACAAGGTTGAAAATTTGATTCACAAGATCAACAACTAAACCGTGAGATGGACTTGATGATTAATGAATTAACTGAACAATGAGATTGACTGAGTGATAATGAATTGACTGAGCGATGAGATTGACTGAGTGATGAATGAATTAACTGAGCGATGAGATTGACTAAGTGATGAATGAATTAACTAAACAATGAGATTAACTGAGTGATGAATAAATTGACTGAGCAATGAGATTGACTGAGTGATGAATGAATTGACTGAACAATGAGATTGACTGAGTGATGAATGAATTAACTGAACAATGAGATTAATTGAGTGATGAATGAATTGACTGAGCAATGAGATTGACTGAGTGATGAATGAATTAACTGAGCAATGAGATCGACTGAGTGATGAATGAATTGACTGAACAATGAGATTGACTGAGTGATTAATGAATTAATCTGAACAATGAGATTGACTAAGTGATGAAGGAATTAACTGAGTGATGAATGAATTAACTGAGTGATGAATGATATTGACTGGGTGATGAATGAATTAACTGAGTGATTAATGAATTAACTGAGTGATGAATGAATTAACCGAGTGATGAATGAATTAACTGAGTGATGAATGATATTGACTGAGTGATGAATGAATTAACTGAGTGATGAATGAATTAACTGAGTGATGAATGATATTGACTGAGTGATGAATGAATTAACTGAGTGATGAATGAATTAACTGAGTGATGAATGATATTGACTGAGTGATGAATGAATTAACTGAGTGATGAATGAATTAACTGAGTGATGAGATCAAAATGATGATTGAGGATTATTAACTGATGAATGAGTTGATCCTTAATGCTTACACAAGTCACACGTGCTCCAAAACAATTAGTCATGAATCAATCATAACACTAATATCACATATAGGTTTCAACAAAGCATGAACAATTAATGACATGATGAATGTATGAACATAAAGAGAATCGAGTCCTTACACAGGTCATACGAAGCTTCGAGGTCTTACGATACTAGTCTTCACTGATGATGACTCGATGAATGAATGACTCGTGCAGTCGTACTAATATTACGACTCACAAAACCCGACTGTCCAGATTGTCATAACCTGACAGTCCCACTACTACCGCATCGGTAGAGCCACATAACTCACATATCTGGGTATCTCACAACCCAAAATCTCTGATACCATCTTCTGTAACACCCCCAAATCCTATTGGGTTATTACAGTGCCGTGGACCCCACGCCAGGAGATCCACCAGGCGAACATGACTAAAATACATTAAATTAAGCATCAAGGAGAAATCATAGTCCCTACCATGATATCCGACACAATATTCCGATAAGGAATTTCAACGACAACGATGAGCCTACATGGCCAAAAATAAAATACAACAACATCCACGAGCATCTGCTCGGGTAATACATAATGACAATGACTGACAAACTGGAGAACATTCCCATTGACTGACCAACATGAACAACTCGGGCTAGTATCGCTCGAATGCCTCGTCGCCATCATCATGCCCCTGTGTCTCAACTCTCTCCTCGCAAGCACCTAAAACATGAAAATATGTTCCGCCCCCACGGGGTCAGTCATCCAGATAATGAACATCAAATACATGTATAACCTGATATGCACCCAAAGGCAGAATGAAACGGCACAATGATAATAATAATACGAGATGCTCACAAACCAAGGTAAGAACCGATCATTCGTGAAACACTATACCCACGGAATACTAATAATACCTGTTCAGCAGGTTAGAACAAAAGTGCCCAACGGCGAATCATAGTCATAGAGTACCATAATGAATTACACGACATGAACCAAACCAGAACTGAATTAATTATGAATCACAATGCCCAAAGGCTCCAATGAAATTACCAAGACAATCACAAAGGCCTGAAAGCCACTCAGCCGAAGCTGTCAAATACCACAATCACATGAAGCCAAAACAACCCGACGCTGTATCGATTAAGGCCGAAACCACGGCACGAAGCTGTATCACCATTAGGGTCGAAGCCACGGCATGAAGCTGTATCACCATGAGGGCCGAAGCCACGGCACGAAGCCGTATCACAATTAGGGCCGAAGCCACGGCACGAAGCCGTATCACAATGAGGGTCGAAGCCACGGCACGAAGCCGTATCACAATTAGGGCCGAAGCTACGGCACGAAGCCGTATCACAATGAGGGCCGAAGCCACGGCACGAAGCCGTATCACAATTAGACCATCCAATGGCCGTTGACCTACTGAGTTGTAGGTGTTGGGGGAAACAACCGCGAAGGTTCAGGCCCCACCAAACTTACCCCATAATGAGCACTAGTCGAGACTAGCCTCCAAACATAATTAATCACAAACGGAAACGATCCCAAGATTACCGAATTCACGAGAATGATAGTGTGCTGCCTTGAGTCGGCCAACACGACAACAATGACTCACGGATGGGTACCGTCCTCGGCGGTCCCAATTCAATACCTCGATTACCTTAGAATGGTCAATCGATAACAACGACACAACGGATGGGAACTACCCTCGATAGCCCCAATTCAATACCTCGATTGCCTTAGAATGGCCAACCAATAACAATGATGCAGTGGATGATTTAATACCTCGATTTCCTTAAAACGGTCAATCGATAACAATGATACAACGAATGATTGAGCACCTCAATTGCCTTAGAACGACTAATCGATGACAATGAGACAATGAATGATTGAACTCCTCGATTGCCTTAGAACGGACAATCGATAACAATGATATAATGAATGATTGAACTCCTCGATTGCCTTAGAACGGCCAATCGGTAACAATTATATAATGAATGCCTCGGCACCTTTAATCGGCTACCGACGACGAAGATGAGAACGAATACGACAATGCCTTCAATCGGCCAATACAACATGAATGACAGGATGCCAATAGTAATAACAATGATTACAACAACGTCTTAGATCGACATCAATATTAACAACAACAACCGATACATCGATACCGCGAACCGGTGATCGATAATAACATTAACAACGAATATTTCAATGCCTTACCGGCCATTAATGAATGATAATAAACATTTGGCATAATTGCCGAAGAGTATCGTATCGAACGATCCCCTAATATCAATGAACTTATGAAGAGACTAAGTCTCGGAATGATACAACACATTTATACACATATATGATAACATTAATCTCATTGACTAGTACAAGTATAAAACTTGCCTCAACCGAAGGCGATGAAACCCTTCCACGAACAACGAATGGCGTCCTACGATAAACACAAGTACTCGAACAACCTTGAATGAAATACAATTCATTCAATAACACAATATCAATCGAAATCAACATAACGACCGAAAGAAACTCTTTGAGGCAATTAATCGAACACTAAATATTAAAAGTTCCTCAAGAGCCTAAGAATCATCAATCTGGTTGAACGAATCGAAAATATGGATATACAATCCATAGAACACGATTAATAATGTTTACTAACATCAACCGATTCATCAAAATCAGACTAGAATCAAAATCAAGAACAAATTCCCCAAAAAGTCAACTTGGAGGAAAATCAAGAAATATACCTTGATTCGACGAAGAACACGGAGTGGATGATGATATAATCAACAAGAATCTTCCAAAACGTCTTGGAATTGATTAGAATCGGCCAAGAACTCGATTTCTCGAGCCTCCCGTCGTGTCACGAGGTGCGGCTCACTGAGGTTCAGGCCGTCTAATTCGTGCAGCGGATTACAAATCACCCGTGCGCCTAGGAGACTTCCGAGTCTCCGTACGGCTACCATCAACGATATTTCATATAATACCAACATTAGAGATATCAAGCACTGGTCCATTGTTCTGCGTAAAAATGCTAGGCACCCGCCTATCCTTTTCCTTCGACCAACTAAGGGCCGATATCTCAATACCCTTCAAGCTCAACCCGCATTGGCACACGGCACTAAGGGTCACTCGCATGCCCGAAGTGCAATTCCTCGTGCTCGACACTCACTCGGGACTTCCTAGGTGCAGTACCTTGGCGCCCTTGAGAGTACCTCACTCGAGACGGACAACCTTTTAGATATTGGCTTAGATTCATGCCATCAATAGATATTTTCCCCTCACGATGTTTGGGACTACTTCGCATACCGACATATTATTACCTTCAATCCGCAATGTGGTGTTGTCTCGCAACCACATGTACAAGCCAACGATCCCCCGCAGCATAGCCGGAACCGATAGCTAATGCTTACGAGTAAGCTCACGAGGCGTATGATTTAAATGCGTGCCTCGATTGCCCTATCGACATAGAGGAAGTGTATATGGCCGACGGCATCCCTCCGGACACACTTGTGCCTCAATGCCAACCTTAAGCCCAACGCAGACCACTTAGGTCCTACGCCGCCCTAACGATTTCCAACTCGCTCGGGAACTCCTCGCACACTTCGAATGCTTAGAGTTGACTCCTTAGAGGCCCCCATTACCTCTAGGAAGATTGCACGCTTGGTGATCGATAGCATGAGGAAGACTGGACGCTTGCCCACCATTGCCCATCTAAGGGCTGTCCCCCCTATAATAGGCTTAGAAAAAAAATGCCTTGTAATTGCACTAGACATTGATTGGCCGAGGAAGCACATCGGGTGTAACTCCCTCATACGAACTCCAAATCCTTATCCGCTTGAACCGTAGAGCAGATTTCAACATTATCTATAAGTCCTCAAAGTTTCAGCCTCATCCGATACTCGAGGAGTGAGGAATTGCCTCTGCAATATTCTGAAACTACTACAATGCCACTGCACTGCAGCATCTTGATCCTTCGCATCGTTCGCTACTCATACGGAACCGTCTAGCTGTGAAACTTGGTGGAGACCTTCCCAACACTCCAAGGAACTCCACATTACAAGAATTTCACGAAGCTCTTCTCCTAAAGCCCTCTTCTCCACGACACAAGGTCCTCTTTCGCGCACGGACACACTCTGGACGCCGACCACTGTCGCACGTCCCCAACCTTATTCGTGTCGCAGCAACTATCCAACATAATCCTTTGTAAGTCCGGGGCAATCCCGAGTACTCCGAATAATATGGAAAGCTCCCTGTGACATCTTCCCCCTCTCGATCCGTTGACGTTCTCATCAACGCATGCACACACAACCTGCTCTATGTACATGCATTGCCCATCTCATCATGAAAATACTTGGGCAACGAACCCGACACTCTACCTCCATCTCCTAAACTCGTGTGCATTAGCACATCACTCTTATTTCCATCGAGTGGAACCTGCTTTGCAAAGTCGGAGGCCCAACTCGAGGAACGCCTGCACAGCAACTCGGTGATCGCAATTTCCCGCCGCTCACTCGGCATCTCTTGCGCATCGCGCATTCAAACTCATTGCTCGTAGGGATGCAGTGCATGTGATCAAAACACTCTCCCTCCTCTCGGATGTTGCCTCTCTCTCGGCGCACACCCACTCAAATCTTGGCAGGAATCGTTCTCTCCATGCCTCGATATAACCAAAAACCAACTGATGGTGTTAGATTGCCACTCTAGATCAAATCAAGCTACTCCCTCATTGTCAAGTCCGAGACTAGCGACAAGTTCTCTGAATTAAACCGGGTCGATTTGCCTGAACGTCCGGAGTACATGATACTTCTAAGAGTGCTCACTAACACCAAGAACCCATCCAAAGGAGCCTTGCGCTCCGCTCAAAATACCACCGTGGTTGCCCTCTCAAAAATCCTTACTAACCATACCCCATAATACGGATTTCGAATTCTATCAAGGACGAGCCAAACCCAATCTGAAACTCTATAAGACAAGTGCCCTCTAGCACAAGTCGAAAGAAGCCTGCACGGCTACTCACAGATCACTAAACTCTCGGACCTTAGGCTACCGCACTTCTACGACAAGGAGCTTGAAGGTTGTGCGCGTGATCAACGCACCCTCCCCCGCTCGAAGGTGATGCCTAACTCTCGGCACACCACGTCACCGGCCCTCTGACCTGGCGTGACGAAAACTCAAGGGTTGGTATCGCTGATCCTCTGACTCAGACGATGACACAAACCCAGGCCCTCTGGCCCAACTCGTAACCTGGTCGTCTGGCCTTATTGCTCAACACACAATTGTGTACTCCGTACGAGCACACCTCATTCGGCTTGCTCCCATCAGAAATCCTTAGACCAATAGTTCCCATTTATTGACTTTCAAATTACTTCCAAGAACAGCCATCTCAAAATCGCTCACGTGTGTGTCCGGGAAGGACACACCTCCTCGGTAACCAAGGAGCCCAATGCTCCATATAACTCGGTCCCTTTCAGAAAATCCCTCAACCACAGAGCCCATACTCTAGGCTTTGGAATCTCCTTAAGGAGCATCATTCTCGAATCAGCCCATTTCCTCTCGAGAGTCTCGCCCTCCCCCACTCATGTTGGAGGCCAGACCCAAATCTCTTGTCCCTCATAGACTGCTGGGACATGCAAAACCACACTGGAGCATGCCCATTCTCATATCTACCCGACTCGAACCAGGAAGACTGAACACTCCACTCTTGCAACTTCCGTGGTGGCTGTGTTACGATTGCACCTCATGTGCGAAAGCGCTTTGCGCATAACAATTCAAATCTCTTAGTAACCAATGTAACTCAAGTGCTGTGGCGCTTGTACGCACTAAGATTAAGCCCAAGCTTTGCACCTGAACGTGCTGTGGCGGTTTCCCGCACTGAAGTTCTCGCCCAAATAGGTCTCAAACCCAAATCACCTCTCAATCTGCGGCGCTACACAAACATGGCTGCAACTTGGCAGACGTGGCTACTGCACACCACCCGGCTTACCGGCATGTCTCCATCTAGGAGATCAAGATGTCTAATAAGCCCACAAAAAGGTTAACACCGATTCTGATTGGATTGCACCAACACCATTACTCGCGCGTCCGCAATTTACCGATGAGGATGTTCACCTCACATCCACCAAATGCCAACCGTACTAGTAGAGAATAAATAGTCATTAAACACGTCGTAACCCGGGTACTACCATTCGCCGAAATCACTAATGTCAACCACTCGCACCGAACAAAGCTTTCGAACATCACTGACAGAAACCAAACAACCAGGGTACTACCATTCGCCCAATTGAAAAGCCAACTCGAGGTACTACCATTCGCTCAAGTCCCACTGCCAACTAAAATTCTCAACTCTGCCACAATACGAAAGATCGCACTGCAAGCCATTCGCTGAAATGCCACTACAATAGCTAATAAGAAAAATTTAGCACAATTTTTGGTATCCGGTTCTCAAGGGAAGAAAGATCTTCAACAAAGCTCAAATGAAACCTGGATGCGACATTCCAGGCTCTGATACCACTTGTCACGGGGTGCGTCTCACTGAGGTTCAGGCCGTCTAATTTGTGCAGCGGATTACGAATCACCCGTGCGCCTAGGAGTCTTCCGAGTCTCCGTCCGGCTACCATCAACGAGATTTCATATAATACCAACATTAGAGATATCAAGCACTGGTCCATTGTGCTGCGTAAAACGCTAGGCACCCGCCTATCCTTTTCCTTCGACCAACTAAGGGCCGGTACCTCAATACCCTTCAAGCTCAACCCGCAATGGCACACGGCACTAAGGGTCACTCGCATGCCCGAAGTGCAATTCCTCGTGCTCGACACTCACTCGGGACCTCCTAGGTGCAGTACCTTGGCGCCCTTGAGAGTACCTCACTCGAGACGGACAACCTTTTAGATCTTGGCTTTGATTCATGCCATCAATAGATATTTGCCCCTCACGATGTTTGGGACTACTTCGCATACCGACATATTATTACCTTCAATCCGCAATGTGGTGTTGTCTCGCAACCACATGTACAAGCCAACGATCCCCCGCAGCATAGCCGGAACCAATAGCTAATGCTTACGAGTAAGCTCACGAGGCGTATGATTTAAATGCATGCCTCGATTGCCCTATCGACATAGAGGAAGTGTATATGGCCGACGGCATCCCTCCGGCCACACTTGAGCCTCAATGTCAACCTTAAGCCCAACGCAGACCACTTAGGTCCTACGCCGCCCTAACGATTTCCAACTCACTCGGGAACTCCTCGCACACTTCGAATGCTTAGAGTTGGCTCCCTAGAGGCCCCCCTTACCTCTAGGAAGATTGCACGCTTGGTGCTCGATAGCACGAGGAAGACGGGCCGCTGGCCCACCATTGCCCATCTAAGGGTTGTCCCCCCTATAATAGGCTTAGAAAAATAATGCCTTGTAATTGCACTAGACATTGATTGGCCGAGGAAGCACATCGGGTGTAACTCCCTCATACGAACTCCAAATCCTTATCCGCTTGAACCGTAGATCAGCTTACGACATTATCTATAAGTCCTCAAAGTTTCAGCCCCATCCGATACTCGAGGAGTGAGGAATTGCCTTTGCAATATTCTGAAACTACTACAATGCCACTGCACTGCAGCATCTTGATCCTTCGCATCGTTCGCTACTCAAACGGAACCGTCTAGCTGTGAAACTTGGTGGAGACCTTCCCAACACTCCAAGGAACTCCCCATTACAAGCATTTCACGAAACTCTTCTCCTAAAGCCCTCTGCTCCACGACACAAGCTCCTACTCGCGCACGGACACACTCTGGACGCCGACCACTGTCGCATGTCCCCAACCTTATTTGTGTCGCAGGGCAACTATCCAACATAATCCTTTGTAAGTCCGGCGCAATCCCGGGTACTCCGAATAATATGGAAAGCGCCCTGTGACACGTCGCCAGCCGTCGAAAAAAGAAGAAAAACGAGTAAGAAATGAAGTCTGGCCGAGCCCAGGCTATATATAGCCGGCAGGGTTACGGTCGTAACTGACATTCGTCAAAAAATCTGCCTAGCACCTGTCGGACACTTACGGCCGTAACTGGCACACATTACGGCCGTAACCGGCCTTCGTCCGGAAGATGCCCAGCGACCGTACGGCCCTAACTCTCGGCCCTTACGGACGTAACTGGCATTCTTCAGGCCATGCCTGCCGAGCACGTATGGCCGTAACCGGCACCTTACGGCCGTAAGCGGCCAGGCCAGGCCCGGCTCCTGCCGTGGCCACTCTGACGGCCCGACGAACTCGAAACCCAAACCTAAGTATGAATCAAAGATACGGTTACGAAGTACTCGCAAAGACGAATCCAAGCGCTAAGAGAACACACGATTCCGACCACCCGAAGGCTTGAAATTCGACAATGGAAGTAATTACCCCAAACTTTGGAAAATTACGAAAATGGCCCAAAACGTCCGAAATACACGATACACGATCGAAACACCAAGCCAAAGCTCACAACATGAATAATAACATTAAATGGACTTACGAGAAACTCGAAACAATAGTTTCAGACGAGATTCGCAAGAATCGAACTCGAGTGCGGAAAAGCCGTTAAAGAACACGGAACTCAACAAAACGATACCGAAACAAACTCGGATGACAAAAATTGCAGAATTAAATATTCTCAAAATGACGAAATGGCCATGAGCGAGTCGTCAAAATGGACTTCCGCCGAAAAAAATAAAATTACCGGAAAATCAAAATTGCGGATATTACAGGTTTGCCATAAGTATACATTATTATTATTATTGTTGTGAGCATATTGATGTTGTCATATGAGTATGCATTTGTAGGCCTTGTGATAGGACCATGTCCGTATGATGTATTGATCTGATCTCGGATTAGATTGACATGATTATCGTGGTATTGTGCATCTCGAGGTATGTTTCGTATTTCATTTGGTAATTGTCTTCTGATGGACAATCGATTATCGTGTTGAGATGTGACGAGGTTACTCGATGGATCGAATTTGCCAGAGTTGGTATAATATCCGTATCGCGAGTTATGATAATGTTTTGAGAACCTGAGGTATTGTTGAGATACCGTACAGATATTTCGGTACTAATTTATTGTGTTGCTAAGGATATGAATCGTGGATTTTCATAAAGTTATGGCGGTAAGATTACATTGGTCGTATTCTTACTTAGTAATTTCATTGATATGTAATTATTGACGTGATTGGATGGTTATCATTGTTGGATATACTGGCTAGGGTATGTATTTGTGTATTGAGTTTCCTGATCAGTATCGTATTCCGTTGTAAGAGTATTTTTAATTGTTTGTCTTTCCCGATGCATGAGTATTTTAAATGGCCTTTTGGTATCTGGTAATTTAGGTTACTTTGGCAATCTTTTTCTATACTATTTTGTCGGTACGTGTAAGTGATAGCTTAACGTATGTTTTCAAACTGTTGAGTCTTGGCATTTCAGGCCTTGTGGTTTCAAATGAGATTTTACGACGGTTTTGATAAACGGATTTTATATAGTCTCCAATGTTTTTAAAAGATAGTACCGTCGTTAGCCTCTTGGGCGTTTGTAAATGTTTGCGAAAATTTCCTTCAGTCTTATGGGTTCCATCTCGGGGCCTACGGCGCTGTAATATTCCTGGATGGCTCTGGGGGTGTTACAGAATATGGCATCGGAGCTTAGGTTGAGAAAACCTAGGCAGTCGTGTCAAGTTTGGTCGTGTTTTGTCGCGTCATTCGAGTTGTCGATTGACTAATACTAGAGCCCTGAGTTTTTGATGTTCACTCAGGCTTGTGCGTTATGTGTATTACCAGTATAGTACTGGGGTTGTTGTAAACTTTTCTAAATGGTATTAACATATTTCTTTGGATAGAGATGTGTTGCGTTCTCGAGTTGAACTGAGTTTGAAAAATGTGTGTTTTGAAAATATCTGTATCGAGTATTTTCTAGAGTTTAGACATGTGCCAGTATCACGGGGAATCGTCGGCTTCACGATCTTTAAGTATTTAGATTTTGGAGTGCATTGAGGTCATTTTCAGTTATAAGTTGATATGCTTGGAGATTCAGTAGAATATTATGCGTTACAGTATGAGGTGACAGAGGATTGATGATCTTGAGAAGCTACGATTTTGGAAATCATATGTCGGTTAAATTTTGGAATGGAGTTGTACATTTGGGAGAAATTGTGGATGGTTGAGAAGAACATGTAGTCATGTTAATTCATTTTGAGATATATGAAATGTTTTTGAGCATTTCAAAATGATACTTTTCAAAATGAATGTTTTACGGATGTTTTTACGGAAAATGATTTTTGGCCAAGACCCAATCGATTTTGAAATAGTTTTATAACTCAAGACTTGGGTTCCGAAAAGAGTTTTCTACTTTTAAATTTCTTGTAATGCGGAACGGGATATGGGCTGAGACCCTAATGTTCCAAAAGGCTTTTCTGTTTTCTAAAACTCCCGAGATTTGTAAAATACTTTACCAACGTTTATCTATTTGATTACTACCTTTCGGGGTTTTGGTTTACTTGTTCAAATGAAACTTCTCGGGAAGTCTTTCGCTGTGTTGATTTGTTTCAATGTGTTGTCATAGCATATTTGAGGTGATCCAGGATGGGTTAATGGTTGACGTTGCGAATCATATGTAGAAAAGGAGTTCTTATCGAAGTCTATATATATTGAGATTTTGGATTCTACCGTGTGGTTTTCCGACCGAATGTCAGTAGAATTGGTGACGAACCGAACTGGTATTCAGGAGTATGGATGTGGTCAATCATTTGCATAGTTTTCATTTTAAAACTTCGAAATTGTGTGGATTCGAAGAAAATTGTTATCGAATACTTGGCATTAGCGAGCTAGTTTAATTTTTCGAAAATTGATTTCATGGTTTTGCGAAAATTTTTGTTTTGAGTTTTGAAATTTTTGAAAGAACTTTCGAAAATTCGTCTTCTTGACAAGACTATATGATTTCAAACTGATTTTAAAAATGTGATTGATATACATATGTATTTAGTGCATAATGCATATTATGGTGAAGTTCTGAGTGAGACTCACGGACTGGATACATCAGTATGGTAGGATGGAAAGATATCCGAACTTTGGTATGGTACTTTGGTTATCTAGGGATGATCAGTTGATTGATCAGATAAGAGAAATATGCTGTGTGTTGTAGATTCGTGTACAGGATGTAATTTTGGAACTTTGGATTTTGTGAAACCGGAACATATGTGCTATGTGATTCCATTGATATAGTAGTAGCGCGATTTTACCATAGCGATATTTAACTTTTAAGCCATATTGATTGCAGTATGATTGGATATGATTCGACGGGTTGTGATTGGTTGTTCCTATGCCGAGGGGTATGTTCACCAGTCGGGTATGTTTATTGAGATCCACTGTATGTGATTGGTGTGTCGTTTTGAGAACTTTATTCGTCCGTATAGTTGTCTCTGTGGTTCTGTATTGATCATGTTGGAATTTACCGTGTTAGGGTATTCTCGGTTATTCCTGATCGTTCGTTGGTGATATTGGAGTTTATCATGTTAATGATATTCTCGATTGTGTTTTAACCCCTGGTTGCTCATATTGGAGTTTATCATGTTGATGATATTCTCGATTGTGTTTTGACCTCTAGTTGGTCATATTGGAGTTTATCATGTTGATGATATTCTCGGCTGCATTTTTGACCTTTGGATTGGTCGTATTGGTGTTTATCATGTCGATGATATTCTTGGTTAATTTATTGGTTGATCATTATTAGTGGTCATATGAGCTTTCGGATTTTGTGTCGCTGTTTCGGGATTTGTGTCACTGTATTGGGCAGTTGTTTCACAGATGTATCGTGTATTATTCGTTTTACCCGAACTGGGACTTGAGTGTATAATTAGGCAGACAGGATTTGACATGGATAGATTATTTCATCCGAAGTTGATATATTTTGTTGGGACTCATGGAATTGTGACTGTAAGCGTATTGAGACTTTACAGTGAAGTCACTTGCTAGTATATCAGGAGATCGTCGACTTTGCGCATTGGTAAGTATGCAATTTTGGTTATTTGGTAATGATGATGATTGATCGTTGTCGTGATGGTTTCGGAATATTTTGGTTGAATGGTTTGTTTGTTTTTCTATGACGGATTGCAAGTTTCAAGGACGAAACTTATTTTAAGTGGTGTAGTATGTAATATCCGAAATTTCCACTACTGTTGTTTAATATTATTTTATCCAAGTTATGTTGTACAGTGTGGAATTTGTACAGTATGGGTAAAATAAATTAAGTACTGAGACATCTGTATTGGTATAATTGTCGTACTTGGTGGACAATTGCATTTAAGAAGTATATGTATTCAGTATGCCGTATGTTCGTATTCCGTATGTTGAGACGTTGGACAAGAATAGCTGAAAATGGCTAAGTATAGCCTAATTAGCGCACGCTAATATTCAGGCATAGCTAAGCACACGCTATCGTGCAGGTGTAACGCACGCTATAGGTAAAGTATAGCGCACGTTAGTGCAGAACAGATCAGAGGGAATCTACATGTGGACCCGGCCACTTTCGGTGCATGTTCTGATAAAGTCAACGGATGTTTGCAATGTAGTACTAGCGCACACTAAATCCTAAAGTTAGCGCACGCTAATGGTTGATCGGACAAAAAGGGAATCTTATCCTCGCAGGTACTTTCGGCGTGTGGACCCATCTTCGGAGCATTCAGACCAACAAGTCAATTATGATTAGCGCACGCTATGGGCGAACACTTGCGTACGCTAATATAGGCGTTTATGTACGCTATTGCATGGGCATTACGTACGTAAGTCATTGTACGATGTAAAACAGTAGCCTCTGAACCTCATTAGCGCACTCTAACAAAGAAAGTTAGCACACGCTAAAGCATGTAACGTACGCTAAATGAAGATGTTAGCGCACGCTAATAATGTACAATATATATATGTGCAGTTGGGCATTATTCGTCATTTCCATCCATTTCCTCATATGAACCGATAGAGATAGTTCTTAGAGAGAAGTTGAGGTCCCAAAACACTGAGAGATGATGATCTTTAACAAGATTAAGCTAGGAGCATGGATTAAAGTCTTGTTCTTGAAGTTATTGATGATTCTTGAAATGGAGTTGATTGTTCTTCTTCATGGTTCGTCTATACAAGAGGTAATTACTCTTCACTTTGGGATTTCATTTTGGATTGAATATTGATGTTCTTGAGTTGATGATTATCATATAAACAAGTTGATAAGCATGACTATGAGATGTATTACCGGATTATGATGATGTTGTTTTTAATATATGAATATTGATATGATTCTTGTGGTTTGAATCGTGTTGTTCGTCTTCTTAAGATAAGGTGGTTAATTCTTCTCCTCAGCTTCGGATGTTGATGTTATTGTTGATGATTACTCCCTGTAATGATAGATTATGGAAGTGTTGTTATGGTTCTTGGTGTTCATGATGTTGATATTGAAAAAGAAGATGATATATGAATATATGACTTGGATTACGAGTTGGATGATTGTTTATATGTTAAAGGATATCATATTTCATTGTTTTGATAGCTATGTATATGGTTTCGAATCACTTGGTGTTCTTGAAGGACTTTTGATAAATATAACATAGAAAGATGATTGTATATGGCATTATCGGTATTTTTGGATATGAAGCTGGAAGGTTCGTTAAGTCATGTTGATTGATGATTGATCTAGGAATACGTTTTCCTTTACATTCGTATCCGTAATCGCAAGGTGTTAAGTCGATATTTGTAAGACATGCAACTGTACAGCAGTAGCGCATGCTAAGCTTACTGGCTAGCGCACGCTAACTAAAGCTACTTAGCGCACGCTATGTTAAGTGATTAACATGCGCTAAGTAGACAGACAGTGTAGTATATTGTATTGCGGTTGTGAGTTCGTAATGGATTGAGTTAGATTGTTCGGACTAGTGGTTAATCAAGATACTGTTGAGCCATTGGGTTTATGGATTAGTTATATCGATTGTTGATTGTTATAGAACTTGTTCTTTATCGATTTTTGTAATAGGTTGAGATTATTGATCGGTGATTAGAACCTTACTTTACGGTCGTATTCGAGAACGTTCGTGAACCGCTTTGGCCGGGAGCCGAGGAGCTTGTAGACGAAGACAAGGAATTGGTAACGGCTTCATCATCGTCGTGTCGGTATCGAGGCAAGTTATTACTTGTTCAGTTTATAATATTTAATGAATGCTTTCCATTTCATTCGTTTATAATTCGTATAGCAATGTTTATAATCGTAATCACATGATATTTGGGATTATAAGTTGTATTCGAGCTTTGGGAATTAAATCATTATGTATTTGATCTATATTTGTTGTTGGTATACTTGGTATCAAGGATACATTGTGGTATAGACGAAGACGTGAATTATCTACCGTCCGTGACATTTTGGATCGTCGAATATTCAGAATAATGGTTGGTGATAGTTTAGATATCGAGATTGCTCTCGAAGGACTCGGAGCAAGTATTTTAATCATTTTTGTCATTTGTGTCGATCATGTTGTGATACATCCGTGTATCGTTGTTGTCATGCATTTGTGTATTATTGTTGTCGTGCATTGTGTATCGTTGTTTTGTACAGTTGTGCATTGTTGTCATATGTCTACCAGGGTTGGTCCGACGGGATCATCTTGGGATCTATGCTAGCGTGCGCTGGATCATCGGACAGGTTTGTCCACCATGGTTGGTCTGACAGGATCATCGTGGGATCTAGCCAATGAACGCTGGATCATCGGATTACCATGTGTTGTTG
This sequence comes from Orobanche coerulescens, assembly GCA_033398695.1. NCBI lineage: Eukaryota > Viridiplantae > Streptophyta > Magnoliopsida > Lamiales > Orobanchaceae > Orobanche > Orobanche coerulescens. Next base: position 193,749,762 of record CM065807.1, on the reverse strand, counting down.
TTGTGCATATGTATGTTATGGGTTTGCCATAAGTGTACATTGTTATTATTGTTGTGAGCATATTGACGTTGTCATATGAGTATGCATTTGTAGGCCTTGTGATAGGACCATGTCCGTATGATGTATTGATCTGATCTCGGATTAGACTGACATGATTGTCGTGGTATTGTGCATCTCGAGGTATGTTTTGTATTTCCTTTGGTAATTGTCTTCTGATGGACAATTGATTATCGTGTTGAGATATGACGAGGTTACTCGATGGATCGAATTGGCCAGAGTTGGTATAATATCCGTATCGCGAGTTATGATAATGTTTTGAGAACCTGAGGTATTGTTGAGATATCGTACAGATATTTCGGTTTTAATTTATTGTGTTGATAAGGATATGAATCGTGGATTTTCGTAAAGTTATGGCGGTAAGATTACATTGGTCGTATTCTTACTTAGTAATTTCATTGATATGTAATTATTGACGTGATGGGATGGTTATCATTGTTGGATATTATGGCTGACCCCGTCGTGGGCTTTCTTTTTAGGTTCTTGGAATATCAAGCTTGTAGCAGTCGTGGATAGATGAGCTTCCCGGAGGATACTGTCTAGGGCATGTATTTGTGTATTGAGTTTCCTGATCAGTATTGTATTCCGTTGTTAGAGTATTTTTAATTGTTTGTCTTTTCCGCTGCGTGAGTATTTTAAATGGACTTTTGGTATCTGGTAACTTAGGTTACTTTGGCAATCGTTTTCTAAACTATTTTGTTGGTACGTGTAAGTGATAGCTTAACGTATGTTTCAAACTGTTGAGTCTTGACATTTCGGGCCATGTGGCTTCAAATGAGATTTTACGACGGTTTTGATAAACGGATTTTATATAGTCTCGAATGTTTTTAAAAGATAGTACTGTCGTTAGATGGGCGTTAGTAGATGTTTGCGAAAATTTTCTTCAGCCTTGTGGGTTCCATCTCGGGGCCTACGGCGCTATAATATTCCTGGATGGCTCTGGGGGTGTTACAGAAGATATCACCTGTCATGTGTCGAGAACATCCGCTGTCAAAGTACCAGATATCTTTCCCTTTGATATCCTGTACGCAGAGAATTTAAGTAGATTTAGGTCCTCTTTGATTGTTGGGTCCATGTGATTAGTGCCTTTTGGTATCCAAATTTTCCTCACAGCAATTGGTTTGTTGTAGGTTGCTTTTGGTACATTCTTGCGCGGTCTACGTATGGCAGGCACGTAGTCACTGTAATCTTGATAATTATGTATGTAAATTATATGGTTATTATTCCAGTATGATTGCTGTCTAGGAGGTGGAGCCATTTTCCTTGACCTTACAACTTGCCCTTGTTGGGATTCCTCAGAAAATAAATGCAGCGGAAGAATAAACGGAATCCCTAAGAGGATCGATCAAGTAATGTATATACGAAAAGAAATACGAAGATCAAGGAATCAAAGTCCCATACCTTTGATGTCTCTGAAAAACCTTCGTATGATGATGATGATGAATAGCCCTTCGTTCCAAACACCGAAAGCACGGTGCCTCTACTTCACACGCCGGAACTTGACGGAAAAATCAGCAAACTTCCTTTCTCTAAGAATGCGGCTAGGGAAGCTTGTAGGAATTTTTTCTCTCGATCTTTTCTACTAATAACTTGTCTCTAAGATCAAGTATATGCTGTAGAAAATTTTTCTCACTCTTGAAGCTCTCTCAAAAACGAAATTATTCACTTGGGGAAGGAAGAAGGAGACTTTTATGATTAAAAGACTTTCTTTTCACAATAATACCAAGCCTCACATGTAGAAGATGCTTTTAAAAGCATCTCTACTCCTCACATGATCCCACAAGTATATTATATATTGAGAGAGAGACAAAGTAGAGAGGAGGGGGGGCCTTATAGGGAATCTTCCAAGAAACGGGTCGAGTTAATTCGGCTCGTGTATTAGATGTTCGTCAAACGAATCCCTCGCGAATCGGATGTCCGTCAAACGAATCCGTTTTATTTCCAATGTGTTTATACTAACTAATTAATCCAATTAATTAGTTATATCAAACACAAATATACATTTATCTAAGAAATATAATTTATGAATTAAAGTAATCACCGAGTAACTTACTTACAATTCATAAGACTGCTATTTGATTTATCCGATAAATCACTAATATCTAATATTATAAGAGAGATTATTAATTCATATTTATCCGTCAATGATCCTGTTGCGTGACTCCGTAGGTTCGTCTCAGCTGGCATTGGGAGGAATCAATGAGTGCGGGCAGCACTTAGCCAGCCTAGCGGGCCGCACTGTAAACCCCGACTGAGAACGAATGAACAAATCATTCCAGAACCATTATGTCATGAATACCATATACGTATAGACCCTTTATCAGATGTCCCGGTCAAATCTTCAGGTCACGGTAAATTCAAACCCTACTGTTGACTAGACTCTATACATGTGTTAATACAAATCAAGACAGACTGATTAATAGTGTATCTAATACGACTATATCAGAATGCTTTGGCCAAAGACTTATGATCTTATTCTCCATTAACCGTATAGGACATTCGCCTGCTCACTAATAGGAGATAGAATCCTTTCTTGGCGTACAGTAAAGACTGCTACCTGCCCGTATAGTCCGCACTTCGAGGTCGAATAAGCAATTAAGCAAATGAGTCTAACAACTCTAATGACAAACTAAACGTCACAGGCACATCTTCTACTGAACCCTCAAGTCAAAGGTCCACGTATACTATCACAACCTTTCGATTCGTCATCGACTCTTCGAGAGTGAATACCGTGTGACTGAATCGAGTATGAGTCGTGTTCGAGTATACTGGTCCCATCACTATACTTATAACTATGCTATCAAGACGTGCACACGTCCTAGCATCAGTTATACAAGTCTTATTAAAACTTAATGTCCTATTAAGTTTTATCGACTTGCGAACTAGTTAAGCATTCGAGCTCTAAACACTTCTAGTGCCTCTCTCCTTATCTCCATAAGAAGTAGAATGTTCACTCTCAAATGCAAGGACTATTATTCTATATACCAAATCACAATGCCAGTGATATACAATAATATAGAAATAATAATTGCCTTATTAAATATAATATTCATAATTACAATACAATTGCTCTCACTCTCTCATCCTCTGAGTGGCATTCGAGGGCATATATTCCTAACAATCTCCCACTTGCCCTCAATGCCACAAACTACGGTATCTAATACCCATACTCTCTAGATGTCTCTCTAAGACCTTCTGAGATAGTGGTTTGGTAAGCGGATCAGCAACGTTATTTGCTGTGTCTACTCTCTGCAGTGTAACATTCCCATCCCGAACCATTTCTCTAACAAAATGATATTTTCTCGCAATATGTTTGGTGTTGTGGTGAGCCCTAGGCTCCTTAGCCTGTGCAACAGCTCCGTTGTTGTCACAAAACAGTGTCACGGTCTTCTCTGCATTAGGAACCACTTGAAGTTCCTCAGTGAACTTCTTTATCCAAAAAGCTTCTTTAGCAGCCTCCGTGGCTGCCTGATATTCGGCTTGACATGTAGAGATAGCAGTCGAACTTTGCTTGGCACTTCTCCAAGAAACTGCCCCACCATTCAGCGTAAAGATATACCCTGATGTGGACATCTGAGCATCCATGTCCCCCGAAAAATCTGAGTCTGTATAACCCATCACTCTTAGTTCTCCACCGCCGTTTGTAAGAACCAAGTCTTTAGTCCTCCTTAGGTACTTAAGAATGTTCTTTACAAAGATCGATGTTCCCGCCCGGATTTGGTGAATCGACTTACTACGCTCACAGCATAGGCAATGTCTGGTCTAGTGCAAATCATTGCATACATAAGGCTACCTACTGCCGAAGCATAAGGTACCTTGCTCATTTCCTTTCTATCTTCCTCACCTTGAGGACACATCTTTAAGGAAAGTTTTGCACCATGTTGCATAAGTAGAAACCCTCTTTTAGAATCTTCCATCCTAAATCGCTTCAGGATCTTTTCTATGTAGAGGGCTTGGGAAAGACCTAACATTCTTTTCGCTCTATCCCGGTAGAGACGAATATCTAGAATATAGGTTGCTTCTCCCAAGTCTTTCATTGAGAACTCTTTAGAAAGCCAAGCTTTCACAGAACTGAGCATTCCTACGTCGTTTCCTATTAAGAACGCAATTTTGCTCCCACTAACCTTCTTGTAAATACAGGGCTCTTCTTCGTTTTGGACAAAATCAAACTCTTTGACTGTCTCATTAAAACGAAGATTCCAACTCCGTGAGGCTTGCTTCAGTCCATAAATGGCACGCTGAAGTTTGCATACTTTATGAATATTGGTTTGAGATATGAATCCCTTAGGTTGTTCCATGTAAATCTCCTTCTCGAGGAATCCATTTAGGAATGTTGTTTTCACATCCATTTGCCATATTTCATAATCTAAGTGGGCTGCTATAGCAAGCATCATGCGAATAGACTTAATCATAGCTACAGGCGAGAAGGTCTCGAAGTAATCGATTCCTTCTCTTTGGGAATAACCCTTTGCCACAAGCCTGGCCTTATAGGTATCAACCTTGCCATCTCCATCAGTCTTTATCTTATAGATCCATTTGTTTCCAATAGGCACTATGCCTTTAGGACGATCTACTAAAGTCCAGACCTGATTAGCATGCATTGAGTCTATCTCAGCTTCCGTAGCTTCTTGCCACTTGGTGGAGTCAACGTCTACCATCGCTTGGTCGTATGTAGAAGGATCATTCTCTTGACTACTTTCTGTCATCTCATGGACACCCAGTTCCTCTTGATGCAGATAGCCATACCTCTCAGGTATTTGAGAAGTTCTACTAGACTTGCGAGGTTGTGTTTGTATTTCAGAAGGTTGGGTTCTAATATCTTGCATAGGTGTCTCATTTGGTGTTTCTTTTATATCTTCCAAAGAAATATTTCTACCTGCCCCTCCTTCCTGAATAAACTGATCTTCCAGGAAGTGTGCTTGTATAGCAACGATGATCCTATGATCTTCGTGCATGTAGAATAGATATCCCATGGAATCCCCTGGATATCCTATGAAACGACCTTTCACAGACCTAGTTTCCAATTTCTCTACTTTAGTCTTCTTGACATAAGCAGGGCATCCCCAAATCCTAATGTGATTAAGACTTGGTTTTTTACCTCTCCACTTCTCATGGGGAGTCCTAGGAATGGATTTGGAAGGACATCTGTTCAAGATATGCACAGCAGTAAGGAGTGCGTAACCCCACAGATAAATCGGTAGATCAGTATAGTTAAGCATGGAGCGAACCATGTGCAACAAGGTTCGGTTCCTTCTTTCTGATACACCATTTAATTGTGGAGTAGCTGGAGGAGTGAATTGTGACACTATTCCTTGTTCTTTTAAGAACTCATCAAATTCGGTACTCATGTACTCACCACCCCGGTCTGACCGAAGAGTCTTAACACGGTTACATGTTTGATTTTCAACTAGGGCTTTAAATTCCTTGAATTTATCAAAAGCTTCAGACTTATGTTTCATTAAGTACACGAATCCATACCTGGTATGGTCATCAGTGAATGTAATGAAATATTGAGAACCGTCTCGTGCCACTTCAAAAGGGCCACAGACGTCGGTATGGATCAATCCAAGTTTTTCAGCAGCTCTTTCAAAAGTGCCTGCGAAGGGTAACTTAGTCATTTTGCCTTGAAGGCAAGATTCACAAGTTGGATAGGGATCAGATCCCAATGAACCTGTAAGCCCATCTTTCTCCATTTTATGAACCTTGGTCTGACCGATATGACCAAGTCTAAGATGCCACTTAAGTGCTTGGTTCGTTTCATCTCTACCACGCTTCCTAGTTATAGTGTTCACAATTGTTTTATTCTTTAAATTTAAATGGCATAAACCATTTAATAATGAAGCAGTACCAACCAATTTATTTCTGAAATAAATACGACAGGACCCATCTCCAATAAAGAAGTGAAATCCCTTTCGGTCCATGACCGGAATTGATACAATATTCTTGTGCCCCTTGGGCAAAACAAGTACATCATCTAAAGTAAGAATAAAACCAGATTCTAAATCCAACATAAGGGATCCAATATCAGAAGCCTCGACACTATGCCCACTTCCGACGGTGACCATCACCTCCCCTGAATCCAGCTTCCTACTTCGTTCCAGATCCTGATTCATTGTACAAATGTGAGAACTCGCACCGGAATCAAGTATCCAAGAAGTAGAATATACAGTTACAGAACAATTTGTTTCTAAACCAGTAGTTTTGTACCTGAAGGCGCATTACGGTCAAGCTTTGGACAGTACCTCTTCCAGTGGCCTAGCTCACCGCAGTTGAGGCATACATCCATTTTCTTAGCCCCCTTGCTCTTTTGAACCATTGGGGCCTTGCCCTTTCCCTTGTCGATCTTGGCTATTGGACCTAACTGCTTCTTGTTCTTTTTCTTCTTATTCTTGGACTTCCAAGTCCCAGAATAAATCACAAGTGCAGCTTCCTTTCCCTTTGTCTTCATCTGAGACTGGCGATGCCGGTTGTTCATTAGCCCACTAAGTTACATGCAATCTCATTGCGGTTGAAGTTCATGACAAATTGTGAAAAGGAGTCGGAAGTGATCAGGATAAGGTCAGTTTGGAGAGATGCATGCATCTGAAAATCAATAGCTTCCAATCTCCCAATCATCGAGATCATCTTGAGGACATGGTCCCCAACCCTCTCTCCTTCCTTCATCCTGGCGCCGAATAATTGCTTTGATATCTCATATCTAGCAGTTCGGCTATGCTCTCCATAGAGCTCGGCCAGTGCGCTAAGATGGCTCGTGAAGACGTCATCTTTTCATGGGCACGTTGAAGCTCATTGGTCATTGAGCCTAACATGTACCCTCGCACTCTTATGTCGTCTTTTACCCATTTCTCATAGGCATCGACATCTTCCTGATTGGCTCGGGTTCTTGCAGAGCGCCGGGATGTCCGCCCAAGACGTATCCCAAAGATTTCCATAGTTAGGACAATCCTCAAGTTCCGGCACCACATAGTTCGGACCAGTCAGGACGTTCTTTTCAAGTAGTATAGCGAGTGGATTCATTGTCATATTGAGAGTTTTGTTAACTGCAGAGAATAATTTGAGATTCGTTAGTATTTGTTTAATTATGATCCGAGTAAAGAATTTAAGGACTTTCTTTATTCATAACTCAGCTCCCACTATTTTATCGGCATTTACACACTCCCATGTTAAATCCAGAAGTCTTGGGTGACTTCATAGTGGTGATCGATTTATTTACAAAGTTTAATAGAGGGCAACCCATATGGTTTATATTCTATTATTCTTTATAAAGTGGTGTCTAATACCAACCCATCTAATGGATGATTCGATCTTCTTTTACCCCTAGTTCACTTGCCCTCAACCCATTCGGTTTCTATGGCTCGCTGAACTATCTAAGTTTAAACCGTCAACTCCTATTAGTCTGACAATTGAATCTTACCCGGAAATCCATACGGTTTATAGGGGTTTGATTTGTCACAACTAAAGGCACCTAATGCACTCTAGGAATTTATCAACTTTCCCCAAAAATATTACCCCGACATACTCGGAAGAATAATATTCCAGTTTAGATTTCAATTTTCCGTGAGTTTGACGGAGGGTAGGAAACCTCGTAACCTTTATAACTTAGTGTTTGTAAGTGGGAGTATTAACGCGATTATATGTTACACTTTGCACATTAATCCGTTTATAAGCGCGGTTTGTGGTTTGTCAATCATTCAAAATGAAAAACAATAAATAGCAACCTAGTTACTACCAACATATAGCTCATGGACTTTTTCCTAAGTATTGGGCCAAGCCAAATAAAGAAAGGAAAAATACAGTATTGATTCTTCGTCTTCTAGTCGGTCGTCTTCGGTCTTCGTCATAGCCATATGAATAATTACATCATTGAACAATACGTCCTATTATAGATATTTTCTAGTAAAAATAAATACGCTCAAAACGGCCTTTACAACCATATCGAATCGAACAAATCAACAACTAAGTCGACGAGCTATATCACCATCACATAAGGCATTCCATACAACATGTAACGGTAAATGAAATTAAATAATCAACTAATATATTAATCCAATTAATATAAAAATTAATCTATTTAATTTCTACAATATTAATCAAATTAATATTTATAATCGTCATTTTAATCCGTTCAAAGTAATCCGGCCAAAACAATATTCTCGTCTAATAATTTCTCTTAATAAAAAAATATTCCAAATATTTTATTAAATACAATTAAATCCAATTTAAATTTCGGAAATTATTACAACGAAATATAAAAACAAAAATGGAGTCTAAAATCCAAGATCGCCCCACCACGGCCCGATTCAAAATCGGGCCGAAAACCCGAGAACCGCCTGACCGAGTCACTATCGGCCATCGCCCAGTCGCCGAGCCGCTACAAGAGCCAACCGAGTAGAGATGTTAAACGGCTAGCCACTAGCGGTTCGGGCTAGCCCTAGCGGACTTCGGGCTAAACGGTCCGGTCAAAAAGCCCGGATTTAAACGGGCTAGGAAATATCGGCCCTAACCCTAACCCTAACGGGTTTCGGGCTAAACGGGCTAAACGGGCAAAATATTTAAAAAATCTATTTTTTATTTTTTATAACTCATAAAAAAAGTAACAATATATTTTATATATATAGTAATAACTATACTATAATAAATATAACAAAAAATACACTTTTATGTACATACATATATATATATATACATATATATATATACATATATATATATATACATATATATATATATATATACACACACACACACACTATATTAACAAATACAGTAATAATATATATTATATATAATATTAATATATATTACATATATAATATTAATATATGTTATATAAATATAGTATTACTGTAAGTTGAAATTAACAATATATCGGGCTTCGGGCTAGCCCTAGCGGGCTTCGGGCTAAACGGTCCGGGCCAAAAAAGCCCGAATTTAAACGGGCTAGGAAATATCGGTCCTAACCCGGTTTTTTGGCGGGTTAAATGGGCCAGCCCTACGGGCCCGAGCCCGTTTAACATCTCTACAACCGAGTCGCTCTCGGCCGGCCAGGCAGCAGTCCAGTAAGCTGCTGCCGGCAGCTGCGTCTTCGTGCGGTATTCGTGTTTAACCCCCGTTTTTCTCATTTTTTCGACTCGCTTACAAAACGAAAAAGTTTCTTAACTTCATGAAGAACTTATAAATCAACAAAAATCAAATTTTTCAGATTTATAATTCACATAAAATAGTCGAAACTTGACTTACTACGAACGATTAAATTTCTTTGATTATATCTATTATGATTCTAAATCATAAACATCATCAAATAACATTCCAAATGCAAAGATGATCGTATATACGATATATTTGACCTCGCTCCGATACCACTGTTGAGATTCCTCAGAAAATAAATGCAGCGGAAGAATAAACGGAATCCCTAAGAGGATCGATCAAGTAACGTATATACGAAAAGAAATACGAAGATCAAGGAATCAAAGTCCCATAACTTTGATGTCTCTGAAAAACCTTCGTATGATGATGATGATGATGATGATGATGATGATGATGATGATGATGAAGAGCCCTTCGTTCCAAACACCGAAAGCACGGTGCCTCTACTTCACACGCCGGAACTTGACGGAAAAATCAGCAAACTTCCTTTCTCTAAGAATGCGGCTAGGGAAGCTTGCAGGAATTTTTTCTCTCGATCTTTTTTACTAATAACTTGTCTCTAAGATCAAGTATATGCTGTAGAAAATTTTTCTCACTCTTGAAGCTCTCTCAAAAACGAAATTATTCACTTGGGGAAGGAAGAAGGAGACTTTTATGATTAAAAGACTTTCTTTTCACAATAATACCAAGCCTCACATGTAGAAGATGCTTTTAAAAGCATCTCTACTCCTCACATGATCCCACAAGTATATTATATATTGAGAGAGAGACAAAGTAGAGAGGAGGGGGGGCCTTATAGGGAATCTTCCAAGAAATGGGTCGAGTTAATTCGGCTCGTGTATTAGATGTTCGTCAAACGAATCCCTCGTGAATCGGATGTCCGTCAAACAAATCCGTTTTATTTCCAATGTGTTTATACTAACTAATTAATCCAATTAATTAGTTATATCAAACACAAATATACATTTCTCTAAGAAATATAATTTATGAATTAAAGTAATCACCGAGTAACTTACTTACAATTCATAAGACCGCTATTTGATTTATCCGATAAATCACTAATATCTAATATTATAAGAGAGATTATTAATTCATATTTATCCGTCAATGATCCTATTGCGTGACTCCGTAGGTTCGTCTCAGCCGGCATTGGGAGGAATCAATGAGTGCGGGCAGCACTTAGCCAGCCTAGCGAGCGGCACTGTAAACCCCGACTGAGAACGAATGAATGAATCATTCCAGAACCATTATGTCATGAATACCATATACGTATAGACCCTTCATCAGATGTCCCGGTCAAATCTTCGGGTCACGGTAAAGTCAAACCCTACTGTTGACTAGACTCTATACATGTGTTAATACAAATCAAGACCGACTGATTAATAGTGTATCTAATACGACTATATCAGAATGCTTTGGCCAAAGACTTATGATCTTATTCGCCATTAACCGTATAGGACATTCGCCTGCTCACTAACAGGAGATAGAATCCTTTCTTGGCATACAAGAATATCGCTACCTGCCCGTATAGTCCGCACTTCGATGTCGACTCAAAAATTAAGCAAATGAGTCTAACTACTCTAATGACAAACTAAACGTCACAGGCACATCTTCTACTGAACCCTCAAGTCAAAGGTCCACGTATACTATCACAACCTTTCGATTCATCATCGACTCTCCGAGAGTGAATACCGTGTGACTGAATCGAGTATGAGTCGTGTTCGAGTATACTAGTCCCACCAATATACTTATAACTATGCTATCAAGACGTGCACACGTCCTAGCATCAGTTATACAAGTCTTATTAAAACTTAATGTCCTGTTAAGTTTTATCGACTTGCGAACTAGTTAAGCATTCGAGCTCTAAACACTTCTAGTGCCTCTCTCCTTATCTCCATAAGAAGTAGAATGTTCACTCTCAAATGCAAGGACTATTATTATATATACCAAATCACAATGTCAGTGATATACAATAATATAGAAATAATAATTGCCTTATTAAATATAATATTCATAATTACAATACAATTGCTCTCACTCTCTCATCCTCTGAGTGGCATTCGAGGGCATATATTCCTAACAGCCCTTTGGGTCTCCAATCGGATTCCCAGAGTTGTTACTGGTACTGTGCGACGCCTGCTTTCTATATGGATAATAGGGTTCTTGTATCCAATATCTAGGCGCAATGTACTATTGGAAGTATCGAGGTGCTTGCCTTTGATATTTTGATACAGCCATATTTCTAAATGGCTGGTGGTGGTTATGATATGCTCGGGGAGCATGCGGTTGATCACGCCTTACAAGTCTGGGAGGCTGAGGCTTCCGCTGTATGTGATATGAATTTGGTGGTGGAATTGCAGCCTTTGCAGTACGATGGGCAGCTATAGCCCTTGCATGACTTGGAATCTCTTCAGGTACATGAATGGGTTCCACACCCCTGACAAATACCATACTAGTCTTTCCCTTGTGGGTGAACGAGTCATATTCTAAGCCACGTTTGCCATGGGCATTTTGCCTAGTGCTTAGAATTTTTTCCATCCTTCTAAAAGATTTCTCAAATGATTTTAGCATGGTCTCTAATACTCCTTCTTGCTTCTCGAGAATTTTCACTTTCGCTTCGAGTAAAGCAAAATCATTTGTCTTGCCCTCATTATGAGACTTAGCCTCATTTAGATCTTTGGCAAGTTGATGATTGCTTTTCATGAGTTTTCGAAAATAACCTTGCTGTTTTCTCAATCAATAGACATATTTTCATAGTTATTTTCAGCAAGTCATTTTCATCTTTCAGCTCTAAGTTTGAAATTTCAAGTTGTATGTTTTCTCATTTTAAAGTCTCATGGGCCTTTTGAATGTTTTTTAATTCATTCAATATATTTTCAAAGGTATGCGATGCATTTAAAGAAATAGTTGAATTTGAACTTACTTCATCATCGCTATCCTCATCAACATGTATTTCTTTAGCCATAAAGCAAATGTATGCTTTATCTTCGATATCATCGTCGGAGGAGTCACTGTCAGTGATTTCCAGAAGACACTCCTTGGTCTTGTTCGATGCGGGATGGGCTTCTGATTCGCCAATCAGGGCTTTGAGCTTGTTTTTCCTGATACATCTTCTTTCGTCCTTTTCTTGTTGCTCAGCTACTGGAAACTTTCGCACTTTTGAATGTGGACACTTATTTGCATAATGTTCGAGTTTCCTACAGATGTAGCATAAGTTAGAATCATCGAATGAAGGAGATTCAAAACTTATCTTGTGGAAAGGGTTAGGCCTGTAGGAAGTCTTTCCAGACTGTTTGATGAACTTTTTGAACTTGTGCAAAAGTAGGGTCGTTTTATCTTGTGACAGGATGTCATCATCACTGTCTGTAGTCTTATGTGCGGATTTGGATGTGCTAGGTGCAGAGCTGTGTCTCTTGTCAGATACAACAACCAGTGCTGTAGTATTGACAGGTGACTCTTCGGCCTTTTCTCTTCTGTCAATATCATACTCAAACGCTTTGAGGTCAGAGAAAAGGTCAAAAGTATAAATGTCGTTAAGATTACAGGATACACGCATAGCTGTAGTCTTAATGTCCCATCGGGCAGGGAGTGATCTAAATATTTTTAAATTTTTCTTCTTTTGGGTATACACTTTACCCAATGCTTCAAGTTCACCGACAATGCCAGTGAATCTGAGGTCAAGCTCCTCAAGCGTTTTGGAAGATTTTATTTCAAAAGAATCGAACTACTGATTAAGCTTAGAAATTTTATTTTCTTTCGAAAGCTCAATGGCCTCGCAAATCAGCTTGAGTTTCTCCCAGATTTCCTTAGCTGTCTTACAGCTCTTTACCTTTGAGAACGTGCCTCTGTCGAGAGTGACAAACAGTGCATTCTTAGCAACATTATCGAGGTTCGCACGCTTGCGATCGTCCTTTGTCCCTTGCTCGCGCTCCTTCTCAAGCATTTCAGAGTGATGCTGTCCTTCTATCCTCGGGGCAAGATTGACCTTCATGATCTTTATTAGACCTTCCTGGATGATGAATATCATTTCCTCGTGCTTGGCTGCAAAATGAGCCTCTATCCTGATTCTACAGTCATCAAACTCATTAATTGAAAACATAGGAACCTTGTTTATCATAGAGGTATCCATTTTAGAAATAGGAAAGATGATGAAAATATGACTGTTTTCAAAAGCTAGTGATTTGAGAATCTGATTCAGTTCAAAATTGGCTGGTTCTTTTTAGAATCAACCGCTCCGATACCATTTGTTGGCCATAGAGTATATATTAAATAGCTTAGATGGTAAAGATATAATAAGTTCTATGATTTTCGAAGTTAATTGCGCAGCGGAAGTCTGTTTAGTGAGTTGCTGTAAATACAACAATTGAGTGTTCTCCTATTTGCTTGATGCGTAAAGGGTTTAACTGTTGGGATTCCGAAAATAAAACGAAATACGCAGCGGAAATAAATACGAATCCCAAACAGGATCGATCAAGTAACATATATACGAAAAAAAATACAAAGATAAAGGTTCATACCCTTGAAGCCTTTGAAATAATTCTTCGTAAATTGATGATGATCACGAACCCTGTCCCGAACACGAAATCCCTTCGTTCCAAGCACCGAAAGTTCGAAGCCTCTACTTCACATGCGTCGGAAGTTGCCTGGAAAAATCTACAACACTCCGTTCTATGAAGAACACGGCTAGGAAGTGTTGTAGGAATTTATATATCACTTTTTCTTAACTTCTATATCACCTCCAAGATGAAAAATAGAAAAGAAAAAAATTTCTCCTCCCTCACTTTTTAGCACACGGTTGAACACTCTCAAAATGAATATGAGTTGTGTCTTTTTCATCTCATCATGTGTGTATATATATATATCATATTTCATATAATAATTATATATCATGTTATAATTATTTTGAGAATAAGAATCTCTACAAATAATTAAAACATGACAACACACATGCAAGGTGGTCATGTGAGGGGGCGGCTTACTAGGAAGATTCCTAGAAAACGAGCCGAGCCACTCGGCTCTTGTACCGAACGTTCGTCAAACGACTCCGTTAAATACACTCCGTTTAATTATCAATGTATTTATATTAATTAATTAATCTAATTAATTAATTATATCAAATACAAATATATTTCTCTAAGAAATATAATTTATGAATTAAATTAATTACCCGGTAACTTAATTTTAATTTATAAGACCGCTATTTGATTTATCCAATAAATCATAATTAGATATCCAATATCTAATATTAATAGAGAGATAATAAATTCACATTTATCCGTCAATGCTCCTAATGCGCGACTCCGTAGGTCCGTCTCAGCCGGCATTGGGAGGAACCAATGAGTGCGGGCGGACTTAGCCACTTAGCGGCCGCACCAGAACCCCGACTGAGAACGAATGAAGGGATCATTCCAGAACCATTATGTCGTGAATACTATATACGTATAGACCCTTCATCAGATGTCCCGGTCAAGTCTTTGGGTCACGGTGTTAATGCAAATCAAGACCAACTGATCAATAGTGTATCTAATACTACTATATCAGAATGCTTTGGCCAAAGACTTATGATCTTATTTGCCATTAACCGTATAGGACATTCGCCTGCTCACTAACAGGAGATAGAATCCTTTCTTGGCATATAGTAAACTCTGCTACTTGCCCATATAGTCGGCACTTCGAGGTCGACTCGGCAATTAAGCAAATGAGTCTAACTACTCTAATGACAAACTAAACGTCACAGGCACAATTTCTACTGAACCCTCAAGTCAAAGGTCCACGTATACTATCACAACCTTTCGATTCGTCATCGACTCTCCGAGAGTGAATACCGTGTGACTAAATCGAGTATGAGTCGTGTTCGAGTATACTGGTCCAACCAATATACTTATAACTATGCTATCAAGACATGCACATGTCCTAGCATTAGTTATACAAGTCTTATTAAAACTTAATGCCCATTTAAGTTTATTGACTTGCGAACGATTTACGTAAATAAACTTTAAACACTTCCAGTGCATTTTCTCTTATCCCATAATGAGAATGGAATGTTCGATTTATTTACATGGACTTCACTTCAATGTTTACCAAGTCAAGAATGCAATTGAAATACAATAAACAGTGAATGAATCGAATTGCCTTTTTATTATTTATTATTCCATAATTACAAGTACAATGCCCATACTCTCTCATCCCCTAAGTGGCATTCGAGGGCATATTCCTAACAATCTCCCACTTGCACTCAATGCCACATATCATGGTATCCAATACCCATGTTCTTTAGATGTCTTTCCAAGACAGCCTGAGATAATGGCTTAGTCAGCGGGTCAGAGATATTGTCTTCTGAGTCTACTCTTTGCAATGAAACATATCCTTTTTCCACCATCTCTCGAATGATGTGGTACTTTCTCTCTATATGCTTGGTGTTGTGGTGAGCCCTCGGCTCATTATCACAGAATAGTGATATAGGCAACTCTGCATTAGGGACCACTTGAAGTTCTTGTATAAACTTCTGCATCCAAAATGCTTCTTTGCTAGCCTCTGAGGCAGCTTGATACTCTGCTTGGCAGGTGGAATCTGCAGTAGCGGTTTGCTTGGAGCTTCTCCAAGATACTGCTCCTCCATTGAGAGTAAACAAAAACCTAGATGTCGACTTAGAGTCGTCATTGTCTCCTTGAAAATCAGAATCGGTGAATCCAATCAGCTTCAGTTCTCCACCACCATAAGTAAGAACTAAATCTCTAGTTCTTCTTAAGTACTTAAGAATGTTCTTTACGGCAGTCCAATGTTCCCTTCCCGAGTTTGCTTGAAATCGACT
Organism: Orobanche coerulescens; assembly: GCA_033398695.1. Taxonomy (NCBI): domain Eukaryota; kingdom Viridiplantae; phylum Streptophyta; class Magnoliopsida; order Lamiales; family Orobanchaceae; genus Orobanche; species Orobanche coerulescens. The sequence continues at coordinate 193,733,747 of CM065807.1, read as the reverse complement.
TACCATACTCACAGTGTAGGCTAAGTCTGGTCTCGTACACAACATAGCGTACATGAGGCTACCCACTGCCGAGGCATAGGGTACCTTACTCATCTCTCTCTTGTCTTCCTCACTTTGAGGACACATTTTCGTGGTGAGATGAATTCCATGTCGCATGGGAAGGAACCCTCTTTTAGATTCATCCATCTTGAATCTTCTCAGGATTTTATCTATATAAAGGGCTTGGGAAAGTCCTATCATTTTTCGCGGTCTATCTCTGTAAAGACGGATCCCTATAATATAGGAAGCTTCTCCCAAGTCTTTCATGGAGAACGTTTTAGAAAGCCAAGCTTTCACAGTGCTGAGCATTGCTATGTTATTTCCTATAAGTAGAATATCATCTACATATAGTACTAAGAATGCAATGTTGCTCCCACTGACCTTTTTGTAAACACACGGTTCCTCCTCATTTCGTACGAAGTCAAAGTCCTTAACTGCTTCGTCAAATCGAAGGTTCCAACTCCGAGAAGCTTGCTTCAGACCATAAATGGCTCGTTGCAGCTTACACACTTTATGAATATTAGCTTTGGACACAAAACACTTAGGCTGTTCCATATAGATTTCCTCCTCGAGGTATCCATTTAGAAAAGCCGTTTTGACATCCATTTGCCATATTTCATAATCATAATAGGCAGCAATGGCAAGCATCATGCGAATCGATTTTATCATAGCTACGGGCGAGAAGGTATCATGATAATCGATTCCTTCCGTTTGGGTATAACCCTTTGCCACAAGCTTGGCCTTATAGGCATCAACCTTGCCATCCCCATAAGTCTTTCTCTTATAGATCCATTTATTTCCAATAGTCCTCATGCCAGTTGGAAGATCTACTAGAGTCCAGACCTGATTGGTATGCATCGAGTCTATCTCAGCTTCCATTGCTTCTTGCCATTTATCGGAGTCTATATCCACTATCGCTTGGTCATAGGTGACAGGGTCGTTTTCACTGCTATCAGGTGTGTCGTGGAGACCCAGTTCCTCGACATGTGTATAGCCATACCTCTCAGGTAAGTGAGATACCCTATCAGACCTTCGAAGTGGAGGCTGTGTTACAATAGGTTCGGTTCTTGATCCCTGATCAGATGTCTCCTTAGGACTTTCATTATGCTCTTCCAAAGAGATATTTCTACCCGAGCCACCTTCCTGAATGAATTCAGCCTCAAGGAAGTGCGCTTGTAATGCCACAACGACCCTATGGTATTCTGGCATATAGAATAGATAACCCATCGAGTCCTCTGGGTATCCTATGAAACGTCCTTTTATGGACCTCGCTTCCAGTTTGTCCACCTTAGCCTTTTTGACATAGGCTGGACATCCCCAAATCCTTATGTGATTAAGGCTTGGTTTCTTACGCTTCCACATCTCATGCGGAGTGATAGGAACATATTTGGAAGGACATCTATTAAGGATATAGGCAGTGGTTAGTAAGGCATACCCCCACAGGTAAATAGGTATATCAGTGTAATTTAACATGGAGCGAACCATGTCCAACAAAGTCCGATTTCTCCTTTCTGAAACACCATTTAACTGTGGGGTTCCTGGAGGCGTGAATTGTGAAACTATTCCATGTTCCTTAAGGAACTCATCAAACTCAGTGCTCATATATTCGCCACCTCAGTCCGACCGAAGTGCTTTGATATGACATCCAGTTTGTTTTTCAACTAGGGCCTTAAATTCTTTGAATTTAGCAAAGGCTTCGGATTTATGTTTCATTAAGTACACAATCCCATACCTAGTATGATCATCTGTGAACGTTATGAAATATTGATATCCGTCTTGGGCTACTTCTAAAGCACCACAAACATCGGTATGAACCAATCCAAGTTTATCGGCAGCCCTTTCAAAAGTCCCTGTGAAGGGGAACTTAGTCATTTTGCCTCTAAGGCAAGATTCACAAGTTGGATAGGGTTCTACACCCAATAGACTTAAAAGTCCATCTTTCTCCATTTTCTGAACCTTGGTCTTACCAACATGACCAAGTCTAAGGTGCCATTTAAGAGCTTGATTAGTATCTTGCCTACCACGTTTCCTAGTTATAGTGTTCACTGGTGTTTTATTTTGCATGTTCAGATGATATAACCATTCAACAATGTAGCTGTTCCAACCAATTTATTTCGAAAATAAATTTTACAACTGCCATTGCCAATGAAGAAACAAAATCCTTTCCGGTCCAATACTGGAATGGATACAATGTTTTTATGCCCCTTGGGCAAAACAAGTACTTCATCTAATGTCAAAATAAAACAGGATTCTAAACCCAGAAGGATTGATCCAATATCAGTTGCCTCGACACTTTGTCCGCTTCCAACAGTGATCATTATTTCCCCAGCTTCAAGTTTTTACTGCTCCAGATCCCGATTCATAGTACAAATGTGAGAAGTGGCACTGAATCCGTAATCCATGAAGCGTAATATACGATGGCGAACAATTAGTTTCAAAAACAAAAAGTTCCGTACCTGATGCGCCATTAATCTTTGGACAAGTCCTTCGCTAGTGGCCCAGCTCACCGCATTCAAGGCATTTGTCCGTAGGTTTTGGACCGCCTACCTTTTGAACCTTTCGGGCCTTGCCCTTTCCTTTTTGCACCCCTTTCTTAGGTTTGTACTGCTCGTAGGTCTTTTTCTTCTTGTTCTTGGACCTCCTAGGCCCAGAAGAAATCACAAGAGCAGCCTCTCTCGGTTTAGTCTTCATTTTAGACTGCGCCGTCACCAGTTTATTCATTAGCCCAGCTAATGTGCATGTAATTTCATTACAGTTGAAATTCATTACAAACTGAGTGAAAGAGTCAGGGAGAGATTGAAGGATGAGATCAATTTGAAGGGATAAATCCATATTAAAGTTGAGCACCTCGAGCCTCTCAATCATAGAGATCATCTTGAGGACGTGGTCTCCCACTTTCTCCCCTTCTTTCATCCTAGCACTGAACAACTGCTTCGATATCTCATATCTAGCAGTCCTACTGTGCTCTCCATAAAGTTCGGTCAAGTGTGTGAGAATCTGCCTAGCAGAAGTCATTTTCTCGTGCGCTCTCTGCAGCTCATTAGTCATTGAGCCCATCATAAAGCCACGGACTAGCACGTCATCCTTGACCCATTTTTCATGGACGTCAATGTCTTCCTGATTACCCCTAGTCCGGATTGGAGTCGGTGGAATGTTCGCCTCTAAGACGTATCCCAGAGACTCCATACTGAGTACAATCATCAGATTCTGCAACCAGTCAACAAAGTTAGGGCCAGTTAGGAGATTCTTTTCAAGTAGTATTGCAAGTGGGGTTTTAGCCATTTTAGAGAGATTCAATTTCGTTTTCTGCAAAGATTTAGACAAGATTAAATTAGTGACTTGTTTAATTATGACCGAGTATAGAACTTAAGGGCCTGTATAATTCTTGTCTCGGCTCCCACTAATTTTATCGGAATTATACACTCCCATGTTATAATCCAGAAATCATGGTTAGATCGACTTCTTAGTGGTGATCAAGTTCTTTACAAATTTTAACAGACGCAACCTATCAGGTTTCTTGCCAATTAATTTCTGTAAAGTGGTGTCTAACACCAACCCGTCTAACGGATGATTTGATCTTCTTTTACCCCTAGTCTTCATGCCCTCAACCTATCAGGTTTCTTGGCAATCCAGACTATCTAAGTTGTTGACCATCAACGTCTATCGGTTTGACTATTGAATCTCACCCGGCAACCTATCAGGTTTCTAGGGGCGAAATTTATCACCAACCGAAGGCATCTAATGCACTCAAGAATTTTTCAACCTCTACCAAATGTACTACCCCGATAACTCGGAAGCATAGCACACCAGCTCGGGTATCAATTTTCTACGAGTTTGATGGGGGGTAGGAAACCTCGTAACCTTTTTCAAACTTAGTCTGTTTGTAGTCGGGAGAATTTCGCGATTAATGTTACACTTTGCACATTAATTCAATTATACGCGCGTTTGTTGGCTTGTCAATCATTCAAAATGAAAAACAGAACACAGTAACCTAGTTACCACCAACATATAGCTCATGAACCTAATTCCTAAGTACTTGGCCAAGCGAATGACCCAATAAAAAAACAGTCTTCGATTCTTCGTCTTCTAGTAAATATAAATAGGCTCAAAACGGCCTTTACAACCTAATCGAATCGAACAAATCAAAAAACTAAGTCCACGAGCTATATCACCATCACATAAGGATTCCATACAACATGTAATGGCAACGAAATTAAACAATTAATCTTAATATAAATTAATCTAATTAATCTATAAACTAATCTATTCAATTTCTACTAAATTAATCCAATTAATATAAAGTGACATTAAAATTAAATAATCAATTAATATATTAATCCAATCAAAATAAAATTAATCTATTCAATTTTAATGGTATTAATCCAATTAATACTAATACTCGTCATTTTAATTCGTTCGAAGTAATCCGGCCAAAATAATATTCTCGTTTAATTTATTTCCCTTAACACAAAAAATATTCCAAATATTAATTTAGTCAAAATAAAATCCAATATAAATTTTGGGAAATAATTACAACGAAATATAAACTTAAAACGGAGTCCTAGATAATCCGGTTTAGGCCCGCATGCCCGATTCAAAATCGGGCCAAAACCCGAGGATCAAGGTGGCCGAGTCCTCGATCGGCAGCATCGGCCGCCTCTCAAGCGGCGAGACATGGCCAAGCATGCTCGGCAACTGGCAGTAACGGCAAGGTCGCCAAGACCATGCCACGGCACCGCTTTCTTCATTTTTCGGCCCGTTTCCAAAAACGTGATGCTACAACGAACAATTTAAAATCTACGATTATTCCAAACATGATTCTAAATCATAATCATCATCCAAAAGCATTCAAAATGCATAAATAATCGTATATACGGAAACATTGACCTCGCTCCGATACCACTGTTGGGATTCCGAAAATAAAACGAAATACGCAGCAGAAATAAATACGAATCCCAAACAGGATCGATCAAGTAACGTATATACGAAAAAAAAATACAAAGATAAAGGTTCATACCCTTGAAGCCTTTGAAATAATTCTTCGTAAATTGATGATGATCACGAACCCTGTCCCGAACACGAAATCCCTTCGTTCCAAGCACCGAAAGTTCGAAGCCTCTACTTCACACGCGTCGGAAGTTGCCCAGAAAAATCTACAACACTCCGTTCTATGAAGAACACGGCTAGGAAGTGTTGTAGGAATTTATATATCACTTTTTCTTAACTTCTATATCACCTCCAAGATGAAAAATAGAAAAGAAAAAAATTTCTCCTCCCTCACTTTTTAGCACACGGCTGAACACTCTCAAAATAAATATGAGTTGTGTCTTTTTCATCTCATCATGTGTATATATATATATATATTATATCTCATATAATAATTATATATCATGTTATAATTATTTTGAGAATAAGAATCTCTACAAATAATTAAAACATGACAACACACATGCAAGGTGGTCATGTGAGGGGGCGGCCTACTAGGAAGATTCCTAGAAAACGAGCCGAGCCACTCGGCTCGTGTACCGGACGTTCGTCAAACGACTCCGTTAAATACACTCCGTTTAATTATCAATGTATTTATATTAATTAATTAATCTAATTAATTAATTAATTATATCAAATACAAATATATTTCTCTAAGAAATATAATTTATGAATTAAATTAATTACCCGGTAACTTAATTTTAATTCATAAGACCGCTATTTGATTTATCCAATAAATCATAATTAGATATCCAATATCTAATATTAATAGAGAGATAATAAATTCACATTTATCCGTCAATGCTCCTATTGCGCGACTCCGTAGGTCCATCTCAGCCGGCATTGGGAGAAACCAATGAGTGCGGGCAGCCCTTAGCCAGCCTAGCGGGCCGCACTGTAAACCCCAACTGAGAACGAATGAAGGGATCATTCCAGAACCATTATGTCGTGAATACTATATACGTATAGACCCTTCATCAGATGTCCCGGTCAAGTCTTCGGGTCACGGTAAAGTCAAACCCTACTGTTGACTAAACTCTATACATGTGCTAATGCAAATTAAGACCAACTGATCAATAGTGTATCTAATACTACTATATCAGAATGCTTTGGCCAAAGACTTATGATCTTATTTGCCATTGACCGTATAGGACATTCGCCTGCTCACTAACACGAGATAGAATCCTTTCTTGGCGTACAGTAAAGACTGCTACCTGCCCGCACTTCGAGGTCGACTCAGCAATTAAGCAAATGAGTCTAACTACTCTAATGACAAACTAAACGTCACAGGCACAATTTCTACTGAACCCTCAAGTCAAAGGTCCACGTATACTATCACAACCTTTCGATTCGTCATCGACTCTCCGAGAGTGGATACCGTGTGACTAAATCGAGTATGAATCGTGTTCGAGTATACTGGTCCCACCGATATACTTATAACTATGCTATCAATACATGCACATGTCCTAGCATTAGTTATACAAGTCTTATTAAAACTTAATGCCCATTTAAGTTTATTGACTTGCGAACGATTTACGTAAATAAACTTTAAACACTTCCAGTGTATTTTCTCTTATCTCATAACGAGAATGGAATGTTCGATTTATTTACATGGACTTCACTTCAATGTTTACCAAGTCAAGAATGCAATTGAAATACAATAAACAGTGAATGAATCGAATTGCCTTTTTATTATTTATTATTCCATAATTACAAGTACAATGCCCAGACTCTCTCATCCCCTGAGTGGCATTCGAGGGCATATTCCTAACATTAACAATGTATACTTAATAAATCACAATAGAATGAAAACAGTAAAGACATAAGGTAAATAACCACAATTTAAAGTGATTCGAGGTAAAGTCCTCCACGTCCACTGGTCCTCCACACAGGAGTAAATAGTTTATTAAAATCACTACATACACAACTACGTGACTTTAACTAAACCTGTCTGTGTATCGTTCACATATATTGATACAGGGACTGCAGCTTTGGGCCGTTCACATAGATTGGCTTGATCTCTTTTGACTAACTTCTTCTCACACAGATTGAAGCTTCGTCTTCAATGCTATTCTTCCTACACAGGTCAGAATACGCAAGGATCATTAGTCCATACAGGGCTACTGATAATCTCAACGGTAAGGGTAAAACAATTTCAAACAGCAGCTAGATCTTTGATGAACGTCCATTGTATGCTGTGCTATTTGCATTGAGGACTTGGTATATTTCTTCGATTGGATACTGTTGTATGATCACGAAATATACTGCTCTTGTATAGCTAGATTATCAGAATAAACTGTCATAGTATATGCGAGAATGGATAATGCTTCTGTGTAAAGTCCTCTTGCTTGGGGCTATTTATAACCTTGGAAATGTATCCGTTATAAATGTAGCCGTTGCTGGTTGGTAAGATGTTGAAGTATCTGATTGGCGACTATTGAATGTTTGAATTAAAGTAGATCGTATTTAATGCTTCAGACATCCGTTCTATCTTTGCATTAAATGCTCTTTAGAGCGTTCAGACTTGTCTTTCTCCGGCTGCATTAAATGTTGTCCTTTCAGTAATAAATGCTGCTTTAACCATGAATACTTTATGAATAAATAATATTTATTGCACAACGGTTTAAAGTTTTTTCTCACAGACCCGTTGGATGTGTTTTACTTTTCCCAAGTAGAACACCTATAGTCTGACTGCTGTATCCAATGAGCTATAATCTCTTTGCTGTATGTTGTATGCTCTGCTAGGATGGACTTCTGAAGAAGATCTCTTTGCTGTATGGATAGGCTGTATGGAGAATCTAATGGCTTCCATACTTAATAATATTCCGACAACTTTGAGACTTTGTTTACTGTATGTTGGCAATTATCAAAACAGAAATATTTATCCCAACAAACCTTCTGTCAAAAACTTAACAAAACAACAGACACATGCATACAGTCGTAACATGGAAGACATACGACCGTAATACAAGCAACATATGGCCATAACGTAAGTTACATACGGTCGTGCAAAACACAACATACAGTCATACTTCAATCCATACGCTCATACTCTATATCCCAAGGAAAATGCAAAGCATATAGTACAATTATATGGCCGTATAAACCCAATGTATGGCCATATGTTATAAAATACGGCCGTGCTAATCTACGTCAAATCTGACAATGGAAACACTATGTTATGGCTATACTACATACAACATACGGCCGTAACATTTGCCAAGCACGACCGTAACATTCATAAGTTATGGTCGTAATGGCCTACACTCCAAAAATCCAAACTTCACCAAGTTCGATTCTCAAGCACGGCCAACACAAGGTACTGGGTACGAATAACACATTAAGTAATACAACCTCAATGTATGAGTACAATACAAATACAAATATAAATAATGTAATAAATACAAAAATAAAGACACTCGAATATTACAGTGTATTAGGCATAACATATGCTACATAAAGTAGCTAACATACGCTATACACAGAGGGTTATGTACGTTAACCTTGCTAGTTACGTATGTAACGATGGGAATCCAATCTGATTGACTTTCGGCATGTAGGGCCGATTACATTATGCTTGATTGGATATCCAAGTCAACAATCATTATGTAAGCAACCATGTAGGGCTTAGCATATGCACCGATGGAGCATTCACATATGTTAATTTATATTACATATGTAAGACAATGTACGAAGTGAGACAGTAGCCTCTGGAAGGCAGTAGCGTATGTTAAGGTTGTTAACCTACGTTAATAGGAGAGCATAGCAGCCGCAATGGAAAGTGCATATTATAAAGACATGTATTGTCTTCCATTTTTGCGCGATCAACTTCCATTTCTCTCTCTAGAATTCATCCATTTGCTCTCTAAGTGATAATCAGCCCCTCCAGACTTGCTTTGGAGCTTCATAACTTGAATTGAAGCTTGGAGGCTTGCATAATGATGGATTCTCAATGTGTTTGAGGTTGTTCTTCATCTCCAGGAGGTATATTGGCTAATCTTGTATTATTTCCAAGATTATGATGTTATTATTGGTGATTACTTCCTGTATTGATGAATTATTGGAGGTTATCATGATTCTTGATGGTTTTATAATATATATTGAAGAAGATGATGGTTAAAAGTTTATAATGAGGGAATTCTGGTTGTTTAGGAACGCTTTGATGTTAAAATCATAATATGTAAGGATTATCTTAAGCTTGTTGGATGATTAACATAGTTTTGAAGTGATTATTGATGTTCATGATGTTATTGGAAGATTATAATTATTTTGATGAAAGATTGTGATAAAGTCTATGAAGTAATTATCATAATTTCAAAATGGTAAAGATAATATTGGTGATGAATCTGAAATTCTTGTTTAATTGATGATCGTTGAGTATAAAATATCATGTTTAAGGTGTTGGTCATGTTCTTGAGATAATGATGATATAAGATGATATTATCGTAATCGTATGATTATTATGATTGTTCTTAGTAATCCTTGTAGAAATCGACTGTAACAAATGTTAGGATTATCATCATGTTGATATGATCATAAGGATGCATTGAGAATGTTGAAATTTATAGTTTAGATCAACGACATTCGTTTGAGTAATTTGATCAATTCGTGTCAAATCAAGGATATATATCGTGCTGAATTTGATCTCGATTTTATGTGTTATTGACTGGATATATTTTGTTCAAGGTTGTTCGTGTGATTGATTGAGTTTGTTCCATTCATTCGTTTCGTTGGAGGATATCTTGATCGTGTGGGTGTATTTTTCGTCTTCGTATAGAGACAAGTTAATTTTTGCTTGGTTATAATGATAATATGTCTTTTATATTTTGTACGTGTGACGTACTTTTATGCTTTATGAATTTCAATTCATATTGATAATGTTGTTGATTGTGTCAATCGTTCAGTTGAGGATAGTGGTTCCGGGTCCTTATTGCTACCATCATTTCCTTCCAGTGAGTTTTTTTGATCCCTCGTCAGATTCGTATGTGACTTTGATGAGTCGTTTCGTTCCTTGTTGGGATTATTGGTCTTTATTGAGTTTATTGTTACTGTTGTTATCGTGGCCTCGCATTGGGCTGTGCACATCGGCGGGGATTTCTCGTAAGACTGATTAGGCACATTATCACACGTATGTTATTGGTATTTTGCGTATGTTGGTGATATGAGAACAAACACATATCCATCTCGGACGTAGTGTGGCGTCCATCATATGAACCGCAAACTTGGTTGATACATACAACATATTTCATTGCGTGTGTTTTCAACTATTGGGGTTTTTAAGCCGAATCATAGAGTATTTTTGATTGTGTATGTTCGATTATTTAAGATTATAATCATGTTGTGATTATACAGAATGTGTAGTTCCGTATATTCCGGTTTGAAATGATAATTTTGGTAGTTCGTACATCATGTGTGATCGCATATGTTCAAGATATTGAGATTTTGTATCTTGTGTAACTGGCCATGTGGTTATGTTCTTTTGGACTGAATGAATCTGAACTAAACTGATCTGAACTAAATAGAACAGAACTGAACTTAATTGAACTGAACTGAACTGAACTGACCTGAACTGAACTGAATTGGATTGAAATATATATTCAGAGTAAATAATAATAATAAAATAACAATAATAATAATAATGTAATAATAAATCAAAAATAATAAATAAAATAAAATATTAATAATAATAATAATAATAAAATAATAATAAAAAATAATAAAAAATATTAACAAATGTAATATAATGATAATAATAATAATATAATTAATTACAATCATAATAACAATAATAATATTAATAATAATAATTAACAACCACAATAACAATAATAATAAAATAATAACAACAATCATAATTGAGGATGAAAGTAGAATGCGCATTTGGCCAGTTAAAGAAGATGCTAAAAAATATGCCCCAAATATCACAAAAGTATCAAATGTCAATTATTATTTCCACTTTCACACTACATAATTTCATAAGAATGGACACGCTTGGATACCAATTATACAACATGATGCAAATGGTCAAGGAAGAACAGATTCACTTATATTTGAAGAAGATCGTAAAGAAGTCATGTCCAAAGTCCGAAATGCTTTAGCAAGACAAATTTGGCGAGCAAATCGAACGGAGAGTCATCATGACGACGATGAAGATGAAGTGGAAAAACTGATGATGGTTTTTAATTGTGATCAGGACTGATGTTCTTTTGAGGGTTTTTAATTGTGAGCAAGACTGATGTTTTCATGACCACTGATGACTTTTGATTCTCACTAGCAATTGACAGTATCAAATGATTATTCTTAGGACCACTATTGATTCTTGTAAATGACTTTTTATAGGTGCCTATTATTACTAATACCACATTATTGTATTATAATAATATTAATGATATTAATAACAATAACAATAATACTAATAATAACAATAATAATAATGGTAAATAATAATAATAGTAATCATCAACAACAATAATAAATATTATTATTAATAATGATAAATATTATTAGTAATAATAATAGTAATCAACAACAGCAACAATAATAATAATAACAATAATATTTCACGAAAAGTAGTAAATAAAGGAGTAGAAAGCAAAAGATGTAAACCATTGTATTGATAACATTGATAGAAGAACCTTTATATAGGCTTTATAATGAGACTCCTTCCATATATAGGATTCCTTATAAGGAAAGACATCAAATAGAACCCTACTACCTGTAAAAGGATCTAGGATCCCTACCATCTATGATACATATTCTAATCAGTATTTGGTAAGACACATCACGAGAATAATAATTTCCGGAGCAAATAATAATAATCAAGATTATTATTAATAATAATTTTTAATAATGATAATAATATTACTAATAATGATAATAATAATAATCAATGAATGAACTCGAATCAATCGAATGGGCTGAATTGGCCAATCAGGCAAGCAGTAACCGAAATGAACTATCATCTTGACCGAATCAACGAACTTGAAATGAACCGAACTGAATTAAACTGAAAAAGTGAAAGATAAGTTCAAAATAATAGAGCCTATAAAAAGAGTAGTTTCCTAATCGGTGAGAAAAAATATAAATCGATCATAACCAACTGCCTGGACGCAGTGTGGGAGGCCTGATCTCAGTGGGAACCTGCGGTTGGATTATGGAGACCCGACATGCCTATCTATCGGGTTCAGCATGGAGCAATCACTTGGGGGTAACTCCTTGTGCGCGGAAGTGGAGTATATTTAATTATTAGTCAGGCACATTATCTCGCTGTTCTGAGGGACTGGAGTTGTTTCTCATAGCATTAGTCATACGAACTGGTTCCTGGGTGGCAGATTGCTACAAGGACGCAGGTTCGAGTCCTGGCAGCCGCAGTATGGAGTTTTATCCATCGAATGTGGGGGATAGCTCCTTGTGGGCGCAGACATAATGTTCTCCCACCTAGTGGTAGCCTATGAATCGCGTGATTTAATTTCTCCACTAATCTGTCACTCCGGTCGGAGGGTGAAAGTATGGCGAGAGATTTCGCCTTTTCTTCTGATCGCAAGTATGGATCATAGGTATAAAAAAAATATAAATCGATCATAAATTAATCCTTTCGTTACATACGGCGAGTCTATTCTGGAAATACATGATAAATCAGGAATTTACAGCAATACCCCCATCCTCTCTCTATATAAGCCGAGGGAGAGAGAATGCAGTAGTGTTTATTACTAAAGCATCAGACCCATCCACCTCCCCAACAGTTTAACCACCGCAATGCCGCCGGACATCCCGCCGGCGCCAAAACCACCACCACAAACTTGATTCCAATTTAGCCGAACATTTCAGTTTCTAACAATGTCGGGTTTCAGCTCCACTAAGCAGGCAAAGGCCCGTGACCTGAAGCACCGTGTGCTCAATTGCCTCCACAAGCTCTCCGACAGGGACACCCACTCCTTCGCTGCATCGGAGCTTGAATCCATTGCTAGAACACTCTCCACCGACGCTCTTCCGCCGTTCCTCTCCTCCATCACTGCCACCGACTCCTCCGACAAGTCTCCCGTCCGCCGCCATTGCCTGAAGCTCATTGCCGTCCTCTCCGAGCACCATAAAAACTCCCTCTCCCCGTATCTCTCCAAGCTCCTCTCTGCTGTCGTCCGACGCCTCCACGATCCCGACTCCGCAGTGCGATCTGCCTGCATCGCCGCGTCGCTATCCCTCTCCTCGAATCTCACATCTCCTCCGTTCACCTCCATCGCTAAACCCTTCCTCGAATCTCTTTTTGTCGAGCAGGACCAAAACGCCCAAAACGGCGCCGCTTTGTGCCTGGCGGCGGTAATCGAAGGATCAAGGAATCCGGACGCGTCCAGCTTAAGGAGAATGCTGCCGAGGTTCGAGAAATTAGCAAAATGCGAGAGTTTCAAGGGGAAGGCCGCGCTGTTGATGCTAATCGGAAGTGTTATCCAAGTAAAAGGAGTGTTCAGTAGTGGTGGGAAAAACGTGGTTAGAAACTTGATCACGTGTTTGATGGAGTTTTTGAGCAATGAAGACTGGGCGGCGAGGAAGGCAGCTGCGGAGGCGCTGATGAAGATGGCTACCGTGGAGAAAGATGTGCTGTCGGAGTACAAACTTAGTTGCTTGAAGACTTTCGAGGCAAAGAGATTTGACAAGGTCTGCCTATATAATAATCTTGGGTGAAAATCCGACTTATAGAGTTTATTGATTTTTATTAGTGTGTGTGTTTTAATGTGATCAGGTGAAGGCAGCAAGAGAGACGATGAATCAGATGATAGAGGCTTGGCAGCAAATTCCAGATCTGACTGAGGAGGTTTCACTGCCACCTGAATCAGATATATCATCTACACGTATGAAATGGAAATCTGTTTTATTTTCGATACTCTTTGATTGTTATATTGGTACGGTTATGCATCTTGAATCGTTCTCTCAGATTTCGGTGTTTAAGTCCGGGATCTATATGTTTGCAACGAGTAAAAAAAAATATTCAGTGATTGATTGTGCATTCAGACTCTAAAGTTCTTCTGATTCTTGATTGTTATGTTCTTGGTACAGTTTTTTTCCCATTATTCATTTTCAAACAGATTTTTCGGAGTATAACGCAAGAATCGGAATTTCATCATATCCCCAAGTCATCCATTCACTTCCATATACATTTGTTCAATTTAGGTTGAGCTAGTTAAGTTCGTGACACGATGGAATTGAAATCAATATTATTGATCTTCTATTCTGTAGCTATTTTTTTCCTAGTTGTGAATTTCATATCCATACTATATTAAGTCATTTGAAATCTCTTTGCTCTAATTCAAGTCTTTGAATCCAAATTCAACCGTTGAGAATTATTAGTTTAGCCAAAACTTGCTTTTTTTTTTTTTTTTTTATCTTGGTACAGAAAATGCCAGCGATGGCCGTTACCCACCGGGATCCAAAACTCCCTGCTCTATGGGGTCCATTACTCCTCATGCATGGAAAAAACCCCTTACAAAAAGTCCTCTTGGAAATAACGGAAACAAAACAGGCCCGGCAATATTCCGAAAGTTAGACCAGAAAAAGCCTTCTTACCTGAAAGCTGAATCCGTCGCTCATAATTCGGATAATAGTCCAAATATAATGGAACGAGTTTCGGCAATGGGGAAACGGTTTGAAAAGCCGGAAATCAAACGTGCCCTTTTTAATGAAAACAAAGAGAAGGAGAAGCATGGTCCGTTTGAAGTTGGTTCTCGAGTTATTCCGTTATGTGATGCCAGTACCATCGTTAGTAATGAAACTGGGGATATTCATAGAAATCAGAAAGAGTGTGATGAGCTTTCTATGATCCGAAAACAACTTGTTCAGATTGAAAATCAGCAATCGAATTTGTTGGACCTTCTCCAGGTATTCGCACTTGCATTTTCCGCAGTTTAGATTTTTAATTTGTCGTGTATCCTGATATCTTTACATTTGTCGAATATGTGTAATCTGTGCATAGGCAGGTTTTAGTACAAATATCAGTTTCTTGATTTTCAGCAAATTAAATTATGACTGTGATATATGAATCAATGAAGTCTTCATGTTAGATACGTAACGAACAGAGCTGCTTGATAAGAAGCTCGAATGATAAGCTTGACTCTACTCAGTTCCAGCAAAAAAAATTGTTTGATAAGCTTATTGAGCTCGGCTCGGTTCAATAAGAACAAACTCTACTCGAGTTCGATAAGCCAAAATTCGACTCGATTCGGCTCTAAGTTGTAAATAATCGAGCTGCTCAATAAAAGCTCGAGTTCGAACTTGATAAGCTCGACAATTCGATTAGAAAACGGCTCGAGTTCGAACAAATGTTTTTGTCCGATAAGCTTACCGAGCTCTGCTCGGTTGGATAAGGACAAGCTCGAACTAGAGTTCAATAAGTGAAAAGTCGGCTCGTTTACAGCCGAGTTCATGGTGTGGCCAATTAAATAATTTTTTAATGTACATTATGATTGGTGTGGTGTGGTCCTACAACGGAATATGCTAGCTTAATATATCAGAATTTATTGATTAAAAAACTACCCCTGGGTTTAGCCTAAATACAGAAAATCTAGTTCTCTTTTGAAATTGCATATAAATTCTTGAGGTATTACAAATAACCCCTTGAGCCCTTCACGTTGTGTTTGTTTTACAAAATTACCCTCCCTAATATGTACACTTGTAAAATAGAAAATAGTTGGTATTATTTTTATTATTATCAATTTTCTTTTTTGTGATTATGACAGTCAAAACCTCTTAATAAGACATTTTCCTTTTTATAAAGTGATTGTGCCTCCTCATGGACATTATATTTTGTCAAATTTCAATATAGGGATTTATCGGGAGCTCAAAGAACGGTATACATTCCCTCGAGGCACGTGTCCATGGGATCGAGCTTGCTTTGGACGAAATATCACTCGATTTGGCAGTCTCGACAGGAAGGATGTCACAGAATCGCGCTGCTGGAGCAGTGTGCTGCCAACTACCAGTTACAGAGTTCTTAAGCTCAAAGCTCTTCAGAAAATGTGCAGCACGTTCTTCTTTTTCTCGGCTACCTGCTTCCGGTGGGACCCTGGCTGACAAGATTGGAGCTAGTGAAAGATTTCCGGTGGAGAATACGAGGTTTTCGCTCCAAGGTGGCCGTGGGGTTATAGTGAATCCGTTGGCCAAAATATCTACAGGCTCCGTCGGATTTTCAGGAGTCTCGAGTGGAATTGTGAATAATATTGCCGCTTGATGTATGTAGTGTATGCGTACGCTGGAACCTTCTTTTTAGTAGTGCCTGAACTACATGCATGCATTTTTCCGGTTTAGTACCTTATATCTGCGATTGACCAATTCCTTTACAGACTTTGTAAGTTGGTACTCGACAAAGGACGAAAGTGCCCTCCACGAAAACTAAGTGTGTGTGTGAGTTAGTTGTTGGTTGGTAAGCTAACTTATTGAGATACTACTTTGAGTAGTGCTTTAATAAGTTGGCTTAAGCTAGCTCATATGCTTGTTTATGGTGTACGAAACATGGCATTTTAAATAAACTCAGAACATAAGACAGCTTACAAGCTAGTTTATTTTTGCCAAACACACATCAAGATCGATCAGGTTGTGGGGGCTTTCTTCTTGGGGGATTTTTCGTTGTTCAAATTTTAAGTACGTGCCACAACTTGTGAAATCGGTGGAGCTTGTGTATTGAATTGATGAAACACAAATAGTCGGCGTATGTGCTTATAGTTCAGGTATTAAAAAATCAATTAACCTTTTTTGAAATAATCACGAAAACTACTATCCTAGCTTGGATTGATTACAAAAAAAAAATTTCATTCGTCTTTTAAAATTACAAATACTCCTCCCCTCACACTTCCGTGAAAGCAGCATTTCAAATAGAACTACGCTCGGGCACTCGAATCCTTTTATGATCTTTTTATTATTTTCCATGCAGGATAAGGAGACGGGCCAAAAGTTCGGAACAATGCAGGTTCATGCGAAATATAAAGCGTGTGAAGAATATTTAACCATAGAATTTCTTCGACGAACCAAATATTATAAAGAAGCTTCTAGTATTAGTCGTTTAATTCTTCATTTCCGTGCAGACGAGTACTTAGATACTTTTACTACTTGCTACTTATAATATTTAACCATAGAATTTCTTCGACGAACCAAATATTATAAAGAAGCTTCTAGTATTAGTCGTTTGATTCCTCATTTCCGTGCAGACGAGTACTTGTATAGGTACCGAGAAAAACCAATGAAGAACACAAGAATTGAGACAGCCTTCGGACTCGAGTGTTCGTCGTCACAGAAAACTGAACTGATGCAATCATTCTGTTTTTTTTTTTTTTTTTTTCTTTCTGAGAGTTTCTTTTCATTTGAAGTTATGGCTAATGATGTGAATGTGTTGGTAGAAACATGTCTCTCTATGCTGAGGTTAAAGCTTTTAATCAATTCTTTATTGGCATGCCTTACGCTTTAAGGACCAGCAAAAGGTTGGTACGTGGCCCCATTGTAAAGACTTCTGTGTTGTGTAGTGTTCCCTCTTATGTACGCAAATAGGACTTGATTAGGGCTGCAATTCGGGCCGAGTGAGCCGAGTTTCGAGTCGGGCACTAAATGAGCCGAGGTTAATCTAGTCGAGTCGAGCCGGCTCGTTTAACTAATCGAGCTTAAACCTCTGCCGAACTCGACTCGTTTAATTTCACGAGTCGAGTCGAGACGTCTCGTTTAGTTAAGAGCCGGTTTTAACGAGTCGGGCGAGCCGGCTCGTTTAATTTTACACTTAAATGAGCCCAAACCTCTGACCGAACTCGGCTCGTTTAATCTCACGAGTCGAGTCGAGCCGGTTCGTTTAATTAAACGAGCCGGAACCTCTGCCCGAACTCGGCTCGTTTAACTAAACAAGCCGAGTCGTGCTCAGTTAAACGAGTTCGATCTAGGCGAGCTCGCAAGCCGCCCGACCCGAATTACAGCTCTAGACTTGATCGATCATATTTATAATCATATATGATGATGTTTCGTAAATTTACTTTGTATTGACACATTTGTGGCTAATTTATTATGGGATTCCAATGGTACCTACCTAGGCATCTAGGACCATTACCATAGACTTTTGGGGGAAATAGTGTAGCTGATCGGTTACGCCTTCGTGCAACAACATGTCTCCGTCACAACCTGTTGGGAAAAACGATAAAAAGACGTCACAACGAAAACGCGGAAACTCGTTTGACAACTTTCCCAATCTCAATTGTAACTTTGATGTTACCGACGAGCAGAGTACATCAAATACAACTCGATAAACAATACAAATGATATCAAAAAAATAATAAACAACGAGACAATTTTTAGCATGGAAAACTCCTCAAGACGAGAGTAAAAACCACAGGACCGAAGCCGCTTAAATCTACTATCACCGATTCACAATATACGATTCGTCCCTAGTACAAACTAGAGGTATACAACGATAATCTTCAAATACTTGGTAATAAACAATCTTCAAGTATTTGGAATACACAACAACAAGATCGAGAAAGAAAAACACCGTAAATATCTTACACAAAAAGCTAACAAAATACCTGAACTTCCGGACTCAAAACCTCGATCTACTCCGGCGAAAAGATTTGCCCAATCGTTACCAAGCTCTTGTCAAAATATCACGTCGATCCGATCGATAAAACTCTGGAAAATCGAACAAGTATATCTCTCTTTTTCTTTTCTCTCTTGCTCTCTCTCGTTTGTGCTCTCAAGAATGGTGATAGGTTGGAATGATGAAAACCGCAGCAAAATGCTGCTAAAAGTACCTCCAAAGGTGAGTTGACTTCGTGCGCCGCGGCACACTCAACAAAAATGCCGAGCTGAAGTCTCAGGGGGCCGCGGTCCGAAGAGCTTGTGCCGCGGCTCGGAGTACAGACGGGGAGGAAGAATTTGTTCCAGGGAGCCGTGGCCCGGAGGGCTTGTGCCGCGGCCCGGAGTCCAGTGAGGGAGGGAGGATTTGAAGAAAATTGTGTGCCGCGGCACACTCCCTCCTGTGCCGCGGCGGGCCCTGTTCCGGCCCTATATTCCGGAAATAATGCCTGCAAATCTCCCCCTTTCTGGAATATAGGAAGAATTCGCCATCCCGGCAATCGAGCAACATATCTTAACCTTCTCTCTACTCAACGCCTTAGTTAACATATCAGAACCATTATCATCGGTGTGAACTTTATCAAGTTCAAATAGACCGTCCTCCAATGCATCTCGAATCCAATGATATCTCACATCAATATATTTTGTTCGTTTGTGAAAGGTCGCATTCTTTGCTAGATGAATCGCACTCTGACTGTCACAAAGAACCACGTAGCGTCGTTGTCGGAAGCCCAACTCTTGTAAAAACATTTTCAACCATAAGAGCTCTTTACTCGCTTCCACCGCCGCAATATATTCGACCTCCGTTGTTGACAAGGCAACACACTTTTGCAATCTCGATTGCAATGACACGGCTTCCCATGCAAATGTCATTAAATAACCGGATGTGGATTATCGGTTATCTTCGTTACCTGCCATATCCAAATCGGTATAACCAACAAGCATCGCTTTCCCATTTCCAAATTTGATCCCCAATTTGGAAGTACCCCGTAAATATCTAAATATCCACTTTACGACTTCCCAATGCTTCTTTCCCGGATTAGATAGAAAACGGCTCACCACTCCCACGGCATGAGAAATGTCGGGCCTCGTACATACCATGGCATACATCAAACTCCCGACCACAGAGGCATAAGGAACTTTATCCATTTCCTCAATATCTTCCTTCGTTGTAGGGCAATCCTTACTCGTCAATTTAAAATTGTTAGTAAGAGGCGAACTAACAACCTTAGCTTTATCCATGTTAAAGCGTTTAAGCACCTTCTCAATATATTGCCTTTGTGACATGTGTAATTTCCGGGCTGCTCTATCCCGAGTGATTCTTATCCCAATAATCTGTTTAGCGGCCCCATGTCTTTCATGGCAAAAGACTTATTCAACTCTTTCTTCAAATTGGCAATCCTTTCGGCATTCTTGCTAACGATCAACATGTCATCCACATAAAGTATTAGAATGATGAAATCATCACCTCTAATTTTTTTGAAAAACACGCAATGGTCCAGAGTCGTCTTCCGGTAGCCTTGCTCCCCCATAACCGACTCGAACTTTTTATACCATTGCCGTGGTGCTTGCTTCAAGCCTTATAGACTCTTTCGGAGTCTACAAACATAATTCTCTTTTCCCTTAACCTGAAACCCTTCAGGTTGCTTCATACATATCTCTTTATCGAGGTCTCCATGAAGAAATGTCGTCTTGACATCCATTTGCTCAATCTCAAGGTCAAGACTATCCGTTATACCAAGGAACAATCGAATCGATTCTATCTTCACAACTGGAGAAAAAATTTCATCAAAATCAATGCCTTTCTTTTGACTAAAGCCCTTGACTACGAGTCTAGCTTTGTATCGGGGCAATGAAGTATACTCCTCCGACTTCACCTTATACACCCATTTATTTCTCAAAGCTCTCTTGCCCTTCGACAACTTCACCAACTCGTACGTATTGTTCTCATGCAATGAACTCATCTCGTCTTGCATGGCATCCATCCACTCCTTGTTCTCATCCTCCATAGCATCCTCAAAATATTCAGGCTCTCCCTCATCAGTGAGTAAAACATACTCATCGGTCGAATAACGAGTGGAGGGATGACGGTCCCTCGTCGACCGTCTATGTGGAACAAAAGATGGCATGTTCGTCACGGGTAGCTTGGGATGAACTCCATCGGTATCATATTATACCAACTCATCATTGTCACCGGCATCATGTTGTTCATTGTTTTGGCCATCATCTCCACCGGGTGTCTCAACATGTTGTGGAGGAACGGGGTCCAAATCAATAAGATCATACTCATGTTGTGGAGCCGACTCCCCATTCCCAACATCCTTCATCGTTTGATCTTCAACAAAAATAACATCTCTCGAACGAACAAGCTTCTTAGTCACCGGGCCATACAATCTATACCCGAACTCATCAAGACCATAGCCAATAAAGATACATGGCTTCGTCTTGGAATCAAGCTTCGACCTCTCATCTTTCGGAATGTGTACAAATGCTTTACATCCGAAAACCCGTAAGTGGCGATATGAAATGTCTTTACCGCTCCACACTTTATCCGGGACATCAAACTTCAAAGGAACACACGGCGTAAAATTAATCACATGAACCGCCGTGTTCAAAGCTTCTCCCCAAAATGACTTTGGTAATCCGGCATGTGAGAGCAAACATCGAGATCTCTCAACCAAAGTCCCGATTCATCCTCTCCGCCAAGCCATTAAGTTGCGGAGTGTTCGGTGGTGACTTTTGATGTCGGATCCCTTGCTATTGGCAATACTCATCAAAAGGCCCAGTGTATTCTCCACCATTATCCGTCCGAATACACTTCAACTTCTTCTCGGTCTCTCTCTCCACCGAGGCATGAAACTGTTTAAAAACATCCAAAACTTTATCTTTGGACTTTAAGGTGTATGCCCACACTTTCCTCGAATGATCGTCGATGAATGTGACAAAGTATAGGAAACCACCAAGCGTCCTAGTCTTCATAGGACCACAAACATCGGAATGTATAAGATCAAGAATATTTTCCTTCCGTGAAGGAGTATGGCTCTAAAAAGTGACTCTCGTTTGCTTCCCAGTTAGACAGTGAGAGCACCTTTTAAGATGTACATCGTCAACCCCATATAACACCTTCTTCTTTGACAATAGCACCATCCCTTTCTCGCTCATGTGACCGAGCCTCTTATGCCATAGCTTGGTCATGTCATTATTGTCAACTGTGTTCACGGCATTAATCGTGACCTTTGGATATGTCACGTAAAGTTTCTCTGCCTTCTTTCCTCTTCCGACAATCAAGGAACCTCGAGTGAGTTTCCACACTCCCTTGCCAAAACTGCTACAATAGACATCATCATTGAGTAAGCCAACGGAAATCATATTTAGCCTCATATCCGAAACATGTTTCACATTACGAAGAACAAGTTCCACACCGGTGTTGAACCTCAAGTGTACGTCTCTTACTCCAACAATCTTAGATAACCCATCGTTACCCATCTTGACTATCCCATAGTCACCCAGAGTATAAGAGGAATAAAAATCCCTACGTGACGTAACATGGCACGTAGCTCCACTGTCGACCACCCAGCTCGACTCATCTCTGGCAAGGTTCACCATGTCATAATCGCAACATACAAAGAACCCCTCAGTATTAGTATTTACTTCGGCTTTTTCATTACTCACGCTCTCCTTCTTTTGAGTGTTTCCTCTGTCTTAGCGATTTTCCTTCTTTAGTTGTCGGCAAAATTTCTTCGTATGCCCTTTCTTACCACAATGGTATCATTCAATATTGGCATACTTCCCTCTAGAATTACTTCTTTGTGGCCCTCTATTACTCGGACCTCTGCTTTGACCTCTCTCCGCCTTTCGGTAACAAGAACATCCGACGGTGACGAAGATCCCTGTGACTTTCTTCGGACTTCCTCGTTCAGCATGTTCCCCTTAGCAAGTTCCATCGAAATGACACCATCAGGGGCAGAGTTAGACAACGACGTACAAAACGTCTCCCAAGTATCCGACAATGTGCCCAACAACCACAAAGCTTGAACCTCCTCTTCGAATTTAATGCCCATTCCTGCAAGTTGATTAATGATGCCCTGGAATGCATTCAGATGATCCGACAGAGGAGTCCCATCTCGATATTTTAGGTTCATCATTTGTTTAATGAGGAATAGCTTATTATTCCCCGTCTTCCGAGCATACAATTGCTCGAGCTTGTGCCATAATTCTCGAGCGTCCTTTTCTCCACTAATATGATTCAACACATTATCATCAACCTATTGTCGAATATAGCCACACACTTGGCGATGCAAAATAGCTCAATCCGGGTCGGACTTGCCTTCCGGTTTGTCTTTGCTAAAGACCGGTAGATAATAATCTTTCACATATAGAAGGTCTTCCATTTTGCCCTTTCATACATGGTAGTTCGAACCATTCAAATTCACCATTCTACTTGTATTGGCTTCCATCTTATAATTGAGATAATACAACCACGAAACAAAAAATCCCATGGCTTCGATACCACTTTGTTGGGAAAAACGACACAAAGACGTCACAACGAAAACGCGGAAACTCGTTTGCCAACTTTCCCAATCTCAATTGTAACTTTGAGGTTACCGACGAGTAGAGTAAATCAAATACAACTCGATAAACAATACAAATGATATCAAAGAATAATAAACAACGAGACACAATTTTTAGCGAGGAAAACCCCTCAAGACGAGAGTAAAAACCACGGGACCGAAGCCGCTTAAATCCACTATCACAGATTCACAATATACGATTCGTCCCTAGTACAAACTAGAGGTATACAACGATAATCTTCAAATACTTGGTAATAAACAATCTTCAAGTATTTGGAATACACAACAACAAGATCGAGAAAGAAAAACACCTTAAATATCTTACACAAAAAGCTAACAAAATACCCGAACTTCCGGACTCAAAACCTCGATCTACTGCAGCGAAAAGATTTGCCCAATCGTTACCAAGCTCTTGTCAAAATATCACGTCGATCCGATCGATACAACTCCGAAAAATCGAACAAGTATATCTCTCTTTTTCTTTTCTCTCTTGCTCTCTCTCGTTTGTGCTCTCAAAAATGGTGTTAGGTTGGAATGATGAAAACCGTAGCAAAATGCTGCTAAAAGTACCTCCAAAGGTGAGTTGACTTCGTGCGCCGCGGCCCGGACAGTGTGTGCCGCGGCACACTCAACAAAAATGCCGAGCTGAAGTCCCAGGG
Source organism: Orobanche coerulescens (assembly GCA_033398695.1). Taxonomy (NCBI): domain Eukaryota; kingdom Viridiplantae; phylum Streptophyta; class Magnoliopsida; order Lamiales; family Orobanchaceae; genus Orobanche; species Orobanche coerulescens. The sequence continues at coordinate 193,709,902 of CM065807.1, read as the reverse complement.
GGCCGCGGCCCGGAGAGCTTGTGCCGCGGCTCGGAGTACAGACGGGGAGGAAGAATTTGTTCCAGGGGGCCGCGGCCCGGAGGGCTTGTGCCGCGGCCCGGAGTCCAGTGAGGGAGGGAGGATTTGAAGAAAATTGTGTGCCACGGCACACTCCCTCTTGTGCCGCGACGGGCCCTGTTCCGGCCCTATATTCCGGAAATAATGCTTACACAACCATCCGGTCTTCTTATTATATTATTGCTACCAATTTCTTTTCTAATTATTGCTACTCTTCCCTTTTTCCTGGCCGTTCTAATTTTAGAAAATATCAGCCATTTTTTTTCTTGTGGTCGGCGATAAAAATTACCATCTGATAATTTATATTATGAATGGTATTCTGACCATGACCGGGCATTACCAGTCACCACAATTAACAAAATTACTTACTGGTAATTCATATTACCGTATAGTAACAATATACCAACTGGTCTTTTTCACCCTCGTCGGTCACTTTCATTCACCCCAATTGACTTGTTAACAAAATAACCCAATCGTGATATAGATTATCAATATGTATTTTAAATTATCATATGGTAACAACATATCAACCGAGAATTTAATCGTTCCCGCCACTGCCGGAAGTTTCACATAACAGCAAAATTCAAAAAAAGAAAAATAGAGGAAGTAGCAAAAATGTTATTCATAATATGAAAAATAAAAAAAAATAGAAAACACATAATTGCACCCACAAATAAATGAATTAAAAATTCAAAACTTAAACACAAAAAATCCAAGCAAAAACCCTAGCCATCAATGTCGTCCGACAACTTTTGTGATGGCTTTAATGGCAAGAGCACATATGTTTCGGATGCACCTTCGCCGGCCACGCAGAAATCACCTCTGCCGCCATGGTCCACCGTAGGAATTCCTCCAAACGGCCGTTGGGATCCACCACCTTGGCTAATCCAATTCCAGATATGGACAATGAAACCCCCTTTCCAGCTATCTCCTGCGAGTTCCCCTGCACCAGACCGGTCCTCTTTTTAAGGTGTAGATTTCTCAAAGTATATGTTTTGGTAGATGGATTTTATTTGAAAAAGAAGCAAAAAATGAGAAAAGAGGGAGAAGGTGAAATGAGAGAGAAAGAAAGCAAAAGATTGTTGGTTGGGAGAGGTGAGAAAAAAAAAAAAAGGATAGATAGAGGAGAGAGAAAAATATTGAATGGGAGAATGAATTTTTTGGGAATATTTGATAAAATATGTGTTTTGGTTAAAAAATTAAAAGGATTGGGTTTTGGACTATGTTGCACAGGTGCGGGGGGCGGGTGTGGGTGCGAGCAGATACGAGTGCGGGGATACAGTTTTTTGAAAATGTTAGGGTGCGATACGGCAAGGATACGTCTGTTTATTTTATATTTTATTATATATAACACTTGTTAAATATAAAAAACAACAATTCAAATATCACCATAAAATCAATTCAAATATATAAAACAAGTCATACAAAAAACAATTCAAAATGGGCTTTGAAGAATGAACTTCTAATGTTGTCAGTGAATCTGCTAAAGGTAAAAGTAATTACTTATTAAATGATTTACTTTTTGTATTTTAATTTATTTGATTTACTTTTTAAAAATTATAAAAAAATCTAAAAAAAAAAAAAAAACATAAAAATTCGGACTCGCGTATCACATGCACGGGATACGCGTATCTCTGCAGCGTATCTGTGCCGGGATACGCGAGTCCGATTTTTTTTTTTGCACGGAATCGCCACGTGGCGAATCCCGCGAATCCCACGCGAATCGCCACCGCATTGCCGTCACGCAGATCCGATCATCTGCGCCCAATTTGAAGAATCCGTGCATTATAGGTTTTGGAGAGGTCAACCATTTTAACTAATGGATCCAGAATGTTTGAAGCATAAATTACTGCGAGGCTTACAAGGTATTAATGGGTCAAATTATATAAAAATCGAGTTTAGAAATGGTAAACATCTTTCATACAAATAGGCATGTCACTTTTCGGTTCCAGAGAAAAAAATACAGGAACCGGAACCGAATCGCATAGTTTTTTCGCGGTTCGGTTTTACCAATTTTTTTTGTCTGAACCGACTCGGAACCGAACCGCATCGGAACCGAATCGAACCGGAACCGATTTTGTATGGATCATACGGAATATATTATATTATATTTTATTAAGAATATATTATATTATATTATATTAATTATCTTTAATAAGAATATATTATATTATATCATATTCAGAGGATCGGTTTCTCGGTTCGGTGCGGTTCGGACGGTTCCTTGCGGTTTTGATCGGTTTCTCTTTAAAACGAACAGGAACCGCGAACCGAACCGAACCGAATACTAACAGTACGAACCGAACCGAAAAAAAAATTTGTTGCTAGGAACCGAACCGAACCGAACCGTCGATTCCGATGCGGTTCGGATCGGTTCCGCGGTTCCCGGTTTCAAAAGTCCCAGCCCTACGTACAAAGATATTATTCTTGTAATTTTACAAGGCAGATTTATTATTTATTGATTTACATATGGATGGAATATTATTAGCTTACTTATTTATGTATTATATATACATATATATGAGGTGGTTCTGGTGATAATGAGATTTAAATCAAGAAATAAGAATGAATTTGATTCATAGATCTTGATTAAATGGATGACCTAGATTTATTCTCACAAAAACATATGCATGGATATAATAACGTTAAAAATGGTGAGTTTTTTTGTATATATATTAGTTTTATGAATTGAATTGGTTTCTAAAGTATTGGAATTCAGAATATTTTGTTTTTAAAAAAATATTTACTTTTTTATTATATTATGTTCAAGAGTATTAGAGACTGTATATTTTTATCATTTTTGTCAAACAGTTTTGATTGGTTCAGCGAGCTATTACTTTGTGCACCTCTTCAAATAGATTAAAACTAAAAATATAGTTGTCTATTTACATGACACTGAATTGTAACATGCATGCTTTTCCGTATAACACTTTTCTCATTTAGTTTGTGTTGCTTTACGTATTTAGGACCCGAAATATCTGAAGCACACATTATTGCAAAGATCGCAAGATCGACCAGGAGGGAAATCTTGAGAAATAATATAATAGAGAATTACGTTAAAATAAAATCTTATTTGTAGCAACATCAAACATATAATTTATTACAGTAAAGACGAAAAGAAAAAAAATGTCTGGTCTTCATGAATATGCATCTATAAAGATAGTCATAGGGGCTGTTTATCAACTCTGCTATTAAGATCTGAGTAGAATAAGTTATCTGTTTGAATTATGTTATCTGTCTGGATAAAGATGAAATGTTGTTTACCTGCATTGCTGAATCAACTGTCTGAATGGAAGAAATGACCATTTTACTCCCTCGATATATATAAAAATATGTTAAATATTTATATCCAAAAACACCATACATTTATAAATTGCACAACATCATAATAATATAACACAATATCTAGTTATAATAATCATTTGGTTCCATTAAGATGATAGCTTACCGAATAAGGAGCTGGGGGATCACTGTCCCATTAAGCTGCTATCTTATTGATTAAACTCCTGGTAAACACATTATCAGCTGTCCAAAAAAGCTATAAGAAACCAATAAGCTTCATTAAGCTGCTAGTAAACAGATCCATAGTCTATTACCATAGATATTCAATTCTTTGTATCACAATATGCACTAAGAGTTGCATGAATTTAGTCCATAGTCGGACACGTAAACTATATATTTTTTTTCTTTCTGATTGTTTTATATTGATTGAAGACGCTATTATTTTATTCAGTAATTTAGGTAGAGTACGAACCTCTCCCTAACTTGATCAACTCTTTATGCATAAAGTCCATTATGCTGTAATTCAACTAATTTCCAATATAATACTTTGTTCACTCGACTTGTGCTAACGTTATTTATCTACGACTTGGGATGTCCTGCATATCTAGCCTCCATGCTTTGGCAGACCAGGCAAAGTCTCTCAGATCAATCCTGCTAAGGCAAGCCGGATATTATCTGATCTAGATATCTAGCACTGATGTCAAAGGCACCGACTACTCAGATCGGTAACATGGCAAAGTCAACAACCTTGATCAAATAAACGATCGATTCGAGCCGACAAACACAAACAGGACGCTGCGTGTCCGAACCACAAGAGAATGGGAGTCCTATCCATTCAAATTGGGCCAGCTGTTGCGACAGCAACAAGACAAAGATCTAATCAATACCGCCGACCTTCGTGCCCGACTCTGCTTGTAAATGAGTTAACCATAGAATGACATGTGTCCGAACATGATTTTTTATATATTCTCAGCTCGGGACATTAATGAGGATTCAAAACTTCTTATTTTGACGAGGCACATTAAAAGTAAAAAGCTAAGAATCGATGTAAATTTCAGATTGTCAGTTCAATACTGAAGCCATTTTGGTCATCAATTTCACCTCTTTACTGTACATTGAAGACTCATGCTTACATGTATAAATTTATTATTTATATCTATCGTATTTGATTACGTGAATTTTTAACCAACATAGACATCTATATAATCTATACGTATATTCAAGGTATTATGTGGTGTGGATTTTATATTGGTTATATGAGTTATCCAATGATGCTTTATTTTCGGGGAGGATTTTCTTGGTTATTTGGAGTATTTGTGTACTGGTGTAGTTATTTCCAAACAATAAATATATTAAGTGATAAAAACGTATGACGGTCACCTTAGGATATTGATGCTGCAAAATCGTATCAGATCAGCCCTTATCCAAGCGATTTGAATAAATCCGACAAGAGAACATTCTTAATGGACCTACACAAGAAACAATAAGATGTGAACTAAGCCGGGGCTCCATTGGCGAAGACCCTCCGGCGTGAGAGTAAGTATTATGAATATGAGGTGAGAATAGGAGTTATTGACTATGTTGAGAAGAGTTCTGTACCAGTGTTGGTGTAAAGACACCTATTTATATAGGCATGAATGTTGTAACCCTAACTTGTAAATAAAGTCATAGAGTCCATATTGGTATTGGACTCGTATGTTATGGGAGCAGAATCCTGATAAGGATTGTCTACGTAGTTTTCTTGTGGAGACGGTCTCCTTGTTAGGAAAGGGTTTCCTTATTTGTGCCAATCCTGGTTTCTGCCGTAGATTCCGTGTCATACTGAAAGAATAGGACTGTCCCCATCGAGAAGTGGCTTAAGTTGAGGGACCTCGGCTTGTTTTGCCATTAGTCCGAGTTGGAGTAATAGGTTGGTTACCTGGTAACCGTCTTGACTTAAATCTGAGATAAGGCCTAATTGAGTCAAGACCATATATTCATATCGGCCTAATCGTCGCACTTGATGCCGAGTTCATGAATTTGTTCCTAGTCTTCGTAGGATCCTAATTTATGGGCCATGTTGGGCTTATGCCCAATCTTATTAAATCCATGTAATCAACTCGATTTATGTCGTTCAGTGGCCCCTGAGTTTCTATCTCGGCATGCCGATTAGGAACTCATGTCCATCCTGTCCAGTATTTTGGCTGCTTCTTTGGTGGAGTCGATTTCGTTTAGTGTCAAGTCGGCTTCAGTTTGCTTCTTTAGATGTCTTCACGAATTTCAATGGTTCAGTCATGCCAATCAATTCATATCCTGTCATACAGTTGGGCGGCGCGCACGAGGTAGTACGAATGGACATTCCTCCTTGGAAAACTGCGCCCTATAATGCGGTGTAATTATGGTCCGTGGGCCTACGCGCCAGACCTATAGACTTCGGGTCCAGACCGGGTTGATTCCGGGTTTAACCACTTGCTCCGAGTATAAATTCAATACCCCCTCTTCATTTTATCGGATTCCAAACAGAAACCTTGAGAGCTTGCAGCAGCCCCGCGAAACTTCATACCGCACCATCTCAGGCCATTTTTCTGACGATTTATTCTGATCAATTTCACCGATGTTGCTTCCCATCCATTTTCATCCGTTTATCTTTGTTTTTTGAGGTATTCTTTCACCTCCATTTGCCACTTATACTTTTTGCCATTGTTAAGGTTTTAAGAGCTTTCAAAGCTTCAAACCTCTTCTTACTTTGTTTACTCCATATTTACACGATGTCTAAACGTGGGTCTTTGGAGAGAAACTCTATTTACGGCTTTTACACTATGAATTCTAGGATTTACGTTAAATCTGATGGATCGTGGAGACTCTTGTCTTTACTTGCCATTGGCGAGATACTGTACTTGAATAAAACCCTAGAACCAATGTTAAGCATCCCTCTGGGTCTTTTGTGTCTAGGACCATAGATCGCAATGATGCCGATATGTTAACTCTAGGTAGCTTGGATGAAATCCTAGACTGAATCTTTTTACATTATGTTAAGGATAAGTCTCAAGCTCGGCTTCGTTTCGGGGGAGGTCTCTCCTCGGCCCAAGTAGTTGAGACGGGGGATAAGGCCACCTCATCCTCCTCACAGGATGAGTCTAACCCCTTGGTTTCTTCTACAGGTATTGCTGAGGAGAGTACTTCTGATAGGACCGTCAATGAGTTTGATACCGAGGTAATCGACGCAAGACGAGGTCTAGGTAAAGGAAATATAAATCCGGGAGGATCATCTCGGCCCAAGCACCCCAAAGGTGGAGATGAGATGCTTGAGGAGCTTTACACTACGTATGGGGTAGATAGGGAAGAATATAAGCTCTACCATAGTCTAGCCACCCCTTTTGATGATGAGAACAAAGCTAAAACCTTCTATTATAATGACGCCTTCATCCCATTTTACTTCAAACAATTCCATCTCGGCCTAAGTTTACCCTTAGACACTTTTATTAATCAGTTTTTGGAAGATTGGGAAATTGTCCCAGCCCATCTCGGTGCTAATGCGGTTAGGTATCTCACTCCCTTCATCATTCTATGTCGTAGTCTTGGCTTCAAGCCATGTATGTTCGCCTTCTATTACTTCTTTAACTCATCATATAATTCCAAGGCTAGAACCATCACTATTAAGTCTAATCCCAACAAGCCCAAGCTCATGGCCCCCATTTCAAACACTATCAATAAGGTCACTGGTTGGAACAGACACGTGATTAAGGTCGAGAGCCGACATAGCTGGGAATACATGACACCTGTCAATTCCCCGTATCGCCCTTCACACGTTCACAAGCCATACTGGAGTGCCGATTCAATCGAAAAGCTTGAGCAGTTTGCGTCCGTTGCCATTATCAAGTGGGATGAGATAGATTTTCGTTACCACATTCAGAATGGACTGATGAGAGGTCCCATAGCTATGGTTAGTCCCTTGGTTGAGGTCCCAAGGGGAACTCGGTTTCCTAACTGTGTTGTTCACCGCAACTTCGTCTTTCATGATGATTGCGCAACCTGCAATGCCGAGGACGAAACATGTCTGAAAGTCGTGGACATCATAGGATGTAATTTCCTTCATACCTGTTTATTGTCATTTTTCTTCCATCTCGTCCCGGGACTAACATTGATTTTTGTGCATATATCTTAATGGAAGACATCCAGAAAGTCGATGAGGAGCATGTTGACCCCGTTATGGTGGCTCAGAAGAAAAAGAGATTGTCCAGGATGAAGGGGGTTGAGAAGAGACATGCCGACATGGAGGCTCGGCAGAAAGAGTTGCAGGATAAGGGGGAGTCTTCACTCCCTAAGGGGCTACCCATTGTTCAAGGTGGGGCATCAACTGAGCCTGAAGTTGAGGTCGAGGAGGGGCATACTGAGGAGGCTAACCCTTCTCAAACTCGATCCCGAAGTCAAGGCTAAGGGCACTCTCAATAGCTGAGCCGAGATCGAGGGCCGGAGTTTGAGGTGGACCAGCGCCAAAGTCAGAAGAGGCTGAGGGAAGAGAGAGGTCAAGATTGAGAAGAGCCTTCTCAAAAAAGAACTACTCCATCACCATATGGTTCAGTCTTGGCCTCCGTCCTTTCTGATGCCGAGATCAAAAATCTGGTTGACTCCTTCGCTGCTGCGCCCATAATATCCGGGTTCGATTTGATGGTTCATTTGGGGCCGCCCTCAATATTGGAGGACCTGTCATTAAGCGTGCTATGAATAGGTCTTATATCTAACAACTTGCTGCCGACAAGCCGAGCTCGCTCCAACTTTCAACAGGAAGGGCTTAATTCTCAGTGATGTACTCTATTATCCTGCCTCAGTCTTTCATACTTCGAATTCCCTTTCTGTAATCTATTTGGACTTTAAAGTTTTTTCTTTTTTGTAGATTGCCTCCAGAGCCCAGCATGAATACGCCGTGTTCAGGCAGGTCGTGGATCTGGCGCACAAGAATGAGGCTGTCGCTAAGTCGACCAAAGAATCCACCATCAAGCTCACTGAAAAGGTTGAAGCCCTTGAGAAGGAGAAAGCTTATCATGATGCTGTGATCCGTGAGGCCGAGCTAAAGGTAGAACAGGCCGAGGCGGCCATGAAGTCTGTACTGGACGACTTAGAGAAACTAAAAGAAGCCTTGCTTCAATCTGAGTCTGCCTTGAAGCTTGCTGAGGTCGATGGCCGAGGTAGAGAGGAAGAGAGCTGAAGTTTTGGCTTTAGAGAAGTAGCAGCAGACGACAGGTTGGCCTTATTAGAGGGGAGATACCCAGCAAAGAGAAAGCCACCGTGGAACAATATAGAAAGTAAGCAATATCAAGATGACTTGGATGATGAAGGAGACTCGGTCTATGGCGATGTCTAGTCTAATATGTCTCGGATCCTCTACATCGATCCATAAGTCGAGGTGCCTTTAGAGAAGCTTGCTCGGCTCTTTGTCCAAGATCCCTCAAGTGCCGAAGCTAAGGCAAATCACTCTATCATCCCGTATTCAGAGAATGCCCTTAAAAACATAAGGGCTAGGAACTCTCAAGAGGGAAAGCCGGCATGGGATCCTCCAACTTCTCAACAAAATAATTTTGATGATCTGATAGCCTAGGCCGAGGATGAGGATGGCGCCGGTATGTGGTAGTTTACATTTGGATTATTTATCCGAACTGTTTGTAATTTTGAATGTAAAGCTGGTTTGGCTAGAATAATATATTTCCCTTCTTGTTCCAAGTATTATAATACCCGATCGTTTATTGGGGGCATTTATACTTTCACATAATGTTCTCTTATGTTTGGCCTGACTTTTAAACCATTTTGGGTGTTTTTGCCATTCTTATGTTTGTTTTTGTACTCGACTTGTTATGCAGCCTATGTTCATGTTGCTCATCTCGTCATTTGAGATGCTGGTAACTTGTTTTATACTTAACCTATTGTGAACTGGTTTTAAGCCAGGTCGACCTGCTGAAGTCAGCCTGATTGAAATCATCCTGAAAAAGGGTCCCCCTATGTCGAAGTAAAGCCGAGGCATGTAATTCAGTTTGGAGAGTCGCTATACTTGTTTACTTAGCTGTGTTTGTAGGCCTGGGATGGTCTATCCTTCTGTAGGTCGAGCCGAGTTGAGTAACTCGGTTATTTACATGTTTACTTTAGCTAGTACGAGCTAAGTGTAGATGAGCTGGGGATTGTTTATCCGTGATTGGCGTGTTGAGTGTTATTTACTCATTTTTAAATTTGAGTGAACTAGTTGTCAGAACTAGGCTCAAATTGTCTATGGAGTTAGATGTCTTAATCTTAACTCGATTTGGGGACCAAGCATGTTATGTATGCTTTAGCCTGGCTAGTTATAGGAACTAGGCTTTCATCTGAGTTTGCAAGTGTTCCTTGGCTCAAATGTTTAAGTCAGGCGTTTTGTGCTCCAGATTTGTTTTAATGTCTATGCATTGTTATGTAATGCATAGGCATGTATAGATAATGTATTTGATAGAATGATTAAAAGGAATTTGATAAAAAACCATTACATCCAAGGTATAAATAAAAAGGTAGAAGCTTAAATTCTTCTAGATAAAAAATGCTTCATAAAGTAAAGTATTTTGTAATGTGTTTTCTAAAAAAGACTAAGGCATATGGTGTTGGGTGGTTACTGATAGTACTCCTCAAGTGCTCTGAATGCCATGTGTGTTTTAACTCTTTCCCTTCTGGTGTCTTGAGCATGTAGGTCCCTTCCTGGATAACATGGGTAACAATGTAAGGGCCTTCCCAATTTGGAGAGAGCTTGTTCTGTTGAGCCTTTCTGTGAGTTGACTCGATCTTTCTTAGTACCCAATCATCAACTTCAAACACCCTCTTCTTCACCTTTTTGTCATGATAGGCCTTGGTCCACTATTTGTAGCTGATCATCCTTAGCTATGCAGGTAGTCTCTTCTCATCGAGCAAGTCAAAATCCAGAAGTCGGTTATGTTCATTGACCACCTCGTCATAGTTGGTTACCCTAAAGGTTAGGAGTGCCATCTATGCTGGAGCCATGGATTCTGAACCGTATGTCAAGGTAAAGGGTGTTTCACCAGTCGCCCCCGAGTGATTGTACGAACTGCCCACAGAACAAGAGGGAGGTCGTCCAACCAATTCCCTTCACTTCCTTCTAGGTTTTATGTCAAGATTAGTTTGTTGGATGCTTTTTCTTGCCCATTGCCCTGAAGATAATTAACTGAGGACTTATGGTGTAGAACTCCCAATCTGTTAAGTTCTTCAGTGAAGGCATCCGAGAATTGAAGTCCATGATCCGTTACAATCATATTAGGAACACCAAACCGACACCAGATGTAATCATGTATAAAGTTGATGGCGTTCTCCTCCGTGATCTTTGCCAAGGCTCTAGCTTCGACCAACTTGATGAGGTAATCAACTGCTACTATGACAAATTTGTTGCTTCCTTTGGCCAAGGGGAAGGGTCCAATAATGTCGACTCCCCACATGTCGAAGGGCCAAGTCAGTATGATGAGGCTCTGTTCAACAGCCGGGACCTTAGGTAAGTCTGAAAACCTCTGACATTTATCGCACTTCTTCACGTAGGTCTGGGCATCTTCCCTCAAGTTAGGCCAATAATATTCGAGGGTTATGACCTTGTCAGCTAAAGTTCTAGCCCCGGGTGTCCTCCACAAACTCCATTATGGACCTCGGCTAGCAAGTTCTCCACGTACCTTGGAGGAACACATCTAAGGAGAGGTTTGGTGAAAGATCTTCTGTAAAGCACTCCATTCCACACGATGAACCTTACGGTCTTCTTTTTGATCATTTTAGCAGCCAACTCGTCTTCGGATAGATTTCCATCTCTAATATAGTCCTTGTAGTTGTCTATCCAGCTTTTCTCTTTGCCATTAATAGCCAAGATCTCTATCCTTTCAAATGCTAGTTGGTCGGCATAAATGACCAACGGATCAACGTCTTCAGCTATGGCCATTTTGGAAAGTAAATCGGCCTCCTTGTTATGTTCACGGCCTATTAGTCTTATCTCCCAGAATTCTAAATACTTGGTCATGTCAAGGACGAGGTCTTTGTACTTGGTCATCATGTGGTTTTCAGTATGGAACTCTCCTTGGACCTGCTTTACTACCAACTTTGAATCACTGTAAGCTACCAGTTTTGTTGCTCCAAAGAACTTAGCCTTTTCAATCCCAAGAATAAGGGCCTCATACCCGGCCTGATTATTTGAGGATGGGAACTTGAAGCATAAAAAATCTTTAGTCACGTGCTCACTTCCAGGACCGATTAAGACAACTCCTGTCCCACTTCTTCCTTTTATAGCAGAAACACTGTGTACAAAACCCAGTAGTCTTTCGGTAGCTCAGAGAAGGGTTCTATGCCCATGGGGGCCTTTCTTTTCCGAACCACAGGTACGTGTTCTCTTGTAAAAGAGGTCTCAATCATAAAATCAGCCAAGGGTTGTGCAAGTAAAGTCTTCCTCGGCTTATAAGTTACGTCAAACTTGGTTAGTTCAATAGACCAATTGAGAAGTCGGCCTAAGCTATCCATCTTGTGTAATATCTTTCTTAGGGGAGCATCTGTGTAAACCGTGATGGGGTGAGCTGAGAAGTAGGTGCGATGTTTTCTTGCCGCAATGACCAAGGCGTAAGCTATTTTTTCGGCATTGAAGTATCTTGATTCAACCTATGATAATGCCTTGCTTACATAAATGATCGGCTTTTGAGCACCTTTTTCATCACGAACTAAGACTGCTTCAATGGCATGATCTGTTTCTGCTAAGAATACAGAGAGCGTCTCTCCCACGACTGGGCCGCTGAGAAGAGGTGGTGACCCCAAATATTTCTTTAATTCTTGAAATGTGGCCGAGCACTCGGGTGTCCGTGCGAAATTTTTTGTTCCTTTCAAGATCTTAAAAAGGGGAGGGACTTCTCTGCTGATTTGGCTATGAACCTTCCCAACGCTATAACACCCCCAAAATTCCATTGGGTTATTACAGTTCCGTAGAACCCACACCAGGAAATACACCAGGCGAACACGACTAAAATACAACAAACTAACGAACAAGGAAAATCACAGCCCCTACTATGATATCCGACCCAATATTTGACACGTCTTTTGTGTAACTATCGCAAGTGCACGATATCATATCAAGTAGTAAGTGGACTTTTTGAGTCCAGTTTATCGATCCCATGAGGAAGTTAGGTTATATATTGAATTATACACTATTTATCTATTTATTATAGAGATTTAGATGAGTGAAACACACAATTTAAGAGTTTGGTTTGACAATTGCAGGAAAAATGCAATAATAGTTCTAAAATTTAAGGAAATGAAAGATTACACTAATAATGGATTAATAAGAGGTAAAATGAAATAGTTGGGATTACAAACTTAGTTCATCATTAGTTATAGAAGATGTGTAGTAGATGCATTTACTTATTATGTTGTGTAGATTCGATTTTCCTTAAAAAGGCGGTTCCTCTTTCGAATGTCAAAACGCCACTCATATATTGAATCAATCCACTATATTTCTATGTTGATTGGCTTCAATACGCAGCATTAGGTTTTATGAAAACAACTCAAAAAATCATCTAAGGTCTAGAGGTATATTTCTATCCCCTAGAACAACTTAGAGTGAAGATCATTTGATCAAATCAAACATATTTTCTTTCGAAACATATGAAGACCATAAATATCATCATTTATTGGCCAAATAAATAAAGATTGGTAAAACAATGAAAATCACACACAATAATAAGTAATCCATCAAAGATCTTTATATAAACTTAAATAACATGACAAACCTTGTTTATAATCCCAACTAAGGATAACTTAGCCCATCAAGGCTTTATTCAACATATTACAAGCTTGAGTGGTCATTATTAGTTGAAAAAGAGAAAGAATTGATACTAACTCCCTTAATAGATAAAGGAGAAAGAAGCAATAAACTCCCTCAATAACATAAGCTAAACCACTATTGCATACACTCTCAAGAACACAAGTGTGTTCTTCACACAAAGAAAAATATTACAAATTAGGAAAAATGTAAGATGAATGATGCTAAGTGATGGATCTAAGGGGTCTATTTATACACCTAAAGTCATCTAATAGCTTCAAAACTCCAGCATTATTATATTAGATCGGATTAAGGCCAGCCATCCCCTCAATAATAGACCAAAAGTATAAAAGATTTAAAAATGATCATACATCTGTCAAGAGTTACGACCGTAACTTTGAGGACTTACGGCCGTAACTTTCAGATGTTACGGCCGTAACATGGCTTCGGCTTTTTGCACATTAGTTGCTGTGTGAGTTACGGCCGTAACTTTATTTGTACGCCCGTATGGGGTTTCAGACTTCATTTTCAGCCCAGAATTTCTTAGACTTTTGCGTTTTCGCCCCAAATCTTCTTCGGATGATAACTTTTTATATATAACTCTGATTTTGAATCTGAAAAGACTGCCGAACTCGTCTCGAAAATCTCTACAACATGAATACATAAAACTCTAAAAAGAGAACATTTTATAAACATGTTATTTCTTGAGTAAATCAGTAATTCAATCCGATTAAGCCTAAATTTAAATCTTCATCCTATAAACATAAAATTATTAAAAACTAATTAATTAAAAGCAAAAACGAGTAGACTAGCTCATAATTATGGTGAAATATATCAATACTAATCATGGATAAGTGTATAAAACTGACACTTATCACACCCCAAACTTGAATTCTTGCTAGTCCCGAGCAAGACTCTTTATTATTCACACTCAATGTAAAAAATAAAAATAGCACATAAATTAAGAAAACACACACAAATAAAGAAAAATACTTATATATATAAAGAGAAAAAGAGATCAAAATGCCATTTACAAAACAACCAGCTTTATACATTAGATAGAAATGAATCAAGATTCAAAATAAATCAACTAATGATTTTTAAGTTAAAACACGGTTTTATTTTTATAATTTCAAAATGCAAGGTTCCCCCCAAAAGGTTGATTATTTCTTTCCCACTCGTGACACACACGACTCCCTTTAATGTTTGTTCTCGACCACTCGTTTATTTTTCGACTCAATATGAAAAAGAATTTCATCGGCGTCATCAAATATTGTGATTGTTCACGAAATTAAGTGTATTGAAATTCAGCCACCAATTAATTCAAATATGCTCATAATCTACATCAGTTTCAGTGATAGCTTTCACACCGTTATTTGCTAACGTGTAGCTCTTTTCACCAACACATTTTCCATCTTTTTTTTAGGTGATAGCTTTCACACCATTATTTGCTAACGTGTAGCTCTTTTCACCAACACATTTTCCATCTCTTTTTTTAGGTGATAGCTTTCACACCGTTATTTGCTAACATATAGCTCTTTTCACCAACACATTTTCCATCTCGTGTGAGATGGCAGCTACGCACCAATAATGGGTCGGTCCTTTATTTTTTTTCGTTGTTATTTTAGGATCCCCAAAATTAAGCAACTGTTGCTGCTCAACACATCTTTTTTTTCAACTAACCTCCTTTCACCAATGCTTTTTTTTTAGGGAATAGAATTTTTGCAGAAAATCGTTTATTAGCTAAGCATGAAAAATCAAAAACTCCTCAAATTAAGTAAATTTCAGTTCTATTTTTCATCAACCGACTGATTCTTCCTTTCTCAAGGTAACGAATGACTCGATTTTACATGATAACTACAAGGCTTGGAAAGAGAGATTAAGGCTCAAAAATTTTGGAATATACAATTTTTAACCGGTTAAAATGATTTTAGAAGCTTGTATATAGCTAATTTATTGGTGTTATGGCCAGATCTAGTAATCTCACAAATCAAAATAAACAAAATAAATATATATAGATATAAATGTACACTAAAAAAATTCAAAGCCAAATAACAAAAATCAAAGCACACCACAATA
The DNA here is from genome assembly GCA_033398695.1 of Orobanche coerulescens. Taxonomy (NCBI): domain Eukaryota; kingdom Viridiplantae; phylum Streptophyta; class Magnoliopsida; order Lamiales; family Orobanchaceae; genus Orobanche; species Orobanche coerulescens. The sequence continues at coordinate 193,694,700 of CM065807.1, read as the reverse complement.
ATCAAAGCTAAATACACCAAAATACCAAACTAAACACACCAAAATAATCAAAACACACCACACACTTCACACCAATTATTCAATCACACGATTCAAAACAAAATAAATACAACTGTTCAAAAACATCCCCAAAATTAAAAATAAAACTGTCCCCAGTTTTTAGAAATGAAAAGCAAGTGAGAAAAGCAGACAACTCCCTTAAATTTTAGCCTCCCGGTGTGTCGTCAGGGATGTTTAGAAAACAAAAAATCTTTTCGAAACACTTCTCCGTTTTTATTTGTCGCTCGATTATTTTGTTCTGGCTTCTTACTATTTCGGCTTGGGATGTTTCTAATCCCCGAACCCTTTCAAGCAAATCTGCTTCAAAAGGCGTCAAGTCATTCCTGGCATCATCCTCGGGCTCAAAGTCCTCCTCATGGCTACTTTCCGCTTCCGGTTCCACACGTGCCCGCTTGCTCCTCAACTGAGTACTTCGAAAAATACTACTTCGGACGTTGAGTCGATCCCCGTTCTTCAATATATCGCCCCCCGCCGAAATTTTCACCCTTTGGCTTCTGCAAAGACCGGTGATAAGGTAAGGGTACGACATCTTTTGTCTAGTAAGAACCGTGCCGGCATAGTGACAAATAGTATTATAGATGTGAGTACCCAAATCCATTTTCACCCCTCGACAGATAGCAAATAAGCCTCTCAGATGGCTGATGGAAATAGTAGTCAGAGTTGAAGTCGGGTAAATACTCCCTACAGCCCACATCCATAAGAACCAAGCATCGTCAATGAGGTCCGACTAGTTGTATCGGGGTTTAATGATCCCGATACTGTCATGAAACTCGCTGACTAGTGCCCATCGTGACACCCTATCATCAGGCACATCCTCATTCGATTAAATGGAAATGTCTACTGCATTAATGCAATCAAGCCCCAAGTAATTATTGATCACATCCGGTGAAAAATTAATCACTTTTCCATTCATCATCATTTGATGATATGTAGGCGACCCCACCTGCCCAATGGATTTGTTGAAAGTACTGTAAAAGTTTAGGGTTAAGGTGGGGTTACCATTTGGGAGTTCGGATACGAATTTCTCCCACCCATTGTCTATGAACTTTTGGATGAAAGGTGAAGTGGTAGTGTCGTTATCCGGATCGCCAATGAAATCATCAAGTTTGAATAACTGCTCCTTTATGCACCGTGTGTTTTGAAATCTTTGCGATGGTGCTGGTTCTTGAGACGAAGAACCGACGTTCTATTTTCCTTTTGAGGATTTCTTAGGTGCCATCCCTGAAATTAAACAAAAACAATTCGCTTTCAATCACACTTCTATAATAATCAAATAAAACCATCAAAATAACAAAACTTTCAAAGATTTTCGTTGTGGCATTTCGTCGGACACCTTGAGTTCATAGTTTTCTTTAACAAGTTTTTCAATCACAATGAGACTCAAATACGCCAAGTCATCACAAATCAATGAAACATATAACCACTCAAAAATCAACAATACTATCAAATAAACATGTTCCAAACAAAGAATCGTACGAAAATAGAAATCGAAAAACAAATATAAACTGAGAAACTAAAACCATAAAATCGAAATTAAAACAAGGATTGAAAGAAAAACCTGATGATTTAGGTGTTAATGTTGAAATTGTAATGATGAATTTGACTTTTTGAAAGTAGGAAACGAAAACGGGAAAATTTTTGCCTCTGCCTGTGCTTCCCGTCGGGTTTGAGATTCTGATTCTCAAACCCCGTGTTTTTTTTCTTTATATTGCAGGAGAGTTACGGCCGTAACTATGAGGAGTTACGGCCGTATGGTGCTTTCGGGTTTTGACAAATTTTTTGAGTTACGACCGTAACATACAAGAGTTACGGCCATATGGTGCTTTCGGCTTTCCAAATAAAATTCGTGTTACGGCCGTAACATAACGAAGTTACGGCCGTAAAAGGCTTTCGTAAAAAATCATATGAGAATAACTTACGGCCGTATGAGTAAGAAATTACGGCCGTAACAAAGTTTCATAAAAAATGTATTTTTATAACAAATGAGATACAACCGTATGAAAGGCGAGATGTACGGCCGTAAGATTGTGCTTACGGCAGTAATTTTTTTTATTTTTTTTAATTTTTTTGTTCTTTTTATAAAATTTATATTTATTATGTGTGAGAATAATGCAATAAAGACTCCCTGGATTTTTGAATGATATGATCATTGCTCCGGTTGTTGAATCTTTCCGTGTTACCCCAAACTTATTTTGTGAAATAAAAGAAATTGGGTTGCCTCTCAATAAGCGCTTTGTTTAACGTCCTTAGCTTGACTTCTCGTCTGATCAATTTGGCATTTCTAGTGCTATGATTGACTTTGTTGTCGAGAATTCTCCTCCCAAATATGCGTTTAACCATTGGCCATTTACTTTGAAACTCCCGTTCACTGTATTGTAAATCTCCACAGCTCCATGAGAAAACACCTATTTGATTCTATATGAGCCCATCCACTGTGATCGCAGCTTACCCAAAAATAGATGCAGTCATGCATTAAAAAGGAGAACTTGGTCTCCTGCTTTAAAACCTCTTCTCAGAATTCGGTTGTCATGCCATCTTTTTGTCTTCTCTTTGTAGATTTTGGCATTTTCATATGAGTCGAGTCAGATTTCATACAACTCATTTAATTGCAGCAACTTTTCTTCCCATCTAACTGTTCGTCAAAGTTTAATTTTTTAATGGCCCAGAAGGCTCGATGTTCAAGTTCTACTGGAAATTAACATGCTTTTACAAAAATCAAACGACATAGAGACATGACTATTGGTGTCTTATAAGATGTTCTGTAAGCCCAGAGAGCATCATCTAGATTTTTCGACCAATCATTCCGTGATGAGTCGACTGTCATCTCTAGTATGCGTTTTAGTTCACGATTGGAGACCTCGACTTGTCCACTGATTTGTGGGTATTAAGACGTAGCAACACGGTGTTTTACTCCAAATTTGGTCAGTAGAGCCTTAACTTGGTGATTGCAGAAATGAGATCCGCCATCACTGATAATAACTCTCGGAGTTCCGAAGCGAGTGAATATATTTTTCTTTAGAAAATTTACCACGACTCTAGCTTCATTTGTTGGTAATGCAACCGACTCCACCTATTTAGATACGTAGTCCACAGCTATAAGGATGTATTCATTAGAGAACGATGATTGAAAGGGTCCCATGAAATCAATTCCCCAAACATCGAAGATTTTAACATCTAAGATAAAATTCATTGGCATTTCATTTCTTTTTGACATGTTTCCATGTCTTTGGCACCGGTCACACTTAGAGACAAGTGTATGTGCATCTCTGAACAGAGTGGGCCAACAGAGCCCTGCTTCAAGAATTTTTGCTGCTGTTTTTGAAGCCCCAAAATGTTCTCCATAGTGAGAGAAATGACATCTTTCCAATACCTTCTCTATTTCTTCTTCTGGTATGCATCTCCGGATGATTTGATCAGGTCCTCGTCTGAACAATAGAGGATCTTCCCAGTAATAGTATTTCAACTCGGAGAAGAATTTTTTCTTTTGATGGTGGGAAATATTTGGGTGAATTATTCCACTTGCAAGGAAATTGACGATGCCTGCATACCATGGTGCATTTTATTTTTCCTGCACATTAGAGATTTGGAACAGTTGTTCATCAAGAAATACTTCATTTATTTCCTTCTCTTGAGCATTGTTTTGGTCCAGTCGTGAGAGATGATCTGCCACTTGGTTCTCTGTTCCCTTTCTGTCTCGGATTTCTATGCTGAACTCTTGCATAAGTAGGACCCATCAGATTAGCCTTGACTTAGCATCTTACTTTGCAATTAAATATTTCAAAGCTAAATGATCAGTGTAGATGATGACTTTTGATCCTAATAAGTAGGATCGAAATTTATCAAAGGCATAAACCACCACAAGCATCTCTTTTTCAGTTGTTGTGTAGTTCAGCTTTGCATCATTCATAGTCTGGCTAGCGTAATGGATCACTTGCATCATTTTGTCCTTCTTCTGGCCCAGCACGGCCCCCATAGCATAATCACTTGCATCGCACATCAGAATGAAAGGGATAGTCCAATTCGGAGAAATGATGATTGGAGCTGATGTAAGCTTATCCTTCAAAGTTGTAAAGGCCATGTGGCATTCATTTGTGAAAAGGAATCGTGTATCTTTTTCAAGCAAAGAACAGAGAGGTTTTGCTATTTTTGAGAAATCTTTTATGAACCTCCGATAGAATCCTGCATGGTCGAGAAAACTCCTTACTACTTTCACCGAGATTGGTGGAGGAAGTTTTGCAATCACTTGAATTTTTGCCTTATCGACTTCAATTCCATTTTGTGAGATTCTATGGCCAAGTACGATTCCTTCCTGGACCACGAAGTGACATTTCTCCCAATTGAGAACTAGATTTGTGTCTTTACATCTTTCTAAGACCATGCCTAAGTGATTTAGGAATTTATCAAATGTATATCCAAAAACAGAGAAATCGTCCATGAAAACTCCAATGAATTTTTCAACCATGTCTGAGAAGATTGACATCATGCATCTCTGAAATGTGGCTGGAGTATTGCACAATCTGAATGGGATTCTTTTATAAGCAAACGTTCCGTAAGGGCATGTGAATGTTGTTCTCTCTTGGTCTTCTGGGTCTATAACGATTTGGTTGTATCCTGAATAGCCATCAAGAAAACAGTAGTAAGAATGTCCTGCCAATCTATTGAGCATTTGATCAATAAATGGGAGTGGAAAATGATCTTTTCTGGTAGTCTTATTAAGCTTCCTATAATCAATGCACATTCTCCAATCGGTTATGGGTCCTGTCGGTATACGTTCATTGTGCTCGTTCTCTATGATTGTGATTCCACTCTTTTTGGACACCATATGTACGGGGCTCACCCATGGACTATCTGAAATTGGATAGATGATTCATGCGTCAAGTAATTTAAGAATTTCTGCTTTCACAACTTCCTTCATGTTTGGATTCAAACGGCGTTGATGCTCAATTGAAGGTTTGCAGTCATCTTCTATCAGAATTTCATGCGTGCATATTGAGGGGCTTATTTCTCTAATGTCCGGAATAGTCCATCCAATTGCGCTTTTGGGATTCCTTAATACCCTTAGTAATTTCCCTTCTTCAAGTTCGGTCAATATGTTAGATATGATGACCGGAAGTGTAGAGGAAATGCCCAAGTAAGCATATCCCAAATGTGGGGGTAGAGGTTTGAGATCAAGTATTGGAGCTTCTTGTAAGGAAGGGAGGGGTTTAGCGGAGCTTGTCCCCAACTCTTCAAAATGTGAATGTCTTCTTAAGGGTGGTAGTGCTTCTAGATTGTTAACTGTTTAGGCTAAGTGATATTCTTCTTCCATGCTGGTTAGAGAATTTGCAATACATGTCTCAAGAGGATCTTGTGATAGAATCTTCTCCAAATACTTGTTTACCATGGCTTCAATAGCGTCAATTCTTAGACAATAATCATCTGTGGAGGGATGATTCAAAGTTTTAGGACATCGAAGATAACATGTTCGTCTTCCACTCTGAGAATTAGCTTTCCTTCATAGACGTCAATAAGAGCACGTCTGGTTGCAAGAAATGGTCGTCCCAAAATAATGGAAATATCCTGATCTTCTTCCATGTCAAGGATGATAAAATCCGCTGGAAATATGAATTTATCAACCTTGACTAACGCATCTTCTATTATCCCATGTGGATATTTGATTGACCGATCAGCTAATTGTAGTGAAACTATTGTTGCTCTTGCTTATCCCAAGTTAAGTTTGTTGAAAATTGACAGGGGCATCAAATTGATACTTGCTCCTAAATCACAAAGAGCTTTTCCAAAATTCACTTCACCAATTGTACACGGGATTGTAAAAGTTCCAGGATCTTTTAGCTTGGGTGGCAACTTCTTTTGTGGTAATGCGCTACATCCTCTATTAGCATGACAGTTTCATATTCTTCAAGCCTTCGTTTGTTGGAAAGAATATCTTTCATAAATTTGGCATAGCTTGGCATTTGTGCTAGAGCATCGGCAAAAGGTATGTTGATGTCTAGCTTTTTGAAAATTTCCAAAAATTTACCGAATTGAGTATCGAGCTTGTGATTCTTCAACCGCTGAGGAAACAGGATAGGTGGAACATAAGATTTTGCAGCAACTGGACCTTTTTGAGATGAAGGTCCTGATTCATATTCTTTTTCTGTTTTTTGATTTTGTTTATTTTTTTGTTTTTCCAGATGATTTACCGACATTTCGGGCAACTGCACTCCACTTCTTGTTGTGATAGCCTGGACATTCTGTTGTGCGACGATTAATTCGCCACGATAGGCGATCGGCGACCTCCCTGAAAAGTCAACCATAGAAGCCAAACTCCGGACGAACACCTAAAGTCCGGCATAATATAGCGATCGTCTTTTGGTAACCAGCGATCGTCTTTTGATACCTGGCGATCGTCTTTGTCTAACGGATCAGAGGCGATCGTCTCATGCCACGTGGGGATCCAGCATCCGTCAAAGTCGTCGAAGACCGAATCTTGGACGATGGCCCACCCGCGGATCTTCATAGGATACCAACAAAAAGGATCATTGACCCCGACTGTCACCTACCGCACCTCACGACAAGGCCGCCGAAAGTGCGAAGTGGACCCTCCTCGGGACGGCGACTCGCGGCGCGTCTTGGCTTCCCATTGGTTCACCCGGTGGCCTCAAGCGCAACCTCGGACCTCAAGGAACAGGCCCACGTGGCGGGACGATCGGCCGTTTATTTTAATATAGAAAGCGGCGATCGCCGCGATCGCTGAGGATCCAACTACTTAGTCCCCTATAAATAGAGAACTCCTTTATTGCGGCCAAAGGGACGGATTCTACCACGAATTAAGTGCAAAAATACACACCAAAGAGAGAACAAAAGGCTCTTTTGGCAAGCACTAACATATTCATAGTGACATTCACACACATTCATCATAAATTCCAAGCAAGAACTCACAGATTCATCCATCTGCTACGTCCCGCAATCTACGCGCACAAAAGCCTAGATAACGACCAGCTAATACACACAGTGAATAAGAGTCTAACATTAATATTTGTACTCGGCAGAATATTTATTAATAACATCTCGCGAGAGCATTCAAGCCGGGACTAACAACCCCGGCAAATCTTGTGTTATCCATTTTCCCACGGAAGTGTTCTCGCATTTTGTTTGTTACTCGATCGTTCGGCAATACTATCTCGGATAATATTTTGGGTAACAACAATTGGCGCTAGAAGGAGGGCATCTAAACCTTCATTTTCCTACCGTCTCGAAGAACACTCCTTGTTCTCCGGACATATACTTGAAGAAACACTCACTGTTCTTCAATAGAAAAACCATCGAGAAAATGACATCGGCAACAACCTCCAAGAGGGCCACCTGAGATCTGCCGGAAATCTTATTCGGCGAGGACCGAGTCCCGGCCCACGGTGGAGGCGAGCGTGGCGGCGCTAGGCTCTCGCTCCGCCCCGAGGCGGTTCTAGCCTCTCACTCGGCCGATTCCGGACATCCGGAGCAGTTGAGGAGGCTATAGCCATCCTCGAGGCAGCGAGAGGGCCGCGATACGCCTACCATCACCCGTCGGCTAACCGCCGGCAAGCAAAAGGAAGCTCAAGGGGATCTATGTTGAGAAATCGGCAGAAAGCCCCGAGCCGGAGAAGGCTCGTAAGGCGGGGCGATTCCGTCTTGGCCGCCTAGGAGCGATCCCTCATGGCGGCCAGGGCACTCGAGGCCCCAGTGAGACATCGATATCTGAATCCTTTACCGGGAGTTCGGCGTATCCGACTCCCAAGAGACAGAGGCAACGAGCCCCTGCTCGCCCAAGAAGGAACCCTCGGCGGGGAGATCGTCATTCACCACGGAGCTAGGGGATCGACCACGATCGCCTTGGTTCGCGATCGAAGCAATCGGCGGCGATCGAGGCGGCAATGATCGCCGCTATGCAACGCCACTCGGCGAGATGAAGACGCTCCTAGAAATTGGGGCAAACGCCCGAGAGACCGTCGGCCAGGCTAAATGAGCCACTCGCGGTCCGGATCGAGATCGCTCGGTCAATCAACGATCAATCCCCCACAAACACCTGCATGCGAGGGAGAACGGATCAGGAACCCACTTAAGCAAATTCGGATCTACATGGTGATGCGGAGCTTCGGATGCGGCGAAATGTCGTATGTTCCCGCTAACTTTGGGCGATCTCGCCCACAGGTGGTACATCTCGCTACCATCTCGCTCAATCAATTGCTTTGAGAAGGCGCGACGACTTCACGTCATACTTCGCCGCCAAAGTCGCTCGCCGGAAGGTCCCACCGCATGATGAAAATCGGGCGGGGAAGGATGAATCGAATGAGGATTATATCGGCCAAGGTGGGCCGAGATAGTCCTCACCGGTGAGCCGTCGGCGAGATCGCTCACCACGCGATCTGAGCGGATTCCACGGACGATCGCCCATGTTCGGGCACCTCACAAAAGATTTTCCACCGACCTATCTGACGTTCGCGTCGAGCCGCGATTATCGGCCGGGCGAAGATGCTCTCACTCCGCTTTGGACGAGGGACGGTCAGAAGAAGGAAAGCACCTTCCCATGTCCGAGAAGAAGACGGTCGCCAAGCCCGAAAGGCGGTCGCCAAGCCGCTGGCGAGTTCAAAGCCTTCGAGGATGTAGAGGTCCACCTTCTTCACAACCTCAACTTATCTCCGGCCCACATCTTCAACGCGATCAAGGGTCGCGAGTGGCTTTCAAGCCAAAGCCGATAAGGGACCACGGTCATCTAGACCATGACAAGTCTGTGCCTATCATAAGAGTCCGGCCACAACACTAGCAATACGCGACCTCCTCGAGACGGCTCTGCGCTGTTTGAGGAAGGCAAAGCTGGATAATTTGATCACCAAGCGAGAACCCGGGGCGGAAAGAGCCGGAGGCGCGAGCGCCCGAGCGAGAGAATTCCTCCCAATCCGATCGCGGGATCGAGCATGAGCCGGAGTACTCGATGAATCGATCCCTCCGATCAACCACGGCGGTCGGATCAACATGCTCCAAGCGGAGGTGGGAGCCTCGGGGCCTTTCCCGGTTTCCACCTGTCAAGCGAGGGAAGCGCCGGGCGAGGGCCTTCGCGAAGTCCATGTTGTAGTACCTCGGGCCGACCATCTCTAGAGACGCGCTCATCACCTTTTCCAACAAGGACGGGGAAGGAGTGCAATGTCCCAAAGAGGATGCACTAGTGATCTCGCTTGCATCCTTGGGAAGGCAGTCGATCGCGTGTTGGTCGACAATGGGAGTTTTGCAACATCATATTCAAATCCGCCTAGACCAACTCGGCAACCTGATCAAATTCATCAAGCCTTTCGACACCGTGCTCCAAGGGTTCGGCGACAACACGGTCGAGCTACGGGAGGATCAAGCTCTCCGTCGAGCTAATATGTTTTTATGATCCCAAGGTTAGGATTACTAGGAACCTAAGCTTTGTAATCATAGATAGGCCCGGCATCTATAATGGGTTCCTAGGTCGCCCCTTTTTAGAAACCTTTGAGGCGGTCGCCTCATCTTTCTTTCTTGTATCAAATTCCCCACTTAGATGGGACGGTCGGTCTTGTAAAGGAGATCGGCTAATGGCAAAGAGATGTTTGAGTTACTCCTATGTTGTTAATTCTTTCAATACTTCCCGTCTTGTATGTAACATTGAAGCGGCCGACGATCAACCCATGGAGATCGGCGAGCACGAAACCGTACCAACCCGACTCGGGGGCGCCATCTCTCATCGATCAACGGACGACATCGAGCCAAGGATCGGTTTCGAGCCAAGTCTCGACATCGATCCAAGGACCGAGTCCGAGATCGTACCAAGCGAGGCGGCCGTTCTGTCGAAGAGTTGGAAAGCATTACGATGGATCCGGATCATCGAGCGGGAGGTGCGGATCGGGCGCGAGCATCGACGCGAATTAAAGGGAGATCGATCAACTTGCTACGTAAGAACATCGGTGTCTTTGCACAGTCGCATCAAGATATGGTTGGCATAAGTCCCGAACACGCTGCCATTATCTCGAAGATCGGCCGGGCAATGAAACCTGTTCACCGAGCGTAGGAAGTTCGGTCGAGAAATACGCGGCGCTCGACATAGAAGTCCGAAGTTACTCGGCAAGCGGTGATCGGAGTAGCAAGGCGACGAACCACGGTGGGTCGCGAACGCGGTGCTCGTCAAAAAGCCGTCTGGCTCCTGGAGATTTTGCATAGACTTCAGCGTCCTCATCGCGGCATGCCCAAAGATCACTTCCCAATGCCTCATATCGATCATCCAGTCGATAGCGGCAGTTGCGAAATGATGTCGTTTATGGATGCCTTCGCCGGATATCATCAAATCCCAATGGCGAGAGGAAGACATAAAACACACATCTTTCCACACGAAAAAGACATATACTTTTGGGTCGAATGCCGTTCGGCTTGAAAAGCGAGGCGACCTACCGGCGATTAGTCAGCGGGATGTTCGCCGATCAGATCGGCAAGACCATGGAGGTCTACATTGACGATATCGTGGTCAAAAGCCTCAAGAAGGAAGATCACCTCAACGATCTTGCCGAGGCGTTCGCCATCCTTGAGAAGTTTAACATGAAGCTGAACCCCAAGAAATGCAACTTGGGGTGGGCTCAGGGAAGTTCTTGGGGCATATAGTGAGCGAAGGGGATCGAGGCGAACCCCGCCAAGATACGAGCGATCCTTGACATGCGGGAACCGCGAAACATCAAGCAGTGCAACGCCTCACAGTGTCTAGCCGCCCTCAACCGTTTCATATCACGGCTCGGCGATAAAAGCAAGCCTTTCTTCGCGACCATCAAGAACAAGAAGTTCGCATGGACGAAAGAAAGCCGAGATAGCATTCGCCAAAATAAAGGAATATCTATCAACCCCGAGATCTGGCAAAGCCGATCCCGGTGAAAAATTATTCCTTTACTTAGCGGCCTCGGAGGTCACACCGAGTGCCGTTACAGTGCGGCGAGAGGGCAAGCCCACTTGCCGATCTACTATGTTAGCCGGGCGCTCCACGGCCGAGACACGTTACACACCATTGGAGAAGATCGCCTATGCCCTTGTCATGAGTGTCTGGCGAGAGCTTACTTCTTGATCACCGGTGGAGGTCCTAACCACTCTACCTCTAAGACAAGTCCTGCACCGAGGACACCAACGGGCGACTCCTCAAGTGGTCGGCGGAGATCGCACAATACGGTATCACTTACGCTCCTCGCACGGCGATCAAAGGCCAAGCTGCGGCGGACTTCGTGGTGGAATTAACGTTCCCTCACGGTCAGGCCAGTCGGCCGACACACTGGAAATTATACGTGGATGGCTCGGCGACCAATGCGAGAGGAGGGCGAGGATTGTCCTCATTAGCCCAGACGGTCGAGTTTCACAAATGCCGTGCGTTTCGGTTTTCGTGCGACCAACAATGAAGCCGAATCTGAAGCTCGTAGGCGGGCTTGATCTAGCCCTCGCCCTAGATGTTCGACGCCTCCATATCTACATGGACTCCCTTTTGGTCGTGAACCAAGTCAAGGGGAATATGAGGCACGCGGCGAACAGATGGTCAAATACCAAGAGATGGTCGCGAAATGTGCACAAAATTTGAAGAAGTACTAATCGAGCAAGTCCCGAGAGAGCACAACTCCCAGCCGATGCACTTTCCAAACTAGCATCATCGGATGGGGCAGCCGACTTCTCAACATCGAATCACAAAGTCGGCAAGGCCGGCGATCGGCAGAATTTGGTTACCACGGTCGCCATCGCCGAAGAGAATTGGATGACTCCGTTCATCAAATACTTAAAAGACGGAATGGTCCACGGCGGCCGTGTTAAAGCTCGCCAACTCCGGCCGTGCGACCGGGTATACCCTATTGGACGATCGGCTTTACAAGCGAGCCTTGACCTTCCCCTCCTCAAGTGAATTACACAGGAGGAAGGTCTGATCCTTTTAGCTCAAATCCATGACGGGATTTGTGGGAACCACGCGGGCGGCGAGCCCTCCTCCATAAGACGACCAGACAAGGATTTTTCGGCCATCACTTCGGAAAGATGCGATCGCTTATGCGAGATCTTGTCATAGATGTCGAGATAATGGGCCCCAACATTAAACTATCACCCGAGCGACTCACCTCCATGTATAGCCCTTGGCCATTTGCGCAATGGGGCATCGACCTTATAGGTCCCTTTGCAAGCGGCTCCAGTGTAAGTTCGCCATCGTTAGGGTCGATTATTTCACCAAATGGTGAGGCCGAACCGCTCAACAAGATCGGCCAAGAGCAAGTGATCAAGTTTATATGGAAAAACATAATATGCCGATTCGGTTTGCCCAGGCCATCATCTCCGACAACGGAAACAATTCGGCGGCTTAGAAGTCATGCATTACAGTGAAAAGTGGGAGTCAAAGGTTATTCTCGGCGCCCTATCACCCTCGGACGAGCAGGCGAGGTAGAGGCGGTGAATAAGATCCTCAAACACACGATCAAAGCACGACTCGAATCCGGGCAAGGAAGATGGGCGGCGAGCTCCCAGGGCGTTTTATGGTCCTACCGAGCGGCGACCCGCAATTCAGCCGCGAAACCCCGTTCGCCCTTACCTTCGAGCGAAGCGGTGATTCCTTCGGAGATCGCCGTCCTCGGCCATCGAACCGAGCAGGAGATGACGACCGACAACGATGTAGCCGGCGAATCGACCTAGACATGCTTGAAGAAAGGCGGTGACCTCGAAATGAAGAACACAATCCACAAAAGGAGAGCGAGAAGTTCTTCAATTCAAAGGTCGAGAGAGAAGATTTCAAGTGGGCGATCTCGTCCTCAAGAAAATCCAAACCCATTCGGGCGTCTTTGGTCCAATGGGAAGGACCTTTGAGTATCCAGATGGTTAACTAAAGGAGCCTACGGCTGGAACATCTGACGGTACTCGGACCAATACCCCCACAGGGCCGTGCATACGAAAAAATACTATCGGTGATAAATTTGTATTCGATTTCAATGATGTACAAGGAATATAATGAGATTTTTGTTATCCCATCTGTTATGGCGATCGCCCCACCGGGCATCGCATATCACCAAACGATCGGCGATCACGGCGATCTAGGTAAAATTATTGCGACCATGGTCACGGAGGTCGATGGGCAACCGGCTTCGCCCATGCAAGGTTCCTTTGGGCTGAGATCGTCGCCCTTCGTTTAAATACGAGGCCGGCGTGGCGAAGGACCCTCCAAAATAAATCGGATGGCGCGATCGCACGTTCTCAAGGTACATCATCTAACATGGTGAACCCGAACAATGCGGCGTGCCGTTACCCGTCTCAACGTACACCGTCGAGGATCGCCATCTTCATGGCGGGCCGAGGTGGAAGCGGTGACAAGCCGCGGACGTGGTGTCGAATAAGCCGACAACACTCCGCGCAAGGACTCCTCCAGACCGAGATCGCCCGCCTTTCGTTTTAACACAAGGCGGCGTAGCCTAACGGAGGACCCTCACAAAAAGTGAGTCGCGAGGATACTAAATATCCCGCGCACACGAAGACACGATTGGGGAGATCGGTCCATCGAACACCGCAACCACACATTACTCTTGAGAATCGGCAAAATGAAGATAGCTCGCGAGATAGACTAGTCTTTGTTTCCTTACTTACTATAAGTGAACAAAGACAAGGGGGCAAGGATAGGTCGAGCTAATCTCGGATACGATCGAACAAAGAGGAACCATACTCGATCGGCTTCGCTAAAAAAAAACATGCGGAGCGATCGAGGTCGTCAAGCGAAAATTACAAGTAAGAATTCCAATTCAAAACATGTCAATACTTTCAACACTCGGACAATCGGCCGGACGAACAAAAAAAATCGAAAGCAAATATACGCGTACTCGTAAAATTGCACACAAGCAGTCAAAGGCGATCGCATATGAGGCGATGCGCGGAATGAGAAAAGGAGTATTTTATTCATAAACACAAGCTTCATACATTTGAAGCCGAAGGCCTTACAACAAAAGTACAAATTCTGAAGGAAAAACAAAAAGCCTCTCAAAGCCCCGCTTCTTGGTCTTCGCCCTCGGGTTGCGGATCGGCTTAGGCACCCCATCGGCCTCGGGATGAATGAGTTTGCCGGTATACCAACTCAAGTCAATCCAGAGGTCGACCAAGTCAGAGATCGGCGAGAAAGTGCAGATGCAGAGGATGCTTGGAGACATAGGATCTGAAGCTTTCCATCGGGGACCGGACTCGACCCTGCCTTTTTAGCAACTCGGGACAGCGTCGGCATAGGCCAAATAGTAAGCGAACTTCGCCGGCGTGCCCGACGTTAAGGTAGGGATCGACCTCGATCGCCTTGGTGCCCTTCGAGATCCGCCGCCGTCTTCTCGACCTCGCTTGATTCGGCCGCCTTGGCAACATTCTCGCCAGCCTTCTCCGGCTCTCTCTTCGCCGCCTCCGGCTCACCAGGCCGATCCACCGCATGACCTTGGCCGTCGCCTCCTCTGCGAAGCCTCGAGCTTGGCGAGTCTCCTTCTCCTTATTACGAGATCGATCGGCGGCTTCCTTGGGCGACTCGGCTCTGCTTCAATCGATCCACGTCTGCTTGCCCGCTTGGCGGTCTCCTCATACTCTTTCTCCATCGGCCGGATCGGTTGGCATCCTCGATATTTACATTCAGGCGGTCTCGAGCTCGCGATGGAGATGGCGGTGGAGGTCGCCCCTCAAAATCCGGCGGCTTGGGCGGCCATCGTCGCCGCTGAAGAGCCGGGGCGGTCGCTGCATGGCATCTCGGATCGCCGGACGGCGATCGCGTCAAGGTCGGTCGTCGAGCCTTGGCGAAGTGATTGCTGGCGAGCGTAGCGAGGACTTGACGAGAACCTTGTGGAGCCTTGCTCGGCGAAATCCCGGCACCATGGGGCGGCGTCCGGTCGGCGGCGAACCTGCGGCGCAAACCAAGGAAATCAAGGAGTTAGCCCATACCATGCTCGGAATGCCTAACTCGGAAAAATTTTTGACCCACTCTTACCTATTGACCCTCGGGGTCGCGTCCAGAAAAAGGCTTGCCGGGGTGTCTCGCATCGGCGATCGCCATCTTCTTCGCCAGGCGCCGGATGACCGGGAGTCGGTGACCGTGGGCTTGGCGCCGGATCGCTCCATCATCGGGATGGCGGAGATAGGAGCCGCGGCGGCCAGGAGGCTCAAGAATCGATACGTCGCCTCGGAGATCGGCGGGGACTCCGACCTCCGCCTCTTGCGGCGTTTGGTGTTCCTCTCCCTCGACCACCGGCTTGGCGGCCGGCGCCTCGGCGGGTCTCGTCACCGGGGCGAGGTGAGGCGTCGTCGCGAGGCGCGACCGGTGCTTGCCCAAATTAAGGCGACCAAGAACTCCCAAGTCCGACATAGCTATCTCTGGCGGAGGTTCGGCGGTCGGGAAAATAAGCCTCTGTCAAAGAAAAGGTGCAAACAAGTTAGATAAAATAAAACAACATCTTGGAGACGATCGTCAAAGAAAGGAAACACCACTTAACCTCATACCTTGAACTTTCAAGTGACGAGGGTAGCAAAACAAGCGAGCCCCCAGTGATGAGCTTGATGCCAAGCGATCGAGCGTCAATAAAGGAGTTCGGCAGCGCACGAATACGCTCCCAAGCGATCAAGAAATCAAATGGGAGGTCGGTCGGTCATTGTACGAGAGGTCTGCAAAGAAAACAAAATTAGATCGGTCAAGACAAGCTCAATCAAAGGGAGAGTTTAAATCCTTACTCGGATTCCTCTCCTAGGAAAATAGTGGGAATCTCGACTCTTCATTCACCCTTCACTCAACGCCCGATCGCCATGCCCGCCGACCCAACACCATTTTGCCGGTCGCCCTTGGTCTTATTCGGCACGCCAAGAACCACTCTCCCGAGTCGGCCCTGGATGTGATAACCGCCGATCGTCCCTTTCTCTGTGACGATTTAAACAAATAATTCATCTCCAGTAGCGCTAAGGTAGCGAAATAACCGGTGACCGCCAAACAAGGTCAGCGTGCGGATGATCTGCTGACCAAGCATTCGGCGTCGATTGAAGGCGCCAAATTCAGGCGATCGGCAAATAGGAGGCAGTGGCAGCGGGAATCGCGAGACCCGCCTCCATAATCATCTCGTTGTGGCGACCATATCACAGGGCGGTTGGTCGGCGCGCTCATTCTCCAAAGGCACGTGAAGGGAAGCGTCGGAGGATGTGATATTTGGCCCTCCGGCTCGGAGTCATTCTTGGTCGCCGTACTCGGATCGGCCGAGAGTCCACGGAGACGGGACGGCGGCTGAAAGGCCGTCCGATTCACATGTTTGTAAGGGTGAGCGGCGGAGTAGGCCTCGAAATCGAATTCGGGCAAGGTCCAGTGATCGTTTCCATCATCGAGCAAAAGCCACATAGGAGGGGCCGAATCTGCTCTCTCTTTCCCGGGCCTCCCGCACGGATCGTCTTCATCCGGCGAACCCCCTGCTCCGCCGTCTCGCCGTCCTCGCCACCTCGGCCTCGTTGAAAAGTTTTCGAGTTCTTGGTGCAATCCCGCTCGAATAGCTTCGGCGGCCGTCTCCATATCCACTCTAACGGGAACCTCCTCCCGTTCGAGCAACGCGGCGTGGAAGAACTTCGGTCTCGAAGGTTTCGATCCTCCCGACATATTGGAAAGTAAAGATAAGGAGAAGGTTAAATTTAATCTTACCTAGAAAAAGAAGAAGATCGGCACTCAAAGGCTCCGAAATTTGCAGAAATTCGGCTATGGATCTTAAGGCGCGTAAAAGTGAAGGAGAAGAAGCCCTCCCCTTTTTATAGATGGGAGCGAGGGCCTAAGTGCAAAAGGAGAAACCTCGGGGGCCGAATCGGAACCGTCACGTGGGGACGCATTAAATGCGGCCCTCGAATCCCGCATGGCGTCTTTTCGAGGGCATGCCCGGTAAGCAGTCGACAAACCGTCGGATTCCCCAACGGCGGCCAGCGCGTGTCGGCCGCTTGTGAAAGGCCCGCCTTCTTTTCCCGCTGCTCGACGCGAATGAAGGTCGTCCATATTTGAATTCGATCGGTGAGTCGTCTAAACATCGGCTATCGCCAACGGTGCCACCTCACCCGTGTTTTCAACATCAAGGCGAAATGGGCAATTGTTGTGCGGCGATTAATTCGCCACGATAGGCGATCGGCGACCTCCTGAAAAGTCAACCATAGAAGCCAAACTCCGGACGAACACCTAAAGTCGGCATAATATAGCGATCGTCTTTTGGTAACCGGCGATCGTCTTTTGATACAGCGATCGTCTTTGTCTAACGGATCGAGGCGATCGTCTCATGCCACGTGGGGATCCAGCATCCGTCAAAGTAGTCGAAGACAGAATCTTGGACGATGGACCACCAGCGGATCTTCTTATGATTCCAACTATAAGGATGATTGACCCCTGCCTGTCAACTACCTCACCTACCGACAAGGCCGCCGAAAGGTCAAGTGGACCCTCCTCGGACGGCGACTCGCGGCGCGTCTTGGCTTCCCATTAGTTCACCGGTGGCCTCAGCGCAACCTCGGACCTCAAGGGAACAGGCCCACGTGACGGGACGATCGGCCGTTTATTTTAATATAGAAAACGGCGATCGCCCGCGATCGCTGAGGATCCCAACTACTTAGTCCCCTATAAATAGAGAACTCACTATTGCGGCCAAGGGACGGATTCTACCACGAATTAAGTGCAAAAATACACACCAAAGAGAGAACAAAAGGCTCTTTTGGCAAGCACTAACATATTCATAGTGACATTCACACACATTCATCATAAATTCCAAGCAAGAACTCACAGATTCATCCATCTGGTTCTTCCGGCAATCTACGCGCTCTAAAGCCTAGATAACTAGAAGCTTTTACACTCATTGTATTAGATTCTAACATTAATATTTGTACTCGACAGTATATTTATTAATAACATCTCGCGAGAGCATTCAAGCCCGGGACTAACAACCCCGGCAAATCTTGTGTTATCCATTTTCCCACGGAAGTGTTCTCGCATTTTGTTTGTTACTCGATCGTTCCAGCAATACTATCTCCGGATAATATTTTGGGTAACAACACATTCTACCTTGAATTTACCTCGATATTGCTAGGTAACATCCCGTGGGATCTTTCTGAAAGTATTTTGGCCATTTGGCCAACTTGTGTCTCCAAATTTTTAATTGAAGCATCATTGCGTTGTTGATACTTCAGCTGTTGTTCGGCTAGCTTCGTGATTGTTTCTTCCCACCCGGGCTTCTTTTCTTGATGCGTTGGATTCAACACATTATTGATGTTTACATAACAAAAATTTGATGATTTTTGTACCCTGGATTGTATGTTGGCCCATAAGAATTGTATGCTTGTCTTTGGATATTCTGAGCATAGGCCACTTGTTCTGGTGGTGGGAATGACTGCTCTTGTTGCACTAAGGGACACATAGTGCTGTTGTGAGTTGCTCCACAAATTTCACATGAAAGAGCTAAAACTTGTGGAGTTTGCACCGTCTTCACAGATTGAGGAATTGAAAAAGACATGTCCTCGACTTTCTTTGATAAAGCTTCAATTTTTGCCAACATAAGTGAATAAGAATCGACTTCAAAAACACCATTGGTTTCTTTTGGATATTTCTGTCTGGTCATCTTACACTTTGTTCACTTATAATCTCAAAAATATTATAAGCCTCTCTCATAGTTTGTTGCCAAGTGAGCCATTTGATGATGAATCGACATTGGCTCGGCATGTAGGTAAGAGTCCAGAATAGAAGTAATTGACTTGTTCTCCCAAATTGAAACCATGGTTAGGACATTTTCGTAGCATATCTTTGTATCTCTCCCATGCTTCGTGAAATGACTCCGAATCTTGTTGACGAAATGTAGAGATTTCGTATTTGAGTTTCACCACTTTTATTGGTGGAAAGTATTTAGTGGTGAGTTTTTGAACAAATTCGGGCCCATTTGTTATGCTTCGTGGTGGCAAAGTATCTAGCCACTCTCTTGGTCTGTCCTTCAAAGTGTGCACGAAAAGTCTCATTTTTATCGCCTCGTCATTTACATTTGGATATTTGAAATTTCCACAAATCTCCACAAAATGGTTAATATGGAGATATGGATTCTCGTCGGTTCTTCCATAGAATGAGTTGTTGTTGGAGAAGATATTGATGACATCCGGGCAAATTTGAAAATTGTCCACTCCAAATGGTGGATAGATCACACTTGATTGCATGCTCAAAGATGGGGGGTTCATGAATTCCCCAAAGAGCATGTTGTTTCATTTATTTCTGGCACAATAGGATGTTGTTGATGTTGAATGTTTTGAGCATTAGGTATTCCCCCTACCGGAGGAATTCTTTCGTTATCATTTCCTTGGAGGAGACGTGGGTTTGGTTCGTCCGCCATTGATGGTAAAGAAATAATGCTTTTTTTGTTCTCTTCGCCTTCTTCTGAATGTGGCTTCAATCTCGGGATATAGTGAAACTAAATCGCGATTGTACGTCCTTTGCATAGACAAGAGAATCTACAACAAAGAAAAAGTTATATTTAAAACAATAGTTAATAATGTAATATTTCAAAATAACACTTATACTTCCCCATCAACGGCGCCAAAAACTTGACATGTCTTTTGTGTAACTATCGCAAGTGCACGATATCATATCAAGTAGTAAGTGGACTTTTTGAGACTGGTTTATCGATCCCATGAGGAAGTTAGGTTATATATTGAATTATACACTATTTATCTATTTGTTATCGAGATTTAGATGAGTGAAACACACAATTTAAGAGTTTGGTTTGACAATTGCAAGGAAAAATGCAATAATAGTTCTAAAATTTAAGGAAATGAAAGATTGCACTAATAATTGATTAATAAAAGGTAAAATGAAATAGTTGGGATTACAAACTTAGTTCATCATTAGTTATAGAAGATGTGTAGTAGATCATAAGATGTATTTACTTATTATGTTGTGTAGATTCAATTTTCCTTAAAAAGACGGTTCCTCTTTCGAATGTCAAAATGCCTCTTATATATTGAATCAATCCACTATATTTCTATGTTGATTGGCTTCAATACATAGTATTAGGTTTTATGAAAATAGCTCAAAGAATCATCTAAGGTCTAGAGGTATATTTTTATCCCCCAGAACAACTTAGAGTGAAGATCATTTGATCTAATCAAACATATTTTCTTTCGAAACATATGAAGACCATAAATATCATCATTTATTGGCCAAATAAATAAAGATTGGTAAAACAATGAAAATCACACACAATAATAAGTAATCCATAATATATCTTTATACAAACTTAAATTACATGACAAACCTTGTTTATAATCCCAACTAAGGTTAAATTAGCCCATGAAGGCTTTATTCAACATATTACAACCTTGAGTAGTCATTATTAGTTGAAAAAGGGAAAGAATTGATACAAACTCCCTTAGTAGATAAAGGAAAAAGAAGCAATAAACTCCCTCAACAACATAAGCTAAACCACTATTACATACACTCTCAAGAACACAAGTGTGTTCTTCACACAAAGAAAAATATTACAAAGTAGAAAAATGTAGGATGAATGATGCTAAGTGATGGATCTAAGGTGATGTGAATCAAGAAGCATTCAGTCATTCAGAAGAAGAACTATGCATTCCTGTGGGACCAATAACAAGATCACGAGCAAATGCGATAAAGAATTCATTTACAATGCTCGTGCAAAATCATTTCAATCAGACCGATGACCTTAAATATAATAACATCTTTATTTGTGTTATTGAAGTCATCACATGTTAGATCAAAAGTGTTGATGTCATCATTCCAAGCAATAAGCCTAACTGAAGCAGCTTTCGTAATTCAGATGTATCGCCTACATACAATGTCCAATTAAGCTCGTATTTATACCATCAGAAAGCTAAGAGAAAGTCCTAAATTTTTATGTTCATCATGACATCAAAATCAGATATTTTCATTGGTGAAAATGCGATAAAATTGAAAGCAGGTATTGGAAATTCCAGATACGATACACCTTCATATTTTTGTCACAACTTTCGCGTCCGATGTCCGATTGAGACGATTCAGGTGGATTTGGAAAGGAAGAGGCAGTACTACAATTATATAAAGACATCAAGACAAAAATTCGAAGTTTAGGATCTGTTATGCCACTAAAACGACAACAACATATTTTTCTTTAACTTTGATTTCTTATTTTCAAAATATAAGTCTTGGTCCTTGAATTTTGTCCCCTAAAAATGTATTGACTATTAAACTTATGTGTTGATTAGTCATTGATCAGATTTTAGGAGTTTTGAATGTTGAATTTATAATTTCTTAGTCTTTATTTTATATTTTTATATTGTAATAGTTGTAGGAATTTTAGCTATAAATAGCCCTCATTTTCATTTGTAAAGACACCTTGAAATTTATCAAAATTGTGAGTGCTTGTGTTAACAAACTTTCTTCTTATTTTGTTGAGTGTGTCTCCAAAATATAATTGTGATTTCAATTCACTTATCCAGGCGTTAGAAACCTCGTGGCGTGTTTGAATCGCACCTTCCGGTTTGCTACGGCGCGTCACGTAGAGGGCTTGAAGTAAAACAATCATTTGCTTAATATTGGAACGAGCTTGGGAACTAAAATCATACTAGCGATAGCGGTTACCACGGCACATCGTGTGGGGGTCGCATCAGTTGGCTTCAGAGCTCGGTTTTTTCCATTGCTAAGTGGTATCATCTATTTTTCTTCATTTTCAAATTCTTCTTATCTTACCATCCTATCATTTCTTTCTATCTTCTAAACCTTCCGTCTTCTTAATATATATATAAAAATAAATCCCGACGACCGGTTCTACCATCACAGTGATCACAATATATATATATATATAATATTTGATATAGATCATCAAGTGTAAGCCAGGGGAATTATAATCCTTAGCATTTTGAATATCTAAAAAAAAGTATACAAGAAAAAGGTATACAAAAAAAAAGTTACAAATAAAATATACAAAAAAAAAGTATACAAAAAAAAAGTATACCAAAAAAAAAGTATACAAAAAGAAGAGTATACAAAAAAAATACTTATATATATAAATATACCTATTTATCACAAAGGTCGGTTATACAACCACAGTGAATATATGTACATATATATATCTATCACGAAGGTTGGTTCTACCACCACAGTGAAATATAAAATAAATATAAAATTGGAGTGCAGATTTCTGTCCCTCTAAATTTAAATACTTGTCACAATACTAGTCTATATAATCACCATGTGAGTTGTGGGATATTTATATAAAGCCGAGTGATAAAAGACAAGAACTGTGCAAAACAAAAAACTAAAAGAGTGATACACGAGCGTTGAGTGATCAAGCGATATACGTTAGGATCTTGTGAGGATTAATTTGTGTGTGTGTGTGTAAAAAAAAAAGAGCAAAAAAAAAAAAGTAAAAAAAAAGAACAAAAAGGCAAAAAAAGGGCCAAAAAAAAGGCAAAAAAAAAAGGCAAAAAAAAAGCAAAAAAAAATATCAAAAAAATGTCAAAATCCGATATTGAGAAAAATGAAGGAAACGAAGCTCTTCAAAACATACAAGAAATGCTCACCCAATTAATTACAAGACAAGATCGACAAGAAGAAGCGATAAAAAATTTACAAAAAAATAAAGAGGGCGAGCTCCACCGTAGGAGAAGGAATCCGAGTCCCATCTCATATAGAGTACGAGGATGAAACATTCTCCGAGGATGGAACTTACCAAAATCGAGGAGGAAGTGGTCGAGGAGGCCGGAGAGAACAAGGTAGACGGTATGAAAGGGAAGGACGAAACGAGGAAGACCAAAGTATGGAAAATATAAAAATGAAAATCCCAGCCTTCGAAGGGCGAAGCGATCCCAACACATACCTTGACTGGGAGAGGAAGTTGGAAATTATATTTGACTGCCACAACTATGCGAGTACTAAGAAAATGAGGTTAGCAATAACCGAATTTTCAGAATATGCCAGCATTTGGTGGGACCAACTTGTGACGGATAGAAGGAGGAATGGAGAGAGGCCAATTAATAGTTGTGAGGAATTAAAGATTGTAATGCGTAGAAGATTTGTTCCTAATTATTATCATAAGGAACTATTTTCTCGTCTTCAATCCTTAAAACAAGGTCCAAGGAGCATCGAAGATTTTCGAAAGGAAATGGAGATGTTAATGATTCGGGCCGATGTGAGGGAGTCGAGGGAGGCCACAATGGCGAGATTTCTACATGGCATGAGGGTGGAGATCTCTAAAGAAGTTGATAAACAACATTATGTTGAGTTCGAGGACATGGTATATGCAGCGATCAAAATTGAGAGGAACTTGCGAAGGGGAGGCAACAATACTTACTCCACGGGGTACACAACTCCTTGGAAGCCTCAAATAGGAAATCGAGATGTATCCAAGGGCAGTTCTGATAAAAGCACCGTGAAGGGGATGTTTGAGGTGGGAAGTTCTAGTCGAACAAAACCCGAAGTCAAATCTACATCCGTAGAAAATACAAACACGAGAAACAGGGACGTCAAGTGTTTTCGATGCCATGGGCGAGGACACATTGCATCCCAATGCACTAATAAACGAGCAATGATACTTAGGGAGGATGGAGAATATGAAACAGATGACGAAGATGAGGACGAAGGGAAAGAAGAAAGTGATGAAGGGGAGCTAGAGTTCGCACCCGCACTTGTCATTAGGAGGGTGAATGTGAAGGAAAAGGAGGAAGAGATCAATGATAACGAACAACGAGAATTTTTTTTAAAATTGGTTATTTTGTGGTTATAGTGTGATCATTGATAATGGAAGTTGCACCAATGTGGCTAGTGCGATGCTAATCGAGGGGTTAGAATTACCAACAAGGCGACATCCTAAGCCTTATAGGCTTCATTGGCTAAACGATTGCGAAGAGATTCGGGTGAATAAATAGGTACTCATAACCATCACAATTGGAAAATACCATGATGATATCCTATGTGACGTTGTAACAATGCACGTTTGCCATATTTTGTTGGGTAGACCATGGCATTACGATAGGGATGCCCAACTTAGTGGGAAGAAGAATCGTTACTCATTTGAGAAAGATGGGAGGAAAATCACATTAGTTCCCATGACGAAAATACAAGTCCATGAAGATCAAATTCGACTCCAAAAAGAAGTTGAAGAAAAAGAAAAGGAAAAAAAAAAAGAAAAGCAAAAAGAGTAAGAAAAGGAAAAAGAAAAAGAAAAAGAAAAAGAAAAAGAAAAGAAAGAAAAAGAAAAAAATGAAAAATCAAAAAAATGTTTATTTATAAGTGCAAAGAAGTCGTTAAAGAAGTTGCGGAGGGGCAACCCGCATACTTACTTCATACCAAACCAATTTGCACTCGTGACGATGATAAAAACCGAAATGTTCCGAGTACTATAAAATTTCTATTGCAGGACTTCAATGATGTTTTTCCGAATGAGTTACCACCCGGTTTTCCACCAAAAAGAGGGATCGAGCACCAAATCGACTTTGTGCCAGGAGCTGTCATTCCAAACCGACCGGCATACCGAAATAATCCTAAAGAAACTAAGGAGATTCAGCGGCAAGTCGAGGAGTTATTAAGTATTGGGTATATCCGAGAAAGTTTGAGTCCTTGTGCCGTTCCGATAATTTTCGTACCAAAGAAAGACGGGACTTGGAGAATGTGCACCGACTGTCGAGCGGTGAACAATATCACGGTAAAGTATCGACATCCAATTCCAAGGTTAGATGATATGTTGGATGAATTACATGTTTCACGTGTGTTTAGTAAAATTGATTTAATGAAAGGTTATCACCAAATTCGTATGAAAGAAGGGGATGAATGGAAAATGGCCTTTAAAACTAAATACGGATTATATGAATGGTTTGTAATTCCTTTTGGTCTTACAAATGCACCGAGCACTTTTATGCGGCTAATGAATCATGTTTTGCGTGCTTATATTGGAAAATTTATTGTCGTATGATATTCTCATTTATAGTAAGAGTATAGACGAACACGTTGAACATTTAAGATTGGTTTTAATTACCTTGAGAAAGGAACAATTATATGCTAATCTTAATAAATATACTTTTTGCATGAATGAGGTTATATTCCTTGGGTATGTCGTTAGTATTGACGGCATAAAAGTTGATGAAGAAAAGATAAGGGCCATACGAGAATGGCCTAGACTGACTAATGCAACTGAGGTTAGAAGCTTTCACGGTTTAGCAGGTTTTTATCGACTCTTTGTTAAAGATTTTAGCACGATTGCAGCCCCGTTAAATGAACTTGTAAAGAAACATGCTAAATTTCATTGGGGTGATGATCAAGAAAATGCCTTTAACACATTCAAGGATAAATTATGCACCGCACCTGTTTTAGCATTACAGATTTTTCTAACACCTTTGAAGTTGAGTGTGATGCTTCAGGAGTAGGAATTGGAGCGGTATTAATGCAGGGAAAGAGGCCAATTTCTTACTTTAGCGAGAAACTTGGAGGAGCGATGTTCAACTATCCTACATATGATAAAGAATTGTATGCTTAGGTTAGAGCTTTATGTACGTGGAGACACCACTTATGGCCTAAGGAGTTCGTGATTCACACGGATCATGAATCATTGAAGCATCTCAAGGGACAAAATAAGTTGAGTAAAAGACATGCCAAATGGTTAGAGGAGATCGAATCATTTCCTTACATCATCAAGTATAAACAAGATAAGGAGAACGTCGTTGCCGATGCATTGTCGAGAAGGTATGTATTACTTAATACGCTTTCTTGTAAATTGTTGGGATTTGAGCTCTTGAAAGGATATTACGTGCGAGATAAAGATTTTGGCGAAACATATGTTGCTTGCGAAACAAAAAGTGTGGATAAATTTTATCGGGATGATGGATTTTTATTCCGTGAAAATAAACTTTGCATTCCTTTTTGTTCGACACGGGAGTTGTTAGTAAAGGAAGCACATAGTGGGGGATTAATGGGACATTTCGGAATTGCCAAAACTTTTGAAATATTGCATGAACACTTCTTTTGGCCTAAAATGAAACATGATCTTTATAAAATTTTCAATTCATGCATTATTTGTCGAAGGGCAAAATCACGAGTTTTACCACATGGTTTGTACATGCCACTTCCAGTTCCTAAGAGCCTTGGGTTGATCTTTCTATGGACTTGTTGTTGGGGTTACCAAAGGTAAAATCTGGATGTGATTCGATATTTGTCGTTGTTGATAGATTTAGAAAAATGGCACATTTCATTGCATGTCACAAAACTGACGATGCCACTCATATTGCAAATTTATTTTTCAAAGAAATTATCCGTTTACATGGAATGCCAAAAAGCATAGTGTCCGATCGGGATACTAAATTTCTTAGCCATTTTTGGAAAGTTTTGTGGGCAAAATTGGGAACAAAATTGCTTTATTCGACAACTTGTCATCCCCAAATTGATGGCCAAACCAAGGTAGTTAACCGAATACTTGGTCAATTGTTACGAACTGTTGTTAATAAGAACTTGAAAAATTGGGAAACATATTTACCATTCATTGAATTTGCTTACAACAGAACCGTTCATTCTACCACTACATTTTCTCCATTTGAAATTGTATATGGTTTTAATCCGATAACTCCTTTAGACTTGTTGCCTATTCCTATAGATGACATGGGCAGTATCGATGGCAAGAAAAGGGCTGAAATGATCAAACAATTGCATGCAAAGGTTCGAGAACAATTAAAAAAACACAACGAAGATAATGTCTGAATAAAGAATAAGGGACGAAAGCAAGTATTATTTGAACCAGGTGACTGGGTTTAGATTCACTTGAGGAAAGAGAGGTTTCCCGCACAAAGGAAGTCGAAGTTGATGCCGAGGGGAGACGGACCATTTCAAATTTTAGAACGCGTCAATAATAATGCCTACAAAGTGGATCTACCTGGTAAATATAATATTTCTGCTACCTTCAATGTTGCTGACTTAAGCCCTTTTGAATTTTCAGATTGGAGGAAGAATCCTTTTGAGGATGGGGGGAATGATGTGAATCAAGAAACAGTCAGTTAGTCAGAAGAAGAACTATACATTCCTGTGGGACCAATAACAAGATCACGAGCAAATGCGATAAAGAATTCATTAACAATGCTCATGCAAAATCATTTCAATCATACAGATGACCATAAATATAATAACATCTTTATTTGTGTTATTGAAGCCATCACATGTTAGATCAAAAGTGTTGATGTCATCATTCCAAGCAATAAGCCTAATTGAAGCAGCTTTCGTAATTCAGATGTATCTCCTACATACAGTGTCCAATTAAGCTTGTATTTATACCATCGGAAATCTAAGAGAAAGTCCTAAACTTTTATGTTTATCATGACATCAAAATCAAATATTTTCAATGGTGAAAATGTGATACAATTAAAAGTAGGCGTTGGAAATTTCAGATACGATACACCTTCGTATTTTTGTCACAACTTTCGCGTCCGATGTCCGATTGAAACGATCTAGGTGGATTTGGAAAGATAAGAGGCAGTACTACAATTATATAAAGACATCAAGACAAAACTCCGAAGTTTAGGATCTGTTATGTCACTAAAACGACAACAGCATATTTTTCTTTAACTTTGATTTCTTATTTTCATAACATAAGTCTTGGTCCTTGATTTTTGTACTCTAAAAATGTATTGACTCCTTAACTTATGGGTTGATTAGTCATTGATCAGATTTTAGGAGTTTTTAATGTTGAATTTATAATTTCTTAGTCTTTATTTCATATTTTTATATTGTAATAGTTGTAGGAATTTTGGCTATAAATACCCCTCATTTTTATTTGTAAAGACACCTTGAAATTTATCAAAATTGTTAGTGTTTGTGTTAACAAACTTTCTTTTTATTTTGTTGAGTGTCTCCAAAATATAAATCGTGATTTTAATTCACTTATCGAGGCGTTAGAAACCTCGTGGCGTGTTTGAATTGCACCTTCCGGTTTGCTACGGCGCGTCACGTAGAGGGCTTGAAGTAAAACAATCATTTGCTTAATATTGGAACGATCTTAGGAACTAAAATCATACTAGCGATAGCGGTTACCACGACACGTCGTGTGGGGATCACATCATAAGGGGTCTATTATACACCTAAAGTCATTTAATAGCTCCAAAACTCCAGCATTATTACATTAGATCGGATCAAGGCCAGCCATCCCCTCAATAATAGACCAAAAGTATAAAAGATTTAAAAATGATCATACATCTGTCAAGAGTTATGGCCGTAACTTTGAGGACTTACGGCTGTAACTTTCAGATGTTACGGCCGTAACATGGCTTCAGCTTTTTGCACATTAGTTGTTGTGTAAGTTACGGCCATAACTTTATTTGTACGCCCGTATGGAGTTTCAGACTTCATTTTCAGCCCAGAATTTCTTAGATTTTTGCGTTTTCGCCCCAAATCTTCTTCGGATGATAACTTTTGATATATAACTCTGACTTTGAATCCGGAAAGACTGCCAAACTCATCTCGAAAATCTCTACAAAATGAATACATAAAAACTCAATAAAGAGAACATTTTATAAACATGTTATTTCTTGAGTAAATCAGTAATTCAATCCGATTAAGGCTAAGTTTACATCTTCATCCTATAAACATAAAATTATTAAAAACTAATTAATTAAAAGTAAAAACGAGTAGACTAGCTCATAATTATGGGTGAAATATATCAATACTAATCACGGATAAGCGTATAAAACTGACACTTATCAATATTCCGATAAGATTTCAATGACAAGGATGGGCCTACATGGCCAAAATAAAAATACAACAACATCCACGAGCCTTGCTCAGACAGCACAAAATAACAACTAACAAACTGGAGAATACTCTAACTTGACTGACCAACATAAACACCAAACAACTCAGGACTAGTATCGCTCGAATGCCTCGTCACCATCGTCATGCCCCTATGTCTTAACTCCTTCCTCCCAATACCGAAAACATGAAAACATGTTCCGCCCCCACGGGGCCAGTCATCCAGATAATGAATATCAAATAAATGCACAACATGATATGCATCCAAAGGCAAAACAAACGGTACAATAATGATAATACGAGATGCTCACAAACAATGGTAAGAACCGAGCATTCATGAAACACTATGCCACGACATACAACCAGTCCCTGCTCAACAGGTTAGAAGACAAATGCCCAACGACGAATTATCAATATAGAACACAAACACGAATTACTCGAAGGCAAATCAGCCCGGAGCTGAAACAGATAACAACAACGATGCTCGAAGGCTCCAACAGAAAACCAATACATCGCACATGGCCTGGAAGCCCTCAACCAAAGCTGCAAAATATCATGATGGCCTGAAAGCCCTCATCCGAAGCTGCAAATCAATAATGGGATGGCCGAAGCCAAACAACCCGAAGCTGTATCACATGAGGTGGACTAAAGCCACAAAGCCGAAGCTGTATTACAATGAGGTGGATGAAACCACACAGCCGGAGCTGTATCACAATGAGGTGAACTAAGCCACACAGCCGAAGCTGTATCACAATGAGGTGGACTGAAGCCACACAGCCGAAAGCTGTATCACAATGAGGTAGACTAAGCCACACAGCTCAAGCTGTATCACAATGAGGTAGACTGAAGCCACACAGCCGAAGATATATCACAATGAGGTGGACTAAGCCACACGGCCGAAGCTATATCACAATTAGGTGGACTAAGCCACACAGCCGAAGCTATATCACAATGAGATCATCCAATTACCGTGACCTACTGAACTGTAGCTGTTGGAAACGAACCGCGAAGGTTCAAGCCCCAAACTTACCCATCGAGCACTAGCCCAGACTAGCCTCCAAACACAAATAATCACAATCGGCAATGATCACAAAATTACCGAATTCAAAAGAATGATAGTATGCTG
Source organism: Orobanche coerulescens (assembly GCA_033398695.1). NCBI lineage: Eukaryota > Viridiplantae > Streptophyta > Magnoliopsida > Lamiales > Orobanchaceae > Orobanche > Orobanche coerulescens. Next base: position 193,664,770 of record CM065807.1, on the reverse strand, counting down.
CCCTGAGTCAGCCAACACGACAATAATAACTCACGGATGGGCACCATCCTCGGCGGTCCTAATTCAAATACATCGATTGCCTTAGAACGGCTAATCGATAACAACGATACGATGGATGGGAAATGTCTTTGACAGTCCCAATTCAATACCACAATTACCTTAGAAATGGACAATGGATAACATTAGTGATAATGGATGCCCCGACGCCTTTAATCGGCCACCGAAGACAGAGATGATAATCGAATACGTCAGTGCCTTCAATCGGCCAACACAACATCAATAGAAAAACACTGATATCAATAACAACGATCATAACAACGTCTTAATGGAACATCAGTCAACAATAACAATCGATACATCGATACCGCGGACCGGCTATCGACAACAACATTAACAACAAGTATCTCAATGCCTTGAACCGGCCATTAACGAACAACAATAACATTTGGCATAATTGCTGAAGGGTATTGTATCGAACAATTCCCTGATATCAACAAATCATGAAGAGACTAGGTCTCGAAATGATACAACACATTCATACACATACATGATAACATTAATCTCATTGACAAGTACAAGTATAAAACTTACCTCAAACCGAAGGCGATGAAATCCTCCCACGAATGACGAATGGCGTCCTCAGACGAACACAAGCACTCGAACAACCTTGAATGAAATACAATTCATTCAATAACACAATATCAATCGAAAACAACACAAAAGATACCGCGATTAAATCACGAATCGATTAAACCACTCAAACGAATATCATAGTCCTCAACTATGAATTCTAACATCCTCCAATCTCTCCAATGATCAATAAGCATAATCATTATATTCTTAACACTTGTGAAAAACAATTCAACCAGTATTATCAAGAACATCAAACTAATCATCCCATTATGATGATATCATCATATATCATCACAATCACCCCCAAGAATATCATCAACACTACCAACATGATGTCTACACAATAATCAACCACCAATTCATCATGAATCTGGATTAATCAACAAGATTAACTTAACCATTTCAAGATTATGATAATTATCTCATAACTCATCATAACCCTACACAAATGGTTAAAATCTTCCAAGAACACAACCAACATCAATAGTTGTAACACCCCCAAGACGATCAGGGCATATTACAGCGCCGTGGACCCCACACTGTGGAATCCACCAGGCTAACGTACCCATACGACATTCGAGAGCGACATACAATCATCAACAAAACAATAATTCAAATAAAAGACTACAATCCAACAAATAAAATCTGACATCAAATCCATTTCCCAAAATGGGAACACAACATTAACAAATTCAAAAAGAAAGTACTCGAGTACTTAAACCAATTTCATAATACAGAAATCCCAAAACAAGACATCAATAACAACCGACAGAACAGAACACCAACAATTGACTACTAAAAAATATCATGCTTGCCCATCATTCTCATACGGCTCGAGTGCTCGCTTGTCTCCAAGACCTGTACCTGAAATACAAAAAGTATTTCCCCCATTTAAGCGGTTAGCGACAACTGCTAGTACAAGTACAATCCATTTGAACTACATTCTAATCAGATGAATATATGCGCCAAAAATCATTTTAGAAATCATTTATATTCCGGAATATTTACGGTGCACACGCACAAAACACATTTTCTCCAACAAAACAATTCAAAGTTAACCTTGGTACCAGACTCACGGCCACCGTACCCCGCAGAGCCCCGTCGGACATCCCTGAGTGTTTAACCACAGTTCGTGATACGCACACACACGACAATACGTATCCCTAGAGGCCCCGTCGGACCGTCCCTAGGTGAACATACACATATCCATCCACAACAATCACGAATAGCCACAATTCAAATACTAGAACATGTAAACAAATGTAAAGTACTTGCCTTTGAGACATCTTTGAATAATCGGAAATGAAATACGACTCGAACGGTCCGGATGGAAAACGACGGTTCCTAAATGAAGGATCAACATAACTCAGTCCTAACGGACAACAATAATCGAATGGAATACACCCATAACCCCGATTACAATTCACGACAATAAACGTTCAATCGATATGGGCGAGGGTTTACGCAAAATATTCCCGTATCAATAATTCACGGATTTAACTCGAGAAAAACGGATTGGGAGTCACCCAATAACAACAATCGGTAAGGAATTTCGTAACATACATGAACAATTCGGAATCAATCACGAAAAACACAAAAAACCCCCAAATTAGACAAGTTTAGGGTTCGTGAAGAGAATACCTCGGATTGGGACGATGGAGGATGATTACGTTGATGATGATATGTTAGCACGAACCTACGGTGATGGAATACGAAGAATTCTCCGATCAAAACTGAAGGGAATCACCGTCTGGAGTCGCCCGGTGAAGAAAACGAAAGAAAAGAATGAAAACTGTTGTTCTGACCTGCCCGCTGTTCTTAAAACAGCGGGCCGTTACGGACGTAACAAGTGGTGCATTACGACCGTAACAATGGCCATCTTACGGCCGTAACAGATGGGGTGTTATGGCCGTAACACCCTGCTAGGCAATGAGTTACATTCTTCTTTGTCCAACGACTCTGAAACTCGGACCTACTATCGAACTGAAAATATGGCTACGAAGGATATTCGATGACGAGTCTAACCGTTACAAGAAAACATCATTCCGACTACCCAGGAATCCGAAATACGACAACGAATATGAAATTCCCTAAACTTATAGGAAATTACCAAAATGGCCCTAAGTGCCCGAAAATCACTATACGACATCGGATTAACAAACCGAAAGTCTCAACACGACCAACTCAATCATACAAACTCATGCAAATCACGAAACAACGAAAACGAACGAGTTTTATGAGAATCGAACGTACATACGGCAAAACATGCTATAAAATGGAATCACGTAAAAACATCACCAAAACTCGTCCAAATGGAAAAACTCCAAGAATAAAGTAGATTCAAAATGTCGAAACGGTTACAAGAGAGTCGATAAAAATAGACATACACCAAAAATGGAAACTGCTAAGAATAGAAAGGTACGGATATTACATTCTCCCCCTCTAAAATAAAGTTTTGTCCCGAAACTTAAGAATAAAAAAGCTCGGGGTGCCTCGGATGCATATCCTCCTCTAACTCCCACATTGCCTCTTCTACTTCGTGCCTCGACCATTGCACTTTAACCAAAGGAATGGTTTTGTGCCTTAACTGTTTGACTCGACGCTCTAAAATTCTGACGGGCCTCTCCTCAAACGTAACATCCTTCTCGATCTCCACATCCCCGAAATCAATAACATGGGATGGGTCCGGAACATACTTCCTCAGCTGGGAGACGTGAAATACACTATGCACATGACTCAACGACGGAGGCAAAGCCAAACGGTATGCCTACTCACCGACTCTCTCCAATATCTCGAAAGGCCCAATATACCTCGGGCTGAGCTTCCCCTTTTTCCCAAAATGGAAAACTCCCTTCGATGGAGACACTCTCAACAGAACATGATCTCCCACCTCAAACTCCAAAGGTCGACGCCTAACATCCGCATAAGACTTTTGTCGACTCTGAGCTGCCAACATTCTCTTTCTAATCAACTCAACTTTCTCCCTCGTCTCTAACACAAGATCCGGCTCGGTGCCAACTAGATCGGATGGCTCATCCCAACATATCGGTGATCGGCAACGTCGGCCATAAAGCACCTCATACGGTGCCATCTTAATCGACGCGTGCTAGCTATTGTTATAAGTAAACTCAATCAAGGCCAGATGCTCCTCCAAATCACTACTCCAGTCTAACGCACACGGGTGCAACATATCCTCGAACATCTGAATGGTATGTTCGGATTGTCCGTCGGTCTGAGGGTGGAAAGATGTACTCAAACGCAAACGTGTCCCCAATACCTTATGCACCGCCTGCCAGAAATGCGATACAAACTGGCCATCTGTGTCCGAAATAATGGTCTTCGGCGTACCATGAAGCCTCACTATCTGCGCGATAAAAACACGAGCTAATTTTTCTGGACCCCAAGTATCCTTGATGCCCAGAAAATGTGCCGACTTGGTCAGTCGGTCCACAATCACCCACACCATATTCATTCCGGTCTTCATCCTCGACAAACTCGTAACAAAATCCATAGAGATATCTTCCCACTTCCATTATGGGATGGGAAGTGGTTTCAACCATCCAGCTGGCCGCTGATGCTCGATTTTGACTTGTTGACAAGTCAAACACTTAGCCACAAACTCGACTACCTCATTCTTCATGTCATTCCACCAGAAATTCTTTCTCAAATCTTTATACATTTTACTCGAGCCCGAATGAACTGAGTAAGGCGACGCGTGAGCCTCTCTCATAATATTCTGCCTCAATTCCAAGTCGTTCGGAACACAAAACCGACCTTGGAATCTCAACACACCATCTTCATGTATCATGAATCCCGGGACTTTCCCCTTTCCTATATTCTCTCGAAGCTGAATTAACATCGGGTCCTCTAACTGTCCCGACTTAATGTCGTCGACTAAAGACGACGAAATCTCAAGTGTACGCAACTGCCCGGAACTCTCTGGTAGCACAATTTCAATGCTCAACCTCATAAACTCTCGTTGAAGTTCCGACTGAGCCGTAAGCAACTCAAGCGCCTGAAGCGATACCGATTTTCGGCTCAAGGCATCTGCCACCACATTTGCCTTGCCCGGATGATAGAGAATCTCGAGGTCGTAATCCTTAATCAACTCCAACCATCTCCGCTGTCTCATATTAAGCTCTTTTTGCATGAAAATGTACTTCAGGATCTTGTGATCGGTGAAAATCTGACACGACGAGCCATACAAGTAATGACGCCAGATCTTCAACGCAAATACAACCGCGACCAACTCAAGATCGTGTGTAGGGTAATTCAACTCGTACAGTTTCAACTGATGGGAAGCATAGGCAATCGTCCTCCCGTGCTGCATGAGTACACATCCGAGCCCTTGGCCCGAAGCATCACTAAAGACTGAGAAACCCTCATTACCACTAGGTAAAGCCTAAACAGGAGCGGTCGTCAACCGCTTCTTCAACTCTTCAAAACTATTCTGCCTCTCATCGGTCCACACAAACTTCTCTGACTTATGTAACAACTGAGTCCGCGGTCGAGCGAGCTTAGAGAACCCCTCGACGAATCTACGGTAATATCCGGCCAAACCCAAAAAACTACGGACCTCCTTCACGTTCTTGGGCGGCGCCCAATCCAACACTACCTCTACCTTATGTGGGTCCACACTAATACCCTCGGCTGAGATCACATGACCAAGAAACATAACCTCCCGTAACCAAAACTCACACTTTGAGAACTTTGCAAAAAGACGCTGAGTTCTCAAAATGTCTAACACGATATGCAAATGACGGGCATGCTCCTCCTCGCTCCTCGAGTAAATCAGGATATCGTCGATAAAAACAACTACACATTTATCGAGGTACTCGATAAAGACATTGTTCATAAGCTGCATGAACAGGGCTGGTGCGTTGGTTAGCCCAAAAGGCATAACCACAAACTCGTAGTGACCGTATCTCGTCCGAAAGGCCGTCTTCGGAATATCGGTATCCTTCACTCGGAGCTGATAATACCCCGATCGCAAATCAATCTTCGAAAACACGGTTGCCCCTTGCATTTGGTCGAACAAATCATCGATCCTCGGGAGCGGATACTTGTTTTTGATGGTCACTTTGTTCAACTCTCGGTAATCGATACATAAACGAAGTGACCCATCCTTCTTCTTCACAAACAGGACCGGTGCGCCCCAAGGCGAAGCACTTGGTCGAATATACCCCATGTCTAGTAACTCTCCCAACTGTTTCTTCAATTCAAGCATCTCGGCAGGCGCCATGCGGTATGGCGTCTTAGAAATCGGTGCCGCTCCCGGCTCTAAATCAACAGTAAACTCGACCTCTCGATCCGGAGGCAAACCCGGCAACTCATCTGGAAAGACGTCAGGATACTCACACACTACTGGAATAGACGAGAGTGCGACTCCCCCTTCTCCCGATCTCAAAGCGTAACACCAATACCCCATGCAACCTCCTCGAAGAAGTCTCACTGCTTTCAAAGCGCTGATCAAGAATCTCTAACTACTCCGCTTATGCCCCACAAAAGAATGCTTGGTACCGTCAGCGGCTAACATCGAAACAGTTCTCGTTCTATAATTCATGATCGCCCTATGACGGTCCAGCCAATTCTTACCCAGAATCAAATCCTCATCTCTAATATCTACCGCAATCAGATTAGAATGCCAAACCCTCCCCGCGGTACTCACTGGAAAATCTCTAATCTCACGATCCCCCACGATGCTATCCCCATTAGGCAGTTTAACAACAAATGGTTCACACGCAACTAGGCAATCAACATGCAGACGACGCACACAATCCATAGATATGAAAGAATGCGTAGCACCAGAATCGAATAATACGGAAACAGGATGGTCAAGGATGTGAACGGTACCTGTAGCCACCGTCGCGTCAGGATCTCCTGCTCGTCTCATCTCATATACTCGGGGCGGAACAGACCCCGCACTAGAAGCTCCCCCTCTAGAAGGCTGTCCACGTCCTCGACCTCTACCAAAACTCTGCTGTGGCTGAGGAACTGTCGGTGTCTGATTCAGACTCGACTCTCCCGCAGCTGGGGCTGATATCTGAGTAACTGGCACCCGAACTGCATCCGTACAAAACTTATCATGATGTCCCATCCGACAGCACGCAAGACACTGAATCGGGGGCCTATCACACTCACTCATCATGTGGCCGGGACGACCACAGTTAAAGCACGTAGGACCGCGAACGGAACCAGTAGGAGCAGACTTAGAACCGTTTCCTCGCCCAAATGACGAAGACTGACTCCCGAAGACTCTCGAACCAGACTGAGCCTTCGGATGCCCACCAGACTTGCCTCCCGAAAACTGGCCGGAGGCCTTCTGTTTCTTCCACTCGGCTGCCGTCTCTGTCGCAGCAAACGACATCTCATAATCCATCGCCTTATTCTAATACTCTTTCAAAGTTGTGCATCCCAGACCAGACATGTAGTGACGCACCCTCGGTTTCATTCGCATATCAAAGTGGCGGATCTTATCAAGCTCATCTCGGACTTGGTTTCTCACATAATAAAGTTGTTGGTTGTAGTCCTTGATCACTTGAGAAATAGGAACATCCTGGGGCTTAGCCTCAAAGAAGGCCCGGATCCTCCCCTCTTTCACTGGACATGGACAAAACTCGTCTTCCATCAACTCCCGGAATTCTGCCCACGTGGTTGCCCGATCACGTGGTTTCACCGCTTGCCACCACGTTGCCGCCTCTTTGGCGAGGAAGTACTGAGCGATGGGTACCTTCCTCTCCTCAGAGCAGTTAGCAGCCTCAAACACCTTTTCCATCTCAAACAACCAATTCTCCCAACCGGAAGGGTCGGAAGCACCATCAAACTGCGGAGGACGCATACGAATCACGTCCTGAAGTAGCTTATCATTTCCGGATCCAGTAGGCGGAACCGAGTTGGCATTAGCTTGGCCGACCAGGACGGCCTGAGTTAGTAGCGTCATCTGGTTCGCTACTTGCTGCAAAATGTTCGCCACTCCAACATTCTCATGTGCATTATCGGAGCTAGCAGACTGAGCTTGATGACCCCCGGAACTAGGCGGAACATTGTTCGACAAAGAAGGCATAGCCGAATCGGTTCCCGAGTTATCGGACATGGCCGCCCCACCGGCTGCGCCACGTCCCCTACCGCATCCGCGTCCTCTACCAGTAGGCATTCTGAAGAAGTAACGGGTAAGTACAATTCAAACGAAAACGCAACAAGATATCAGGAAAGAAAACAGAACAGGACAACGTAACGAGTCAAGTTAGGAAAACTTACGAGCACCGGCATATTAAGATGATGCCATGGTAGCGATACGGTTAAAAAACGACACTCGACTAGACCCAAATAACCAACAGCCTAGGTATCCATAAATCTAAGGCTCTGATACCATATTCTGTAACACCCCCAAGACGATCAGGGCATATTACAGCACCGTGGACCCCACACTGTGGAATCCACCAGGCTAACGTACTAATACGACATTCGAGAGCGACATACAATCATCAACAAAATGACAATTCAAATAAAAGACTACAATCCGACAAATAAAATCTGACATCAAATCCATTTCCCAAAACAGGAACACAACATTAACAAATTAAAAAAGGAAGTACTTGAGTACTTAAACCAATTTCATAATACAGAAATCCCAAAACAAGACACAATAACAACCGACGGAACAGAACACCAACAATTGACTACTGAACAGTATCATGCTTGCCCATCATTCTTATACGGCTCGAGTGCTCGCTTGTCTCCAAGACCTGTACCTGAAATACAAAAAGTATTTCCCCCATTTAAGGGGTTAGCGACAACTGCTAGTGCAAGTACAATCCATTTGAACTACATTCTAATCAGATGAATATATGCGCCAAAAATCATTTTAGAAATCATTTATATTCCGGAATATTTACGGTGCACATGCACAAAACACATTTTCTCCAACAAAACAATTCAAAGTTAACCTTGGTACCAGACTCACGGCCACCGTACCCCGCAGAGCCCCGTCGGACATCCCTGGGAGGTTAACCACAGTTCGTGATATGCACACACATGGAAATACGTATCCCTAGAGGCCCCGTCGGACCGTCCTTAGGTGAACATACACATATCCATCCACAACAATCACGAATAGCCACAATTCAAATACTAGAACATGTAAACAAATGTAAAGTACTTTCCTTTGAGACATTTTTGAAGAATCGGAAATGAAATACGACTACGAACGGTCCGGATGGAAAACGACGGTTCCTAAACGAAGGATCAACATAACTCAGTCCTAATGGACAACAATAATCGAATGGAATATACCCATAATCCCGATTACAATTCACGACAATAAATGTTCAATCGATACGGGCGAGGGTTTATGCAAAATCTCCACGTATCAACAATTCACGGATTTAACTCAATAAAAACAGATTGGGAGTCACCCAATAACAACAATCGGTAAGGAATTTCGTAACATACATGAACAATTCAGAATCAATCACGAAAAACCCAAAAAACCCCCAAATTAGACAAGTTTAGGGTTCGTGAAGAGAATACCTCGGATTGGGACAATGGAGGATGATTACGTTGATGATGATATGTTAGCACGAACCTACGGTGATGGAATACGAAGAATTCTCCGATCAAAAGTGAAGGGAATCGCCGTCTGGAGTCGCCCGGTGAAGAAAACGAAAGAAAAGAATGAAAACTACTGTTCTGACCTGCCCGCTGTTCTTAAAACAGCAGGCCGTTACGGCCGTAACAAGTGGTGCATTACGGTCATAACAATGGCCATCTTACGGCCGTAACAGATGGGGTGTTGCGGCCGTAACACCCTGCTAGATAGCAGGTTCTGGCTGCTGCTGTCCAAATGACTCCGAAACTCGGACCTGCTATCGAACCGAAAATATGGCTACGAAGGATATTTAATGACGAGTCTAACCGTTACAAGACAACATCATTCCGACTACCCGGGAATCCGAAATACGACAACGAATATGAAATTCCCTAAACTTATAGGAAATTACAGAAATGGCCCAAGTGCCCGAAAATCACGATACGACATCGGATTAACAAACCGAAAGTCTCAACACGACCAACTCAATCATACGAACTCATGCAAACCAAGAAAAATGAAAACGAACGAGTTTACGAGAATCGAACGTACATACGGCGAAACATGTTATAAAATAGAATCACGTAGAAACATCACCAAAACTCGTCCAAATGGAAAAACTCCAAGAATAAAGTAGATTCAAAATGTCGAAATGGTTACAAGAGAGTCGATAAAAATAAACATAAACCAAAAATGGAAACTGCTAAGAATAGAAAGGTACGGATATTATAATAGTCATCTCAAAGCTATGTTAATCATCTAACAATCTTAACATAACTCTTCCTTGATATGATTATAACATCCAAGTGTTCTTAAACATCAAGAACACCCTCAACCTCAAGTCACCTCAACACATTCTTCATCATAAGTTCATACAAACTATGAAGAATTATACTATTTTCCAACAACCAATAACAACATGAAGTAATCAACAACAACATCAACATAATCTAGAGATAAACACAAGATTAAATCACATACCTCTTGAAGAAGTGAAGAACAACCTCAATTATTTCAAGCATCCACTACCATCTACAAGCTCCCAACTCCAATCCCAGCTTTGAAGCTCCAAAGCAAGATGAAAGGGGCTGAAGATCACCAAGGAATGTAGAGGGATGATTTCTAGAGAGGATGGTCGAAGTTGGGTCGTGAAGAAATGAAATACAAGACATGTCTTTATAATATACACAGTTTATTATGGCCGCTATCCTCACAGATTAACGTATATTATGCACTTAACGTACGCTATCACCACTACGTACCGTACGCTACGTCCTCCCAGAAGTCATTGCCTCAAAACGGAACCTCCTTACGTACGTTTCCAGAAAAAGCGTATGTAACCTCACCTTAATTACGTACGCTATAGCATTAGCATTATGTACGTAATGCCCGTTGACTTGACTGTCTCGAAAGGCCAAATATCCGGATCATGCATGGCCCTACACGTCGAAATTCGAGGTGCGATCTGATACCCTGTGTTATGTATGTAACCAATATGGTTTAACGTATGTAACCCTCCGTCTCTAGCGCACGTAGTGCTATACATGTAGCGTACACTATGGCTAATATACTTAGCCAAAAACAAAACTCACCAAGCAACATCCAATCGGTAAAAACAATACCGACGACAAGTATAAATATTTCGATTCTGAAATATCCCAATACAATTTACATTATATCAGTCAAATACAACAGCACTTGTACAATTCTAAATGGATACATACAATGCTACAGTAAAAACAAAAAAAAATTACCCCCGAATATTACATACTCCGCCCTTAAAAAGAGTTTCGTCCCCGAAACTTAGGGTACACAACTCGGAATATGAACTATCCATCTGGATTTGAAAACAACATCTCCAGGAATACTCCTCAATGCGAACCACTTCGCCTGAGTAACTGGGCCAACCCATCGGGTCCCCACATCCCTTCTGCCTGAAAAAGGCGAAAACCAAGTGATATAAGTACTCAACCCAGTGCGAGATCAGTCGAATCATGACTCCTCCGCTAGAGGCCAGCCATAAAGCTGTACCAACCACATGACTTGTAACATCTGCGCACACATACCAAGGGGGCCACCCATGTAATCCCTGACTCACGCCACATAAGGATAATAACAACGCATATATATAGTCCTCGAGAACATATCGTTCGCACGCCCAAGTCCTCAAGACTTGACGTCTCAAATCACAACCAAGATTTACCCAGATTATCACAAATCTCGGGTACAATACCAAAAGAAAAGAAAATTACATCAAACGACCTCAAATCTCAAGATTATCAAATACTATCATTACAAGATAGATCAACAACAAATAGTTCACAGCCACTATACAACAACACAATTTAATTTAAACATTAATCCGAAAATCAAAGAAAGGAATACACAAATCAAGGCTACATCTCAAATGTTACTAGCATCGATACCCTCTAGATCATCGATCTTCTCCATCTCATTGATTCAAGGAAGACCCAAATTTATCTTGCTTCTCCTCCTCAAATGTCCTTACTTCTTGCTCCCGAAGCCTGATAAGACCCCTTGGATGAAGTACGGACTGGAGTAACAAAATCTCTCGGCGCCCGTGAGCTCTCTTGAGATCTACTGGCACTAAGACTCCTACAATATTTATGGAGGTGTCCCTGCCTCCCACATTGCGATAAGGAATTTCAATGACAAGGATGGGCCTACATGGCCAAAATAAAAATACAACAACATCCACGAGCCTTGCTCGGACAACACAAAATAACAACAACTGACAAATTGGATAATACTCCAACTTGACTGACCAACATGAATACTAAACAACTCAGGACTATTATCGCTCGAATGCCTCGTCGCCATCGTCATGCCCCTTTGTCTTAACTCTCTCCTCGCAATACCTCAAACATGAAAACATGTTCTGCCCCCACGGGGCTAGTTATCCAGATAATGAATATCAAATACATGTACAACATGATATGCATCCAAAAGCAAAACAAATGGTACAACAATGATAATACGAGATTGATGAACAAATTAAATACTCGCAAGTGTACGAATCGCTTTTGTAGGTAGCGACAAGTAACTCCGAGGTTGATCTCACAAGGAGTTGGAAACAGTTTGAAGTTCGATTAAGTTTGACAAATAGTCGAATTGACAAAAGTAAAATAAAGTAAAATACACCAAAGATTCGATAGGTTAACAATCACAACGCGAAAAATTAAAATAAACGAAATGTTAATAACACCGAATTAAAGGCTGGATAATTGAGAGATTAAAATTATGAGAATGATATGGGAGTTTAGAATCACCGACACACATGTAATCAATTATTAGTTCCGATACATAAAGAATTAAGGCTTGGAATTATCGATTGCTCACGATTAAAAGAAATCCGTTTGATGGCGGTAATCCTAAAAATCACGATTGTTCTTATCGAAAATAAGAGACACTCCTTTGATGGGGACGAATCTCTACTAACAATCGACTAGATAATACATTTGATGAGGTAATTCGCTAAAAGATCGCGGAAAAAGGTTTAGAACATACACAATCACTTCTACCGGGTCGTTTGATGGCTAACACCGACAAAAACCCTCGATTTTATAATAATAACAACTCTGAAATAGGTTTGATGATCTAAATCAAAAGTTCCTATGCGAAGAACAAACAAGGACGAACAATCCCAAACTTTACCCGAAAAATCAATAGGAACTAACAATCGATAACATGTGTGTGGCTCAATCTAAAACCCATATGAAATGATTAGCTACTCATGATTATTTCAACAATAATAATGGAAATTGTAAAACAAAACATGGTAGAAACGTCCCTTGTAAAATCCGATATTGAATTCCCGATGAAGGTTTGATGATCTTCCTTTAAGAACTCACAACAAAATGATACAAGGATTTTATATTCACTCACAAATGTATTTTTCTTCAAGATGAACATACAAAGAAGATGAAAAATCCCTCTTTTCCTCCCCTTTTGGTGTGTGTCTCCCTAAATCTTATGTTTTTTTCTCACACAACTCTTACAAAATCAGAATATCATCCTAAGGGTCTCCAAAACTTTTTTATAAAACCAAAAGTGCCAAAAAAATCCATCCAAATCGTGTAAAATATCAAAGAAATGGACTTGCACCGAAAAGTAACACGGCTCATGTCAGGTGACACGGCCCGTGCCGAACTATCCTGGAAAATGCAAAGTGCTCTGTCCACCGAACCCGGCCGTGTCGTATGACACGGCCGTGTCATACTGCGCTAGAAATGCAGATTCGACTGGATCGTGACTCGTCCGTGTCCTGTGACACGGCCGAGTTGCCTGACGCGGCCCGGGTCGTTTTTTCTTGTTTCTATTCTGGTTTTTGGTCTTCTTCGGCTTGATCCTTCGTTCTTGTATCAATACATCTTGGAATTTAGCATATGATATACCGTTTCGAAGCTAATTTCACTAGGAATCTATATAAATGGAGAACAAATCCCAATTCGGAGTGATGATTCTGGAATTTAACCGATATTACTTCAATCTTTATCGTTTTAGGCCCCATTTTTGCTCTTGATCGTCATAAACTCCAATATTGGCTATGAAAGTGCATATTTCACCACAATCTTCGCTTGGATACCTATAAATTAAAAACACAACATACCACGCATAAAAGAGAACAAAAATACTAAAAAGTAAACAAAACCATGGCTAAATAGAATAGAGTGAGTCGATCAAGTCGACTCATCAAACCCCCCCAAACTTAAACTTTGATCGTCCCGAGCAATGTACTTTAAAATAACTACTCACAAGGGGAACTCCACTCTCAACATACCTCAAGTGACCTTTTAGAAACTTTCATCAATACGCTTCAAGTAAAATAAGTTGAGTTCTTCAAAGTTTTCAAATCTCCGGGGTGCTTCCTTAACATCATAGTCAATACTTGGCGAATATAAACCTCACCGGTCAAGTGTATTCACTCACTCTCAAAGTGATATAGGGATAAGTATACGCGCGGAACTCATTCAATGAAATAAGGAACCCCATAGGCTTGCCAATCGTCTATATCTCTACCACTATTTTGTGTATGCAAAATTGTGAATAAAAAAGGACTATACTCGGCTATAATGGAAGCTTGGGTCGAGGTGAGATAAATATGGCTAAAGTAACTTGACTTGAGCAATTTAGAACTAAATCACCATAATCGCTTAGAAGCTCAAGCTTTTTGAAGTTTGCTTCTTTCAATCCCTCAACTATATAACACTTGCAACAAGCACTTTTGAAGGTGAGAAACGCAGCCTTAAGCCCTCCTTATTGCTTCGATTTTTTTTTTTGGCTTGAGTTGTTTTTAGGATCTGTTTTACGCGAATGTAAACTATGGGTCACATGAATACACCTGGTTACTAGGATCAAAACATACACAACTGCTTCCAAGCATACTCATATCTAAGGTAACTGTTTTACGCGAATGTAAACATGGGTCACATGAATACACACGGTTACTAAGTTCCCAAAAATAGCGGAGTAATTATTTTCTACATTTCAACACTCCCAACAATATGTATATCACCCAATGTCACCACAATATTTGTATCCTCGTCAAAAATAATTTTTAATTGCTCAAGTATGGGTCAAAGGATTATAGCAATGGAAAGCTCTATATGTGGTTTAACAATGGAATAGACAATGAGCTCAATTAGGTTTATTTAAGGATTAATCAAATGCCGAGTTGGCCAAAATCGAAGGGTTAAGATCAAAGGCACCTAAAATCATTTTCACTCAATTGCACACACACACACACACACACACACACACACACACACACACACACACACACACACACACACACACTAGTAGTTTTGAACAAGAAACTAAGGCAAGTTCTAGAGTCTTAAATCACGAATGGAACACTCGACAATGAAACTTGCATATTTGAAAATGCATGAAGGCTCAAAAGCTCACAAGTATATTTGTTCATACCTCCAAGATATTAAACTACTTATTCAATTTCACACCCGTTTCGATTATCAACAATTTTTTCCTCTTCAAATTATCCTCGATTTGTATATCAAAACAACAAAATAAATCCCGAGGCATCCAAGAAAAGAGTTCATACTTCAAAGTTTTTATCAAAATTGCAAGATGCTCAAAACACACCAAATGTTTATAAAAACACACCAAAAAGAAGTCTACCGACAAAAACAAGCAAAAATAAACAAACAAGCAGAATAATATCCAAAAACAAATAAAACAAAAGTAAGAAAGTATTTCTTGACCAAACCCCCCCAAAATTGAATTAAAGAATATACGCATGAAGGGGGTATAGTATTTAAATAAAAGAATTTCATTGGTCAAGAAATACTTACGACCGATTTTACTGGTGGGGCAGAGGGAAGTGGCCTTGCTGGACATGCCACTCGTGCATTTATCTCAAAAGAGACAACATCTCGTTCCGCTACTGTCTAGCCTCCTCTTGGAAGGAGACGAACTCCTCTTGGAAGGCTACGAGCTCCTCCATTAGTGTTGGACGCGAGGGGGCATGTCTAGTTTCGGCATGCCTTGACATCTCGGGCCTATCTCTGGGGCTTTCTTCTTCTTCTTCTTCGTACTCCTCTTCTTCCTAATCATCCGGGCCTCTTTCATAAGCCTCTTCCTCTTCCATCCTCTCGGCTCTATCTTCATCCATCAAGTGCTGAGGTCGAACATTTCGGTCAAGAGGGCTGTGACCCGGGGGATCCAATCTATCTGCCATCCACGCAAATCGGTGCGTTTCTGTAGCCATCTGCAGATTTCCTATGTCCCGAATACTATTTATGGTCGTCAGAGGCGTATTCGGGAGAAGGAAATGGTCATTTTCGGTCTGGAGTAAGACTGTGCGCGATTCGTAATCCAGGATGTTCATAACTTTCATCACAGAGATAGAGAGCAGCTTGTTTCCTGGCAGGGGAGTTCTCTGAGCTAAGGAAATCTCATAGTGAAGTGCGATAGGGGTAATCAAACCCCCTATCCATATCTCCCCTTTTGGCTTTGTCGCAACATCCTCAAAATGTTCGCCTATCATTGCCCCGTTGGCTAGAATTGTGTTATTGAGCATGTGGGTCAGGATGTATAATTCTCGCAGTGAAATAGGCCCGGTCTCCTTTCGGCCATAAATAGTATTCGCAATCACCTTGTGTAGGTATTGGAGTATTGGATTGCAAAGATTCGATCCTTTAGCCGATTTTGCAACGTAATACCGTGCCTCGCTCCCCGGGTATTCCACCATAGCTCTCCAATAGGTTTCACATGCAAACCGGTTTATTTGGTAATGGCCGTCGTGTCTTGCATGATAAATGTCTTCCAGTTGGTCCATGGTTAGCCTCTCATCATTATTGTTGAGCCGGAATATTATTGCGGTCGGTTCACGAGTCACCGGATCTCTTCTAACTGTAAGAGTGCTAAGAAACTCCATGGTGAGACACCTATAAGTTGGCCATTGTTGCGTCATCATCCAGGCCCACTTCATCCTTTCTAGAAACTTCATGACGTCATCTTTTATGCCCATCGCGGTCATACATTCATCATCAGGCCATCGCGTAGGAAGCATTTTTTTTTTCTGGCCCAGCATCTCCCACCTAGCATTTTGTGTTTCAGGGAGATCAATTCCGTAAGATCGGGGGTTTCGACAGCCCCTCGGATCACCATTCGTGCCGGTTGCTCTTTTTCTCCGGCATTCCTACCCCTTCCCCGTTGAGAATTTCCATGTCCACGTCCTCTAGCCATTTTCTGCAAAAAAAAAATTTTGATTTATTATTTGTTCAAGGACTAATAACGCATTCCTCCCCCAAACTTATAACAAACTACGGAATATACCCCAATATAACCATTTATCGATCAAAACAACTCCCCAAGTAAAATTTATCATCCGATTACTCTAGAATTCATCATCTTCATCATGGAAAACATACCTTAACTACAAGAATTTTCAATCAAGTAATTTAATCATCAAAAATCAAGAACAATAAAAACTCCCCAAATTATCACCTTCAATTTAATTCATTAATCCTAGATAATCAAAGAATTGTGATTCTAACATCATAGCATGTTCATAATCAAGAAGAATCATCAAAAATATGAAAAAACATACCATAGATTCGGAGAAATTGAAGAGAAAAAAAAATTAGAAACGAGCCCCCGATTCGTCCGATTTGATTGCTTGGAGTAAGAAACCGGTTTAATAATGATGATTTCGTAAATGATTCTTGTATCTTCCCTTGATTTTGCACAAAATTCCTTTGAAAATGAAGAGAAAAAATTGGAAGATCGGCGCTAGGGTTCGGGAGGGGGAAAATTTTTTTGCTGGGGAAGATGAAGAATGAGAGACTCGACCGTGCGCCCCTTATATAGGCCCGAATGACACGGCCCGTGTCCTGGGACACGGCCGTGTCGTACCTATTTAGAAATTAGAAAAACGTTCTGTCTTACCAACCCGGCCATGTCTTGTGACACGGCCCGTGTCCAACTCCTCCAGAAATGCACAATTTACTGTCTTAAGACCCGACCGTGTCCTGTGACACGGCCGTGTCGTACTTGCCCAGAAATGCAAATTCCCACTGTAATGAAACCCGACTGTGTCCTGTGACACGGTCGTGTCGTACTCCGCCAGAAATTGAATTTTTCACTGTATTGCAACTCGGCCGTGTCCTGTGATACGGCCCGTGTCCAACCTACCCAGATTGTGAGTTTTTGATAACGCTCTCGTTTCCCTGCATTTTTAACACCTAAAGTCGAACCGGTCAGTCTCGAACCAAGCAAAAACGAATAAGGAAAATAAATTCGAAAAACAAAAATATGAAAATCTAACTAAATCGTTGGGTTGCATCCCAAGTAGCGCTTTTTTATAGTCATTAGCTTGACTTCTTCCCATCTTACTCAATTTTCGACATCATGAACCTCTATGCATTCAAACACATTGATTTCTTCACTTTGCCCAAAGTATGGTTTCACTCTATGTCCATTCACTTTAAAATGTTCATTCTTCCGTGGATCAAGGAGTTCTACCGCTCCGTGTGGCCATATTTGAACGACCTTGAAAGGTCCGCCCCATCGCGACACTAATTTTCCCGGCATGAGCTTAAGACGAGAGTTATGTAATAGAACGTCCATCCCAGGCTCGAGAGATTTGCGAATCATACGCTTGTCGTGATACCATTTCGTCCGTTCCTTATAGAGCTTAGCATTTTCGTATGCCTCGTATCGCATCTCTTCTAGCTAATTTAAATGTAGAAGTCGTTCTTCCCCAGCCTTTTTTTGATCTAAATTTAGCGCTTTGATAGCCCAATACGCCTTATGTTCTAACTCAACAGGTAGGTGGCATGCCTTCCCAAAAACGAGGCGATACGGGCTCATTCCAATCGGAGTTTTGTAAGCCCTGCGATATGCCCATAAGGCGTCGTTCAACTTCAACGCCCAATCTTTTCTTGTCGGCTTCACTGTCTTCTCAAGTATTGCCTTGATCTGTCGATTACTCACTTCAACTTGCCCGGAGGTTTGTGGATGGTAAGCCGTCACGACCTTATGCGTCACACTATACTTCTTGAGCAACCCAGTAAGTTGTCTGTTGCCAAAGTGTGTGCCTCTATCGCTAATCACAGCTCTCGGCGTCCCAAACCTGCAAAAAATCACATCCTTAAAGAAATTGCAAACCACATTAGCATCGTTAGTCTGGGTCGGAATTGCTTCCACCCACTTAGAAACGTAATCCACGGCAACTAAAATATATTCAAAGCCAAAGGAAGGTGGAAAAGGACCCATAAAATCCACTCCCCAAACATCGAAAAGTTCTACTACAAGATTGTTTGTCAATGGCATCTCATTTATTTTGCTTATGTTCCCCGTTCGTTGACAATGATCACAACTCTTGCAATAGGAGTAGGCCTCCTTAAATAATGTCGGCCAATAGAATCCAGATTAAAGAACTTTGTGTGCCGTTTTCTTCACGCTAAAATGTCCCCCACAATGCAAGTCATGACAAAAGGACAAGATGCTCTCGTACTCTTCTTCCGGGATGCAACATCGGAATACTTGATTGGGCCCCAACTTGAATAAGTAGGAAAGTAATGCCTGCACATGGAAATAAACCTCTTCTTCCCTTGAAAGGTCAAGTCGGGCTGTAAAACACCACCAACAATATAATTAACAATATCAGCATACCAAGGTGTCTTAGTCACATCAAACAATTGTTCGTCAGGGAAAGTCTCAACAATTGGCAAAGAGCTATCGAGCTTAAAATTATCTCCCTCTGTTAATCTAGATAAATGGTCGGCAACTACGTTTTTAGAACCCTTTTTATCTTTGAATTCTAAATCAAACTCTTGTAACAAAAGAACCCACCGAATCAATCTTGGCTTGGCATCGGATTTTTTTAACAAATATTTCAATGCGGCGTGATCCGTATGCACAATTACTTTCGAACCAACCAAATAGGGTCGAAACTTGTCTAAAGAAAACACAACGTCTAAAAATTCTTTTTTGGTGGTGGTATATTTTGCCTGGGCTTCATCGAGTGTTTGGCTAGCATAATAAATTACATGGAAAAATTTATTCACTCTCTGCCCCAAAACGGCACCAATAGCAAAGTCGGATGCGTCGCACATAATTTCAAATGGTAAAGACCAGTCGGGAGCAACAACAATAGGCATGGAAGTTAACTTTTCTTTTAAAGCATTAAAACTAACCAAACATTCCTCGGTAAAATCAAATTTGGCATCTTTACACAAAATATTACTTAAAGGGCGGGCAATTTTTGAAAAATCTTAATGAAACGCCTATAAAACCCGGCATGCCCTAAAAAGCTTCGGACCTCTTTACACATGAAGGTGGAGGTAATATAACAATTAAATCAACTTTAGCCTTGTCAACCTCCATTCCCTTATTGGAAACCACATAACCCAAAACAAGACCTTGTTTTACCATAAAATGACTCTTTTCCCAACTAAGTGTAAGATTACACTCAATACATCGTTCGAGCACAATAGTCAAATTATGTAAACAATCATCAAAAGTGGTTCCAAACACAGAAAAGTCGTCCATGAATACCTCAATAGACTTTTCCAACAAGTCGGAGAATATGGAAAGCATGCACCTTTGGAAAGTAGCGGGGGCATTGCAAAGACCAAACGACATCCTCCTAAAGGCAAAAGTGCCAAAAGGGCAAGTACAAGTGGTCTTCTCTTGATACTCTGGAGCAATGGAAATCTGATAGAAACCTGAAAGACCATCTAGAAAACAGTAATAATCATGCCCAGCTAAACGTTCCAACATTTGATCAATGAAAGGGAGGGGAAAATGATCTTTTTTCGTTACGGCATTTAATTTTCGATAATCAATGCACATTCTCCAACCCGTCACTGTTCTAGTGGGCACGAATTCATTTTTATCATTACAAACCACCGTTATTCCAGATTTCTTAGGCACTACATGCACAGGACTAACCCACCTACTGTCGGATATCGGGTAGATGACTCCGACATCTAGCAATTTCAAAACTTCCTTTTTCACTACCTCCTGCATGTTCGGATTTAAACGACTTTGACCTTGCCTAACAGGTTTAACATTATCCTCAAGAATTATTTTATGCATGCACCTGGCAGGACTTACCCCCTTGATATCGGAAATACTTCACCCAATCGCTTCCTTTAATCTAGTCAGGACTTCTACTAATTTGTTTTCTTGCATATGAGTTAATTCGGAAGAGATAATCACAGGGTAAGTGTCACTCTTGCCTAAGAAAACATATTTAAGATGTGTCGGAAGTACTTTCAATTCAAGTTGGGGCGGGGTGATTTCAACGTGCTCCTCAAAATTTAATTCTAAAGGCATCTTAAGATCGTCTACTTCATCAAATGGTTCGGATTTATCTAGCAATGCAACATATTCTTCAATTTCTAACTGATTCAGCCCCATATTATGCTCAACGGTTAGAGTATCATGCAACGTGTCCCCTACATCGTCATGCAAATATGTATCATCAACAAAGAATCAATGCAATTAATTAAATTACAATAATGGGAAGCATAAATATGAGAAGGGATAGGAGATGAACCGAACACGTCGATTTCCACAGTTTCGCCCAAGACGGTCATGGTGAATTTTCCTTCATCAACATCGATAATTTTTTTTGTTGTACGCATGAATGGCCGTCCTAAAAGTATTGTTCCTTCATTTTCGCTCGTCGTGAAATCGCTCATCTCCAAGATAACAAAATCGGCCGGAATCACCAACTTGTCCACTTGCACTAATAGGTCTTCAATGACTCCCTTGGGGTATTTCACCGACCTATCTGCCATTTGGAGAGTCATTCTTGTTGGTTTGATTCCTCCGAGTCCAAGCCTCAAGTAAGTCGAGTTTGGCATGATTCACACTTGCTCCCAAATCAAGCATGTTGACTCAAAATGTATTTTGATGATAATTTCATTCAAAATATTTAATTAAATCAATCTCATCACGCTATTATATTGAAGGAGCAAAATGGTGTTAGCGCACGCTACCTATACCAGTGTAGCGCACGCTATCGAGGAATGTGTATTCAGCCTAGTCAGTCAGCTGCAGTCCAGTGAAGTTACCTGATGGATAGTGCACGCAAGTCTTTCAACATTAGTGCACGCTAAATTACTACAGTTAGCGCACGATATACAATCAATATTAACGCACACTATCGCATCATTCAGTCAGAGGACAGAAAGGTCTGGAAAGAAAAATGGAAACGGTCTTGCGCACGCTACGAGCAATTATTTACGTACGCTAATCCAATAACTTAGCGCACATTATTCTCAATTACTTGCGCACGCTACCATATATGGTCAGTAGTCCAGTAGCTACTGGACTCAAAGTAAGAAGGGCTTTGTGTACGCTACACAGGGTTACGTACGTAACTGGAGAAAACATTTAGCGCACGCTACGATATAAACATTAGCGCATGCTAAAAGTAGTCAGCAGCTTACCGTTGGAATTTCTACCGTTAGAAAGCAAGAGTCAATGAAGATCCGTGAAATCTGGAAAAGCTGGAATTAATTAATACTAGCACACGCTATGCATGCTTGCTAGCGCACGCTAAGTTAAGATTTAGCCGTTGGATAAAGAGACGTTGGGAGACAAACCAACACGTTCAAAGTCAAGATTGAAGACCTGTTGACCAACCGATAACGCACGCTATGAATTCATGACTAGCGCGCGCTAGCCATACATTTTTACCGTTGGAACAGTTTTGTGACCGTTCAGGAAAGCCAAGTCAGAATCGTTAGTGCACGCTAGAAGACATTATTAGCGCACGCTAATAATACGATTTTCAGTACTTGAAGAATGGCTCTCACCTATAAATACCCATGGGACTTGGGTATCATGAACACACAACTTCAAGCATACAAGCATACAAGCATACAAGCAATCAAAGCATACTTGAGCTCAGTTTCATATCTTTTATTGCATTTTAAGTTGTGAGAAGAGAAATACAAAGAGTGATATACCTTGTAATATTTATTATAATTTGTATTCCTTCATTTGATTATAAGTGTTGCATCACTTACACTTGAGCGTAAGAGAAACGAATCAAGAGTCACTAATTCGGTGTTATTAGGATCTTTGATCCGGCATTGTTAGGATTATACTCCCATATTCGTATAGTGAGGATTATCTAGTTCCTATAGAACACTAGATAAACAAAAGTTTATATTGAGAGAGAGGTTGAGCTTGGACCGATAGAAGACAAGCGGTTGTAACGGTTGTGAACTCGGACCGATCGAAGACGAGTCAAGATTGTGGTTGTTCTTGAGCCAATAGAAAAAGAAAGTCAGAGAGAGGACGTAGGCAAGTTGGCGAACCTCTATAAATCTTTGAGTCTTTATTTTCCGCACTATTTTTCATTTATTTGCAAGAAATTTTGTCATTCCGCATTACCACTATTCAACCCCCCTTCTAGTGGTAAATTTATCTCTTCAGTTGGTATCGGTGAGGATCTCTTTTTAAAGGTTTAACCACCTAAGGGAAAAAGATCCGCAAATGGCACTTCTTGGCCAAATCGAAGGAAATGCTCTCAACCGTCCTCCTTTCTTCAACGGTTCCAATTTCATGACATGGAAAAAGAAAATGGCTATCTTCGTTCAAACCTATGATATTGAAATTGGGAAAGTTATTGCTCTTGGTCCGAAGCTTGCTAAGAAAGAGGATGGATCATTGAAAAAGATCGACGAATTCAATGACGAGGATTGGAGAAACCACACGTCAACTCACGAGCTACTCAACTTCTCTATTGCGCTCTTAATCCCGAAGAACTCAATAGGATATCATCCTACGAAAGCGCAAAGGAAATTTGGGAAATTCTCGAAGTCACTCATGAGGGAACCACCCAAGTCAAGGAAACCAAAATCAACATGCTACTTCATGACTACGAACTTTTCTCCATGAAAGACGAGGAAACGATCACAAACATGTTGGATCGATTTTCGGCTATAACCAATGGTCTTGCATCTTTCGGAAAGCCTATATCGAGCAGCGATAAAGCAAAGAAAATTCTTCGCTCATTGCCATGAGAATGGGATGCTACGTTTACCGCAATCATGGAATCCAAAGATCTCAACAAGCTTGAGTTTAGTATCCTCATCGGGTCACTCATCAATTATGAGATCGTTCTCAAGTCTAGAGGCACCAAACCAAAGCCTCGGGAAAGAGTAGTCGCATTCAATGTTGATAGCGATGTTGAGGAAGATGTTCCCGAAGATGAAGACGACGAGGAACTTGCTCTCTACGCCAAAAACTTTAGAAGGTATAAAAGCCTAATTCAAAAGAGGCGAAGATTTCTTGGTCGGGATGGCAAACCGGAGCAAAAGAAGAGTGTCTATACTCCTATAAAGAAGTTCGACAATAATTGTCGGAAATGTGGTCTAGCCGGTCACTATGCCAAAGAATGCCGAGGATCCTCTTCAAAGCCTCAAATGGAAAAATTCAAAAAGAAGGAGGTCCTAATCACTTCTTGGAGTGATGACGAGGAGGAGATTGAAAGATCTCTAGACGCGAATCTTGCATTCATGTCACTCGACTCCGAAAGCAATATCGAGGTAAGTTCTAAACTCAATGATGACGAATATGATTATTTTGATTTTTGCGATTAACAAGAAGTTCATCATGATGGTGAGTTATTAAGTGCATTTGAATCCTTGAACACAGAGTATGACGAGATGGTCAAATTAAACATATCTTTAAAGAGAAAAATAAAATCTCTAGAACTTGAAAATTCCTCTCTTCAAAACAAAGGCAAAACTATTGAGATCGACCATACCTTATGCCTTGAGAAGGAAAACGTTTTGAAAATCGAGTTGACGAAAACTCAAAAGGAGCTAAAATATATCTTGAACAAATTTACTCTCGGAAACGAGAAATTCGAAAGGCTTCTATCTATTCAAAAATCGCCTTTGCTAAAACACGGTATTGGTTTCGATCCTTTTAAACGGGAACAATCCCTTATCAACCTTGACAAAATAAAGAAAACCGAAACCGAGAACTCAAAAGATCCTTCCAAACGAGTTCATGATGTTAATGTTCGTTCAAAGTTGAGAACTATCAAAGTTAAACAAATATGGGTTCCTAAAGGGACAATTGTTCCAAATGCTATAAGCATAGTTAACTTTGTAGGACCCAAACGGGCTTGGGTACCGAAACAACTGAGAAATTCTATTTTTGTAGGTACCGGCACCAAGGAAAAGCAAGTGGTACATTGATAGCGGATGCTCAAGGCACATGTGCGGCTCCGAGGACTTATTTGAAGACCTCGAATATCAAGAACAAGGACATGTGACCTTTGGGGATAATCAAAAGGGAAAAATCAAAGGCATCGGCAAAGTCGGTAAGGAACCTTCTCCCTCTATCAACAAAGTATTGTTTGTTGAAGGTTTGCATCATAATCTTCTTAGCGTTTCGCAACTTTGCGACGAAGGTTTTAAAATTCCTTTTGAGCAAACGCATTGCACGACATTTAGAAATAATAAAATTGCATTCATTGGTTTGAGATGTGGAAACATCTATATTGTTGATCTTAATGATAAAAGTTCATTAAATGAAAAATTTCTTATTACTTTGGATGATAATGCATATTTATGGCATCGAAAATTGGGGCATACTTCTCTACCTATCATTTCTATTTTATCTAGACACGACCTCGTTCGTGGATTGCCCAAACTCAAGTTTGATAGAAAGCATTTGTGTGAATCATGCATAAAAGGGAAACACACTCGAGAATCTTTTAAACCAAAATTTGAGGTTTCCACTAGTCGAGTTCTTGAACTTGTGCATATGGATTTGATTGGACCATCTAGACATGTTAGTTTAAATGGCAAACTTTACACTTTGGTTATTGTCGATGATTTCTCTCGATTTACTTGGGTTAGATTTTTAGCGCATAAGGATGATGCATTTTCCGAGTTTTCTAAATGGTGTCGTTTGGTATCAAATGAGAAAAATCTCTCCATAATTTCTATTCGCACCGATCACGGAGGTGAATTTGATTGCACTCCGTTTGAACTCCTATGTGATAAATACGGGATTAATCATAACTTTTTGGCCCCTAGAACACCTCAACAAAATGGAGTTGTTGAAATGAAAAACCGATCTTTGGAAGAAATGTCGAGGACTATGCTTAATGAATACTCTCTTCCACAATACTTTTGGGCCGAAGCAATCTTTACCGCATGCTATGTGATTAACCGGGTTCATGTTCGTAGAACTCATCTTAAAACCCCATATGAATTATGGAAGGGCAAAAAGCCCAATATAGCTTACTTTCATCCTTTTGGTTGCAATGTTTTTATTTTAAACAATGGTAAAGATAACTTGGGCAAATTTGATGCTAAATCCGACCCCGGAATATTTCTTGGGTATTGCACTAATAGCAAATCATATCGCGTCTATAATATTAGAACGAATAAAGTTGAAGAGTCCATACATGTTAAATTCAATGATATGATCTCACCCCCCAGAAAGGTAGAATATTTTGATGATGCAGGTATTTTTCCGGATCCCTCACCCGAAGTGAAGAAAATTTCGGAAATCGAAACGAACACAATCGTTGATTTACCGAAATATTGGAGGCATATCAAAGACCATCCAAAGGATCTCATGATTGGAAATATTGAAGACGGTATTCAAACCCGAAGGAGAACGACCGAATTTATGGCTCATTGTGCTTTTGTATCCGAAATAGTTTCCAAGAATATATCCGAAGCTCTCGATGATGAAAGTTGGGTGATGGCAATACAAGAGGAGCTTGTGCAATTCATGCACAATAATGTATGAAATTTAGTTCCCGCGCCTAAAGATAAAATAATTATCGGAACTAAATGGGTGCATAAAATCAAGAGTGACGAAGACAGTTATCCAATTCGAAATAAATCTCGTTTGGTCGCTCAAGGGTATAATCAAGAGGAAGGTCTTGATTATGAAGAAAGTTTTGCTCCCGTGGCTCGACTCGAAGCCATCCGCTTGTTATGTGCATTTGCCGCCCATAAAAAGATCAAACTATTTCAAATGGATGTGAAAAGTGCATTCTTGAATGGCTACATTCAAGAAGAAGTCTGCGTCAAGCAACCTCCCGGCTTTGAAGATCACCAATTTCCGGATCACGTCTACAAGCTCAACAAGGCACTCTACGGGTTGAAGCAAGCACCCCGAGCATGGTATGATCGTTTAAGTCAATTTTTAATTGAAAATGACTATAAAAGAGGCAAAGTCGATAATACCTTGTTTGTGAAAATATTGAATGATGATATACTTGTTTGCCAAATCTACGTTGATGACATTGTATTTGGAGCTACTAATGAATCTTTGTGTAAAGATTTCTATAACCTTATGAAAGGAGAGTTCGAGATGAGTATGATGGGAGAATTAGCATTTTTCCTTCGGCTTCAAATCAAGCAATGCGAAGATGGAATCTTTATCCATCAAACGAAGTACTTAAACGACCTCCTCAAGAAATTCAAAATGGAAAGTAACAAGGGGATATCTACTGCAATGTCTTCATCATTAAAGCTCGAAAAAGATGAAAATGGCAAATCCGTAGATCAAAAATTATATCGAGGTATAATCGGATCTTTGTTATATTTGACTGCATCTAGGGCAGACATAATTTTTGCTACATGTTTATGTGCTCGATTCCAAGCTAATCCCAAAGAATCACATTTAACTGCTTGCAAACGCATTTTTCGTTACTTGAAAGGAACTATTGGACTAGGTCTATGGTATCCTTCTTGCTTAGATTTTAACTTAATTGCATATAGTGACGCCGATTTCGGCGGATGTAAAATTGACAAAAAGAGTACTAGTGGTACATGCCATTTTATCGGATCATGCTTAATATCTCGGGGAAGTAAAAAGCAAACCAGTGTAGCATTGTCTACGGCTGAGGCCGAATATGTCACTGCAGGGAGCGCCTGTGCTCAGGTGTTATGGATTAAAAATCAACTCCGCGACTACGGCATATATTTTGAAAATACCCCTATTCTATGTGATAATACCAGTGCAATAAATCTGAGTAAAAATCCTGTGTTGCATAGTCGAACTAAACATATAGACATTCAACATCATTTTCTACGCGATCATGTTCAGAAAAAGGATATCTGTTTAATTTTTGTCGGGACGAAGGATCAACTTGCTGATATCTTTACAAAACCTCTTCCCGAAGAATCGTTTAATTCTATTCGTTTACAACTTGGTATGGGACATATAGACAATTTTTGAAATAAGTTCTCTACTCAAGAAATCA
This sequence comes from Orobanche coerulescens, assembly GCA_033398695.1. Taxonomy (NCBI): domain Eukaryota; kingdom Viridiplantae; phylum Streptophyta; class Magnoliopsida; order Lamiales; family Orobanchaceae; genus Orobanche; species Orobanche coerulescens. The sequence goes on along the minus strand of CM065807.1, from coordinate 193,636,799 downwards.
ATATCCATGATTCGCTTCATTCGCTAGCGCGCGCTAGCCTCACTTTCTTAACGTGCGCTAAAAACCGCTTTCGATAGCGTACTCTAATCCTCTCTGCCTTGCGTACGCTAATTAAAACTTTTCGTATTCCAGATCAGCTACTGGATAGTCCAGTAAGCTTCTCATTATTACCTAACGTACGCTAACCATATGTTTCTAGCGTACGCTAATTAGAAACCTAGTTGACTATATATATTCCGTACGACCCAGAAACACTCTCACCCTTTTCTTAACATACGCAATTGCAAGAGAACCCTCGTTCAGAAAAACCCTAGCCGCAAATCCGAACCTTCAAACTTCAGATTTATCCCTCAAAACTTCAAATTCCTTCAGTATGTCTAGCAAGGGACGAAAAACCATGGGGAAAACCTACAAACGCCCTCGCGATACCGAATACGACGCGACCCGATTTGTTTCCCACGCCGCATCGAAGGTGTTCTTCGATATCCTCCCTCAGGAGAATCTCACCGATTGCTACTTCTTTAATTTCAGCAGTCTTGAACGGGTTAAGGTTAGTATTCGTGAGTTCTTTGAAGCATTAGGGATAGCTCGATTTGTGGAATGCAAAGAAATCATATACCCTGCCTGTGTCCGCGAGTTTTATGCAAATTTCCACTTGGGTGACAGTGATGGTAATGGTGGATTAGTGCTTGGTAGCCTGGTGAATGGAACTGTGGTGAAGATTTCCTCGGAAATACTTCACGAGTTATTTGGTTTATCGAAGGATGGATATGATTGCGCTGGGAAAACTATTGCCGAAGAGTCTCTTGTGTCCGAAAGAGATGTCGCTGACTTTTTGTGCTCAAAAACGGTCATCGAGGTTACGGATGAAGTTTTTGAGAATAATGATTTCGGTATCCACATTCGCATGCTGTTGGCTGCCCTAACCAAGTGTTTGATGCCAAAAGTTAATACTCAACACAAGTTAGTAGGCGTCGACAAGAATGTGGTGTATCATGTGTTGAAGGATGACAGGGTGATCTTTACCGGTATTGTGCTAAACTGGATGAAGGCGAAAGGGGAGTCATTTCGTTCAAAGAATTACATGTCGAGGACTCGGAAATCAGGACTTCCTTTTGGCTCTATCCTCACGGTGATCTTCTGGCATTTTCACATTGACTTGTCGAGTGAGGCACCCGTCCCAGTGTCTTGGGGACACGAAATAAGCGACCTAACCCTCAAAGCTATGCATTATGTTGAAACATACAATAGAGGTTGGGTGTTGTTTCCGTATCTATGAGAAGATGATCAAGTACCGAAGGAGACGCAAATGCCAACACAGGTCGAACGTGTGACGCACCGAGGACCCCATACGCTTAGGGAGATACAAACCAGAGAATTTGTTCGCCATCCGAAGATGAAAGGGAAGCGACCGATGCGAGACGCCATCACGGAGGAAGAAGAAAGTGATCTTTGCGCTCGGATGAGGAGCATCGAGACCTCTCAGCTGGAAATTTGAGAGGATGTTCGGTCTCTACACACGAAAGTCGGGTCTCTTAGTTCGGAAGTCGGGGAAGTTCGTGGGCTGTTCTCCGATTTCATTCGATACACTCATCCGTCGTTCCCATTCCCATCCTCCTCTTCCGATGTAGCACCTTAGAATCTAGGAACTTGATGCTTGAGTGTAGAAACTTATAATTCGAATGGTCTTTATGTTTCATGTCTTGAAATTTTATGTATTGCATTGAACTTTGTTTTAATGATATTTGCATTTCGCTTCATTTGGTATTTGCTGTATTATTGTCTATGTATTTGTTAAGAAGGCAACAATTCAGGAGGAGTTCCTTTTTGTTTATGTCAAAAAGGGGGAGAATACTCCAAAAACCGAAACGCACTAATATATCGAACAAGTTACCTTGATTCGAATCATTTAAAATGTTTTTGCAGGTATAGATTAAATATTTTGACATCATCAAAAAGGGGGAGATTTTTGACTCGAAATGTATTTTGATGATAATTTCATTCAAAACATTTAATTAAATCAATCTCAGCACGCTATTATATTGAAGGAGCAAAATGGTGTTAGCGCACGCTACCTATACCAGTGTAGCGCAGGCTATCGAGGAATGTGTATTCAGCCTAGTCAGTTAGCTGCAGTCCAGTGAAGTTACCTGACGGATAGCGCACGCAAGTCTTTCAACATTAGCGCATGCTAAATTACTACAGTTAGCGCACGCTATACAATCAATATTAACGCACGCTATCGCAACATTCAGTCAGAGGACAGAAAGGTCTGGAAAGAAAAATGGAAACGGTCTTGCGCACGCTACGAGCAATTATTTACGTACGCTAATCCAAGAACTTAGCGCACGTTATTCTACATTACTTGCGCACGCTACCGTATATGGTCAGTAGTCCAGTAGCTACTGGACTCAAAGTAAGAAGGGCTTTACGTACGCTACACAGGTTTACGTACGTAACTGGAGAAAACATTTAGCGCACGCTACGATATAAACATTAGCGCACGCTAAAAGTAGTCAGCAGCTTACCGTTGGAATTTCTACTGTTAGAAAGCAAGAGTCAATGAAGATCCGTGAAATCTGGAAAAGCTGGAATTAATTAATACTAGCGCACGCTATGCATGCTTGCTAGCGCACGCTAAGTTCAGATTTAACCGTTGGATAAAGAGACGTTGGGGAGACAAACCAACACGTTCAAAGTCAAGATTGAAGACCTATTGACCAACCAATAACGCACGCTATGAATTCATGACTAGCGCACGCTAGCCATACATTTTTACCGTTGAAACAGTTTTGTGACCGTTCAGGAAAGCCAAGTCAGAATCGTTAGCGCACGCTAGAAGACATTATTAGCGCACGCTAATAATACGATTTTCAGTACTTGAAGAATGGCTCTCACCTATAAATACCCATGGGACCTGGGTATCATAAACACACAACTTCAAGCATACAAGCATACAAGCATACAAGCAATCAAAGCATACTTGAGCTCAGTTTCATATCGTTTATTGCATTTTAAGTTGTGAGAAGAGAAATACAAAGAGTGATATACCTTGTAATATTTATTATACTTTATATTCCTTCATTTGATTGTAAGTGTTGCATCACTTACACTTGAGTGTAAGAGAAACGAATCAAGAGTCACTAATCCAGTGTTATTAGGATCTTTGATCCGGCATTGTTAGGATTATATTCCCATATTCGTATAGTGAAGATTATCTAGTTCCTATAGAACACTAGATAAACAAAAGTTTATATTGAGAGAGAGGTTGAGCTTGGACCGATAGAAGACAAGCGGTTGTAACGGTTGTGAACTCGGACCGATCGAAGACGAGTCAAGATTGTGGTTGTTCTTGAGCCAATAGAAAAAGAAAGTCAGAGAGAGGACATAGGCAAGTTGCCAAACCTCTATAAATCTTTGAGTCTTTATTTTCCGCACTATTTTTCATTTATTCGCAAGAAATTTCATTATTCCGCATTACCACTATTCAACCCCCCCTTCTAGTGGTAAATTTATCTCTTCAAAGCATCCCACGAGCAACTTTCTTATCTCCCATAGTGATGTCGATCATAAAACTTCCGGGATCGCCTTTCTTTTGACTCCTTGCTTCTACCTCGTAGAGCACCGCTTTCTCGTTCCCAAAATATCGTCTTTTGTTGGAGGTAAACTCTTTGAAAAATTTCGTGTAAGCGGGAATGTTCTTCACAACATCCAAGAGAGGTAAGTTGACATGAACCTTCGAAAGCATGTCATAGATTTCGGAAAATTGCTCATCTTGCTTTGCTTTTATAAGTCGGCTCGGAAAAGGGACCGGTGGCTTATATGGTTGAGCAGATTTGTGATGCTTGGAAGTCGAAGTTGCTTCATCTATTCTCTCTTCTTGATTTCCCGACTCGTCTTCTTTCTCACCGCCCCTTTCTTTCGCTTCGGAATTAGCCTCTTTATTAATCACTTTACCACTTCGGAGAGTGGTAATAGCTTGAGCTTGCTCGGGTTGACTTGGTAGTTTACCCCTTTCTTGCCTACGTGCCTCAGTAGCAAGTTGCCCAATTTGAACCTCTATTTTCTTCACCGGGGCTTCTAAAGATTCGAACCTTTTCTTGTTTTCCTTAATGAATGCCGCAATACTCTCCTCAAGAGAGTTCCTTTGTTGTGGAGGTGATTCACTTTGTGTTGTTTGTTGGGCTCGGTTTCCTCCATTGTATTGAGCTTGTGCGCTTATGTCGTACGGCATTGGGTTGTTGTTTCTCCATGAGAAATTCGGATGGTTTCTTAGCCCAGGATGATAAGTGTTCGGGAGAGGTGCATTTCATGCATTTCCGCCATAGTTATTTCTCCTCTCCTCCCACTCGGGGCTCCCCGTGCTTTGTCCCATAGCACAATTCACTTGTTCGGTTTGTTCTTCCAAAAGTATGTGGGCAAGAATTAGCATCATGTCCGGGTGCTCTGCAAATCTGGCAAACTCGTGAGCTCGAAGGTTTATTTTGAGTCTTGAGTTGTCTTAGTTCCCTCGTTAACTCATCGATTTTAGATTGCATTTCGTCCTTCTCGCTTACTTGGTTTACGGCTCCCCTACGAACACGTACATTTTTTTTGTTGTGAATTAGCTCCCAATGTTTCATACACATCATACGCTTGTCTCTCCATTAACCCCCAAATCAAATCACCGGCTGCATTATCCACCACTCCTTGGCAATATTGAGTCAATCCATCATAGAAGAATTGATTAAGTAGTTGAAGCGGATAGTGATGGTGTGGGCATTGAATGAGGAGCATCTTGTGAAATGCCTCTCCCTCTTGTTGTCCAAATGTTGAGACTTGATGTTGGCCACTTAAGTATACTGGATACAGTTTGGAAAATAGTTTAAACAACAAACTGTACGGAATCTAAATCTAAGTGCGTAGCGGAAGTCTTGGATACAGTTAGTTGCCGTGGATACAGCAATGAAGTGTTTGGTGTATACTTAATATATCACAGTAATTTAAAACAGTAAAAGCTGAAGGTAAATAACACCGTAATTAAAGTGGTTCGAGGTAAACCCCTCTACGTCCACTGGTCCTCCACACAGGAGTGAAAAGTTTATTATAATTACTGCGTACACAACTACGTAATTATAAACAAACCTATCCTTGTATCGTTCACACAGATTGATACAAAGAATGTCGCTTTCAACCGTTCACACAGATTAGTTAAAGCTTTCTTCTTGACTAGCTTCTTCACACACAGTTCCAAAGCTTCGTCCTTATTCGTCCCACACAGGTCAGAATAACTTGTTGAGTTCACACAGAGCTCGGTTTTTACACAGAGGTAAAAGGGTAGGTAACCAGGTAAGAACAATGACTTTGAATATCAAGTTCTTGAGCTGATGATGGGTGTTCTTGATGTTGAGCACTGTATATCTCTTTCGTTCTTAATTGCAGTATGCTTTGGAGATATGTTTGCTCAGATGATAACTTTGATAGCTTGAGTATTAGGTTACTTGGGTCACTGATCTTCAATGTCTTCATAGGATATATATAGTCTCTGAAGAAAGTATCCGTTGACATGTATCCGTTTGAATAAGATTTCCTTCAACAGGAATATGACATGATCCGGATTTCGCGGGATTCTGAAGATCTGAAGACTGGCAGTATTTAAATACTTTATCCTTGAGTATTTAAATACTTCTTTGTTCAACGGGACTTGACTTGTGTTCCTTCTTGTCCTTTTGTGAACTGTATGGAAGATAACTGTATTTTGGGTGTCGAGACAGTTTCCATACTTGGTCTTTTTACAAGACTTCTTGCTGTACTGACGAGCTTCACTTATGCTGATTCGAGGCAGGTCTTGATCTGAGGATAAAGCCTTAAAGCCTCGATACAGTTTCCTTTACTGTATTTGGCATATATGTCAAAACCTCTAAATAACATTCGATACAGGGATTCGAGTATCCCGGCTGTTTCGATACAGGGTCTTTGTTTTCCCAACACTTGAGTTCTCAATTTTGTGGTCTTCGAATGTGTAACACCCCAAACTAGGCGGATGTTACAGTGCTGTGGACCCCCGACTGGGACCCACCAGGCGAATGAAACGGATGAATTACACAGGGTAAAATGTAGTACCGAACCACATTACAACATCAATTACTCCGATTAGGAGTTTCATACAACACACCGAGGATAAAATAGAATACATGTGTATTTTATGTGACGATAAAATACACAACACTGAATGATATGAGTATTCAAACGGAATGTCTGCAGCGGAATAAATAAAGGAAACATAAATGACTGAACAGACTGGGGCCCCCTTCTAGTATCACTGGGACTCCTCGCCGTCACCGTGTTCTCCCCGTGCTTTAGCCTTGCCATGACCTGAAAAACAGTATCCCCCAATGGGGTCAGCTACACAGAACAACAATCCTCAAGAGTTGAAAATACACAATCATGAGTTATCCGCAATTATACAATATCCTGTCGAAACATACGCAATCAAACATGCTATATGAATTAACAAATGATCGGCTCAAAGGAATGGCGCCACACTACGTCCGGGATGGAAATGTGTCCGTGCACAAGCCACCAACGAGTATCGATCGAATACCCGTGTGGTCTTGTACCTAATCAGTCTCACGAAGCCATCAACTCGTGTGCACAGTCCAATGTGAGGCTACCAACCAACACACGACTATAATGTGCCCGACATGAAAATCCTACACGTACCACCCGGCACGCCAGTGTGACCCGGAATGCCACAATATGACAAAAGTGACAACGAAAATGAATCATGACTCACCAAGATTAAATGATGGTGAAATGAATGACCGCTTAATGAAATGATTGGAACCGCTGCCTTATGACTGAGGTGATTATTTGACAATGACAAGTTTTGATACGGTTAATACAATGATGAATGAATTACGATTATGAATGAACAACCTCAAAAGGAATGAATATCCTTTTAACCGAGTAAGAATTAACTTACACAATACCGATGAAGAATGTCCGTCCACGAACAACGTCCTAAATGAAATGCCGGTCGCTCGAACAACCTTGAATAACAATAAGTACCGACAATCGTTCAATACACGTATCAAGCAAAAACGATCATAATCGATCCAAACGTCGATACAACAATATTCGAACTCGAATATATCGAAACCAACTCCAAGATGAGTATTTAAAACCATCAAAACACTTTCAATGATATCAATAATCCATTAGGAATCCATAATTCATGATTACAACAACATCAATCGGAAAATCCCCAATTAACCGAAGTCAACCCCAAGGGTTCTTGAAATAATTCCGAAAATAACCATTAAATCCATAGGAATATATTTATCCAAGGTAGATAATCCATATCTAACATATTCCAATGATAATCCAAGCTTACACGGAGGAATCGGAAGGAAAACCCAAAAATCCGAAATTCTAGATCCAAGAAATTAATACCTTTGATTCGGTGTTTTGGAGATGATGAAGTGATGATTAATCCAACTCAAAGACTTGAAGATGATGATTAATGATTACACCTTTAAGAACACTCTCTAAATCGCCCAAATCGCCAAGAACCGACGGGAGGAAGAGAAAAAGATGACAAATGACGAAGTCTGACTAAACTGTCCAATTTATAGCCAGTCCAGGTTAGCGTGCGCTAGCCCTTGTGCGTAGCGTGCGCTAACGAGTAATTTGGGTAGTCCAGTACCCACTGTCCGAACACGGTAGCGCGCGCTACGTACCTTTTTGTAGCGTGCGCTACAGCCATATCATTAGCGCGCGTTAATGCTCATAGTTAGCGTGCGCTAACGAATAATTTGATGCCCGATCGAATCCGAACCGCACGACCTCGGCGACCTCGATAGCGTGCGCTACAACCATCATTTAGCGTGCGCTATAATATCGATTGCGTACGCTAAAAACAACACATAGCGTGCGCTATGAATTAATCCAGTGCAGTCCAGTAGCCACTGGACTCAACCTGATCCGTCCCTAGCGCGCGCTACTCCACATATATAGCGTGCGCTATTACAACCCGTTAGCGCGCGCTACTTGCCACTCGTAGCGTGCGCTACGAATAACTCACCTGCAGTCCAGTACCTTCTGGACTGCAGCCAGGGCAACCTTAGCGTGCGCTAAAGCTGAGTGGTAGCGTGCGCTACCTATACCCAATTAGCGTACGCTAAAAGGAGTACGTAGCGTGCGCTACTCCTCACGCACAGTTCGCAACGAAAATGACAATGATGATATACACGACACGAAACTTCAATCAGATTAGTGATGAATGACGATTGATACACGATACAATTACTGTTGGGAAAACAAACACCCTGTATCGAAACAGCCGGGATACTCGAATCCCTGTATCGAATGTCATAAAGAAGGTTTTGACATATATGCCAAATACAGTAAAGGAAACTGTATCGAGGCTTTAAGGCTTTATCCTGTATCGAAGACCTGCCTCGAATCAGCATAAGTGAAGCTCGTCAGTACAGCAAGAAGACTTGTAAAAGACCAAGTATGGAAACTGTCTCGATGCTCAAAATACAGTTATCTTCCATACAGTTCACAAAAGGACAAGAAGAAACACAAGTCAAGTCCCTTTGAACAAAGAAGTATTTAAATACTCAAGGATAAAGTATTTAAATACTGCCAGTCTTCAGATCTTCAGAATCCCGCGAAATCCGGATCATGTCATATTCCCGTTGAAGGAAATCTTATTCAAACGGATACATCTCAACGGATACTTTCTTCAGAGACTATATATATCCTATGAAGACATTGAAGATCAGTTACCCAAGTAACCTAACTCTCAAAGCTATCAAAGTTATCATCAGAGCAAACATATCTCCAAAGCATACTGCAATTAAGAACAAAAGAGATATACAGTGCTCAACACCAAGAACGACCATCATCACTCAAGAACTTCAAAGTCACTGTTCTTACCACAGTTACCTACCTTTTACCTCTGTGTAAAAACCGAGCTCTGTGTGAACTCAACAAGTTATTCTGACCTGTGTGGGACGAATAAGGACGAAGCTTTGGAACTGTGTGTGAAGAAGCTAGTCAAGAAAGAAGCTTTAACCAATCTGTGTGAACGGTTGAAAGTGACATTCTTTGTATCAATCTGTGTGAACGAAACAAGGATAGGTTTGTTTATAATTACGTAGTCGTGTACGCAGTAATTATAATAAACTTTTTACTCCTGTGTGGAGGACCAGTGGACGTAGAGGGGTTTACCTCGAACCACTTTAATTACTGTGTTATTTACCTTCAGCTTTTACTGTTTTAAATTACTGTGATATATTAAGTATACACCAAACACTTCGTTGCTGTATCCACAGCAACCTACTGTATCCAAGACTTCCGCTACGCACTCAGATTTAGAATCCATACAGTTTGTTGTTTAAACTATCTTTCCAAACTGTATCCAGTATACTTAAGTGGCCAACAATTACTCTGAATGATGAATACCATGACTGAATCTGAGTGACAAATGATTAATAATGAATGAAAATTACTGAGTATCAATTACTGAATGATAAATACTGAATGATAATTACTGAATTATAACCGGGTATTACATACACCCCCCCTTAAAAGAGTTTCGTCCCCGAAACTAAGGGTCAAACAACTCGGGATAACTCTTCCGCATACTATCCTCGGTTTCCCAAGTAGCCTCTTCGACTCCGTGTCTAGACCACTGAATTTTAACCAAAGGAATCGTCTTATTCCTCAACTGTTTGATTCGTCGTTCTAAAACTCGCATAGGACGCTCCTCATATGAATGATCGTCGGCGATCTCGATTTCGTCGAATCAAGTATGTGGCTCGGTCGGCAACATACTTCCGCACCGAGAGACATGAAACACATTATGAATTCGGCTCAACGCCGAGGTAAAGCCAATCGATAAGCTAACTCGCCTACTCGATCCAAAATCTCGAGCAGTCCAATGAATCTCGGACTCAACTTTCCCTCTTCCCAAAACGGAAGATACCACGACTGGGATACCTTGACCAACACATGGTCACCAAATCGAACTCTAATGGTCGGCACGGTTATCTCGCATATGATTTCGTCGACTACGAAATGTCAACAAACGACTCTGATCAAATCTACCTTCTCACGGCGGCTATAAGCATATCGGGCTCGGTGCCGATTGATTCGATAAGTCGTCCCAACACAACGGAGATCGACAACGGCGACCATACAAGGCCTCGTAAGGTGCCATCTTGATCGAAGCATGCCAACTATTATTATACGTGAACTCGATCAATGGTAGTTGGGCTTCCCAATCGTCTTTCCAATCGAGGACGCATGCCCTCAACATGTCCTCTAATGTCCGAATGGTCCTCTCGATTGTCCGTCGGACCGAGGATGAAAAGCGATCGAGATTAAGCCGAGTTCCCATAGCACGATGAATCGATTTCCAAAATGCGACACAAACCGTCCGTCACGATCGGAAACGATACTTTTAGAGTACCGTGCGATCGACTATCTCTTTGATGAACAGCTTGAGCAAGTCTCTCGGGACCCCATGTCTCCTTGATCTCAAGGAAATGAGCTGATTTAGTTAAGCGGTCCACGATCACCTGCACCGTATTCATGCCACGACGACTCGTCGGCAAACTCGTGATGAAATCCATAGAAATGTCTTCCCACTTCCATTCGGGAATAGGAAGAGGTTTCAACATACCCGCCGGCCGATGTTCAATCTTATTGTGAGTTAAGCATCTCGAAACAAATTCGGCGACTTCTCGCTTCATATTACTCCACCAAGAATTTTGTTTCAAGTCCTTGTACATTTTGCTAGACCCGGATGAACAGAATAAGGGGTAGCATGAGCTTCTTTCAAAATCGAGTTTTTCAACTCGTCATTCGCCGCACGCACGGCCGATTCTTAAACCTCAAAAGTCCATCCTCGTGGACCACAAATCCGAGGGCTTTCCTCGAGCCACATCCTCTCGGATGCGCAACAATGATGGGTCCGAACCCTGATTCTCTCGAATTGCCTCCTCGAGTGACGATGAAATCTCTAACATACAAAGTCGCCCTGAACTCGCCAAGCCGGACCTCGATCTCGGGTCTAAGGAATTCTCGCCGAATCTCCTTCGAATCGTTAAACGGGCCGATCTGCTCCTGAACGGACTTACGACTCAAGGCGTCGGCGACAACATTCGCCTTGCCCGGGTGGTAGAGGATCTCGATATCATAATCTTTGATTAATTCCAACCACCGTCTCGACGCATATTTAACTCCTTCGAGTAAATATATACTTTAAAATCTTATGATCGGTGAATATCTCGATGTAACGCCATAAAGATAATGACGCCAAATTTTCAAAGCGAACACCACGGCTGCTAGCTCCAGGTCGTGGGTCGGATAATTAACCTCGTAAGGTCTCAATTGCCGTGAAGCATAGGCAATAACCTTCCCGTTCTGCATGAGTACACATCCGAGACCCTGTCCGACGCATCACTATAGACCACAAATCCTTCCGTCCCTGCGGCAAGGAAAGTACAGTCTTGACATTAACCGGCTCTTGAGTTCCTCAAAACTCCGTTGACACGCGTCGGACCACGTGTATTTCTTATCCTTCCGCAAAAGGTTCGTTAAGGGTTGAGCGATTCTAGAAAATCCTTCCACAAACCGCCGATAATAACCCGCTAATCCGAGAAAACTTCGGATTTCCTTAACGTTCTTCGGAGGTAGCCAATATCGAATAGCCTCCGTCTTCTGAGGGTCGACACGAACTCCGTCTGATGAAATTACATGTCCGAGAAAAGTCACTTCGGACATCCAGAACTCACATTTGGAAAACTTCCCATAAAGTTGTTCTCGTCTCAACACATCGAGCACTTGATGAAGGTGAAACTCGTGCTCCTCCCGGTCACGAGAATAAATCAAAATGTCATCGATGAAGACGACAACAAACTGATCCAAAAAGTCGATGAAAACCCGATTCATTAATTCCATGAATACCGCAGGTGCATTAGTCAATCCGAACGGCATAACCACAAACTCATAATGACCATAGCGTGTTCGAAACGCCGTCCTCGCGATGTCCGACTCTCGGATCCGCAACTGATGATATCCAGACCTTAAGTCGATCTTGGAAAATACTGAAGCTCCCTGAAGTTGATCCAAAAGATCATCGATACGGGGTAAGGGATACTTATTCTTGATCGTCACCCTGTTCAACTCCCGATAATCAATACATAAGCGGAATGAACCATCCTTCTTCTTGACAAACAACACTGGTGCTCCCCACGGGGACGCACTCGGTCGGATATAACCTTTCTCGAACAACTCCTCAAGTTGGTTCTTTAATTCCTGCATTTCGGTCGGGGCCATCCGGTACGGTGCCTTCGATATCGGGGACGTACCAGGCTCCAACTCAATCGTGAATTTCACATCCCTCTATGGAGGCAAACCAGGTAACTCGTCTGGAAAAACATTGGCATATTCCTTCACCACCGGAATATCCGTTAACATTACTGATGACTTCTCGGTTTTGGCCATATAGCACCAATAACCGACACATCCCTGATTGAGTAACCTTACTGCTTTCATCAAATTAATGACCTTACGAGCAGTAGGATTACCTCCAAAACACACATTCAACCCCATCGTCTGAAATGATAGTGACCATACGCTTACGGACACTAATGATGGCATCATGACGATCCATCCAATCAATACCCAAGATGATGTCGTCCCTCGTCAAAACTACCACGATTAGGTCCGCTGGCCATACACGACCATGAAACTGAATCGGACACTTCTGAATCTCACGATTACCGATAATTCGTCAACCATCAGGTAGGCCAATGACATAAGGCTCACAACTAGTAGCACTACCAAGATGTAGTCTACTCAAACATGATTCGGAAATGAATGAATGCAATGCATGTTGGGTTTTCAATGTATCGAATACAAAATAATCGGAGTAAAAACGCAGCGGAACAATAAAAGTGAAAACCCAATTTAGGATCACATGCAGTAATTTAATTGTTTAATTAAAGAGTTAATCGAATTACCTTAATCCGATTGAACAAATCTAGATCCGGACTAGAAGCAGATGAATATCTCCTTCCTCTTCTGGTGATCCACACACGAACAATTCCACAAGCCGGATTGCTAGATCTCATTTAATAATATTGATAAATAGTACAACACAAATTCCTTACTAGAAGGATTGTACTATTGATCAAGATCAACTAAGGGAAGAGGAACGACCGACTCCGTTCTCCTACGGTATAATGTAGATGGCCGTTTTCTTCTTCTTGAAGGGCCGATTTTAGGTCTTATTTTCGGTTACAACTCCTTGTCCAAGACCTTATATTTATACTAAGTAAACCCTAGATTCAATAATCTAGTATTTGCTTAGTTGCCCTCAACTTATTAAATAATACAATATATATAATATCCGATATTATATATATTACTTTATTATTTAATCTCCTAATAAATATAATATCCAAAAATATATTTATTATTCCAAGATGATATTTATTCCTACTTGTCTATAATTGTCGTATGTGCGACCCAAAAGGCTTATATTATGTTGGCAATTATTTAATATCTTATTAAATAATAAATCATAAGCGGCCTCTAGCAAGACATTATGATTACCCAAATAATATAAGTTAATAGTCCATTAAACCTTTTAACGTGTCAAATCCCTTTGTCACGCGATATCATATTTGAACTAAGTCATGGAGTCTGTCATACTTATTTATGTTCAAATGCTTTCTCGATCTTAAGTAGACTGATTGAATCAAATGACTCTTCATTTGAGCATGGCCATGCATTTCCTTCAGTCCTACTTATCGAGGGGCCCAGCAGATATCTCTCTCACTTAAGAGAGGGACAAATCCCCATCTTGATTATTCATTGCCCTCTACATGACTCCCACTAATCCCGATCGCTAACCTTTATGATCACCATGTTTGTGATGACGTTGGATTTCGTCAAGGCATATCTGTTTTCTTGTTGGTCTCTTTGATAATCTCAGGTTCAAGGATTTATTGACATACTGTTTTGAGATTCTCTTATGACATTTCCATGCAGTGATCTCAATGCGGGTCGGTCCAGTATTAGTTCTCCAACCAATACCCATAAGATTGATCCGTACCATACGCATAATCATCCGATGATTATCAATCAAACTTATACTAGTATATTAATCACTTGAGTCTCTACTCAACGCGATTTTACCAGGGACATTTGAATAATCTTATTATTCGTGAATAACTATTATTCGATTATTATAATATTAAAACATGCACACATTATAATAATCAACGAGAAATAAATGATATCAAATAACTTTATTTAAATGTGACAATTACAAATCTAGGCACATCGAATGTCCTAGGGCACTATTCCCAACAATCTCCCACTTGCACTAGGACCATTCATACATGACTTTTAGTCCTATCGCTCTAGCATGCTCAACATGCTTTCCTTGTGAGAGAGGCTTGGTAAGTGGATCTCGCAACATTCTCTTACATTGCTACTTTGCATATTGTAATATCTCCTCGTCTCACGATCTCTCGACTAGGTGATATTTTCGAGTATATGTTTGGAATTATGATGGGACCTAGGCTCTTTAGCTTGTGCAATAGCACCATTATTGTCACAATAAAGGCTTATGGGACCACTGGATGGTTGGCACCACTCCTAGTTCGAACGAACTTCTTGATCCATACGACTTCCTTAGCCGCATCCGATGTCCGCCAGTACTCACTTCAGAATCGGCAACCGTGCTTTGCTTGGAACTCTTCCAACTCACGGACCTCCATTCAATACAAACACATAACCAGTTTGCGATTTGAAATCGTCTCTGTCGGTTTCGAAACTTGCATCGGCGTAACCTCTTACAACCAGCTCGTTTCCCACCCCTCCATAAACTAGGAAATCATCCTTAGTTCTTCTCAAGTACTTTAGGATGGTTTTCACTTCGTCGATGACTTTCACCTGGATTCGATTGGTATCGACTTGTCATACTAAGAGCAAACGATACATCTGGTCGAGTACAAATCATGGCATACATGATCGATCCAATAGCCGAAGCGTATGGTATCTTGCTCATACGGGCTCGCTCATCAGGAGTCTTAGGACTCTGAGTCTCACTCAGATGAATGCCATGTGACATTGGCAAGAGTCCTCTCTTGGAGTCTTGCATATTGAACCTCTTCAATATTTTATTAATGTATGTACTTTGACTCAGACCAATCAATCTCTTTGATCTATCTCTATAGATTTTTATCCCAAGAATGTAAGCAGCTTCTCCTAAGTCTTTCATTGAGAAACAACTTCCCAACCAAGTCTTGACTGTCTGCAAGGTGGGAATGTCATTTCCAATGAGTAATATGTCATCTACATATAAGACTAAGAAAACAACTATTCTCCCACTAACCTTCTTGTACACACAAGGTTCATCTTCATTTTGAATGAACCCAAACTCTTTGACAGTTTCATCAAAATGAAGATTCCAGCTCCGAGAAGCCTGCTTCAACCCATAAATGGATCTTTGAAGCTTGCAAACCTTTTTAGAATTTTCTGGATGAACAAAACCTTCAGGTTGTGTCATGTACACATCCTCGAGTAAGTTTCCATTAAGGAATGCTGTTTTGACATCCATTTGCCATATTTCATAATCATAGTATGCGGCAATGGAAAATAAAATTCTAATTGATTTAAGCATGACTACTGGCGAAAAGGTCTCATCATAGTCAACACCATGAATCTGTCTATAACCTTTTGCCACTAGTCTAGCTTTATAGGCTTGCAGATTATCATCCATGTCTTTCTTCTTTTTATAGACCCATTTGCACCCAATGGTTTTAACACCCTCAGGTGGATCTATCAAGTTCCAAACTTGATTGTCGTACATGGATTGCATCTCGGACTTCATGGCTTCTAGCCATTCCTCGGACTCGGTCACAGGCGCTTCAGATAGGTACTAGGCTCATCATCTATGAGCGATGCATCATCATCCTCCGTTACGAGATAACCATATCTCTCAGTTCATGTCGCATCCTATCGATCTGCGTGGGACTTGTGTACTTTGAATGGGCTCTTCAACCTTGTTGAGCTTGTTCAGTTTCCATCGGTGAAGCGATGTCTTCTTGTGGTTCTCGATTTTCCTCGAGAATTACTCTTCTCCCACTGTCTCTTTTGGAAATAAATTCCCTTTCTAAGAATACGACATTTCGAGTAACAAACACTTTGTTCTCTGCGGGCTTGTAAAAGTAATATCCTTTAGTTTCCTTAGGATATCCCACAAATAAACATCTTTCGGATCCGCCGCGCTTGTCAAACACTTGGCGCCTTACGAACGCTTCGCAACCCAGGATCTTTAGAAAAGACAAGTTTGGTCTTTTACTACCCATTTCTCAAATCGTGTCTTTTCAACTGCTTTAGATGGAACAAGGTTCAGGGTGACTGCTGCTTGGTCGAAGGCGTGGCCACACAATGATAATGGACGCTCTGTTCGACTCAGCATGGATCGAACCCTCTCTAATAAAGTTCGAGTCCTCCTCTCGGACACTCCGTTATCCGAGGTGTGCCGGGAGGAGTAAGTTGCGAAACAATTCCACAACTCCTAAGATGATCATCGAATTCTTGGCTCAAGTATTCCCCACCTCGATCTGATCGAAAGGGCTTTAATTGTCTTGCCAAGTTGATTCTGTACTTCATTCTGGAATATTTTGAACATTTCAAAAGATTCATGTTTATACTTCATAAGATAAACATATCCATATCGGCTAAAATCATCGGTGAATGTAATGAAGTATTGGTATCCGCCTCTGGCATGAGTGCTAAGAGGTCCGCACACATCAGTATGTATTAGGCCTAATAGATCACTAGCCCTTTCTCCATGACCGGTGAAAGGATTCTTCGTCATCTTGCCCAATAAACAAGATTCGCATGTCCCATATGATTCATAGTCAAAAGAGTCTAAAAGTCCATCATTATGGAGTTTAGAAATGCGTTTCTCATTTATGTGACCAAGTCGACAATGCCATAAGTAAGTCGGATTAGAATCATTGAGCTTAGGTTTCTTGGATGCAATGTTATAGACTTCCAAAGTGTCGGACTCATCTAGATCAATATTGTAAAGGCCAGTATATAACTTTGCAGTACCATAAAGCAAGTCATCAAAAAAAAATACGAATGATCTTATTCTTAATAAGAAAACTGTAACCTTCACAATCTAATGTAGAAACTGAAATAATATTCCTATTCATAGCAGGAACATAATAGCAATTGTTCAAAACTAACAAAAGCCCATTGGGCAAAACTAGATCATAAGTTCCTACGGCTAGTGCAGCAACTCTTGCTCCATTGCCGACTCTTAGATCTACTTCCCTTTCTTGATTCTCTCAGCTTCTCAACCCCTGCACATTTGTACAAATGTGAGATCCACATCCAGTATCTAATACCCAGGAGTTAGAGGTAGATAAGTTAACTTCTATAACAAATATACCTGTGGCAGTCTCACTGCCCTTGGTACGCTTTAGCTCTTCCAAGTAAATCTTGCAATTTCTTTTCCAATGTCCTGGTTTATTGCAATGATGGCAATTTCCATCTTTGGGAGCTTTAGCCTTGAAACCCGGCCTAGTAGGGTCTTTAGATTTGGCAACTTTTGCCTTACCCTTGCCCTTGCTTTTGTTCTTAAAGGTTTTCCCTTTGCTGACCATCAACACATGGTTTGGTTTCTTCTTAATATTCTTTCGGCCGTTTTAAGCATCCCATGCATTTCAAAGAATGGACTTCTCCATCTCATTCATATTATAGTTCATAATGAACTGACCAAACTTTCGGCAATGAGTTTAGGATCACATCCGTGGAGTGCTCCTTCGAAAGTGGAAAACCAAGCCTTTCAAGATGATCAATATATCCTTTCATCTTGAGCACGTGAGCGCTGACAGATGTCCCCTCAACCATCTTGCAAGCATACAAGGCTTGAAAGGTCTCATACCTCTCTTGCCTAGCATGCTTCGAGAAAGTTTCCTTGAGGTGAGCATTTAGCTCATAAGCTTCCATTTCCTCCAGTTCTTACGAAGTTACGGACAAATGGTGGCCAACATAAGACAACCGACATCAATGGAATCATCACAATGTTTCTTCCATTTGTCTTTTGTTGCTTTATTTGCATTGTCAAGCGGCTCATCGGGAATTTCTTCCTCAAGAACATACTGACTTTCTTTCTTGCTTGAGAACTATTCTCGTGCTCGGATCCAATCCAGATAGTTCTTGCCATTTTCTTTCACTTGTCCTTCTCAAGGACGGATCGCGATGAAATGGTGGATGTGTTGTTTGATGCCATTCTACAAAATTCAATATGCAAAATATTTAGTCACATTATTTTATTTCTCGAAAAATACTCCCACTAAAACAAAGTACCCTCAATTTACAACATTTGTAATTTTAGTGGGCTAAGATCCCATTTCGCACAATCCTAAACTCGGCTTTGGCATGACGCCTAGAATTGAACTACTTTAGGTGGATAACTCTTTATCGATTACATCATATGTAACTCTTAGATTATGTCATGGGATTTGGCATCGTATGCCCAAGCATGTTATAATCCCATCTTATGCCTTAAGGTTCAAAACTATTTTGATTTCCAAATTCATTAAACGTATAGGTATCACCATTACCTATCCTACCTTACTAAGATAATCCGAGTGCCGACTTTGGCATGACCCACTCATGATGATCGAAGTCTTGCTAGGTGTTTTTCAAATGAACGGCATTAAAATTTTAACGAGGATTTTTATCCTATGTTAATGTCTATGTTTGCTAACATACATCTAAACATACATAGCATCACATACATGCATAAATTTAAACATACATCGCATCACATGACAATAAAGCATAGGACCGTGTATAGCATGACCATAATCTAACGTGATTTTCATGAGCCAACATGAAAATCACAAAGGTCATCTAAAGGGTTAAATATGGTCTTCATTGATCTTCCAACTCCTTGGAACGTCATACGCGATCAATTTGCTCCTCGAGTCCATCTATCTCGTCCTTCTTGTCTTCATTACATTAATGAAATTTAATACTACACTAATAAATTAAATTACAAGAAGTACAAAGCGACACGCAGCCGTAAAATAATAAACAATTTAAATAGGCGACTCGCAGCCGTAAAACCAATTATAATTAAGCGACACGCAGCCGTAAAAACCAACCCATAAGAAATTAAATTATCCAATCACATTGGTCAATTTATGGTCATGCCATACACCACACACATACCATAAATAATTATCAAATAATTAATAAAGCATGTAATATACTAAATAATCAATTTATCGACAATCGGACAATAATTAAAATTTGAGTCATCACATGAACAAAAGCGACTCTGGCGAGATGGGTGCCGGCGAGATCTGGGCACGGGTTTGCCGGGTTGAAACCCGGTTGCGGTTGCAACATTTTGCAACTATTATTTCCAAATTTACTTTTATAACAAAAGGACTTATAAAAGGAACTACGAAAAGTTACCAAAACAAGATTCGGTAGAGATGGAAAGTGGTCTTTGAAGGATAGCCGAATGGCGCGGGATCGAATCCCGCTTTTGCGGAAGTATTTTTGCAATATTTAAAAGCAGTTTATTTGCCTTTAATAAAACCTTAGTGTATTATTTCCAAAACAAACTCGCAGCGCACATGGTAAGTCGCTAGGCGGCTCTGGACCTCCGTGGTTCGAACCCACAGTGATGCAAAATCATATTTTTGCTAATTAATACAACAAGCGGGTCCAGGCACGACCCGACCGGACCGGACCGAATCTGCCCGACACACTGCTTGTCTTGTTCGAGCGATTCGGGCCAGATTTTGCGAAAAGATCCGAGAAAATTATTTTTGACGATCCGATTTAATCAAATTAAACCAGAAAAAATATTTTATAAAATCTATATTTTATAAACATAATCAGGAACATAATTTACACATAAATATGTTCTACATAAACAATTAAATTACATGCAAGTTGTCTCTGATACCACTGTTGGGTTTTCAATGTATCGAATACAAAATAATCGGAGTAAAAACGCAGCGGAACAATAAAAGTGAAAACCCAATTTAGGATCACATGCAGTAATTTAATTGTTTAATTAAAGAGTTAATCGAATTACCTTAATCCGATTGAACAAATCTAGATCCGGACTAGAAGCAGATGAATATCTCCTTCCTCTTCTGGTGATCCACACACGAACAATTCCATAAGCCGGATTGCTAGATCCTTACGAATAATATTGATAAATAGTACAACACAAATTCCTTACTAGAAGGATTGTACTATTGATCAAGATCAACTAAGGGAAGAGGAACGACCGACTCCGTTCTCCTACAGTATAATGTAGATGGCCGTTTTTTCTTCTTCTTGAAGGGCCGA
This sequence comes from Orobanche coerulescens, assembly GCA_033398695.1. NCBI lineage: Eukaryota > Viridiplantae > Streptophyta > Magnoliopsida > Lamiales > Orobanchaceae > Orobanche > Orobanche coerulescens. The sequence continues at coordinate 193,616,393 of CM065807.1, read as the reverse complement.
TTTTAGGTCTTATTTTTAAGTTACAACTCCTTGTCCAAGACCTTATATTTATACTAAGTAAACCTAGATTCAATAATCTAGTATTTGCTTAGTTGCCCCTCAACTTATTAAATAATACAATATATATAATATCGATATTATATATATTACTTTATTATTTAATCTCCTTATAAATATAATATCCAATATTATATTTATTATTCCCGATTGATATTTATTCCTACTTGTCTATAATTGTCGTATGTGCGACCCAAAAGGCTTATATTATGTTGGCAATTATTTAATATCTTATTAAATAATAAATCATAAGCGCCTCTAGCAAGACATTATGATTACCCAAATAATATAAGTTAATAGTCCATTAAACCTTTTAACGTGTCAAATCCCTTTGTCACGCGATATCATATTTGAACTAAGTCATGGAGTCTGTCATACTTATTTATGTTCAAATGCTTTCTCGATCTTAAGTAGTGATTGAATCAAATGACTCTTCATTTGAGCATGGCCATGCATTTCCTTGATCCTACTTATCGAGGCCAGCAGATATCTCTCTCACTTAAGAGAGGACAAATCCCCATCTTGATTATTCATTGCCCTCTACATGACTCCCACTAATCCCGATCGCTAACCTTTATGATCACCATGTTTGAGATGACGTTGGATTACGTCAAGGCATAGCGATTATCATGTTGGACTCTATGATAATCTCGGGTTCAAGGATTTATTGACATACCGTATTGAGATTCACTTATGACATTTCCATGCGGTGATCTCAATGCGGGTCGGTCAGATTAGTTCTCCAACCAATACCCATAAGATTGATCCGTACCATACGCATAATCATCCGATGATTATCAATCAAACTTATACTAGTATATTAATCACTTGAGTCTCTACTCAACGCGATTTTACCAGGGACATTTGAATAATCTTATTATTCGTGAATAACTATTATTCGATTATTATAATATTAAAACATGCACACATTATAATAATCAACGAGAAATAAATGATATCAAATAACTTTATTTAAATGTGACAATTACAAATCTAGGCACATCGAAAGTCCTAGGGCACTATTCCCAACAATGCACCAGTATCAAAAAGGGTACACACAGGTTGAGATAGAATATCGAGTGTACCTGAGATCATTCGGGCCTCGGGATCATCGATCTTCTTCATCTCATAAATTCGGGGCTTGCCGGCCCCTGAACCGGATGCTCCCGTCTGATAGCTCTTGGCTCCGCCTTTATTAGCTCCCGTCGTCTTGAGCAGCCCGTGAAATGCTTTGATTACACTGCACCAGATGTCACAGGGCTTGAGATGACCGGAGTAGGTTTAGAGTCCCTACGGCAAAAGCGGGCCCTATGCCCGGCAACCCCTGATTGTGGCACGTGATGCAGCCGGACATTTGGTGCTGAAATGACCTTGTTCTTCACGGTTGAAACAGTGATGGCCGAACGCCGCTCGTGGTGAGATTCCGCGGGTTTAGACGCCATGGGAGGTCGTTCGAGAAAAGTAGAGCCCGCACGTGGTTTCTTGAAAGTGGCACGACTCCGTCAGGCCGATTCTGGTTCTTAGACTTCTTGCCGGTGATGAGGGTTGTTGCTTAGCAATTTCCTTAGCGTAAGTGAGAGCTTTCTCAATGAACTCGGCAGTGGTACGATTATGATTAAGCAAATGAAGTCTCATACGGGGTTTTGACCTCTTCTTTGAAATACTTGATCTTGTCCGCCTCAGAGTGAATGATAGACGAGGCGAACGGAAGAAGTTCCTGAAATTTTTCGGCGATGGCGAGAACATCATCATCCGCCGAAAGGTCGGGAGTGAGTAATTCCGACAACTTGGCCTCCCTGAGTGGGGCCGGATAGTACCTCTCCATCATGAGAGTCTTGAACTGATCCCAAGCACATGATCCGTCTGTGGGCTTCAACGATAACCACCATGAATGAGCGCTCTTACCAAGATAGTAAACCGCAACTGAAACTTTATGCCCTTCAGGGCAATCCACCATAGCAAATAATTTCTCGAAATGCTCAAGCCAATGGACGATATCCGCCAGCTCAGATGAGCCCTCAAAGGTAGGTGGTCAGGCGAGATATCGCTAATGATATTGCTTACACCCCTCTCTTGCCTCTGAGGTGGCGGCGGAGGAGCCTGTTGATTTTGAGTAGTGGAGTTATGCATCGCCTCCATTAGTTGTGCCATCTGAGTCATCTGGGCCATCATGCCCTGCATAAAGGCCAGTGGGTCAACTCGAACACCCTCTGACTGAGCTGTGTCCCGGGTCCGACTCCCTGATAGTGAATGATCGCGTCCAGGTGAATGAGTGGCAGCGTCACTGCTCGATGAGTTAACATTATTCCTGGCATTCGCACGTGTATTCGCACGAGTTCTCGGGATTCGGCCCGCTCCACGGCCTCGTCCTCCACGTCCTCTGCCAGCCCTTTCCATACTGAAGTGGAAAGTCATATGATGATTATATATCTCGCATGAGTATCACATTATGATTATATTATGAAATGATGAAAATGAGCATACCGCTCAAATACAACGATTACATGAATGATTAATTGACGTGACATGATTATCTGATGAAGTTACTGAAATGATTATCTTGAATGAGTTAACAAGATTAATGATTTGATCTTCCTGATCAACAACTGAATAACGAAATGAATTGAGTGATTAATGAGTTAACCTGACCGTCTTGGTCAAAATGACAATGATGATTGAGGATTGTTAACTGATGAATTATGAATGAATGATTAATGCCAGAAATTATACCATGGCATTAGAAATCTTACAGTTCTTGATCTGATTGGCTCGGCATTTGCACAGGTCACACGTGACGCGAAAGTCCAATGATACTAGTCCGATGACGATGATTTCAAATGAGACATGACTTGGAGGGTAGTATTCAAAACCACGCTCTGATACCAACTCTGTAACACCCCAAACTAGGCGGATGTTACAGTGCCGTGGACCCCCGACTGGGACCCACCAGGTGAATGAAACGGATGAATTACACAGGGTAAAATGTAGTACCAAACCACATTACAACATCAATTACTCCGATTAGGAGTTTCATACAACACACCCAGGATAAAATAGAATACATGTGTATTTTATGTGACGATAAAATACACAACACTGAATGATATGAGTATTCAAACGGAATGTCTGCAGCGGAATAAATAAAGGAAACATAAATGACTGAATAAATGATCGAATGCATCGGGCCCCTTTCTAGTATCACTGGGACTCTCGCCGTCACCGTGTTCTCCCGTGCTTTAGCCTTGCCATGACAAAGCAGTATCCCCAACGGCCGAATCACAGAACAACAATCCTCAAGAGTTGAAAATACACAATCATGAGTTATCCGCAATTATACAATATCCTTTCGAAACATACGCAATCAAACATGCTATATGAATCAACAAATGATACGGCTCAAAGGAATGGCGCCACACTACGTCCGGGATGGAAATGTGTCCGTGCACAAGCCACCAACGAGTATCGATTGAATACCCGTGTGGTCTTGTACCTAATCAGTCTCACGAAGCCATCAACTCGTGTGCACAGTCCAATGTGAGGCCACCAACCAACACACGACTATAATGTGCCCGACATGAAAATCCTACACATACCACCCGGCACGCCAGTGTGACCCGGAATGCCACAATATGACAAAAGTGACAACAAAAATGAATCATGACTCACCAAGATTAAATGATGGTGAAATGAATGACCGCTTAATGAAATGATTGGAACCGTCGTTCCTTATGACTGAGGTGATTATTTGACAATGACAAGTTTTGATACGGTTAATACAATGATGAATGAATTACGATTATGAATGAACAACCTCAAAAGGAATGAATATCCTTTTAACCGAGTAAGAATTAACTTACACAATACCGATGAAGAATGTCCGTCCACGAACAACGTCCTAAATGAAATTCCGGTCGCTCGAACAACCTTGAATAACAATAAGTACTGACAATCGTTCAATACACGTATCAAGCAAAAACGATCATAATCGATCCAAACGTCGATACAACAATATTCGAACTCGAATATATCGAAACCAACTCCAAGATGAGTATTTAAAACCATCAAAACACTTTCAATGATATCAATAATCCATTAGGAATCCATAATTCATGATTACAACAACATCAATCGGAAAATCCCCAATTAACCGAAGTCAACCCCAAGGGTTCTTGAAATAATTCCGAAAATAACCATTAAATCCATAGGAATATATTTATCCAAGGTAGATAATCCATATCTAACATATTCCAATGATAATCCAAGCTTACACGGAGGAATCAGAAGGAAAACCCAAAAATCCGAAATTCTAGATCCAAGAAATTAATACCTTTGATTCGGTGTTTTGGAGATGATGAAGTGATGATTATTCCAACTCAAAGACTTGAAGATGATGATTGATGATTACACCTTGAAGAACACTCTCTAAATCGCCCAAATCGCCAAGAACCGACGGGAGGAAGAGAAAAAGATGACAAATGACGAAGTCTGACTAAACTGTCCAATTTATAGCCAGTCCAGGTTAGCGTGCGCTAGCCCTTGTGCATAGCGTGTGCTAATGAGTAATTTGGGTAGTCCAGTACCCACTGTCCGAACACGGTAGCGCGCGCTACGTACCTTTTTGTAGCGTGCGCTACAGCCATATCATTAGCGCGCGTTAATGCTCATAGTTAGCGTGCGCTAACGAATAATTTGATGCCCAGTACTGGAATCCAGAAACTGCCTGACCTCTGACCTGACCTCGATAGCGTGCGCTACAACCATCATTTAGCGTGCGCTATAATATCGATTGCGTACGCTAAAAACAACACATAGCGTGCGCTATGAATTAATCCAGTGCAGTCCAGTAGCCACTGGACTCAACCTGATCCGTCCCTAGCGCGCGCTACTCCACATATATAGCATGCGCTATTACAACCCGTTAGCGCGCACTACTTGCCACTCGTAGCGTGCGCTACGAATAACTCACCTGCAGTCCAGTACCTTCTGGACTGCAGCCAGGGCAACCTTAGCGTGCGCTAAAGCTGAGTGGTAGCGTGCGCTACCTATACCCAATTAGCGTACGCTAAAAGGAGTACGTAGCGTGCGCTACTCCTCACGCACAGTTCGCAACGAAAATGACAATGATGATATACACGGCACGAAACTTCAATCAGATTAGTGATGAATGACGATTGATACACGATACAATTACTCTGAATGATGAATACCATGACTGAATCTGAGTGACAAATGATTAATAATGAATGAAAATTACTGAGTATCAATTACTGAATGATAAATACTGAATGATAATTACTGAATTATAACCGGGTATTACAGAATGAGAGAAATATTTGGTAATGAATTTGTCGTAAACTTCATCCCACGTTCTTAGTGAGCCCAGTGCTAAAGTCATCAACCATTATTTCGCCCCATCTTGAGTGTATAAGGGAAGCACTTCATTCTTAGTTGATCCTCGCTCAACCCATTTAATGGAAAGTTGTCAATCGCCACATAGAAGTATCGGATGAACGACAACGGATCCTTACGTGCTAATCCGTGAAATGAGGGCAATTGCTCGATGTGAAATCCGTTTATGTGGTAGTTCCTTGCTTCCGGTGCTAATTGGATGCACGAGATGGCGGTGTTCACCACGGGCTTTGCATAATCCCGCATTAGATGCTCAACCGGAGGTTGTTGCGGCATAATGTAGTTTGCTTCCATCCTATATTGAGGCCCGGTATAATAATTCGCTCCATATTGCACTCCAATGGATGGTTGTCTCGGATAGAAGTATCTCCATTGTTGAGCATCGGGTACCCCTTGATTGCGCCCAACATTCTCATATCTCGAAAACCTCGGTTGACGAATGTTTTCTTCATCTAAATTTTGTGCAACATTCTCAACCCTCGGTTGACGAGGGTTTTCTTCTTGGAGCAAAAGTCGCTCTTCAAGATTCGGATTCTCCTCGTCGTTTGCCATTGATGACGTGGCTATTGCTTTTGGTGCTCTAATCCTTTGAACTTCGTCTATAGGTGGAAGAATCGGGTTACCCAACAATCTCCTACCAAGCATAAACAAAAGAAATTAGAGCGAATTTTTAGATTTTATGGAAAATAATGAAAACAGAAAAATAATCAAGAAAAACAATTCAACTATTATTAAAACAAGATCAAAATTTAAACGCCAACTCCCCGACAACGGTGCCAAAAACTTGATAAACAAATTAAATACTCGCAAGTGTACGAATCGCTTTTGTAGGTAGTGACAAGCAACTCCGAGGTCGATCTCACAAGGAGTTGGAAACGGTTTGAAGTTCGATTAAGTTTGACAAATAGTTGAATTGACAAAAGTAAAATAAAGTAAAATACACCAAAGATTCGACAGGTTAACAATCACAAATAAACGAAATGTTAATAACACTGAATTAAAGGTTAGATAATTGAGAGATTACAATTATGAGAATGATATGGGAGTTTAGAATCACCGACACACACGTAATCAATTATTAGTTCCGATACACAAAGAACTAAGGTTTGGAATTATCGATTGCTCACGATTAAAAGAAATCCGTTTGATGGCGGTAATCCTAAAAATCACGATTGTTCTTATTGAAAATAAGAGACACTCCTTTGATGGGTACGAATCTCTACTAACAATCGACTAGCTAATACATTTGATGAGGTAATTCGCTAAAAGATCGCGGAAAAAGGTTTAGAACATACACAATCACTTCTATCGGGTCGTTTGATGGCGAACACCGACAAAAAGGTTTGATGATCTAAATCAAAAGTTCCTATGCGAAGAACAAACAAGGAGGAACAATCCCAAACTTTACCCGAAAAATCAATAGGAACTAACAATTGATAACATGTATATGGCTCAATCTAAAAACTCATATGAAATGATTAGCTACTCATGATTATTTCAACAATAATAATGGAAATTGTAAAACAAAACATGGTAGAAACTTCCCTTGTAAAAGCTGATATTGAATTCCCGATGAAGGTTTGATGATCTTCCTTTAAGAACTCACAACAAAATGATACAAGGACTTTATATTCACTCACAAATGTATTTTTCTTCAAGATAAACATACAAAGAAGATGATGAAAAATCCATCTTTTCCTCCCTTTTTGGTGTGTGTCTCCCTAAATCTTGTGTTTTTTTTCACACAATCTCTTACAAAATCAGAATATCATCCTAAGGGTCTCCAACACCTTTTTATAAAGCCAAAAGTGCCAAAAAAATCCATCCAAATCGTGTAAAATGTCAAAGAAATGGACTTGCACCGAAAAGTGACATGGCCCGTGTTAGGTGACATGGTCCGTGTCGAACTATCCTAGAAAATGCAAAGTGCTCTGTCCACCGGACCCGGCCGTGTCATATGACACGGCCGTGTCATACTGCACTAGAAATGTAGATTCGACTGGATCGTGACTCGGCCGTGTTGTACTCTTTCGGAACGTGAAAATCTCACTGGAACGAGACCCGACCGTGTCCTGTGACACGGCCAAGTTTCCTGACGCGGCCCGGGTCGTTTCTTCTTGTTTTGATTTCGGTTTTTGATCTTCTTCGGCTTGATCATTCGTTCTTGTATCAATACATCTCGGAATTTAGCGTATGATATACCGTTTCGAAGCTAATTTCACGAGAAATCTATATAAATGGAGAAGACATCCCAATTCGGAGTGATGATTCTGGAATTTAACCGATATTGCTTCAATCTTTATCGTTTTAGGCCCCATTTTTGCTCTTGATCGTCATAAACTCCAATATTGGCTATAAAAGCGCATATTTCACCACAATCTTCGTTTGGCTACCTATAAATTAAAAACACAACATACCACGCATAAAAGAGAACAAAATTACTAAAACACAAACAAAAGCACGGCTAAATAGAATAGAGTGAGTCGATCAAGAATCGACTCATCAGAGATGCTCACAAACAATGGTAAGAACCGAGCATTCGTGAATACTATGCCCACGGCATACAACCAGTCCCTGCTCAACAGGTTAGAAGATAAATGCCCAAAGGCGAATAGTCAATATAGAACACAAACACGAATTACTCGAAGGCAAACCAGCCCAGAGCTGAAACAGATAACAACAACGATGCCCGAAGGCTCCAACGGAAAACAAATACATCGCACATGGCCTGGAAGCCCTCATCCGAAGCTGCAAAATATCATGATGGCCTGAAAGCCCTTAGCCGAAGCTGCAAATCAATAATGAGATGGCTGAAGCCAAACAGCCTGAAGCTGTATCACATGAGGTGGACTAAAGCAACACAACCGAAGTTGTATTACAATGAGGTGGAAGAAGCCACACAGCCAAAGCTGTATCACAATAAGGTGGACTAAGCCACACAGCCAAAGCTATATCACAATTAGGTGGACTGAAGGCACATAGCCGAAGCTGTATCGCAATGAGGTAGACTAAGCCACACAAATGAAGTTGTATCACAATGAGGTGGACTGAAGCCACACAGTCGAAGCTGTATCATAATGAGGTAGACTAAGCCACACAGCCGAAGCTGTATCACAATGAGGTGGACTAAGCCACACAGCCGAATATGTATCACAATGAGATCATCCAATGACCGTTACCTACTGAACTGTAGGTGTTGGAAACCAACCGCGAAGGTTCAAGCCCTAAGATTACCCATCGAGCACTAGCCGAGACTAGCCTCCAAACACAAATAATCATAACCGGCAATTATCACAAAATTACCGTATTCACAAGAATGATAGTATGCTGCCCTGAGTCGGCCAACACGACAATAATAACTCACGGATGGGCACCCTCCTCGGCGGTCCTAATTCAATACCTCGATTACCTTAGAAATGGCCAATTGATAACATTCATGATAATGGATGCCCCGACGCCTTTAATCGGCTACTGAATACAGAGATGATAATCGAATACATCAATGCCTTCAATCTGCCAATACAACATCAAAAGAAAAACATCGATATCAATAACAACGATCACAACAATGTCTTAATGGAACATCAGTCAACAATAACAATTGATACATCGATACCGCGAACTGGCTATCGACAACAACATTAACAACAAGTATCTCAATGCCTTGAACCAGCCATTAACAAACAACAATAACATTTGGCATAATTTTCGAAGGGTATTGTATCGAACAATTCCCTGATATCAACAAATCATGAAGAGACTATGTCTCAAAATGATACAACACATTCATACACAATCATGATAACATTAATCTCATTGACCAATACAAGTATAAAACTTTCCTCAAACCGAAGGCGATGAAATCCTCCCATGAACGACGAACGGCGTCCTCCGACAATCACAAACACTCGAACAACCTTGAATGAAATACAATTCATTCAATAACACAATATCAATCCAAAACAACACAAAAGATAACTCCGATTCAATCACGAATCGATCAAACCACTCAAACGAATATCATAGTCCTCAACTATGATTTCTAACATCCTCCAATCTCTTAAATGATCAATAAGCATGATCATTATATTCTTAATACTTGTGAAAAACAATTCAACCAGTATTATCAAGAACAACATCAAACCAATCTTCCCATTATGATGATATCATCATATATCATCACAATCTATGTTAATCATCTAACAATCTTAACATAACTCTTCCTCGACATGATTATAACACCCAAGTGTTCTTAAACATCAAGAACACCCTCAACCTCAAGTCACCTCAACACATTCTTCATCCAACAATCAATAACAACATGAAGTAATCAACAACAACATCAACATAATCTCGTGATAAACACAAGATTAAATCACATTCCTCTTGAAGAAGTGAAGAACAACCTCAAATACTTCAAGAATCCACTACCATCTACAAGCTCCCAACTCCAATCCAAGTTATGAAGCTCCAAAGCAAGATGGAAGGGGTTGAAGATCACCAAAGAATGCAGAGGGATGATTTCTAGAGAGGATGGTCGAAGTTGGGTCGTGGATAAATGAAAGACAAGACATGTCTTTACAATCTACACAGATCATTACGGCCGCTATCCTCATAGAGTAACGTTCGTTATGCATATAACATACGTTATCACCACTACGTAGCATACGCTTCGTCCTCCCAATTCTCACTGCCTCAAAACAGAACCTCCTTACGTATGTTTCCAGAAAAAGGCGTACGTAAGCTTACCTGCATTACGTACGATATAGCATAAGCATTATGTACCTAATGCCCGTTGACTTGGCTGTCTCGAAAGGCCAAATATCCATATCATGCATGGCCCTACATGTCGAAAGTCGAGGTACGATCTGATACCCTGTGTTACGTACATGACCAATATGGTTTAACGTACATAACCCTCCGTCTCTAGCGCACGTAATGCTATACATTTAGCGTATGCTATGGCTAATATACTTAGCCAAAACTCACCATGCAACATCCAATCGGTAAAAACAATACTGACGACAAGTGTAAATATTTCGATTCCAAAATACCCCAATACAATTTACATTGTATCAGTTAAATGCAACAACCCTTGTACAATTCCGAATGGATACGTACAATGCTACAGTAAAAACAAAAAAAATTACCCCCGGATATTACAAACGCTGCTACTCTTCCATTAAGCCTTTGAACTTGTTTGATGCACGTTGGCCCTTGCATGTCTATCAATGCCTTGATATTCTCTGGGTTGGCCTTAATGCCCCTTTGAGAAACCATAAAGCCTAGGAACTTGCCCGCTGTGACCCCGAATTCACATTTGCTGGGGTTAAGCTTCATGTTGTTTTCTTTCAAATTATCGATGGTCTCTTTAAGTCCACGATGTGACTTCCCAACTTAGTCTTCATAACCACGTCATCGATGTAGGCTTCCATATTCCTTACAATCTGAGATTTGAAAACCTTGTTGTCCATCCTCTGGTAGGTTGCCCCCGCATTTTTAAGCCCAAAGGGCATCATCACATAACAGTAAATTCCAGCAGCTGCTTGGAAGGCCGTCTTCTCAATGTCTTCTTCTGCCATCTTGACTTGATGATATCCCGAGTAAGCATCGAGGAAGCTAAGTCTCTGATGACCGGCAATGGAGTTTACCAACTTGCCAATCCTCGGGAGCGGGTAACTATATTTTGGGAAGGCCTTTTTGAGGTTTGTGAAGGCCACAAACATCCTCCACTTGCCATTATGTTTTTTGACCATAACTACATTGGCCAACCAGACCGGATAAGTTGCCTCTCTTATGATGCCCACTTTGAGTAATTTCTCGATTTCTTCCTCGATTGCATTCTCTTTGTCTTTGGAAAAGATTCTTCTTATCTATTTTATGGGTTTGAACAATTTATCAACTTCCAGTTTATGTAAGGCTATGTCATTCTCCACCCCAAACATATCCTCCACTTTCCATGCGAATACGTCCATGTTTTTCTTGAGAAGGGTAATTATTTCTTTTCTCTCTTCGTGAGGGAGCTGTCCTCCTATCTTGATCTTCTGCTCTGGATAGTCCGGGTTAATGATGAACTCTTCTAGCTGATCTATTGGTTCTAGTTCTGGTCCATCTATGAACTCCAAGGTTTCAATGATGAAATTTCAGACTCTTTCCTTGTTCTCACCATCTAGGTTCAGATTCTCGAGGTCTAATAGCTGGCCCACCCCAGCTTCTACTGTAGTCGTCTCTGTGGCCCCCGAACTTGTTGCGAGAGTGACTCGGCTCATCCAAAGTTGTGTTTAGGGAGATGATACCAAATCTACCAACTCCACATCTGGCCTCGACTTCAACTAGAATGCACTCAGCACCTAGCATAACCCATTCATCCGGAGTCTCAATTATTGCCAGGATGACTTCTCTTGAGGAACTCAGCCCTGTTACTTTAGTAGACTTGGTGATGGTGATGTTATTTTCTGGGATTTCGATCTCCATCTTATGCTTTTTCTTTCTAGATCTCATAACATGCTCCAAGAAATTCTTGGGAGCCCCTAGAACACATCATATTCCAGCTGGGGTGGGAAACTTCCCCATTTGGTGAGGTAGGGAAGCAACCATGTTGAGTTTGCCTTGGCTTGGGGAGCCTAGAATGGCATGATAATCTGATGCTAAGTCCATCACACAAAATGTTATAGTTACTGAGGTTTTGAAGGGGTAATCTCCAACTTCAAGTACTAGGTCCACTGTCCCCTTTGTCTCTGCCTTGTGGTTTGTGAATCCATCTAGTCTTCCACTGTAATGAGATAGCATGCTGTCAGGTAGCTCCATCTCCTTGAAGGTTCTGTAATACAGGACATATTTCGCGGACCCTTAGTCAATTAGAAGTCTTTATGACTCACAATTATCTATCATCCCATTGATTACTAGGGGTTGTTCCCTCATGGCTTTGTCTCCCACCAACTCATTTGGATAAAAACTTATTACTTCATCGCCCCTATGAATCCATGGTGGGATGTGGTACACCTTACTTAGCTCATGAATTTGCTCTTTTAATTTGGTGTTTGAGGGGATTTATTCTCTAATGACATGCAATTTCGCCCTGGGCAGCCTGTCTCCTATCTGTTCATCTCATATATCGTCCCTTGACCTCTTGCCATCTTTCTTCATGACATATCGGTCTAAATTCCCCCCGTCGATCTATTTTTGTACCATTTTCTTTAAGGAGTAACAATTCTCCATTTCATGTCCATTATCCTTGTGGTAGGCACAGTACTTGTTAGAGTCTTTGGGATACTTCGGGTTGTCTCTGATGGGTTTAGATGGAGGAAGATCTTCCAAGTTGAGTATCTCTGAGATCGGCTTAGTAAGGGGAGTGAAGATCTCGGCCTTCTCTGAGCCTCTTGTTCTGTTCTTTCCTTTGAAACCTCCACTGCTGGAGCCTTTAGGATGAGTGCCATTAGTCGGCTTGCTCTCTGGGTCCCTATATTGGTCTCGGTCTCCCCTTTCCGACCTTTGCTTCTTCTTTTCTTCAGCAAGGCCAGTTGCATAGGCCATGTGATATAGGTCTGCCTTTGTCGTTGGCTCCTTCACGAACAGTTCATGGGTAAGGGCTTCAGATCTTTGCCCGTTAGTAAAACAGACAATGATTTACCTATCTGTAAGCCGCTCTTCTATGGAGTCAGCCAAGGTTCTGAACCTATTGTATAAGTCCATGGTTGACTCGATCTTCCCTTGTATCATGTTTACCAGGTCAGATAGTCGTTTCTTTCTTGCTCCAACTGTAGAAAAATATTCTAAGAACTGTCTCTTCAATTTTGAGAATGAATAAATACTTTTCTTCTCCAAATCCATGAACTAGGATCTGGCAGATCCAGTCAATGTGCTAGCGACGGCTTTACAAAGAATTTCGTCTTGGTTGGAGATCAAGGCCATCATGCCATCAAAGGATTGAAGGTGGTCTCTCGCATCAGAAGTGCCTAAGTATTTGTCTATATTGGGAAGCTTGAGATGAGGGTTTGGGGGTGAATCAGTAATCCATTGAGCAAAAGGACGCATAACATCGTATTCGTTTCTACTTCTGCTCTGTCCTTGGTTGTTTTCCATGTTATCCGTTCTCTCCATTAACTCCCATAAAACACGAGCCTCCAGTCCTGAGCTACTACAAGAGCTCTTTTGATTTTCCCTCTCTATCTCGACTTTGCCTTCCTTGGTCATCCCGACCTCTGTCTCTTTGATCATCTTGTTTTACTCCTGCAACTCGACTTCCTGTTGGGCCCAAGGGGGGCTGTCTGGGGGGAGTGCGATGGGGTGGTGTCTGCCTTGGAGGAGTTCGTTGTGGGTCATCCCTTGGTCATATCTCGCCCGTTATTCTAACTTTGGGAGACTCAGCCTCTTGCGCTCTTCGCTGATTTAATCGATCCCTCAGATCTTCCCCTCCTCGATTTCTTCTATCAAACTGTCCATTAAGTTGGCATGGATGATTTCCAGTTGGATTCACCGGTAGAGGTCGGTCATGTCGATTATCCACGGTGGGACCCTATTGTCCTCCCTACGGTTTCCTCCCGTGATTCTAGTTTTGGAGGGATGAAGGAGATGTGCAATGGAATGATCTGGGTCATATTCCAGAAGGGCCCTTTGAGATTCAGCTAGTTGTTGGAGCGTTATTAAAATATGATGAAGCAAAGTCCTTCTGTCTATGGGAGGTGGTCGTGAGGGGCCATCATCATCATTCTGGCGCTGCATTGTTGAGGTTTCCGTTCGTCTTCGACGGCCATAGGTATTCGTGATCATTAGGAGAGAGATTCCCTGATTGCGCAAAGTCATGCCTGCTTTGGGATGAGGCAGCGGAGGAAATTCCCCAGTATTATTGGCAACATCGACTGCGTTGTGAGTAGCAGTGGTCGTGCCTTGTCGATTCGTCTGTGGAGGCGGGTTCTGGTCACCTGGGGTGACGCTGATCGCTTGCCCGTATCGAGGGATCTCATCCATGAGGTGTGGTTATCCAAAAGAATTTCTCTGACAATTTTCCAGGCAATGGAACCAAACTGATGCTGCAAAATCGTATCGGATCAGCCCTTATCCAAGCGGTTCGAATAAATCCGGCAAGAGAACCTTCTTAATGGACCTACACACAAGAAACAATAAGACGTGAACTAATCTGGGGCTTCACCGGCGAAGGCCCTCCGACGTGAGAGTAAGTATTATGAATATAGGGTGAGAATAGGAGTAATTGACTATGGTGAGAGTCAAGAGTTCTGTACCAGTGTAGGTGTAAGGACACTGTTTATATAGACATGAATGTTGTAACCTTAACTTGTAAAGGAAGTCATAGAGTCCATATTGGTATTGGACTCGTATGTTATGGGAGCAGAATCCTGATTAGTATTGTCTACATAGTTTCCTTGTGGAGAGGGTCTCCTTGTTAGGAAATGATCTCCTTATTTATGTCAATCCTGGATTCTGCTGTAGCTTCCATGTCATACTGAAAGAATAGGATTGTCCCCACTGAGAAGTGGCTTAAGTTGAGGGACCTTGGCTTGTTTTGCCATTAGACTGAGTTGGCGTAATCAGTTGGTTGTCTGGTAACCGTCTTGACTTAAATCTGAGATAAGGCCTAATTGAGTCAAGGTCATGTATTCATGTCGGCCTAACGGTCGCACTTGATGCTGAGTTCATGAATTTATTCCTGGGCTTCGTAGGATCCTAATTTATGCCCAAAATCATTAAATCCACGTAATCAACTCGATTTATCTCATTCAGGTATAATTATATTTCAATGTTAATTAATTTTCAACAAATGGATTAAGTGATGAAAAGTTTATACGAAGGGCTTCATGTATAATTGTAATACAATATCGATCGAGTTTTCCCATTGATACAAATTTAGAGCTCCTGCTGCCAATTACTGTATTTTTTTCCCTTTCCACAAACTATTTTGTCTCTATTTAACGGATTATTACTTTGTGAAATAATTTAGGCAACTCTATTTATATGTCGCTTTATATTAAATGTCAAATACTTTTAAAATACAACAATGTTCTCACTAGATTTGTCTTGACGTTATATCTTTAAGACTTGGTATATCTGAAGCACATGTTTACTTGAGGCAGGCTAGGGCGATGAAGAATGAGCGAGAAACAAAATGACAAGTATCTATCACTAAATATATGCTTATGAAGATATTATTTTTGATAATATTTTTCACTGGTTTACATATATTATATTATATTTACTTTCACATTTAAAGATTATCATGTTCTAGTGTATATATTATTTGATTTAGGTGGTCCTATTTATGAATGAGCATTGCGAGATAAAAATGTGGTTTAATTAAAGAACAAAAAAGAAAAACGAAATAACTATTCCTGTTAGAAAACTGCAAGAAACTAAAAAGAATACAAAGAGAATAGAGAGAATATAGAGAAAGTATTTCTCTTGTAATGAATTTTTATTAAGAATTGAAGCCCTATTTATAGGAAAAGTTCAGATGGCACAAACGTAATTACATAATTTCATCAGGAGCATAATAGTCATTCACATGTTATAATATATTATCTTATTACACACTTCGAGAAGTGCGCATCTCAACACTCCCCCTTGAATGACTATGCCTTATAGCTGCCTCATTAAAAACCTTACCAGGAAAATCATGTGGGACAAAACTCTGATAAGGGAAAAAGAGTACAGCTATATGAGCTCCCCCTCGAGTTAACAAGGATGAGTATTTTCATAAATTTCGGAGAGGTCGCATCCCAATATTGTGAACCTGTTTTCTGAAAACTGAGGTTGGGAGCGCTTTTGTAAATAAATCTGCAACATTGTCACATGACCGAACATACTGAATGACAATCTTCTTCTTCTTTTCATGTTCTTGAGTGTATGCGAAGGACTTTGGGGGAATATGTTTGGTTCTGTCGTTCTTGATATCCTCCCTTGGTCTGCGCAACACATGCAGTATTATCTTCAAACAATATTTTCGGATATTTATTAACTGGTAATCCACTGGCTTCCTTAATGTGTTGAGTGATAGATCTAAGCCATACATATTCTCTACTTGCTTCGTGAAGGGCAATAACTTCAGCATGGTTTGAAGATATAGCAACTAGTGTTTCCTTTAGGAATGCCAGGATATTGCAGTACCACCGATCATGAAAACATAACCAGTTTGTGATTTGAATTTATGGGGATCCGATAAATAACCTGCATCTGTAAAACTAGTTATTTCATCTTTTGAATCTTTGGGATAAAATAATCCCAAATCAATTATTCCTTGGAGATAGCGAAGTATATGTTTAATCCCATTCCAATATCTCCGTGTTGGACATGAGCTATATCTTGCCAATAGATTCGTAGAAAATGCTATATATGGTCGCGTATAATTTGAAGGATACATAAGCGCTCCAATTGCACTCAAGTATGGTACTTCAGGACCAAGTACTTCTTCGTTATCTTCACAAGGAAGAAATTGATCATTTTCAATATTAAGTGTCCTATTTATCATTGGGGTACTAAGCGGATTTGCCTTATCCATATTAAAGCGCTTTAAGACCCTTTTTGTATAATTGGATTGATGTACAAACGTTCCACTAAGAAAGTTTTCAATTTGTAAACCAAGGCAATATTTGGTTTGTCTGTAATACCCCCAAATCCCATTGGGTCATTACAGTGCCGTGGACCCCACACCAGGAGATCCACTTATAATATTCGGATTTATTATTGAGTATTTCATCTGTATTTGGACTCTGTATTATTCGGAATTGTGATATCGATAATTGAAGTATGATATTTCTCGTATTTGTATCTTGTACATGAGTATGGCAACATGTAAATTTTCCCATGCAAATACGTGAAAACGTACGTTAACAAGGATAGCTTAACATACGTTATCTGTAGGAGTTAGTGTAGGCTACGAATGTAGCGTAGCGTACGTTAACCAGCCAATAATTGAGCTAGGCGGCTGTCACATGCGCCAGCCGGACATGGGTCCAGATAAGATTCCCGCGGATGAACCTGGACAGTTTTGGAGTCAACGCTCGTTAGCGTGCGCTAAGGACATTGTGGTAGCGTGCGCTAAATAGCTAACGTACAGAAACATTATAAATGGGACAACACCCCATTTTATTTTGTTCACGTTTTCTTCACTTGTCCTTCGTTTCTTGGAAGTCCAGAGAGCCTCCCCTCCTTCTTAAATACATTTAAACCATCTCAACTTGATCATTGAAGATTGGAGATTACTCATACTTGATCCTTGAAGTAGAGACTCATCTTGGATTGTCACACAAGCAACCGGAGTTGAAGTCTACCTATTGTCTCAGTGTTTTCTTCATCTTAAGGTATGTTAATACTATCTCCAATATTGAATTCGTGTTCTTAAAGATATGATGAGTATGCTGTCGAGATATTGAGTTCCATTGATGAATTATTCAAACAACATCATGTTTAGAAGTTGGAATGATTATGCTTAAGATATCGTTGTTGAAACATCATAGTTGGAATCCTATTACGTCAATGATGAGAGTAATATTCTGAGATTGATTATCCGTATTGAATAATGTTGCCATATTAATCGTATACTTGGAGTTGATATCACTTTTGTTAAACGGACTTAAGAAAGAATCATCGAAGGTTGTATCTTTTCTTATAAGTTGGATTTATTAGTTCTTTAGATGTAGTCTTAATGTAATGATGATAATGGAATCTAGTGCATCAGCCTGAGATCACCGAACTTCACATGAGAATGATAATCGAGATCGAATATAAGTGTCGTGATGATATTCATTTCCTTAAATTCAAAGATGTGTGAATCCGTAAGATCATTCATAATCGTATGAACATGATATGTATGGAGATAATGTACGTTAATCACTGAGGATTTCGTAAGCTTCATCACAGTTAGAACAGTCGTCTGTCCAGTGAGAAACTGCCATGCGTGCTTAGCGTACGCTAAGCTATGTAGTTAACATACGCTATCGGGAATAGTTAACGTACGCTACGTTTGGCACGTAACGTACGTTATACCATCAGACGAGTCAGTCGGCTAATCAGTGAAGGACTGACAATGCATAGTTAGCGTACGCTAGACTTCGTAGCTTACATGCGCTAACTAGTAGGCTTAACATACGCTACCAAAGGTACGTAACGTATGTTAAGCAAGTCAGGCAGATTACGTTTTATGAAATTTCGACTATAATTTGGATTGTTAGACATTCATACGACGTGAGATGAATTCTATATTATTTCTTTTGTTAAGGTTTGAGCTTAGCAATGTAATTGATCGAAGGGAGCGACCTTCGAACGTTTTGTTATTTGTGGGAGTATTATTCTTGTCTTTGAATCGAGGCAAGTACCTTAATTATTTTATGTATTGATGTTATACATATTGTTGTAGATGTATGTCGTTGTTGTATATCCACTTCGTGTTGGTCCGACGGAATCATCGAGGGATCTATGCTAGCGTGCGCTGGATTATCGGACGGGTTTTTCCACCTCGGGTTGGTTTGACGGAATCATCGGGGGGTCTAGACAGTGAACGCTGGATCATCGGAATTACCATGTGTATGTTGTGATATCATGTTGTGATTATCATGTGTGTATGTTATTATTGAGTTTCTCACAGGAGAAGACTCATTGGTTCTTTTGTCATTTATGTTATTATTATTCTTCGTGAGATGTTGAATAATATGTTGTGGTACTTGTACTAGCATCGTTGTGCTAACCCCTTCGGGGGTGAACATTTGTTTATGTTCAGGATCCAGGAGAGCGGGGAAACAACCACTGGTGTTGCATGACGACGAGGGTGCAGAGTGATGTTCCGGCCGGGTTTATTTGTTTGTTATTTGTATCATTTTAATAAGTACTCGAGTACGTCGTCGTTTGTGATGATTTGGATTTGGTGATGTATTAATACTTTTCCTTTAGACATTTGTATTTTCAGTATTAGTTAGAACTGTTGTATTTTATTTCAGTTACTTTCATACGTTGGTATCAGTTATTGTTTTTTCACTTCTTCAGCCTTGCAAATCCTTATGTAAAGGATTTACGACGCTATAATATTCCTGAATATATCGGGGGTGTTACATCACCAGGCGAACACGACCAAAATACCACAAACTGACCAAAAGGGAGAATCACAACCCCTACTATGATATCCAACATAATATTCCGATATGGAATTTCAACGACAAAAGTGGGCCTACATGGCCAAAATAAAAATACAACAATATCCACGAGCCTTGCTCGGATAATACAAAATGACAACGATTGAACAAAACTGGAGTACTCCAAACTGTCTGACCGGCATGAACACCAAAACAACTCGGACTAGTATCGCTCGAATGCCTCGTCGCCATCGTCATGCCCCTGTGTCTCAACTCTCTCCTCGAAAGCACCTAAAACATGCAAACATGTTCCGCCCCCATGGGGTCAGTCATCCAGATAATGAATATCAAATACATGTATAACATGATATGCATCCAAAGGCAGAATAAAATGGTACAACAATGGTAATACGAGATGCTCATAAACCAAGGTAAGAATCGAGAATTCATAAAACACTATGCCCATGGCATACGATCGGTACCTATTCCATAGGTTAGAATACAAGTGCCCAATGGCGAATCATCAATATAGAACACATAATGCATTACCCGAAGGTCAAACAAGCCAAAGCTGAAATAGATACAAATCACAGTGCCCGAAGGCTCCAACGGAAATACCAAAACATCACAATGGCCTAAAAGCCACTCAGCCGAATCTGTCAATCTTCACAATGGCCCGAAGCCAAACAGCCCGAAGCTGTATCATCTGAGGGCTGAAGCCACGACACGAAGCCGTATCACAATGAGGGCCGAAGCCATGGCACGAAGCCGTATCACAATGAGGGCCGAAGCCACGGCACGAAGCCGTGTCAGAATGAGGGCCAAAGCCACGGCATGAAGCCGTATCACAATGAGGGCCGAAGCCACGGCACGAAGCCGTATCACAATGAGGGCCGAAGCCACGGCACGAAGTTGTATCACAATGAGAGCCGAAGCCATAGCACGAAGCCGTATCACAATGAGGGTTGAAGCCACGTCACGAAGCCGTATCACAATGAGGGCCTAAGCCACGTCACGAAGCCGTATCACAATGAGGGCCGAACCCACGGCATGAAGCCGTATCACAATGAGGGCCGAAGCCATGGCACGAAGCCGTATCACAATGTGGGCCGAAGCTACTGACCGTGACCTACTGAACTGTAGGTGTTGGGAAACCAACCGCGAAGGTCCAAGCCCCAAGCTTACCGATAATGAGATCACCCAGTGATCGTGACCTACTGACTGTAGGTGTTGGGAAACCAACTACGAAGGTTCAAGCCCCAAACTTACCCATCGTGCGCTAGCTGAGACTAGCCTCCAAAACCATTAATCACGTACGATAACGATCACGAGATTACCAAAATCACAAGAACGATAGTGTGCTGCCTTGAGTCGGCCAACACGACAACAATAACTCACGGATGGGCACCATCCTCGGAGGTCCCAATTTAATACCTCGATTACCTTTAGAATGGTTAATCGATAATAGTGATATCACGGATGGGAAATGTCCTCGACCGTCCCAATTCAATACATCAATTACCTTAGAGTGGTCAATCGATAACAACGATTCAACGGATGGGAAATGTCCTCGACAGTCCCAATTCAATACATCGATTACCTTAGAATGGTCAATCGATAACAACGATGCAATCAGAACAGATGTCCCGGTGCCTTTAATCGACCACCAGAAATGGATATGATAATCAAATACGTCAAGGCCTTCAATCGTCCAACACGACATCAACAGACAAACATCGATATCAATAACAATGATCACAACGATATCTCAATGAAACATCAGTCAACAATAACCATCGATACATCGATACTGCGAATCGGCCATTGACAACAACATAATCCAACAAGTATCTCAATGCCTTTAACCGGCCGTTAACGAACAACAGTAACAACAAGATGATCAATCAACAACGTTGGCATAATTACCGAAGGGTTTTGTATCAAACAATTCCCTGACATCAATAGACCATGAAGAGACTACGTCTCGAAAAGATACAACACATTCATACACATATATGATAACATTTATCTCGTTGACTAGTACAAGTATAAAACTTGCCTCAAACCGAAGGCGAGAAAGTCCTTCCACGATCAACGTCCTCCCACGAAACGACGAACGGCATCTTCCGACGATCACAAACACTCGAACAACCTTGAATGAAATACAATTCATTCAATAACACAAAATCAATAGAAAGCAACACCAAGGACAACCCGATTCAATCACGAATCGATTAAACTCCACAAACGAATACCATAGTTCTCAACTATGAATTCTAACTTCCTCCAATCCTCCTCAATGATCAAATAACATGATCATCATGTTCTTAACACTCGTGAAAACAATTCAACAAGAATCACTTAAGAATAACATTATACTAATCATCCCAAAATGATAATCTCACCAATATTAACACTATCACCTGAAGAACATCACCAATACAACAAACATGATATCTAAACAATAATCAATCACCAATTCATCATGAATTCGGATTAATCAACAAGATTAAATCCACCATTTCAAGATTATGATAATCATTACATAATTCATCATAATTCCTTACTAAAATGGTTAAAATCTCCCCAAGAAACACAAACAACAACATCAATCATATCAAGACTATGTTAATCATATAACAATCTAAACATAATCCTTCCTAGACATGATTATCACCTCCAAACATTCTAAAACATCTAATACAACTCCTCAAGACATAATCATCATGTTCTTCCTCAGAAGTTATAAAAACTCATCAAGAATCATGATATACTCCAACAATAAATCAATACACGAAGTAAACGGCAACAACAACAACATATTCGGAAATCACTTGAAGGATAAGAGATTAAGAAAACTTACCCAAGAAGAACAAGATGAACTCTCCAAACACTAAAGGAGTAATAAAAACTTCCATCCTCAAGTCTCAATCCAAGCTAGGATGATCAAAATCACATTGGAAGAGTCTCAATATCAAGAACAAGTCCAAAGGGACGATTCTAGGGAGAGGAATTCGGTTTTGGTTCGTGAAATGAAATATGAAACCAAGATATAATCTTACAATCACATTACATACACTATACACAATGCATAACGTACGTAAGAGCCATTACATACGCTATCACAAGGGTGTTACGTACGTAATACTCCTCCAGGGGCTACTGCCACAAAACGGGACACTCATTACGTGCGTTAACAAAAATACATACGTAACCAACCTCAGCATTACGTACGTTAACCTCAAGGTATAGCGTATGTAATATGCGTTGACCTACCTGTACCAATCGAACCCTACAAATCCAACTTCGCTCGGCCCCACACGCCGAAAGATCTGATCCGGATAGATGCCCTGTGTTACGTACGTAACCAACAAGGTTTAACGTACGTAACAATCCACCCGTAGCGTACGTAATGCTATACATATAGCATACGCTATGGCTAATATACTTAGCCAAAAATCCAAACTCACCCAGCAACATCAAAACAGCGAATACAATATTGACTACAAGTATAAATATTTCGATTCCGAATTATTCCAACACAATATACATTGTATCTGTCAAGTACAACAACACTTGTACAATTCCAAATGAATACGTACAACACAACAGTAACACAAAAAAAATTATGCCCGGATATTATATACTCCCCCCTTAAAATGAGTTTCATCCCCGAAACTCAGGGTGCACAACTCGGGGTACGAATCCATCAGGATCTAAAAACAACATCTCCAGGAATACTCTTCACTTCGAACCACTTCGCCTGAGTAATCGGGCCAACCCCTCGGGTCCCCCATGTCTCCTTTGCCTGAACACGACGAAAGTCAAGTGATAAAAATACTCAACCAAAAGCGAGATCTGCCGAATCATGACTCCTCCGCTAGAGACCAGCCAGAAAGTCGTACCACCCGCATGACTCGTAACACCGGCGTACACACCCCGTGGGAGCCGCCCATTGTACATGTCTACAGTCATCAGTGTACACTTCTCCATTCTCATCGGCATCGAACGCCCATGCAAACACTGACTTACGCCACAAAAGGAAATCAAAAACGCACATATAGTCCTCGGGACCACATCAATCGCGCGCCCAAGTCTTCATGACTTAGACGTCTCGAACCACCATGAAGAATTACCCAGATCATCACAAAAATCTCGGGTACAACACCAAAAGGAAAGAAAAACACACCAAACGACCTCAAATCTCAAGATTCTCAAATACTATCGTTACAAGATAGATCAACAACAAATGGTTCGCAACTACAACACTACAATACAGATTAAGTTCAACATTAATCCGAAAAACAATAAAAATGAAGAATAGAAATTAAAGCTACATCTCAAATGTATCCCACATCGATATCCTCCAGATCATCTATCTCCTCGATCTCATCGACTCGAGGAAGACCCAAATCTGAACTCGCTGCTCCTCCTCGGCTATCCTTACCTATGGCTCCCAAAGCCTGATAGGACCCTTTGGATGAAGTACGGACTGGAGTAACAAAATCTCTCGAGGCCCATGAGCTCTCTCGAGACCTACTGGCACTCGGACTCCTGCAGCACTTCTGAAGGTGTCCCTGCCTCCCACACAAAAAACAAGCAATAGATGGAACCGTACAACGAGTACTAACATGCCCCGCTGAATCACAGTTAAAACAAACAACAGTCGAGCTCGTCGTCTGAGAAGAAGATGTCTTTCCAGCACGAAGACGACTAGAAAACGACCTCTTGGATGTCGGAGCCCGATGTCCCTCTGAACGAACCGGCATCCTAGTCCTCCCACTAGAAGAAGCCGAAGGGTGCTAATGAGCAAGCTCCTTGATCAAAAGCTCTGCTGCAAGAGCCTTCTCGATGAATTCACCAAGTGAGTTACAATTATGGTTGAACAACTGCATCCTCAACTACGGGTTTAGCCTCTTGCTAAAATACTTGATCTTATCCGCCTCAGTATGGATAACAGATTAAGCAAATTGAAGGAGTCCATGAAACTTCTCAGCAATAACAACAACACCCTTGTCCTCGACGGATTCGGGGTTCAAAACCTCTGATATGAAGGCTTCGCGATGTGGAGACAGATAATACCTCTCTAACTTGAGAGTCTTGAAATCGCTCCAAACACAATCATGGTCGGTGGGTTTCACAGAAAGCCACCAAGAATAAGCGCCCTTACTCAAGTAGTAAGCCGCTACTGCCACCTTACTCTCTTCCGGACACTGAACCATGTCGAAGAGTTTATCAAAATGTTCAAGCCAATGAACAATATCAGCTGGTTCCGATGAACCCTCAAAAGTAGGCGGCCTCTGACGAGAGATATTGCTAACAATCTGACTCACTCTCCCGGCCTGTCCATGAAACGGCACCTGGAATCCCTGCTGCGGTGGACCACGAACCAACGAGGCCTGCATGGTCTATACTATCTGCGTCATCTGAGTCATCTGGGCCATCATGCCCCTCATAAGCAAGAAAGGGTCGACGTGTTCACTCTCAGTCTGATCCACTTCTCGAGTATGACATCTCGAAGGGATATCGGTCGCGTAAGTAACAACTCCGGACAAACTCTGATCCATCTCGACATCCGTATGTGTATAAGCATCAGGTTCTGGGTTCTCGCTCGTTCTCCAGCCCTTACCCCCTCTCTCACGCCCTCGGATTCCTCTTTCCATGCTGAAAGAATAACATTTGATCCTGATCCTAACTCAAATACGTCTCGACGGCCAAATCAAAATGCTAAGTCAATAGCCAAACATGAGTATACATACTCAACACAATCACATCAATCATGATAACCATAGCCAATATAGATCTCACACGTTCCAAAACAAATAATCATGAGTCAATCGTACGACTAATGTCAGATACAAGGTGCAACAAAACATGTATAATCAATGACATAGTGAATGTATGAACATAAAAGAGAATAGAGTCCTTCCACAGGTCATACAAAGCTTCGAGGTCTTGCGATACTAGTTTTTACTGACAAAGACTCGATGAGAGAATGACTCATACAGTCGTCCAACAATCATGACTCATAGAACCCGACTATCCAGATTATCATAACCTGACAGCCCCACTACTACCGCGTCGATAAAGCCACAAAACTCACATATCAGGGTATCTCATAACCCAATTTCTCCGATACCATCTTCTGTAACATCCCCAAATCCCATTGGGCATTACAGTGCCGTGGACCCCACACCAGGAGATCCACCAGGCGAACACGACTAAAATACCACAAACTGACCAAAAGGGAGAATAACAGCCACTACTATGATATCCAACATAATATTCCAATATGGAATTTCAACGACAAAAGTGGGCCTACATGGCCAAAATAAAAATACAACAACATCCACGAGCCTTGCTCGTATAATACAAAATGACAACGACTGAACAAAACTGGAGTAATCCAAACTGTCTGACCGACATGAACACCAAAACAACTCAGACTAGTATCGCTCGAATGCCTCGTCGCCATCGTCATGCCCCTGTGTCTCAACTCTCTCCTCGCAAGCACCTAAAACATGCAAACATGTTCCGCCCCCACGGGGTCAGTCATCTAGATAATGAATATCGAATACATGTATAACATGATACGCATCCAAAGGCAGAATAAAATGGTACAACAATGGTAATACGAGATGCTCACAAACCAAGGTAAGAATCGAGCATTCGTGAAACACTATGCCCACGGCATACGATCGGTACCTACTCCACAGGTTAGAATACAAGTGCCCAACGGCGAATCATCAATATAGAACACACAATGCATTACCCGAAGGTCAACCAAGCCAAAGCTGAAATAGATACAAATCACAGTGCCCAAAGGCTCCAACTGAAATACCAAAACATTGCAATGGCCTAAAAGCCACTCAGCCGAATCTGTCAATCATCACAATGGCCTGAAGCCAAACAGCCCGAAGTTGTATCATCTGAGGGCTGAAGCCACGGCACGAAGCCGTATCACAATGAGGGTCGAAGCCACGGCACGAAGCCATATCACAATAAGGGCCGAAGCCACGGCACGAAGCCGTATCACAATGAGGGCCGAAGCCACAACATGAAGCCGTATCACAATAAGCGCCGAAGCCACGACACGAAGCCGTATCACAATGAGGGCCGAAGCCATGTCACGAAGCCGTATCACAATGAGGGCCGAAGCCACATCACGAAGCCGTATCACAATCAGGGCCGAAGCCACGGCATGAAGCCGTATCACAATGAGGGCCGAAGCCACGGCATGAAGCCGTATCACAATGAGGGCCGAAGCTAATGACCGTGACCTACTGAACTGTAGGTGTTGGGAAACCAACCGCGAAGGTTCAAGCCCCAAGCTTACACATAATGAGATCACCCAGTGACCGTGACCTACTGACTGTAGGTGTTGGGAAACCAACCACGAAGGTTCAAGCCCCAAACTTACCCATCGAGCGCTAGCTGAGACTAGTCTCCAAAACCACTAATCACGTACGATAACGATCACGAGATTATCGAAATCACAAGAACGATAGTGTGCTGCCTTGAGTCGGCCAACACGACAACAATAACTCACGGATGGGCACCATCCTCGGAGGTCCCAATTTAATACCTCGATTACATTTAGAATGGTTAATCGATAATAGTGATATCACGGATGGGAAATGTCCTCGACCGTCCCAATTCAATACATTGATTACTTTAGAGTGGTCTATCGATAACAACGACTCAACGGATGGGAAATGTCCTCGACAGTCCCAATTCAATACATCGATTACCTTAGAATGGTCGATCGATAACAATGATACAATCAGAACAGATGTCCCGGTGCCTTTAATTAACCACCAGAAATGGAGATGATAATCAAATACGTCAAGGCCTTCAATCATATAATACAACATCAATAGAAAAACATCGATATCAATAACAACGATCACAACGATATCTCAATGGAACATCAGTCAACAATAACCATCGATACATCGATACTGCGAATCGGCCATCGACAACAACATAATCCAAAAAGTATCTCAATGCCTTTAACCGGCCGTTAACGAACAACAGTAACAACAAGATGATCAATCAACAACGTTGGCATAATTACCGAAGGGTTTTGTATCAAACAATTCCCTGACATCAATAGACCATGAAGAGACTACGTCTCGAAATGATACAACACATTCATACACATATATGATAACATTTATCTCGTTGACTAGTACAAGTATAAAACTTGCCTCAAACCGAAGGCGAGAAAGTCCTTCCGCGATCAACGTCCTCCCACGAAACGACGAACGGCATCTTCCGACGATCACAAACACTCGAACAATCTTGAATGAAATACAGTTCATTCAATAACATAAAATCAATAGAAAGCAACACCAAGGACAACCCGATTCAATCACGAATCGATTAAACTCCACAAACGAATAACATAGTTCTCAACTATGAATTCTAACTTCCTCCAATCCTCCTCAATGATCAAATAACATGATCATCATGTTCTTAACACTCGTGAAAACAATTCAACAAGAATCACTTAAGAATAACATTATACTAATCATCCCAAAATGATAATCTCACCAATATTAACACTATCACCTGAAGAACATCACCAATACAACAAACATGATATCTAAACGATAATCAATCACCAATTCATCACGAATTCGTATTAATCAACAAGATTAAATCCACCATTTCAAGATTATGATAATCATTACATAATTCATCATAATTCCTTACTAAAATGGTTAAAATCTCCCCAAGAAACACAAACAACAACATCAATCATATCAAGACTATGTTAATCATATAACAATCTTAACATAATCCTTCCTAGACATGATTATCACCTCCAAACATTCTAAAACATCGAGTACAACTCCTCCTCAAGACATAATCATCATGTTCTTCCTCAGAAGTTATAAAAACTCATCGAGAATCAAGATATACTCCAACAACAAATCAATTCACGAAGTAAACGTCAACAACAACAACAATATATTCGAAAATCACTTGAAGGATAAGAGATTAAGAAAACTTACCCAAGAAGAATAAGATGAACTCTCCAAATACTAAAGGAGTAAGAAAACTTCCAACCTCAAGTCTCAATCCAAGCTAGGATGATCAAAATCACATTGGAAAAGTCTCAATATCAAGAACAAGTCCAAAGGGACGATTCTAGGGAGAGGAACTCGATTTTGGTTCGTGAAATGAAATATGAAACCACTATATAATCTGGCAATGACATTACATATGCTATACACAATGCATAACGTACGTAAGAGCCATTACGTACGCTATCACAAGGGTGTTACGTACGTAATACTCCTCCAGGGGCTACTACCACAAAACGGGACACTCATTACGTATGTTAACAAAAATACATACGTAACCAACCTCAGCATTACGTACGTTAACCTCAAGGTATAGCGTATGTAATGTGCGTTGACCTACCTGTACCAATCGAACCCTGCAAATCCAACTTCGCCCGGCCCCACACGCCGAAAGATCTGATCCAGATAGATGCCCTGTGTTACGTACGTAACCAACAAGGTTTAACGTACGTAACAATCCGCCCGTAGCATACGTAATGCTATACATATAGCATACGCTATGGCTAATATACTTAGCCAAAAATCCAAACTCACCCAGCAACATCAAAACAGCGAATACAATATTGACGACAAGTATAAATATTTCGATTCCGAATTATTCCAACACAATATACATTGTATCAGTCAAGTACAACAACACTTGTACAATTCCATATGAATACGTACAACACAACAGTAACACAAAAAAAAATTACCCCTAGATATTACATACTCCCCCCTTAAAATGAGTTTCGTCCCCGAAACTCAGGGTGCACAACTCGGGGTACGAACTATCCATCAGGATATGAAAACAACATCTCTAGGAATACTCCTCACTTCGAACCACTTCGCCTGAGTAACCGCGCCAACCCCTCGGGTCCCCCGTGTCTCCTCTGCCTGAACATGGCAAAAGTCAAGTGATAAAAATACTCAACCAAAAGCGAGATCTGCCGAATCATGACTCCTCCGCTAGAGACTAGCCAGGAAGTCGTACCACCCGCATGACTCGTAACACCGGCGTACACACCCCACGGGAGCCGCCCACTGTACATGTCTATAGTCATCAGTGTACACTTCTCCGTTCTCATCGGCATTGAACGCCCATGCAAACACTGACTTACGTCATAAAAGGAAAACAACAACGCACATATAGTCCTCGGGACCACATCAATCGCGCGCCCAAGTCTTCATGACTTAGACGTCTCGAACCACCATGAAGAATTACCCAGATCATCACAAAAATCTCGAGTACAACAACAAAAGGAAAGAAAAACGCACCAAACGACCTCAAATCTCAAGATTCTCAAATACTATCGTTACAAGATAGATCAAAAACAAATGGTTCGCAACCACAACACTACAATACAGATTAAGTTCAACATTAATCCGAAAAACAATAAAAATGAAGAATACAAATTAAAGCTACATCTCAAATGTATCCCACATCGATATCCTCCAGATCATCTATCTCCTCGATCTCATCGACTCGAGGAAGACCCAAATCTGAACTCGCTGCTCCTCCTTGGTTATCCTTACCTATGGCTCCCAAAGCCTGATAGGACCCTTTGGATGAAGTACTGACTGGAGTAACAAAATCTCTCGAGGCCCATGAGCTCTCTCGAGACCTACTGGCACTCGGACTCCTGCAGCACTTCTGAAGGTGTCCCTGCCTCCCACACAAAAAACAAGCAATAGATGGAACCGTACAACGAGTACTAACATGCCCCGCTGAATCACAGTTAAAACAAACAACAGTCGAGCTCGTCGTCTGAGAAGAAGATGTCTTTCCAGCACGAAGACGACTAGAAAACGACCTCTTGGATGTCGGAGCCCGATGTCCCTCTGAACGAACCGGCATCCTAGTCCTCCTACTAGAAGAAGCTGAAGGGTGCTAATGAGCAAGCTCCTTGATCAAAAGCTCTGCTGCAAGAGCCTTCTCGATGAATTCACCAAGTGAGTTACAATTATGGTTGAACAACTGCATCCTCAACTACGGGTTTAGCCTCTTGCTAAAATACTTGATCTTATCCGCCTCAGTATGGATAACAGATGAAGCAAATTGAAGGAGTCCATGAAACTTCTCAGCAATAACAACAACACCCTTGTCCTCGACGGATTCGGGGTTCAAAACCTCTGATATGGAGGCTTCGCGATGTGGAGACAGATAATACCTCTCTAACATGAGAGTCTTGAACTCGCTCCAAACACAATCATGGTCGGTGGGTTTCACAGAAAGCCACCAAGAATAAGCGCCCTTACTCAAGTAGTAAGCCGCTACTGCCACCTTACTCTCTTCCGGACACTGAACCATGTCGAAGAGTTTATCAAAATGTTCAAGCCAATGAACAATATCAGCTGGTTCCGATGAACCCTCAAAAGTAGGCGGCCTCTGACGAGAGATATTGCTAACAATCTGACTCACTCTCCTGGCCTGTCCATGAAACGGCACCTGGAATCCCTGCTGCGGTGGACCACGAACCAACGAGGCCTGCATGGTCTATACTATCTGCGTCATCTGAGTCATCTGGGCCATCATGCCCCTCATAAGCAAGAAAGGGTCGACGTGTTCACTCTCAGTCTGATCCACTTCTCGAGTATGACATCTCGAAGGGATATCGGTCGCGTAAGTAACAACTCCGGACAAACTCTGATCCATCTCGACATCCGTATGTGTATAAGCATCAGGTTCTGGGTTCTGGCTCGTTCTGCAGCCCTTACCCCCTCTCTCACGCCCTCAGATTCCTCTTTCCATGCTGAAAGAATAACATTCGATCATGTTAATAACTCAAATACGTCTCGACGGCCAAATCAGAATGCTAAGTCAATAGCCAAACATGAGTATCCATACTCAACACAGTCACATCAATCATGATAACCATAGCCAATATAGATCTCACACATTCCAAAACAAATAACCATGAGTCAATCGTACCACTAATGTCACATACAGGGTGCAACAAAACATGTATAATTAATGACATAGTGAATGTATGAACATAAAAGAGAATAGAGTCCTTACACATGTCATACAAAGCTTCGAGGTCTTGCGATACTAGTTTTTACAGAGAACGACTCGATGAGAGAATGACTCATATAGTCGTCCAACTATCACGACTCACCGAACCCGACTATCCAGATTATCATAACCTGACAGCCCCACTACTACCGCGTTGATAGAGCCACAAAAGTCACATATCAGGGTATCTCATAACCCAATTTCTCCGATACCATCTTCTGTAACACCCTCAAATCCCATTGGGTCATAACAGTGTCGTGGACCCCACACCAGGAGATCCACCAGGCGAACACGACCAAAATACCACAAAATGACCAAAAGGGAGAATAACAGCCACTACTATGATATCCAACATAATATTCCAATATGGAATTTCAATGACAAAAGTGGGCCTACATGGCCAAAATAAAAATACAACAACATCCACGAGCCTTGCTCGGATAATGCAAAATGACAACGACTGAACAAAACTGGAGTACTCCAAACTGTCTGACTGACATGAACACCAAAACAACTCAGACTAGTATCGCTCGAATGCCTCGTCGCCATCGTCATGCCCCTGTGTCTCAACTCTCTCCTCGCAAGCACCTAAAACATGCGAACATGTTCCGCCCCCACGGGGCCAGTCATCCAGATAATGAATATCGAATACATGTATAACATGTTACGCATCCAAAGGCAGAATAAAATGGTACAACAATGGTAATACGAGATGCTCACAAACTAAGGTAAGAATCGAGCATTCGTGAAACACTATGCCCGCGGCATACGATCGGTACCTACTCCACAGGTTAGAACACAAGTGCCCAACGGCGAATCATCAATATAGAACACACAATACATTACCCGAAGGTCAACCATGCCAAAGCTGAAATACATACAAATCACAGTGCCCGAAGGCTCCAAGGAAAATACCAAAACATCGTAATGTCCTGAAAGCCACTCAGCCGAATCTGTCAATCATCACAATGGACCGAAGCCAAACAGCCCGAAGCTGTATCATCTGAGGGCCGAAGCCACGGCATGAAGCCGTATCACAATGAGGGCCGAAGCCACAGCACGAAGCCGTATCACAATGAGGGCCGAAGCCACGGCACGAAGCCGTATCACAATGAGGGCCGAAGCCACGGCACGACGCCATATCACAATGAGGGCCGAAGCCAGGGCATGAAGCCGTATCATAATAAGGGCCGAATCCACGGCACGAAGCCGTATCATAATGAGGGCCGAAGCCACGGCACGAAGCCGTATCACAATGAGGGACGAAGCCACGGCACGAAGCCGTATCACAAAGAGGGCCGAAGCCAATGACCGTAACCTACTGAACTGTAGGTGTTGGGAAACCAACCGCGAAGGTTAAAGCCCCAAGCTTACCCATAATGAGATTACCCAGTGACCGTGACCTACTGACTGTAGGTGTTGGGAAACCAACCGCGAAGGTTCAAGCCCCAAACTTACCCATCGAGCACTAGCCGAGACTACCCTCCAAAACCATTAATCACGGACGGTAACGATCACAAGATTACCGAAATCACAAGAATGATAGTGTGCTGCCTTGAGTCGGCCAACACGACAACAATAACTCACGGATGGGCACTGTCCTCGGCGGTCCCAATTCAATACCTCGATTACCTTTAGAACGGTTAATCGATAACAATAATATCACGGATGGGAAATGTCCTCGACAGTCCCAATTCAATAAACCAATTACCTTAAAATGGTCAAGCGATAACAACGACTCAACGGATGGGAAATGTCCTCGACAGTCCCAATTCAATACATCGATTACCTCAGAACGGTCAAT
The DNA here is from genome assembly GCA_033398695.1 of Orobanche coerulescens. Lineage (NCBI taxonomy): Eukaryota > Viridiplantae > Streptophyta > Magnoliopsida > Lamiales > Orobanchaceae > Orobanche > Orobanche coerulescens. The sequence continues at coordinate 193,582,961 of CM065807.1, read as the reverse complement.
CGACAACAATGACTCAACGGATGAGAAATGTCCTCGACAGTCCCAATTCAATACATCGATTACCTTAGAACGGTCAATCGATAACAACGACTCAATGGATGGGAAATGTCCTCGACAGTCCCAATTCAATACATTGATTACCTTAGAATGGTCAATCGATAACAACGATGCAATCAGAATAGATGTCCCGGTGCCTTTAATCGACCACCAGAAATGGAGATGATAATCAAATACGTCAAGGACTTCAATCGGCCAATACAACATCAACAGAAAAACATTGATATCAATAACAACAATCACAATGATATCTCAATGGAACATCAGTCAACAATAACCATTGATACATCGATACTGCAAACCGGCCATCAACAACAACATAATCCAACAAGTATCTCAATGCCTTTAACCCGCCGTTAACGAACAACAGTAATAACAAGATGATCAATCAACAACGTTGGCATAATTACCGAAGGGTTTTGTATCAAACAATTCCCTGACATCAATAGATCATGAAGAGACTACGTCTCGAAATGATACAACACAGTCATACACATATATGATAACATTTATCTCATTGACTAGTACAAGTATAAAACTTGCCTCAAACCAAAGGCGAGAAAGTCCTTCCAAGATCAACGTCCTCCCACGAAACGACGAACGGCGTCTTCCGACGATCATAAACACTCGAACAACCTTGAATGAAATACAATTCATTCAATAGCATAAAATTAATAGAAAGCAACACCAAGGACAACCCAATTCGATCACGAATCGATTAAACTCCACAAACGAAAACCATAGTTCTCAACTATGAATTCTAACTTCCTCCAATCCTCCTGAATGATCAAATAACATGATCATCATGTTCTTAACACTTGTGAAAACAATTCAACAAGAATCACTTAAGAATAACATTATACTAATCATTCCAAAATGATAATCTCACCAATATTAATACTATCACCTGAAGAACATCACCAATACAACAAACATGATATCTAAACGATAATCAATCACCAATTCATCATGAATTCGGATTAATCAACAAGATTAAATCAATCATTTCAAGATTATGATAATCATTACATAATTTATCATAATTCCTTACTAAAATGGTTAAAATCTCCCCAAGAAACACAAACAACAACATCAATCATATCAAGACTATGTTAATCATATAACAATCTTAACATAATCCTTCTTAGTAGGGGTGGACACGAACCGAACGAACCGAGCTTTTGATGTTATTGACCGTTCGTTCGTTCGGTTCGTGTAGTGTTCGGTTCGTGTTCGTGTTCGACGAACATTATAAATTAGTGTTCGAGTTCGGTTCGACATATTTTTTATTGTTCGTGTTCGGTTCGTTTGTGTTCAATTGTTCTGTTCGTATGCTTTGTTCGTTTGTGTTCAATTGTTCTGTTCGTTTGTTCGGTTCGTTTATGTTCTGTTGTTTCTGTTCGTGCCATATTATATATATATAATATATTATATATATATAATAATGTTCGCGAACAGTTCGCGAACACCCGATCAAAATATAAATGTTCGATGTTCGGTTCAAAAATACTCGAACATGTTCGCGAACATGTTCGGTTCGGTCAAACCGAACTCGAACTGACCGTTGACCGAGCTTTTTCACGAACAGTTCGCGAACGTTCGGCTCATGGGCCACCCCTACTTCTTAGACATGATTTCAACCTCCAAACATTCTAAATCATCGAGTACAACTCCTCCTCAGGACATAATCATCATGTTCTTCCTCAGAAGTTATAAAAACTCATCAAGAATCATGATATACTCCAACAATAAATCAATACACGAAGTAAACGGCAACAACAACAACATATTCGGAAATCACTTACAGGACAAGAGATTAAGAAAACTTACCCAAGAAGTACAAGATGAACTCTCCAAACACTAAAGGAGTAAGAAAAACTTCCAACCTCAAGTCTCATTCCAAGCTAGGATGATCAAAATCATATTGGAAGAGTCTCAATATCAAGAACAAGTCCAGAGGAACGATTCTAGGGAGAGGAACTCAGTTTTGGTTCGTGAAGAAATGAAATACGAAACCAAGATATATAACCTGACAATCACATGACGTACACTATACACAATGCATAACGTACATAAGAGCCATTATGTACGCTATCACAAGGGTGTTACGTACGTAATACTCCTCCAGGGGCTACTGCCTCAAAACGGGACACTCGTTACGTATGTTACCAAAAATACATACGTAACCAACCTCAGCATTACGTACGTTAGCCTCAAGGTATAGCGTATGTAATGTGCGTTGGCCTGCCTGCCCCAATCGAACTCCACGAATCCAGCTTTGCCTGGCCCCACATGCCGAAAGATCTGATCCGGATAGATGCCCTGTGTTACGTACGTAACCAACAAGGTTTAACGTACGTAACAATCCACCCGTAGCGTACGTAATGCTATACATATAGCGTACGCTATGGCTAATATACTTTGCCAAAAATCCAAACTCGCCCAGCAACATCAAAACGGCAAATACAATACTGACGACAAGTATAAATATTTCGATTCCGAAATATTCCAACACAATATATATTGTATCAGTCAAGTACAACAATATTTGTATAATTCCAAATGAATATGTATAATACAACAGTAACACGAAAAAAACCACCCCCGGATATTACATTATCTGAGGTCTTTCATTTCAAATTCACCTTTTAGATAATTAGTTGCGTCTTGAATTTCATTAGGAGTCCCAATTATGTTTAAATCATAAACATAGACAGCAATAATCACGAACCCAGTCGTAGTTTTCTTGATAAATACACACGGACACAATTGATCATTTACATATCTATTTTTCACTAAAAACTCTGTTGGGCAATTATACCACATGAGCCCAGATTGTTTTAGCCCATACAATGATCGTTGTAGTTTAATTGCACATAGCTCCCTCGGTTTTGATTTTAGTGCTTCAGGCACTTTGAATCCTTCACGAATTCTCATGTAAATTTTAGTATCCAATGATCCATATACATAGGCCGTTACAACATCCATGAGGCGTATTTCTATATTATTTGAAACTGATAAACTGATTAAGTATCTAAAGGTAATAGCATCCTTGACAGGAGAATATGTCTCATCATAATCAATTTCCTGGTCTTTGGGAAAAACCTTGTGCAAAAAGACGAGCTTTGTACCTTATAATCTCATCTTTCTCATTTCGTTTATGAACAAAAACCCATTTGTATCCAATAGGTTTCATATCTTCAGGTGTGACAACAATATACCCAAATACCTTTCGCTTATTAAGTGAATCTAATTCAGCATGTATGTCACCTTTCCAACTGATCTAATCATGCCTCTTCTGACATTCAGATATAGATGTTGGTTCCGGATATTCATTCACGTTATCAATTTGTCGTGACATGGAATAACAAAACATGTCATCGATATCCTTCATTTCATTTCGGTTCCATATTTTTCCATTATTGATATAATTAATGGAGATCTCATGACTTTCTTCTTGCTCAAGGTTTTATTCATCATTATGTGTTCCCTGATTTATTTCTTCATGTGTTTCTTCTGGAACACATACACCTAATTTGACTTCATCACATTTTTAACATTTATTCTTCGTTCGAGGGATTTTATCTTTGGAACTAATAGGTCTTCCATGCTTCAGGCGTGTTTTGGATTCATTTGGCATATTTTTATTGGACTGTTCTTTTGGAACCTCAATCCGAGCAGGAGTATTTGCATCGGCTATATGTGACTTTGTCACTCTCTCTATGTCTGTAAATGCATCTGGTAATTGATTTCCTATATTCTCCAAGTGTATGATGTTTTGAACTTCTAGTTCACATTGTTTTGTGGGAGGATCAAGATGCAATAATGATGATGTACACCACTGAATTCTTTTTCCACTTGTTTCTCCTTTTCACCTAAGAGTGGAAATTCTTCTTCATTAAAATGACAATCAGGGAATCGAGCGGTGAAAATATCACCTATTTTTGGTTCAATGTATCTGATTATCGAGGGTGAATCATAGCCCACATAAATTCCCAATCGTTTTTGTTGTCCCATTTTTGTACGTTGCGGCAGAGCAATTGGTACATATACAGCACAACAAAATTCGAATATGTGAAAATTTTGGTTCTTGACCAAATGCTAGCTGTAATGGGGAATATTCATGATATGCACTCGGTCTAATACGAATTAGTATTGCAGATGCAAGATAGCATGTCCCCATATAGAGATGGGGAGCTCTCATTATTATTGGTCTGGCAATAGGTTGGAGACATTTGATTAACGATTCAACCAAACCGTTCTGTGTATGAGCATGAGCTACTAAATGTTCAACATCCAGCCAAACCGTTCTGTGTATGCCCACTGCCATACAATAATCATTAAAGGCTTGAGAAGTAAATTCCCCAGCATTATCAAGTCGAACTTTCTTAATCATGTAATGTGGAAATTGTGCTCTCAATTTGATTAATTGGGGATGAAATCTGGCAAATGCCAAATTGCAAGTTGATAAAAGACATACATGTGACCATCTGCTAGAAGCATCAATTAATACCATAAAGTATCGAAATGGTCCACAAGGTGGATGAATAGGTCCACATATTTCACCATGAATTCTTCCCAAAAATGCTGGCGATTCATTCCGAACTGTAGTCGGTGATGGTCTTATTATCAATTTACCTTGAGAATAAGCAACACAATATAGTTCATGAGATTGAAAAATCTTAAGGTTTTTCAATGGATGACCACAAGAATTTCCAATAATTTTCCGCATCATTATCGAACCGGGATGTCCTATCCGATCATGCCAGACTTTGAATGTTTCAGCAAACTTCGGGTTTACTGTGTTATACGATTCAAATATTTTTATATTAGTATAGTACACCCAAATGATAATTTTTTCAACACACACTTACTTCCGGAAGTGTTTGAAGTAATACAAAGATATTCACTATTATTTTTATCCATAGTTGTAACACCCCGAGATATTCGGAATAGTTACAGCGTCGTAAACCCTTTAAGTTGGAATTTACAAGGCTAATTTGAAGAAACGTAAAGATAATACAACAGTACCATAAAAGTTCAAAATACAAAACCGGTTTCAAACAGATCAAATGAGTCGATTATTACAACCATCTCGAAATATTAATAAGACATGCGTACTCGAGTACTGAAAATGAACCAAAAAGACAAGTCCCAATAACAACAAACATCACTGAGCCCCTTCGTCGTCATGTCGGTACTGTGGCTGTTTTCCCGCTCCTCGTCTACCTGAACATCAAAACAATGTCCACCCCCGAAGGGGTTAGAAAAACGATGCTAGTACAAGTATCATATTACACAAATCGAATATGCAACAACAATGCATAACAAAATACACAATACAGACTTCCGCTACCGGAATCCAACAATGCGAATCCACATGATTCCATTAACACAGTATGGGTATTCCAATGATCCAGTGCCCTCAGCATAGATCCCAAGATGATCCAGTCGGACCAACACGAGGTGGAAAAACCCGTCCAATGATCCAGCGCCCTCAGCATAGATCCCAAGATGATCCCGTCGGACCAACACGAGGTGGACATCCGATCCAGCGCCCTCAACATAGATCGCACAATATACACAACACAACTTATGCATACATATATGCAAAATCGCTATGTTCATCAACATGAACATACAAGTAATGAATAACGAATATCATGATAAATCAACGAAGTAAATCCCATGTTCAACAACATGAATAAACCATATGCATGCTCAAAATCCCAACATTTAACGAATTTCAAAATACGATACTTGCCTCAAAGATGGCAAGAACTAATTACTCCAATGATCTCAACACACTCGAAGGCCGCCTCCTTCGATCAAACGTTCGCAATGCTCAGCCCTTTAACAAACAGGAAAAATAACGGCAACTCAAAACAAGTTTAAATGTACGAACACCTAATGTCTACTACGGTCGGGTTAACACTCTAAGCTAGCCAGCTCACGGTTCAACTCACCCGATGACCGCTCGGTCTATCTAGAGTCACTCAAATCACCGTAATTTCGTACTTTGATTTCCGATTATCGATGTCATTACCAAGTTTGGTTATATAACACCTTCAATACAAATTCCAAGGTTAGTTCATCTCTATACTTCGCTTTTCTACAAGCTGCCATCTTCGCCAAAGTTGTGAATTAACACTCTACGTTCGGATCATCAACAAGAAGATAAACAAACCCAGTAAACATTACGAGTTGTGAATTACGTTGGAGATCATCTCATTCTATCCGAAGATTATATCTAAGTGACCACTCTAAGAATTTCTTTCTTTGCTAAGATCTCATTCTAGGTAATGATAATAACAATACACCGACACACATTTGATTCGGAAAAGACAACCCAACTATACAACAACCTCAGAAATCAGATTCTTAGTTTCAACTCAATAAGGTTCGGTTGATGATCTTCTTACTCAAAGGGGTTCTAATATTATTACTTCAAGTTTACATGGTATGGTGCTCAACCTAATCATTAATCCATAACCTTGATAAACTCCAGGAGGAAGTTATAATCCGAATAAGAACACGAATTCTAAGTTCGGGCAGTGACACATACCTTGTATGGAAAGAAAAGACGAAAACTCTTGATAAACTCAACGTTGGACGCTTGAACACCAATCCTCAAAGCTCCTCGCCTTCAATGATGTGTTAGGAAGCTGATATGAAGGTTGAAGATGGAGAAGGTAACTCTCAAAGTCGCGAAATTGGAGTGTGGGTTGAAGTGGAAGTCTGAAAATGAAGGAGGGTGATGTCCTATATATAGAAAATGGTTATTAGCACTCGCTACGGCCATATCCATAGCGTGCGCTAACGGGATTGCAGTCTACTATTTCTGCCTGGTCTCGACTTAGCGTACGCTAACATCCCTTTACGCTCGCTAAGTACAGAAATTAGCGTACGCTACCACTCATATAGCATGCGCTAACGGCCATATGAAGCTTCACTGACCTCACTGTACTCAAATTTAGCGTGCGCTAGCCTCATAACATTAGCGTGCGCTAAGCACCGTTGACTCGACTTTTCCAAAAGCCGTCCAGATTCATCCCGACATGTCCCGACCAAGATCCGCGGCTGATCTCACCTACCACCCTGTCTTAATCAAGTTGACTACATATAGCGTGCACTAAGGTTCATACATAGCGTGCACTACGAAACCCAATTAGCGTGCGCTACGCCTAGTCGTTAGCGTGCGCTGTTGTGCGGCATTTAAACACGCCTCGAGGGCGATCGTCATAGCAGTCGGGAAGTCTACCATGAGGGATATGCTAGGGGCAAACACCCTGAACTCGGCACCCACGGCGATCGCCCTTTGTTGATTGGCGATCGTCTTTTGTTGATTAGGCGATCGTCCTTTGTCGATTGGCGATCGTCTCGTGCCACGTATTAATCTGAGATCCGTCAGAAGTCACCAAAGCCCAAATCTCGGGCTGGGACCCGCGTGCAGATCTCAAAAGGTGCTGACAGACAAGATCGGTGCCCACTGCCTGCCACCTACTTCACCTTCCAACAGGGCCGCAGACCTGCGAAAAGTACTGACAGACAAGACTTGTGCTCACAGTCTGTCACCTACTTCACCTACCAACGATCGCCGAAAGGTGGGTGACAGCTCGGGCGCATGCGAGTTCCCTGCCGACCGTACAACCAATCACAAGAACTACCGCGGACTTTAAGGGAAAAGCCCCACGCGACGAGACGATCGGCCGTCTTATTATAATATAAATAACGACGATCGGCTGCGATCGCAGAGGGCCCCCAGAGCTTGATCTGCTATAAATAGAAGGTCCATAACACGTAATAAGGACCGCGAAATACACGACAAACAAGAGAGAGAAAAGAGAAAGACATTCTCACACATAGAACATCCATAGCAAGAATTCACGGATCTCCATATCTCGATTCTTAGGCATTCTATACGCTCCATGACTTAGAAAACTAGAATCCTTTACACTCTTTGTGATAGATTCTAACATTAATATTTGTACTCAACCGTATACTTATTAATAAAATCTCGCGAGAGCATTCAAGCCCGGGATTAACAACCCCGGCAAATCTTGTGTCATTTAATTTCTCACGGACGTGCTCCCGCACTTGTTGGTTACTCGATCATTCCAGCAACCTTATCTTCGGATAATATTTTGGGTAACAACAATTGGCGCTAGAAGAAGGGGTTACCTTCACTTTTATTCCGATCGTCTCGTAGAACATTCATTGTTCTCCGGACTCACACTCGAAGAAACACTCACTGTTCTTCAAAAGAAACAAACCTCCAGAAAAATGACGTCTGCTACAACTTCCAAGAGAGCCACCCTGAGATCCGCCGGAAATATCATTCCGACACGGGCAGAATCCCAGCCCGCGACGGAAGGCGACCGCGGCGACGCTATATCCTCACTCCCGCCCCCGAGGGACGGCCCTAGTCTCTCACTCGATCAGTTACAGACCGCGGAACAGATTGAGGAGGCCATAGCCGTCCTCAGGGAGCGACGGATTGCGTGCGACTCGCCCACCATCACTCCGTCAACCATCCGCCGAGCTGGCAAGCGGAAGCTCAAAGGGATATATGTTGAGAAATCAACGGAGAACCCAGAGCCGCAGTCAAAGTCTCTCGTTAGGCGGGACGACTCCGTCTTCAGCCGCCTAGGGAGTGATCCCTCGTGGCGACCTGGGCAGTCGGGCCCGAGTCGGGAGGCATCGGAGTCCGAATCCGTCACCAGAAGTTCGGCATATCCGACTCCCAGAAGACAGGCCGGTCGACAGGCCCCCACTCGCCCTAGAAATGAGTCTGCGGGCGAGAGCTCGTCATCCACCATGGGGGCAGGGATCGGTACATGATCGCCTCGGCTCGCGCTCCGGCAGCCAATCGGCGAGCCGTCGGGCCACGGCGATGGCCGCAATGCAGCGCCAGCTCGACGAAATGAAGGCGCTACTAGACACTGGGGAGGCGCAAGGAGATCGATCTCTGGACCAAGTGAACCACTCGCGGTCCAGATCGAGCTCGCCCCGGTTCAACCAACAATCAATCCCCCACAGACACCTCTATATGAGGGAAGATCGGACCCGGAGACCCACTTGAGCAAATTCCGGATCTACATGACCGGATGCGGAGCATCAGATGCGACGAAGTGTCGGATGTTCCCGCTAACTCTGGGCGACCTCGCCCACAGGTGGTACATCTCACTGCCTCCTCGCTCAATCAATTGCTTCGAGAAGTTGGCGAACGACTTTACGTCGTACTCGCCGCCAAAGTCGCCGCTCAAGGCCCCCACCGCATGATGAAAATCAAGCGGGGAAGGGCGAGCCGAGATGCAGATTACATCGGCCGGGTGGGCGAGATAGTCCTCACCGGTGAACCCATTAGCGACGAGCTCGCCTCTATTCATCTGGGGATTCTACGGCCACTCACCCATGTTCGGGCATCTCACAAAGGATATCCCCCGACCTACTCGGTCTTCCGCATCGAGCCGCCGATTTCGGCCGGGCAGAGGATGCTCTCCCTCCGTTTGGATGAGGAACCCACCGGAGAGGGAAGGATGCCATCCCATGTTCGTAAAAGGCGGTCGCCAAGCCCGTAAAGGCGGTCGCAAAGCCGCTGGCGAATTCAAAGCGTTCGGTGATGTAGAGGTTCACCTCCTCCACAACCTCAACTTGTCTCCACCCACATCTTCAACGCAATTAAGGGGCGGGAGTGGCTTTCCAAACCGAAGCCAATAAGGGACCACGGTCATCTGGACCGTAGCAAGTTCTGTGCCTATCACAAAAGTCCCGGCCACAACACCAGCCAGTGCCGCGACCTCCTCAGGCAACTCTGGCGACTGTTCAAGAAGGCAAATTAGACAACCTGGTCACCAAGCCGAACCTCGACCAGAGAGGACCGAGGGCGCGAGCGCCGTCGATCGAAAGGACGCCTCCCAATCCGGCCGCCAGATCGAACACGAGCGAGCATTCCGATGAATCGATTCCTCCGATCAACCCCGCGGTCGGATTAATATGCTCCAAGCGGGAGGTGGGAGCCTCGGGGCCTTTCCCGGTTTCCACCGCGTCAAGCAGAAGCGGAAGGCCGAACCGAGGGCATTCGCCGAGTCCATATTGTGGTGCCCCTGAGCCGACCATCGCTAGAAACGCGCTCATCACCTTCTCCAATAAAGACAGGAGAAGTACAATGCCCCAAGGAGGATGCATTGGTAATCTCTGCTGTATCCTGGGAAGGCGGTCGGCCGCGTCCGGGTCGACAACGGAGCTTCGCAATATCATATTCAAAATGCTCTGGATCGGCTCGAAACTCCGACCAAATTCATCAAGCCATTTGACACCGTGCTCCAAGGATTCGGCGGCAAGACTGCCCAAGCCTATGGGAGGATCAAGCTCTCCGTCGAGTGATATGCATTTACGATCCCAAGGTTAGGATCACTAGGAACCTAAATTTTGTAATAATAGATAGACCCGGATCTATAATGGGTTCCTAGGTCGTCCATTCTTAGAAACCTTTGAGGCGGTCGCTTCGTCCTTCTTTTATTGTATCAAATTCCCACCGCCGATGGGACGGTGCATCAGTAAGGGGGACCACTAATGGCAAAAGATGTTTAAATTACTCCCGTGTCGCTCACATTACAATACTTCCCGATATGTGTAACGTTGAAGCGATCGACGATCGACCCATGGAGATCGACGAACCAAACACATCGTGTCAACCCAATTCGAGGGACGGCATCTCGGATCAGTTAACGGACGACATCGAGCCAAGGATCGGTTTCGAGCCTAGTCTCGACGTCGATCCAAGGATCGAGTCCGGAAATCGTTCCAAGCAAGAAGCGATCGTCCCCATCGAAGAGTTAGAGAGTATAGCCATAGATCCGGCTCGTCCAGAGCGGGAAGTGCAGATCGGCGCAAGCGTCGACCTCGCACTGAAAGGAGATCTGGTCAATTTACTACGTAAGAACATCGGAGTCTTCGCCTAGTCGCATCAAGATATGGTCGGCATAAGTCCCGAGCACGCTTGCCATTATCTGAAGATCGACCCGGCGATGAAGCCTGTTCATCAAAAACGTAGGAAATTCGGCCCCGAAAAATACGCGGCGCTCGACATAGAGGTCCAAAAGTTGCTCGACAACAAGTTAATCGGGGTAGCTACGGACGACCCACAATGGGTCGCTAACGCGGTACTCGTCAAGAAGCCGACTGGTTCCTGGAGGTTATGCATTGACTTCACCGACCTCAACGCGGCTTGTCCAAAGGATCACTTTCCGATGCCTCATATTGATCACTTGGTCGATAGTACTGCAGGCTGCGAAATGATGTCATTTATGGATGCCTTCGCCGGATATCATCAAATCCCAATGGCGGAGAAAGACATAAAACACACATCTTTCCACACGGAAAAAGACATATACTTTTGGGTCCGGATGCCGTTCGGCTTGAAGAATGCGGGGGCGACCTACCGCCGGGTCAACTGGATGTTCGCTAATCAGATCGGCAAGACCATGGAGGTCTACATCGACGATATCGTGGTCAAAAGCCTCAAGAAGGAAGATCACCTCAATGATCTCGCCGAGACATTCGCCATCCTCGAAAAGTTCAACATGAAGCTGAACCCAAAGAAATGCAACTTTGGGGTGGGCTCAGGAAATTCTGGGGCACATTGTCGGCTAGAGGGGATCGAGGCGAATCCCACCAAGATACAGGCGATCCTCGACATGCAGGAACCTCGGAACATCAAGCAGGTACAACGCCTCACAGGTTGTCTGGCCGCCCTCAACTGTTTCATATCTCGGCTTGGCGATAAAAGCAAGCCTTTCTTCGCGACCATCAAAAACAAAAAGTTCGCATGGACGAGGGAGAGTCAGATGGCGTTCGCCAAAATAAAGGAATATTTATCCAACCCCCAGATCCTGGCGAAGCCGATCCCCGGGGAAAAATTATTCCTTTACCTTGCGGCCTCGGAGGTCGCGCTGAGTGCGGTCTTGGTACGAGCGGAGGGACTAGTCCATCTGCCGATCTACTATGTCAGCCAAGCGCTCCACGACGCTGAAACACGCTATACACCTTTGGAGAAGATCGCCTATGCTCTAGTCATGAGTGTCCGTAAGCTAAGAGCCTATTTTTTCGACCATCAAGTGGAGGTTTTGACAACCCTCCCTCTAAGGCAAGTTCTACATCGACCGGACACCAACGGGCGACTCCTCAAATGGTCACTAGAGATCGCCCAATACGGCATCACATACGCTCGCACGGCGATCAAGGGCCAAGCCCCGCGGACTTCGTGGAGTTAACATTCCCTCACGGTCCGACCCATGCCTGGCCGACTGCCCGAAGGCATGCGTTGACGGTTCGGCGACCCACTTGCGATCAGGGGCAGGGATCGTTCTCATTAGCCCCGACGGACAAAGCTTCACAAATGCCGTGCGTTTCGGGTTTCGAGCGACCAACAATGAAGCCGAATACGAGGCCCTGGTAGGCGGGCTCGACCTGGCTCTCGCCCTAGACGTTCGTCGCCTCCATATCTTCATGGACTCCCTTCTGGTCGTGAACCAAGTCAAAGGAGAATATGAGGCACGTGGCGAACAGATGATCAAATACCAGGAGCTGGTCGCCGAGATGTGCACGAAATTTGAAGAAGTACAAATCGAACAAGTCCCGAGAGAGCACAACTCTCAGGCCGATGCCCTATCCAAGCTAGCATCGTCGGATGGGGCAGCCGATTTCTCTAATATCCAAATTACAAAGTCAGAAAGGCCAGCAATCGAAAGAAACCTGGTGGCCACAGTTGCCGTTGCCGAAGAAAGCTGGATGACTCCGTTCATCACATACTTAAAGGACGGGACGGTCCCTGACGACCGTATCAAAGCTCGCCAACTCCAGCTCCGAGCGACCAGATACACCCTACTGGACGATCGTCTTTACAAGCGAGCTTTCAGCCTTCCCCTCCTCAAGTGTATTACACCGGAGGAAGGATGTACTGCTTTTAGCCGAGATCCACGACGGAATCTGTGGAAATCACGCCGTGGACGAGCTCGTCCATAAGACAACCGTGCAAGGTTTTTCTCGCCGTCACTTCGTAAGGATGCGATCGCTATGCCAGTCGTGTCATAGATGCCAAATAATGGGACCAAGTATTAAAATCTCCCCGAGCGGCTCACCTCAATGTATGCCCATGGCCGTCGCCCAATGGGGCATCGACCTTATAGGTCCCCTACCAACGGCTCCAAGAGGTCAGAGTTCGCCATCGTCGGGGTCGACTATTTCACAAAATGGGCAGAGGCCGAACCGCTAAACAAGATCGGCCAAGAGCAAGTGATCAAGTTCATCTGGAGAAACATCATATGCCGGTTCGGTCTACCCCAGGCCATCATCTCCGACAATGGAAAGCAGTTCGACGGCTTAGAAGTCATGCAATTCTGTGATAAGTGGGGAATCAAAAGGTTGTTCTCGGCTCCCTATCACCCTCAGACGAACGGGCAGGTAGAGGCAGTGAACAAGATCCTCAAACACACAATTAAAGCACGACTCGAATCCGAGGCTAGGACGATGGGCGAGAGAGGTCGCAGAAGTTTTGTGGTCTTAACGAACAACGACCCGCAATTCAACAGGCGAAACCCCTTTCTCCCTAGCGTTCGGCACAGAAGCGGTGATTCCCTCGGAGATCGCCGTCCTCAGCCATCGAACCGAGCAAGAGATGACGATCGACAATGATGTGGCCCGGCGGATCGACCTCGACATGCTCGAAGAACGTCGACTGACCTCGGAGATGAAGAACACTATCCACAAAAGGAGATCCGAAAAGTTCTTCAATTCAAAGGTCGGGAAAGGCGGTTTCAAGTGGGCGATCTCGTCCTCAAAAAGATCCAAACCCACACAGTGTCTTTGGACCAAGTTGGGAAGGCCCCTTCGAATATCGAAATGGTGACTAAGGGAGCCTACGAGTGGAACACCCCGACGGATCTGGATCGGTATCCACGAACGCTGTACATCTGAAGAAATACTATCAATGATAACTTTGTATTCATTTTCAACTACCAAATGTACAAGGAACTTAATGAAATATTTTTGTTCTCTATCCCATCTATTCTGGCGATCGCCCCACAATCATGTTACATACGGTCGAGGATCGTCGTTCAAGAATGACAATCCGAGGTAGAAAACAATACAGCCATGGCACTGGAGGTCGATGGAACCAACAGCTTCGCCCATGCAAGGTTCCTTCGAGCTTAGATCGCCCGCCCTTCGTTTGGATACGAGGCCGGCGTAGCCGAAGGACCCTCCAAAATAAATCAGTGGACACGATCGCTCGCCCTCAAAGGTCCATCATCTAACATGGTGAACCCGGACAATGCGACGTGCCACAAACCCCGTCTCAACGTACACCGTCGAGGTCGGCCATCTCCATGGCTGGCCGAGGTGGAAGCAGAGCTAACAAACCGCGGGCGCGGAGTTGATTCATCCAACGCTGCCCCGCGCAAGGACTCCTCTAGACCGAGACCGCACGCCCTTCGTTTAAATACGAGGCGAGGCGCAGCCTAACGGAGGACCCTCATAATAAAGTGAGTCGCGGGATACACAACATCCCTCGCACACAAAGACACGATAAGGGAGGTCGATCCATCGAACAACCCAACCGTACATAATTCTTCGTAACCAGCCAAATCGAGATAGCCCGCCGGACGACATAGTTTTTGTTTCCTTACTTACAATAAGTAAACAAAAACAAGGGGGCAGAGAGGGGTCGAGCTAATCCCTAACACGATCGAACAAAAGGAACCACACACGATCGGCCTCACTCAAACACATCCGCTCAAATACGCGCAGGACGATCGAAGTCGTCCAACAAAAAAAAAAAAAAAAAAAACTACAAGTAAGAATTCCGATTCAAAACATATCGATACGTTCAACACTCAGACAATCGATCGGATGAACAAAACGTCGAAAGCAATCATACACATATTTGTAAAGTTGCACGCAAACATTCAAAGGCGATCGTATGAAAAGAAGAACACTTTATTCATGACGCAAGTTTAGTACATGACGGGGCCCGAAGGCGTTACAAAAGGAAAACGAAAAGTACATAGTCTTTGGAGGAAAACAAAATGCCTCTCAAGGCTCCGCCGCCGATCTTCGCCTCGGCTTGCGGATCGGCTTCCGCCTCGGGATGAATGAGTTTACCTGTACCAACTCAAGTCGATCCCAAGTCGGCCAAATCAAGGATCGGCAAGGAGAACTCCGGTGCAAAGGATGCGCGAGGGCGTAGGACTTGAAGCTCTCCATCAAGGGACCGATCTCGATCCTCGCCTCTTTTGCGGCTCGGACGGCGCAAGATATGCCAAGTAATAGGCAAACTCGGCGAGCGCCACACTTTGGTAGGGATCGGTCTCGATCGCCTTCGCTGGCCTTTCAACTCGCGGCCGTCTTCTCGCCTCCGCCAACTCGGCAACCTTGGCGGCATTCTCGCCCAGGACTTCTCAGCTCTTTCCTTGCCGCGTCCGGCTCACCGCTAAGCCGGTCAACCATCGCCTTCAGTCCGGTCGCCTCCTCCTGCGACGCCGCGAGCTTCTGGCGGGCTTCGCGCTCCTCGTCACGGGACCGATCGGCAGCCTCCTTGGAGCGGCTCAGCTCCTGCATCAATCTATCCACATCCTGCTTGGCCCTTTTGGCCGTCTCCTCGTACTCCTTCTCCATAGCCCGGATCCTGTTGGCATCCTCGATATTTCTGTTCCGGGCGGCCTCGAGGTCGCGATGGAGATGAGCAGTGGAGGGTCGCCCCTCAAAGTCCCTTGCAGCTTGGACGGCCATCGCCGCCGTCAAGAGCCAGGGCAACGGCCGCCGCATGGCATCTCCAGATCGCCGACGAGCGATCGCATCGAGGTCGGCCGCCCAAGCCTTGGGCAAAGAGGTGGTGGCCTGGCGAACGTAAGCAGGGATATCAAGAGGTTGTTGCGGAGCCTTGCTCGACAGAAAGTCCAGCACCATAGGAGAAACGTCCGGATCGGCCAGACGAACCCTGCAGCGCAAACCAAGGAAACCAAAAGAGTTAGCCTAAGACTTACTCAGAGCGCGTAGCTCGGAGAGTTCAAAACATTCTCACCTGTTGACCAGCTCTGGGTCACGGCCAAAAAAGGGCTTTCCCCGAGGAGTCTCGGCGTCAGCGATCGCCGCCCTTTTCAAGTAGCCAGAAGGCGACCTGGAGCTGGACGCCGACGGTGCAGGACCAGCCCTCCGCCATCGAATGAAGAAACGGGGAGCGGCGATCGGCGGCTCCAGTATGGTTAAATCCGCCTCAGCCGACGGAAGGGACGCCTCCGGCCTCCGCCTCTTGCGGTTGCGCTGGAGCTGTTCCTCACCTTCAGTTTCCGGTTCGGCGACCGGCACCGCAACGGGCTTCACCACAGGGGCAGGGCGAGACGACGTCGCGGCAACGCGACCCGTTTTCTTTCCCATGTGAAGGCGACCGAGAAATCCGGGGTTAGACATGGCGATCTGCTGAGGTAGCTCGGTGATCCGGGAAAATAAGTCTCTGCCAAAGAATAAAATAAAACACGTTAGACACTTACGTAAACGTGGCGACCTCTTGGAGACGATCGCCTCGCAGAAAGAGTGGATAGAAAGTCATACCAGTGCCTTCAGTGGCGAGGGAAGCGAAACAGTCGAGCTCCCAACCGGTGAGTTTCGTGACTGATCGATCGAACGTCTTTATAGGAAATCGGCAATGCACGAATCCGCTCCTGCATTTATCGAGAAATCAAAGGGGAGATCGTCGGCCGACGGAACAAGGGATCCTGCAAAAGGGAAACAAAATTAGATCACCCAAGGAGTATCCAAACGAAGGGAGAAAGGAAACCCTTACTTGGATTCCTCTCCCGAAAATTGGTAGGGATATCCAACTCCTCCTCCGGCGGTTCGCTCGATGCCGACCTCCAGGCACCACCAACCCAAAGACCACTTTTCAGTCGCCTCGGGTCTTGCTCGGCACCCCGGTAACCACCCTACCCCGCGACCTTGGATATGGTATCCGCCGATCGACCCTTTCTCGCACGGCCACTTAAAAAGATAAGTCATCTCTCCCGCAGAAGGCAGGCGAAACAACCTGTGACCGCCAAATAACGTCAGTGTGCTGATAATCTGCAGCCAGGCGTTCGGCGTCAGCTGAAGAGGCGCCAAATTCCAGGCGATCAGCAGATACGAAACGGCGAACGGCAAGGGAAACCGCAGACCGGCAGCCAGGGTCATTTCGTTGATGGCGACCATACCCTCGGGAGGCTGGTCGGCACGTTCATTCTCGGCGGGCACGTGCAATGACACATCAGAGGGGATATGATATTTGGCCCTCCAGCGGGTCATGTCCTTCCAGGTCGCCGAACTCTGGATCTGACCAAGAGTCCATTGAGACGGTTCAGCAGCCCGAAACTCCGTCCGCTTCACATGTACATAGGGATAAGCGGCGGAGTAAGCTTCGAAATCAAACTCCGGACAGGGCCCGGCAATCCCCTCCATAAGTCTAGCAAAAGCCCTATAAACCGGGCCAGACGCCATCCTTTTCCCAAGACAAAAGTATCGATTCGTCTTCCTCCACCGGCGACGCATCTCGCCTCCGCCGCCGCAGCCCGCCACTACGGCCTCATTAAAAGCTCCTCAAGCTCTGCGGGTGTAATCCCGCACGAATAGCCTCTGCGGCCGTTTCCACGGGGATTCCCACAGAATTTCCTCCTCCCGGCGGCCGCGGCGGCAGTGCTTCCGACCTCGAAGGCCTTAGATCCTCCCGACATATTCTCAAAAAGTTAAGGGAGAGGGAAAATTGGGTTTCTTACCTAAAGAAAGGAAGACGGCGCGCAACAAGCTTCGGAAATTTTTGCAGAGCTTCAGGGAAGACAAGGACGCGTAAAGATGAAAACGGAGTAGCCCTAGCCCCTTTTATAGATGGAGGCCGGGGTCTCTGGGCAAATAGGCGAAAGTCCGAGGGCCGGGATGCAACCGACAGCCAGACGCAATAAATGCGGCCCTCGAGTCCCGCGTCGCGTCTTTTCGAGGGCACGCCAATCGACAAAGACCGACGAACCGTCGGACTCACACAATAGAAACGCGACGCGTGTCCTTGCACGGTTTCGCGAGCCCACGTCTCTTTTCCCGCCGCTCCCAGCGCAAAAGGAGATCGTCCAAATTTGAAATCAGATCGACCGGTCGTCTAAAACATTAGCGATCGCCAAAAGTGCCACCTCACCCCGTGTTTTCAACATCGAGCCGAGCGGGGCAATTGTTGTGCGGCATTTAAACACGCCGAGGGCGATCGTCATAGCAATGAAGTCTACCATGAGGGATATGCTAGAAGCAAACACCCTGAACTCGGCACCCACGGCGATCGCCCTTTGTTGATTGGCGATCGTCTTTTGTTGATTAGGCGATCGTCCTTTGTCGATTGGCGATCGTCTCGTGCCACGTATTAATCTGAGATCCGTCAGAAGTCACCAAAGCCCAAATCTCGGGCAGGACCCGCGTGCAGATCTCAAAAGGTGCCGACAGACAAGATCGGTGCCCACCGCCTGCCACCTACTTCACCTACCAACAGGCCGCGCAGACTGCGAAAGTACTTGACAGACAAGACTTGTGCTCAGCCTGTCACCTACTTCACCTACCAACAAGATCTGCCAAAAGGTGGGTGACAGCGGCTCGGGCGCATGCGAGTTCCCCGCCGACTGCATAACCAATCACAAGAACTACCGCGGACTTTAAGGGAAAAGCCCCACGCGACGAGACGATCGGCCGTCTTATTATAATATAAATAACGACGATCGGCCGCGATCGCAGAGGGCCCCTGTGAGCTTGATCTGCTATAAATAGAAGGTCCATAACACGTAATAAGGACCGCGAAATACACAAAGAAACAAGAGAGAGAAAAGAGAAAGACATTCTCACACATAGAACATCCATAGCAAGAATTCACAGATCTCCATATCTGATTCTTCCGGCATTCTATACGCTCCACAGCTTAGAAAACTAGAATCCTTTACACTCTTTGTGATAGATTCTAACATTAATATTTGTACTCAACCGTATACTTATTAATAAAATCTCGCGAGAGCATTCAAGCCCGGGATTAACAACCCCGGCAAATCTTGTGTCATTTAATTTCTCACGGACGTGCTCCCGCACTTGTTGGTTACTCGATCATTCCAGCAACCTTATCTTCGGATAATATTTTGGGTAACAACATGCGCTACAAGTGCAAAAATTACGATTTTGAACACATTCACGAAATCATACGCTCAACAACACCGGATCATGAAATACGCTGGATAATACTCAGATCAAATACAACATATACAATGTCACAATGTTCAAAATACATATTAGAATCTCGGGTATTACATCCTCTCTCCCTAAAAAGAAGTTTCGTCCCGAAACTTAAGATGAAAATAACTTCGGGTATCTAGTCTTCATACCATCCTCCATTTCCCACGTGGCCTCTTCGAATCCGTGTCGTGACCATTGCACTTTAACCAAGGATATTGTTTTATTCCTCAATTGCTTGATCCGACTTTCGAGTATTTTGATTGGTCTCTCTTCGAAGGTGCCGTCATTAGCTATCTCGATCTCTCCGAAATCAATGATATGACTGGGATTTGGTACATACTTCCGTAACTGGGATACGTGAAACACATTGTGAACGTGACTCAGCGATGGCGGTAAGGCCAACCTGTATGCTAAATCTCCAACTCTCTCTAGGATCTCAAATGGTCTGATATATCTCCGACTCGGCTTTCCTTTCCTCCCAAAACGGAAAATTCCCCGGGTAGGAGAAACCTTCAATAGTACATGATCCCCAATCTCAAACTCCAACGAGCGACGGCGCATATTTGCATAAGACTTCTGTCGACTCTGGGCAGTCAACAGTCATTCCCGAATTAGAGCTACCTTATCTTGAGTCTGAACTATCAACTCTGGTTCTGTCCCAATCAAGTCAGAAGAATCATCCCAACACAGGGGCGATCTACATCTTCTTCCGTACAACGCTTAAAACGGTGCCATCTTAATGGAAGCATGCCAACTATTGTTGTAGGTGAATTCAATCAAGGGCAAATGAACCTCCTAGTCGGTTGACCAGTCTAAGGCACAAGCTCTAAGCATGTCTTCTACTGTCTGAATAGTCCTTTCGGACTGACCGTCCATCTGAGGATGATAAGCCGTGCTAAATTTCAGCTCGGTTCCCAAAGCCCTATGAACTGCCTTCTAAAAATGCGGCACGAAACGACCATCTCGATCCGAAATAATAGTCTTCGGTGTACCATGCAATCAGACTATCTCTGAAATAAATACTCGTGCCAATTTCTCGGGTCCCCACGTGTCTTTAATTCCTAGGAAATGAGCCGACTTCGTTAGTCGATCAACTACAACCTAAATCATGTTCATTCCCGTCTTGGTCCTTGGCATATTGGTGATGAAATCCATCGATATATCCTCCCAGTTCCACTCAGGGATCGGAAGTGGCTTCAACATTCCGGCACGTTGCTGATGTTCAATCTTAACCTGCTGACAAGTCAAACACTTCAAAACGTATTCTGCTACGTCCTTCTTCATATTTCCCCACCAGAAGTTTTGTTTTAGATCCTTATACATCTTACTGCTGCCCGGGTGAATAGAATAGGGCGCGCTGTGAGCTTCCTTCAGAATTGTCTGTCTCAAAACATCATCATCAGGAACGCAAAGTCGACTATGAAATCTCAGAACTCCATCATCCTGTATCACAAATCCTGGGGCCTTCCCTTTCTTTACTTCGTCACATAACTGAAGAATCAGAGAATCGTTCAACTGCTTAGATTTTATTTCCTCGACTAGTGACGAAGTTAGTTCTATCACGTATAGTTTCCCTTGGATTCCTGGTGACCATACTTCAATCCCTTCGTGGATCAGTTCTCGTTGAATGCTGGTTTGGGACGTAAGTGCTTCCAACACTCGAAAAGAAACAGGTTTACGGCTCAGTGCATCAGCTCCCACGTTTGCTTTGCCTGGATGATAGAGGATTTCCAAATCGTAATCCTTGATCAATTCCAGTCACCTTCTCTGCCTCATGTTTAATTCCTTCTGACTAAAAATATAGTTGAGGCTCTTATGATCTGTAAATATCTGACAATGAGTGCCGTATAAATAATGTCGCTAAATTTTCAAAGTAAAGACCACAACTACTAACTCCAGATAATGAGTCGGGTAATTAACTTCGTACGGTTTCAACTTTCGAGAGGCATAGGCAATCACCCTATCCTTTTGCATCAACACACATCCCAGACCCTGATTTTAAGCATCGCTGTACACCATGAATCCCTCGATTCCATCTGGTAACGCTAGTATAGGTGCTGTCGTCAGTCCCCTCTTAAGTTCATCAAAACTAGCCTGGCATTTCTCATTCCACACGAATCTTTGAGTCTTCTGCAACAGCTAAGTGAACGGATGAGCAATTTTGGAAAATCCCTCTACAAAACGGCGATAATATCCAGCAAGTCCTAAGAAACTTCGGACTTCTTTCACGTTATTAGGAGATTCCCATTCTAAGATTGCTTCGACTTTCTTCGGGTCTACTTGAACTCCATTAGCTGATATCACATGCCCAAGGAAGGTCACCTCCTTAAGCCATATCGCATTTAGAAAGTTTCGCATAAAGTTGTTCATTCCTCAAGGTGCTCAAAACAATACGCAAATGCTCAGCATGCTCCTCTGTGTCTTTTGAATAGATCAAGATGTCATCGATGAAGACTACCACAAATTTATCCAAGTATTCTAAGAATATTCGATTCATCAATTGCATGAATACCGCAGGAGCATTGGTGAGTCTGAATGGCATCACCACGAATTCATAGTGTCCGTACCGGGATCTGAAAGCAGATTTTGGTATATCTGATTCCTTAATTCTCAACTAATGGTATCCTGATCGCAAGTCAATCTTCGAGAATACCCTTGCCCCTTGTAGTTGATCAAACAAGTCGTCGATCCGAGGTATAAGATACTTGTTCTTGATCATCACCTTGTTTAGCTCCCTGTAATCAATACATAATCGGAGGGATCCATCTTTCTTCCGGACAAAGAGAACTGGCGCTCCCCAAGGAGAAACGCTAGGTTGAATGTATCCATTCTGCAATAATTCCTCCAGCTGCTTCTTTAGTTCATACATCTCGGTTGGTGCCATACGGTATGGTGCTCTGGAAATAGGAGCGGCTCCAGGCTCTAATTCGATATTGAACTCTACTTCTATCCGCGGAGGTAACCCAGGTAGTTCGTCGGGGAATACATCTGAGAATTCTTTCACAACTAGAATAGGTGAGAGCTCTACTCCTTCTTCTTTCTTCATGGCATAGCACCAAAATCCGTGACAATCCTGCTTCAGTAATTTCACTGCTTTCATAGCTTTGATCAATTTTCTCGAGCTTCCCGGTATCCATCCCTTGAATAAATGTTCAGATCCGTCATCAGCAATGATAGAAATGACTCTCTTTCAGTAATTTAAAATAGCCCCATAACGGTTGAGCCAATCATCTCCGAGAATTAGATCGTCACCATGGATGTCAACCACAATAAGGTTTGATGGCCAATCTCTCCCTCCTATAGATACTGGAAAATCTCTAGTTTCTAGGGTTCCCACAATTCTCTCTCCGCTCGGCAAACCCACAACATAAGGCTCACAATCAAATAAACACGAAATTTTCAAACGATTAACACAGTTCAATGATATGAAAGAATGTGTAGCTCCTGAATCGAATAAGACACTAACTAGTTGCAAAAGGAACTGAATCGTACCTGATGCAACATTAGTGTTTTGATCGTCTGACTTCCTCATCTCGTACAGGCGCGGAGGAACGGACCCAGCACTGGATGCCTCTCTTTTCCCAACGTTCTGCTGCTGAAAACCACTTTGCTGCGTCTGGTTCACACTTGTCTCTTTCGGAACTGGTGCTGGAGTGCGAGTACCAAATGATCTAATCACATTTCCTCAAAAATTCGCACGGTGCCATCTTGCCCACATTCAAAACAAGTCACAGAAGGAACGGGACAATCACATCGAATATGCCCTGCTCGACCACAATTATAGCACTTCTTTGATGCGTCCGAAACTGTTGATGTTGTCCGGAAATTCTTTCCACCTCGAGAAGGATGCAGAGGTTTCCTAGACGAATAAAATGAAGACTGGCCCTTGCGGGCCCCACTACTCTTGTTCTCCGAGAAGTTGCCGGACACTTTCTGCTTCTTTGCCTCCATCGATTTCTCCACCGCTGCCACTTTCATGTCGTAGGCCAGCGCCTTGTCTTGATATTGTCGCAAGGTAGTACACTCAAATTCGGACATATACTGCTGAATCTCCGGCTTCATCCGCATATCAAAATGAAAAATATTCTCCGCCTCCATCCTGACCAAGTGTCGCACACAAGTCAGCTGATGATTAAAAGTCTTGATTATGTCTGTCACAGGTGCTTCCGAACTCTGCGGGGAGAAGAACTCTCGGACTCTAGCCTCTCTAACTAGCCGAGGACAATACTGTGCTTCCATCATTAATTTGAATTCTGTCGAGTCAGCATCATGATCCTTAGGTCGAACAGCTTCCCACCAGTCAGAAAATACTGGGCAATAGGAACTTTTCGGTCATCGGGACAGTTGATCCCTGCAAATATCTTTTCCAACTCCTTCAGCCAGTGGTCCCAAGTAGGCATCTCAGCAGAACCGTCAAATTTTGGCGGGTGCAATTTGACCACCTCTGTAAGCCACTTATCTCCCCGATTATCCTCGTTGTGCTGTTGGCCCATCGCTGTCTGCATGCGGTCAACCACTTGAGCAAACTGGGTCATCTGAGTGACCACCTGCTGAAGCACCCCTGACATGTTAGGATTTGCGTTGTCATTCACTGATCCCTGTTGTCCCCCAGAATGGGAATCGGTTCTTCTAGCCGATAATTCTGGGGTAGTCGTTGAATCCTTCTGCCTCACATTACCACGTCCGCGTCCACGACCTCCCCTCAACATACTGTAAACACAATTACTCAATATCCAGGGCAAAATTTTCAAATATAAAGTCCGTCAATATTCACAAAACATAAATTAAGTAAAACGGTAGTATAAGAGATTAGGAGACTTACAACCACGGTCTACATGACGACGCTGCCTGAACAGTGATGTTACAAACGACCCGTAAATCAAATAACGTAAATAGACCCAACTAAACCCGACTGCCAAGATATTCATGAATCTTAGCTCCGATACTATATTCTGTAACACCCCGAGATATTCGGAATAATTACATCGCTGTAAACCCTTTAAGTAAGAATTTACAAGGCTAATTTGAA
Organism: Orobanche coerulescens; assembly: GCA_033398695.1. Classification (NCBI taxonomy): domain Eukaryota; kingdom Viridiplantae; phylum Streptophyta; class Magnoliopsida; order Lamiales; family Orobanchaceae; genus Orobanche; species Orobanche coerulescens. Next base: position 193,558,594 of record CM065807.1, on the reverse strand, counting down.
GAAACGTAAAGATAATACAACAGTACCATAAAAGTTCAAAATACAAAACCGGTTTCAAACAGATCAAATGAGTCCATTATTACAACCATCTCGAAATATTAATAAGACACGCGTACTCGAGTACTGAAAATGAACCAAAAAGACAAGTCACAATAACAATAAACATCACTGAACCCCTTCGTCGCCATGTCGGTACTATGGCTGTTTTCCCGCTCCTCGGCTACCTGAACATCAAAACAATGTCCACCCCCGAACGGGTTAGCAAAACGATGCTAGTACAAGTATCATATTACACAAATCGAATATGCAACAACAACGCATAACAAAATACACAATATGGACTTTCGCTACCGAAATCCAACAATGCGAATCCACATGATTCCATTAACACAGTATGGGTATTCCAATGATCCAGCGCCCTCAGCATAGATCCCAAGATGATCCCGTCGGACCAACACGAGGTGGAAAAACCCGTCCAATGATCCAGCACCCTCAGCATAGATCCCAAGATGATCCCGTCGGACCAACACGAGGTGGACATCCAATCCAGCGCCCTCAGCATAGATCGCACAACATACACAACACAACTTATGCATACATATATGCAAAATTTCTATGTTCATCAACATGAACATACAAGTAATCAATAACGAATATCATGATAAATCGACGAAGTAAATCCCATGTTCAACAACACGAATAAACCATATGCATGCTCAAAATCCCAACATTTAACGAATTTCAAAATACGATACTTGCCTCAAAGATGGCAAGAACTAATTACTCTAATGATCTCAACACACTCGAAGGCCACCTCCTTCGATCAAACGTTCGCAATGCTCGGCCCTTTAACAAACAGGAAAAATAACGGCAACTCAAAACAAGTTTAAACGTACGAACACCTAACATCTACTACGGTCGGGTTAACACTCTAAGCTAGCCGGCTCACAGTTCAACTAACCCGATGACCGCTCGGTCTAGCTAGAGTCACTCAAATCACCGTAATTTCATACTTTGATTTCCGATTATCGATGTCATTACCATGTTTGGTTATATAACACCTTCAATACAAATTCCAAGGTTAATTCATCTCTATACTTCGCTTTTCTACAAGCTGACATCTTCGCCAAAGTTTACCGTTCAAATTAATTCTCACCCATCAACCCTCTACGTTCGGATCATCAACAAGAAGATAAACAAACTCAGTAAACACTACGAGTTGTGAATTACGTTGGAGGTCATCTCATTCTATCTGAAGATTATATCTAAGTGACCACTCTAAGAATTTCTTTCTTTGCTAAGATTTCATTCTAGGTAATGATAATAACAATACACCGATACACATTTGATTCGGAAAATAAAACCCAACTATACAACAACCTCAAAAATCAGATTCTTAGTTTCAACTCAATAAGGTTCGATTGATGATCTTCTTACTCAAAGGGGTTCTAATATGATTACTTCAAGTTTACATGGTATGGTGCTCAACCTAATCATTAATCCATAACCTTGATAAATTCCATAAGGAAGTTATAATCCAAATAAGAACACGAATTCTAAGTTCGGGCAGCGACACATACCTTGTATGGAAAGAAAAGACGAAAACTCTTGATGAACTCAATGTTGGACGCTTGAACACCAATCCTCAAAGCTCCTCGCCTTCAATGATGTGTTCGGAAGCTGATATGAAGGTTGAAGATGGAGAGGGTGTTGTGTCAAGATTTATCCATCCCGACAGGCGATCGACTATAAGGCCGAGCGACCAAGTCAACACCAGTCAAACTATGGCTAGCTCGCCTAATCAAAGACACCATACCACCATCAGGTACCTAGCGATCGACTCCCAAGGCGATCGCCCTTTGACATCTGGCGATAGACTCTAGTGTCCGGCTAAGGAAGGTCGACCTACGCCCCGAGCAGAGATGATCGCCCGTCAAAGTCTTCGAGGACTGGATCTCAGAACAGCACCCACGTGCAGATCCACAAAAAGCGCTGACAGACAAGATCTTCACTGACAGACAAGATCTTTTGCTGACAGACAAGACCTTTGACCACAGCCTGTCACCTACCTCACCTACCGGCAGGCGCGCCGAAAGTTGTCAGTGGGACCACCCGTGACAAAGAACTCAGACACGTGCAGTTCTCCCATTGACCGCATACTGATCGCCAAAGCAGCTCGCGACTTTAAGGGAACAAGCCCATGTGCTAAAAGACGATCGCCCTATTATTATAATGCAGTTCATTTTGACTTGGTTGGCGGGGTCAGGGCCTTTCTCGCTGGGCGAGCGCATAGGCGATCGCCCGGCAGATAAAAAGTCCTATAAATAGAGAACCTCCTCCTACTGGAAAAAGGTTCGGAATTCATTTCACCAACAACAGAAATACAGTAGAACATACATACCATCAAGCTCCCTGCTTTCTCGCCGGAATCCATCTCAGGACTTCTCTCTCCGAATCTCTCGTCCAGAAGACGATCGGCAGAGGCAGCAAGTCTCCACTATACAGATTCCAAGAGATTCATAAGCCCAGGAGCCCAAGCATCCATCTAAATACTCGCCGTGAGAGACTGTCGATCTCTCACCGCCGCGACTGTTCATCTCCTTTGTTACAAGAACTCACAGAGCATCAAATCTGCTTCTTCCGACAATCTACACGCTCACTAGCTAAGATAACAAGAATCTTTACACTCATTGTAATTGCATTCTTACATTAGTACTTGTATCCCCGAATATTAGTACTAATAATATCTCGCGAGAGCATTCAAGCCCGGGACTAACAACCCCGGCAAATCTTGTGTTATTTATCTTTCTCACGGAAGTGCTCTTGCATTTGTTTGCTATCCATCCATTCCAGCAATATCTATCTTCGGATAATATTTTGGGTAGCAACAATTGGCGCTAGAGGAAGGGCCTCTAACCCTCAAATTTTTATTTCTACCATCCCGAAGAACACTCACTGTTCTCGGGGCATATACTTGAAGTGACACTCACTGCACTTCAAAGAAAACCTTCAGAATCATGACATCCGCCGGTACATCGAAGAAAGCCGCTCTCCGAACCGTCGGACACCATATCCCGGTTCAGTCCGAACCCCAGCCAACGACAGGGGGAAGCCGCAGCAACACGAGACTCTCGATCCCGCATCCGAGAGATGGCCCCAACCTCTCACTCGATCAATTCCAAACCGAGAAACAGATCGAGGAGGCTATGGCCATCCTAGAGGAGCGACGGAGAGCATGCGCGTCGCCCGCGATAACTCCCTCGATCGTCCGCCGCATGGGAAAACGGAAATTCAATGGGCTACTGAGCGAGCGATCGTCAGAAAGCCCCAATTCGCGAGAAAAGGCTCTCGCACGACCGGACGGATCCAAATTCATTCGCTTGGGTCGCGACCCATCCTGGCGACCGGGGCATTCAGTTTCCAACCACGAAAAGACGGAACCCGAATCTGTCACCAGGAGTTCGGCCTACCCACCTCACAGCCGAACGCAGGTCAGCCATCTGACTCCCGCCCCGATCGCCAGGGGATCAGTACTCAATCGCCTCGGCTCCCGCTCCGAGCGCCGAGCCGCGAGCAGCCAGGCCACGGCGATGGCCGCTATACAACGCCAGCTCGACGAGATGAAAGCACTCTTGGACACTGGGGCAAGCACCAGCAAAAAGATCACCGGGCCGACCGAGCCACACGCGGTCCACATCGAGCTTGCCCCCAAACAACCAACGATCGCTCCTCCCAAAACACCTCTGTATGAGGGGAGATCGGACCCCGAAACCCACCTGAGTAAATTCCGAATCTACATGACTGGGTGTGGGGCATCTGATGCAACCAAGTGCCGGATCTTCCCGTTAACATTGGGCGAGCTGGCCCATAGGTGGTACGTCTCACTACCACCACGATCAATCACCTCCTTTAAGAAACTGGCAAATGACTTCACGTCATACTTTGCCAACAAGGTCGCTAGACCGGAAGGCCCACACCGCGTGATGAAAATCAAGTAGGGTAAGGATGAGTCAGACGCAGATTACATTGACCGAGTAGACGAAATCATCCTCACCGGCGAACCCGTCAGTGACGAGCTCGCTCTCTATTCGGTCATGGGGGGATTCTACGGTCATTCTCCCATGTTTAGACACCTCTCCAAGGATATTCCCCCAACTTACGCGATCTTCCGCGCCAAAGATGCCAACTTTCTGGCCAGGCAAAGGCTACTCACACTCCACCTAGGCGAGGAAACGCCACCTCCGGTCCAGAAGATAGCGATCGCCAAAGCAAAGAAGGCGATCGCCAAGCCACCCGGAGATCTCAAGGCTTTCGAGGACATGGAAGCCCATCTCCTCCATACGTTCAACCGAACTCCGGCACATATTTTCTATGCCATCAAGGGGCACGAAAAGCTCAAAAAGCCAAAGGCGATAAGGGACCACGGTCACCTGGACAACAATCAATATTGTGCCTACCATAAGAGTCCCGGCCACAGCACCAACCAATGCCGCGACCTCCTCAAACAGCTCTGGAGATTGTTCGAGGAAGGCAAGTTAGACAGCTTATTGATTTAGCCAAAGCCCCTACCAATCTCTATAGACGATCGTCCGAGTCGAACACAAACAGGCTGGGAGAGCTCATATGAGCCGACCCCTAGATCAACCTCGATGACCGTCTCTACATGCTTTAATCAAGAGAAGGGAACCTCGGAAGTCTCCCCGATCTCCATCCTTATTTAGGAAACTGGAGGACTCGATCGCCATCTACAGTTCACCGTCTAACATGATGGACTATGGCACGAGATCGCCTCCCCCGCACAACGTACACCATCGAAGGTCGGCATTTACATGACGATCCAAGGTGGAAGAGTGCAGCCATGGTCCTGGTGATCGATGGAACCGACTACTTAGGCCATGCAAGGTCCCTTTGGGCCAAGATCGCCCGCCCTTCGTTTAAATACTAGGCCGGCGTAGTCTGAGGGCCCTCCAAAATGAATCAGTGGACACGATCGCTCGCCCTCAAAGGTTCATCATCTAACGTGGTGAACCCGGATAATGCGACGTGCCACAACCCCCGTCTCAACGTACACCGTCGAGGTTCGCCATCTTCATGGTGGGCCGAGGTGGAAGCAGAGCTAAACAAGCCGCGGGCGTGGAGTTGAATCATCCGATGTTGCCCCGCGCAACAACTCCTCTAGACCGAGACCGCACGCCCTTCGTTTAAATACGAGGCGAGGCGCAGCCTAACAGAGGACCCTCATAATAAAGTGAGTCACGAGACACTCAATGTCTTCGCGCATCAAGACATGATCAAGGAGTCGGTCCATCAAACTCCGCGATCGTGCACGGTTCCTCAAGACGGACGACCGTCCTCGAGGATTCGACAAAGTTGAAGACGGCTCACTCAACGAGTTATTTTCATCCCCTTACTTCCACTAAGTGAATAAAAACAAGGGGGAAGAGTGTGGACTACCTATACGACGATCGTCCCTATTCAACCACATACGGAGGTCGACATTTTTCCAGATGTTGTGCAGCGATCGAATTTGTTGTAAAAGTTATCTTTATGAGTTTATCAATTCATTTGTAATTACCCTCGCAACGATCTCTCCTCACACATTTATACAAAGTCAAACAAAGACTCAAAAATAACAATCATTCAAGTAATCGAAGATAATCAAACATTCAGTTCATTGCTTGAAAAGATCAGAGTACATGGTCGCCCGAAGGCCTAAATACTACAAAAGAAAGCTACAAAACTACAAGGAAATAAGCTAAAACATCAAAAAATGAAGTGCCTCAGGCCCCTGCCTGGCCTTCGCCATCAGCATCCGGTGCGGTCCCCTCATCTTCCGGAGCGTCGGGATGAGAAAGATTGGCCGGAGACGGATACCAGCTCAAATCCACGCCGATGTCCGCAAGGTCCAAGATCGGCAAGGAGAAAGCTGAATGGAGAGGATGCTCCAACGCGTACGCCTTGAAGTTCTCGGCAAGAGGCCCGACCTCCAAACCTCCTTTCTTAGCTGCTCGGATCGAGTAGGCGAACGCCAGATAATAGGCGAACTCGCTGACAAACTCCAAGTTTTGAAAGGGATCAGCCTTGGTCGCCTCTACCTCTCCTTTCAGCTCCGCCATTGCTGCTGCGACCTCGGAGCTCGGCCTCCTCGCAAAGAACCTTCCCCGTCGCCTCCGCCAGCTCGCTGGTCAATCGAGCGATCGTCACTTTCTGGCGATCGGCCTCCTCTTCAGCAACCTTCTGCACCCGGACGTCATTCAACATCTGGTCCCGAAATCGATCGACCGCCAAGCGAGACAACTCAGTTTCCTTCTTCGCCAGATCAAGCTCGTGGCTCGCCCGCCTGGCCGCCTCCAGAGAGTCCTTCTCCATCGCCGCGATCTTATCGGCAAACTCGGCGTTCTCTTTCCGAGCCGCCTCGAGATCCGCCTGCAGGCGAATAGTGGAGGGCCGCCCCTCAAACTCCTGAGCAGCCTGGACAGCCATGGTCGCCGTCTGGAGAGAAAGGGCGAGGACAGCCTGCATCGAACTCCCCGATCGCTGACGAGCGATCGCATCCAGATCAGTCGTCCAGGCCTTCGGCAGAGCAGAAGCAGCCTTGCTGACGTATGGAGGAATGTCGCAGGAATGGCGAGGAGATCGGCTCGCTAGGAAATCCACGACCATCAGCGGGCAAGACGGATCTGTGCGACGGATCCTACATCAATACAACAAAGTTAACACAACTCCTACGCAATTGCAAGTTTCAACACTAAAATGCAATCTACCTCTCAGCCTTCTAGGGGTCCCGACCGAAATATGGTTTCCCTCGAGGGGTCTCAGCATCCGCGATCGCCATCTCTCGCATAAAAGCCGCAGAGGGCGGTTCATTCTCCGGAGCGACAATGGTGATCGGAGGCGCGGCGATCGGCACTTCATTGCCAGGGGCAGGAACCGAAGTTTCTTCCGGCCTCGGCCTCTTGCGATTCGCTCGAATCCCCTCCTCCGGAACTCCCTCCTCAGCCACGATCGGCTCCACACGAGGTTCCGCCTCCGGAACTATTGGCAACGCAACAGGTGGGGCCCGAGATGACCTCTTATGGCGGAGACGGCCTAGAACTCCAGGATTCGACATGACGATCTCCGGCGGGGGCTCCAAGAAGCGAGGAAAGCGAACCTCTACATTTAAGACGGTCAATCAACAGTTAGATACTTTCCTTAAGTAAGGCGATCGCCTAAAAAGTGAAGGTCGCAGAAACTCATACCTGGTACCGAGAGATGTCTCGAGAAGCGGAATAGTCGAGCCGACAACCAACGACTCTCCTTATTGATCCGGTTGGCGTCAAGGTCGTCGTCCGACAAGCTCCTTATCCGCTCCAAGACAACCAGAAAGTCAAAAGGCAGCTCCTCGACCGCCGGAATGTGAAAACCTGCAAAACCGAAATCAAATTAGATCAGTCCAAAACGCATCCGAACGAAGGGAGAGTCTAAACCCTTAACGGGATTCCTCTCCCGAAACTCAGTGGGGATCTCCAGCTCGCCCGAAGGATTGTCGCTCGCGGAAGCCCTCCACTTGCCGGCGACCCAGAACCACTTCGTCTGATTGCCCCGCATCTTATTCGGGACTCCGTGAATCACTCGACCAGATCGGCCCTGAATATGGTAACCGCCGACCGACCCTTTCTGAGCCGTCAGCTTGAACAAATGGTTCATCTCCAACGGCGATGGGAGGCGGTACAGGCGGTGACCGCCGAAAAGAGTGAGAGTGCCGATAATTTGGAGCCAGGCGTTCGGCGTCAGCTGAAGTGGCGCCACATTCCAAGCGGCCAGCAGATGGGAGACAGCAAAAGATAGAGGGAAGCGCAGCCCGGCCTCCATAATCATCTCATTCACGGCGACCATACCCATCGGAGGCTGATCGGCTCGCTCATTCTCCGCCGGCGCGAACATGTCCACATCTGAAGGAACATGGAACCTTGTCCTCCAGACGGCCAGATCTTTCCTGGTCGTCGAACTCCGTATTTGGCCAAGCGACCACAAGAATCGATGTGCAACCCGGTACTGCGACCATTTGGGAAGCTGATACGGGTAGGCGACCGAGTATCCCCGGAAATCGAATCTCGGAGTCGGACCGGCCAATTTCTCCATTATCTCAGCAAAGGCCTTATAGGCCCGGCCGAAAGCGCTATGTTGCTCCCAGTAAGCCTTAATCGCCAGATCTCTCTCAATCTGCGATCGTCTTTCTTCAGCAGCTGCCTCCTTAGCGACGTCGGCTTCGTTAAATAAAGCCTCGACTTCAGTAGGGTCGATTCCGGCCCGAATAGCTTCAGCGGCCGTCTCTAGGTGGAAGTCGGAAGAAGGTTCTCCCCGGACAGTCGATGTCCCGGCGGCAGAACTGGTACCCACTCCAAGTGATGATGAGGTTCCGGCCATTCTCAAAGAAAGATAAGGAGAAAAGGATTTTTCTTACCCGAAAGTGAAATCGAACGACGATCGGCACTAAGATCTTCAGAAAAATCGACAGCAAGTCCTTCTTTCTCCAATAAGTACGCGTGAGTATGAAACTGCAGCACCGCGCCCTTTTATAGGAGAAGGCATGGACTCGTTTGCAATAAGGGAAAATCTCAGGGGTCGGATCTCAAACGACGCATTAATTGACTCACTCGAGACCCGCGTACGCGTCTTTTCAAGGACGCGTCAGCCGAGGAGTCATTAATGACCGTTGGTATCCTCCAATAGAAGCCCGACACGTGCGCGGAGACTTTTCCACGCCCATTGCCTTTTCCCCGCTAGCTTTAGCGACCACTGTGCCGTCCAAATTCAGAGTATATCAGCTCAAAGACGATCGCCAGTTCAGTTAAACACCGAGTCGCTCGTCAAAAGTTCAGCGATCGCCAAGAGAGCCACCTCACCCCACGTTTCCAACATAGGAGCGAGCTGGGGGGCAATTGTTGTGTCAAGATTTATCCATCCCGACAGGCGATCGACTATAAGGCCGAGCGACCAAGTCAACACCAGTCAAACTATGGCTAGCTCGCCTAATCAAAGACACCAGACCACCATCAGGTACCTAGCGATCGACTCCCAAGGCGATCGCCCTTTGACATCTGGCGATCGACTCTAGTGTCCGCCTAAGGACGGTCGACCTACGCCCCGAGCAGAGATGACCGCCCGTCAAAGTCTTCGAGGACTTGATCTCAGAACAGCACCCACGTGCAGATCCACAAAAAGCGCTGACAGACAAGATCTTCACTGACAGACAAGATCTTTTGCTGACAGACGAGACCTTTGACCACAACCTGTCACCTACCTCACCTACCGGCAGGCGCGCCGAAAGTTGTCAGTGGGACCACCCGTGACAGCAACTCAGGACACGTGCAGGCTCCCCATCGACTGCATACTGATCGCCAAGAGTACCATGACTTTAAGGGAACAAGCCCATGTGCTAAAAGACGATCGCCCTATTATTATAATGCAGTAAAGGCGATCGCCCGGCAGATAAAAAGTCCTATAAATAGAGAACCTCCTCCTACTGGAAAAAGGTTCGGAATTCATTTCACCAACAACAGAAATATAGTAGAACATACATACCATCAAGCTCCCTGCTTTCTCGCCGGAATCCATCTCAGGACTTCTCTCTCCGAATCTCTTGTCCAGAAGACGATCGGCAGAGGCAGCAAGTCTCCACTATACAGATTCCAAGAGATTCATAAGCCCAGGAGCCCAAGCATCCAGCTAAATACTCGCCGTGAGAGACTGTCGATCTCTCACCGCCGCGACTGTTCATCTCCTTTGTTACAAGAACTCACAGAGCATCAAATCTGGTTCTTCCGGCAATCTACACGCTCACTAGCTAAGATAACAAGAATCTTTACACTCATTGTAATTGCATTCTTACATTAGTACTTGTATCCCCGAATATTAGTATTAATAATATCTCGCGAGAGCATTCAAGCCCGGGACTAACAACCCCGGCAAATCTTGTGTTATTTATCTTTCTCACGGAAGTGCTCTTGCATTTGTTTGCTATCCATCCATTCCAGCAATATCTATCTCCGAATAATATTTTGGGTAGCAACAGAGGGTAACTCTCAAAGTCGCGAAATTGGAGTGTGGGTTGAAGTGGAACTCTGAAAATGAAGGAGGGTGCTGTCCTATATATAGAAAATGGTTATTAGCGCGCACTACGGCCATATCCATAGCGTGCGCTAATGGGCTTGCAGTCTACTGTTTCTGCCTGGTCTTGACTTAGCGTACGCTAACATCCCTTTACGCGCGCTAAGTACAGAAATTAGCGTACGCTACCACTCATATAGCGTGCGCTAACGGCCATACGAAGCTTCACTGACCTCACTGTACTCAACTTTAGCGTGCGCTAGCCTCATAACATTAGCGTGCGCTAAGCACCGTTGACTCGACTTTTCCAAAAGCCGTCCAGATTCATCCCGACATGTCCCGACCAAGATCCGCGTCTGATCTCACCTACCACCCTATCTTAATCAAGTTGACTACGTATAGCGCGCGCTAAGGTTCATACACAGCGTGCGCTACGAAACCCAATTAGCGTGCGCTACGCCTAGTCGTTAGCGTGCGCTACAAGTGTAAAAATTACAATTTTGAACACATTCACGAAATCATACACTCAACAACACCGGATCATAAAATACGCTGGATAATACTGAGATCAAATACAACATATACAATGTGATAATATTCAAAATACACATTAGAATCTCGGGTATTACAATAGTCTCAACATGGTATCCATTCATACGAATATCTTTGAAACTTAATAAATTTCTTTGGGACTTGGGAGAAAATAATACATTTCTTATTTTGAAGTTCATGCCTCGTGCATCAGAAAATTGGCACTTCCAAATCCTTCAATTATTTGTGCACTACCAGATATGGTTTTAACACTTTCTTTGACAATTCTCAATTGCTGAAAATATTACTTATCTTTCAGTATAGTATGTGTAGTAGCACTGTCTGCAAGACATAAGTCATCATCTTGAATTTTGGATTGAGTCATATCTATGATCTATAGAAAAAGAAAGTAATTAAATTGTTGAAAAAGGATTATAAGATATGACATGAAATACATATTTATATTGTTTCAAACAAACTATTACACGCATAGAACACGCGTACATAATAAAATAACACTCTTGCAAACTAAAAACATAGAACTAGTTCATTTTTCTGACAATTTGTTTTCATCTTCAGGATTGATCAGTCATTTCCATGGTAGCAACATTAGCCATGTCCATCATATCATCGAGGCCATAATTTAAATCATCGGAATCATTCGTAATGAGATTTGTTTCAACATTTTTCCTTTATTTTTTCGTTATTCCTGATAAAGGTCAGCAAGATGTTTTAGCGTACGACATGTATGCGACCAACGGCCTTTCATACCACAACGATAACAAATTTCCTCCTTTTTTATTTTGTTCAAACCACCATTATATTTTTCTTGTTCTTCCTCCTTATCTGCCTTATTATAATAAGGTTGAATCTTATTAAGGTTGAAAACCTCTTCTTCCCCTTCCTCGTCCACGACCACAACCTCGAATATAACCATGGATGCGACCATAGTTGTGACCAGATGATGTTGCATTCACTTTAGGGAATGAACAGATCCAGTGGGGCGAGATTCATGATTTCTCATTAACAACTCGTTATTTTGTTCTGCCAAAAGAAGACACGAAATCAGTTCAGAATATTTTGTAAATCATCTCTCACAATATTGCTGTTGAAGGATTATATTTGAAGCATGGAATGTGGTGAATTTTCTTTCTAGCATATCACCATCAGTGATATTTTCGCCACATAATTTTAATTTTGAACTGATTCAGAACATTGCCGAATTATATTCGCTGACGGATTGAAAATCCTGTAAACGGAGTTTAGTCCAGTTATAATGAGCTTTTGGGAGAATAACTGTTTTCTGATGATCATATCTTTATTTCAATTATTGCAAAAGATCTGCATGATCTTTAATAGTGAGGTACTCAATTTTCAGTCTCTCATGGAGGTGGTGCCGAAGAAAAATCAAAGCCTTTGCCTTTTCTTGTAATGATGCTTCTTTTGATTTAATTATAGTATCACCGAGGCTTTTAGCATCAAGGTGGATCTCAGCATCCATTATCCATGATAAGTGATTATTGCCATTAATATCAAGTGCTTCAAATTCGAGCTTGACAAGATTTGACATGTTGAAGAACTATAAGAAAATAAAACATACATGTCATTAATTTCAAGAAACATAAAAGATTTTATTCGGATATAAACGGGGTATTATTGCATGTTAAGATTTATCAGGAGTCCAAGTATAGGATAAAAGAGAAAAAGACTTGTGATAGAAATCAAAGAATCCTCTTCTGTGTTACACTTTACATAAACAACTAATACAATATATGATATGACCAACGTAGTGTAGAATGCCAAAAACAGTTGATGAATTATCTTGAAGAACCCTTTTGTTTTTGAAAATTTGTAAGAAGATGAGAGAAAGTGAGTGAATTGTTGAATGAAATGTGATGTATTTATAGAGTGTAAAATAGCCGTTAACTAGCCGTTGGGGAGGGGAGAGAAAATAAAATGAGATAATTATGAATGATTTAGTAAAACATTATTTTTATTTTATATGCAAGTTCTGAAATAAGAATTTTATTAAAAATAATCAAACACAAATAACTTACCCTTTTTGGTGCTCAGTAAATATTTCACACGGTACAATATATACAGTTTATAGCTTGGGGTTATACCGCTTCAAGCATTAATAATAATATATATGGTACATTGGGGTCATGCCACTCAAGCATAATAATAGTATATAATATAAAGTTTGGGGTCATACCACGCAAGCATAATAATAATATATAATATATAACTTGGGGTCATACCACTCAAGCATAATAATAATATATAATATATATAGCTTGGGGTCATACTACTCAAGCATAATAATAATACATAATATATATATAGCTTGGGGTCATACCACTCAAGCATAATATTAATATATAATATATAGCTTGGGTGTAATATCCAGGGATATTTTTTTCGTTTTTACTGTTGGGTTGTACGTATTCATTTGGAATTGTACAAGAGATGTTGTATTTGACTGATAAAATGTATATTATATTGGGATATTTCGGAATCGAAATATTTATACTAGTCGTCCGTATTGCGTTTGCCGATTGGATGTTGGTTGGTGAGTTTTGATTTTTGGCTAAGTATATTAGCCATATCTTACGCTATATGTATAGCATTACGTACGCTATGTGTTGAGGCTTACGTACGTTAAACCGCGAGGGTTACGTACATAACGATGGGTATCAGATCGCATCTGATTTTTGGCGAGTAGGGCGATGCATGATCTGGATATTTGGCTTTTCGAGGCAGCTTTGTCAACGCCCATTACGTACGCTATGCATGGATGCTAACGTACATAATGTTGTGGTCGTTACGTACGTCTTTTTGCTAACGTATGTAAGGATGTGTGTGTGTTGAGGCACCCTCTGGGAGGACGTAGCGTATGCTACGTAGTGAGGATAGCGTACGTAAGGTGGTTTAACGTACGTTATGTATAGAGGTTAGCGGCCGTAATAAATTGTGCAGATTATAAAGACATGATTCGTCTTTCATTTTCTCACGGCCCATTTTTGATTTCTCCCTCTAGAAATCGCCCCCTGTATTCCTTAGTGAATTCCAGCCCCTTCCAACTTGTTTTGGAGCTTCCTAACTTGGATTGGAGCTTAGGAGCTTGAAGATTGGAGTGGATTCTTGAAGGTTTGAGATTGTTCTTCACTTTCAAGAGGTATGTTGGTAAATCTTGTGTTTACCTCGAGATTATGATGATGCCTTTGATGATTACCTCGTGTAGTTGTTGATTGTTGGAGGATAGTATGATTCTTCATAGTTTATATGAACTTATGATGAAGACCATGATGATTATGGCTTGAGGTTGATTGTGTTCTTGATGTTTAAGAATACTTGGAGATTATAATCATGTTTAGGAAGAGTTATGTTAATATTACTAGATGATTAACATAGCCTTGAGATGATTATTGTTGTTGGTTGTGTTCTTGAGAGATTATAACCATTTTAGAAAAGAGTTATGATTAATTTAGACATGATTATCATAATCTTGAAATGGTTACGTTAATCTTGTTGATTAATCTGAAATTCTTGGGGAATTGGTGATTGATATTGGTGGAGACATCATGTTGTTGTGGTGATGATGTTCTTGAGGTATTGATGATGATATTGGTGATATTCTCATTTGAGATGATTAATATGATGTTGTTCTTAATGATTCTTGTCGAATTCTTTTCACAAGTATTAAGAACATTTTGATCATATGAATCATTGAGGTGATTGGAGGATATTAGAATTCATAGTTGAGGACTATGATATTCATTTGTGTGGTTTGATCGATTCACGACTGAATCGAGGTTAGCTTTTGTGTTGTTTTCGATTGATATTGTGTTATTGAATAAATTGTATTTCATTCAAGGTTGTTCGAGTGCTTGTGATTGTCAGAGGACGCCGTTCATCGTTCATGGGAGGATTTCGTCGCCTTCGGTATGAGGCAAGTTTTATACTTGTACTAGTCAATGAGATACATGTTATATTGTATGTGTATGAATGTGTTGTATCATTTTGAGACGTAGTCTCTTCATGATTTTCATTGATATCAGCGGATTGTTTGATACGATACCCTTCGGTAATTCTGCCAAATGTTACTGTTGATGTCTCATTGTTATTGTTTATTGTCGGTAGCCAGTTCACGTTATCGATGTATCGATCGTTATTGTGGGTATTGATGTTCGATTAAACATCAATATGAGTGTTGCTATTGATGTTGGTGTTTTGCTATTGATGTTGCATTGGCCGAGTGAAGGCATTGGCGTATTTGATTATCATTTCCGTTGTCGGTTACCAATTAAAGGTACTGAGGCATCTGTTGAGTCGTTGTTATCGATTGGTTATTCTAAGACAATCGAGGTATTGAATTGGGATTCTCGAGGATAGTTCCCATCCGTTGATTCGTTGTTATCGATTGGCCGTTCTAAGACAATCGAGGTATTGAATTGGGACTGTCGATAATAGTTCCCATCCGTTGAGTCGTTGTTATTGATTGGTCGTTCTAAGACAATCGAGGTATTGAATTGAGATTGTCGAGGATAGTTCCCATCCGTTGATTCATTGTTATCGATTGGTCATTCTAATACAATCGAGGTATTGAATTGGGATGTCGAGGATAGTTCCCACCCGTTGAGTCGTTGTTATCGATTGTCGTTCTTATACAATCGATGTATTGAATTGGATTGTCGAGGATAGTTCCCATCTGTTGATTCATTGTTATCGATTGGTTATTCTACGACAATCGAGGTATTGAATTGGGACTGTCGAGGATAGTTGCCATCCGTTGAGTCGTTGCTATAGGTTGGCCATTCTAAGGCAATCGAGGTATTTGAATTGGGACCGCCGAGGACGGTGCCCATCCGTGATTTATTGTTGTCGTATTGGACGACTCAAGGCAGCACACTATCATTCTTGTGAATCCGGTAATCTTGTGATCGTTGCCGTTTGTGATTAGTTGTGTTTTGGAGGCTAGTCTCGGCTAGTGCTCGATGGGTAAGTCTGGGGCTTGAACCTTCGCGGTTGGTTTCCCAGCACCTGCAATTCAGCAGGTCACGGTCATTGGATGACCTCATTGTGATACAGCTTCGTGTTGTGTGGCTTCGGCCCCTCATTGTGATACAGCTTCGTGCTGTGTGGCTTCGGCCCCTCATTGTGATACAACTTCGTGTTGTGTGGCTTCGGCCCCTCATTGTGATACTGCTTCATGCTGTGTAGCTTCGGCCACTTATTATGATACAACTTTGTGTTGTGTGGCTTCGGTCCCTCATTGTGATACAGCTTCGTGCTGTGTAGGTTCAGCCCCTCATTGTGATACAGCTTCGTGCTGTGTGGCTTCGGACCCTCATGTTATATAGCTTTGGGCTATTTGGATTCAGGCCATTATGATGATGTGCAGCTTCAGTTGAGTGGCTTTCAGGCCATTGTGACATTTTGCAGCTTCGGCTGAGGGCTTTTAGGCCATGTGTGATGTATTGATGTTTCTGTTAGAGCCTTCGGGCATTGTGGTTCGTATCTATTTCAGCTTTGGTTTGGTTTACCTTCGGGTAATTCATGTTGTGTTCTATATTGATGATTCACCATTGGGCACTTGTCCTAACCTATTGAGCAGGTATTGATCGTATGTCGTGGGCATAGTGTTTCACGAATGCCTGGTTCTTACCTTGGTTTGTGAGCATCTCGTATTATCATTGTTGTACCGTTTATTTTGCCTTTGGATGCATATCATATTGTACATGTATTTGATAATCATTATCTGGATGACTGACCCCGTGGTGGCGGAACATGTTATCATGTTTCAGGTGTTTGCGAGGAGAGAGATGAGACACAGGGGCATGACGATGGCGACGAGGCATTCGAGCGATAATAGTCCTGAGTTGTTCGGGGTTCATGTTGGTCAGTCAGTTGGGAGTATTCTCCAGTTTGTCAGTTATCGTTATTATGTGTTATCCGAGCAGGGCTCTTTGATATTATTGTATTTTTATTTTGGCCATATAGGCCATTCATTGTCATTGAAATTCCTTATCGTAATATTATAGTGGATATCATAGTAGGGACTGTGATTTTTCTTGTTGGTTAGTTTTATGTAATTTAGTTGTGTTCATTTGGTGGATCTCCTGGTGTGGGGTCCCGGTACTGTAATAACCTAATGAGATTTGGGGGTGTTACAGAAGATGGTATCAGAGAATGGGTTGTGAGATACCCTGATATGTGAGTTATGTTGCTCTACCGACGCAGTAGTAGTGGGGCTGTCAGGTTATGACAATCTGGACAGTCGGGTTATGTGAGTCGTGATAGTTGGACGACTGTATGAGTCATTCTCTCATCGAGTCGTTGTCAGTAAAGACTAGTATCGCAAGACCTCGAAGCTTCGTATGACCTGTGTAAGGACTCTATTCTCTTTTATGTTCATACATTCATTATGTCATTGATTATACATGTTTTGTTGAAATCTGTATGTGACATTTGTGTTACTATTGATTCATGATTACTTGTTTTGGAGCATGTGGGCTCTGTATTGGCTATGATTAGCATGATTGATGTGATTGTTTATCTGTTGAGTATGTATAGTCGTTGACATCCATACGGTTGGACCGTCGAGATTCTTTTTGTGGCAATGGTTTAATTTTTTTTCTTAACGAGTTGCTCGCTAAGAGCTCGTTTCGACTCAGCTCGTTTGTTTTCGATAAAAGCTCGTGTGCGGATCGGTTTATTAACGAGTTCGAGCTTGAACACGATTTTTGTTCGGTAAGAAAGCTCGGCTCGACAGAAAAAAAATGAAGCTCGGCTTGATTTGATTACAGCCCTACCTGCCCTCTATTTTTATGAACCAAGCAAGAAATTTTAATTAAAATCTCATTCCTCCCTCTCCTGCATCCAAATCCCCCCAACCAAATAGCTTTTTAAACATTTTTGTCGAACAAATAATTTTTAATATGTCCTATTCTAACTAATCTAGTTTTTATTTATCTGTATTGGTCTCATTATTAAGTTGTGATTATTCTCATGATGCAATATATGTACTGTAAATCAGTTTAAAAAATAATTAAATGTCCTTATGTGGGAATCGAACACGCACAATTTAGCATACAATGCTCATCTTCGACCAATTTGGCAACAACGAAATTGTTGTAAGTTACCGCAATTTACTACTAATATAACCTATGAGAAAAATTGAAGCTATTTTCTATAAAAAAAATGGAGGCCCCAAGCCCTTGCTTTAGTGGCTTGGGCCTTGGGCCAGCCCTAAACTTATTTGACTACATCATGTGTATATAGATATATTTCAGGTGTTACTTGTCGATAAATATATATACATATATTCCGCATGTATATATAAATATCACATAGACTTCATGATTAGTCGATTTTAGGAAAAAATTCTACAACCTACAAAATGAGATCACGATAACGTAACTTATCGAGTAATATTTTTCTCAAAGCATCAAAGTTGTGACCATATCTTGATTCCAAAAAAAACATATGCATCCATTATTGATTTGATCATAAATGTCCTCTCGTAATGTGAAACTCATACTTTTCTTTTCTTATATAAAGATGGTTGATCTAACTCATCCCGAATTTGAAATCTTGGACTCAGAAGGGCTTGAGTACTATAGATGGGTCTCCACGTCGAGACTACATTTATCACTTAGGACTATTGTGTCACGATCTTTGACACTATCTGCCAAGCATCGTCGCAAAAGTCAACGCAAGTGTGCTAATCCCCATCCTGAGGTGTGAATATCTCCAATTAAAATTCTCCAAAGAACTGCATGATGCCCTCAAGGGCCATTTTTGGAACATTCACAATACACTACTCTCTGAGTTGATCATGCAGTAGCATGAAATTCCGTTTGCTTGATTATAACACTACTACATAATACCTTTCAATGACGTTGAAAAAACATCATAAAATAGTTTCCATGACGTTTTATCCCCGTCATCTACAACGTCGTCTATACTAGGGTCATGGAAAGTGTGTGAATCAATGACGTCTAAAAAACGTCGTATATACCTTTTAGTGACAGTCATGTGGCGTCATAAATATATGACGCATAACATCCGTAAATTGTCATGAAATATTTTCAATGGCACTTGTATTTCGTCATTATAAGTTGCTATTATAATGTTAATGAGATGTCATTGAATGTTTAGTATGACAGTTTTCCATTGTCATCTATTTATTATTTCATGATATTCATATATAATCATCAATTATTGAATCAATGACGTTGAGAAACTGTCGTTATAAACCTTTAAATGACAGTAGATAATCGTCATAAATATATTAAGCATGACGTTTCTAAACTGTCATAAAATGTTTGCAATGGCGCTTGTATTTTGTCATTCTAAGTTGCTATTACCATGTTTAAAAGGCGTCATCAAATGTTTTATGACATTTTCGAACATTGATTATAATGCTTTTAATGACACTTTTCTATAGTCATATATGTTTTGATGATGGCTTTATAGCATCGTACTAACATATTCAATGTCATTTGGTTACTGTCATAAAAAAAATCTGAAAAAAATTACAATTTCCTCGATTTTAATTATATTTAAAACTAATATAGAATAAATTCATCATCACACATGAAGTCAACATCTGAACTACCAAACTAAGAACAGACAATAACTACCAAACTAAGCACATCCAACCCATCTAAATAGACCTTAAGTTATTGGAACAAGCCAGTAACAACCAAAAACAAAGATCTGCAAAACACTTGCACTGTTAACAAAAGAAATGCAACAACATTGATATCATACACGCACTATCACATAAGCAGAAGAGAACATAAGTTTATGAATACTCAAGTGTGAGGGATAATGTATTTGATTGGCCACATAATGATGCTTCCAACTGCATCTTCCATAGAAGAAAATTCGGGCTGGGAACGATAGAATTCAGCTCTAGGATTAACTCCTTCCTCAATGTCAAATATGTAACAGTCAGGTCCAAGCTTGTAGCCATGCACTTTGCTTGTTGGATCCACTGCTGATATTTTGCCTCTAGCTACAATTTCATATGTGCCCTCCTAATCGGGTAACATGCAGCACTGAGATACGCCAAGGGTGCTTCCTTTTACCGACTACAACAACCAAAAATACAGTCACAACTCAAATGGTGCCCCCTTTCAAACAAAATGAGATATGACATCTAGAAAATAATCAAAGGGGGATATAAGCAATACTTAACTCAAGTAAATTTACATTTCAAAATGGGGAAATCATCACTGCTGTAGACAGCAGTTACTTTATTTGCATTTTGGGCTTTTTGGCCACTTTTTACTCCTTAGCCCATTTTAATAAAAAAGCGCCAAGATCACTTCACTCACAAAAAGGTGCCAAACCTAATCACATGCCGCCAAAATGATTATTAACACTTAAAAAAATTGAGATCACTTAACTCACAAAAAGGCGCCAAACCCGTACATGCCGCCAAAATGATTATTAACACTTAAAAAAAACTGAGATCACCACAGTTGCAATTATTTTGATCATGGTTAATTCAGTCTACAAAGACCAAGCACAACCAGGTTTGAAGGAAATAGTTTTCTTTGTTGCATGTGTCTTCAATATTTCTCTTAGTTTGTCCAACATAAGTAAAATTTTATATTGATCAGATGTAACGTATATTCAAGATGAAGACATTTTAATCAGCGAGAATGACAAAAATGGTTATCTTATGCATGATGAGGAAGAAATCGAGGTTGACTCAGGTGAGGAGAATGAATTCGATTCGGCCAA
The DNA here is from genome assembly GCA_033398695.1 of Orobanche coerulescens. Classification (NCBI taxonomy): domain Eukaryota; kingdom Viridiplantae; phylum Streptophyta; class Magnoliopsida; order Lamiales; family Orobanchaceae; genus Orobanche; species Orobanche coerulescens. The sequence goes on along the minus strand of CM065807.1, from coordinate 193,538,212 downwards.
TGATTTCAGTCGATCTTTTGGGTACTCTTTAATCAAAAAAACATTTGATAGTGCAGACGATGCATAAGATTTTTATAATGAGTATGGTCTTTCTAAAGGTTTTCAAATTCGTAAAAGTTACCATAATAAGCACTCAATCATGAAAGAAATATATCAATACGTATTTGTGTGTAACAAAGAATGCTACAAAGATATATATACTCAGTGGGTTAAAAGCCAAAATATTGATGATTTTGAAGCAAAATGGGAAGATTTGAAGGAGAAAAATCACATCGATGGTAATTGTTGGTTGGGGAAGATGTATAACTTTCGTCATTGGATAAAAGCATATTTGAAAGACACATTTTTTGATGGCATGACAACTATTGGACGAAGTGAAAGCATTCATTCATTTTTTGATGCTTTCGTAAACTCAGAAACTATGTTAAATGATTTTGTGGTACAATATGACAAGGCTGTGAATTCGCGAAGAAGTGGAGAAGGTGAGCAAGAATTTAGAAATTTAGACTCCAATCCCACATTGCATAGTGATCACCCAATTGAAGCCATGGCAGCAAAATGTTATACTAGAAATATTTATGAAATATTCAAGAAAGAGTGGAAGGCTAGTGGTGATTGCGGTCATGAAAAAATAAGCAAAGTTGATGACTTGGTAAAATATCGTGTTCGTTTTGTGGAAGGTAATAAAGAACACTGGAAAACTGTTGAAGATAAAGTTGGTTCAGATTTTTTTGCTACTTGTTCATGTGCAAGATTTGAGACTTGTGGAATATTGTGCAAACATATTGTCTACATTATGAAGAGAAAGCTTTTAACATCTATTGCTAATCGCTACATATTACCAAGATGGACATTGAAAGCAACATATAATGCCGGAAGTATTGGAATGGCATTGAGGGGTGTTAACGACAATGCCACTAAACAGGTTAGTTTCATGACTTTATGGTCTATCAGATCGAAGTTCAATAAGGTACTTGAAGGAGTAAGAGATTCACCATGTGAAATTGAAAAACTTAATACATTTTTTGATGATTGTCTTAACGAGCAACATCAAATACATAACGTAGGAGCTAATGTCAATTCTGATATTACTTCTACAATACCAGTTGTGACACAAAGGGAGATATCGCAACATATTATTATTTATGATCCAATAAATCCTGTTACGACAAGAGGGCATCCAAATGCTGCTACAAGAATAAAGCCGGGTTTAGAAATTTCCATGGAGTCAAAGAAAAGAAAAATGATAGTTATTGTGGAGGACAAGGTCACAACATTACTGGCTGCCAAAAGAAAAAAGGTATGGATGATTTTGATACTGCAAATTTTTAACCTTGTTTTTATAATTCTAAGTATGATTACTCTACTACTTCAGATGGATGAAGCAAAAGCTAATAAGAGAATTGAATTACCGGCGGAATAACCTGATAGTTAGAGCACCATTGTTTATCGTTAAGTATAGAACTTTCTTATGGAATTCTTGTTGCTACTGTGAGGTTTTTTATGATAACCATTTTGTGTTGTAAAGTGTTTATCTATCAGTATTTGATTGTTTGAATTGTAAAGTGTTTTAGAACTTAACTTTCATGAAGAAGAATTGCAACTGTGGTGATCTCAAGTTTTTTTAAGTGTTAATAATCATTTTGGCGGCATGTGATTGGGTTTGGCGTGTTTTTGTGAGTGAAGTGATCTTGGCGCTTTTTTGTTAAAATGGGCTAAGGAGTAAAAAGTGGCCAAAAATTTCAAACTGCAGATAGAGTAACGGCTGTCTACAGCAGTGATGATTTCCCCTTTGAAAACAAAACAAAATGAGAGATGGGAAATTTCATTTTTGCTGCTGCCAGGCCTGAAAACTAACCCCAAGTTATAGACAACAAAACTTACTTTATACATAAAAAATTTCAAGGAAAACAAAGAGATATTCAGGTAATACTACCAAATCAAAATAGACCTTAGTCATAGCAACACATTATCTTTCCATACATAGCAAAACAGATCTCAGATATAACTATAAACTTACCTTAGAATTTCCAGTCATAGGGCTATGGTTAATTCTTTCTTCACCATTATCAGTTACATCCTAAGTTGTAAATACACACGCAAGTAAGTATTTATAGATTAACAACTAATTAAGTTTTCAGTGATCTAGAATAATGCACCAGTGATTTAGTAACTTACTTGTACTTTATCAGGACTGCTTGTGCGCTTACTTCCACCATCACCTCTGCAACCATGCCACTGCCCCCAGGAATAGTAGCACTTTGACTCTTTCAAAACAATAACAAACGATTTCATCATAGATGAACAAAAAATAAAAATGTAAGATCACTATAAAATTGTTAAACCACAAAACTTACCAAGTTAAAAATGAAGTCCTCTAGAATCTTAGTTCGTGCACAGTTCGCCTCAAGTTTCTCTTCTAATACTCGTTTCCAAGAGCTACTTTGTAGTTCAGCATCTATCCTTGAAGGAGTAGCACCTGCTCCAAGACCCCTAACATGACCATTTTTTTCCTTACCAAGAACTTGAGTCAATACATCCCACTTTACAGGTACATGCCCTTCACTAGGAGGTTGCTCGTCAAGTTTAGTTTGCATCTCAGCCTAGTACATATGAATATCAGGAAGCAACAATTAGCAATATCACAGTATAAATCATCTTTATATTGACAAACCAACAGTTGAATGAGAACACTTACACATTTGGCCTTCATATGCTCATTTTTGGACTTCTCGTGGCCTTTCATAAACAACCCTGATCTACACAATGATTTTCCAGTTTCCATTTTCTTTAATGAACACAAACACATATGTTAGTTCACAGATTATTATTTTATCTAGAATATAGATACATCAAACAATTTGAACTTACATGTTCATATTCCTTTCTGGCATAAGCTTTCCGACTTAGAGTGTGAGAAAGAAGTTGTCTGGCCCTTATTGCCTTCATTTTGTCACTCTTTTCCTACCAATCATGTATGCAAATCAACTATTATTTGTAATATACATGAAATAGTACGAAGTATTTCCCTTTTTTCAATTAATTAATCTTTTCAGATTTTGTATATTTTCCAAAAAAAAATCACTTTTTAAAATTTCATATTGTCCCGAAAACTTTTATAAATTTCCGAAACTATAATCTTAACCCCAAATATTTTATAAATCATGTTTAGAGACTTACTTTCTATCTCTCTGAAGAACGTTCAACCACAAGCTCATCCCACTCTTTCTGTGGCACATAATCGGGAGACTGAGTAGTCGTGTAGTTTCTGTCTTAGTGCGTCGAGCCTCTACAAGATTTACAATACTACCCGAGATTTCAGATTTATATGCTTTCCATAGCCTTCCCATTTTTTGCAAGACGCATGTCTTATAAATAAGATCCACATGATATTTTTACTGCAACACAACATATCAAACTATAATCATTTTCATAGTTAAGGAGAATTAATATACTACAATAGGAAACAAACTGTTGAATTAATATACTACAATATGAGTGATCATAGTAGAGCTCGTGTCTCATGGAGGAGAATTAGCATACCAAAAGAAAAAGGGGGATATTTGGTGCAAGTGGGTGGGAAGTAATCATATCAGAGGGTAAGACTTCTGGACCCTGAGATGCAAAAATACTGCAAGCTATCTGTGGAAGTCACTACTGAGGACTAGAGATGAGCTAAAGGTCACACTCAACGAAAAGGTCAAGAGAGACTAGGAGAGTGCTTGAAAAGATTGGTATTGAGATGGTTGAAAATAGCTAGCTACTAGCTCTTTTTGCTCTGTAAACCTTCTATTTTTATTTTTCAATGAATTACCCCCCCCCACCCCCCCTTTATTTCAAAAAATAGAAAGGAAGTTATTAGTGACAAAACACATTACCAACAACGAACTCCAGACATCATTTTTGGTATGATCTTCCACCTTATGCCAACTCTCTATGTTGATCGGCAGCTGCTCTCTCACTAAAACCCCAACAGTTTAGCTAAACCTTATTGATACTAGTCCAATAGGTTGTCCTTTTTCATTCCATTCAACCATTTGACACGATGATTCTCTTGTTGGGATGACTTGTAAGGTAGTTTTACCTCTCACCTTTTTTTCCCCTTGTCAGTAGAAGTAAGCTCATAATCAACACGTGGTTGTGTAATTTCATCTGAGAGTTGATTTGGTGTGTCAATATCAGCCCCTTCTGCTCTACCTCTTTTCTTTCCTATTGCCATAGCCTGTTTTTTCCTATTTCATATAATCATATAAAGTCAATTTGGAACAGTACATTTAATCATATAAAGTCAGATCATTATGTCAGTATTTAAACAAAATGTGATTACATAACACCAGTACATTATTTGTTCAAGATATCGGTACAAAAATATAATAAAGTGACATGGTTACAGAAAATGATAACTATGCTACATTACAATCAGGTTTCAACACCATATTCATTATCTATATCAAGTGCAGATGTCTCTTGACTAACAAAAGATGTATAAAAACTTTCATCAAACTGTTCTAGATCATTAAAACCTCTTGGTGGTGCCTTCAACGCCACATACTAGTTGGATTTTTCATTATCTCTAGAATAAAATATTTGTTGGGCATGTGATGCTAAAATAAATGGGTATCTATTACTCAAACCCTCGTTAAGGTTAACTAAGGTAAATCCATCCACTTTTTTCACTCCAAAAGCCATGTTGGCCCAATCGCAAAGGAAAACAGCCAACCGAAATTTGTAGAAATCCAAGACAAAAATGTGTCTAATAATCCCATAATAATTAGATAAAGTATCTGCTTCTATATTCACTCCGTAATCTTATGTAGAAACATTAGTATCCATAGTGTGAAATCTTTTTCCATTTATAACAAAACCAGGGTGGGACATTGCACAATGCCTTGGCCCTTTTACAAGACAAGAGAGTGTTTCATCAGACTCGAGACAAGTATTACCAGCTTGAACTTTAATCTGAAACTAATTATTAAGCAAATTTTATAGTTAGTTTCATTACAGTTTAATCAATACACTTAAACATGTAAGACTCTTACTAATAAATCAAACCTTGGCTTGTAGCCATTCAACAAATTTCTTTGAATGCACCTTCTCTAGCAATTTAGAATTGATCACCAAACGATGATCAAAGAACTTTAACTCTTCCTTATGAACCCTAAAGAAGTATAACATTATCATGACTCTTAACTTTAAGAAATGCTTTCAAAATTGAACAGATGTATTTACTTACTCAATATAAGGTACAACTTTTTGACTATTATTAAGCACACAGAGATGAACAGCCTTGTGCAATTCATCAGACAATTTAACCGATCGACCTTTTAAGAGTGTCGATCCTTCAATTATTGTGTCATCATCAACAACATCATTCCGTTTTTGTTTACTGCTAAACACAGATGAGTGTTTCATGTATCGACCATAGAATCGAACACACTCATCTGCTAGGTAGTTTTCTGCAATACTTCCTTCTGGAGCTACACGATTCTTAACATAACCTTTAAGAACCTTCATGTATCTAAGAGTTTAAGAAATAGAGACATTAAGTTAACAAGAACACAACACATCAGGAAAAGACAAAAGATTGGAAAAAAGATAAAAAAATTAGCAGCACTGAAGTACCTTTCAAAAGGGTACATCCACCTATAATGGACTGGACCACATAATTTTGCTTCTCTTCCTATGTGGATCGTGAGGTGAATCATTATATTGAAAAATGATGGAGGGAAGTATCTCTCAAACAAACACAATGTCTCAATACTCTCGTCTTCCATCTCTTTCAATCTTTTTTTTCAAGTACTCTTTGACATAACTCATGAAAAAATGAAGACAAGCGAAATATTGCTTTTCTAATACCTACTGGTAAAAGCCCCTTCACAGAAATAGACATAAGTTGCTGCATCATGACATGATGGTCATGGGATTTCAGTCCAAGAATTTTAGATTCATTCATCTTTTTACAGTTCCCAATATTGGAGCAATATCCATCAGGAAACCTCTGCATCCGTAGCCTCCAAAGAAATTTTCTCTTCTCAGGTTTTGTTAAAGTGTAAGGTTGAGAAACATCTAACATATTTCTTTTTTCTTCTACTGAAATATCTTCTAGAAATTCTTGCAACTCTAGATATCAATGGCAAGCAGCCTCAATTTTAGATTTTCCCTTCACATCTAAGATAGTTTCTAAAACACTCTCACAAACAATTTTTTTCAATGTGCATGACATCCAAATTATGACGCGCAGATAGTTCGTACATAAAGCAGCAAATAAAACATATAATTCATAATCAAAATAATTAAACATTTTATTTTGCAATGGCTAATACCAAGTTTTTTAAATGCTGATCTCCCATTACGATAAGTCAAAGAATATTGACTTCTTCTTTAATGACTTGGCTGGGTCACCTCTTTTTAGTTTCTTCAGTGTCCCCTTTTTTCCCCACTTATTTATGAACCCAACCAAAGCATGAACAGTAGCTCTCCCTGTAAATATTTTAGGTCTCACTATTCTCTCCTTTCTCCCATTGAACCACTTATGTTTAAACCGAAACCTCTGGTTAGATGAAAGAAAACGTCTAGTATCCATATAAATAATCTTCTTTGCAAGTGGCAGCCAACGAGAGCAAGTATCAGGACCACATATAGGACAAGCATATTCTCCTTTTGTAGTTAACCCAGATAAATTTCCATAGGCTGGAAAATCATTAATAGTCCACAATAATATACCTCTAAGGTTAAATGTGGCTTTAGTGAAGGCATCATACATAAGTACACCTTTCCACAACTTACCCAGATCATCAATTAACGGCTGCAAGTATATGTCGATGTCATTTCCAGGTTGTTTAGGGCCTGGAATGAGTAAACTTAACATTAAGTATTCAGAAGACATACATATGTTTGATGGAAGATTATAGATGACTAGAATCACTAGACAAAGACTATGTTTTAAGCTAAGATTACCGAACGGATTGAACCCATCGGTTGCCAGTCCAAATCTCAAATTTCTCGGATCAGATGCGAAAAAAGGCCATTTTGTATCTACTGTACTCCAACAAATTGAGTCTACGGGATGATGCATTTTACCGTCTTGACTGTGATGAGTAGAGTGCCATGTTAACTTCTCTGCAACAGTTGATAAAAGAAACATCCGTTGAAGTCTCGGAAGTATGGGAAAGTACCGTAAAACTTTTGCAGCGACCCTTTCTTTTATTTTTCCAGTATGTGGATTTACTTTATACCTCGAAGCATTACATTTTAGACATTTTTGTAAGTTCTCATACTCACCTCCCCTATATAAGCCACAATCATTTATGCATGTGTTGGGATAATTAACCCTGTTCGATGTTTTGATAAACTACCAACATACAACAAGATGTCAAACTACCAACATACAGCAAACCTTCAAGTTACCATCATACAACAACAGAGTCAAATAGCGCTAAGTATGGAAGCTGTCCTTTCATACAGCAGCAGCTTCTATACAGCCTACATCGTATATCCTACAGCTACAGCTTTATGTTGGATACAACAACCAAAGCTGTAAGTATTGAGATCGTCAATACTTATCCAAACAGGACTGAAGACCGTTAGGACGGAATCTGCTTTCTTCGCTAAATTCAAGTCCCATTTGAAAAGAAGTATTTTAATATTGAAAGAAAAAAGTATTTAAATACTAAATCTGACAGAGATCTTCAGACAATGCAAAATCCGGATCTTGGTCTATACAAGTCAACCATCCAGATGGAACGGACTTTTGCTCAACGGATCTTTCTCAACGGATCTATTCCAAAAGCTATATATACCCCGAAGTTTGAATTTCAGAGACACAGACAGATTTAAACAAACACACAATCATACTGTGAAGAACATTCAAACTGAGAAAACTAAGATATATTGAGATTCCACGAGATCCTCTAAAGAACAGTATATCAAGAGCAATCATATTTCTTCAAGCATACTGCCAATTCTGAGAGAAGAAATATACAAGTGCTCATCCTTGAACAACACATCATCAGCTCAATCTCAAGAAAGTCAAGATGTTGTTCAACCAACGTTCTTACATTGAAGTAAACCATCATCCCTGTGTGGACTGACAAAGCCTTGCTTTTCCTGAACTGTGTGTGAAGAATCCAGTCAAGTGTTGCTTTGACCAATCTGTGTAAACAGTTGAAAGCTTCGATTTTTGTATCAATCTGTGTGAACGATACATTGATAGGTTTGATTATCGACACGTAGTTGTGTACGTAGTGTTTATAATAAACATGTTAACTCCTGTGTGGAGGACCAGTGGACCTAGAGGTGTTTACCTCGAACCACTTTAAAACTGTGTTATTTACATTCCACTATTTACTGTTTTCATTACCTGTGATTTTATTATAAGTATATATTGTTTACCCTGTACGCACCAAGCAAACCGGAGAAAACCTAGTTGTTGTACTTACAGCAACTTACTGTTTCAAGACTTCCAATACGCACTCCTATTTGTAAAACATACAGCCTATTGCTTAAACACTTTCCAAGCTGTAATCTGTATACTTAGTGGCCAACAAGTGGTATTGGAGCGGTTGAATCTAAAAAGAATCAGTCGTATTTGTAACATCCCAAAACCACTTGGGAATATTACAGCGCCGCAGACCCTCTCCATGAGGATCTACCAGGCTAAATACGAAAACAATACATCACATTTAATGCCGATATGGCTAAATAATGAACCATTAGACCGATTTGGTCTTTTACCACTAACAACACAATAAACATACAAAACTCATACCCATACAGGGGTTGAATTACATCAATGTTCCCATAAAATGGGAAAATTACACAATGGAGAGCCAAACACTGAGACTCTAACAAAATACTCAACAACTGGTCTTCATGTGATTAGTATCGTCGTCTTCCATCATCCTTCGTATCGATCCTATGATTTGCTCCCCAGCAACCTGCAAGTACCTGGACGCAATACAGACATCCACCCCCCGAATAATCAGGGGTTAGCAAAATTCCACTATTTTGCTAGTGCAAGTATAAAAATTATGAATACAAGCCATACGTATCATATTCCAATATCCGATAATTGAAAACATACTCCCCGAGATAAATCATTTAATCAAAACTGCTCGAATCATGACAGGTGGGAATAAACCCAATATGCATTTTACAAGATATCAAAGATCTCGGGAGTTTTGCAAACATTTGGAATATACGAATCCTCAACTTAACAGAACCACATAGGGATACGGGCCAAGGACTTGTTTAAGTTCAAAATACCAATCCGATCACAAAACACGGGGTCCACGACCCGATCATCCTCATCACATACTCGAGTGAAAGTCCAAAAGGTCACACCCGGTAAACAACAAAATCACAATGTACGGAGACAATCACCATGGCCCGCATCCTTATGCCAAAAACCTCACCATCAAGAAACAAATCATATATGACACTTATGATGATGCCATTCTAGCCAAGTACCAAGACCTTACGTAAGACATAACTCACACCGAGAATGGAAGTGTTATGATATTTCGGACATATCATAATTATCGAAACAACAACGTGCCATAATCATCACAAAACAACCTCCCGAGCTATACTGGCCCTGTACCTCTCTAGCAAGATACACACCCCAGAGACACCTCGTCAGGCCCTCCCTGGTGTATAGCCCAACCGAGTGATCCGTAGGGATACGCAGCCTACCGGACCCCAGGGGACCCTCACTAGTTTTACTCGGCTCACACAATCTCAAAAACCACATGGCACAAATCACAATCATCAAAACCGCATTCTCCCGAAGTACATCAAACGTAATTCAAGGTACTTATTAGAAATGGCCGCTATATCCGACACATACTCACAACCAATACTACACAACAACATATGCTCATCAATAGACCCGCACATCCACACACGTATATTCTTCTTTTAAGAAGACATAACCTTAAGTCCACTTTGACACAATCACGCACAACAGTACCACACACAAGGAAGATATTTCCATGAACAAGACTAACACACATTTTCAAAACAACATATTCATTCACAAATACACAAGTAGATTTAGAAGGAAACCTTTATCGAGAACATACCGATCCTTTTTAACATTCATTAAACATTCGTATTTCACGTAAAATCATTTATCAACAATTGTGCTTACGAAGTACGAAATTTATGGGCAAGATACTTGCCTCAAATCCGCGAGCGAACAAATACGATGAATCACAAGGCCTCGATACCACGAACCACCGGACAACAAACGGATGAGGTTGGGCAGCCCTCGAAGTTCCAAAACCAACCAAGAACTCGACAACTCCACGAGAACTACGAAAATAACACTAACACGAATCAATAACACTAAACGGAATCCGAATCGATCCTAAAAACAACAAGGATCTAAGTGTGTCTCCAAGAAATCAAGAACTATGTTTCGAGTGATATAAAATCATGAATGAGTTCAAAAATCCGAAGATCATGGCCAAGACAACAAGAATTTCACCATCGATTCATCATCCTCGGATTAAATCGAAGAACTAAGGAGAAACCCCTAAAATTCAAGAACTAGGGTTCTAAGAAGAGATTACCTTGATTTGGATCAAGAAGATGATTAGATGTTGTTAAACACCTACAAATCTATTCCAAAATGAAGCTTGATCAAGAAGATCGCTGAAAATCACCTCTGGAGCTCACTCCCGTCGGAAAGGATGAAGAAGGGAGAGAAATGACAAAGTGAAGCCTGCTGTCCAAAGATTTATCTTTGGGCCGATTATTAGCGTGCGCTAACAATACAGTATTAGCGCGCGCTAATGGGGTCAACGCCCAGAACTGTCCGCATGTAACACTGTTAGCGTGCGCTAGCCCCATGAGCGTAGCGTGCGCTAACGAGTCACGGATCCAGTCCAGTAGCTCCTAGACAGATCTGCACCTACCAAGTAGCGTGCGCTAGAAAGAAGAAGTAGCATGCGCTAATCAGTCGATAGCGTGCGCTAGCTACCAACCTTAGCGTGCGCTAACGAGACTCCAGTCCCAGTCTAGTGGCTCCTGGACTGTCTCTGGACTTCCAGTTAGCGTGCGCTACATATCCGGCAGCGTGCGCTAACCACAACACAGTAGCGCGCGCTACGCCACAAGCGTTAGCGTGCGCTACACCACAAAAAACCAAAAACTCACATAGTGATCCGAAACGCCTCCAAATACATGTCCCAACAAGGCACACATAAACATGGCACAAAATTCCAACAATGAGGACAATAAAAAAATCCGATAAAACCCCAAAAACCCAACGGATCCGGAACAAGGATCTCAGGTATTTAACCGAATCAGATCCCTAAATATGTAACACCCCAAACTAGGCGGATATTACAGTGTCGTGGACCCCCGACTGGGACCCACCAGGCGAATGAAAATTTATGAATTAAATTATATAATTGTAGTACCGAACCACATTATATCATCAATCACTCCGATGAGGAGTTTCATTACAACACACCCAAGATAATACAGAATACGTGTATATTTTATATGAAGATAAAATATACAACAGTGAATGAAATGAATATCCAAACGGAAGTCTGCAGCGGAAATAAAATGAAGAAAGCATGAATGAATGAAAAGGACTGGGGACCCCTACTAGTATCACTGAGACTCTTCACCATCAACGTTCTCTTCCCTTGCCTTAGCCTTGCCATGACCTGAAAATAACATCCCCCAACGGGGTCAGTTACACAGAACAACAATCCTCAAGAGTTGAATAAACACAATCATTATATATCTTAATTATAAAATGACGCTGAAGATAGGCATCATAGTATGCCCGTAATGGTACGTGCAAGTGCACAATACGAGTGTCCGGACACACCCGTCCTTGTACCTAATTAGTCTCACGGAGGTACATTACCGTGTGCACAGTCCAATGTGTCGGTGAACCCAACACATGACCATCACGTGCCCGACTAAAAATTCCACACATCCCTACTCGGCCACGCAATATGAACCCAGAAGGTCATATGGGCAAGGAATGACCATGAATAATAATAATGAATAACAATCCGACAAAGTCAAGAATGCCTCACCAAGATGAAATGATAGTGAAGCGAATGATAACTCAATGAACTGATTGGAACCGTCGTTCCTCGTGAATGAAGTGATTAATTGACAATTACAAGTCCCAATACGGTTAATACATTATGAGTGAATTATGATTGTGAATGAACAACAAATAAAGGAATGAAAATCCTTTTAACCGAGTAAGAATTAACTTACTCAACCGGTGAAGAATGTCCTTCCTCGAACAAATGTCCTACAATGAGATGTCGGTCGCTCGAACAACCTTGAATGACAATTACCAACAATGCTCAGTATACGTATCAAACATGATTATAACCAACTCAAACGTCGATACAACAATATCCAAACTTATTGAGGCATTCTAGCGAACACTTAGCAAACACACATCCTTTGATAATATGCAAACCCGAATATATCGAAACCAACTCCAAAATGAGTATTTCAAACCAACAAAACACCTTCAATGATATTAATAATCCCATAGAAATCCACAAATCGAGTTAATGACAACAACTAATCGAAAACCCCCAAAAATATCAAAGTCAACCCCAAAGTGTTCTTGAATCAAATCCCCAAAAATTCATGAAATCCGAACTATATGCCATTAAATCCATAAGAATACATTTATCCAAGGTAGATAATCCATATCTAACATATTCCATTAACAATCCAAGCTTACACGAAGAAATCGGAAGGAGAATGCCCAAAATCCGAAATTCTAGATCCAAGAGATTATTACCTTGATTTGATGTGATGGGGATGATGAAATGATGATTAATCCGAATGATAAACTTGAAGATGATGATAGTGGATTCAGCTCGAAGAAAACTCTCCAAATCGCCCGAAATCGCCCAAAACCGCCGAATGAACGAAGTGGGATGAAGAAATGATGAAATAGACTGCACTGTCCAATATATACTGTCCTCGGATTAGCGCATGCTAGCGTGCGCTAATGGGTATACTAGGTAGTCCAGTATCCTCTGTTCCAAACGGTAGCGTGCGCTACGTACCTCTTGTAGCGTGCGCTACAACCATGTACTTAGCGTGCGTTAACACAAAATGTTAGCGTGCGCTAACAATTTATCTGGTGCCCAGTACTGAAGTTCAGAACCTCCTGTTCTCTGATTTGATCGCGGTAGCGCGCGCGACACACAAGATTCAGCATGTGCTGTTGACATCGATTAGCGTACGCTAATATCTGTTAGGAATACTTGTTAGATTTTGATGATGTCATTAATTTAAAATCAAATGTTTATTACTTGGCAAAATGTAAGGAAGAACCAAATGAGTATCTTCCATAGGCCAAAATGTGTTAAGTATAAAATTGGCAAAGTGTAAAGAAGAACCAAATGAGTATCTTCTGTAGGCCAAAGTTAGTTAGGCTGGAAATCGGCTAAGTACTAAAAAGTACAGTCTAGTCTATCAGAGAAGTACAGTGACTCAATCGAGTAGCCCAGTCAACTAAAATTTATCAGAGAAGTTTGACCAGACTACAGCCGAGGAACCTCAGGGAAGTCACCTGATCAGACAAGTCTCAAACAGTATACAGCCGAGACGACTTACCTGCAGAGAAGTAAGCTGCACATCAGTCTACTCAACTACAGCCTAGTACTCCAAGTCCACGTCAGCATGCTTTGAAAAGTCAAATATTACGGAAAGCTCACATGCAACGTGAAGAGACAAATTGGAGTGATTCCCGCAAGAGATATGATTTATTTAAATCATCCTGACCCACCGTGAAAGACTTTAATCCTTTTATATTCAAAAGATTCGGCGCTCACATGCAGAAGTCATCACAACGGTCGGAAGATGAAATTAAATAATGGGAATCCAGCCTTGCAACGTTCAGAAAAGAATAAACAATGAAGTCTCTCTCCAACGGACGGATTTGTTCAGATTTGCAACGGCTACAAGGAAGAAGCTCGGAGTTCGTGATCTATATATATCCAGAGATTTGGCGAGCAACTCTGAGTGCGAACATATACTCTAAGCGATCAAAGCAAACAAAGCAATCCTAAGCAAACAAATAGCATCGAGAAAAAGAGCAGATCCAAAAGTTCATATTCAAGGAAGCTCTTTAGTTGGAGAAGACAAACACTCTTGTCTTTAAATCTTGAGTAAGGGGTACTTCACTGGTTGAAGTAGCGGTATAAAGGCATCCGAGGATCGAGGATCAAGAGGTGCAAGGCGATCGAGTTTGTGTACAACGGCACGGAATTCCACCGGTTGGAAGTCATGTAGTGTGTAGTGAATCACCGTAATATTTATCACTGGTTGAGAATTATAGTGAATTCATCTCCAACTAGTTTGGAGAAAAGTGGATTAGTAGAGGATTACCCCACCTCTGAGACCACTATAACCTTTGTGTTATTCTTCACATCGCATCATACTCTAACCGCCGCATCCATTGTTAAAGTGTTTCATTAAGTTAATTTATATTCGTCATCACCGACTTCCGCACATATCCAAGAACAAACGACTCCTAGTCATTTGTTTGATCATCACCAAGAAACTCACTCTTCGAAAAAGAGTTCAAGAGTTTCAACAAGTCTATTCACCCCCTCTAGACTTGTTTGGACGACTTGTGACCTACAAGTGGTATCGGAAGCGGTTGGTTCATTTTTTCACGAACCGGATACGTGTTAAGATATATATCTTATCTCTCACGTTATAATGGAACACATGCACTCTAGACTACTGTCTTTTACGTTGTGACGAGTATGATCTCTGGAAGATAAGAATGCGAGCACATTTATCCTCAATCCATGACGACATGTGGTGCATTATTGAAGAAGGTCCATTCATTTTCGAGAAGGACAACACACCCAGGAGATCGCGGTGGGAGGCCCGAAAAGATTCCTAAGAAGAGAACGGAGCGACCCCAGAAGAGAGAAAGGCGCCAATCTTGACAACGGGGCCGGAGATGTGCTTTACCAAACTCTTGACAAATCCACAATGGTCAAGATCAAAAATTGTAAGAATGCCAAAGAGATATGGGACACATTAGCTCTAATGTGCGAAGGAACGGAGTGATCAAGGAGAACAAGTTGTCAATAGCCATCCAAAAGTTTGACAACTTTAAAATGAAGAATGGAGAATCTATAGACCAAGTGGACACAAGGTTCACGAAATTATCAACGAGATCAACTCCTGGGCAAAACATATGGCAACAGGAAATGGCACTCAAGGTCCTCGGATCGCTAAATCCAGAATGGAGCATGAAGGTGTAGCTATGAGAGAGTCCAAAGACACGAATAAGATAAAAATTCAGAGGCTGTTCTCGATTCGAAGGCTTACGAGTTCGAACTTCCGAGTTCATCCTCGGCGAGCTGCAGAGAAGGGAATCGCATTTGCGGCCGAGTCCCTGCTAAGAGCACATCGATGTGAAACCTCCAAATCCGCTAGACTTTGAGGAGGAAATGGCTTTCATCATGCAAAGATTGATAACCCGGGAAGAACTACTCCAAGTATAAGAAAAACTACAAGGAGAATCCCGGAAGAAACCGAGAAGTGGAAGTGGAAAGTTGAATGTTACAATGCCACAAGATAGGACACATCCAAATGGATTGTCCGAGCTCAAGAAGGATGAAACCAAAAGGAGGTGGCGAGAAAGGAAGACGGAAGAAAAGCTCTCATCGGAGAAGACCAGAGCATGTCGAATCAAGCGGCTTCTTTTACGATGACGACGAGGAATATGATTGCACGATGGCAAACTTGGTGATGAAGAGGTAACCTCTAAACCTACCGGTTCAAATAATAGCTCGGCCATGTCGCAAGATATGGATTTACATGAATCGGTAAATCAATTATTCAAAGATTTTGAAACACTTAAATCGCACATCAAGTCAGTATCACAGAGAAGACTAAGCCGCAAGATGAGAATAGGCGGTGAAAAATGATTTTGAAAAACTCGTCTAGATTTAAATAAGACTGAGACAAATACCGATTTTAAAAACCGTGCAAGTGCCAATCTACAGTGAGATAGACCGGCTAAATATTTTACTTAAAGAAAAGTCACCGCACTTGCTCATGCCAAAGCCGAGTTTACTAAGCCGCATGATAAATAAAACTCAGCGCGAAATAACCTCCCCGAAAGCGTCGTTAACTCTGGACGAATTGTGTACTAACAAGAGGCCACTATATTCAGATCGTGCCTTGGATATGATCCCCACACTCCCTCTAGTTCTAAAACCACTTTCATCAAGGAGAAACAATGGTCTCGATCTTGAGCACATGTATAAACCAAGTTTCAAAAGCAACAATGTGCCAAGTCAACGTCTAAGCCGATCGAGTTACACTGCATGACCACCTAGACAGCGACTAAGCGATGGCCTGCAAAAGCAAAGCGGCCAGACAACATGCCCACTATTACCAACAACTCCCTAAAAATAGATTTCACAATGGGAGGGGCGGATGGAAACCTCAAGGTTATCCAAATTACCAAAACGAACAAGTGTGGAGACCACAAAGGTTTAACAAATGGTCTCACCTAGATTTAGAAATGGCCCACACTATTTTGAGGAATATCCGGTATACAATCCAACCAGAGATTTAGACCTCGACCACGTGCACCGTATAAGGGTTATAATAATAATAACAATTCCTATAATCCAAGGAGAAATCAATTCTCCAGAAACCAACTAACCCCAAAGGACCCACACAAATTTGGGTACCTAAATCTCTGCTTGTTTAATTGCGAGAAAAGGTGGAAGGACTACAACCACATCTCCTCAAGCTCAAATTTTGGAGGTGAAGAGTGGTTTGTAGACTCTGGATGCTCAAGGCACATGGCCAAGAACAAGAAGATCTTGACCAAATATATCAAAGAAAGAGGTCCGATGTAACCTTTGGAGATAGCTCTAGAGGGACAGGACAAAAGGCTTTGGAGAGCCGCACAGGAAACATTGTGATATCCAAAGTCCATTATGTCAAAGGTCTCAAATACAACCTCCGAGCATAAGCCGATTCTGCGGCGAGAAGAATCTAGTAGTCTTCACCATCTTGAAGTGTATGGTGATAGACATCTTATCTGGAGAGATAAAGCTACAAGGTCTCAGAAGAAGAGATGTATACATGATTGATTGGAACACGGGAACACCTAACTCCTGTTTTCTATCCAAGTATGGCGAGAATGGATGGTGTGGCACAAAAGACTATGTCACACCGAACTTCAAAGCCATCAACAAGATTAGCTCTCGGAAGGTGGTGAGAGGACTTCCAAATGAAGCATTCAAGAAGGAAGCACTCTGTGATGCATGTCGAAGGAAAGCGAGACCAAGGCGTCGTTCAAGCGGTCTGACTACAACGCTCACAACAAGGATCTTAGATCTACTCCACATGGATCTATTTGGTCTATCAAGCCAAGGACTTTGAGCGTAAAGCATGCTCTTGTGATTGTAGATGACTATTCAAGGTACACTTGGATCATTTTTCTATTCAAGAAAAGTGAAACCTTGACCAAGTTACGAGGCTGTGAGAAGGATCCGAGAATGAGAAATCCCTCTCCATAATCAAGATCGGATCGGATAGAGGAGGAGAGTTTCTCAACAAGGCGATAATCGACTTCGGCGATCGAGAATGGGATCCGGCATGAGCTCTCTGCGGCCAGGACGCCCCGAGAATGGTGTTCTTTGAAAGAAGGAACGAGAACCACTGAAGCGGCAAGGTCCATGATTGCGGCGGACCTACCCAAGGTTACGGGTCAAGCCGTCAACACACTGCCACACCCGAGCAGGAGTATGATAGTAGGGAGACATGGCAAAACTCCATGAGGTTTGGAATAATAGAACTCCTCTGTTGCTTACTTTCATGTTTTTGGTTGTAAGTGTTTCATCCACAACAACGGTAAAACACGGCTAAATGCCTTTGATGCTAAAGCTGATGATGGTCTATTTATGGGATATTCCCAAAGAAGCAAGGCATATAGAGTTTTCAACAAAAGAACCTTAGTTGTGGAGGAAACACCCCATGTTGTTTTTGATGAATCTCTTGTTGAGTACAGAAACGGCTTGAGCAAATTGAGAACAAGCTCAAGTCGGCACCCCTTGAAGAAGTCATTGTACATGACACCGGAATGGTGGACTCACTGCAGATCGGCTGATGACCCAACCTGCGGTGATGAAGACCCAATGCAGATCGACAGATCACCAAACCTATCCCGATCCGATTCTTGCTTGAAAGACCAATGGAGGCGACAAAGACTCATCTGCGATCCGAACCAAGCTGCAGATGACAAGGCGTGGCGATCCGATTGCGAACGAGAATCCAGCAGATGCGAGATAACCACGAGCAATCCAACAGAGAACAAACCCGAGAAGAGGGCGAGATCCCCAAATGGCTCAAGGATCATCAATTGACAAATTATCGGAAAGTTGGTGATGGAGTCAAGACAAGGCGATCGACCCTACCGGCGGGAATGGCAATGTTCTCATGTTTCATGTCGCAAATTGAACCCAAGGCAGCGAACAAGCCTTGGAAGATTATTCATGGATTAATGCCATGCAAGAGGAATTGGAGCGAGATGGAGAGAAACAATGTTTGGGAACTATGAGACAGACCTAATCACAAGAAAGTTATTGGCACCAAATGGGTGTATAAAAACAAGAGTGATGAAGACGGAGTTGTTAGGAATAAAGCCGACTCGTAGCAAAAGGTTATGCAGTGTGAGGGAATAGATTTTGATGAAACTTATGCACTGTTGCAAGATTAGAAGCCATCGACTATTCCTCGCATATCCGCATTCAAGGATTTTGAAGTCTACCAAATGGATGTGAAAAGTGCGTTTGAATGGAATCCTAGAAGAAGAAGTCTATGTAGAGCAACCCCTGTGTTTTGTCAAAGGAGACAAAGTCTATAAGGCATTGAAGGCTCTGTATGGACTCAAGCAAGCAAAGAGCATGGTATGAAACACTGTCTGTGTTTCTTGAGAAAAATGGATTTTGCAAAGGAAAAGTGGACAAGACCTATTTAGAGTGGAGCACGAAGGCCACATACTAATAGTTGATTTATGTGGATGACATCATATTCGGGTCAACCAATCCAGAACTATGTGAGAAATTCTCCAACCTCATGCAAGGAGAATTCGAGATGAGTATGATGGGAAAGCTTAACTTCTTTCTCGGATTACAAGTTAGCGAGATGGAAAAAGGAATTTTCATCAACCGTGCAAAATATACCCGAGATCTTATCAAGAGATATGGAATGGAATCACCAAACCCGCAAGAATTCCAATGAGCACAAGTACTCACCGGATGCGAGGCAGGCGGGAATATCAGTGGACTCAACCCACTACAGAGGACTCATCGGATCTCTTACGTACCTCACGGCAAGCAGGCCGGACATATCATATGCGGTTGGAGTTTGTGCAAGATTCCATCCAAGCCGAAGCAATCACACCTAGATGCGGCCAAGAGAATAATTAAGTACCTAAAGTCTACCATTAATGTTGGTGTGGTATCCCAAAGATGACAACTTCGAGCTATCGGGATACTCGAGATGCGGATTTCACGATGCAAAATCAATAGGAAGAGCACTAGTGGAACGTGTCAATTCCTAGGAACCGATCGATATCTGGTTTAGCAAGAAGCGGGTTTCTAACTCTATCTCCACTACAGTCGAGAATACCTAGTGCAGTAGTGTGTTGTGCGAGATCCTATGGATCGGACAACGATTAAGGGACTACAATATTATTGCCAACGAAGTTCCTATATGGTGTGACAACAATAGTCTATTGCAATAACCAACAATCCGGTTTTGCACTCAAGGCGAAGCACATTGACGTTAAGCACCATTTTATTCGAGACCATGTGCTTAACAAAGGGTTAGAGTTGAAAGAGTCGGCCTGAGACTACCAAATAGGTGACATCTTCACCAAACCCCTGCCAAGAGAGATTCCTAGAGGCGAGCGAGATCTTGGATTACTAGATTGGGAATCCGATTACAAGCAAGTTGAAGGAAGGACGAACCCCAGAATCGGCTAAGGCGATGCAAAGCGAAAGACGAAGGCGGTCGAAGCAACTTAGTCATGAGAACACCGGGCGAAGTCAAACTCACCTGTGCGAGCGGTCAACGGTCAGCGAATCGGACCACTAAGTTCTCTAAAGCGATCTCTAATCTTCAATTTTATACGCCATATTTATAATATTATTTTGGCTTAAGAAATAGCATTTAAAAATACATTTTATAAGCAGTGGCAATTTTAAATACACGCGTCACACGCCCATTTAATTAACCTCTACGGTGGCAATCGAGAATCAACCGTCAAATTTTAAATGGGGCCACCGATTCAAATTTGAAATTCAAAAGAATATGAAAAGGCGTACCACCGTTTAAACTTATAATAAACTAATCCAAACGTCACTTCATCTTCTTTATAAGGAAGAAAACCCTTTCACTTTCCTCTTTACGCTTTGAAACCCTAAAATTTACTGAGCAAAATACACACTAAATCCTAAAATCTTTTGCGAAATGGCATCCTTTGTGGAGCAAACTTGAAGGCGATGAAGGACCAAGTTATCTTCTCCATGGTCGTCGATTTGAAGGATTCTTTGGAAGCGAATCTAGATGACTTTGATATGCTCGACTTAATCGGGCGATGGCGAATCGGCATCTACCCGTTTCTTGAAATCAACCCTCAACACTTGTTCAAAGAAGATGTGGTTGAATTTTACCGCAACGCTTACGATTGACACAGTTGAGCACGGTCGGTGGAGTACGGTCACCATAGATACGAGAAGATTCGCTCTGTATTCGGGATGAAAAATCGCGGTTTGGCGGTCGAAGCACTCAAACAATCACCCGCCAAACGTGGAAGATGATTAAGCTTGAAAATGTCCCCGAGAAGTTAAAGTTCACGGCGAAGAGAAATGAGTTGAAAAGGGTCTATCGAGTCGCTACTGGACATCACAAATAAAATAGTCATGGGAATGGCAGAAGCTATGACCAACTATCATCCTCAAAATTCATGGTATTGGGTGCATTAATTCGGCGAGAGGAAGTAGACTGGGCCGATTATATTTTTAGGCAACTTGTTCGTGAAGTGAACAAGGTCGAATGGCTCGAGGAAGAGAAGAAGTTTAAGACTAAGTTGGCGTTCGGAACGCATCTTAGTTGGTTCTTGGAGCAGACGGGCGTGGCAGGGAAACATTGACCCTTTCCACCCAAACAAGAGGCTTGGTCACATGGACCATGATAAGAAAAAGGTTGGAGTCACCGGGAGGCGGCCCGGATATTGAAGGACTTACCGGACTCAAGCTATTGCCCAGTACGATCTATCGGACTCGGACCAACTGCACTGAGGTCGGAGCTGCAATCGAGTCCGAGCATGAGTCGATGATACTCCTATCGCCATCCGTTTCAAGAGAAGGGGACCGGCCCGAAGGACCTTCCAACTGCGGTCATCACACGAACCCTCTCCAAAGAGGCAAGGAAGGCTGCGATTCGGTGAAGGAGAGCAACACGAACATCATGCCGATCCACCGATTCGATCTCCAGCTCACCCGGACTTGCCCGCCCCTGACACCGAAACCAATTGTACATCATTACTCCTCCAGTATACATGACCGAAGAAGAGGAAGTAGGTCTTGTCATATCTATCCCTGAAGCAGATTACTCATTCAACCTTTTAGAAAATAACACTTTTAATCTTTCCATAGAACAACTTCAGCTTGTCAAGCCACAAGCAGAAAAACATTCTTTTGTCAATATTTTTAAGGAGTGGAAAACTCTTAAAACCATGTCCTTTTCAAATTTTCAAATTTTTATTGAAACTAGTGGTTGGGATTACCCCCAAGCCACGGAGGATGTTCTGACTGATTTTTGCAAGGAGTCAGATTTAACCTTACTCCTCCAGGATAACTGGTTCATGTCACACTTTGAGACTAACATGGACCATTTTATCCACTCTATAATGTTGAGTATTTTTTATGGCACTTTTGGAGAAGAGGAGGAAGAGGAGAAGGTAGAAAAGGAGATTAGGATAGAAGAAGTTGATGAAGAAAATGAAATTATCAATTTGGTTGAGGAGGATGAAGAAGCAAAAGAACCAGAAGAAAACATACCAGTTGAAAAGGAGACAGAGGAAATTGAAAAAACAGAAGAAGTGGAAGATGAGGAAGATGAAGAAGAAGGAGAAGAAGTGGAGCAAGAAAAAGAAGAAGAAAATAAGGATGATGATGATGATGAAGGAGAGAAGGAAAAAGATGATGCTAAGGATGATGATGATGATGATGATGATGAAGGAGAGAAGGAAAAAGATGATGCTAAGGATGATGATGATGATGATCATGATGATGGAGGTGAAGGAGGAGCTGGTGTGGCGGCTGGAGAAGAAAAAGAAAAAGAAGAAGATGAGGAGAAAGAAAAGGAGAAATCTGGAGAAGTAGAAAAAGAGAAATCTGAAGAAGAAGGAGAAGAAGAAGAAAGAGAAAAGGAGCCAGAGAAGCAGCCAGAGCCTACCAACGAAGCTGCAGATAGGATTGTTGTGCCTCCCCGGTACACCGGCTAGATGCGGAGGCGCGAGGACTCAAGGTCGAGGCACCCCGAGAGAAGACTCTATCGGCCTCCTGCTGCAGACAGAGCTGCGGTCGAGTGGCTCCCTTGTGAAGGATCGGAGAACACTCCCCATCGGCTCGATTATCTCCCACCATGACCGAGGTGATCAAGCGCATTGTCGAGACACCATTGGGAGAGCTGCTGTCAACACAGTCACTCGACCTTCAAGATAAATGCCAAGATTGACACCTGCTGCGAGACAGATTCCTCGGCCTCCTCCTCCTACAAACAACGAGAATGCCTTTTGGCATGTATCATTTGGATGAGCCGCATGGAGCAACAATTAACAACCCTCATTGATCTTTGGCAAAAGGGGAAGAGAGGATTCGGGGAAGGGAGAGAATTGAAGTAAGAAAAAGCGGGATGTCCCCCGGCAGAAGGACCCTCTAGCCTTAAAAGGAAGGAACTGTAGATTCGTAAGACAAGGGCCCGGCTGAAGGGAAGCGCGAAGGACCGAGGCGGCTTGAACCTACTCTTGAGTGGGAAGGTGCGGAGCTATGGTATGTGGAAGATTTACGCCCACTTGAAGCTATTGAAATATGGGGAGTGCTAGGAAGAAGTTCATCGAGAGACTTTTATGTCAGGAACTTCTTCAGATGACAAACTCTCCCCACGGGAGATTTTCATCAAGC
This sequence comes from Orobanche coerulescens, assembly GCA_033398695.1. Classification (NCBI taxonomy): domain Eukaryota; kingdom Viridiplantae; phylum Streptophyta; class Magnoliopsida; order Lamiales; family Orobanchaceae; genus Orobanche; species Orobanche coerulescens. Next base: position 193,514,972 of record CM065807.1, on the reverse strand, counting down.
TGGATGGAAGCAGTTCATCCCAAGCTTTGGGCTATCCTAAAGAAGCATGCAAAAGAACAAAAGCTTTTCCCATGATCCCTAAATTCGTAGTGAAGAAGCACCGAGTCGCATGGATGGTGAACTTGATGAACTACAACTCCGAGGAGGAAATCAAGCGAGTGCCTTGAAAACAAATTCGGATCGCGGGAGGAGCGGGATTTGCGGCTCTAGTGGTGAAAAGGAAGTATGGCCTTGCTCCGGTCAAGGTAAGACCCATTGGAGCCAAACCATTCGGACACTTGCCGGCTGTTCGAAGAGGCAGAGGAAGAGGCAGATGATTTTAATTATTTTCTTACTTGTAATTTTATTTTTCTGTACTTAAACATTCTTGTATAAATTCTATGATAAGTCAGAAAACTTTATGAACAGTCTGTTGAATGACAATTTTCCAGTTGTCTCAATATTAGACTGATTTCAGTTTTGTCTTGCACTTAAGTGCAGACTTGGCCATTTGATTTCTTACTTAGTTTTGCCATCATCAAAATAGGGGGAATTTGTTAGGAATACTTGTTAGATTTTGATGATGTCATTAATTTAAAATCAAATGTTTATTACTTGGCAAAATGTAAGGAAGAACCAAATGAGTATCTTCCATAGGCCAAAATGTGTTAAGTATAAAATTGGCAAAGTGTAAAGAAGAACCAAATGAGTATCTTCTGTAGGCCAAAGTTAGTTAGGCTGGAAATCGGCTAAGTACTAAAAATCAGTCTAGTCTATCGTAGAAATCAGTAGACTCAATCGAGTAGCCACTGGTCAACTAAAATTTATCGGAGAAGTTTGACCGGACTACGGTAGGAACCTCGGAAGTCACACGATCGGACAAGTCTCAAAGCAGTATACAGTAGAGACGACTTACTCGCAGAGAAGTAAGGCGCACATCGATCTACTCAACTACAACCTAGTACTCCAAGTCCACGTCGGCATGCTTTGAAAAGTCAAATATTACGGAAAGCTCACATGCAACGTGAAGAGACAAATTGGAGTGATTCCATAAGAGATATGATTTATTTAAATCATCACGACCCACCGTGAAAGACTTTAATCCTTTTATATTCAAAAGATTCGGCGCTCACATGCGAAGTCATCACAACGGTCGGAAGATGAAATTAAATAATGGGAATCCACCTTGCAACGTTCGTAAAAGAATAAACAATGAAGTCTCTCTCAACGGACGGATTTGTTGATTTGCAACGGCTACAAGGAAGAAGCTCGAGAGATCGTGATCTATATATCCAGAGATTTGAAACCGAGCAACTAGGTGCGAACTTATACTCTAAGCGATCAAAGCAAACAAAGCAATCTAAGCAAACAAATAGCATCGAGAAAAGAGCGGATCCAAAAGTTCATATTCAAGGAAGCTCTTTAGTTGGAGAAGACAAACACTCTTGTCTTTAAATCTTGAGTAAGGGTACTTCACTTTGGTTGAAGTAGCGGTGTAAAGGCATCCGAGGATCGAGGATCAAGAGGTGCAAGGCGATCAAGTTTGTGTACAACGGCACGGAATTCCACCGGTTGGAAGTGTTGTAGTGTGTAGTGAATCACCGTAATATTTATCATTGGTTGAGAATTATAGTGAATTCATCTCCAACCTAGTTTGGAGAAAAGTGGATTAGTAGAGGATTACCCCACCTGCGAGACCACTATAACTTTGTGTTATTCTTTATTTCTTGCATCATACTCTAAGCTACGCATCCATTGTTAAAGTGTTTCATTAAGTTAATTTATATTCGTCATCGGTGACTTAGCACATATCCAAGAACAAACGACTCCTAGTCATTTGTTTGATCATCAGCTGAAGAAACTCACTCTTCGAGAAAAAGAGTTCAAGAGTTTCAACAAGTCTATTCACCCCCCCCTCTAGACTTGTTTCTGGACGACTTGTGACCTACAATATCTACTCGTAGCATGCGCTAGGAATTATTCCTAATCAGTCCAGTAGCCACTGGACTCTGCCTGATCCGACCATAGCGCACACTACACCGACTGCATAGCGTGCGCTACTCCGACTTACTAGCACGCGCTACTTACCATTCGTAGCGTGCGCTACTTACAACCCAACTGCAGTCCAGTGCCTTCTGGACTGCCTACTTGAACTACATTAGCGTGCGTTAGTGTTGAGAGGTAGCGTGCGCTACCTGAACTCAATTAGTGCGCGCTAAAGAGAGTTCATAGCGTGGGCTACTCCTCACACACAGCCCACTATGAAGATGACAATGATGATAAACACGGCACGATTCTCCAACTAGATTGATGATGAATGACGATTGATACACGATACAATTACTTTGAACGGTGAATACAATGATTGAATATGAGTGACAAATGATCATTAATGAGTGAAAATTACTGAGCGACAATTACTGAACGATAATTACTGAATGATAATGACTAAATTACAATCGGGTATTACATACACCCCCCTTAAAAGAGTTTCGTCCCCGAAACTAAGGGTCAAACAACTCGGGATGACTCTCCCGCATACTATCCTCGGTTTCCCATGTAGCCTTTTCGACTCCGTGTCTAGACCACTGAATTTTAACCAAAGGAATCGTCTTGTTCCTCAACTATTTGATTCGCCGCTCTAAGACTCGTATAGGACGCTCCTCATATGATTGATCATCAGCGATCTCGATTTTGTCGAACTGAAGTATGTGACTCGGTTCGGCAACATACTTCCGTAACTGAGAGACGTGAAACACATTATGAATTCGGCTCAACGCTGGAGGTAAGGCCAATCGATAAGCTAACTTGCCTACTCGATCCAAAATCTCAAACGGTCCAATGAATCTCGGACTCAACTTTCCCCTCTTCCCAAAACGGAAAATACCTCGACTCGGGGATACCTTGACCAACACATGGTCACCTGTCTCGAACTCTAATGGCCGGCGATGGTTATCTGCATAAGATTTCTGTCGACTCTGAGCAGTCAACAAACGACTCCTGATCAAATCTACCCTCTCACAGGGGGCTATAAGCATATCGGGCTCGGTGCCGATTGATTCTGATAAGTCATCCCAACACAGAGGAGATCGACAACGACGACCCTACAATGCCTCATAAGGTGCCATCTTAATCGAAGCATGCCAACTATTATTGTACGTGAACTCGATCAACGGTAGTTGGGCTTCCCAATCATCTTTCCAATCGAGAACACATGCCCTCAACATGTCTTCCAAAGTCTGAATAGTCCTCTCTGATTGTCCGTCGGACTGAGGATGAAAAGCTGTATTGAGATTAAGCTGAGTTCCCATAGCACGATGAACTGATTTCCAAAAATGAGACAGGAATCGTCCGTCACGATCGGAAACGATACTTTTAGGAGTACCGTGCAGTCTCACTATCTCTTTGATGAACAACTAGGCAAGTCTCTCGGGACCCCACGTATCCTTAATCTCAAGGAAATGAGCTGACTTAGTCAGACGATCCACAATTATCCAAATTGTATTCATGCCACGATGACTCGTCGGCAAACTCATGATGAAGTCCATTGAAATATCTTCCCACTTCCACTCTGGAATAGGGAGAGGATTCACCATACCCTCCGGTCGCTGATGTTCTATCTTGACTTGCTGACAGGTTAAGCATCTCGAAACAAATTCCGCGACTTCTCGCTTCATATTACTCCACCAGTAATTTTGTTTCAAGTCTTTGTACATCTTGCTAGACCCCGATTAAACGGAATAAGGGGTAGCATGAGCTTCTCTCAAAATCGAGTTTTTCAACTCGTCATTCGCCGGTACACACAACCAATTCTTAAATCGCAAAAGTCCATCCTCGTGGACCACAAATCCAGGGGCTTTCCCCTGAGCCACATCATCTCAAATGCGTAACAAAAATGGGTCCGAACCCTGATTCTCCCTGATCGCCTCCTCAAGTGGCGATGAAATCTCTAACGTACAAAGTTGCCCTTGTACTCGCTGTAACCAGACCTCGATCTCGGGTCTCAGAAATTCCTGCTGAAGTTCCTTCTGAACTGTTAATCGAGCAAGCATCTGCTCCTGAACAGACTTACGACTCAAGGCATCGGCGACAACATTCGCCTTTCTCGGGTGGTAAAGTATCTCAATATCATAATCTTTGATTAGTTCCAACCACCGTCTCTATCGCATATTTAACTCCTTCTGAGTAAATATATACTTTAAACTCTTATGATCGGTGAATATCTGACAGGTAACGCCATAAAGATAATGACGCCTAATCTTCAATGCGAATACCACGGCTGCTAGCTCCAGGTCGTGGGTCGGATAATTAACCTCGTAAGGTCTCAGCTGTCGTGAAGCATAAGCAATAACTTTCCCGTTATGCATTAGTACACATCCGAGACCCTGTCCGGACGCATCACTATAAACCACAAATCCTTCCGTCCCTTGCGGTAAAGAAAGGGCAGGTGCTGAAATTAACCGGCTCTTGAGTTCCTCAAAACTCTGTTGACACGCGTCGGACCACATGTATTTCTTATCTTTCCTTAAAAGGTTCGTCATAGGTTGAGCGATTTTAGAAAATCCTTCCACAAATCGCCGATAATAACCAGCTAATCCGAGGAAACTTCGGATTTCCTTAACATTCTTCAGATGTTGCCAATCTCGGATAGCCTCCGTCTTCTGAGGGTCGACACAACTCCGTCTGATGAAATTATATGCCCGAGAAATGTCACTTCGGACATCCAAAACTCACATTTGGAAAACTTTCCATAAAGTTGCTCTCGTCTCAACACGTCAAGCACCTAATGAAGGTGAAACTCGTGATCCTCCCAGTCATGAGAATAAATCAAAATGTCATCAATGAAGACAACCACGAACTGATCCAAATAGTCGATGAAAACCTGATTCATTAATTCCATGAATACCGCAGGTGCATTAGTTAACCCAAATGGCATTACCACAAACTCATAATGACCATAGCGTGTTCGGAACGCCGTCCTTGCGATATCCGACTCTCGAATTCGTAACTGATGATATCCAGATCTTAAGTCGATCTTGGAAAATACTGAAGCTCCCTGAAGTTGATCCAAAAGATCATCGATATGGGGTAGAGGATATTTATTCTTGATCTTCACCCGGTTCAATTCCCGGTAATCAATACACAAGCGAAACGAACCATCATTCTTCTTGACAAATAACACTGGTGCACCCCACGGGGATGCACTCGGTCGAATATAACCCTTCTCGGTCAAATCTTCTAATTGATTCTTCAACTCCTGCATTTCGGTCGGGGCCATCCGGTACGGTGCCTTCGATATTGGGGACGTACCGGGCTCCAACTCAATCGTGAATTCCACATCTCTCTGTAGAGGTAAACCAGGTAACTCGTCTGGAAATACATCGGCATATTCTCTCACTACAGGAATATCCGTCAATATTACTGATGGTTTCTCGGTCTTGGTCATATAGCACCAATAACCGACACACCCCGGATTGAGTAATCTCACTGCTTTCATCAAGTTGATGACTCTCCCAGAACAGCTGGGATTACCTCCCTGAAATACACATTCGACCCCATCGTCTGAAATGATAGTGACCATACGCTTACGGACACTAATGACGGCATCGTGACGATCCATCCAGTCAATACCCAGAATAACGTCGTCTCTCGGTAAATCTACCACGATTAGGTCTGATAACCAAACATGGCCATGAAGCTGAATCGGACAATCCTTAATCTCACGATTCCCGATTATTCTTCTACTATCAGGTAGACCAATGACATAAGGATCACAACTAGTAGCACTACCCAGACGAAGTCTACTCAAACATGACTCGGAAATGAATGAATGCGATGCACCAGTATCAAAATGGGTACACATAGGTTAAGATAGAATATCGAGTGTACCTGAGATCATCCGGGCCTCTGGATCGTCGGTCTTCTTCATCTCATAAATTCAGGGCTTGCCGGCCCCCGAACCGGATGCTCCCGTCTGATAGCTCTTGGCTCCGCCTTTATTTGCTCATGTCATCTTGAACGATGCAGACTGAGTGGCCTGATTCTGCACCGCTGAATGTCTCGGGGCCTGAGATGACGCCGACGTAGGTTTAGAGTCTCTTCGGAAAAAACGGGCCTTATGCCCAGCAATCCCACAGTTATGGCACGTGACAGTCTGCCTCGGACACTAGGTGCTGAAATGACCCTGTTCTTCACAGTTGAAACAGGTGATAGCCGAACTGGCCGCTCGTGACTGAGATTCCGCGGGTCTAGGTGCCATAGGGGGTCGCTCAGAAAAAGTAGAGCCCGCACGAGGTTTCTTGAAAGTGGCCTGACTGCCTTCAGACTGATTACGATTCTTTGACTTCTTGCTAGCAGATGATGGTTGTTGCTTAGCAATCTCCTTAGCAGTAAGCTTGTAAGTAAGAGCTTTCTCGATGAATTCGGCCAGAGTGGTGCAATTGTGATTAAGCAACGGCATCCGCATATGAGGCTTCAACCTCTTGCTGAAATATTTGATCTTGTCCGCCTCGGAGTGAATAATAGACGAGGTGAAAGGAAGAAGCTCCTGAAATTTCTCAGCGATGGCGAGAACATCATCGTCCGCTGAGAGGTCGGGAGTGAGTAATTCTGACAACTTCGCCTCCCTGAGTGGGGCCGGATAATACCTCTCTATCATGAGAGTCCTGAATTGATCCCAAGTACAAGATCCGTCGGTGGGCTTCAATGATAACCACCATGAATGTGCGCCCTTACCAAGATAGTAAGCCGCAACTGAAACTTTGTGCCCTTCGGGACACTCCACCATAGCAAACAACTTCTCGAAATGTTCAAGCCAGTGAACAATATCCACCGGCTCATATGAGCCCTCAAAAGTAGGTGGCCTCTGGCGAGAGATGTCGCCAATGATACTGCTTACACCCCTCTCTTGCCCCTGAGCTGGCGGCGGAGGAGCCTGTTGATTCTGAGTAGCTGAGTTCTGCATCGTCTCCATGAGGCGTGCCATTTGAGTCATCTGGGCCATCATGCCCTGCATAAAAGCGAGTGGATCAACCCGAACACCTTCTGATTGAGCTGTGTCCTGGGTACGACTCACTGACAGTGAGTGATCATTTCTGGGTGAATGAGTGGCAGCATCGCTGCTCGATGAATTTACATTATTCCTCGCGTTCGCACGTGTATACACACGAGCTCTTGGGTTTCGGCCCACACCACGGCCTCTTCCCCCGCGTCCTCTGCCAGCTCTTTCCATACTGAAGTGGAAAGTCATATGATAATTATATATCTCGCATGAATATCACATTATGATTATGTTATGAAATGATGAAAATGAGCATACGCGCTCAAACACAATGATTACATGAATGATCAACTGAAGTGACGTGATTATCTGATGAAATTCTTGAAATGATTATCTTGAACAAGTTCACAAGATTAATGATATGATCCTCAAGATCAACAACTGAACAATGAAATGAACTGAGTGATTAATGAATTAACATGATCGACTTGATCAAAAATGAAAATGATGAAAGAGGATTGTTGACTGTTAAATGATGAATGAGTGACTCTATTGCCAGAAATTATACCATGACGTCAGAAATCTTACTGTTCTTTAGTCTGAGGGGCTCGGCTCTTGCACAGGTCACACGTGACGCGAAAGTCCAATGATACTAGTCTGAGGAACGATGATTTCAAATGAGACATGACTCGGAAGGTAGTATTCAAAACCACGCTCCCATACCAACTCTGTAACACCCCAAACTAGGCGGATATAACAGTGCCGTGGACCCCCGACTGGGACCCACCAGGCGAATGAAAATTTATGAATTAAATAATATAATTGTAGTACCAAACCACATTATATCATCAATCACTCCGATAAGGAGTTTCATTACAACACACCCAAGATAATACAGAATACATGTATATTTTATATGAAGATAAAATATACAACACTGAATGAAATGAATATCCAAACGGAAGTCTGCAGCGGAAATAAAATGAAGAAAGCACGAATGACTGAAAAGGACTGGGGGCCCTATAAGTATCACTGGGACTCCTCGCCGTCAACGTTCTCTTCCCGTGTCTTAGCCTTGCCATGACTTAAAAACAACATCCCCAACGGGGTCAGTTACACAGAACAACAATCCTCAAGAGTTGAATAAACGCAATCATTATATATCTTAATTATGAAATGACGCTGAAGATAGGCATCATAGTACTCTCGTAATGGTATGTGCAAGTGTACAAGACGAGTGTCCAGACACACCCATCCTTGTACCTAATTAGTCTCACGGAGGTACATTACCGTTTGCACAGTCCAATGTGTCGGTGAACCCAACACATGACCATCACGTGCCCGACTAAAAATTCCACACATCCCCATCCGGCCATGCAATATGAACCCAGAAGGTCATATGGTCAAGAAATGACCATGAAAATTAATAATGAATAACAATCCGACAAAGTCAAGAATGACTCACCGAGATGAAATGATAGTGAAACGAATGATAACTCAATGAACTGATTGGAACCGTCTTTCCTCGTGAATGAAGTGATTAATTGACAATTACAAGTCCCAATACGGTTAATACATTATGAGTGAATTATGATTGTGAATGAACAACAACGCAAGGAATGAAAATCATTTTAACCGAGTAAGAATTAACTTACTCAATCGGTGAGGAATGTCCTTCCTCGAACAAACGTCCTACAATAAGATGTCGGTCGCACGAACAAACTTGAATGATAATTACCAACAATGCTCAGTATACGTATCAAATACGATTATAACCAACTCAAACGTCGATACAACAATATCCAAACTCATTGAGGCATTCTAGCGAACACTTAGCAAACACACATCCTTTGATAATATCCAAACCCGAATATATCGAAACCAACTCCAAAATGAGTATTTCAAAGCAACAAAACACCTTCCATGATATCAATAATCCCATAGAAATACGCAAATTGAGTTAACGACAACAACTAATCAAAAAACCCCGAATATATCAAAGTCAACCCCAAAGTGTTCTTGAATCAAATCCCCAAAAATTCATGAAATCCGAAATATATGCCATTAAATCCATAGGAATACATTTTTCCAAGGTAGATAATCCATATCTAACATATTCCAACAACAATCCAAGCTTACACGAAGAAATCGGAAGAAAAATGCCCAAAATCCAAAATTCTAGATCCAAGAGATTAGTACCTTGATTTGATGTGATGGGGATGATGAAATGATGATTAATCCGAATGATAAGCTTGAAGATGATGATAGTGGATTCAGCTCGAAAAAAACTCTCCAAATCGCCCGGAATCGCCCAAAACCGTCGAAGGAATGAAGTGGGATGAAGAAATGACGAAATGGGTACCTTTATCGATATATCATCCTCGGATTAGCGCGCGCTAGCTCCTGTGCGTAGCGTGCGCTAATGGGTATACTGGGTAGTCCAGTATCCTCTGTTTGCAATGGTAGCGTGCGCTACGTACCTCTTGTAGCGTGCGCTACAACCATGTACTTATCGTGCGTTAACACAAAATGTTAGCGTTCGCTAACAATTTATCTGGTGCCCAGTACTGAAGTCCAGAACCTCCTGTTCTATGATCTGATCGCGGTAGCGCGCGCTACACACAAGATTCAGCGTACGCTACTAACATCGATTGGCATACGCTAATATCTACTCGTAGCATGCGCTATGAATTATACCTAATCAGTCCAGTAGCCACTGGACTCTGCCTGATCCGACCTTAGCGCGCGCTACACCGACTGGATAGCGTGCGCTACTCTGACCTACTAGCGCGCGCTACTTACCATTCGTAGTGTGCACTACTTACAACCCAACTGCAGTCCAGTGCCTTCTGGACTGCCTACTTGAACTACATTAGCGTGCGTTAGTGTTGAGAGGTAGCGTGCGCTACCTGAACTCAATTAGCGCGTGCTAAAGAGAGTTCATAGCATGCGCTACTCCTCACACACAGCCCACTATGAAGATGACAATGATGATAAACACGGCACGATTCTCCAACTAGATTGATGATGAATGACGATTGATACACGATACAATTACTTTGAACGGTGAATACAATGATTGAATATGAGTGACAAATGATCATTAATGAGTGAAAATTACTGAGTGACAATTACTGAACGATAATTACTGAATGATAATGACTGAATTACAACTGGGTATTACAAAATCACTTATTTTTGAAAACTTCTTTAACTTTCCTAATTTTATACATGGATACCTCATTAATTAACAAGGTACCAATGTTTTCTATTAACGAGTTTGATGATTGGAGAATTAGGATGGAGGTACCATGCATGAAGAGATGATTTATGTCATCTAACAAGGCCCCATATAGATCATGAATGTAAATACGTCCGCAAGAATTGAAGGCCAAGCTCATGCCGAGATGCTCGAGAAAGAGCACGAGCAGTGGACCACAGATGATCGGAAACGCACCAACCTCGATAATGTTTCAAACAATGCGCTGTTTGTCACTCTTGACAAAGTCACATTCTTGAAGGTAAAGAGCTGTAAAACAGCCAAAGAAATCTGGAAAAACTCAAGATGATTTGCGAGGGTACTGAGCTCTCAAAAGAAAACAGAATTTCAAAACTAACTCAGCAATTTGAATCCTTTGAAATGAAACTAACAGAAACTCTTGAGGAACTTGATCTCAGGTTTACTGGTATTTTTAGTGAACTTGAAGCATTGGGAAAAATTTATACCCAAAAGGAGAAGAATTTAAAAAATTTCAGATCTCTCCCTACCCGATGGGACATTAAGACAACAACTATGCGTGTGTCATGCAATCTAACTGACATATCTAGTTTTGATCTCTTCTCTGACCTCAAGGCATTTGAGTATGATATTGACAGGAGAGAAAAAGCTAAAGAATCACCTGCAAGGACTACAGCACTAGACGCTGTATCCAACAGAAGGCATAGCTTGCCCATCAAATCAAAGTCTGCCTACAAGAACGCTGACAGTGATGACGATATCCTATCACAAGACGAAATGGCACTTCTCATGCATAAATTTAAGAAATTTATCAAGCAGTCTGGAAAGACTCCCTACACACGCAAGCCTGTTCACAAGGTAAGCACCGAATCCTCCTCTGGAGATGGTAACCTGTGTTACAATTGCAGGAAACCAGGACATTATGCAAATAAATGTCCTTACCCTAAAGTCCAAAAGTTTCCAGAAGTAGAGCAATAAGAAAAATATGAAAAGAGATGTGTTTGGAAAAACAAGCTTAAGGCCCTGATTGGCGAATCAGAAGCCTCCCCTGCACCAACGAAGTCCGAAGAATGTCTTCAGGCAGTCACTGACAGTGACTCATCAGATTATGAATTCAAAGATAAAGCCTATATGTGCTTTATGGCCAAAGACATACCGGAAGATGAAGATAGCGACGATGAGATAAGTTCAACCTCAATTATTCCCGCAAATGCATCTCATACCTTTGAAAACATGATGAATGAGTTTAAAAACATTCAAAAGGCCCATGAGACATTGAAAAATGAAAACATACAACTCCAAATTTCCAACTTAGAGCTGAGGGAAGAAAATGACTTGCTGAAAGTTAATTACGAAAATATGTCTGTTGATTGTGAAAACAGCAAAGTCGATCACGAAAAACTCATGGAGAGCAATCATCAACTTGCTCACGAACTAAATGAGGCAAAGTCTCATAGTGAAAGCAAGACAAATGATTTTGTTCTGCTCCAAGACAAAATAAAAACTCTCAAAAAACGAGAAGGAGAACTTGAGACCATCCTGAAATCTTTCGAGAAATCATCTAAACGGATGGAAGAAATTCTAAGCACTGGGCAACATGCTCATGATAAAAGTGGCTTAGGATATAGCTCATTATCGAATAAAGGGAAAACTAGCATTGTGTTCGTCAGGGGTGTGGAACCCATTCCGGAAGAAATCCCAAGTCCTGTGAAGGCACCGCGAAGAGCAAAGGCTGTCATTCCGCCACCACAGTCTTATTCCAAATAGCGGAATCCTCAGCCATTCAGACCTGTAAGGCATAACTAATAGCATGCTCCCCGAGCATATCAAAAGCACCAACAGACGTTCAGAAAGAAGGCGGTACCTAATTATCCAAGGCCCGCACAGAAGTACTTCCAACAGTACAGCTCGCCTAGATATTGGATACAGGAGCCCCATTATCCATCACGGAACTAGGTCACCGCATAGTATCAACAACAGCTTTGGGAGTCCAACTGGAGACCCAGAAGGCAAGCTGTAAGATCGAAGAAAATGGCTCCACCTCCAAGACGACATACGTACTGGATTAAAAAGAATAACCCTAAATTTTACATGCATAATAATTATCTTGGTTACAGCGACTACGTGTCTGCCCCACGTAGATATCACAAGAACATACCTAACGAAACCTAAAGTAAACCTGTTGCTGTTAGGAAAATCTGGGTACCAAAAGGCACTAACACCCATGGACCCAACATACAAATGGGACCTAACTCTCCCTAATTTCTTTGCCTACAGGACATCTTAGAGAAGGACATCTGGTACTTCGACAACGGATGTTCTCGGCACATGACAGGAGACAAAAGAAAACTGTCAGATTTCGCAGAGGGTCACGGTCCAAAAGTGCGCTTCGGTGATAAATCAAAGGGAAGAACAAGAGGGAAGGCAACCCTGCTTGTAGGAAAATTCAAAGTCACCGATGTAGCGTATGTTGAAGGCTTACAGTACAATCTACTAAGTATCAGCCAGTTCTGTGACAAACAATTCTCGGTGAAATTTTATATAGATTACTGTAGAGTCAAGAACATCCTGACCAAAGAAGTTGTGCTTACGGGAAGCAGATCAGGTAATATGTATATTGCTGACTGGATGCCTACGAGCTCCACAATTCCTTGTTTTGTTGCCAAAGGCACTGCAGATATAAGCTGGTTATAGCATAAGAGGATGTCTCACGTCAACTTCAAGACAATCAACAAGCTCGCTCGATAGGGAATGGTTAGAGGTTTGACCAATGTGTCATTCAAAAGGACAGTGTTTGTGGACCCTGTCAGAAAGGCAAACAAATCAAATCCACCCTGAAAAGCAAATCCTACCTTTCCACACAAAGAGTTCTGGAAATGCTACACATGGATCTCTACGGTCCTGTAGACCCGGTAAGTTTGGGAGGTAAGAAATACTGTCTCGTTGTTGTTGAAGATTTTTTCAGGTATGCTTGGACAATCTTCCTGAGCAAGAAGAAGGAAACCATTTCTTGGTTGCCCGAGCACCTGGGGAAGCTTCAAAATGAAAAAGGGTTGAGTATCGTGTCCATTCGTTCCGATAGAGGTACTGAATTCACTAACCGCTTTATAGAGCAATACTGTTTGGAAAATGGGATACAACACGAATACTCAGGTGGTCGAACGCCTTGTTGGGATAAAACAATCATGTACCGAAGTTTATGAAGTTTTGATATTGTGCCAACATATAACAAAACAGCTGTATCGGAAGTCGATCAAAGGTGTCAACCCTCTATCGAAGTCTTCTCATATGTGCCAGCATACAGTGAATCGATCATACAGCAAAGAGTTTCATAAAGACTAAGTATGGAAGTTGTCTGGAATTGAACATACAGCAATCCTTCCATACAGTATCCAAATAGGACAAGACATTCTAAGAAGGAATCTTTGTTATTCGCTAAAGTCAAAGTCCAGTTTTAGAAGAAATATTTTAATACTGAAAAGATAAAGTATTTAAATATTAAGTCATCAGAGATCTTCAAAAGAGCGCAAAATCCGGATTGTGTTTTATTCAAACACATCATCCCGTTGGAACGGACTTTTGCTCAACGGATCCATTCAAGAAAGCTATATATATCCTCAGATATTGAAGATCAATGTAACCCAATCCAATGAAATAAAACGCATACATCTGAGCAAACATATTTCTCCAAGCTTACTGCTACTCTGGGATAAGAAATATACAAGTGCTCAAACCTTGAACAACACATCATCAGCTCAAAGATCAATAAAGTCAAGTTGTTGTTCAAACCATCGTTCTAACCTAGAATAAAACCATCAGCTCTGTGTGAACTGAGAAACCTTGCTCTTCCTGAACTGTGTGTGACGGATTTGCATTGAAGAGACGAAGCTTCGAAACTGTGTGTGAAGAAGCCAGTCAAGTGAAAGCCTAAACCAATCTATGTGAACGGTTGAAAGCTAAGATCTTTGTATCAATCTGTGTGAACGATACATCGATAGGTTTGATTATAGTCAAATAGTTGTGTATGTAGTGATTATAATAAATATTTTCACTCCTGTGTGGAGGACCAGTGGACGTAGAGGGGTTTACCTCGAACCACTTTAATTACCGTGTGAGTTGTCTTCTGCATTTACTGTTTTAATATCTGTGATTAATTTATTAAGTATACACTTCATATCTAGTTGATGTATTTACAACAACTTACTTTAACAAGACTTCCGCTACGCACTCAGATTTGAAAATCGTACAGCTTGTTGTTTAAAACACTTTCCAAGTTGTATCCTGTATACTTAATGGCCAACAAGTGGCATCGGAGTGGTTGATTCTAAAAAGAATCAGTCGTATTTTTGCCAGAATCAGATCCAAAATCACTTATTTTTCAAAACAGTCTTTTTCATTCCTACACTCTCATATGAATACATCAATGATCAACAAAGTTCCCATGTTCTCTATTAACGAATTTGATGATTGGAGAATTGGGATGGAAGCTCATCTTGCAGCAATACACAAAGGGATGATTTTTGTCATACAGGATGGCCCCATCAAGATCATGAAGGTTAACCCGACCCTAAAGATTGAAGGCCAAGATCATGCAGAGATGCTCGAGAAAGAGCACGAGCAATGGACCTCTGATGATCGAAAGTGCGCCAACCTCGCCAATGTTGCGAAGAATTCGCTATTTGTCACTCTTGACAAAGGCACGTTCTCGAAGGTAAAGAGCTATAAATCAGCCAAGGATATCTAGGATAAACTCAAGTTAATTTGTGAGGGAACTGAGCTATCAAAAGAAAACAAAATTTCCAAATTAACTCAGCAATTTGAATCTTTCGAAATAAGACCAACTGAAACACTTGAGGAACTTGACCTCAGATTTACTGGTATTGTGGGTGAACTTGAAGCATTAGGTAAGATTTATACCCAAAAGGAGAAGAATCTAAAGATTTTCAGATCTCTCCCTGCCCGATGGGACATTAAGACCACAACTATGCGTGTATCATGTAATCTTAATGAAATATCTACCTTTGATCTCTTTTCTGACCTCAAAGCATTTTAGTATGATATAGACAGGAGAGAGAAAGCTGAAGAATCTCCCGCCTGGACTACATCATTAGCCGATGTATCCAACCAAAGACACAGCATGCCGAGCACATCAAAGTCTGCCCAAAAGAATGCTGACAGCGACGATGACATCCTATCACAAGATGAAATGGCGCTCTTCATGCATAAGTTCAAGAAGTTCATCAAGCAGTCTGGAAAGACTCCATACAGTCCCAAGCCTGTTCACAAGGTAAGTACTGAAACTTCCTCTAGTGATGCTAACCTATGTTATAATTGCAGGAAACCAGGACATTATGCACACAAATGTCCTCATCCTAAAGTTCAAAGGTTTCCAGAGGCCAAGAAACAAGAGAAGGATGAAAGAAGACGTGCTTGGAAAAACAAGCTTAAGGCCCTGATTGGTGAATCAGAAGCCGCCCCCGCTCTATCAAAGTCCGAAGAATGTCTTCATGTAGTTACTGACAGTGACTCATCTGATGATGATTTCGAAGATAAAGCATATATGTGCTTTATTGCCAAAGATATTCCGAAAGAAGAAGATAGCGATAATGAGGTAAGCTCAACCTCAATTACTCCTACAAATGAATCTCATACAATTGAAAACATGATGAATGAGTTTAAAACCATTCAAAAGGCCCATGAGACATTGAAAAATGAAAACATACAGCTCTAAATTTCTAACTTAGAGCTAAAAGAAGAAAATGACTTGCTGAAGGAAAATTATAAAAATATGTCTGTTGATTGTGAAAATAGCAAAGTCGATTGCGAAAAACTCATGGAGAACAATCATCAACTTGCTAATGAACTAAGTGAGGCTAAATATCACACTGAATGTAAGACAAATGATTTTGTTCTATTACAAGCCAAAGTAAAAACTCTCGAAAAATGAGAAGGAGAACTCGAGACCATTCTGAAATTGTTTGAGAAATCATCTAAAAGAATGGAAGAAATTCTAAGCACTGGGCAGCATGCTCATGATAAAAGTGGCTTAGGATATAGCTCATTTTCCAACAAAGGGAAAACTAGTACCGTGTTCGCCAGGGGTGTGAAACCCATTCCTGTATTGGAAGAAATTCTGAGTCCTGTCAAAGCACCTGTTGCACCGCGAACAGCAAATGCCGCAATTCTACCACCAAGTTCATATTCCAGACAGCGAAATCACTAGCCATTCAGACCTGTAAGGCACAACCAACAGAATGCTCCACAAGAATATCATAAGCGCCCACAGCCGTTCAGAAGGAAGGCTGTACCCAACTATCCAAGGCCAACACAGCAGTACTTTCAGTATAGGTCGCCTAGATACTGGATACAGGAACCCCGATATCTATCAAGGAAGCAGGTCACAGCGCAGCATCGACAACAGCTGGGAATCCAACTGGAGACCCAGAAGGCAAGCTGTAAGGCCGAAGAAAATGGCTCCGCCTCTGAGACGACATAAGTACTGGACCAATAATAATAACCCTGAATTTTTCATGCATAATAGATATCATGATTATAGCGACTACGTGTATGCCCCACATAGATACTGCAAGAATGTACCTCAAGCAACATACAGTAAACCTATTGGTGTCAGGAAAATGTGGGTACCAAAAGGCACTAACATACATGGACCCAAAAATCAAAGGGGACCTAAAACTACTTAATTTCCTTGCATACAGGACATCTTACAGAAGGACATGTGGTACTTCGACATCGGATGTTCCCGGCATATGACAGGAGACAGAACCAAACTGTCAGATTTTGTAGAAGGTCGCGGTCCAAAAGTGCGCTTCGGTGATAAGTCTAAACGAAGAACAAGAGGAAAAGGAAACCTGCTTGTCGGAAAATTTAAAGTCGCCGATGTTGCATATGTTGAAGGCTTACAGTACAATCTACTTAGTATTAGCCAGTTATGTGACAAACAGTTCTTGGTGAAATTCTTTATATATCACTGTAGAGTCAAGAACATCAAGACCAAAGAAGTTGTTCTTACAGGAAGCAGATCAGGTAACATGTATATTGCTGACTAGATGCCTACGAGCTCCACTATTCCATGTTTTGTTGCCAAAGGTTCTGCAAATCTAAGTTGGTTATGGCATAAAAGGATGTCCCATATCAACTTCAAGACTATCAACAAGCTTTCCAGATAGGGATTGGTAAGAGGATTGCCAGATGTGTCATTCAAAAAGGACAACATCTGTGGACCCTGTCAGAAAGGCAAGCAAGTCAAGTCTATCCTGAAGAGCAAATCCTACCTTTCCACTCACAGAGTATTGGAAATGCTACACATGGATCTATACGGTCCTGTAGACCCGGTAAGTTTGGGAGGTAAGAAATATTGTCTCGTTATTGTTGATGATTTTTCCAGGTGTGCTCAATCTTCCTAAGCAAGAAGAAGGAAACAACATCAAAGTTGCCCGGGCACCTGAGAAAGCTTCAAAATGAGAAAGGGTTGAGTATCGTGTCCATTCGTTCCGACAGAGATACGAAATTTACAAACCGCTTTATCGAGCAATACTGTTTGGAAAAAGGGATACAGCACGAATACTTAGCTGCGCCTCAACAAAATGGTGTCGCCTAGCGAAAGAACAGGACGCTAAAAGAAGCAAACCAGACCATGATTGCCGCGAGCAAGTTGCCAAAGCGTTTCTGGGGCAAAGCCACAAATACAGCGTGCTATACACAAAACGTTGTATCATCAACAAGCACCACAACAAAACAGCATATGAGGTATGGAACAACAAAACTCCTTTAGTTTCGTACTTTCACATATTTGATTGCAGGGTTATGTTTTGAATAATGGGAAGTATCAACTTAGAACCTTGAATGAGAAGTCGGATAAAGGAATTTTCGTAGGATATTCCTCTAGTAGGAAAGCTTACAAGATCTTTAATAAAAGGAAGCTAACAATCGAGGAATCAGTTCATGTAGTGTTCGACGAACCTCACCATGATCCTACAGGAGTAGAAGACCTTACCCAGAATATTTAGCAACTCACCATCAATGACCCAACTCCTATAGAACATGTCGTTGACCTATAAATCAACCCTACGGCTGTAAGATCAGATGTAGTTGAAGCTGACAATGTACAAGCTGAAGCTAAAACTACAGCAACTCAAGATACAGTACGGGACGCCGAACTAGAACCCGACAGAAGATGGTTGAGAGATCATCCATAAGAGTTGATCATAGGAGATATTGATGCTGGAATATCTACACGTAGGAGAATACAGAGTACACAAGGAAATGTACGATGTGCGCAAGAAGAACCTGAATCTGAGAAATCTCCATTTTCTGTATGGAAATCTCAATCTGAGCTTAGAAGGCTTAATATGTGCACTATTGCTGTATTTTTAGCCCAATCCGAACCTGTTTCTACCAGAGAAGCCCTAGATAATTCTCACTGGATTTCATCTATGGAAGAAGAGCTTAACGGTTTCGAAAGAAACAATGTATGGTATCTAGTACCTAGACCTACTCATCAATCCGTAATTGGAACCAAATGGGTATTTAGAAACAAGAAGGAAGGAAATGGACTTGTTATAAGAAACAAATCCCGTCTAGTCGCACAAGGCTACAGACAGGAAGAAGGCATAGATTACGATGAAACATTTGCCCCTGTAGCCAGACTAGAAGCCATTAGGATATTTTTAGCCTTTGCCGCCCATAAGAGCTTTATTGTATATAAAATGGACGTCAAAAGTGCATTCCTGAATGAAGACCTTGCCGAAGAAGTGTATGTTGAACAACCACCAGGGTTTGTCAATACAGAAGGCGGAGATCTAGTATACAGGCTAAGAAAAGAACTGTATGGACTTAACCAAGCACCTAAAGCCTGGTATGAGACCCTGTCCCTGTATCTAACCAATAATGGATTCGAGAAAGGTGCAGTGGACAAGACCTTATTTAAGATACAGGAAGGTGATGACCTTCTAATGGTGCAAATATATGTAGACGATATAATATTTGGTTCAATTAACCTGGCTTTATGTCAAAGGTTCTCTCATATCATGCAAAGCAAATTTGAAATGAGTATGATGGGAGAACTTAGTTATTTCCTAGGTTTGCAGGTCAAGTAGTTACCTACAGCAAGGAGCTTCTCAACAAGTTTGGAACGAATACATCCAAATCTTTGTCAACCCCCATGAGCACTTCCGTGCAAATTAGTGCCGATAAAGCCGGAAAGCCGGTTGATCAATCACTCTACATGAAGCTAATAGGCTCACTCCTGTACCTAACGGCTAGCATGCCCGATATCCAGTTTGCTGTAGGAGTGTGTGTGTGTGTGATATCAAGTATCACCTAAAGAATTACACTTCACAACAACCAAACGAATCTTGAAATACGTCAAAGGAACAGTCGATGTAGGACTGTGGTATCCTAAAGAAGGCGGATTCGATTTAATTGGCTACAACGACTCGAATCTCGGAGGTTTCAAGCTAGATAGGAAGAGTAAAAGCGGTACTTGTCACTTTCTCGGACCTAGACTTATATCTTGGTTGAGCAAGAAGCAATTGGCAAACTCGCTTTCCACAGCAGAATCAGAATACTATGCTGCTGGTAGTTGCTGTACGTAGATCCTTTAGATGCAACAACAGCTGTCAGACTATGGAATTGAAGCCAAAGAGACCCCGATCATGTGCGATAGCACGAGTGCCATTATAATCACGCACAACCATGTATTGCACTCGCGCAAAAAGCATATCAACATGAAGCATCACTTCATTCGGAATCACGTTGAGAACAAAGATGTTCGGATCGAAAAGGTTCACACTGATATTCAGTTGGCCGACATCATTACCAAACCTCTCAGCACAGCGCGATTCTGTATGCTTTGTCAAGAATTGGGATTGCTACAGCCTGACTCCTTGTAAGTATTTAATGCTTTTACTCAACAATTGAGGGGGAATGTTGTAAGACCCAAGAATACAGTATCCGCCTATAATTATTTGTACACTCAGACTATCAAAACAGCACTGTAGGAACAAAGTGATATGAATTATCCTACAGCTGACGTGTGCAATAATTAAGGGGGAATACAGTATGACCCATGAATACAACATCCATCCCAAAGTTGTTGTATGTAATTGAATCCTGTATGTACCTTTTAAGGGGGAACGCTGTATTTTCGCGGATACAGCACATACTATGGAATTCAATTAAATATTATATTCTAATATTTTATTTCAAAACGACTTTAGTCCACGTGCCCTGTTTATTTCAAATGTCTTTTACATTAAATACTTTACACGACATCTGGACAACTTTATCGAACGATGCGATATTTTAAACTTATTTAATATTTTCACCACCGTTTTGGGAAATTAAGGAGGACAAAACGTCAGAAGTGGGACCCGCTATCAATTCAAAAACCAATGGATGAGATGTACCGGTTACATCGTGTTCGTTCATTTCAAAATAACGGTTATCATCCCTTAAATCTGACCGTTAATTATCAAAACCCTTAATCGCCACCACTATAAGAGGACTCGTTATGCCAATTTCGACTCTTTACGCTTTATACATATTGAACGAGTCTCTGAGCATACAGCCTATAGTTTTCTTGCTTATTACTGCAATTTTCTTTGAGATTCCTTACTTTTCTTCGAGAATCATCAATGGCATCTTCTCAGACCACCTCTCTCTCAAGAAAACATCCAACATCATCGATGGATGGATCTTTGCTAGATCTGTCGACCTTGAACGTGTTCGTTCCGAAGGTGATGACATCGAATCGATGGAATACGTCATTATGAGGATTCTTCAGCAAGGCCTTTATCGCCTTGGAAGTCACACCGCTGAGCGTTTTGATGCTCAAATGGTTGAGGGATTCTACCTTAATGCTGTTATCTGTTTCTTCTCACTTGCTCAGGGAGGAAATGTTGCTGACATCACCACTGTCATTCACGGAGTCTAGATCTGTGTTGACCAGGAGCTGCTTCAGAACCTCTACAGGCTTCCTGCTGATGGCCTGACAATGGAAGATCTTGAGACCTTTGGGTCCCAAGAAGTCTTGAACAAATACTATGGATTGTTCACTAGTTGAGCATTGGTTGAAATGGTTCACACCTCTTGCCACAAGAAACTCTTTTGTTTACCTTTTGTTTATTTACATGATTTCTGTTGTCGTGTAATTGAGAACAGAACAGGTGCATCCGAAATGTGCACCAACTTAAGGTTTAGGATGATGGTCGCCATCATGGCCCGTGAAAAGGTCAATTGGTGCCAAATCCTTTTGAAGAGACTCCAAGAAGAAGTCTCCAATCCTGCGTCGCAGAAGAAGTCCTTTGGTTTGCTTCTGAATTACATTCTGACAAAATGCGGTGTTCCGCAAGATAAAGAAGCAAAGAAGATCAGTTCTCGGATATACATGGGAAGCATCAGGCCCTCTGTTTTTAACAAGGAACATTTGATTGCTGACAGGCCATTCGTCCGAACTCTGCCCCTGTCTGCTGACCTGAGGGATATATCTTACAAATCGAGGAGTGAAGAGTCCTCAAGAAAAAAAAAAGATATCTCACAGCAAAACTCCAACTGCTGTTGAGAAGCCCAAAAGGAAGCTAAGGAGAATCTCCAAAGTTGAATCTACAGAACTCTCCAAGGATGCTCCTTCCGTGGCCCAACCCACTGAATCGACCCCCCAGGGTGCAATCCCTGCAGAAGAGATGCCTGCTACTGTCGATACAGTAGATCCTGAGCCTTTGGCGGCTATGACGGAAACTCAGACATCTGCCAACTTTCAAGACTCTGGCGAGTCGGCTGCCCCTATGGAGCCAAAAGCTACTTCTCCTGTACGGGATTCCACACCCGTTAGGGATCCATCTCCCATCAGGGTACCAACCCCTGTTCGGGATCCAGCTCCAACACAGGAACCCATGCCTGTCGAGGAACCCGAGCATACAGTGGACCCAAGCGCTGTACGCAGCCCCTCCCTAGACACCATTATCAATAAGACTTTGCTCTCTGTGCAAATAGAGCAAGCTTATGATCACTTCGTACATTGAAAAGCCTACATGCTCGCTCCACACAGCACCCTGTACAACTGGAGCGATTGGTGCGAAGAAGAACGATTTGTATTGGAAGTGACGGACTCTCAAGATGTTGAAGTCCTGATCCAATGGGACAACCTATTCTGTAAAGAGCTGATCACGAGCCACCTAATGGACAAAGCAGATGCCCGTCAGAAAGGAAAAGCTAAATCCGCCGATCAAGGTACCGAAAGTCCAAAATTAGATCACGACTCGGACGATGATGACGACGCCCTACAGGCTGGTCTAAGAATGAGTCACGAGAAATATGAATCTCAGATGGGCGAAGGAACTTCTATCCAACATCAAACTTCTCCCCATCCACAAAATAGTGTTCCCAACAGCGAGGATTTAGTCCCTCCTGTAGCGGAGGAACAACTGGCTACCTAACAGGCACCCGAGCCTGTCTCCACCCAAGCCGAAGAAGAACCCAGTGCCATCCCGCACGAGGAATCAGTCCCTCTGCCGGAGCAGGCGGAAGCTGAGAGACACCAGGAGGAATCAGTCCCTCCTATACCCATGTCTTCAGAACCCAATTCATCAACCCCTGTCGCCGAGCCAGCCTCTGATGCTCCTGAACCCGCAATTGTTTTGGAATCCGACGACGGTATAATACCTGAGGATGTCCAACTCAATTCACGTCCCAATGTGAACTTGAGACAGTTGAATGGAGTTGAAGATTTCGCCAAGCCATACTCTCCAAGGATCCGCCGAGAAGAAAGAGCAATTACATGCTCTTGGCCTACAAACAGTTTTCATACAAGATGCAGTGAATGCCCTGCACTCCATTGAAAAGGCTCTTGATTGGTTGCATCAATCAGCCGTTGAGGAAATGACAGGTCTAAGGCATGAAGTTTCCTGAGTGGAAGAAGCCTTCAAGATCCTGTCGTCAGTCTTCAAGCAGGCCCTTAGCCAACTTCAACAGCGTCAGGAGCAGATCCCGTTGGAAGAACAATCAAAGCTACACGTGTCTGAGGCCAAGACAGCATCAGCTCTTATCGAATCTGGCTCCTAACTTCGAGCCCACTACAAGAAAAATCAAGATATGTCGCAAGTGCTCACCTCCCTTATTGAGAAAATGACAAGTTTTGAGACCAAACAGGATGCTGTTATGCAAATACTGGAACGCCTTGATGAGAAGGTTTCATATCTTGATGAAGCCAAAAAAGGGAAGAAGCGAGGGAAGCTGCAAGGAGAACGAGTCTTGAGTCCGAAAAAGAATTGGAAGCTCGATTTGGTGATAGCATCACATCCGAAATTGCCCGAATTTCATCGCCCAATGTCAGGATACAGGGAGATCACCCAGAATTCCAGGATCCTAAGTTTCCTTGGAAGAACCTACTTCAAAAGCCGCAAGCTATGAACCTCCCGGCCAACCGACGGCCAACTGCAGAAGAAATCAAGAACTGGAGGAAAAATGAAGTGCTAAGATACTTTGTCGTTCTTATCAGGGAATCTTCAATATTCGACAAATGCAGGACGGTACAGGAAGCCGCTGAGGAGTACAAGAAAAGTTTAGACGAAGGAATGCTCCCGCTTCAGCTGAAGATGAAGTCTAAGCATAAGCAAGGTGACTTGGTTACTCATCTAGAAGATTGGATCCTAGTCTTCGACAAATCCTATGATGGTCGAGCCATCTACCTAAATCGAGACAGGGACACTCATCAGAACTGGTGGAAGGGTACCAAGAATGACCCTAAAGGCCTTGGAGGCATTCGGATTATAGGAATTAAACTCCTGTATTTTTGTAATTTTATATTTTCAAAACAGCAAAATATTGTAATCTTTGTTTAAATATCAATAAAATATTTTCCTGTCTTATATTTTTTTGTCTTGAAAGATTACAACTTGTAATCTACTATGTTCTTTTATGTTTACAAACATTCAATATTTGTTTCTGCTATATACAAGTAGAAAACTTGTTTAGAACATAAAGCTGTAAGAACTTGTCTGCGAACGGTTCATAGATTAAGTTGTATGTATCTAGAATACACTGTAAGATTGTGCCTGTGCGCCAATCATAAGTCTAAGATGTAATACTTTTTTCTTTCAAAATTGAAATTGCCTTCGAGTAATTCATAGTGTTAGAACATTTGCTGAAAGCCAGAACATTCGAACAGAAGACCAAGAAGACTGCTCTCCTGTCAAATGTTTCAAAGAAGGTTGTTAATAGTTTTGGCATCATCAAGAATGCTTTTAGAAAACATCAAAAGGACTTAAGGACAACTTGGCAAAATTTCAAAAAGGGGGAAATTGTTGGGATAAAACAATCCTGTACCGAAGTTTATGAAGTTTTGATATTGTGCCAACATACAGCAAAGCAGCTGTATCGAAAGTCGGTCAAAGGTGTAAACCCTGTATCGAAGTCTTCTCATATGTGCCAGCATACAGTGAATCAATCATACTGCAAAGAGTCTCATAAAGACTAAGTATGGAAGCTGTCTCGAATCGACCATACAGCAATCCTTCCATATAGTATCCAAACAGGACAAGACATTCCAAGAAGGAATCTTTGTTATTCGCTAAAGTCAAAGTCCAGAAGCATTTAAATACTGAAAGGATAAAGTATTTAAATATTAAGTCGTCAGAGATCTTCAAAAGAGCGCAAAATCTGGATCGTGTTTTATTCAAACACATCATCCCGTTGGAACGGACTTTTGCTCAACGTATCTATTCAAGAAAGCTATATATATCTTCAGAGCTTGAAGATCAATGTAACCTAATCCAACGAACTAAAACGCATACATCTGAGCAAACATATTTCTCCAAGCTTACTGCTATTCTGAGATAAGAAATATACAAGTGCTCAAACCTTGAACAACACATCATCAGCTCAAAGC
Source organism: Orobanche coerulescens (assembly GCA_033398695.1). Classification (NCBI taxonomy): domain Eukaryota; kingdom Viridiplantae; phylum Streptophyta; class Magnoliopsida; order Lamiales; family Orobanchaceae; genus Orobanche; species Orobanche coerulescens. The sequence goes on along the minus strand of CM065807.1, from coordinate 193,489,850 downwards.
TCAAGAAAGTCAAGCTGTTGTTCAAACCATCGTTTTAACTCAGAACAAAACCATCAGCTCTGTGTGAACTGAGAAACCTTGCTCTTCATGAATTGTGTGTGACGGATTTGCATTAAAGAGACGAAGCTTCGGAACTATGTGTGAAGAAGCCAGTCAAGTGAAAGCCTAAACCAATCTGTGTGAACGGTTGAAATCTAAGATCTTTGTATCAATCTGTGTGAACGATACATCGATAGGTTTGATTATAGTCACGTAGTTGTGTACGTAGTGATTATAATAAACATTTTCGATCCTGTGTGGAGGACCAGTGGACGTAGAGGGGTTTACCTCGAACCACTTTAATTAGCCAACATCTTTACCAAACCTCTCAGCATAGCAAGATTCTGTATGCTTCGACAAGAATTGGGATTGCTACAGCTTGACTCCCCGTAAGTTTTTAATGGCTTTTACTCAACAATTGAGGAGGAATGCTGTAAGACCCACGAATACAGTATCCACCATTAATTATCTGTACACTCAGACATTACGACAGCACTGTAGGACAACGAAGACACTTTTCCTACAGCTGACGTGTGCATTAATTAAGGGGGAATACGGTATGACCCATGAATACAGTATTAATCAGAAAATTGTTGTATGAAATTGAATCTCGTATGTACCTTTTAAGGGGGAATGCTGTATTTTCGCGGATACAGCACATACTGTGGAAAATTAATTAATAATATACTTATAGGTTATTCCTTTTAAAAACAATTTTTAGTCCACGTGCCCTGTTATTATATCAAACGGTTTTGCAATAAATGGTTTACATGACATCTGGACTATTTTATATCAAACGCCGCGATTTTTCAAATTATTTAATACTTTTCACCATAGTTTCGGGCAATAAAGGAAGACTAAACGTCAGATGCGGGACCCGATATAATTTCAAAATTAGATGGATAAGATGTACCTATTACGCTCAGTCTATCCTGTTCGTTCATTTTAAAACAATGGTTCTCATCCCTTAAATCTGACCGTTCACTGTCTGCAAAAACCCTGAAGTCTTCCACTGCTTACACATATATAAGGACTGTATCGTGCTCCCTTCGACTTTTTATGCTTTCTGCAAAATTAAACTGTCCTAGAGCATACAGCCTACACTGCTTTTTGCAAACTTTCTGCACTTGTTCTTTGTATTTCTTTTAACCCTTATCTTCAGAAAAATGGCATCATCTCAAACTTCTTCACAATCGATGAAAAAGAGAGAAAACAGCATCGACGGACGTGTGTTCGTTTGATCCATCATCATGGAGCGCATCAAGGTTGAAGGTGAAGACCTCGATGGAATGGAGCATGTCGTCTCCAGAATTAAGCAGCAAGACTTGTACCGACTTGGTAGCCAGCACCCAGATCTATATGACGAGCGCATCGTTGAGGAATTTTATCTCAATGCATCTTTGAAGTTGTTTTCTTTGAAGCAAGGAGGCGATGTTTGTGACATCACCGCCTCGGTTCGCGGAGTTCAAATCTGCGTTGACCATTCCCTTCTGGGAACTCTGTTCAGGCTACCATCTGATGGCCTGAAGATGAAAGACCTTGAGACCTTCGGGTCACAAGATCTTCTCGGTACTTATTGGGGCTTGTTTACTAGCAATGCCTCGGACTGTAACGTGCATCCTTCTTATAATAAGAAGCATTTCTGGTTACCTTATGTGTATTTGCATGATTTTTGCCATCATGTTGTTGAGAACAGGACCGACGCATTCGAGATGTGCACTAACCTACGGTTCAGAATGATGGTCTCCATTATGTCAGGCAAAAAGATCAACTGGAGTCAAGTTGTTATGAAGAGGCTGCATGAAGAAATTTGAAGCCAGTCTCTCAGAAGAAATCATTTGGACTCTTTCTGAATTCCCTTCTCATAAAAAGTGGCGTGCCACAATCTCGTGATGCTAAGAAGATCGGCTCTGGAAAATTCATTAGTGGGACCAAGCCCACAGTGTTCAACAATGATAGTCTTCTCACCGACCAACCCCATATCAACTCCATGCCGACCTCTGATAATCCAAGGGATATCACATGAAGGATTGCCGATGAAGAGAAATCCCACAAGAAGAGGAAAAGGAGCGTGTCTGACAGTGTGTCACTGCTCACAGCAAAGAAGAAGCTGAAGAGAGCTTCAAAATCAAAACCAAAGGTCACAGTGACTCAATCGGTCACTCCCATCGAAGTCGTTTCGGCGCAACCCGCAGTACGGTACCCACAGGGCGAAACCCCTGTGGAAGAAACAGTTGCTGCACACGGTGTAGATCCCGAGCCTATGACGGCTATGACGGATGAACAACTGCGTGCCAAAGTTGAAGGAACTGGTGAATCGGCTGCATTCACTAAGATGAAAACCACATCTCCTATACAGGATTCCACACCCGTACAGGATCCATCTCCCATCAGGGTACCAACTGCTGTTCAGGATCCCTCTCCAACACAGGATCCCACACCTGTCGAGGACCCATGCCGACATTAAACCCATGTGCTATTCAGAGTCCCTCCCTCTGCACTCATATATGACACCCTGTTCCAGTTGCAGGTTGAACAAGCCTTTAAACGCTTCGTTCATTGGAAGTCGTACAGAGTGGCACCCTATGACACCTTGTATCATTGGAGCGAATAGAAGGATGGAGAAGCCTTCATTTTGGAAGTCACATGATGTCAAGACATCCATTTGCTAATTCAATGGGACAAGATGTTTTGTCATGAGCTTATTTCGAGGTGCATTATGACAAAGGAGAAGGCCCGACTCAAGGGCAAATAAAAAACCACTGACTCAGCTCCACAAAGCCGAAAATCTGATCATGACTCAGACGACGACGCCGACGCCTTCCAGGAAGGTCTGAGAATGAGTCGTGAGGAAGCCCAAGACCAAGAAATCTCATGAAAATCCGACCAACAGGGTCAAGGCACTTCCAACCAACAGCAATCTCCTCCCCATCATCAAGAAGTTGCACAACAGCAAGAGGAATCTATCCCCCCCTGTCACCGAAGAGCAAACATCTTGTCAACAGGCACACGAGCCTGTCACCACCCAACAATATGACCATACCCGTGCCATCCCGCAAGAGGAATCAGTCCCTCTACCAGAGCAGGCGGATGCTGAGAGACAGTAGGAGAAATCAGTCCCTCCTGTACCTATGTCTACCATATCTATCCCGGAACAGGAGGATTCAGTCCCCCCTGTTACCGTGCCAACATCTGATGCTCCTGCACCTTCACTTGTATTGGAATCCGACGAAGGTCTCTTACCTAAGGATATCGAACTCGATTCACACCCCCATGTGGCTTTGAGACAGCTGAATGGAGCTGAAGACTTTGCCAAGCCCGACTCTCCCAGAACCGTTGAAAAGAACGAGCAACTGCATGCTTTAAGCCATCAAACTGTCTTCCTACAAGACGACGTTAATGCCCAGCATGCTGTTGAAAAAGAAATTGATTGGTTACATCAATCTGCCATTGAATAAATGACTGGTGTTAGGCACGAAGTGTCAAAAGTGGAAGAAGCCTTCCATGTCTTGCCCACCGTCTTCAAACAGCCACTCAACTAACTTCAACAGCAACAGGAGCAGATTCTGAAAGAATAACAAGCCAAGCTTCGCATCTCGGAAGCCAAAACTGCATCTGCGTTAACGGAGACAGGCGCCCATCTCATAAAGCATGATGAGAAAATTGATGATATATCGCTGGTGCTTCGCTCCCTGGCAGAAAGATTCTCAAGAATAGAGACAAAACAGGTCAATGCATTGAAGATCCTAGAGCGCTTAGACGAAAAGGTCTTGTATCTTGATGAGGCCAAAAAGGGGGAAGAGTCGAGGGACGCTGCAAAGAAGTGGAGAGAAGAAAAATAAAAAGAATTGGATGCTCTTCTAGAAGACAGCATCAGTGCCGCGATTAACCGATTGTCCACGCCTGCACAAGGGTACAGGGTTTCTGGTTCTCGTCCAGAGTTCCATGATCCCAACATACCTTGGAAGAACAATGTGCAGAAGCCCTCGTATATCCGTTTGCCAACTAACCGCCATCCTACAGCAGAAGAAGTAAAGGAATGGAGGAAGAACGAACTGATGAGATACTTTGTAATACTCAACAGGGAGTCCGCCCTCTTAAACAAGTATCGAACACTGGCGGAGGCTCCGGAAAAATTCGCAAAAATGCTGGAAGAAGGAAAGCTACCCCTACAACTCCAAATGAAATCCAAGCATCGAAAAGGAGATCGTATCGCCCACCCTAATGACTGGATTCTTGCCTTTGACAAATCAAGTGAAGGAAGAGAGATCTATTTAGATCGAGGCAATGATTCCCTATAGCATTGGTGGAAGGGAACCGAGAATGATCCTGACCGGAGGCCATGGTGACATGATAGCTACAGGAGTTAGCTTGTAGGATTCTATTCTGTATCTTTTCTTTATATTGTAATCCTTGCTCATTATCAATAAAATATATTTTTGTCCTAAAAGATTACAACTCGTGATCTACGTATTTTTTTACCGTCTGATTACGATTCCAATTAATTTTGCTGTATACAAGTATGAAACTTGTTTAGTACATAAGCTGTAAGAACTTGTATGCAAACAGTTCATAGATTAAGTTATAGATTAAGTTGTATTCAACTAGATTACACTGTAAGATTGTGCCTGCGCGCCAATCATAAGTTTAAGATGTAATACTCTTTCCTGTCAGACTTGAACTCGCCTGCGAGCAGTTCATAGTGTTAGACTAATTGCTGAAGGCCAGAACATTCGACAAAAGATCAAGAAGATTGCCCTCCTGTAAGATGCTTCAAAAAGGTTTCGACATCAAGGTTTTGGCATCATCAAGAAGATTTGGCAAATATCAAGCTGCTTCAAAGAAGATTTGGCAATTATCAAAAAGGGGGAAATTGTTGGGATAATTAACCCTGTTCGATGTTTTGATAAACTACCAACATAAGCAAGATGTCAAACTACCAACATACAGCAAACCTTCAAGTTGCCATCATATAGCAACAGAGTCAAATGGCGCTAAGTATGGAAGTTGTCCTCTGATACAGCAACATTCTATACAGCAGCAGCTTCTATACAGCCTACATCGTATATCCTACAGCTAGAGCATTATGTTGGATACAGCAAGCAAAGTTGTAAGTATTGAGATCGTCAATACTTATGCAAACAGGACTGAAGACCGTTAAGACGGAATCTGCTTTCTTCGATAAAGTCAAGTCGCGTTTGAAAAGAAGTATTTTAATACTGAAAGGATAAAGTATTTAAATACTAAATCCGACAGAGATATTTAGACAATGTAAAATCCAGATCTTGGTCTATACAAGTCAACCATCCAGTTGGAACGGACTTTTTCTCAACGGATCTTTCTCAACGGATCCATTCCAAAAGCTATATATACCCCGAAGTTTGAAGTTCAGAGACACAGACAGATTTAAACGAACATACAATTATACTATGAAGAACATTCAAACTGAGAAAAGTAAGATATACTGAGATTCCAAGAGATCATCTAAAGAACAGTATATCAAGAGCAATCATATTTCTTCAAGCATACTGCCAATTCTGACAGAAGAAATATACAAGTGCTCATCCTTGAACAACACATCATCAGCTCAAGCTCAAGAAAGTCAAGCTGTTCAACCAACGTTCTTACATTGAAGAAAACCATCAGCCCTTCGTGGACTGAGAAAGCCTTGCTTTTCCTGAACTATGTGTGATGGATCTGCATTGTAGAGACGAAGCTTCGGAACTGTGTGTGAAGAAGCCAGTCAAGTGTTGCTTTGACCAATCTGTGTAAACAGTTGAAAACTTCGATCTTTGTATTAATCTGTGTGAACGATACATTGATAGGTTTGATTATAGACATGTAGTTGTGTACGTAGTGTTTATAATAAACATTTTAACTTCAGTGTGGAGGACCAGTGGACGTAGAGGGGTTTACCTCGAACCAATTTAAAACCGTGTTATTTACCTTCCACTATTTACTGTTTTCATTACCTGTGATTTTATTATAAGTATACACTATTTACCCTGTACGCACCAAGCAAACAGGAGAAAACCTAGTTGCTGTACTTACAGCAACTTACTGTTTCAAGACTTCCGCTACGCACTCCTATTTGTAAAACATACAGCTTGTTGCTTAAACACTTTCCAAGCTGCATTATGTATACTTAGTGGCAAACAACGTGCATCAATATTTTCATACCCTAAATCTAAATCTTTAAGTGTCTTTTTTATTGTGGATAATGACTCGGGAAAACTATTTTCATCGGGTACCATATTACGGAAAACCCTCATAAAGTTATCAAAACCAGTATTGGATAGACCAAATTCAGCTTTTATCTTGTACATTTCTAAGGTGGTTGATAGCTTTGTATACTTCGTACAACCAGGGTAAAGAGGAACTTCAGCCTCAATGATTTTTTTTTGTACTTATCTTCTGCATTTATTAAACATGGAGTTTCACCTCCAACATCTAACTGAAAACAAACATCTTCATACATCTGATCTATTTCTAGCTTCTCAGGATCCTCATCAGCATGTGGTAATGCTGCACAATCATTGAATTGTGCAACTCTTGTTGGTATGATTGGCTCACCATGAACGACCCAGACTTTATACGAAGGATCAAAACCGTACTTAGTCAAATGAAAAAGTATTGTTTCATCATTTTGTGGGCTACAGTTTCTACAAACAACGCAAGGACATATGACGTTTCAGGATTTCTTGCAAACCTCTTAGAGTTTAAGATAAACTCCTTAACTTTACCTTGATACTCCTCACTTCTTGGATCCCAATTTAACCGGATCTTATCCATGCTAAAACTAGAATTATCTAATACACCTAAACATTGAAAAATCCAAACAAATTTTAATCTGGTAATTAACATAAAATTCAGTAGTGAATAATATTGTCCATAAATAATTCCAACATATGCATAATTGTATTTGAAGTATATATCACAAGATAAAAAGCAAATTGAAGGAAAATGTCCAAATTTTTAGTAACTAACATAACATATATGAAAAGAAAGATGCACCAGATTCCACAAGCCAGATTTTTGGAAATAACCTTTTTGTAGAATGAATATTTCCCTGTGTTAAAACACCTCACAATCAACTCAAATCCATCATCAAACAATAACTAATACTCAATCGATCTCAAACCTTCTTCTATTCTATGGGCTAGATTTACAAACAGCTTTAACTCAAAATTCTTAAATTCATTGCATATCATATTTGGTATACAACAAGACACAAATAAACAACTTTCATATTTTGACCAACTTGAAATTAGGTCTTTAACCCCTAAAAGATTAAGTTTTTTTCATGAAACATATATATGAAATCTATTTTCTTGGGATCTGCTTTATATACACTTAAGTGTGCATTTGAATGAAAGGCCTTAGATAGAATGTTTTACTTACCCCTCTCTTTAGTTGAATGCTCCAATTGGTAAAAGGGAAGCATATATCATGATCATTCTTCAACAATCTGCTGAAAATGAGTAAACAATAAGAATCATTATCTAATTTAAATCTGTAAACTCTATATATAAGTGATCATTACAGTTCAGAAATAAAAAGAAGATAGCTTACAATAAAAAATAGACCTGCTAAGACAATACTTTATTACAGTAAAATCTGTAGATATTAGGGCTGCAAACGGGCCAGACTCGAGTCGAGTACGCCCGAACTCGAGTCGGATTTTTCATTTTCAAAATTCGGTTCGAGTTACCCCGAGTGGAGTCGAGTAGCCCAGAAAGATGCCGAGTTCGACCCGCTCGAGTACACTCGGGTCACTCGAGTAGCTCGTCGAGTCGGTCGGGTCGGGCACGAATCGGGTCGGGTTGTACCAATTTTTTCAATATTTTCCGTATATTTTTTCCTAAAATTTAAATCTTTTTGTTCTACAAAAGTTGACTTTTTACATAAACATCAAACAAAAAAAGCATAACGAAAAAAAGAAAAGCAAAAAATTAAAACTAAAAAAATTGAGTATATTGAAACGGGAGGAAACTAAAAAATTGTAGCTTTCAAAAAATTCAGCAAATCTATATGTTGTACCTGTACTGCACCATACACCATATACCAAATCATGAACGGGAGGAAAAAAATTGAAACTGAAACCCCCTAAACACCATTTCTTACTCGAGGGAAACTAAAAAATTAAAACTGAAACTAAAAAATACACTGAAAATCTGAAATACCTGCTCTGCTAGGCTGCTCCTGCTCCACTTCCGACAGCAGCTCGCGACTCCCGGGGGAGAAACGGATCGACTAGACTCATTGTATCGAGTTGGTATTACCTGTTTGGGACAGTGGATCGAGTCTTGTGTGTCGGTGTGTGTGTGTGTGTGTGTGTGTGTGTGTGTTTGAAAGTTGTATGAAAGTATGAAGATGAAACGGCAGTTTAGGCTGACGTCAATTTTGGGGATAAAACTCTTTTAGCGTGGTTGATGTCAATTTTGGATAAAGATTTATGATAATTGAAGAAGAAAGAGGGTAGAACACACTTGAACTACTGAAGTTTAGGCTGCTCGGTTTCTTTGTTGGGAAGGCAGAGAATACAACTCTTTACCCTAAAATTCATTCCAATATTATATACTAGGTTTTTTATATAATAAATGATAAATTGAGGTAATAAATGTATATTTTTTTGTGGGCTACTTTTGTTGTAGTAGTAGTATTTTAATACTGCGTCTGAAACTGAAAATGGGGTTTATATTTTTTTTTTTAATTGAGTATTCAAATTTTATATAATTATAGCCTTTTTATATTCTTTTGTGGGCTATTTTTTCTTTTTTTTTTTAATTCGTATGGTTGATCTCTATGTTGGTCCATTTCATTTAAGATTCATTTTATCAATTGTTTTGCTCAATTTTTTTCATGACGGAAATAAACTGTCATCACCCAAATAGTATTACAGTTCAAAATTGTCATTGAAACTTATTACATAATAGTTGTAAAACGTCATGATATAACGAAATCATGACGTTTCTAAAACATTATTGATAACTAATAGGAATAGTGTCATGCAATTGATGACAAAAATAAAACGTCATAAAAATCCGAATCAAGCATGACGTTGGTAAAACGTCATAAAGTTGCTCCATATTTTAGATCCATGACGTTTGTTGTCCTAAACGTCATGGAAGCCCCCTACAATGACGTTTATCTCAAAACGTCATAAAATTAGTGTCATTAAAGTGTATATTTCTAGTAGTGGAAACAGATTAACGATGACAAATTGAATAATGGAAAGAACCCCAGTGAAAAGGGGACTGTAGGTGGCAACCCCAAACAATATGTAACAAACACTAATCATGGTAAGCGGCGTGGGGATCGAGGTCGTGGTATTTTGATTCAAGACTTAGAGAAGAACTTTGAATGGCATTGTCATAAAGGATGAAATTATTGGAAGTATTTCCATCGGATTTTGACATGTGCAAAACCGCAGCAATCATCCTACATCAGCATCCGACAGCGATATGAAGCTACATCATTTGAAGATGTTGTCTACAGCATAGAGAACCATCAAGGTTACATCATATTTGTTGTAAGCTCCACTCACGGAATAAGATAAATACCAGTATAAGCTACTTAAAGTTATATCCATTGTAAAATAATTAAAGTTAATATTCATAAAATATCCACGGTGTACATGTAATTAATGCTGATGGAGACATAATTATTGCAACCGAAGACTGAGATGTCGGAATCAGTTATAATGGCTAAGAGTGCCTCAAAGCATTTAATCGTAAGACAAGAACGACTACTTTTATTCCAATTCATGAGCCGCCAATCAGAAGTTGCCAATCTCACCAACTCGACGACAGCTATATCTATAACGACAACATTTTGGAAGATGTAAATAGCAGTCCATAGGAATTGTCAAAGAATCAACTTGCGAACTCTTTGCAACCTACAACGACTGTCCGACAACGAAGGGAAAAGCAAGTCATCAACTTGAAAACCGCACAATACATTGAATCAACTCAAAGATACAACTGTTGTTCTGTATCATTCTACCTTATCATAATTGAGAGCATTGTCTTGTGTAGATTCACAAATCACGGTGTCATATACTGCTTTCTTTTGCTGCCATCGTATATTATTATACTTGTGGTTTTACTTATATGCTTACCCTAAAAAACCTCTTGTAAGCATCAAGCCAACATGATCACACACAGTTCCCGTAACTACAACAACATTTTAAATCTTCCACATTACATATATTTTTAGAAAAAAGGAGTACAAATTATTCATCCCCTAAACTAACTCTGAGGTATACTGTGGCCAACACCCGGAAATCTCTTTGCACCACAATACCCACAAACATTAACGAAAGGCAATATCCAAGTCTAGCGGGGGTATGTCATACAACCCGGCAAAGAGGCCAGATTTGGAATGCCACTATATTGAGATGAATCATCACATACAACTGCACAAAATGAAGGATCAAGACAAAACTTTGTTAAAGAAAAAAAAGAAAAAAATCAACTGAATAAAAAAAACATAAAGCTACACGTATAAATAACAAAATTTTATATGTATAATAGAAAGATAGATAAATAGAAAGGTACTACCTCTGTTCTCTTATAACTGCAGATCATGCATATTACCATTCATATTGATGAATATGAGAATACCCTAGATGAATCGTTATAATGTCATTCATGTTTTTGATCCATGTGTATGTTCATATTGATGAACATATTGTTTTGCATATATTTGCATTGTTGTATCGTGTGTGATGTATTGACCCGAAAGGGATCGTGTGATCTATGCTAAGGGCGCTGGATCGGTTGTCCACCTCGTGTTGGTCCGACAGGATCATCTTGGGATCTATGCTGAGAGTGCTGGATTATTGGACGGGTTTTTCCACCTCGTGTTGGTCCGACGGGATCATATTGGGATGTATGCTGAGGGCGCTAGATCATTGGATTACCCTGTGCTGTGTTGATGGAATCATGTGGATTTGCATCGTTGGATTCCGGTAGAGGAAGTCCGTGTTTTGTTTTTTTGCTATGTATCGTTGTTGCATATCTAATTTTGTATATTATGATACTTGTACTAGGATCGTTTTGCTAGCCCCTACAGGGGTGGACATTTGTTTTGATGTTCAGGTAGTCGAGGAGCGGGGAAGAAACCACAGTACCGACATGCATCTGGACTTTTACATTTGCTAATGCACAACTTTGATTATTAATATCTTCAATTCTTTACTTTTAAAAATTATAAGAATTTGGTATTTTGAAAGTATATTTCGAGATGAATCTAATAAGATCTCACATGACTATATTTTTTGTTGTTTAGAATTGTTGTTTTATATGCTGTAGAAAATGACGAATGATGCAAAACCGAGGCAAGAGTTGAACACTCTCTCCGTAAGAAAAAATTACCCCGCACAGTACACACGGTTGAACGGAAAACGTCCCCAAGATACAATGGTTTTCTATGAACTCGATACCTTGTACAAGGAATCGAATTCCGGACGAGCTACTGAATACTCGGGACTTGTAGTATGAATTCTAGGCTAGTATGGGTGTCTTATTATCTTGATTAATGTTGTGTATATTATCATCATCTGCAGGGGCTTATTTATAGCCTGTAAAGCACACTGTCCGAATCAGTGTGACTTTCCGGCTGGACAGACACCTTGTGGTCTGGTGGGAAGGGCCGCATTGGTTCAGGCGAACCAAACCATTGTGCTGGTTCATATTGCACAGAATGGTCCGAACCATTGCACTGGTTCTGTCGTGAACCGCCGCTCGTGTCCCACACCCGCCAAATCATGTATTTGACATGGCACTGCCACGTATCAGCCAAGTCACCCTCCACGTCATCCGTGTCACTATCTTAGTTGTCAAAATGAGAGGCTCCTCACAGCTCCTCGCTACGAGGCGTTCGAGCGAAGTGCGCCTATGAAGCGCCCGTTGCGACAAGTGCGACGTGCACGTGCTCGGGCTCGGACTCGAACTTGGACTCGGAAGGTGCTTTGCACCTTCCTCGTAGGATTCGGATTTTAGCCTTAAAAATTAATTAAAGCAAACTAGGGTGCACCATAATGGAGCACACTTGATTGCTCCTTTATGATGGAAAGTTCTTTATAAATAGCTCAACTTTTCCTTGTTTTTCCAATGTGGGATGGGATTCCATATCACATTCCCAACTATTAAATGGCTTAACTTTGTGTATTAATTACTCATTCATTTCTTAATGAAATTGAACAAGTAAATATACTAAATTAATCTATACAAAATGTAGATTCCAAATATACTATTTAATGTCATTAATTACCATAATTAATTATGGTATTAATTAAGCTATTTTTTCAACAATCCCCTACATGAATGATGATTAATGCAAATGCAATATGCACTAAGTCCTGACGACCTATTATTGCTTCAGGATAGGTGGTAGTTAGCCTTGAACCTTCCTTAGTGTAATGCTATCGGATTTACTCGTTGCTCGGTGAACGTGATGTCTTGAACCGGTCAACTTTTATGTAAACCAAGACAACAACATACACACAATAGTATATCTAATATCTTTCGTTCTTACGTTGTGTCCATTTTGGCCTTGGACCATTTCTTGGATTCATAAGTGTTAATAATTTTATGAAGCATCCTTACTTCTTCACTTATATAGGTGATCTCCTATAAAGAGTATCCTGCCATACTCCACCTATAAAAGGCTATAGGAATCATTAAAAGCTTTAAAAAGTTTACCCTTTACCACAAACTGCAGGCTTGCACTTGAACAGCTACGAGAATGGATTTTCAAGTGCTTAACTTGTACTTTCACAACCTAGTTGTCTCATTGAACCAAGTTCTTGGGATATCCAATCATCCTGGTTGAGTTACCATTATGAAAATTCTCAATGTGTGGATTTCAATCCAATTCCCCTTGCTGCATTATATAATTGATCACGGTTAATACCTTTCGTAAACAGATCCGCTATATTGTCTTTTGACTTTACATAGTCAATACACATTATTCCTGTAGTGATCAATTGTCTAATGGTATTGTGTCTTCGACGAATATGTCGAGACTTACCATTATATATACTGTTGTTTGCCCTCCCTATGGCTGTCATGCTATCACAATGTATCATAACGGGAGGCAAAGGTTTTTCCCAACATGGAATATCTTCTAAGAAGTTTCTTAACCATTCAGCTTCTTCGCCGGCTTTGTCTAAAGCAATAAACTCTGATTCCATTGTAGATCGGGCTATGCATGTTTGCTTAGATGATTTTCATGATATTGCTCCTCCACCAATGGTAAATACATAACCGCTTGTGGATTTAGAGTCTTTAGTATCGGATATCTAGTTGGCATCATAATATCCTTCTAGAACAGCTTGATATCTCGAATAGTGTATACCATGATTGACGGTGTGTTTTAAGTATCTCAACACTCTTGTCAATGTGGTCCAATGATCCTTTCCGGGATTACTCGTAAACCGACTTAGTTTACTAATAGAATATGCTATGTCTGGACTTGTACAATTTGCTAAGTACATTAGGCTTCTAATTATCCTAGCATATTCTGTTTGTGATATGGGTTCTCTTCGATTTTTGGCTAAGTGTAAACTTAAGTCAACAGGTGTCTTAGACGGAGGTAGATCGTATGCCTTGAATTTGTTAAGCACATTCTCAACATAGTGAGATTGTGATAAGACTATTCCATCGGGTGTTCTGGAGATCTTGATTCCTAGAATCACATCGGCAAATCCCATATCCTTCATGTCGAAGTTTTTCTTTAACATTTCCTTAGTGCCTATGATGACTTTATTATTGCTACCCATAATTAGCATATCATCAACGTAGAGACACACGATGACAAAATTATCAGATGTACCTTTGATGTACACACATTTATCACATTCATTGATTTTGAAACCATTTGACATCATTACTTGGTCAAATTTATCATGCCATTGTTTGGGTGCTTTCTTAAGTCCATATAAAGACTTAACAAATTTACAAACTTTGTTTTCTTGGCCGGGAACCACAAACCCTTCGGGTTGTTCCATATAAATTTCATCTTCTAAATCTCCATTTAGAAAGGCCGTTTTTACATCCATTTGGTGTATCTCAAGATTGTATAATGCTGCTATTGCAAGTAGCATTCTAATGGATGTAATCTGAGTAACTGGTGAGTATGTATCAAAGTAATCATACCCTTCCTTTTGTTTGTATTCTTTGGCTACCAAACGTGCTTTGTATTTGTCAATAGATTTATCGCCTTTGTATCTCTTCTTGAGAATCTACTTGCAACCTAAAGGTTTATTTCCCAGAGGAAGATCAACAATATGCCAAGTGTGATTGTTCAAGATTGACTCGATTTCACTATTAATAGCTTCTTGCCATAAATCGGCATTGGAACCAGACAATGCTTCCTTGATTATCTTCGGTTCGTCTTCTAAAGAGTAGACTACAAAATCCGGACCAAAGGTTTTTGCAGTTTTTATTCTTTTTTATCGCCTTGGTTGCGGTGTTGGTCCATTATTATTTGGCGAGATTTCATCATAAGTCCTCTTTTTCGAACTTATTTCATTCTTTTCTTTCTTAGGGAATATAGTTTCAAAAAATATGGCATTTATTGATTCTATGATCATTCCCTCATTTATATCGGGTACTTCCGATTTGTGTACCAAAAATCGGTACGCATTACTATTATTTGCATATCCTATGAAAATGCAATCAACAGTTTTTGGTCCTATTTTTACTTGCTTGGGTTTCGGTACTTCAACTTTTGCTAAGCACCCCCACACCTTTAAGTATTTATAGGACGACTTCCTTCCTTTTCATAATTCATATAGAGTTTTATCTTGCTTCTTTTTGGGTAATTTATTCAAAATTTTATTACCCGAAAGAATAGCTTCTCTGTTGGGTACAAGGTCGGATATTGCGCCGTGTTGCGGAAGCGTAAATAAAATTGCGGAAATTAAACGACACACAAATTTATAGAGGTTCGACTATAAACGAGCCTACATCCTCTCTCGGTATCTTTTTCTATAGATTCAAGATAAAAACCTCTGCACCTCTCTTCTATCGGTCGAGGGATAATCGTTGACAATCACGTCTTTTATTGGTCCATGATAAACTACTCGCACTTGTCTTTGTGTCGGTCCAAGTTAAACCGTTTTTATTATCGTAGGACAAGGAATCAACCTCTCTAGTTTTCTACCGGTACTAGATAAACCTCGCTAAGATAGCGATTGCGATTCTAACAATGCCGGATCCTTGATCCTAATAACACTGAATCCAATCATATCTTTTCTTTTACCACTCGTGTATGATTTTGTATATAACACTCAATCACTCAATGTAAGATCAATATTACAACAACAATGCAATGAATATCAATCTCAGATGAACAATGTAAGATCTAACAATGCCGGATCCTCATTTTTCTTTTCCTGTTATTTTCGACTTCTCCTTTTTATTTTTCAACTCCTTTGTTTTTCCAATTCTTTTTGTTGGGTACAAGGTCGGATATTGCGCCGTGTTGCGGAAGCGTAAATAAAATTGCGGAAATTAAACGACACACAAATTTATAGAGGTTTGGCTATAAACGAGCCTACGTCATGTCTCGGTATCTTTTTATATAGGTTCAAGATAAAAACCTCTGCACCTCTCTTCTATCGGTCGAGGGATAACCGTTTACAATCACGTCTTCTATTGGTCCATGATAAACCACTCGCACTTGTCTTTGTGTCGGTCCAAGTTAAACCGTTTTCCTTTTCGTAGGACAAGGAATCAACCTCTCTAGCTTTCTATCGGTACTAGATAAACCTCGCTAAGATAGCGATTGCGATTCTAACAATGCCGGATTCTTGATCCTAATAACACCGAATCCAATCGTATCTTTTTTTTTACCACTCGTGTATGATTTTGTGTATAACACTCAATCACTCAATGTAAGCTCAATATTACAACAACAATGCAATGAATATCAATCTCAGATGAATGTGTAGTATGCTTGAAGTTGTTGTGTATGAAACAATACCATAGAATGGTATTTATAGGCTCCATCATCAAACTAGCCGTTAGCTGCCAGATCCATCATTACATACGCTATCTGGGCCATATTACGTACGTAAGCTTCATTACGTACGTTAACCTCCATGGGTTACGTACGTTAGCCTCTTCAAAATCCAGTTCAGTGAGCTCCGTCATTTTGGGTTACATACATTAGCAATTCTTTATTACGTACGTTAAGCCATATGTCAGTGCTGACGTCATATGTCCGTTGCATGATTTTCTGACTTTGACACCTCCAACGTTCACTTGGTTTGAACATGTTACGTACGTTAATAACACTCTGTTACGTACGTAATATTCAATAATTTACGTACGTTATGCACTCTTGTTTACGCATATTAGCTATGTCCAGAATGCCTTTTGCAACCTCGTTTTCTTCGATTCTTTGCTTCGCCTCTTCGTTGTTTTGTTTTGTTTATCGACTTTAATCATCAAAACACTTTTAATTTATGTATGGAACAAAATGTTCCAACAATCTCCCCCTTTTTGATGATTACAAAACAAAACTTCGTCAATGGGATTTACCTGCAAAAATACAAATATATGTATATGTGTACAGACCAAAGTTTTCGACTTTGTCCGTCTCGTTAGTTCTTCTTCCATTTATTTTTCAACTCCTTCTTTCTTTTCTCCTTTTCTTTTCTCATTTTCAAATTTTTCATCGTCTTTTTCGACGTCTCCTCATTTTTCTTTTCCTGTTATTTTCGACTTCTCCTTTTTATTTTTCAACTCCTTCGTTTTTCCAATTCTTTTTGCTGGGTACAAGGTCGGATATTGTGCCGTGTTGCGGAAGCGTAAATAGAATTGCAGAAATTAAACGACACACAAATTTATAGAGGTTCGGCTATAAACGAGCCTACGTCCTCTCTCGGTATCTTTTTCTATAGGTTCAAGATAAAAACCTCTGCACCTCTCTTCTATCGGTCGAGGGATAACCGTTTACAATCACGTCTTCTATTGATCCGTGATAAACCACTCGCACTTGTCTTTGTGTCGGTATAAGTTAAACCGTTTTCCTTTTCGTAGGACAAGGAATCAACTTCTCTAGCTTTCTATCGGTACTAGATAAACCTTGCTAAGATAGCGATTGCAATTCTAACAATGCCGGATCCTTGATCCTAATAACATCGAATCCAATCGTATCTTTTCTTTTATCACTCATGTATGATTTTGTGTATAACACTCAATCACTCAATGTAAGCTCAATATTACAACAACAATACAATGAATATCAATCTCAGGTGAATGTGTAGTATGCTTGAAGTTGTTGTGTATGAAACAATGTCATAGAATGGTATTTATAGGCTCCATCATCAAACTAGCCGTTAGCTGCCAGATCCATCATTACGTACGCTATATGAGCCATATTACGTATGTAAGCTTCACTACGTACGTTAACCTCCATGGGTTACGTACGTTAGCCTCTTCACAATCCAGTTCAGTGAGCTTCGTCATTTTGGGTTACGTACGTTAGCAATTCTTTATTACGTACGTTAAGCCATACGTCAGTGCTGACGTCATATGTCCGTTGCATGCTTTTCTGACTTTGACTCCTCCAACGTTCACTTGGTTTGAACATGTTACGTACGTTAATAACACTCTGTTACGTACGTAATATTCAATAATATACGTACTTTATGCACTCTTGTTTACGTACTTTAGCTATGTCCAGAATGCCTTTTTGCAACTTCGATTTTCTTTGATTCTTCTCCCCCTTTCAAGGTTAATCCCATTTTCGACTTATTTCTCCATTCTCCTATCTCTCCCCCTTTTTGTATTCATCAAAAAGTGCAATAAAATACCAATTGAATAAAAATATGCAATAAATATAAAATATGCATGATACTAATTTATGATAAATAAATGCATGAGTAGGATGGAGTTTATACCCATTTTTCAAAAAGATGTACTCCCCTGAAAGTATTATCCCCCCCTTTGTAAAATATCAAAATTAATTTTTGGGGGTCCAACCGATAGTTGGTTTTTGTTTCGAGACGTAAATGATATTTGAAATAATAGTTCCTTTAAGAACCTGAATTTTCTTAATTTTAATCGTTCGTCTAGGGCTTTTACAATTTGAAATATGATGCCCAAGTTTTAAATATTTTTCGCAATGGGGTATTTTGAAATTAACGGATTCATTTTTTGAACGTGTTTTGAATCCTAACCCCTCTTTATTCAAAATAAACTTTTGAACACCGAGCATTTGTTCAAATTTCTCGTTTCCGCACGAGAATTTCTTTGTCAAAGATTTAAGCTCGGTTTGAATTTTAGCGAGATCAGCCTTCAAAATATTTTCATTTTCAATACACTTTGAATGATCGATTTCCACAAATTTTCCTTTCTCGATAATTTTGGAATTTTCAATTTTCAAAGATTTAATTTTAGAGTTAAGGGATTTGATTTCGGATAAAGCGTTTTGAAAATCCGTATGCAATAATCCAAATGTATCAAAAAGTTCATCACGGGAGGATGTACTTACTTAGCTTTCGACGTCGCTGTCATCGAACGAACTTCGGGCCATGAGAGCGAGATTATTTTGATCGATAAATTCGTCCTCTTCGTCTTCATCGCTCCATGTTGCCACGAGGACCTCCTTTTTGGGTTTAGCACGGCAATATTTAGCGAAGTGGCCTGGTTTTCCACATTGTCGACAAGAGTTGTCGAATTTCTTCGTTTCGCTCGAGATATCCTTCTTCCTCCTGTGTAATAAGGTTTCGAATTTATTAATATTCTTGGCATAATATGCCGCTTCTTCGTCGCTTTCTTCCACCGGGATTTCTTCTTTCTTTTTCGACATCTTAGCCTTCATGGCTAGCGATCGTTCATTCAGCTTTGGCTTGACACTTCGTGATTTTAACACGATCTCATAATTAATTAGCGAACCAACGAGGGCACTAAAATCGAGCATATTGAGATCTTTGGATTCTATAATCGTGGTCACGGTGCCGTACCATTCGCTAGGTAGTGATCGTAATATTTTCTTGACTTTTTCACTACTAGACAATGGTTTTCCGAATGAAGTAAGTCCATTAGTGATAACCGAGAATCGGTCGAGCATATAGGTGATGGACTCGTCACCTTCCATCATAAATAACTCGTAGTCATGGAGAATCATATTGATTTTCGTCTCTTTGACTCGAGTTGTCCCTTCGTGTGTGATTTCAAGAATTTTCCATATTTCTTTCGCACTCTCACACGACGAAACACGATTGATTTCTTCCGAATTTAAGGCACAAAATAGAAATTGAGTAGCCTTACAATTTAGGTGGTCATTCTTCCAATCCTCATCATTATACTCTTCAAAACTCTTAAGAGATCCGCCAGATTTGATTGGAACTTTTGGGCCAAGGCATATCACTTTCCAAAGCTTGATGTCATATGCTCGGATGAATATGGACATCTACTTCTTCCAAGTCATGAAAGTTGAACCATCAAAAAATGGTGGTCAGTTAAAAGCGAGGCCTTCGACTGTAGGGAATTGAAACGCCATTTTTTGGATCTTCTCCTCGGATGTTAAGCCGCGTATTGGAGTACCGCTCCGATATCAATTGTTGGGTACAAGGTCGGATATTGCGCCGTGTTGCGGAAGCGTAAATAAAATTATGGAAATTAAATGACACACAAATTTATAGAGGTTCGGCTATAAACAAGCCTACGTCCTCTCTCGGTATCTTTTTCTATAGGTTCAAGATAAAAACCTCTGCACCTCTCTTCTATCGGTCGAGGGATGACCGTTTAGAATCACGTCTTCTATTGGTCCGTGATAAATCACCTGCACTTGTCTTTGTGTCGGTCCAAGTTAAACCGTTTTCCTTTTCGTAGGACAAGGAATCAACCTCTCTAGCTTTATATCGGTACTAGATAAACCTCGCTAAGATAGCGATTGCGATTCTAACAATGCCGGATCCTTGATCCTAATAACACCGAATCCAATCGTATCTTTTTTTACCACTCGTGTATGATTTTGTGTATAACACTCAATCACTCAATGTAAGCTCAATATTACAACAACAATACAATGAATATCAATCTCAGATGAATGTGTAGTATGCTTGAAGTTGTTGTGTATGAAGCAATACCACAGAATGGTATTTATAGGCTCCATCATCAAACTAGCCGTTAGCTGCCAGATCCATCATTACGTACGCTATCTGATCCATATTACGTACGTAAGCTTCATTACGTACGTTAACCTCCATGGGTTACGTACGTTAGCCTCTTCAAAATCAAGTTCAGTGAGCTTCGTCATTTTGGGTTACGTACGTTAGCAATTCTTTATTACGTACGTTAAGCCATACGTCAGTGCTGACGTCATATGTCCGTTGCATGCTTTTCTGACTTTGACTCCTCCAACGTTCACTTGGTTTGAACATGTTACGTACGTTAATAACACTCTGTTACGTACGTAATATTCAATAATTTACGTACGTTATGCACTCTTGTTTACGTACGTTAGCTATGTCCAGAATGCCTTTTTGCAACTTCGTTTTCTTTGATTATTTGCTTTGCCTCTTCGTTGTTTTGTTTTGTTTATCGACTTTAATCATCAAAACACTTTTAGTTTATGTATGGAACAAAATGTTCCAACATTCTCCCCACATATTAAGTGATTGTCCCGAGCTTATCAACATAGCATTCATCATTTCCTTCAATATTCTATTCTTTCGTTCTGCAACACCATTCGATTGGGGTGCATAAGGTGCAGTCGTTTGGTGAATAATGCCATTTTCACGACAATATTCTTCAAAAGGTGCAACATATTCACCACCTCGATCACTTCGAATCATTTTGATTTTGGTGTTGAGTTGATTTTCAACTTCTGTTTTGTATGTTTTGAAAGCTTGGAATGCTTCGTCTTTGCTTCTTAAAAGATACACATAACAAAATCTTGTGCAATCTTCTATAAAAGTTATAAAATAATTCTTTTCACCTCTTGTTTGCACAAGTTTTAAATCGCACAGATCGGTGTGAAACAATTCAAGAGGTTTTGTCGATCTTTCCATTGAATGAAAAGGAGATTTTTCCATTTTCGCTTCAACACAGATTTCACACCTTTTGTGTCGATCGAAAGTCATTTTTGGCAATTAATCTAAATTTACTAAACGACGTAGTATATTTAGATTTGCATGTCCTAATCTATCATGCCATAAATTAGAAGACTCAACCAAATAAACAACTTTATCGTTTATTTCATTTTCACCACGTACATTGATAGCATTCAGTTTGAAAAGGCCGTTATCTATATAGCCTTTTCCGATAAAGTGACCATTCTTAGTTATTACAACTTTATCCGCTTCAAACACTAGCATAAATTCGGCTTTGCTCAATGCTGAGCCAGACACAAGATTCTTACGGATGTCCGGAACATGTAGCACATTCTTGAGCGTCATTTTCAATACCGACGTCATCTTGAGTATAACCTCTCTAGTTCCGACAACATTTGAGGCAGCGGAGTTTCCCATGTACAACTTTATTTCCTCGGTGACGGGCTCGTAGGAGGAGAACATGGCTTTATCCGCACAAATGTGTTTGGTAGCACCGGTGTCCACCCACCATCCGACTGGAATACCGACTGTAATACCCGTGTATTTTGTGAGTGTTATTTTGGATGTATTTTGTGGTATTGTGGTTATTTGGACCGTATATATTGATGATTGACCTTGGCATATTGATGGCTGATTATTGTTGGGTTCCGTGATTCTCGGATTGTGCTCGTTTTAGCCGGACTCCTTGCGAATTTAAATTTGGGAAATAGCAGTTAGCGCACGCTAAGACTGTATGTCTAGCTCATGCTAACCAGGTTCGAGTAGCGCACGCTACTCTTGTGCAATAGCGTGCGTTAGGCCCGACAAGAAGCTTTCTCGGACTCGGAATGAGGCGCACAGACGCTATGGACGGACTAACGACGCTATTTCGATGTACTAGCGCACGTTACTTGTATGATAGCGTGCGCTAGGATGTCGTCGGTGAGGACGAAACGTTTCGACTGCAGGTACTTGCAGGTAGCGCACGCCATCAGTATGGAGTTAGCGCGCGCTAGTATCAATCGGTAGCGCGCTAACAGATAGTTCGGCGTACGCTACACGAGCTGGCGTAAAGTTCTGATCGCTTTTTCTTCAAGCAGTGCACCGCCTCGGCTCGTTAGCGCACGCTAAGCTCGTAGCCGTAGCGTGCGCTAATACTTCCCAGTATATATATGGGGGTAGGTTCCGAAACGTCATTTTTCACCTCTTCCTCTTCCCTTGGCGGTGGGCGATTTGGAGTGTAGTTAGACGTGGTTTTTCGACCGTTTTCACCATCCAACCACATTTTCGTGTTCCTAAGCTCAATCTAACAAGATTTCATCCAGTGTATCATCCAAATCAAGGTAAGATTGTTCAATCCCTAGTTTTTGGAATTTTGAGGGTTTTGTTTAGATCTCGTCATTCTAGTCCGTTTTAAACCTTGAATGGGGTCAGATTATGATTGTGAAACCATAATCCCTTGTTTTTCTTGAAGTCTACGGATTTCGTTTGGAGTTCCCACCTATTGATTTGAGTATGAACAACTCCGCCTTAGTAGTTTTTGATAGTTTGTCCCTAAGAGTAGAGTTTGAAGGGAATCCCTTCCATTTCCGTGGTGTTGTGTTTTGATTCCATATTTCGATGTGTTAGGATCGAATCGTTGAAGGAAGTTCGGACCGTACATTCATCCGTTCGCCGTTTCTTGTGTCATTCAAATTGAGGCAAGTACTTTGATTGTGTTTACTGTACTTCGTGTGAATATGTAAAAATGGAATTTGTGACAATTGTTGATCGAGTGTGTGTGAGCCGAGTAAAACCAGTGAGGGTCCCCTGGGGTCCGGTAGGCTGCGTATCCCTACGGATCACTCGGTTGGGCTATACACCAGGGAGGGCCTGACGAGGTGTCTCTGGGGTGTGTATCTTGCTGAGAGGTACAGGGCCAGTATAGCTCGGGAGGTTGTTTTGTGATGATGACTGTGATGTGGTATTCCGGAATATCTGTGATGGCACTATGATTTTCTGTGTTTTTTTTGTTGATTATTCACTTGTTGTACATATTCTAGAATCATTGTACTTGCACCGGCTTCTTGCTGACCCCTTTTGGGGTGGATATACTTTTGTGTATTCACGAGTGTCCGTGGGAGGACTAGCACAGACGGACACGAGCTTGGTGGGCGGCATTGATATCGTGCATTATTTTGAGTTGATGGTCATATGGTCATGGTCAAAGTCGTGTTTTGGTTTTGTACTCGCTGTACCGTCCAGGTGTTGTATGTCATGTCATTATTAATGGTTAATGATGTTGTTGTATTCCGTGGTGAACGGTCATATTGGTTATGATTCCTCGGGATGATATGTTGTTTGGTATTGTGATGTATGTTATGTTGAAATTGAAGTTGGTTTTGAATGTATGAACATTTATGTTTGTCGTATTTAATGTGTTTTATTTGGGTCTAAGCTGGTAGGTCCTCCAAAAGGATCTACGGCGCTGTAATATCTCCGTAAATCATGGGGTGTTACGAGAATATGGTATCGGAGCCTAGGTTTATGGATACCTAGTCGGTGTTTTGGGTCTATTAAATTGAGTCGGTTGTTATCTACGATATCATTGGCATGCTACCACCTCGTGTTGCTGTGTTGGAAGACTCTTCGGATGTTGGTTGTTTCTTTCCTTCGAAATAATTACCTTAATATTGTGCAATCTATTATTGTAATCATTTCCTTGTTGAATCATTCTTACTCTTCGATGCCGAGAGGTAGAGCTATCCGTCAACGTGGTCGTGGTAGAGGCCGTGGCAGAGTGGTAGTGTCTCGAGTCCGAGAGGTCCGTTTTGAATCGGCATCTCGCTCGCGACTAGGTCGGACCCGATTCCTTCGGGAGGTTCAAATGGAGGCTCGGAGGCCGAGGTGCCTAACGTTCTTCAACAAGTTGTAACACAAGTGCACCAACCGGCACAAGTGGTGCGTAATATTAATACCGGGCAGACGGTTGAGGATCGATGGCTTCAAGAAGTTATGAAGATGAACCCTCCTGCATTCGATGGTTCCGTGATGCGAACAATTGGGATCATTGGTTAGTTGAGTGGAGAAGATCTTTGACGGTATTGGTTGTCCCGATGCCAAGAGAGTCCCGATTGCTCAATATCGGCCGATTGATGACGCTGACCGGTGGCGAATGTTAAGCCCAAGGACCGTGATGTCACTGGGAAGAATTTAAAGAATTGATGGAAGCTTAGTATTGTCAGCGCCGGTTCGGCTAGCAAGAGTCGGTGAGTTCTTGAGCTCAACCCAAGATGTTCCTATTTACGAAGCAATCAAGACATACAACAAGCAGTTAGTGTATGTCCAAGATCGAGTTAAGGATGAGATAGACAAGATACTTCATTTCGATGCAAGGATGAAACCGGAGGTCCGAAAGTATATGGCGGGCCTTGGGTGTACTACTTTGAGAGAATATCGGGATAGAGCACTTGCTTATGAGATGGTGTCGATTCGGTTCCAGCTTGAGCTCGAAGAAACCAAAATTTTCTCGGTAGTTTCCGAGGCGGTGGATCGCGTAGGCCTCAATCTTCTATGCAATCTTCATCGGTTTCCCTCACTTAGTGGAGGAATGCCGAGGGTTTGTTTTAATTGTGGAAATCCGGGACATGTCAGCCCGCCGCACTTCGCCCCATTGATTGTTTTAAGTGTGGGAAGGTGGTCATCGCGCGTTATATTGTGAGTCGACAAGGTAATAATTTCTAAACAGCTCCTACCCACTGGCACAAGATTCTGGGTCAGCCAACTCCGAGTGTCGGACGCGGCGGGCAGAGGTAAAACCGAGCATAAGGATGCATCTAGCATTGGATCGGCCCCACCCCGATCAGTATGAGATGAGGCGGGTGATGACGTAGGGACCGCCACTACGCTGTATTGTTTATATTTCGATGCACCCGGTAGATGTATTGTTTGATTCTCGGAGCTACTCATTCTTTTATATCATTATCTTGTGTGAATCGTTTGGGCCTAGACGGTCTCTCTACATGTGAACCTTTTATTGTTGGGTTGCCAAGTGGGGAAAGGATAGTTGGGGATCAAGAGATCTCCAATCGTCTCCGTAACCATTGGCGGAAAGATTGGTCATCCGATTTGATTGTGATCGATATGATGGGAGAGGATTTAATCCTCGGTGATGATTAGTTAAATCGGCATGGAGCGATAGTAGATTATCGTCGGAAGATAATTTCGATAGTCGCACGGATGGTATCGAACACGTTTTGAAGGGCAAAACCACGGTACTTCGGGAAGTTTATTCGAGCCATGAAAGCGATGAAATTATTGCGACAAGGTTGTACCGATTATTGGTGTTACGCATTAAAGTCGGAAGTTGGCGAGTACGCTTATCCTCTGCTCCAGATTGTGAATGAATTTCAGGCGTATTTATTTCCTGGATGATTTGCCGGGATTGCCACCACATCGTGAAGTAGAGTTCGTCATCGAACTAGAGCCCAATGCGGCGCCAATATCCAAGGCACCGCATGAATGGCCCCATCGGAAATGTTAGAATTGAAGAAACAATTGGGTGAATTGTTGGACAAAGGTTATATTCGGCCTAGTGTGTCTCCATGGGGTGCACCGTATTGTTTGTACGAAAGAAAGATGGGTCCTTACGGCTATGTATTGACTATCGTGAGTTGAATAAACTCACTATTAAGAACAAGTATCCGTTGCCAAGAATCGATGATCTATTTGATCAATTACAAGGGGCTACGGTTTTCCAAGATTGATTTGAGGTCGATATTACCAACTCCGAATTCGAGATTCGGATATTCCTGTGTCGATTTCGGACGAGGTATGGGCATTACGAATTCGTAGTTATGCCATTCGGTTTAACAAATGCTCCGCGGCCTTCATGCAACTTATGAACAAAACTTTTATCGAATATCTCGATAAATTTGTAGTAGTGTTTATCGACGATATATTAATCTATTCCAAAAGTGAGACGGAGCATGCCGAACACTTGAGAATCACGTTGAGTATTTTGAGGTGATAAGCTTTATGCTAAATTTTCTAAGTGCGAGTTCGCTTAAAGAAGTTTCTTTTAGGACACATCATCTCGGTAGATGGTATTCGTGTAGACCCTCAAAAGGTCGAAGCGTCTTAGCTTGGGAGCCTCCACGGAATGTTAAGGAAGTTCGGAGTTTTCTAGGATTAGCGGGCTATTATCGTCGATTTGTTGAAGGATTCTCGAAAATTGCTCGACCGCTCACCCTATTATTGCGTAAGACACGTAAATTTGAGTGGAGTGATGAGTGTCGAAGAGTTTTGATGAATTGAAAAAGCGGTTGACTACGTCTCCGATCCTATCCTTACCACAAGGAACTAAGGTTTCGTTATTTATAGTGATGCTTCTAAACAAGGATTAGGATGTGTATTGATGCAAAATGAGAGAGTAGTGGCTTATGCGTCTCGACAATTAAAGCCATACGAGATGAATTATCCTACTCATGATCTTGAGTTAGCCGTGGTGTTTGCGTTGAAAATTTAGAGGCATTACTTGTATGGTTCTTCTTGTCGAGTGTATACGGATCATAAGAGCTTGAAGTACATATTTACACGAAGGAACTAAATATGCGTCGGCGATGGTCGAATCGCTTAAAGATTATGATCTTGACATTCTTTACCATCCGAGTAAAGCAAACGTCGTTGCCGATGCGTTAAGCCGCAAGTCACCGTGTTGCAAAAGTTGGAACTACTTACCATTCAACCGAAGCTTAGACGAGTTGATTGATATGGAAATTAAAGTTTGGCCTCACGTAACTCAAGGGCAGCTTGCTTTCCTTGAGATTACATCCTCCGTAATGGGAGATATTAAGTCCAAGCAGTTAGATGATCTCTCAATTGTGCAGCTTCGGGAAGACAGTGTTAGAGGAAAAGCTCCTGGATTCTTAATCGATGAAGACGGAGTTCTTCGATTTCGAGGCAGAACTTGTGTACCTAATCGGGATGATCTCAAACAGGTAATTTTGAATGAAGCACATTCAACTCCGTACTCGATTCATCCGGGTATGAGTAAAATGTATAAGGACTTGAAGAAAAACTTTTGGTGGCCGAACATGAAGAAAGATGTAACAGAGTTCGTGGTGAAATGCTTGACTTGTCAGCAGGTTAAAGCGGAACATCAGAGACCCGCCGGTAAATTGCAACCGCTACCAATTCCTGAATGGAAGTGGGAAGATATAGCGATGGATTTTATTGTGGGAATGCCAAAGACGCGAACTGGAGTGAATATGATTTGGGTAATTGTTGATCGGCTAACCAAATCCGCACACTTTCTGGGAATTAGAGATATTTGGGTACCGGAGAGGTTAGCTCGGTTATTCATTGCGGAGATTGTGAGACTCCATGGTACCCCAAAGAGTATAGTGTCTGATCGCGATGGGCGTTTTGTGTCGCATTTCTGGCAAGCAGTACATCGAGCACTCGGTACCAAATTGAATTTCAGCACCGCTTATCATCCCTGCACGGACGATCGAGAGAGGACGATCCAAACGCTAGAAGACATGTTGAGGGCTTGCGCGTTGGACTGGAAAGAAGATTGGGAGACTCATTTACCATTGGTTGAATTTGCATACAATAACAGTTGGCATAGTTCGATTGGGATGGCTCCGTTTGAAGCATTATACTAAGACGGTGTAGATCGCCATTCTTGGGACGAGCCATACGAGTTACTTGGAGTAGAACCGGACTTGGTGGTTCAAACACGGAAAAAGTCGCAATTATTCGGCAAAGGTTGTTGATCGCTCGTAGTCGACAAAGTCATATGCCGACGTTCGTCGTCGACCGTTAGAGTTCCAGGCGGGAGACCATGTGTTGTTGAAAGTATCGCCGACTCGTGGAGTTCTTTGGTTTGGTAAGAAGGGGAAGCTTAGTCCTCGTTATATTGGCCCCTTCGAGATCCTGGACAAGGTAGGCGATGTAGCTTATCGACTAGCATTACCTCCGACGC
The DNA here is from genome assembly GCA_033398695.1 of Orobanche coerulescens. Classification (NCBI taxonomy): domain Eukaryota; kingdom Viridiplantae; phylum Streptophyta; class Magnoliopsida; order Lamiales; family Orobanchaceae; genus Orobanche; species Orobanche coerulescens. The sequence continues at coordinate 193,461,789 of CM065807.1, read as the reverse complement.
TTAGTCATGTTCATAATGTGTTTCATGTTTCACAACTGCGTAAGTATGTTCCCGATCCCAGCCATGTTATTGATTATCAAGAGATTGAGATTAGTGATGATGTTACGTATGAAGAACAACTGGTAACCATACTAGAGAGACGAGTGAAACAATTGCGACGGAAAGTGATTCCGTTAGTAAGGTCCAATGGTCTAAGCATGGAATTGAGGAGGCCACGTGGGAGACCGAGGAGAGTATGCGTGCCCGATACCCCGAACTTTTTGTATCTTAAGTTTCGGGACGAAACTTCTTTTTAGGGGGTAAGGGTGTAATACCCGTGTATTTTGTGAGTGTTATTTTGGATGTATTTTGTGGTATTGTGGTTATTTGGACCGTATATATTGATGATTGACCTTGGCATATTGATGGCTGATTATTGTTGGGTTCCGTGATTCTCGGATTGTGCTCGTTTTAGCCGGACTCCTTGCGAATTTAAATTTGGGAAATAGCAGTTAGCGCACGCTAAGACTGTATGTCTAGCGCACGCTAACCAGGTTCGAGTAGCGCACGCTACTCTTGTGCAATAGCGCGCAGTTCGCCGACGTAAGCTTTCTCGACTCGAATGAGGCGTTAGCGTATGCATGGACGGACTAACGACGCTATTTCGATGTACTAGCGCACGTTACTTGTATGATAGCGTGCGCGCCAGATGTCGTCTGAGGACAAACGTTTCGACCGCAGTACTGCGTGTAGCGCACGCCATCAGATGGAGTTAGCGCGCTAGTATCAATCGGTAGTGCGCGCTAACGAATAGTTCGGCAGACGCTACGAGCTGCGTAAAGTTCTGATCGCTTTTTCTTGAAGTGCACCGCCTCGCTCGTTAGCGCACGCTAAGCCTGTAGCCGTAGCGTGCGCTAATACCTCCCAGATATATATGGGGGTAGGTTCCAGAAACGTCATTTTTCACCTCTTCCTCTTCCCTTCGGCGGCTGGGCGATTTGGAGTGTAGTCAGACGTGGTTTTTCGACCAGCTTTCACCATCCAACAACATTTTCGTGTTCCTAAGCTCAATCTAACAAGATTTCATCCAGTGTATCATCCAAATCAAGGTAAGATTGTTCAATCCCTAGTTTTTGGAATTTTGAGGGTTTTGTTTAGATCTCGTCATTCTAGTCCGTTTTAAACCTTGAATGGGGTCAGATTATGATTGTGAAACCATAATCCCTTGTTTTTCTTGAAGTCTACGGATTTCGTTTGGAGTTCCCACCTATTGATTTGAGTATGAACAACTCCGCCTTAGTAGTGTTTGATAGTTTGTCCCTAAGAGTAGAGTTTGAAGGGAATCCCTTCCATTTCCGTGGTGTTGTGTTTTGATTCCATATTTCGATGTGTTAGGATCGAATCGTTGAAGGAAGTTCGGACCGTACATTCATCCGTTCGCCGTTTCTTGTGTCATTCAAATTGAGGCAAGTACTTTGATCAGGTTTATTGTACTTCGTGTGAATATGTAAAAATGGAATTTGTGCTATTGTTGATCGAGTGTGTGTGAGCCGAGTAAAACCGGTGAGGGTCCCCAGGGTCCTGAGGCTGCGTATCCCTACGGATCACTCGGTTGGGCTATACACCGTGAGGGCCTGACGAGGTGTCTCCGGGGTGTGTATCTTGGCCGAGAGGTACAGGCCGTGATAGCTCGGGAGGTTGTTTTGTGATGATGACTGTGATGTGGTATTCGGAATATCCGTGATGGCACTATGATTTTCTCGTGTTTTTTTGTTGATTATTCACTTGTTGTACATATTCTAGAATCATTGTACTTGCAAGCTTCTTCTTGACCCCTTTTGGGGTGGATATACTTTGTGTATTCAGTGCAGTCCAGTGGGAGGACTAGCACGTGACGGACACGAGCTTGGTGGGCGGCATTGATATCGTGCATTATTTTGAGTTGATGGTCATATGGTCATGGTCAAAGTCGTGTTTTGGTTTTGTACTCGCGAGTCTTGTCAGGTGTTGTATGTCATGTCATTATTAATGGTTAATGATGTTGTTGTATTCCCGTGGTGAACGGTCATATTGGTTATGATTCCTCGGGATGATATGTTGTTTGGTATTGTGATGTATGTTATGTTGAAATTGAAGTTGGTTTTGAATGTATGAACATTTATGTTTGTCGTATTTAATGTGTTTTATTTGGGTCTAAGCCTGGTAGGTCCTCCAAAAAGGATCTACGGCGCTGTAATATCTCCGTAAATCATGGGGGTGTTACATCGACCATGTTGACTTCATCTACAACTGCACACAGATCAAGACTGGACAAATCGACGGGCACATACTTATTTTCGACAACATTTGCTTGATCTCTCTTCTTGTCCTTTTTTTGGTTTGCGGCAATTTTTCGCCATATGCCCGAATTTACCGCAGTTGTAGCATTCTCCTTTGATCTTCTTTTGATTCTTTGAATTGTCTCTTCCCGTTAAATTTTCGCTTTTTGTTGTGGCTTGACTCGACGAGATTTGTTTTTGCCTCCATAGATGACTTGTTCATATTGACATCAGTCTTCCGATTGTCTTCTTCGATCCTCAGTCGCACAATAAGATCTTCAAGGCCCATTTCCTTGCGCTTGTGCTTCAGGTAGTTTTTGAAATCCTTCCACATCGGGGTCAACTTCTCGATTATGGCAGCAACTTGAAAGGATTCAGACATGCTCATTCCTTCTGCCAAAATGTCGTGCAGGATCAACTGTATTTCCTGCACTTTCTCAAGAACACTTTTGTTGTCCACCATCTTGAAGTCGAGAAAATGACCCACGATGAACTTCTTCAAACCGGCATCTTCTGTTTTATATTTTGTCTCCAATGAGTCCCATAACTCTTTGGACATTTTGATTGTGGAATAAACATTGTAAAGTGTGTCATCCAGCCCATTCAAAATATAGTTTCGACATAAGAAGTCGTTATGATGCCATGCATCCAATGCCATGCATTTCTGGGTGTCAGTTTCATCATCCCACACAACAGGAGGAGATTCGGAAAGAAAGCGACATAGGTTGAGAGTAGTAAGGTAGAACAGCATTTTTGATTGCCAACGTTTGAAATCAGTACCTGAAAATTTCTCGGGTTTCTCAGCATGGGCAGGAGCATGAACATTGTTGCTTGACGACGCCATCTTCTACAGAAAATTTCGTCTTACGATTGTTGTTTAGAATTGTTGTTTTATATGCTATAGAAAATGACGAATGATGCAAAACCGAGGCAAGAGTTGAACTCTCTCTCTCCGTAAGACGAAATTGCCCCGCACAGTACACAATTGAATGGCAAATGTCCCCAAGATACAACGGTTTTCTATGAACTCGATACCTTGTACTAGGAATCGAATTCCGGACGAACTACTGAATACTCGGGACTTGTAGTATGAATTCTAGGCTAGTATGGGTGTCTTATTATCTTGATTAATGTTGTGTGTATGATCATCATCTGCAGGGGCTTATTTATAGCCTGTAAAGCACCCTGTCCGAATTAGTGTGACTTTCCGGCTGGACAGACACCTTGTGGTCTGGTGGGAAGGGTCGCATTGGTTCAGGCAAACCAAACCATTATGCTGGTTCATATTGCACAGTTTGGCTATTGACTTAGCATTCTGGATTGGCTGTTGAGGCGTATTTGAGCTACAATCATGATCGGACGTTATTCTTTCAGTATGGAAAGAGTAATCTGAGGACGTGGCAGAGGAGGTAAAGGCTGCATAGTGGGCCGGAACCCAGAACCTCATGTTTATGCACGTGCGGAAGCCGAGATGGATCAGAGTTAGGCCGGTGGTGTTACCTACGCGACCGATTCCCCTTCAGGACGTCATGCTCGAGAAGTCGATCAGACTGAGAGTGGACACGTCGACCCTTTATTGGTTATGAGGGGTATGATGGTCCAGGTGACTCAGATGACACGGATAGTGGATGCCATGCAGACCTCGATGGTTTGTGGTCTACCGCAGCAGGGATCCTAGGTGCCGTCTCATGGGCAAATTGGGGGAGTGAATCAGATTGTTGGTGATATCTCTCGTCAGAGACCGCCTACTTTTGAGGGTTCGTCGGAACCAACTGACATTGTTCACTGGCTTGAACATTTTGATAAACTCTTCGACATGGTTCAGTGTCCGGAAGAGAGTAAGGTGACAGTAGCGGTTTACTACTTGATTAAGGTCGCTTATTCTTGGTGGCTTTCTGTGAAACCCACTGATCATGATTGTGTTTGGAGCGAGTTCAAGACTATCATGTTAGAGAGGTATTATCCGGCTCCACTTCGTGAAGCCAAGTTGTTGGAGTTTTTGAACCCCAAATCCGTCGAGGACGAGGGTGTTGTTGTCATTACTGAGAAGTTTCATAGACTGTCCCATTTTGCTTCATCTATTATCCGTACTGAGGCGGATAAGATCAAGTATTTTAGCAAGAGGTTAAACCCGCGGTTGAGGATGCAGTCATGATTCGACTGATCTCGCACTTAGTTCAGTGTTTTATGACTTGGTTTTAGCCTTCTTCACGCAGATGAGATGCGGGGACCCGATGGGTTGGCCCAGTTACTCAGGTGAAGTGGTTCGCATTGAGGACTATTCCTGGAGATGTTGTTTTTAGATCCGGATGGATAGTTCATATCCTGAGTTGTATACCCTTAGTTTCGGAGACGAAACTCTTTTTAAGGGGGTAGTATGTAATATCTGGGGATATTTTTTTTTTGTTTTTACTGTTGGGTTGTACGTATTCATTTAGAATTGTACAAGAGCTTTTGTATTTGACTGATACAATATATATTGTATTGGGATATTTCGGAATCGAAATATTTATACTGGTCGTTGGTATTGCGTTTGCCGATTGGATGTTGGTTGGTGAGTTTTGATTTTTGGCTAAGTATACTAGCCATAGCGTACGCTATATGTATAGCATTACGTACGCTATATGTTGAGGCTTACATACGTTAAACCGCGAGGGTTACGTACGTAACGATGGGTATCGGATTGCATCTGATTTTCGGCGTGTAGGGCCATGCATGATCCGGATATTTGGCTTTTTGAGGCAGCTTTGTCAATGCCCATTACGTACGCTATGCATGGATGCTAACGTACGTAATGTTGTGATCGTTACGTACGTGTTTTTTCTAACGTACGTAAGGATGTGTCTGTGTTGAGGCAGTAGCCTCTGGGAGGACGTAGCGTATGCTACGTAGTGAGGATAGCGTACGTAAGGAGATTTAACGTACGTTATGTATAGAGGTTAGGGGCCGTAATGAATTGTGCAGATTATAACATGCTTCGTCTTTCATTTTCTCATGACCCATTTTTGATTTCTCCCTCTAGAAATCCTCCCCCTGTATTCTTTAGTGAATTCCAGCCCCTTCCAACTTATTTTGGAGCTTCCTAACTTGGATTGGAGCTTAGGAGCTTGAAGATTGGAATGGGTTCTTGAAGGCTTGAGATTGTTCTTCACTTTCAAGAGGTATGTTGGTTAATCTTGTGTTTACCTCGAGATTATGATGAGGTCTTTGATGATTACCTCATGTAGTTGTTGGTTGTTGGAGGATAGTATGATTCTTCATAGTTTTTATGAACTTATGATCAAGAACATGATGATTATGGCTTGAGGTTGATTTTGTTCTTGATGTTTAAGAATACTTGGAGATTATAATCATGTTTAGGAAGAGTTATGTTAAGATTGCTAGATGATTATTGTTGTTGGTTGTGTTCTTGAGAGATTATAACCATTTTAGTAAGGAGTATGATGAATTAAGAGATGATTATCATAATCTTGAAATGGTTAAGTTAATCTTGTTGATTAATCCGAAATTCTTGAGGAATTGGTGATTGATATTGGTGGAGACATCATGTTGTTGTGGTGATGATGTTCTTGAGGTATTGATGATGATATTGGTGATACTTATTTTGAGATGATTAATATGATATTGTTCTTAATGATTCTTGTCGAATGCATTTCACAAGTATTAAGAACATTTTGATCATATGAATCATTGAGGTGATTGGAGGATGTTAGAATTCATAGTTGAGGACTATGATATTCGTTTGTGTGGTTTGATCGATTCACGATTGAATCGAGGTTAGCTTTTGTGTTGTTTACGATTGATATTGTGTTATTGAAAGAATTGTATTTCATTCAAAGTTGTTCGAGTGCTTGTGATTTTCGGAGGACGTCGTTCATCGCTCGTGGGAGGATTTCGTCGCCTTCGGTTTGAGGCAAGTTTTATACTTATACTAGTCAATAGGATAAATTTTATTTTGTATGTGTATGAATGTGTTGTATCATTTCGAGACGTAGTCTCTTCATGATTTTCGTTAATATCAGGGGATTGTTTGATACGATACCCTTCGGTAATTATGCCAAATATTATTGTTGATCGTCTCATTGCTATTTTTTATTGTCGGTAGCCGGTTTGCATTATCGATGTATCGATTGTTATTGTGGATATTGATGTTCGATTAAAACATCGATATGAGTGTTGCTATTGATGTTGGTGTTTTGCTATCGATGTTGTATTGGCCAAGTGAAGGCATTGGCGTATTTGATTATCATTTCCATCGTCGGTTACCAATTAAAGGTACTGAGGCATCCGTTGAGTCGTTGTTATCGATTGGTCGTTCTAAGACAATCGAGGTATTGAATTGGGATTGTCGAGGATAGTTCCCATTCGTTGATTCGTTGTTATCGATTGGTCGTTCTAAGACAATCGAGGTATTGAATTGGGACTGTCGAGGATAGTTCCCATCCATTGAGTCGTTGTTTTCGATTGGTCGTTCTAAGACAATTGAGGTATTGAATTGGGATTGTCGAGGATAGTTCCCATATGTTGATTCGTTGTTATCGATTGGTCGTTCTAGGACAATCGAGGTACTGAATTGGGACTGTCGAGGATAGTTCCCATCCGTTGAGTCGTTGTTAGCGATTGATCGTTCTAAGACAATCGAGGTATTGAATTGGGATTGTCGAGGATAGTTCCCATCCGTTGATTCGTTGTTATCGATTGGTCGTTCTACAACAATCGAGGTATTGAATTGGGACTGTCGAGAATAGTTCCCATCCTTTGAGTCGTCTTTATCGGTTGGCCATTCCAAGGCAATCGAGGTATTTGAATTGGGACCGCCGAGTACGGTGCCCATCCATGAGTTATTGTTGTCGTGTTGGCCGACTCAAGGCAGCACACTATCATTCTTGTGAATCCGATAATTTTGTGATCGTTGCCGTTTGTGATTAATTGTGTTTTGAAGGCTAATCTCGGCTAGTGCTCGATGGGTAAGTCTGGGGCTTGAACATTCGCGGTTGGTTTTCCCAGCACCTGCAATTCAGCAGGTCACGGTCATTGGATGACCTCATTGTGATACAGCTTCGTGCTGTGTGGCTTCAGCCCCTCATTGTGATACATCTTCGTGCTGTGTGGATTCGGCCCCTCATTATGATACAGCTTCGTGCTGTGTGGCTTAGACCCCTCATTGTGATACAGCTTCGTGCTGTGTGTCTTTGGCCCCTCACTGTGATACAGCTTCGTGTTGTGTGGCTTCAGCCCCTCATTGTGATACGGCTTCGGCCCCTCATTGTGATACAGCTTCGTGCTGTGTGGCTTCGGCCCCTCATGTGATATAGCTTCGGGCTGTTTGGCTTCAGGCTATTGATGATGATTTGGAGCTTCGGCTGAGTGGCTTTCAGCCCATTGTGATATTTTGCAGCTTCGGCTGAGGGCTTTCAGGCCATGTGTCATGTATTGGCGTTTCCGTTGGAGCCTTTGGGCATTGTCGTTCGTATATTTCAGCTTTGGTTTGGTTTACCTTCGGGTAATTCGTGTTGTGTTCTATATTGATGATTTGTCGTTGGGCACTTGTCTTCTAATCTGTTGAGCAGGTATTGATCGTATGCCGTGGGCATAGTGTTTCACGAATGACCGGTTCTTAACTTGGTTCGTGAGCATCTCGTAGCATCTCGTATTATCATTGTTGTACCATTTATTTTGCCTTTGGATGCATATCATGTTGTGCATGTATTTGATATTTATTATCTGGATGACTGACCTCGTGGGGCGGAACATGTTCTCATGTTTCAGGTGTTTGCGAGGAGAGAGTTGAGACACAGGGGCATGACGATGGCGACGAGACATTCGAGCGATATTAGTCCCGAGTTGTTTGGGGTTCATGTTGGTCAGTCAGTTGGGAGTATTCTCTAGTTTGTCAATTGTAGTTATTATGTGTTATCCGAGCAGGGCTTGTGGATGTTGTGTTTTTATTTTGGCCATGTAGGCCCTTCAATGTCATTGAAATTCCTTATCGGAATATTATGTCGGATATCAAAGTAGGGACTGTGATTTCCCTTGTTGGTTAGTTTTATGTAATTTCGTCGTGTTCGTCTGGTGGATCTCCTGTTGTGGGGTCCACGTCACTGTAATAATCCAATGGGATTTGGGGGTGTTACATTGGGATCATGCCACTCAAGCATAATAATAATATATAATATATAGCTTGGAGTAATCTACACAAGCATAATAATATGTATAGTATAGAGCTTGGGTAATCCACACAAGCATAATTATATGTATATACAGAATAAAACTACCAAGAAGTTCCTACAGTTGAAACTCTTTAGTAAGGATTAGAGCCTTCCTGCTGATAATTTGTTAGAAAACTGCAAGAAACTAAAGAGAATACAAAGAGAATAGAGAGAATATAGAGAAGGTATTTCTCTTGGAATGAATTTTCATTAAGAACTGAAGTCCTATTTATAGGAAAACTTCAGATGGCACAAATGTAATTACATAATTTCATCAGGGGCATAATAGTCATTCACATATTATAATATATTATCTTATTACGCACTTCGAGAAGTGCGCATTTCGGCAATTCCCAATTTCTCTTTATGTTGTGTGAAATGAATGGTTAATCTCCCACGCTTGTGGAACCTCCTTTATTATTGCACGGTCTATTGGAGAACAAACATGAAAAGAGCAAATTCCTTGATAAGATTTGTAGCTATTATGATATGTTTTCATTTACTTCAAAGAGGATGATTGATTGGAGTATTAATCAAGGTGCCAGTCCTTATTAATTTAAGTTGGAAGGACAAAATCTTCACTGAACGGGAACTTTGTTGCCCCAAGCTGGATTGCAGCCTAAATTCTCGCAGCTTAATATTTATGATATTAAAGACGAATGAAAAAATCAGATAGAGCTGTCAAGTTAGCCTGTTATCAAATTGATCAAGCTCGAGGTCTATGTAATTGAACGAGATGGTGGTCACCTGGGGAAACAGGCAATCAAGGATCATTGATTTCTAGCAAGCAGAGATGTCAGAATGCGTTGATTTTGTTGGAAATAAGACGCAGCGGACGCGGCGGGTTTGAATTTGCTCGGCCCTCAAAATCTGATCTAGTTAGACTCGTGAAATAATTAATTAAACATATTAATAAGCATTTTAAACGAGCAATTCTTATCTACTCGTCTAAACATGATAATTCGTAGTATTCTTCCTAGATCTAAGAGATCTAAGAATTCATTACCTTTGAAGCAAAGTCTTCGAATTTCTCCTAGATCTTCTTATATTTCTACCTTTAGATTTTCTAGAGTATATCCCGCCTATATCCGGATGTCGTGTGGACAATAATTTATCGGACTTCATTGAACACCAAATTGGATCGGCCGAATCCCTCCAATAAAATTACCTTACGATTTTCTCTCTATTTTTCTTGAATATATTGGTATTTTAGAAAAATATTATGTTATCCAATTATGGAATTGAAGACACAAATCAACATCCAAAATTAAACACAACGCATAAAAAATCGAAATTTCTTGGACTATAAGAGAGTGATTTCGGCCAACCCTTGATGTCCATTTTTTAGGTGTTATGGGCTACTCTAGGGATTTTAAGGAGGATTAGAGAAAGACTCATAATAGACCTCAAATTTCCATATTAGGCCTTTCCTAATATATTGAGTCTATTAATATCAACTCAGTCCACTAAAGAGTTAATATTGCAATTCCTACCCAAATCTCGATTTACGAAATCGAGCTCCTTATTTAAATATTCTATTTCTCGTGTTTAAGATATCGAATGTCCATTAATTAATTTAAGTTACTGACAGCTTTAATTAATTAATATCTTATCCAAAAGTACTACCACTCGAACTGTATTATTATATCGGGATTAAATCCACCTGCAGGGTTTAATATAATAATCATTATCAAGCTCCTCAAGGGGACATCATCAACCAGCGCGAGTTGGGACATGATTTCTAGTTATAATAATAATTGTCATATAAATAATATTATTGCCCAATATACGACGCTTATTGAGTCAATCATTTTGACTCTCGTCCATGGTAAATCAAACAAATAAATATTATAAATACATAATTAAATATTATATACTTAGAATTAAGAAATAATAATTATCCGAGATTTACGTTCTTCTTACAGCCACTCACTTCGATCCAGTTCAACGTATGCAAATACGCTAGTGCATGCTAATAGTTAAGACTAACTAATCTCAAGCATACACTACAACCTTTCACATAATTTGTCTAATAATTATATAAGTTGTGAACTATTATATTATTTTATAAGGCACCGATAATGTGATCTTCCGTGTGACACCAACACACCACATTATCTACAATATAAAATAATTAGACATTTCATTTGCATAATCATAACGTGAATAAATATGCAAAATATGTGATTAAATGTAATTCATATTTTCATAGGTAGTTACAGGGAAATAAGGTAATACAAGTATAAAGTATGCTTTGCAGTATACAATTCTAACAGATTTTTGTTGCATAATCATGAGCCCATCTAGTTTCACAAAATTCCTTATCAAAATTCAAAGGAGACATTTTTCATTGGCCGAGAACAATCGCTTTCACACGTGGGCTCTACCTTCTTTAACCTGTCTTTAGCCATGATCAGTTGCATGTCGTTGTATTCAGAGGCATTTGCAAGAAGGGCCTAAAAGATTTAATTTGTCACAAGAATGGTGAGACACATGATGCAATAATTAATGTTGTGTATAAAGATGTGTCTGACAAACTTTCTAGGTACTTTTAAGTGATTCATTGTTTATTTATAATATGTTGGGTTCAATTGTTATATTAACTTTTGTGACATCTCTTTTTTTTTTTCTCAGGTAACTTGGTAGAGCAGCAAGGAAGCCTTCTCCTTCACCAACCCTTATATTATTGATTAATCACATTTGTATTATCCTAATAAAAGTCATAATAATATGCACGAATTTTTTATAAAATAGATTTTCCTTATACTTTTAGCATTTAAATACACTCACCCACCTATATATCTATTGAATTTCGATGGGTTATAAACTAGTCTGATCAAAGTCAGCCTAAAAAACAAAATTTAATATGAAACATAGAGATTATAACCACTCTCTCTTATCACGTCATCTATGTTACCTCCTTCATCTTTAATTAATGCTCATTGCATCGAAAACATTCATCAGGAATACGCTGAAAACCTAGAGTAGAAACCCCTCTCGACCGCCAGCAAATCCCCCGCCACCACCCAATCCCGAAGAACGCACCAAAGAGCATTGCTCAAACCCAAATGAAACACCGAGTATGAATGACCAGATGGAATACGCCGATGAAGAGGGATTCACCTGGGCTGAGATGGTGAAAAAATGAAAACAAGGAAGGGATTTCACTTTTGATAAGGATAATATGAAGGAAATTGAACAGATTCAATTGTTCCCCTCTGATGATAGCAATCTGATTCCTGAATTGAAGATTGCTAATGAATTGGTGGAGGTTATCGGAGCAGGATGGAGTGATGCAATTATTCTCAAAATTCCAGGGAAACCGTGGATGGTAGATCTACTTCGATCACACATTGAGAAATTGCGGGATATGCACAATGATTATGAACTTATTAATGTTGGCTCAAATATTTTCATTCTCAGAAGTATTGATGATTTTAAGAGGGAACACATTCTATCAAAAGGCCCATGGCAAATAGCCAACATTTTCTAGCTCTCCGTACTTGGTTTCCCAAATTTGATCCGATGAAGTATAAAGGGGAGACAGCGATAACCTGTGTGCGAGTGGAGAATTTACCACCTCATTTCTACGGGGAATCAATTCTACATCAGATTGCATGGGGCAATGTGTGCCAATTAAGGTGGATGCAAACACTTTCTTCCTAACCCATGGGAGGTATGCTAGGCTGTGCATACAAGTTGATCTTTCTAAACCAATTGATAGAGGTATTAAGATCAAGGGCATCACCTATAAAGTGATTTACGAGAACCTACAAACACTTTGCTACACATATGGCCGTGCAGATCACATTGAGCTTCAATGTCCGCGCGCAATGAACTATATAACATGAAGCATGAAAACTGATGAAGCTATTGTTGATGGGAAACAGAGTAGTGAGACTACAAATTCTACTACTTTAGACAGAGAATAGAAAAAAGATGGTTTTGGTCCTTGGCTACAGTTGAAAAATAAGGCATGGAAACAAAACGCGAAATCAAATACGAATTCAACTCTTAGGCCAAACCTTAGCACTCGAAGAAAATTACAGACTGATCATTGGAACACAAGGCCTAGGCAAACGCCAAGTGGATTTCCGGCACCAAAGCAAGCGGATGTAACACAGTCCCGGCATCCTTTGCGTGAGAAGGAGCCAAATCTAAGCCCATATAATGTCTATGTGGCCCATATTCAAAATAAGGAGAATCAAACGATGATGGTGGCTACCCCAAATCCTTTTGCTGTCCTGGATGACTCAAGTAAGGAGAATGAGATCTCTAAGTTACCAGAGAACTCGAACACAATGCCAACTCTATTGATAAACTCTAGCAGCGGACGAACACAAAACAACTGGAAAGCAGAGCAAGAAATCAAAATAATACACAATCACCTCTAGATCATGGTTCTACACGAACGCCACTTGGGACAGGCAGAGAGGGAATTCTCAATAGTACATATGGCAGATGTGGAGCTTATTCTCACGATAACACCTTTGGTCCAGCAAGTGGAAGCACAGATAACCTACGGCACCGGAATTCTGGAGAACTTAGAAGAGATCCTGGAGGATTGGGAACTGAGGTCAACGGATTTGACCTTTCGGACAAGCAGATGGGAGGATCTCCGCCAGATTTTTCTTGCAATGGAACTACTTCAGCAGACTTACGACCAACTGATGGGTCGGGACAGTTTGAACCTTCATACCCTCGCTAATATAATGAGTGTTCCACTCCGTATATTTTGGTGGAACATAAGAGGAGTCAGGAACGACGATTTTCAAAATAATTTCGAGCAACTTAGACGTACACAGCACCCTGACGCGTTCTTCCATTTAGAAACGCATACGAGTACTTACGAATCACTGGATATTATCGGAGATTTGGGTTTCACGGGTGTTGGGATATCACCCTCTTTTGGTCTTTCGGGAGGGATGTGGATGCTCTATGATCAAAAAACACTAGAAATAGATGTAGTGGAGATTGTTGATCAATGTATTCATGCGATAATAGTCCACGCAAACCTGGAGCATGGGTTCTTTCTAGAATTTACTCGAAACCTAATAAAGTGGATAAACTACGGATGTGGATAAGCTAGAACAGTTTAACACTATTCATAACCATCCGTGGATGATGATTAGAGACTTCAACGACATGATTTTTGCGAGTGAAAAGAGAGGAGGCAGACCACCTACCTTTGATCGACGTCGTGCTTTTCAGAATAGGTTGGATAAATGTGGGATGGTGGACCTGGGATTTCAAGGTCCGAAATTCAGTTGGGTAAAGGGGAGAGATGGAATACGAAGAACTTGGGAACGGCTTGATCGATCAATTGCTAATTTGGATTGCAAAGAGTTGTTTCCTAATGGCATCACCATTAACCTGCCATGTACACATCAAGATCATAATCTGATCATTACTTTGTGTGAAGGTGCTAAATCCCCTCAAGAATGCCCTTTCCGGTTTGAGAATTGTTGGCTCACAGATTCGGGGTGTGACGAGGTGGTTAAAAACAATTGGATCCAATTTTCTTCGGTGGTGACGGTTGTACGTCTATTGCCGAAAAAGTTGAAGGAATGGAATAAGAAGAGCTTTGGTAACATTTTACGCAAGAAACGACTTCTACTTGCGCGAATAAATGGAATACAGGAAGCTTTGGGGGTCCTAATGAACGACAAATTGCTGGAACTGGAGTCGAATCTAATCCAAGAATACAATACTACACTAAGACAAGAGGAGATCCCTTGGCGGAAAAAATAGCGTATAGAGTGGATGGAAGCTGGCGAACGGAATACGAAATTTTTTCATCTATCGACTCTTCAGAGGAGAAGAAGGAACGTTATTTCTACTTTGAAAATTGATGGAGAATGGTGTAGTGATCAGGAAACCTTAAGACATCATGTTTGGACTTATTATGCAGACCTCTTTAGCAATAATGGGTTTACTGGAGTTAAGCTAGATAAGTCAAGGTTTCAAGCTGGCTTAATAGATTGTGATAAAACAAATTTGAGCAGGGAGATCGACGTGGAAGAACTCAAGAGAGTTATGTGGAGCTTTCATCCGAACAAAGCACCGGGACCGGACAGTTTCCAAGCTTTATTTTTTCAGCATTTTTGGGAAACTACAAGTGGGGCTTTGTTAGAATTAGTGAAGAACACTCTAAGGGCTAGAAAGTTGGAAGACTCAGTAGGCTCATCCTTTTTATGCCTCATCCCGAAGGAGCAAAACCCGGAGTCTATTTAGCACGGTTTCGACCAATTACGCTGTGTAATGTCACGTATAAGTTGGTAACAAAAGTGATAACAATGCATCTTCGAAGTATTGTGCCAGAGATAATTGCTCCAACCTAAAATAGTTTCATTATGGGACGAGGGACACATGATAATATATGGCTATTGCAGGAACTACTACATACCTTGCTAAAGAGGAAAAGGAATATCACAGGGAGCATGGTAATAAAACTTGACCTTGAGAAGGCCTATGAAAAGTGAGTTGGGAGTTTGTGGATGAAACTTGAGATTTCTTTGGCTTTCCCTCATCTATTTGTGCTTTAATCATGCACTGTGTGCAACTCCCACACCCTCGCATTTTGTGGAACGGAAAACCTTTGGATCCCATTCCACCTACCTGTGGACTTCGTCAAGGTGAGCCTATATCTCCATGCTTGTTTGTGCTTTGCATTGAAAGATTAGCATACATGAAACATGAAAAGGTTGCCAAGAACAAGTGGAAGCCTATCAAAGTATGTCGAGGTGGTCCATCCTTATCGCACCTATTCTTCGCCGATGTTCTTATACTAATGGGTAAAGCTACGACACAAAATGCTCGCTGTTTCAAACAGGTTCTTACCAGATTTTTTGAAGCATCCCGATTGAAGATAAGTCTGGCCAAATCTAGAGTGTTCTTCTCCAAAACAAGAGAATTAGGAGAGAAAAGAACCATCAGTAATATTCTCGGTTCTGGAATTACGAAAAATCTGGGGAAGTACTTGGGTGTTCCTTTAATCCATGGAAGAGTGACAACAAGAACTTTTAGGGAGGTGGTAGATCGAGTTGCGGCATGTCTTCTTGGAAGGCGAAATCATTCTCACTAGATGGAAGAGCAACCTTGGTTAAGACAGTCACGTCAGCGATGCCAAACATGTGATGCAAGCCCAGTGGCTCTCGGAAGGAACTTGCAATCAATTTGATAAGTTGAACAAGGCTTTTTATGGTCCCTCGACCCAAATAAATGAAAACTCCATCTGGTTGGACGGAAGAAAGCCATAAAACCGAAACACCAAGGAGGACTTGGTATTCGACTAACAAGATTGGTGAATATGGCTCTATTGGCAAAGGAAGGCTGGAAACTATTTAAAGGGGAATCCAATCTCTAGAACGATTTTTGCAAGGAAAAGTATCTGAAGAACATGAACATTTTGAGTTATAAAGTCAAGGGGCACGGAGTCTAGTACATTTAAGGGTGTGATATTGAGCAGTCGAGCAGTTGGGAAACACTTTGGTTGCCGTATTGGGGATGGTAGGAAAATATCTTTTTGGTTTGATAGATGGTTGGGTGTAGAAACACTAGCTGATCTGTTTGGTGAACATATTGAGCATAGAGATTTAGCACTCACAATGACAGACGTGTGGTCCTTCGAAGAGGGTTGGAAATTGGATGAACTAGGCTCAACTTTGTCAAGTGAGCTTAGAAGACGCTTTCACGAATTTCTGATGCCTTTATCAAATCACGGCGTGGACAAACAGATTTTTCTTGGTGAAGGAAACGGGATGTTCTCATGCAAAAAAGCCTTCCAACTCATGAACAGCGATGACAATGATAATAAACAAGTTAACATGGCTTGGATTTGGCGCATCAAATGCTCGGCGAAAATCCAGCACTTTCTGTGGTTGTCTCCATGATCGATTGGCTACTAGGACTCTCATCCAACAGCGACAAATTGTAGAGTCAGAGGTTTGTGCATGATGTACAAACAGCCCAGAAACAGTATCATATATTTTGTGTGCTTGTGTGGAAACTAAACGAGTTTGGGAATTTTGCATTTCCCCAACAGAATGGTATGGTTTCATGGCCATTCCTCAAGATACGCGATTCTCGGATAACTTGTTGATGAAGTCATACAATAACATCATAGTCCCTACTGCTCCATGGCATCTAGTTTCTTCTTGTAGTTTGGAATATTTGGAAAGCGCAGAATGATTTTGTTTTTTGGAATCAGGGTGTTCCGGTGCGTGTGGTTGCACATCGAGCCTTATGATCCTGGATATGCAAGTGGTTTTTATGGCCACTCAAACCAAGACCAAGCAAGGGATGCAACATCCAACTGTATGGCAAGCTCCTCAAAATAATAATGTAAAGTTTAACAGTGATGCAAGCTTGTATACAAATATACATGAGGTAGCTATAGGTAGACTATTAAGAAATGATAAAGGTGAGTGGGTGTTTGGTTTCTCACGGAAAATGCAAGGGATATCTATCAACACGGCTGAATTATTAGCTATGCGTGAGGGATGTGGGCTGGCTTGGGCAAGACGGGTCCCAAAGATTATCATTGAAACAGACTCAAGGGGTCGTATACAAACTGCTTGATGCAACAAACATGAATCCTCATCCACTACAGAACCTTTTGGAGGATGTGAGAGCATTCATGCGGCGATCCTGGACATGTGAGCTTCGACATACGAGACGTGACCAAAATGCTTGTGCAGACATTTTGGAAAAATTAGGACATGAGGATGATGGATTAGGCCTTTGGGAAGAACCCCCTCAATTTCTTCTCCCCGTTTTAGAGAAAGATGTAGAGGACATGTTGTCCTAGTTTCCTTTCTACTGCTTTTGTAGGTTAGGTTTATTTAAGTTGGAGCAAAAAAAAAAAAAAAATGCTCACTGCATCCCACACATATAGACTGATTATAAGTTTTTTTTTTTCCTTTTTTTGGTAGTTACTGATTAGAAGTTTTACACGGATTAAGGAAGTTTTGGGGAAAACAAATTTTACATATAGTTTTCCCCATTTGCCTTTACTTAAATTGTGAGTGATAAAAATGAGTTCAATAATGAGATAAAACTTGCATCATAATTATGCACATATAGCGAGAACCACTGCAATTAATTCTCATACTCAAATTATTGATACTACACTATCCCCACCATTGATACTCAGCCATTAGAACCTTTAGTTTACTAATGCAGTACTATGAAATTTTAATTTTGTGGTCCATATCCATATTCTTCAAATTAGATTGCGCTAATGTTTTTTAGAAGTAAATCAAATAATGTGAAAGTAAAGAAGGAAATTTACACAAATTAACAACGCTTTCAAAGTATTTATAAAAATCCTACTTTTTAGAAGTATTTATAAAAATCCTACATTTTTTCCATACAAATGGTGCGGAAGACGTGCATAGGAATTTATAAGGGGTGTGTGTGTATGACAGAGAGAGAAACTATAAAGTAGGAAGGTTGTAAATACTTTAAGAAAAAAAAAACAGAATTCTTAATATTTTGTATTCTTGACTTGTGTGTATTAGTAAACATCCCAAATAAGAATCATTTTATAACAAGATCCCATATATTTTCTTTCCTAAAATCGCCAAAAAATATATTTGATTACCTGCAAAATTTATACAATAATCCACAAAGCAGAGAAAGCATTGTTCCCGGGAAAAAAAACAGCCTTAAGGGATCAAAATTACTGTGGTGCAGGATAAGAACCTAATATCATCCCTCCGCCTGTTCATGAGTAGACCCCTCCTTCTCGTCCTTCTGCAAAATACAAGCATCGATTAACGAGTTAGGATAACCACATTGCTAGAATTGAATTTTTAAGAAATTGAGAGAGGGAGGGAGAGGGAGGGGAAGAAAGTTTATTAGTTGAAAAATTTTCAACTGTAAATAGGGATATCCTTCTTTTTATCATTTCAATAAAAAAAGATGGACTGAGGAGATATGTAAAAGATATTCATTCTTTTCCATCACTTTTGCATATGTTAAAAAAATATTGACATTTCAATCCTGACACCCCCTTCTATGTAGTAAACTGATAGATTTCATCACTTCGTATGAATCGCCCCCGAAAAGGAATCTACTGATTCTCTTCCAATTGGTTTGGACAGTAGGTGCGATGATTTACTTCACGGGAGAGGTCTCTGGTTCGGAGGGGGAAGGGGGGTGGGGGGAAAGTAAAAGAAGAAAAAAAGAGTATTAACATGAACTTTCAACAAAAGCATATCAATATGGTATATGCAACATAAGAGAAAAACAAACAACAAATAAGCTTTGGAATGTCGAGTCATATTATCAAACAAACCAGTAAACATAATGTAGGAGGAAATATACTAGGCAATCAGGTATTCTCCGTGATCGACTAGTTCCTGGTACGAAAATTAAAGGCCTATTTAAAAAAGTATTTGTATCTAAGGATTCCAATATTACTACCTCGCGGCAATACAATTAGCCAAGTAAAATCACGCCAACATACTCAATCTTATGGAGACACGTTCTAAACCCACTACTTTTAAATAATCTATCGTCACTGCACTATACAAAGTTATCTACAGAAAACATATATTGAGGAGTCATCCTGTCATTACGGCCGTTTCACTTTTTATGGAGAACAAACAAACACTCTGCTGCTGTTCTTGTCACTGTTGGACAGTCTCCTCGCACAAATCCATGATCACATCAAAGGCGATTTGATAGCACAAGACCGTTCAGGTTTGAAATTGAAAGAAAAATGCATTTTATGCATTTATTTTATTTGCACCGTACTTATCTGCACATTCACCACATCAATACTTCAACATTTGAATTTGTGTTCATTTTTTTGGGAGTACTTTGGCGCTGTGAAAGATGACAACTGGGTCTGTTAGTGGAGTATCGTCTGAGTTTGGGCCAGAATTTGAAGCAGTATCAGACTGGGTGTGTCTGCCGATACCAAAAGGCCCGGTGTCGGCCCAAATTCGGGAATTTATGACTTTGGACCCAAGAAATCATCAAAATCCAACCCTACTTGTTCTTTAATAGCACGTCGCATACCCAAAATAAAGATATCAATGACACAACATGAAGAGAAGGAAGAGGTGATCTTGAAGGCTACAGCGACGAAAATCGTTCCGTTCCAAGGTTTTTAGATTTCTAGTTTGACTGGAAGTTTGAAACATATATATTAAATTGTGCGTGATTAATACTGCGATAATCTATTTCATCTTAATCTTGGCGTTTCTTATGTTACTTTTTCATGATTATGGTATGTTAAATCTTGATTTAAGATTGATCACCTAGATTGAGATTTTACATATTGAATGCTGAGATAATTTACAATCCATAACTGTTATGAATTAAATCTGATGACATAACTAATGCGCAAGACATTAGGGGTAACATCATTCAAGATCGATTGAATCGAGCTTAAGTATTCAACATCTTATCTACCCTATATCGTCTTAATTTTTGATGCGTCCACTAACTAAATCTGGAGAGCTTATTTTTGGATTATTACTGATATGCTATTATTATATCCAGAATGTAGCTTTAGTGGAAATGGAAGTAGTCACTTTTGATGGGAATATTATACAAGGATCGGAGTATTTTCGTTATCTTGGGTCTATTCTTCAAAAGGATGGAGAATTAGACGGTGACGTGACCCATAGGATTAAGGCTGGATGGTTGAAATGGAAAGAGCGCAACGGGGTTACTATGTGATCAAGGCATATCTTACAGATTAAAGGGAAAATTTTACCGAACAGCAATTAGGCCTGCACTTTTATATGGCACTGAATGTTGGGCTGTAAAGCATAGTCATGTGCATAAGATGAATGTGACGGTAATGCGTATGCTAAGATGGATGTGTGGCCATACGAGAAAGGATCGCTTAGAAATGATGTGATTAGGAAAAAAAATATGAGTGGCCCCTATAGAGGATAAGCTGTTGGAGAATCAGTTAAGATGGTTCGGGCATGTGAAACGGAGGCTGATTGATGCACCGGTCCGAAGGCTTGAACAATGGGGAGTGCATAGGCTGGTGAGAGGTAGAGGAAGACCTAAGCAGACATGGATAAGAGTGATTGAGAATGATATGAAGTTTATTAGGATTGGAGAAGTTATGGCGTTGGATAAGACGATGTGGAGGGATAGAATTCGGGTGGTTGATTATATTTGAGGATTTTTTTTTCCTGCATAATGATTACTACTATTTTTTTTATTTATTTTTTATTATTTGTTTATTTTTGCATAGTTATTATTACTTTTTTCTTTTTTTTTAACTACTACTTTTTATTACGTACTAAACTTTTCACCTTTCACTTTTGCCTTTTTATATGACTGTTCTATTGGAGAAGACGTGACGTTTTCAGAGATTGATTCATGTTGGCCGACCCCAAAGCATTTTGGGACTAAGGCTCTGATGTTGTTGTTGTACTGATATGCTATTATTTTGTATTAATTATTGTTTTAGGGTTTTAATTTAAGTTATTGACTAAGTTGGACTCATGAGTTTAGTTGCTTGGGACTTAAGTTACGGTTAAGCTATCAAGTCTATTTATATTATCTTTGTGTCTCCCTAGGAAGCA
The DNA here is from genome assembly GCA_033398695.1 of Orobanche coerulescens. Classification (NCBI taxonomy): domain Eukaryota; kingdom Viridiplantae; phylum Streptophyta; class Magnoliopsida; order Lamiales; family Orobanchaceae; genus Orobanche; species Orobanche coerulescens. The sequence continues at coordinate 193,440,723 of CM065807.1, read as the reverse complement.
GGGATTCTTCAGTTAGCTGCCATACTGCGTATGGGACTCGACGGGGTGCGAGGATTCGCCAGGGTGCGTACGGAGTGCGCCACGTGGTGTATCCCCATATTTTGGAGCGGGGGTGCGGGAGAGGGGGTGCGGGAAGGGTATTGACCAGTGTTTGAAAAAGCGCTGCACGCGCTCCTGGGAAAATGCCGCGAGGCGTGTGAAGAAAGGTGGGTTGCAAGGAACGCGACCGCCTTTGTAGATGGAGCACGCATTAGGGTTTACTGGTTTAGCGTGCACCTTTCATGCCTTTCAGAAAAAGCGTCCACTTTGTTTTTTTATAAAAAAAAACATATTACAAAAACGGAATTGTTACTGGCGCCAAAAAATAAAAACGGGAAAAGAGATCTAAGCCCATAAAAAGAAAAGGGTCTTAACACCAAAAAAAAACTATTATCACTAAAAAGAAAATGCCGCTCTCTCAAGTTCTCTCATTCTCTCTTATCGGCTCTCTCACCAAAAAAAGCCCTTTAGACAACTTGAATTTGTTATCTTTACATATATATAAAATATATTTATATATGCCGTATCCCCACGCACCCGAATCCCCATATTTTCAACTTTATCGAATCCCTGTATCCTCGTACTACGCACCCACATCCGGGCTTCTTAGGTGTCTCCTAATTAAATTATATTTTGATCATTGAACGTTGTTTATAGCTTCGGATTAGGACGGAATATTTTCCGTAGAATTCGCCCTTTAGGATTGGGACGGGATCTATCCTGTCGGTTCTTTTTTTTTCGTATTTTCTTCTTGCAATTCAATATATTTTCTATATTTTTTGTGTGTCCCATTCCCTTTAACTATATTAATTGGTCCGACCTGCAGGGATCCGTTCATGCCCCAAACACGATCATCAGTCGTACGAATTTCGAACAGTGATTTTCAGCGATAGATAAAAGAAGCGAGGAGATGGCGACGGAGGTTGGATCTTTATCGGCGAAACTGGATAACCCAAGTGTCCTAACATCCAAGTAGGCGAGCCGAAAGGGAAAAGAGGTGGACAGAGGCCAGTCGCAGGGATCATCGAACAGCAGCCAACGATCTACTGGGGGTCCAACACGAACCCGTGCGGACAAGAGGGGACGACAGCCATGTTTTCGGACGAGGGTGAGGCTTTGGCACAACGACCCGCATAACCCTACCTACGTTTGACGGGGTTCACCCCGAGGGTGGGCTATCACGAGCCAAGCAGTATTTCAGCTCCACCAGATATTGGAGGTGGACAAATTGGAGGTCGCCCTTATTGCTATGGAGGGTGGGGCATTGCACTGGCTTCAGTGGAGAACATCAGTTTCCCAATCTGACAGGTACGCAACTTAAGCAGGAGTTATTACCTCGATGATGGCCCCATGGCCATTTCGTTTGAAATGTTGTTGCACACCCGAGATAGGAACTGTTAATAAGTATGCAGATCTATTTATTTCGCGGTTGGTTCTCGTTCCTGGTGTCTCATATCAATACTGCTTGTCAATGTTTCTGCATGGGTCAAAGAATGAAATAAGGTTGACAATTCGCTCAAATGATGCCCAGGACTTATTTGATATTATGCACATGGCTAGCGAGATTGAACGCGAGTTGGAGTTAACCCAATCAAAACATTCTTCGTCGTCTCTGTCCCGGCCTTTACCTTTCAACGGCGTACCTTAATTCAGTAGCGACCGTTCTTCTCCGGCCACAGGACACCGGTGATCATGGGTAGCCCTGCCCCTATATTAGTATTAATATGATATGGGATAGTTAGGGTTAGGTAGTTAGTGTGGGTCGTTTCACGTGACAGCATGTTCAAGTATTTGATGAGAATCGGTGTAGAATTGTGTCTAAATTAGGTTGTTGTTTTTCTAGGTTTAATTATGTTCGTTTGAGTCTGATACTTTTTTTCTTTTTTTTAATTCCTTTTACATACTATTCTCATTCATTCTGATTGTTTGCAGTGTGTTCGTATTTTTCTTTCTGCAAGTCTGACATTTGGATACCCAGTGTTCTGGCCAACCATTTGTTGTTTTCCAGTGTTTTTTTCACCTCTTTTTCTTTGTTGTAAAAGTTCACTTGATTTCGACAAGAAGAAGAAGACATGGCAGTCAATCAAACCTTGAAAGAGTTGCCAATTCCGAGCTTATCATAGTTGGTAAAGGCGCACCAAAGTGATAAGGGCTCATATCACCATAATTGATCGAGTATCAAAGGACACATCTTTATAATGATACGACATATGACACTCTTTGGTTCCAAACCATGCAGAGTATGACAAATTACCGATCAAGCTCTGTAACAAAATGCAGAAGGATTATTTGGGATTGAGATGACAATTAGGCAGAGAAAAACTTAAGCCCCAGATGAACTCTAAATTTTAATTAAATACTGTTTTCTTCAAGTAGTTAGCCAATTAGAGATTTTGTATTATGTGTGACCATGTTATTCTAAATAATTGCATTGCAGCCGAATGGTAGAAATCTTATGGATTTTCAACTCCAAATTTGCTACGAAAGTGCTTAGTCTCATATGTAGTTCATTTGGTTGAGTGAAACTGAACTACATTTGAGAATGTAAGTATTAATGATCTGATTTTCAGATTTCTTTGCTAACGAATATGCACTTTCACACTTTTGAATTGTATAATTTGTATCTATTATCAAAATTATTTACTTATAATTGCAGATTCACATCATCAAGAAGAGAATAAACTAGTCAATCTCGCTTGAATAATTTGGTACTTATTAAATACAATCGAGCATTAAAGTGATGATATGAAGTACGCAGTCGTATAGATCTGATTACCTTACAAGATATAGATGATAGCAAAGAGCGGATGATGGGTGTAGTGAACGAACAAAATCAGGAAGAAGATGATTTTATATTTGATAATGATTCTTAATGGGATGCAGTTGCTAGAGCTAATGGAGCTGGAGGGATGGCCTATAATATTCGATAAGTTAAGGAAAAAGTGTTTTCGGGTCAACATCATTTGTTAAGTTTAGGGCCAAGCAAACAAAAATGGGAAATACTTCTCATAAGAGGACTTCTCGAGGACTTACCAGTTGAGGAAGAGTCTATAAAGTGAAGGAGACGGTGAAGAAGGGAATAGAAATTTATTAAAACAATGCTATATAGAAGAAGAAGGCTACATGGAGCTTAGTGATGATGAGTAATGATTGATGCACTAGTAATGTGACGAAGTAGCTGTAGAAGATAGTAGTTTTACACTTAAACTTGTTTAAACATTGTGTTCTTCTGAATTATTTTTAGGTTAGGTTAAGTTTTTATGTATTAGTGTTATTGTTCCTTTTTTTTTTGCGCCTCAACTCTCTTAGACTTGCGCGCGTTTGAAGCGTTAGGAGCTCTTGTCGTATTGGTGCACCTTTCGCCTTTAAAATTATGATTAACCGTCTTGATTCCTAATCTCATACGTCTTCGTCTCAACAAGCATCAGTGGAGTATGTTTTCTTAAACACGTTTTACAAAAAGATAAAAATCAACAAAGTGTTGTTCATGAACCACAATGTTAAGACGTGGTTTATCGGAGGCGTGCAAGGAGGAATTATTATCATTATTGCTACATTCTTATAATTATTAAAATTCAGTTATGCTTAATTATGTTTGGCCCATGTTTAATTACTAGGCCATGGGCCTAAGTAGTCCTTGAGGTTGTGATTGGGGCGTTGAACTGATTATTGAATATTGTTTGATTTTTCCGCCAATCGGCATGGGCACGAACTGTTCTTGGGGGTTTTATCGTGTTTACTTTTTGTTCCCTATTTTCGTTCCTAACAAATGGTCCCGACCTACCATCCGCCATGACTTGTAGTGAAGCTAGGGATACCTCATATCTCTACAATAGAAAAGGGGATTGAACACCTGTTCGACCGTCTCAGCACTAAACAAGGGTTTCGAGAATTCGCAGGATATTTCAGAACAGAGGACGTCACTCCCAGGCCTTACATCTCTCTTCAACCACGACTTGTGGGCTTGACGGGCCCCAGACCGTGAAGTTATTGGGTTCCACTAATGGTATATAGGTGGTGGTGATGATTGACAGTGGGGCTACACATTTTTTATTTCGCCCCCAATTACGGATGCTTTGCATCTCTCTACTGATCAATCTGCTGAGTTGACAATATGTTTGGAGGATGGCATGGATTCAAGATATCCAATGTGGTTCTATCTGTTCGTATTATTTTGGGCTCTGCCAATTTTTATGTCACAGCTTTTCAGTTTCCTGTGAGTGAGTGGGTATTATCTTGGGGGTTTCTTAGTTAGCGATGTTGGGCGAGGTTCGAGCCAATTGGGATGCCATGACCATGGTGTTTGTTTGGGTAGAACAACACGTGTGTTTGAGAGGTGGCTTGCGCTTAGTTTGTTGTTATATTTTGCGTCCATTGCTATGAAGATGATGGAAATCAATTCGTGTTGGTTACTTTTGCCTCATGCTTTGTAGTCCAGTGAACTGCACTCTGATTCATTTTTCCCTTCGGATATTCAACAACTTTTTATGTCGCCTCTGTCGGGATTACCCCATCTAGGAAGATCAACCATCGCATTCCCTGTTGCCTGGGGCTGCGCTGGTGTCGGTTTGACCGTATCATTATAGTGCTGCTCAAAAGACTGAGATTGAGTTTGGTTGCAGACATGCTTGCTATAGGACTTATACAGCCGAGCACGGGTCCCTGATCTACCCTGATTTTGTTGGTTCACAAGACGGACGGTAGTTGGCAGCTTTGTGTTGAATATCCCTAGCTGGAAAAAATCACAATCCTGGATGTTGTTGCCCAAAATATTTATCCGAAGATTAATACTGCTGGAAGACGGACAACAAACAACAATTGCGGGAGCACTTCCGAGAGAAGATAAATAATACAAGATTTGTCGGGTTTGTTAGGCCCGGGCTTGAATGCTCTCGCGAGATGTTATTAATACAAATATTCGTGGATACAAGTATTAATGAGAGAAATCTAAATACAATGAGTGTAAAAAGACTCTGTTAATCCGGCTCTTGAGCGAAGCTTGGTGTTCTTCGTCCCGCCGATAATCTGCTCGAGGAGAAAAGGCCGGGAGAAGTAAGACCGAAAGAAAGCTGTTGCCAAGAGTTGGATGTTAGCCAAGTGCTGTATATTGTTTCTGTATTGTGTGCTCAAATCGTGAGGTTGCAGAAGGAAGCTGTAGGAAGCTGAAGCCTTTTTTGTGGTAAAGGTTTCGATCCTTTTTACAAGTGCTGGGAGCCATGCTTATATAGGGACAGCCGGGTCCTGTCCTTTAGCTGCCGATCGCCTGCCGGCCATTTTAATATTCTGCCGATCGTCTGCCGGCCAATACTTTAATGGGGCGATCTCTCGGGTCACAAAGCAAAGTCCAAGGAAGATGTTGCTGTCCGAATAAAGTCCAATGCGTGGCCGGGCGCCACTGGCGGTCCAATAAGGAGCCATCACGTGTCCGAGTCGGGCCAACATGCGGCCCTACCGACAAGCTTTCGGCGCCTGTCGACCGGTGGAGGGAATCTGCCGATTGTGGTCAATGGCCCGGATTCGCGGATCTTGTCCCGGCCAGCACATGGTGCCGCCCCGGTGCTCGCCTTTGCCGACCGGATGTCCATCGGTGGTGATCGACATGAGCGGCCGTCCTGGCCGATCATCCGAGGCCGTCATCGGTCGGTGGATGGAGGTCGCCAATGGTCGGTCACCAGGGCGGTCGGCAAGATGCCGAGAGGAGATCGTCCGCTCGTAGGTCGCCAGGGGTCGATCGCCATGCGAGAGGCGATCGTCTTGAGGTCGATCGCCGCACGGATCGGGTCCCGGGGCCTTGATCGGCCGATGTAACTTGTCCACGGGCTAAGGCTCGTCGCCGCTCTTGCCGATCGGCAGAATCCGACTGGCCGCTCGACAATGACTTCGGTCGCCCGTCCTCCTAGTCGATCGCCGGTCGGAAGGTGTTAATTCTTGACACAACACCGCCCCGACTTGCTCCTATGTTGAAGACATGGGGCGAGGTGGTTCTTCTTGGTGATCGTGTATGGATGAGGACCAGGTGATCCGAGCCGACTTAGGACTCGGACTGGGCTATCATGGTCGATCGCTTAGCTATCTTTCGGTCTCAGACCGCAAAAACAACATTGGCCGATCCCCCATGGAAACTTGGTGGTTTCGCTTGCTTGAGGAATCGTGCAGTCGCGGAGATCGATGGACCGACCCCTATGACCGTGTCTTGGTGCACAAAGACAATGAGTGCCTCGTGACTCACTTTATTATGAGGGTCCTCTGTTAGCCGCGCCTCGCCTTGTTTTTAAACGAAAGGCGTGCGGTCTCGGTCTAGAGGAGTCTTGCGGCGGCGTCGGATGAATCAACTCCACGCCCGCGGCTTGTTAGCTCTGCTTCCACCATGGAGACGGCCGACCTCGACGGTGTACGTTGAGACGGGGTTGTGGAATGAGTCCACCGATTAATGTTGGAGAGCCCTCCGACTACGCCGGCCTCGTATTTAAACGAAGGGCGGGCGATCTCGCCGAAAGGGACCTTGCATGGCCAAGCGGCCGGTTCCATCGATCGCCAGGCTACGGCTTTATGATGTGCGGTGGAGGCGATCTTATGCCTTAGTCCGTCATGTTATATGGCCGGATCAGATGGCGATCGTGTCCACCGGTTCTTGATGATGTTGCGATCTGGCCAAGATCGCGATCGTCGCCGCGGCCGATCGCTTTATTCGTAGGTCGATATTGGCGATCGGGCGCGGCTAGTCCTCACTTAGAATGTTGGGATCAGGCGGTGAGCGAGTCCTCCGCTCTTCCGGATAGTAGCGATCGGGCCGGTAGACCGGAGGTCGTCAGACGGCGCCGATCGATCTACTCCTAGCCGAGAAGAAGCCTTTGCAGACAGAAATCTGCGGCTCTAGCCGGAAGGCTGCGTAGGTCGTCGGCGGGGTCTTCGTGAGATGCCTGAACATAGGCGAGAAACCCCGAAAACCTCCTAGACAGCGTAGAGGGCGGTCTCATCGCTTACGGGCTCGCCGTTGAGGATGATCATGTCAACCCGGCCGATGTAGTCCGAGTCGGACTCTGTTCTCCTTGCTCGATTTGCATCATGCGATGGCGACCTTACGGCGGGCGACCACGGTGGCGAAGTGTTCCGTGAAGACGTGCGCCCGGCTCGTTAAAGGCGATGGACCGAGGTGGCAATGAGGTGTACCACCGGTGGGCGAGGTCGTCTAGCGTCGGAGGAACATTCGGCAGGGTCGCGTCCGATGCCCCACACCGGTCATGTAGATGTTGAACTTGTGCGGAGTGTGCTTGGGGTCCGATCGCCCCAGTACACGGTGTCTGAGGAGGGGCGATCTTGTGCTGCACCGGGGCGAGCTCGATGTCGATCGCGAGCGGCTCGCTCGGCGCGGCGATCGTCTTGGTGGCGCCTGCCCCGGATTGCAGGAGCGCCTTCATGTCGTCGATCTGACGTTGCATTGCGGCGATCGCCGCGGCTCGGCTGCTTGCGGATCGGCTTTGGGAGCGGGGGCCGAGGCGATCGTGTACCGATCTCCGGACCCCGCTGCTGCCGACCTCGGGAATCTGGCGAGCGGGAGCCAGGCGGCTGGATCGTCTTGTGGGAGCCGGGTAGGCCGAGCTCCTGGTGACGGACACCAACTCCGTCGTCTCGTAGGCCGGGCCGGGCCGCCCGGCCGCGAGTCGGGTCGGCGCCCGGGCGATCGAGACAGGCGTGCCCCGCCGCCAGCGCCTCTTCTTGCGGCGAGAGCCTCTGGCGCTTGCTCGGCCGGTAGTGCCTTAAGCTTCCGCTTGATCTTCCGGCGAGAGGCAGGGGCGCGGCAGGAGGCGCGTCGAGCACTCCGTCGTTCTGAGAAGGGCGGCTATGGCCTCTTGATCATTCATTGGTTGGACCGATCGGCGAGCTCGGGCCGCCTTCCCGGGCGTGGTCGAGCGCCTCAGCCGCGGCGGCTGCCTTCCACCACCATTGCGGCTCGGGCCCAGGGCCAGGCAGTGCAGCCGGTGGTCGGCCGGCTTTCTTGGCGGAGGCGGAAGACATGTTTTACGAAGGATTTCTTTTGAAGTGCGGTGAGTGTCACTTCAAATATCGCCCAGAAAACAGTGAGTGTTCTTCGGGACGGTGGGTGTAAAAATCGAGGTTGGATGCCCTCCTTCTAGCGCCAATTGTTGTTGCCCAAAATATTTATCCGAAGATTAATACTTTGGAAGAAGGACAACAAACAACAATTGCGGGAGCACTTCCGAGAGAAGATAAATAATACAAGATTTGCCGGTTTGTTAGGCGGGCTTGAATGCTCTCGCGAGATGTTATTAATACAAATATTCGTGGATACAAGTATTAATGAGAGAAATCTAAATCTGATGAGTGTAAAAGACTCATTAATCCGGCTCTTGAGCGAAGCTTGGTGTTCTTCGTCCCGCCGATAATGCACTCGAGGAGAAAAGGCCGGAGAAGTAAGGCCGAAAGAAAGTCTGTTGCGAGAGTTGGATGTTAGCCAATCTTTGTATATTGTTTACGTATTGTGTGCTCAAATCGTGAGGTTGCGAAGGAAGGCTGTAGGAAGTGAAGCCTTTTTGTGGTAAAGGTTTCGATCCTTTTACAAGTCTGGGAGCCATGCTTATATAGGGACAGTAGGGTCCTGTCCTTTAGCCGCCGATCGCCTGCCGGCCATTTTAATATTCTGCCGATCGTCTGCCGGCCAATACTTTAATGGGGCGATCTCACGGTGTCAGGCTAAAGTCGAGAAGATCTTGTTGTCGAATAAAGTCAATGCGTGGTGGCGCCCGGTGGGCGGTCAATAAGGAGCCGTCACGTGTCCGAGTCGATCAACATGCGGCCCTACTTGACAAGCTTTGGCGGCTTTGTCGGTGGTGGAGAATCTGCCGATTGTGGTCAATGGCCGGATTCGCGGATCTTGTCCGGCCTTTGCACATGGTGCCGATCCTGGTGCTCGGCCTTTCGACCGGATGTCCATCGGTGGTGATCGACATGAGCGGTCGTCCCTGGCCGATCATCAGGCCGCGTCATCGGTCGGTGGATGGAGGTCGCCAATGGTCGGTCACCAAGGCGGTCGGCAAGATGCCGAGAGGAGATCGTCCGTTCGTAGGTCGCCAGGTCGATCGCCCAATCTTGAGAGGCGATCGTCTTGAGGTCGATCGCTCGGCATCGGGGCCCAGTCACAGGGCCTTGATCGGTCGATGTAACTTGTCCATTGGCTAAGGCTCGGTCGCCCGAGTTCTTGATCGCGAAGCCCGACTTGGCCGCTCGGCAGTGACTCGGTCGCCCGTCCTCCTAGTCGATCGCCGGTCGGAAGGTGTTAATTCTTGACACAACACTGGACAATGTATCTTATTCCAGTCATCCAAGATGAGTTACATGGGGCTGCATGTTATACCAAACTCGACTTGCGGGTGTGGTACCACCAGATTTGGTTGCATCTGGAAGACATTACGAAAACTGGGTTTCAAACTCATTCCAAGCATTACAAGTTTCTAGTTACGCGATTTGGCCTCATAAATGCCCCTTCCACATTTCGGGCCATCATGAACAAATTATTTCATCTCTTTCAGCCCCATTCTGTATCGAGTGCGATGCCTCAAGCATTGTCTAGTGTCTTATTTCAGCAAAGGCTTTATCTAGTCGAAATGCTTTGAAATCTACGTACAAGAAGGAATCAATGGCCTTGGTGCTTGTGGTTCTCTATTGGAGACCTTACCTAATTGGGCGATGCTTCATTATTCACACAGACCATCACAGCCCCAAATATAACTTTTGTAATATTGTATCTCCGGCTCAACAGTATGCTTGGCCAAGTTGATAGGATTTGATATTGACATTGAGTATAAATCAGGTGCATTATCTCGTCGGAATTCTGAGCTGACTGTAACGCCATTTCATTTACTGGGTCTAGTGGGACGTGTTACAGTATGAGGTACGGGCAGATCCGATTTACGGGCCGATAATACGTGACGATAGGTGACTTGGGATGAAAGGCAGTGAAAGATGGTTTCTTCACTTCTTATCTCCTTGGATTGTTGCCGTGCATAGGGTGTGTATGTGTGTATATATATTTATTGCACAGAGTTGTAAATATCTAACTCGTGTGTGCTCATGTGTATTTATATACATATGGTCTAGCTGATAGATGGTAGAGTAGCTTGGGGGCATTTCTATGGGAAAAGTGTTGGAATATTTTATTCCAGATATTCATTAATCGAGTTTTGATGATTAGTTGTTAAACAAAGGAAAACAACAAGGAAGCAAAACAAAACAACGAAGAAGTCGAAGAAGCAAAAAGCTGGACAGAAGGAAGTTAACGTACGCTATATTGAGAGCTTAACGTACGTAATATGCTGTAAGTAATGAGGAGTTTCTGAATTCAAACAAGGAGCCGTTGAAGATGACGTCATGGCATAGGTCAGCATGCAACGGATATAAGGACTTATGATAACGGACGTAATGAGATATTATAACGTACGTAACGGAAGAAACGAAGCTGCTGGACTGATCGGTGAAGCGCTTAACGTACGTAACAAAGATGAGTTAACGTACGCAACATGAATAACGTACGCAATGGAGTGTACATAATGTACGTAATGATGCACCAATGAGCTAACGGCTAGTTGAGGCTTTGGAGCCTATAAATACCACTTCCTATGGTATTGAACATACAACAACTTCAAGCAATTGATACATTGATCATATATTGATATACATTCTATTGTTGTTGCAATTGTGCTTATATTGTCAAGAGTTTAGGTGTGATACACGAGAGGTAAAAGAAAGGATAAGATTCGATTACGTGTTATTAGGATCAAGGATCCGACATTGTTAGAATCGCAATCTATATCCGATGGAGGTTTGTCTAGTACCCATAGAAAGCTAGATTGGTTGATTCCTTGTCTAATAGAAAAGGAAAACGGTTTAACTTGGACCGATAAAAAGACAAGTGATTGAACGGTTTACTTGGACCGATAGAAGACGAGTTTGTAACGATTATCCCTCGACCGATAGAAGAGAGGTGCAGAGGTTGATCTTTAGCCTATGAAAAAGATACCGAAGAGAGGACGTAGGCTCATTTGGCCGAACCTCTATAAATCCTGTGTCAATTTATTTTCCGCACCTTTATTTAAATCGCTTCCGCAACGTGAAGTTTTATAACTTTATCTCCAAACGGCGATACTGACCAATCTCGTTCCAACAATTGGTATCGGAGCGGTACCTCCTAGAAGCGACTTAACATCCGAGGAGAAGACGATCCAAATGGCATTTCAATTTGCCCCGGTAGAAGGTCTTGCCTTGAACCGACCACCATTCTTCGATGGATCAAATTATATGACTTGGAAGAAAAAAATGTCGATCTTCATTCGTGCCTATGATATAGAAATCTGGAAGATCATTTGTCTTGGCCCGAAAGTTCCAATCAAATCTGACGGATCTCTTAAGAGTTTCGAAGAATACAATGACGAGGAGTGGAAGAACGATCATCTAAATTGTAAGGCCACTCAACTTTTATATTGTGCCTTAAATCCAGAAGAGGTTAATCGTATTTCATCGTGTGAAAGTGCTAAAGAAATATGGAAAATTCTTGAAATCACACACGAGGGAACAACTCAAGTCAAGGAGACGAAGATTAATATGCTTCTCCATGATGATGAAAGGTGACAAGTCCATCACCAACATGCTCGACCGATTTTCGGTCATCACCAATGGACTAGCTTCGTTCGGGAAACCGCTATCAAGTAGTGAGAAAGTCAAGAAAATCTTATGATCACTACCTAGCGAATGGGACAGCACCGTGACGGCGATCATGGAATCTAAAGATCTAAATACGCTCGATTTTAGCGCCCTCGTTGGTTCACTAATAAATTATGAGATAGTTCTAAAATCACGGAACACCAAGCCGAAGCCGAAGGAAAGAACGATAGCCATGAGAGCGAAAATATCAAGAAAAGAAGAAATCCCGGTCGATGATAGTGACGAAAAATCGGCATATTATGCCAAGAATATTAATAAGTTTCAAACTTATTAAACCGGAGAAAGAAAGACATCAAGATGGGCGATCTGAGAAATTCGACAACTGTCGAATCTGTGGTAAACCAGGCCACTTCGCGAAAGATTGCCGAGCAAATCAAAAGAAGGAAGTTCTAATTGCCACGTGGAGTGATGAAGACGAGGACGGAGATTTCATCAATCAAAATAACCTCGCACTTGTGCCAAGAAGTTCATTCGACGAAAGGGACGTCGAAAGCCAGGTTAGTACATCGTCTCAAGATGAACTCTTTGAAGCATTCGAATTATTACATACAGATTTTCAAAATGCTTTATCCGAAATAAAATCCCTCCAATCTAAAAATAAATTATTGGAAACTGAAATTTCCAAAATTCTTGAAAAAGAAAAAAATGTCGAGACCGATCATTCTAAATGCTTTGAAAATGAAAATATTTTAAAGAATGATCTTTTGAAAGTTCAAGACGAACTTAGAGGTTTAACAAAGAAATTTTCATGTGGAAACGAAAAATTTGAACAAATGTTATCGATCCAAAAATATACTTTGAATAAACAGGGGGTTAGGATTCAAACCGCATACTAAAAACGAATCCTTAAATTTCAAAATATCCCGATGTGAAAAATATTTAAAAATTGGGCATCATATTTCAAATTGTAAAAACCCACGACGGACGATTAAAATTAAAAAATTTGGATCCCTAAAGGAACCACTATTCCGAACATCGTCTATATAAATGAAAAACGACCGAATTTCGGTTGGATACCCAAAAATTAATTTTCATCAATTAGTATTTTTATTGATATTTTCAAAATTGGTATTTTACTCAGGGAGAGTATTATATTTTTTCGAAAAGGGGGAGATCTTTGTAGGGGGAGTTTACCCATTTTTGCATACATTTTCTTATCGATCGTTATTTGCATTTTATTTACACTTTTTGTTGATAACAAAAAGAGGGAGAAAAATAGTTGAATAGGATAAAAATAAGAATGATATAAGGAGGAGAAAAATCGAAAAGAAAAAACGAAGAAGTTGGAAAATGAAAAGAAGAAGTCGAAAAGGAGAAAAAGAAAAGATGGGAGAACTAACAAAACGATCAAAGCCGAAAACTTTGATTCGTACAAATATATATATTTTATTTTGTAGGTTTTATCCAATTCAAGTTGTTGTTTTGTAATCATCAAAAAGGGGGAGATTGTTGGAATATTTTATTCCAAATATTCATTAATCGAATTTTGATGATTAGTTGTTAAACAAAGGAAAACAACAAGGAAGCAAAACAAAACAATGAAGAAGTCGAAGAAGCAAAAAGCTGGACAGAAGGAAGTTAACGTACGCTATATTGAGAGCTTAACGTACGTAATATGCTGAAGTTAACGTACGTAACACTGTATAGTTAACGTACGTAATGACGAGTTTCTGAATTCAAACAAGGAGCCGTTGAAGATGACGTCATGGCATAGGTCAGCAGGCAACGGATATAAAGACTTATGAGAACGTACGTAATGAGATATTATAACGTACGTAATGGAAGAAACGAAGCTACTGGACTGATCTGTGAAGCGCTTAACGTACGTAACAAAGATGAGTTAACGTACGCAACATGAATAACGTACGCAATGGAGTGTACATAACGTACGTAATGATACACCAATGAGTTAACGGCTAGTTGAGGCTTTGAAGCTTATAAATACCACTTCTGATGGTATTGAACATACAATAACTTCAAGCAATTGATACATTGATCAGATATTGATATACATTCTATTGTTGTTGTAATTGTGCTTATATTGCCAAGAGTTTAAGTGTGATACACGAAAACTCATACACAAGAGGTAAAAGAAAGGATAAGATTCGATTCGATGTTATTAGGATCAAGGATACGACATTGTTAGAATCGCAATCTATATCCGAGGGAGGTTTGTCTAGTACCCATAGAAAGCTAGATTGGTTGATTCCTTGTCCAATAGAAAAGGAAAACGGTTTAACTTGGACCGACAAAAAAACAAGTGGTTGAACGGTTTGCTAGGACCGATAGAAGACGAGTTTGTAACGATTATCCCTCGACCGATAGAAGAGAGGTGCAGAGGTTGATCTTTAGCCGATAGAAAAAGATATCGAAGAGAGGACGTAGGCTCGTTTGGCCGAACCTCTATAAATCTTGTGTCTATTTATTTTCCGCACCTTTATTTAAATCGCTCCGCAATGCGAAAGAGTTTAACTCTATCTCCAAACGGCGATACCGACCAATCTCGTTCCAACAAAAAGTACTTTCAACCAATTTTGAACAAATCGTGCAGTAAGGATTTGAGAATCAAGAAACACACGCTGGAGTTTGGAATTGCGTGGAATTCTTCTTATGATTAATTAATCTGCTTAATTATGTTTAATTATCATTAATGAGGAGAACTCTCTTATCCGCCAAGACACAACTGCATTATCATGAAATCCCTAATGAACTAACTAATTAAATTCCCAAAATTTAATTCGGACCTGTAACCCTTTAATGAGTTAGGAGGAAATAAATAGCCTAAATTTAGATTGAGCAATCGGACTCAAGACTATTAAACATGCAGTTAAATTTAAAATGCACATGCGCCCAAAATAATAATGCGATGCATTATCATTCCATGTTTCGGACTCGAGTAAATATTTAGATACACAAAATATTTACCAAGTAAACTTGAAATTGATTTAAAATATGAAATTAAAATAGTGGCTCATATTGCACATTCGTGTCGAATCTTTTCAACAAATTCATAGACTTGTTCGACACTTCATAAACACCAACCCGTTTCCGACACGAGCTCATATTCAAGGAACTTTATTTTGTTTATATGAATTGAACTATTTATGTGAATTCTTGAGACTCTAATATTTGTGTTTTTTAGTTGCATTTTTAAAATGCGAACTGCTATGAAAATTAGAAGACATGATTTGTATGATTATATTTTATAATGCTTTATTCGACAAATGACCGGCATGATTGTTCCTCTGTTATCTGCAAGCACACGCCCTCGTGCAATTTTGGCATAAGGAATGGGAAGCTAGAAAGGAAGTGTTAGAGAACTTAGCCACTTAGATAGACTTATTGGAATTATGGGGTGTCTATACCCGCTAATGAAGCAGTGGGAAGTGTCCTTCACGCGGTGCCATCAGATCTTACTAGGATAGTCGTTCACCTCTATGAGAGGCCATGGATAGCAGTGTTTAACGCCCCACATCAATTCGACTTCAAGACATATATGACAACGTTTCTTCAGAGGTATAATGATATCTTCTAAGGAGCGCACATAATAGAAAATGATGATGTACAAGATCCCCGAATTTAGGGAGGGCAACATGCGAGATATGTCTCCATGAATGACGAAGGATTTGGAGAAGACCCATAAGAATAAGAAAAATATCATCCGGATGAAGACCCTGAAATTAGCGATAAGTAGTTTAGGAGTCTATCTTTCTATTGGGGGTTTCCCTATGTAATTGTCGTAGATTTATTCAGTGTGGATATATAGTTGGTGATTCCTATTTTCACTTTTGAAGATTGATTTGGTTGTATATTGTGAAACTTCGTCTTTATTAATTGAATGAAGAAAATTCCAATTGATAGTTTACTAGGAATTGGTGTTGAATTTGCAAAGGGTACGATGCTACTTGTGACTATGGGTTCGCAAAAGGATAACATTTTTAATCCTTGTTGAACAAACCACGATAGAATCTGGTGGTACGCTACAGCGTGTTTCTTCATTGGGATTTTTAAATAAAGATGAGAAATATTGGTTAAAATTGCAACTAATGATGAAGTGAATATGTATGTAGGGGTAGAGAACTTAGCCATTCCATCTCGAGAAACATTAAAAACTTATGAGAGGGTTAAGGGCTAAGTGAATTTACGCCTCATCATTAGAAACATCGTGTTGAGGCGCACGTGAGGCGCACGCCTTGAGCCTTGAACCTTGAGACCCTCGAGGCGTTTTCCATAGTTTTATATTTCACATATATATTCTTTAAAATATTAGTTCTCTAATATTGGAAAGAAACAATTAAATAACATTTATGTGAGTTTTATTATTTAATAAATCTTTCAGTCAACAATTAAAAAGAAAAACCTAATACATTTTAACATTAATATACCAACAAAAAAAGTACAATAAATTATTTAAAAAATGTTAATATAAAGTGCATATAATAAATGAAATTTTAATAAAATTTATCTTATTCATATCTATATTTGTGAGACAATTAGGGGGAAATAAAAAAATGAGGCTTACGCCTCAATACGCCTCGAGGCTTGCGCCTCGCCTCGTCAGAGCAAAATGCTTCAAACCCGCCTAACGCCTTTTAAAACAGTGTAAGGCGTTTGAGGCGTTTTGCCTTTTTTTTCTAAGTAAATGAAAAAAATATAAACAGAGCGGCACAGGCAAAAAATAGAGAAAAGATAGCGACTTCCATCGCGACTTCCAGTCCTAATTACTTTAAGCCTCAACGAAATTAATAGCGACTTCCATCGCGACTTTCACCTCCAACTTCCGGTGACCTCCGACTTCCAGAGACCTCTGACTTCCAGCGACCTCCGACCTCCAGCAACCTCCTACTTCCAGCGACCTCCGAGGACTTCCAGTGACCTCCGACTTCCGCCGCACATTTCCGACGACCTCCTTTCTTTCTTTTTATTCTGTTTTTCTTAGCAGCAGTTCTTTTTTGCTTTATTTTGTTTACTTTTTTTCTTAGGCAACCGTTTTTTTTTGTTCGTGAAATCTTAGGCAGCAGTTACTTGTTGAAATCGTTTCTGCTTTTTAACTTTTTTCCTTTATTTTTTTCACTTCTTTTTTCTTGGCTTTTCTTCATATATTATTCAATTGATCATGTAGGAATATGACCTCCGGCAAGCGGAAGGACCCGACATGGAAATATTGCGTGGAGGAAAACAGAATGGAAGGAAAAGGGTACAAATATGTTCATCATCATCATCAACAGCACCTTAATCCCAACTATGTTGGGGTCGGTGGCATGAAGATTATAGTGTCGTTTAATTGTCTAAAATTAGTTAACACCATAACTCATGCAAATAACAAAGTGGCAAAGTTTTACGCCGGATGCCCTTCCTGTCGCAACCTTCATATGAAGGAGAAATAGAACGAAATTCCAAAACCGTCAACATCATAGGTTTTTCCATTTATATGGAAAATATCATGAGACGGCGATGAGTTTGAGATAATTGCTATTGTCATGTCACAATATGTGATTGATATTGTAAAATCAACACATACATCATGGAACATGACTCAGGGTACAAATATGTTAAATCCAAAAAATAATACAAGGAGGATTATATCGACAGAAACTTCATCTCCCGGGCACAAAAAAAAAAGATGTTGCCTCATGCACTAAAGTTTCTGACGATGTAAAGAAAGAGATGCAAAATTATCTGGAATCAAACGAGAAGGCAAAAGTGGACATGCAAAGAAATAAGGACGAATTGATCGATAGCGGGTCATATTATCAAGGCCAAAATCCATCTTTTGGAGGTTCTAGCGGGGGGAGTGTTTCTCAAAGGGGAATTAGGGGCACGATGGATAGATTTGTTGTGGATGTTGATAATGAGGATGAAAATCCATTTTCGGGAAATGATAAGGAAGCTCGCAATCGTTGTTGTTTGGATATTGGTAGATTTTTTTGAAAACGGAATTTTCAACGTTGATAGCTCTCCTTCCTTCATTAGCATGTCTCGATCTATCGGGAATTACGAACGTGGTTTGAAGCCACCACCATCTCATGAAGCTTCTTCTATTATATATAAATATATTTTTTTCATAAAAATTGAGGCTTACGCTTCGGTATGCCTCGAGGCTTACGCCTCGCCTCATTTTTTGGAACGCCTCAAACACGCCTCACGCCTTTTAAAACATTGATCTACTGCAACTATATTGGGAAAACCCCCAACTAAAAAGATAGACTCCTAATCTATGTAGCGCTACTAATCCTAATGTCTGTCATCTCTTATTCAGGGTCTTCCGAATCTTCTTCTTCTGGGTCTTTTTCAAATTCTTCACCATACATGGGATATATCTCGCGCAATGCCCTTCCTGAACTAGGCCTCTTATACATTAACATCATCTATTATGTACTATCTTTGAAAGACATCATTACACCTCTGAATAAACGCAGCCATACCCTCCTCGAACTCGAATTGATGTGGAGCGTCGGCACTGCTATCCCTAGCCTCTCACATAGGTGGGTGGCCATCCTAGTAAAATCTGACTGCACCACGTGAGGACGCTTGTCACCGCCTCATTAGCGGGTACAGGCGCCCCATAAACCTCGGTCTGTCGCCACAAGTCTCTCCAAGTGGCTACATTCTCTATCGCTCCCTTTCTAGCATCCCACTCTGTACGCCAAAATTGCACAAGGGCATGTGCGTGCAAATAACACAGAGGAACACTCATGTTCACCATTTGTCCTAATCCCGAGTACAAAGTATAACAAAATATAATCATCAAATCATGTCTTCAGTGTTTCTAACAGTTCATGTTTTAAACATGCAACTACCAAGTCCAAACACTAGAATAAAAAGAATTCACACAAATAGTTCAAATTATATAAGCCAAATATAGTACCGTAAACAGGAGCGCATGTCAGAAACAGGATGGTACTTATTACCTTGAAGGAGGCATCCGAACCACTGGGTCCTTTGTCAATATATACATAATATATATATACACACACACACACATGTGGCTGGGTTTGATCGAGGGATGTGATTTCCAGTGGCAAGTGCCGTCGGTATATAACCCACCGCTGGTTTAGGCAGGTGAAGTTTTAGGTTTCCGTCAAAAAAGTTATATGCATATAAAGAAACTGGTGCTGGAAGTTTGGAGTATACATATACACACACATATCAGAGGGAGTTGTAAACATCAACTCGTATGTGCTCATGTATATTTATATACGAAGAGTTTAGCCGATAGATGGTAGGGTTTTGAGCTTGGAAGAGTTCTTGTGGGGAAAAGACTTTCAACTGATTTTGAGATAATTGTGCAGTATCGATTTGAGAACTGAGAAACACATGCTGGAATTTGAAATTCTTAATGATGATTAATTAATCAGCTTAATTATATTTAATTATTTTTGATGAGAAGGACTCTCATGGGCCATGACACAAAATGCATTACTATGAAATCCTTGGGCTAACATAATTATATTCCCAAAATTTAGTTTGGACCCAAAACCCTTTAATGGGCTAGAAAATAAATATCCCATAATTAAATAGCCCAAATTTAGATTGAGCAATCGGGCTCAAGACAAGTAAACATGCAGTTCAAGAAACTTAAGATAAACTGCTCACACACCCAAAATAATAAAAATAAGATGAGTTTGAAATATCATTCCTTATTTTTAAATCGATGAAATATTAAAATGCACCAAATATGTACCAAGTAAAGTTGAAATTAACTTAAAAAGAGAATTATAATAGCATGTTGTTACACTAAATGTGCGTATCAGACGCGTGTTCGAGCCGTGTCCAGTCCGCGTCCGATGCTGCCACATGGCCTAAACAAGCGTGTCCATGCATCCTCGCCCACAGGTTACTTCATGTACATAACTCAACGGTAGGGGTGGCAAATCGTGCGGGTCGGGTCGTTATCGGGTTGACCTGATAACAACCCGACCTGTTAAGGTCAAACCCGAACACGACCTGATAAGGATTCCCTAAATCCGAACACGAACCCGACCTGATAAGGTCAAACCCGAACACGACCCGGACACGACACGAACACGATAAAAACACGATTGGATTCGTGTTGACCCGACACGATAGCAACACGATAACGACACGACACGTTAAAAACCTGTTTCAACACGATAACAACCTGATAACCTATAAATACTAACAAAAAATTGATAAAAAACAATAAGAATTATAAACCTCAACTAAAAGTCTAAAAGAAATAAATTATTAAAAAATTACTTATTAAATATTTATTAAATATTTATTTTTTTAATAAATATTTATTAAAAAAATAAATTATAACGGGTTACCTGAACCCGCCAGACTAACCGAACCCGACCCGAAATTATCGTGTCCTTATTGGGTCAACCTGATAAGAACCCGAACCCAATAAGGCTTGACACTAACCCATTAATTTCGTGTCGGTCCGTGTCGTGTTTTCGTGTCGTGTCGAAAATTGCCAGCCCTACTCAACGGTCACATAATTTTTTCGACCATGCCTTGATCCAAGTGTAGTTATGGAGAGAGAATCATACAATTTATGCCTAACCAAGAAAATATCCTATTTTGCATATACAGATACAATAAACAAGTTTCACCAACAACGGAGCCAAACGGAGGCGAGGGGCGCATCCAACCCCCTAGCTCGTTGTTAATATATATATATATACACACATGTGTTTGTGAGGGCATAGTGATATGCGATATTGTAGCTCATTTGGTGCAAGGAGTAAGTGATGTGTGTTTGGTTCTGTGTTCAAAGTTCAAACCTAGACATATGCTTTCTATTTGTTATTTTTGTATTCAATTTTGCATTCTACTTATTTATGGGTTCTTAAATTTCACTAAACTAGAAGGAAATTATAAATGATTAGATTTGGTATTTTGTTGTGCGCAAATAAAAAAAAATGTTCGTATGTAGAACTTTGCATTTTACAATAAACATTTATTAAACTTTAATTTCATTAAATTAGTTGGAAATTACAAATATAGACTAGAATTCATTTTTTGTTGTGCACGGAAATAAATTTATTTTTTATTTATTATATAGTTTAAACTTATATTTTATTGTGTGTAATAAATTCATTTTATGTTAATTAAGCCGCAACTAAAATTTGTTGTATTGACAGTACGTTGTCTGAATTTTGAGGCCTCAAATACATATTTTTCTGATGCAGAGTGTCGAATGTATAATCCAGAAAAATAAAATAACCCAATTGGTATGAACAAGCAGGGGCAAAGGTTTGTTACCGCTTGAGCGGAGTGCCAGGCGAGGCCGCGGTAGACATTGACGGAGAAGGTAGCGGTTAGATATATGGTGGCAACGCCGAGCCCCGCCGTGAACGCTTTGAACGCCCAGTCCCCAATTTTGCTCGCCGCCATTTATTATCCTCAACAACCTCCCGTCTCAACTGTTTGCTTCTCTTTAATTGCTGTCGAAGAAATTCAGAAATCGGTGGCCTATAAAAATGCAGAAATTAGGGCAAGAATGCAAAATTGCGTAGAGCCCTGATTCAAAGTTCACTGTGGACGGGTTTACGTTAACTGTCGCGCGATTCTGCTTGTACAATTTTGCCCTCTCGCCACTCTCTCTCTCTCTCTCTCTCCCTCCTGTGTATTTTTTTTTAAGCAAAAAAGGTCAATTTATAGTTTTTAAGCGTATGACCGCATAATTAAGTTAATTATTTACAATTTTTAATATTCATTTGACTTGGTATTGTCCACTCTAAAATATTAAATATTTCCTTTAACTATTTCCAAATAATGATAAGTATTTTTTTGAAATAATTATTATTCATTTTTATAAATTTATTTTAATTATTTAATAAACTCAGGAATATAAATATATTATTAACAAAATAAATATTATATTAATATCTGTATTGGTCACACGGGTTCCGGGTCTACTACTTAGAGCAACTCCAATGCATACTCCCCTTACTTATATTTGATCTAGGTGGACAACATTTAGGGGTTGGGACAGAAATGTTAGAGCAACTCCAATGCACACTCCTCTTACCTATATTTGATCTAGGTGGACAACATTTAGAGGTTGGGACAGAAATGTTAGAGCAACTCCAATGCACACTCCCCTTACCTATATTTGATCTAGCTGGACAATATTTAGGGGTTGGGACAAAAATGTTATGCTCCAACCCTCCTCCTCATCCCCTTTAATTTGTAGGGAGAAAATCAAACCCCTATAATGCCACATCATCATTGCTTTCTTATAATATAACATATCTACTCCAACACTCTCATCCCTTCCCTATATTACCTAAAATATTGATTAAATATAGTTTTTAAAATTATAGGTAACGATATAGGTAACATCATTGGAGTAAAACAACTTTTTGACACCCTATATTTTAGGTGATTATTATTTTATTATATTTTAAGGAATGAAAATAGTGATTGCCTTTGGAGATGCTCTTATGCTTTATCTCCTCGATCGGATATTAACAAAATAAATATTATATTAATATCTGTATTGGTCACCCGGGTTCGCTTCATCTCCTTGGTCGGTTCGATCTCCACCTCTTCCCACTTGTTTTGTAGATGCCGCGTTAATAGATTATGGGTTTAGTGCCCATTTCACTCGATCAAGTAGCTATCGGTTATGTTGTCAAAAAAAAAAGTAGCTATCGGTTATATATCAAATATTTCGATACTAACAGTTAGTCAAATCAATTAATGAACCTATTTTAGCAATTGTAATTTGTTTAGTCTATTTACATTAACTGCTTGACAGCGTGTAGATTGTAAAAATATTTGGTAAACTCAATTGACGGTTTTATACCAAATGTATTTATTTAAACGAAAAAGTCAGCACAAAAAGACTAGTCTCACTATTTTTTTTTTTAAACTAATTTTTGGTCATGTAAAATATCACTTGCCAAACATTTTATTTTGTTGTTTGACCAAATCAAAGTGAAAAGCCAACCAAAAACACAATAGAATCAATAATTAACTATTAATGAATTCTAAAATGAGAGATTATTTTACCTAGCTTCCATGCTGGGAATGAGGGGGAGAGAGAATTTACCAAATTTATTTTTTATCAGAATTTTTTTTATTTATAATAGTACTTAGATACAAGTAATACACGAGCACGAAAAATATTTACAACACTTACCATCCCAAGAGCGTCCTAAGATTGCCAAGCCAATCACTAAACGAAAAAGTAGAGTACACCGTATCTTTAACATAAAACCAACTCCACAAGCTAGTTTTTGAGTTCGTCTACCAACTTTTACACGGAAAATTCGATATTCCTAAAAACATATCATTCCTATTATGGATATACAACAATAACAATATGGATTTTGAAATCCTATCCCTTAAATCCTCCCATCGAACTGAGCCTAAAGAGCTTTTACCATGAACCTAATGTAACATGTGGTATAACTTAAATTCAGACAAAAGGCTATATATAAGAAACAGAACATGCAAAGGTAAGAGGAGGCACAACCAAATGAACAAGTAACTTAACAAATATTTTATAACATCAATAATAAATAAAACGCGCTATTCTTGAATGATACTTTCAAGACGATTAGCGCGACCATCTACAGTGCTGCTTATATTACAGTTAATAGATCCAGACCTCTCTCTCTCTCTCTCTCTCTCTCTCTCTCTCTTTCTCTCTCTGTGATGTGTAAATTATAGTTTTCTTTACCGAGTAACACTTTTTCCGCAGTTGGAGCTATAGACAGTTTCCCCCTCTGATTCAGTCGTTATCTGTATTTGGAAGACGAAAATGGCCGCCTTTAATACCACTTGCTCTCGGACAAAGATAAGAGCTGCATTTTCGTACACAAGCCACATAAATGTCACGATTGTACGTTATCCAGCAAGAATGTAGCGATTGCACGGCAAAATATCCAGGCAGAAGATACATCATAAAGCAAGTTAAATCCAAGTAAATACACCATTGATAAGCTCCATGTTTTCAAAATCTGTGATAATTACAAAAACTACCCTCCCTTCCTCCCTCCCTCCCTCCCTCGCGCCCCCGCCCCCGCCCTCCCTCCCTCTCTCTTCTCTCTCTCTCTCTCTCTCTCTCTCTCTCTCTCTCTCTCTCTCTCTCTCTCTCTCTCTCTCTCCCCCTCCCTCCCTCCCTCCCTCCCTCCTCTCGTTGTATTTGTTTTGAAACATAACTACACTCTTTTTGTAATTAAGCTTAACGGCAACGACATAGTATTTGTAATTTACCAAACATAAATGCAATGTGGACATATCTAAAAGACATCCGGATCAAACAACCACCTCTAAACGGAAACAAGGAGTAACAGACATGTTAATCAGCAAAATCACTTGACCTTCGAATTTAATGAAGCCATTGCAGCTGATGTAAAATGGGCAGCAATAATATAACCACAAGATTCCAACTAATGCTGAAACTATATATGCCCAAGCACGTGCGGAGAATGAACAAACAAGGCTCGAATATAAGTTTTATTTTTTTTAAAAATTCACAAACCTGTCGGGCAACTTGTGCCAATCGCCTACTGTCCCATGCCGATTCCATTGACAAGCTGCGCTTGGGCTCCTCTGCCTTCAGATCACCACTTTTCTCATTTACCGTCTTTTTTCCCGTCTCGAGAGAGCCATTTCCTTCGGATTTGCTCAAATCTTGCCTCTTCCGCTTTCTTTGAAACGTATATTTGAAATCTCTTTCCCTCACAGGTCGGCCCAAAAGCCCTTTATTACCTTCAGATGAATTTAACTCTAAACCGCTTGATGGCCCATCAACTTTTCCACCATCCATTTCTTCTTTCATTGCCTTTACGCTACTAATTTCCACTAGATTTCTTTCGTTAACAGAAATTTTCTCGCACCCCATTTGTGTTTGTCTTAAATCTTTATCCGGGGACAATCGTGCACAAGTATCGGAAGGATTGCCGTCAGAATGAGCACCATCTTTAGAAATATGAGATTTTTTTCCGTCCAAGGGTATAATGGTCTTTCTTTGTCTGACTGCTCTTTTCCTTTTCATAAGAAAGGAATCGAACCCGTCGAGTTTGATATCTATCGATAGTTTATTCTCAAGTTTGATTTCCTTCTCTTTGCCATTCTTCTTGTCCTTCATTTCCGCATTTTCCTCCGGGAGACTCAAATCCGTATCTAGAAGGTTCCGATCACACGCCCGTATCCTTTGCGTACACCCATTTCTGCAAAGCCCCGTCTCTTTGCCTCTCAATATTATAGAAGGCAAATCTCGAGTTGGACATGGTGTCGATACATGAGTAGCCACTGAAGGTTCACTCGGAGGAAGGAAATCAACCGATTGATACGAGTAAATATTAATATTCGCCGATTGTATTTCACTTGAATAAGCATCAACGGGTCCTTCCGCGTGATGCGAATTCTTGTTCTTCACCCTCGCGAGTTCCGCTTGCACTTCTTGCAACTCTCCTCTGAGATCACTTACGATATCTTCGGCTTCCTGAAGTTGAGCTTCGAGCTCGTCGATTTTCTTCTGCTGATTTAGTGATGTTGCTTGTGATTCGCTGATCTGTGAAGTTGACCAAATATACAGGTGATATGAATAAAGAAGAATACGCACAGTTACATGCATCAGAAAGTAAAAATCAATCGCAATTAACATTTAAAAATAAAATAGATCTTTGTGTTCCACTCATATTAGACGGATACCATGTGTATAAGATAATGCCATAAATGTATATGTCACATTTATATTGGACCACCAGACGAAATAGAGAATGAAATAAAAGATTTTACATTGTTTTTCCAAAAACACCAGCTTTTAGTTGGACGCAAAAACGGATACTAAGAAGAATTTCCACGCAATGTAAGGAAAACTGTATATGTATTAACGAGTCAATACATTTCCCGAAAAACACACATGCTAGAAAGTCCGTGGGACCAACCGTAGCACATAATGCGATTTTGAGATATTGTCCTTATCAACAACCATATTATGCCACGTGGATTGTTCCAATCATGTTTTTATCAACAACCACATAATTCACAAACACGGATTATTCGAGTCGATAGCATACAAAGCTAATGTCCGTAACAACATAAATGGATGATATGATCATGTCCTCATTGAACCTACCAATAAAGAAAAAGAATAAGAAGATACGTGGTGGGATCTTCCCATGAGTGAAAAGTACCCATCACCATTGATTCACAAAAGGAAACAAATCATATCTTTAGAACTTGCACTCATTTCAAGCAAAGTTCCCATTTTTCAACGGAACCGAATCTCGTGAATCTCGGAGTTCTGGTAGACATCCACCGCATGTCATTCCGTAATTAAACCGAACCCCTTAGATCGGTTGAAATAAAACACATTTAGATTCCATTCAAAACCAACATCCAAACATATCCACAAACAACAATCAACTACAAGATTACACAAGAACCAAGAGTAGAAACCCTCGACTTGTATAATAAAATCATCGACATAAAGAATAACTGATATAAAGAATAACACGCGAAAAGACATCAAGAAAAACTTGAGATTTCAAAACAGACCCAACAGAACCATGTCATTAATACATTTAACCAAGAAAATAATACGAAATATAAAAAGTCCCGACTCGACACACAACAAGAGGCCACCATTATGAAAGAGACACACTGAAAATCAACCTGAGAATCCATCATTTGCTTGAGGCGAAGCAGCATTCTCAAACCCTCGTCTTTCGTGACCTTCAGCTCGTGCTGATACCTCACAGACTTCCTCTCCGATGACATAACCCTAGCTGCTGCCTCCTTAGATATACTCAAGATTATATCAGCATAAGCCTTCTTCAACGCCGTCAATTTCTGCACACCACAAAAATTAATCCCCGCCCAAAACACAAGCTCATCTCGTAGGCAAATCGAGTAAAACAATAACTCACAGACAATCGAAGTTAAATACTGTAAGAAACAGACCACCATTTCTGAAATAACAAAAGGAAAAAGAACACAAACCCAAACAACTTTCAAAACCATAAAATAAATATAAAAAGAAAAAAACACATCAAATGGATGGAAATAAACTAAAAAAGAAAACAAGATCAGAATCAAAACCAACAAAGAAATAATGCAGAGATTTAAATAGAAAAAAGGAAAAAGCAAGAACGGTTAATGGAGGAATCAGTTAGGTAGTTGGTGGGGCAGAAGAATAAAATAAAATATAAAGGTTCCGCCTCCGCGATGAGGCCGACCACGGCGAACGGAATCTTCTGTAAACGGCGGCGTAACTTACCTCGTCGGCGTCCATTACTCGGATTTTCCTTAAAAGAATCAAAATCCTCGTTTTTTTTTCTGTTTGTTGAGTTTTCCGGACCGAAAGAGTTCTCAAGCTGTCTGTTATGAACTGAAAAAATAGTACCAAACGAAAGCACTAAACTACCCCTGGTGTCTAAATCTTATTTACGGAACAGCCACGCAAGCTACAGACGGGGTGGTCCCACAGCCTGCGGCGGCTGACGTGGCGACCGAGAGACTTGCCTTGTGGATAAACACGTGGCTCAGGACGTGGGGATTTTTTTTTTTTTGGAAGGGGTGCTTTTTGGAGGGAAAAAAATGTTAATGAGATAATTAGGCCATATTCTTTTGGACCGAATGAATTTGAATTGAGCTGAATTAAATTGAATCAATCAATTGAATTAAATTAATCAATTGAATTAAACTAAATCGAATCAATAGATTCGAATCAATCAATCGAATGAACTCGAATCGAATCAATCAAATATATATATTAAGAGTAAATAATAATAATAAAATAATAATATAATAATATTAAAAATAATAAATATAATAAAATAATAAGAAAAATAGTAAACTAATAATAAATAATAAAAAATAATAATATAATAATAATATAATTAATTACAAGCATAATAACAAAAATAATAATACTAATAAATATGCCAAATGTCCCAAATGTCGCAAAATATCAAACATCACAAATAATAATAATAATAATAATAATAATAACCAACAACCCTTTTGTGTGTATCGTATGCACAGAGAGACCAGAGAGATCCCTTTCGCTGTTGTTTTTATCTGATTCGAAATCCGGAATATGGATCGAGGATGATTAATAACGATGATAATAATAATAATAATAATAATAATAATAAACCCCCTCCCGTTCGCCCTCCCGTTCGCCCTCAACCAGTAATAAACCCCCTCCCGTTCGCCCTCAACCCCTCCCCTCAACCCCATTCGTTCGCCCCCTCCCGTTCGCCGTCGATTCAGGTTTTGGCGGCTGCGCTTCGACCTTCTTCTGCCGTCCTCTACCTCTTCGCGGATTCGTCCTCGGAGTGCCACAGCCCGCCCATTCACTGCTCGCTGCAACACGACTCTCCTCTGCTCGTTGTCGCTCGCTCCTTTTCCGCTCCCCGCCGCCCGACCCTCATCCGCTCGCCGTCGATTCAGGTTCTGGAGGTTTCAAGTTTGCCTTTTCGTCAGCCTTTGTCTTGGGCAGTTTTCTCTAGGGCTGCTTCGATATTGCTTCTGTTTGGACAGCTCTAAGGTTTAGTGTTTTCTGTTGGACTGCTGCTTGTGCCATCAATTGCATGGTTGTCATTTTTGGTATTTTTTGGTTTTCTTTTCTGGTATTTCTTTACACGGGGTTGTGGTTTTGTTGCTTTGTTGCTATGCCGGCTGTAAGATTTCATTGCCCCTTTATTGGTCTAAATGGATGTCGGGATGGTGGCGGGAATGGTCTTACTAGAACCTCTTTGATCACACATCTTCGGGATTGGCATTTTTGTGTTGATGCTCAGGATGTCACTAGGCAATCTCTTTTGTCGGATTTGGCTATTTTCGAAAGGGCGGAGGTTACTCTTAAGCGTATGGGTTTGTGGTTATGTGGTTCTTGTTTCAAAACGCATACCTTCCGGACTAAGTGTCTTCATGGTACGGGGTCTGATTTTGTGTCTCCTCCTGATTGTGGTGATGGTATTGTTCGGTTCGTGTTATATGATCTTCCCAAACCACAAGTTACTCTCCAGGTAGCCATTGTTGAGGATTCGGTTTTGGATGTGCTTGGTGGTTTTGATTGACCTCTTCTTGATACCTTATTCTCTAAGGGATTGCGGACTGTCAAATCTATCCCTCCCAAATGTCGGTTGGAGTTCTCTCGTGCTTTGAAAAGAGCTCTTGATAAGGTGATCTGCACGCCTGATGACATTTCTTGTTGGGTTAGTTTACTTGTCCTGCCGCTTTGTCTACTTAAAACCTTTTGCCCGAGGAGTAGTCATGAGAGTTGGTCGGTCACTAAGCGTCAACGCCAGGAAGAGTATATTGTTAATGCTATTCATGCTTGGGGTTCTCCTGGTGGTAGTTTGCAGGTTGTGCGTGAGGTTTTAGCTGAACCTCCTCCATCATGGTCTTCCATTGATGATGATCGCTTGGATTTGGGTGATCGTAATGTCAAGCAATGTAAGAGGAAGATTTGTGATGGCCATTATACTGCTGCGGTCAGAGTTCTTTCGTCTTCTGGTGTTGCACCTTATGATGTTTCTACTCTTGAAGACTTAAAAGCTAAGCACCCTTTTGAGTCTGCTCCTCTCTTGCCTGATATACCTATTGATCATCATCACCTTACCGCATCCCCTTCTACCGTTCTTGACATGATCAAGAGTTTCCCTCGTGGTACTTCTTGTGGGCGAGATGGGTTGCGTACCCAACACCTTTTGGATTGTTTTAGTGGTGCAGCTGTGGCTATTTCTGACGAGTTGATTGCTTCTATTACCCAAGTGGTGAACCTCTTTCTTGCTGGTAACTGTCCGAGGGCGTTGGGTGAGTATATTGCTAGTGCTCCTCTCACACCCTTAGTCAAACCAGGAGGGGTATCTCTATTCTGTGCCGTTGGGACTGTGTGTAGGCGTTTAGTTTCCAAGGTTTGTGCTTCTATGATTGGCCACTCTTCAGCCAGGTATTTCGATGATTTACAACTTGGTGTTGGGGTGTCGGGGGGAGGTGAAGCTATTCTTCATGCTGTGAACCGTTTGGTTGAGGACCGTGGTTGTGAGGTTGGTCTGTCCATGTTGTTGGTTGATTTTAGGAACGCTTTCAACATGGTGGACCGAGCTGTTATGTTACGTGAGGTTCGGCTGCATTTCCCGGCTATTTCACAGTGGGTGGAATTCTGTTACTCCAGTCCTGCTAGATTATATTATGGTGAGCATACTCTTTGGTCTCATCAAGGTGTGCAACAAGGTGATCCGCTTGGGCCTCTTCTTTTCGCTTTAGTTTTACATCCTTTGGCATGTAAGATTAGAGATTCTTTTGCCCTTTCTTTTCAAGCTTGGTATTTGGATGATGACACTATTATTGGTGATACTTTGGTTGTGGGTAAGGTTTTAGAGTTGATTATCGCAGACGGACCTTGTCGTGGTTTACACCTCAATGTTGATAAAACTGAAATTTTTTGGCCACAAGAGGACCCCAGAAGCAGGTATGATGGTGTTTTCCCCCCTAATATTTCTCGTCCCTCACATGGAGTTAAATTATTGGGTGGACCTGTTAGTGTGGATTTTGAGTTTGGTAGTAAGATGGTCCTGAAAAGGGTTGCTAAAACTATTGAACTTATGGAGGCAGTTGCCAAACTCAATGACCCTCAATGCGAGTTGTTGTTACTCCGTACATGTGCTGGTATTTCTAAGCTCTATTTTTCTATGCGCACATGTTCTCCTCGGGTCTTTGAGTGCGCTCAGGTTTCTTTTGATGCGGCACTTCGTTCTTCTTTGGAGCGTATTGTCACTGCTTCTGGGCCTGGTTTTGGCGACTGGCAGTGGAGACTCGCCACCTTACCTTTTGCTTTTGGGGGACTTGGTTTATATTCTGCAGGTGATGTCTTGAACTATGCCTTCCTTGCTTCTAGACTTCAATCAGCTGACCTACAGACTAAGCTTCTTTATGGTTCTGGTATTGTAACTGCTGGTCCCTCCTTTGATGATGCTCTATGTACTTTCAATGCGAATATGGATATTGACCTTTTGAGTAACCCTACCGAGGTCGCTGCCCCCAAACTTATGAAGAAATTGGCAGATATATATTTCGGTCGAGTTTCCCAAACTGTTGAATCTACTTTCCATCTTTCCCCTTGACAGATGGCGTTATGGAGTTCTCTAAAGGAGGATCATACTTCGGATTGGCTTAGGGTGGCTCCGATATCTGGATTGGGACAAACTATGAATGCCAGGGCTTATCGTTGTGTACTGTGCTATCGTCTGGGTGTTCCGCTTTTCCTTTGTTCGTGCAGTGTTACGCTGCTCTAAGGTTTTTCCTGGAGATATCTACGGGGACCACGATGTTTCGTGTGCGGGTATTGTTGGCATTAAACATCGGCATAACCTTGTGCGTGACGTTCTTGTTGACATATGCTCTCGGTCAGGGATTTCTGCTCGTAAGGAGGTGGATATTGGGCTTTTCGGAGATGGGGACAGATCCTTACGTCCGGCTGACATATTACTCTACTCTTGGGAGAGTGGACGTGACGTATGTGTTGATCTTACGGGTTCGTCGCCTTTGACGCAATCCGGGTTGATTGACTTTATACCGGGGCGTGCGATAAGTGATGCTGCACAGCGTAAACGTGTCAAGTACGATGCTAAATGTGCGGATATTGGATATGGGTTTCTCCCCTTCTCCTTTTCTTCTTTTGGAGAACTTGAGAAATATGGGGTTACCTTACTTAAGCGCGTTCGACGATTCTCTATGACTCAGGACATTGGTGCGCGTGCAGCAGTTCATATTTTTAATAGGATTGGATTTGCCATTGCTAGAGGTGTGGGGGCTCAGTTAGTTTCGAGGCTTCCCACTAATTTTTTGTAATCCTATGAGTTTTTAATATAATTAATAATAATAATAATAATAATAATAATAATAACAATAATAATAATGATAAATGTTAATAATAATAGTAATCAACAACGACAATAAATATTATTATTAATAATAGTAAATATTATTAATAATAATAGTAATCAACAACAGCAACAATAATAATATAACAATAATAATAATCAAGATCAATAATAATAATAATAATAATTAATAGTAATAATAATAACAATCGTAATAATAATAACTGAATGGACTCGAATCAATCGAATCAACTTAATGGACTCGAATCAATCGAATCGAACTTAACCGAATGGACTGAATCAATCAACTTAATGGACTCGGCCGAATCGAATCAAAATCAAAATAAGTCTAAAATAACAGGGCCTTACTTGTTCTTTCCATTTTATTTATTATATTTAGGCTCTGTTCTTTTGGACTGAATGAATCTGAACTGAACTGAATTGAACTGAACTGAACTGAATGGATCTGAACTGAACTGAACTGAACTGAACTGAACTGAAATATATATTAAGGGTAAATAATAATAATAATAATAATAATAATAATAATAATAATAGATATAATAAAATAATAATAAAAATAATAATATAATAAAATATAATAAAATATAAATGATAAGTTGAGATCTATTTGATAGGGGTAAATTATATTAATATTAATGATATTAATAACAATAATGAAAATAACTATAATAATAATAATAATGATAACAATAATAATAATAACACTGATAATAATGGTAAATAATAATAATAGTAATCAACAACAACAACGATAATAGTAAATATTATTAGTAATAATAACAATAATAATAATTAAGATTAATAAAAATAATAATAATAATAATAATAATAAGAAGAAGAAGAAGAAGAAGAAGAACTGAATCGAATCAATCGAACTAAACTGAATGGACTCGAATCGAATCGAATCGAAAAATCAAAATAAGTCTAAAAGAACAGGGCCTTACTAGTGTATAACCCGTCGAATTTCGACGCGGAATAACGTTATGTGGAAATTTTTATGTAAATATATAAAAATGTTGAAGAGAAAATAATTGAACAGAAAGTAGGGCAAAAACTGTGTATTATTCCATTGATGACATCCCTTCAAATAGGGAGAAATACATACAAGCAGGCCTAACCCTACTCTAACTAGAAAAGCCCGTAAACTAACAGACTTAGGCACACATTGGGTATTATTACTTTAACACTCCCCCTTGTACCTAGTCTACAAGCGCATGTCATGTTGCCTCGTTAAAACCTCGCCAAGCAAAAAACCAGTGGGAAAAATTTCTTGATCGTAGGGAAGAGTACATCATCTAGACACATCAAGTTTGGACTTCGTCCTTTGAATCTATCCTCACATATAATCGTTACATTTGATCATAGCGCTACTAAGGTGACCATTCCATCGATCCCTAAAATCGTACATCTTGTTACCTCATTGAAAACCTTTCCAAGTGATAATTACCCTGTGGGTGTGCGGTAAAAAGATCACCTGTCAAGGGTTCTAAGTAGTGGATTATTGTTGGGGATTCATATCCAACGTAGATACCTAAACGTCTGTGAGGACCCATCTTATTGCGTTGTGGGGGCGCAATTGGCACATATGTTGCACAACCAAATATGCTTAGATGTGAGATATCATACAGTTACCAACTGGTACGCAGAGAATGGTTGGCCAACAGTGGGTCTGAAATGAATAAGTACGGCTGCATGTAGGACTGCATATCCCCAAGCACAGATGCGCAGATTGGTGCGCAAAACCAATGCCTGTGCTACCATTTGGATTCTTTTAATGGTTGCCGCTGCGAGACCATTTTGCGTATGCACATGGGGAACGAGATGCTCTACATCGATTCTGATTGACATGCAGTAGTCATCAAATCCTTTAGATGTAAATTCTCCTGCATTATCGAGTCGAATAGACTTGATAGGGTGATCGGGATGGTGAGTCCTTAGACAAACGATTTGAGCTAGGAGTTTTGCAAATGCAGCATTTCAAGTGGAAAGAACTGCAATATGTGACCAGCGTGTCGAAGCTTCCACCAGTACCATAAAGTACTTAAATGGTCCGTATTCTGGGTGGATGGGTCCACAAATATCTCCTTGTATACATTGTAAGAATGGGATGTTCGCTTTGGTAAGGTTAGCGTAGGAAGGTCTCGCCCCAACTTTAGCTAAAGAACAGGCTTTGCAGAATGAGTGATGTGCTTTTGACATAGTCAATTGCTTAGGAGGGTCATATGTCTCTATTTCTTTGGATGACATAGCATGATTAACATCAATATTGTTCTTTATGTTGAGTTGTTGCCTTTTTTCACTCGAAAGAAAGGATGTCCGTGCGATTTCTTTAGAATACGGATCATCATATCTCGACTGGGATGATCTAGTCTATCATGCCAAAGCCTATATGAGTCATTGTCCCAAATTTCACTTATGGTGACAGCATAGGATTTGAATACCCTAATGGTTGTGGTGTACAGTCCACTATTTTGACTCTTAAGTTTTTATAATATGCGTTTACGTCCACATTCATTAGATGTAATATAAAGGAACTCGAGTCCATTCTTACAGTGGGTTTCGACATGGAAACCATTGCTATATATCCTTAAAGCTGAGTAAGGTTCGAGGGGCCCTAAGTGTATATAAAGCATCGGTAACTCGGAGAAGAGTGCCGTTAGGCAATAAAAAATCCAGCATTGCCTCGCCCTTGGATGAATTGGGAGGACCCATTCATCGTGGTTACCGAGGATTGACATGCAACTAATTCAGTGAATAGAAGCCTATTCCTAAGAATGGTGTGGGCGGTCCCACTGTCAACCAAACATTTAAGTTCTCCTTGATTCATTCCTACGAAAAATAGAAAAAAGTTTTGAACCATAAACACGCAAGCAATATTCGTTTCTTCGAAATAAAGCTAAGAATATAACGTAAGTAATAAGAATATATTGTTCTAGAAAAACAAAGTTTCATCACACCATTACTGAAAATAAAACATCGATAAAATCGTTCTGCGGTAACAATGCCAAATGTAAACGAGAAAGTAAACATAATGATGACATTTAGTCATAAAGGGGTGCCTCTAATGACTGTGACACATATGGAACATTGCGACTATCGGTGACTGTGAAATTGACATTGGGGGACTCATCGAGAGCATATTCCTCCATATAGTGAGCTTCCCATTCTTTGGACTCTCTATATTTCTTGTAGTGTGCTGCGACTTGCTTGCTTGCATGGCAGTTCTTGTACCAATGTCCAGCATCTCCACATCGATAGCACGGTTCGTCGCCAACTCTGACTTCGGAAGCGATATGGGGGGTAAGTGCTTTATTTCCTTGGCTAGAAGAGCCGGGAGCACCAAGTTTTCTTATTATATTGGAATAACCCCCACGTCCTCGACCACTATGCCCTTTTCCATGTTGTGGTTTGGGGTTGCCATGACCAGTCCCCTGTACATTGAGGTTCTTTCCACCTTTCACTTTGCCATAGTTGGCCTCAGGAACTTTTTTTGTCCCATCAGGCCTGGCATTGTTGTTCACTAGCACTTCATTATGCCTCTCATCCACAGGCAGTAGGTTAATAAGCTTATTGAAGGTAGTGATGCGTTTGTTGTCATACTCCAGCCTATACTTGTTCGCTAGTATAAGGGCATAAGTAGGAAAGGTGGAAAAGGGTTTTCTGGATCATATCATCTTCTGTGATGTCCTTTTCATATAAATTAAGGCGTGCCTTAAGACGGATCATATCTTTGTTGAAATCGTTGATCCGTTTATAATCAAGCAAGCGGATTTCATTCCACTGCACGGTCAACTCTGGGAGCAAAGTATTGTGAATGTTCCCAAATCGGCCCTTAAGGGCATCCCACAGTTAATTAGGGGATTTCAACTGCAGATATTCCCATCTTAGACTGGGGTCGATATGTCGCCTAAGGAACATTAATGCACTAGCTTTGGTTTTGTCAGACGGTACTTCGCCTGCTTTTTCAAAGATAGCAGCACTATAGTTCTTAGCGACAAAAGTGGTCTCTATGTCAGAAACTCATCTATGGTACTCAAGTCCTTCTGGGTCCAAGATGTCAAATTCAAGACGAGTTGGATCTGCCATCTTAAGACAAGAAAGAAGGAAAATGAGTTTTTACAGTATATCATGAGTATTTTCCATGATAAAATTTTCAATAACGTGGAGGGTTATTATTTTTCAGAACCAAGATATGGTCAATAAATTACTTTTGATGCTATTGAGGATTACCAATGAAATTACTTTATCATGGTTCGAGTTGATATAGGCAGTAGAAATAAGTCCTCTAAAATCTACTAGTGATGAAGCCTAATTTGCATGCCATATCTGTATATGTATGCAAATATATGTATATTTATATATATAGACACATAATCCTAGGAATATATCTATACACATACTATGCAGTCAATTATGTCTCTTATGCCGCAATATAATTATTAGTTCAACGTGAATTTATTTTAATTTAAGTTGATTTAAGCAATTCACTTTAATTTAATTAAAGTTATTAATGTATCATGCTTTAATTAGTTTAATTAGGCATAAATAAATTCGGGTATAATATGCAATCAAAAATATTTAAAAGCATCTAAAATCGCACATTGCAGCTAGTAAGGTTTGTATTGTGTACTTTCCTTCGTGAATAAAGGTAAAACGGTCTGCAGCGGATCGCCGACGGTCGGTCGTCAAGAATCGACGGGTCTAGGTCGAGAACGGGTTGGAGTGCAGGTCAGCACTAAGTTGGGCTGGACAGGTAGGCCGGAAGCTGGACGAGCGAACGGGCTGCGGGAGACGGGCGGACCGAAGATAATTGACTGGACAGATCGACGGGAGGCAGGCGACGGAGGCAGGAGACGAGCAGCATCGGGTCGGGGCTGACTGAAGTCCGAGCAGGAGGCGGAGGGAAGGAATTCCGATTCTGGTGACGGGCAAAGTAACAGCGGCGACTTGAAGATCGGAAAACGGAGGTCGGCGACTAGGGTTTCGGAGGGTTGCACGGAGAAGATGATGGGGGGGTCGAGGGTCTGGTTCACCAGAGCTTCAGTCGCCACGATGCGGTCAGTGGGGCGAGCGGTGGGTTACTCACGGGGAAGACGATGGCGGTACCGGCGGCTAGGGTTCTTGCAGAAATCCGATTTTTTTTTTCGAAATTTTGCAGAAAAACAGGAGGAAAATTTTCTTTTGCTCAGTTGGGAACTACGTGCCGATAACATGTTGAAGGGAAAATAACTGAACAAAAAAGTAGGGCAAAAAATGTGTATTATTCCATTGATGACATCCTTTTAAATAAGGAGAAATACAAACATGCAGGCCTAACCCTACCCTAACTAGGAAAGCCCGTAAACTAACAGACTTAAGCACACATTAAGTATTATTACTTTAACAAAAAAAAGTTTTATCTTGCAATATTTAATTGAAAGAAGCTCAATATACTATTCACCCCGTGCATTTTATTCTGGTCCAAGTACATTTTTTATTTGCAAGAAAAAACATGTTTTAAAAAAGTTAATAATCTGATATTTCATACAAATTGAACATTAATTTGAATAAAATATAAATTTTGTAACACCCCCAATCCACTCAGTGATATTACACGCCGTAGACCCTTTCCTCAAGGATCTACCAGGCTGGTAAACAATGTCGAACAACTCAACAATGCCTTCAAGGCTAAAATGACTCAGTAGACCGATTTGGTCTTTCAATAAAAACATACAACTCAATTACAATTCATACCCACGCAGGGGTCAAAATACAACAACTCCCGTACAACGGGAAAGAATACTGCAGCGAAAATAAATACAACTAAACCAATGACATCATACGGATCCTCGTGTGATTAGTATCGTTCATCTTTCATCATCCTTCATGCCGACCCTGTGCTATGCTCCAAAACCTGAATGCAAAAATAGACATCCACCCCCCGAATACTCGGGGGTTAGCAAAACTCCATTGTTTTGCTAGGGCAAGAACAAAGTGCAAATATGAGCCATACAATACAAGTTCCAAGAACAAAAATAACCAGGAATCCTCAAAGATCCAAATGTAACGAAAAGTACTTCCCGAGGCAAGAGTTTGGGTAAAACATTTCTAAAACCTAAAGGTCACAAATCAAGGGAAAACAGTTTATAAAACAGTTTAAAATGCCATCGAGAGTTTTAATAGAAAACAATTTAGGATTCGCCGAATCCTTCTCTTTCAAAAATCAACAGGGGTCACAGCCCAAAGGTTTTGTTTTCACAAATGAAACCAACAACAACACACAAGGTAAAAACCCACGTCACGCGTCCTCGACGGACATAAAATACACACACACCCGTGAAGTTTCACTCGTGAATCCAGGGCAAAATCATTGGACTCCCTCCGTGGCCCCGTCGAACCCTCCCGAGGTGAGCAAACACATTCACAAAACATACACACGCACTCGTGAAGTTTTTACTCGTGAACCCAGATTAAAGTCATAGATTCCCCCGAGGCCCCATCGGACCCTCCCGAGGTGAGTGAAATACATTCACTAAACATACACACGCAGTGGTGAAGTTTCACTCGTGAATCCAGGGCAAAACCATTGGACTCCCTCCATGGCCCCGTCGAGCCCTCCCGAGGTGAGCGAACACATTCACAAAACATACACGCACAAGCATCGCCTAGGACCAGGACGCCACCATGAATCCCACCTGAGGCCTCGAAGGACCCTCCCGAGCTGGCTAGCGAAACAATCAAGCACAGGCATCGCCTAGGACCAGGACGCCACCATGAATCCCACCCGAGGCCTCGAAGGACCCTTCCGAGCTGGCTAGCGAAACAATCATGCACAAATAACATATCACACCAAGGATATCCAAACAATTCACCCAGAGGCATCAAACACTCAAAACACCACGTCAAACCACAATGCACCGAAATGAAACCATATACGTACACACGCATTACCAAGCGCAACATCAACGCCAAACATATCCATAAGATTCACATACTCGTTCGAGAAACACACCAATCACAAAACACACACGGTTTTGAAAGAGGGCCTTTAACAAGGCTAACCAAATCTTTTGAAAACTCACTTCAAACAATCAAACAAACATATAAAGACGATCACCAATTATCATATTCACAAAACAAGAATTGTATGTACAAGGTACTTGCCTCAAAACCACGGTCGCAAGAAGACGACGGATGAAATACGGTCGAACGGTTCCGAACTCCCGAACACTATAAAGAACGCAATAGCACCACGAGTACTACGAGAATAACACCACACAAATCATCAATCACCAAACGGGATTGAACATCGAAAATCCTCGAGCACCTATAATCCTCCAGAAGGAACAATAAAAGATGATTACGATGAGAATCAAGGCAAAAACGACGGAGATCCCAACAAACTATCGAAAGGAACTCATTGGGGCATTTAATCGAACACTAAATGTTCAATAATTCCCAAGAACACTCGAATCGTCAATCGAGTTAAACAAACTCGATATATGGATATACAATCCGTAGAACACGATTAATAATATCATACTACACCAACCGATGTATCAAAATCGGACTAGAATCGAAATCAAGAACAAATTCTCCAAAAAGTCAACTTGAAGGAAAATCAAGAAATATACCTTGATTCGATGAAACACACGGATTAGATGTTGATATAATCAACAAGAATCTTCCAAAACGCCTTGGAATTGATTAGAATCGGCCAAGAACTCGATTTCTCGAGCCTCCCATCGCCCGCCGCCGAAAAAGGAAGAAAAACGCGTAAAAAAGAAGTCTGGCCGAGCCCAGGCTATATATAGCCGGCAGGGTTACGGCCGTAACCGGTAGTGCCTTACGGCCGTAACTAGGCCCTTACAGCCGTACTCGGCAGGCCTTACGGCCGTAACCGACATTCGTCAAAAAAATCTGCCCAAAGACTGCCGGACACTTACGCCGTAATCGCACACATTACAGAATCGCCTTCGTCCGGAAGATGCCCAGCGCCCGTACGGCCGTACCCGATCACGCCTTACGGCCGTAACTAGCACACATTACGGCCGTAACCGGCACCTTACGGCCGTAACTTGGCCAGCCTGCTGCCTCGGTAGTGACTCGTGGCCACTCCGACGGCCCGGACGACCCCGAAACCCGAACCTGAGTAAAAATCGGAGATATGGTTACGAAGTACTCGCAAAGACGAATCCAAACGCTAAGAGAACACACGATTCCGACCACCCGAATTGTCGGAATTCGACAACGGAAGTAATTACCCCAAACTTTGGGAAATTACACAAACGGCCCAAAACGTCCGAAATACACAATACACGATCGAAACACCAAACCAAAGCTCGCAACATGAATAATAACATTAAATGAACTTATGAGAAACTCGAAACAATAGTTTCGGACGAGATTCGCAAGAATCGAACTCAAGTGCGGAAAAGTCGCTAAGAAGCACAGAACTCAACAAAACGACACCGAAACGAACTCGGATGTCAAAAAGTGCAGAATTAATCATTCTCGGAATGACGAAATAGTCATGAGAGAGTCGTCAAAACGGACTTCCGCCGAAAAAAAGAAATTACCGGAAATCGAAATTACGGGTATTACATTCTACCCTCCTTAAAAGAAGTTTCGTCCTGAAACTTAAAACAAGTAGGGAGAAGCAATATCCCCGCCAGAAAAACTCAACGAGATACACAAGAAACGCGTAACTTACGCCCAACGGCGAAACGTTACAAGCAGCGCAAAGGAATATATGGCGCGAAAACACGCTCCACGACGATCAACACAACGCCAACAGTATAGACAAATAAAACCAACAAGTGACAAGTGTCATCAAACAGATAATACAATCAAGTCGATTATCCGAACAATCACAAAACACAACGAATGAAAATTAATACGATTGACCAACCCAACGGTACATCAATCAAAATGCGAGCCAATCGCTGAACAATTACGGAATTCCACCACCCAAGGGTTGGAAGATCGAAAACGAGACTAATTACCCGAACTTAAGGGAATTACGAAGGAGTCTGAATGTTCAACAATCACGAAACGAGATCAACAAAAACCGAACAATCAAACGATCGAACTCAACGATCGAGACAACAAAAATCGAACAATCATGTTCGAATCACGAAGAACAATAAAATTCAAACAAAAACTCCAAGGTTCACATCTCGACTCGAGACAATATATGATCCGGTGAAAACAA
Organism: Orobanche coerulescens; assembly: GCA_033398695.1. Taxonomy (NCBI): domain Eukaryota; kingdom Viridiplantae; phylum Streptophyta; class Magnoliopsida; order Lamiales; family Orobanchaceae; genus Orobanche; species Orobanche coerulescens. The sequence continues at coordinate 193,399,908 of CM065807.1, read as the reverse complement.
CAAGATGTGCATTCACATAAGATCCACAGGAAAGGGAATAGCAATCGAAAAATCACAACGACAAACGAGTTATTCCGAAACAATACCGCACTCGTTCGATCAACAAAAACAAGGGGCAGGACAAGCTCCGAAAATGTCAACGAACATAAACGAGTCGACAGAGTCGAAAATACAGAAGTTCAAAATCCGATCCACTTCGAATAAAAGAACTAGTAGAACCAAGAGGTGTTACTTCCGAACAAGGTTCACAAGAACCGAACTCAGAAAAGTCACAGCGATAACCAGATCGACCCAAAACAAGATCACAGCTCGTTCGAACGATGAAACCGAAATACAGAACAAGTTCAGACAGTATCAACGAACACGAGCGAATCGATAGACTTGATAGAGAGAAAATGCGGAAGTCAAAAATGATACGGGCATTATATTCGACCTCTTCTAAAAGAAGTGTCGTCCCTGAAACTCACAACAATGAAATCAAGGCAACAACACAAAAGCAGTCGACGGAAACATTTCCCATGGACCTCTTAGAGCCGATCCTGATATGTGTACTGAAGTTCATGCCCCGAAAGACTCGGAACCCAACTCGCAAAAATTGGATCCTGTGTCTCTCGGGTCCACACTTGAAATGCATTACCGACGAGAAGGACAGTTTACACGTGCATGCCCCAGCACATCGCGGTTGAAACGCCTCGGCTCGGCATACCGAAAATACAAATGCTGGATACAATGGGGCATAACGTCGCAAAACAACATAGCAGAGATGCCAACTCAGCACAACAAAGAATCATAACACATATCATATACAACGATTACCATCGTAAAGTAATACACACACAAACACTACAGCAACGACGGTATCGTTCGGCGACCTTAACGGCCCGAACAATAACCAGCACACACATGTACACAAACGTACAAACCCAAGCTTTAACAGCTCACACAGGTGCGATAACACGCAAGCCACCACGAAATGACAACATTAAAGATTGTCATCACACCTCCCACAGAGGGCTAACAAAACATATGCGTGGCGAACGACTCAACGTTCACACCACCAATTCAATCACAATTCGGAGGGCTAACACCCTAACAACAATACCAACATCATACACACCTTCTCCGACCACAAGCAGGAAATGATGGGTTTTAAAAATGAATACCACCTTTTGAAAATAGTTTGGAAACACCAGTTGATCTTGAGCATCATTTTACAAAAAGTTGAACAAACATCATTGTCGAGACTTTGAAAATCATCTTGTGTTTGAACAAAAATGAGGACACTTTTCTTTTAGTGAAAACTTTCAAAATATTCGACCCTCGGGTCTAAGTAAAAGTGTTTCTAAAACAATGAAAATATCTCAAAACATTTTGGTCCTCGAGGTAGAAGAATTTTGAAACAGATAGTTGCGCTAGTAGGCGCCTTGAAAATACAATCCATTTAAAAGTACGTCTCGAATTTTATTTTCTAAGATACTCAAGGTTTTCGAAAAATCTATTAGGCTAGAATGCCTAAAAACTCACACGTAACAATACTCACTTACATACAATCATAATACACACAACAACTCGCTCAAAATCAAGACAACACCTGTCCTTTACCGGAAACGACAGTTAAATATCACAGTCAAAAGGACGTAAATAATGACAATACTCCTCATATAAATGAAACATGAGTCACATAACCGCATCACGAAACCGAGAATCTACATAAAGATTCCATCACTTAATACAAAATCAAACAAATAGCTCGTGTCACACGAGGCACAATACAAATAAGGGAGACTTACATCCACAGGTCGCACGAAGATAATGATCGCCCCACGATACTAATCACGACCAACCAACTCAGACGACGCGTCGCGACACGACTCAGTCAGACAAAATCTGACGAGACAAAACTCAACAGACCCTACTTGACCCGACAGCCTAGGTTTCCACAACCTAAGCTCTGATACCATTTATGTAACACCCCCAATCCACTCAGGGATATTACACGCCGTAGACCCTTTCCTCAAGGATCTACGAGGCTGGTAAACAACGTCAAACAACACAACAATGCCTTCAAGGCTAAAATGACTCAGTAGACCGATTTGGTCTTTCAATAAAAACATACAACTCAATTACAATTCATACCCACGCAGGGGTAAAAATACAACAACTCCCGTACAACGGGAAAGAATACTGCAGCGGAAATAAATACAACTAAACCAATGACATCATACGGATCCTCGTGTGATTAGTATCGTTCATCTTTCATCATCCTTCATGCCGACCCTGTGCTATGCTCCAAAACCTGAATGCAAAAATAGACATCCACCCCCCGAATACTCGGGGGTTAGCAAAACTCCACTGTTTTGCTAGTGCAAGAACAAAGTGCAAATACGAGCCATACAATACAAGTTCCAAGAACAAAAATAACCAGGAATCCTCAAAGATCCAAATGTAACGAAAAGTACTTCCCGAGGCAAGAGTTTGGGTAAAACATTTCTAAAACCGAAAGGTCACAAATCAAGGGAAAACAGTTTATAAAACAGTTTAAAATGCCATCGATAGTTTTAATAGAAAACAATTTAGGATTTACCGAATCCTTCTCTTTAAAAAATCAACAGGGGTCACGGCCCAAAGGTTTTGTTTTCACAAATGAAACCAACAACAACACACAAGGTAAAAACCCACGTCACGCGTCCTCGACGGACATAAAATACACACGCACCCGTGAAGTTTCACTCGTGAATCCAGGGCAAAACCATTGGACTCCCTCTGTGGCCCCATCGAACCCTCTCGAGGTGAGCAAACACATTAACAAAACATACACACGCACTCGTGAAGTTTTACTCGTGAACCCAGATTGAAGTCATAGATTTCCCCGAGGCCCTGTCGGACACTCCCGAGGTGAGTAAAATACATTCACTAAACATACACACGCAATGGTGAAGTTTCACTCGTGAATCCAGGGCAAAACCATTGGACTCCCTCCGTGGCCCCGTCGAGCCCTCCCGAGGTGAGCGAACACATTCACAAAACATACACGCACAAGCATCGCCTAGGACCAGGACGCCACCATGAATCCCACCCGAGGCCTCGAAGGACCCTCCCGAGCTGGCTAGCGAAACAATCAAGCACAGGCATCGCCTAGGACCAGGACGCCACCATGAATCCCACCCGAGGCCTCGAAGGACCCTCCCGAGCTGGCTAGCGAAACAATCATGCACAAATAACATATCACACCAAGGATATCCAAACAATTCACCCAGAGGCATCAAACACTTAGCAAAACACCACGTCAAACCACAATGCACCGAAATGAAACCATATACGTACACACACATTACCAAGCGCAACATCAACGCCAAACATATCCATAAGATTCACATACTCGTTCGAGAAACACACCAATCACAAAACACACACGGTTTTGAAAGAGGGCCTTTAACAAGGCTAACCAAATCTTTTGAAAACTCACTTCAAAAAATCAAACAAACATATAAAGACGATCACCAATTATCATATTCACAAAATAAGAATGGTATGGACAAGGTACTTGCCTCAAAACCACGGTCGCAACAAGACGACGGATGAAATACGGTCGAACGGTTCCGAACTCCCAAACACTATCAAGAACGCAATAGCACCACGAGTACTACGAGAATAACACCACACAAATCATCAATCATCAAACGGGATTCAACATCGGAAATCCTCGAGCACCTATAATCCTCCAGAAGGAACAATAAAAGATGATTACGATGAGAATCAAGGCAAAAATGACGGAGATCCCAACAAACTATCGAAAGGAACTCATTGGGGCAATTAATCGAACACTAAATGTTCAATAATTCCCAAGAACACTTGAATCGTCAATCGAGTTAAACAAACTCGATATATGGATATACAATCCGTAGAACACGATTAATAATATCATACTACACCAACCGATGTATCAAAATCGGACTAGAATCGAAATCAAGAACAAATTCTCCCAAAAGTCAACTTGAAAGAAAATCAAGAAATATACCTTGATTCGACGAAACACACGGATTAGATGTTGATATAATCAACAAGAATCTTCCAAAACGCCTTGGAATTGATTAGAATCGGCCAAGAACTCGATTTCTCGAGACTCCCGTCGCCAGCCGCCGAAAAAGGAAGAAAAACGCGTAAAATAGAAGTCTGGCCGACCCCAGGCTATATATAGCCGGCAGGGTTACGGACGTAACCGGTAGTGCCTGACGGCCGTAAGTAGTGTTCTGAAGGACGTTTTGAAGGACGTTTTGATCATGATTTGGGATTATCCAGTCAGTTAAATTCGTAAGTAGTCGAACATCATGTGTTAGAAGGATATTTTCGATACTTCGGTACTTATTCATCGTATAATCCATTGAACCTATTAGTGTTTGAACTACTAGCATATTCATGAAGCTTCAAAACTGATTATGACCAGTATATGGAGATTACCAAGTTCTTATGTCTTTACATAAAGGAATCATACGTTTTGGGGCATGGAATGGATTGAACTTAGGATATTTTTATTGAAGATCAAAGATGAATTATGGTGTTGTGATGATCGTACATATCCTTGTATCTCATAGTTGTTTAATCCGTAAAGATCTTTCACAAACCGTATGAGCATGATATGCACGGAGAAGACATGTATTAAAACTGTAGATTTCATGAGTTTCATCACCATTAGATCAAGTTTTCTGCCCAGTAGTAAACTGCCATGCACGGTTAGCGCACGCTAAGATATGTATATTAACGTACGCTATCGAGAATGAGTTAACGTATGCTACGTTTGGTACGTAATGTACGTTATGTCATAAGTCGAGTCAGTCGGCTGATTAGAGAGAACTGTCAGTACATAGCTAGCGTACACCAGACTTGGTCATTTGCATACGTTAGCAGGCAGACTTAGCGCACGTTACGTAGAGTATGTAGCGTACGCTAAGTAGTTCAGGCAGATTACATTTTTAGAGTTTTCGGCCGTAGACCAGATTGTTAGACATTCATACGACGTGAGATGAATCCTTTATTATCTCTTTTGTTAAGGTTCGAGCTTGCTACGTTGATCGAAGGAGACGGCCTTCGAGGGTGTCGAGATCATTGGAGTGATTAATTCTTGCCATCTTTGAGGCAAGTATCGTAATGTGTTAATATTGGTATTTTGAGCATGCATGTGGTTTATTCATGTTGTTGAACATGGGAATTAATTCGTTGAAATGTCATGATAGTGTTTGTATGTTCATGTTGATGGACATAGCGTTTTGGCATATATGTATGCATGAGTTGTGTTGTGTATGTTGTACGATCTGTGCTGAGGGCGCTGGATCGGATGTCCACCTCGTGTTGATCCGACGAGATCATCTTGAGATCTAGGCTGAGGGCGCTGGATCATTGGACGGGTTTTTCCACCTCGTGTTGGTCCGACGGGATCATCTTGGGATCTATGCTGAGGGCGCTGGATCATTGGAATACCCATGCTGTGTTAATGGAATCGTGTGGATTCGCATTTTCGAATTCCGGTAGCAGAAGTCCGTGTGGTGTATCTTGTTATGTATTGTTGATGCATATTCAATTTGTTTAATATGATACTTGTACTAGCATCGTTTTGCTATCCCCTTCGTGGGTGGACATTTGTTTTGATGTTCAGGTAGCCGAGGAGCGGGGAAACAGCCACAGTACCGACATGACGACGAAGGGGCTCAGTTATGTTTGTTATTTGTTTTCTTGATTCGTTTTCAGTACTAGAGTATGCATGTATTATTAATATCATTTCGATATGGTTGTATTAATTAACTCGTTGGATCAGTTGGAACCGGTTTTGTAATTTGAATTTCTGTGGTATTGTTGGATTATATTCACATTTCTTTTAATTAGCCTTGTAAATCCTTACTTAAAGGGTTTACGGCGCTGTAATTATTCCGAATATCTCGGGGTGTTACAGAATATGGTATCGGAGCTAAGATTCATGGATATCTTGGCAGTCGGGTTTTAGTTGGGTCTGTTTACATTATTTGATTTACGAGTCGTTCGTAACATCACTGTTCAGCCAAAGTCGTCATGTGGACCGTGGTTGTAAGTCTCCTAATCTCTTATACTACCATTTTACTTGATTTCTGTTTTGTGAGTATTTGACGGGCTTTATTTTGAAAATTTTGTCCTGGATATTGAGAAATTGTGTTTACAGTATGTTGAGAGGAGGACGTGGACGCGGACGCGGTCGTGGACGCGGACGTGGTAACATTAGACAGGAGGATTCCGCAACTACCCCAGAATTATAGGCTAGTCGAACCGATTCCCATTCTGGAGGGCAGCAGGGATCAGCGAATGACGATGCGAATCCTAACATGCCGGGAGTGCTTCAACAGGTGGTGGCTCAGATAAAACAGTTCGCTCAGGTAGTTGACCGCATGCAGACGGCGATGGGACAGCAGCACCACGAGGATAACCAGGGAGACAGATGGCTTGCTGAGGTGGTCAAATTGCACCCGCCAAAATTTGACGGATCTGCTGAGACACTTACTTGGGATCATTGGCTAAAGTAGTTAGAGAAGATATTTGCGGGTATTAACTGTCCCGAGGACCAGAAAGTTCCTATTGCCCAGTATTTTCTGACTGGGGAGGCTTTTGACTGGTGGGAAGCTATTCGACCCGAGGATCATAATGCTGACTGGACGGAATTCAAACAAATGATGGAAGCACAATATTGTCCTCATCCAGTTAGAGAGGCAAAAATCCGAGAGTTTTTCTCACCACAGAGTTCGGAAGCATCTCTGACAGACTTAATCAAAACTTTTAATCATCAGCTGACTTGTGTGTGACACTTGGTTAGAACGGAGGCAGAAAAGATTTTTCATTTCGATATGCGGATGAAGACGGAGATTCAGCAGTACATGTCCGGATTCGAGTGTACTACGTTGCGACAGTATCAAGACAAAGCGCTGGCCGACGACATGAAAGAGGCGGCGGTGGAGAAATCGATGGAGGCAAAGAAGCAGAAAGTAACCGGCAACTTCTCAGAAAACAAGAGTGGTGGGCCCCGCAAAGGCCAGTCTTCCTTTTTTCATCTAGGAAACCTCCACATCCTTCTCGAGGTGGAAAGAAGTTTCGGACAACATCGATAGTTTCGGACGCATCAAAGAAGTGCTATAATTGTGGTCGAGCAGGGCATATTAGACGTGATTGCCCCGCATCTTCTGTGACTTGTTTCGATTGTGGGCAAGAGGGGCACTGTGCGGCTTTCTGTGGAGTGGCGACTAGATCGTTTGGTACTCGCACTCCAGTGCCTGTTCCGAAAGAGATAAGTGTGAACCAGACGCAGCAGAGTGGATTTCAGCAGCAGAATGTTGGGAAGAGAGAGACATCCAGTGCTGGGTCCGTTCCTCCGTGCCTGTACGAGATGAGGAAATCTGACGATTAGAACACTGCTGTTGCATCAGGTACGATTCAGATCCTTTTGCAACCAGTTAGTGTCTTATTTGATTCCAGAGCTACACATTCTTTCATATCATTGAACTGTGTTAATCGTTTGAAAATCTCGTGTTTATTTGATTGTGAACCTTATGTTGTGGGTTTGCCGAGCGGAGAGAGAATTGTGGGAACCCTAGAAACTAGAGATTTTCCAGTGACTATAGGAGGGAGAGATTGGCCATCGAATCTTATTGTAGTCGACATCCATGGTGACGATTTAATTCTCGGAGACGATTGGCTCAACCGTTATGGAGCTATTCTGAATTACCGAAAGAGAGTCATTTCTATCATTGCTGATGACGGATCTGAACACTTATTCAGAGGGTGGAGACCGGGAAGTTCGGGAAAATTTATCAAAGTGATGAAAGCTGTGAAATTACTGAAGCAGGGATGTCATGGATTTTGGTGCTATGCCATGAGGAAAGAAAGAGTAGAGCTCTCGTCTATTCCAGTTATGAATGAATTCTCAGATGTATTCCCTGACGAACTACCTGGGTTACCTCCGCAGAGAGAAGTGGAGTTCACTATCGAATTAGAGCCTGGAGCCGCTCCTATTTCCAGAGCACCATACCGCATGGCGCCAACCGAGATGTATGAACTAAAGAAGCAACTGGAAGAATTATTGCAGGGGGTTTACATTCAACCTAGTGTTTCTCCTTGGGGAGCACCCGTTCTCTTTGTCCGAAAGAAAGATGGATCCCTCCGATTATGTATTGATTACAGGGAGCTAAACAAGGTGACGATCAAGAACAAGTATCCTATACCTCGGATCGATGACTTGTTTGATCAACTGCAAGGGGCAAGGGTATTCTCGAAGATTGACTTGCGATCAGGATATCATCAGTTGAGAATTAAGGAATTGGATATACCGAAATCTGCTTTCAGATCCCGGTACGGGCACTATGAATTCGTGGTGATGCCATTCGGACTTACCAATGCTCCTGCGGTATTTATGCAATTGATGAATCGGGTATTCTTAGAATACCTAGATAAGTTTGTGGTCGTTTTCATTGATGACATCTTGATCTATTCGAAAGACACAGAGGAGAATGCCGAGCATTTGCGTGTGGTTTTGAGCACCTTGAGGAAAGAACAGCTTTATGCGAAGCTTTCCAAATGCGAGTTCTGGCTTAGGGAAATAACCTTCCTTGGGCATGTGATATCAGCTGACGGAGTTCAGGTAGACCCGAAGAAAGTCTAAGCAATCTTGGAATGGGAAGCTCCTAATAACGTGAAAGAAGTCCGAAGCTTCTTAGGACTTGCTGGATATTATCGCCGTTTTGTAGAGGGATTTTCCAAAATTGCTCGTCCACTCACTCAGCTATTACAAAAAACTCAAAAGTTCACATGGGACGAGAAATGCCAGGCTGGTTTTGATGAACTTAAGAAGAGACTTACGACAGCACTTATATTAGCATTACCAGATGGAACTGATGGATTCATGGTATACAGCGATGCTTCAAATCAGGGTCTGGGATGTGTGTTGATGCAGAAGGATAAGGTGATTGCCTATGCTTCTCGGCAGTTGAAACCGTACGAAGTTAATTACCCGACTCATGATCTGGAGTTAGCATCTGTGGTCTTTGCCTTGAAAATTTGGCGACATTATTTATACGGCACTCATTGTCAGATCTTTACAGATCATAAAAGCCTCAAGTACATTTTCAGTCAGAAAGAATTAAACATGAGGCAGAGAAGGTGGCTGGAATTGATCAAGGATTATGACTTGGAAATTCTCTATCATCCGGGTAAAGCAAATGTAGTAGCTGATGCATTGAGCCGTAAACCTGTTTCTCTTCGAGTGTTGGAAGCACTTACATCCCAAACCAGCATTCAACAAGAACTGATCCGCGAAGGGATTGAAGTATGGTCACCAGGAATCCAAGGGCAACTATATGTGATGGAACTAACTTCGTCACTAGTCGAGGAAATCAAATCTAAGCAGTTGAACGATTCTCTGATCCTTCGGTTATGTGACGAAGTAAAGAAAGGAAAGGCCCCAGGATTCGTGATACAAGAGTTCTGAGATTTTAGAGTCGACTTTGCGTTCCCGATGATGATGATTTGAGGCGGACAATTCTGAAGGAAGCTCACAGCGCGCCCTATTCTATTCACCCGGGCAGCAGTAAGATGTACAAGGATCTTAAACAAAACTTCTGGTGGGGAAATATGAAGAAGGACGTAGCAGAGTACGTTTCGAAGTGTTTGACCTGTCAGCAGGTTAAGATTGAACATCAGCGACCTGCCGGAATGTTAAAGCCGCTTCCGATCCCTGAGTGAAAGTGGGAGGATATCTCGATAGATTTCATCACCAATATGCCAAGGACCAAAACGGGGATGAACATGATTTGGGTTGTAGTTGATCGACTAACCAAGTTGGCTCATTTCCTAGGAATTAAGGACACATGGGGACCCGAGAAATTGGCACGAGTATTTATTGCAGAGATAGTCAGATTACATGGGACGCCAAAGACCATTATTTCAGATCGAGATGGTCGCTTCGTGTCGCACTTCTGGAAGGCAGTTCACAGGGCTCTGGGGACCGAGCTGAACTTTAGCATGACTTATCATCCTCAAACTGACGGTCAGTCCGAAAGGACTATACAAATCGTAGAAGACATGCTTAGAGCTTGTGCTTTGGATTGGTCAACTGATTGGGGAGTTCATTTTCCCTTGATTGAATTCACCTACAACAGTAGTTGGCATACTTCTATTAGGATGGCACCATTTGAAGCTTTGTATGGGAGAAGATGCCGATCACCCCTGTGCTGGGATGATTCTTCAGACCTGATCGGGACGGAACCGGAATTGATAGTTTAGACTCAAGAGAAGATAGCTTTGATTCGGGAAAGACTGTTGACTGCCCAGAGTCGACAGAAGTCTTATGCAGATGTGCGTCGTCGTCCTCTAGAGTTCGACATTAGGGACCACGTACTATTGAAGGTGTCTCCTACACGAGGAATTTTCCATTTTGGGAGGAAAGGTAAGCTAAGTCCGAGATATATCGGACCATTTGAGATCCTCGAGAGAGTTGGGGATTTAGCATACAGGTTGTCCTTACCGCCATCGCTGTGTCACGTTCACAATGTGTTTCACGTATCTCAATTGCGGAAGTATGTACTAGATCCCAGTCATATCATTGAATTCGATGAGATCGAGATAGCTAATGACGGCACCTTCGAAGAGAGACCAATCAAGATACTTGAGAGTCGGATCAAAAAATTGAGGAATAAACCAATACCCTTGGTTAAAGTACAATGGTCACGACACGGAGCTGAAGAGGCCACTTGGGAAACGGAGGACAATATGAAGACTAGATATCCGGAGTTGTTTTCATCTTAAGTTTCGGGACGAAACTTCTTTTTAGGGAGAGAGGATGTAATACCCGAGATTTCTGATGTATAATTGAACCTTGTGATATTGTATTTATTGCATTTTTGATCAGAGTATTATTCTCCGTATTTCATGATCCGGTGTTGTTGAGCGCATGATTGCATGAATATGTTCTAAGTGGTGATTTTTGCACATGTAGCGCACGCTATCGACTTAGCGTAGCGTACGCTAAATTGGATTAGTAGCGCACGCTACTTATGCACCTTAACGCACGCTATACGTAGTAAGCATGATTAAGACAGGGTGGTAGGTGAGATCAGCCGCGGATCTTGGTCGGGTCATGTCGGGATGAACCTGGATGGCTTTCGGGAAAAGCCAAGTCAACGCGGTAGCGCACGCTAATGATATGAGGATAGCGCACGCTAAATGCTGAGTACAGTGAAGTCAGTAAGCTTCGTATGACCGTTAGCGCACACTATGGATAGGGACTAGCACGCGCTAATAACCCTTTTCTATATATAAGACAGCTCACTTTTTTATTTTTCAGATCTTTTCACTTCCCAAATCCGAATTTTTGAGCTTAGAGAGTTACTTCCTCCAACCTTAACCTCTCATATCACCCTCCTAGCACGAGTTTGAAGATTGTAGATCATTGGAGATTGGTGTTCAAGCCCTCGGTGTTGGATTTCTTCAAGTTCCTCCTTTTTCTTCACTACTATGAGATATGTGATGCTTCACCAATATTTAGTAGTGTTCTGAAGGACGTTTTGATCATGATTTGGGATTATCTAGTCAGTTAAATTCGTAAGTGTTAGGCGTATTTTTATACGCTTATTTATCATTATTTTGTATTCTTTTCATAATTAAATCTGCAAAAATGAGCTTGTAATGCCCTATTCTTTTATGTTTTGCAGGAAATTGAAGTCCGGAAGCTAAAACAATGAAAACGGGCGAAAACGGCAAATTTTGGCCTTGGGTCGCGGCACAAGACAAGCGGGCCGCGGCACACGCAGGTGACCAGCGAGCCCTGAGTGAACTGTACCCTGAGCCGCGGCCCAAGTATAGTGAGCCGCGGCCCAGAAGAAAAAAATGGCGCCCAGGCATAGGCGCTGACTGCCGTGAGCCGCAGCACAGATTAAGTGAGCCGCGGCCCACGGGGCGGTTTTGACAGAAAATGCCGCATTTCTGGGCCGTTTGGAAGCCGGTTATCGACCTAATCACACGGACGCATTTTGGAGGCTGATGGGATTTATAAATAAGGGTTTAAGGTCATAAATTGGGAAGGATCATTGGAGGAATCGATCATCATCAAAGAGAAGAAGCATAAGACACCAAGAGCAGAGAGCGGAAGCCAGAAGAACGGAGGAATCCGATTTCTTCATCTGCGTTTGATTTCGATGCTTCCTTTCATTATTTATGTATTTTTATCCTTTAGCATGTCAGGGTAAAACCCTGTTCTAGGATTTTGATGAAACCAAAGTTTTGACGAATTTGCTTTTGATTATCTATATAATTCCATTTTCTGTTGAGTTTTCCCAATCGTGTTTAGTGCTTTCAATTATGTGGCCTATAATTGGATTGTTTTAATTACGCAACTCGAATCGGGAGAGGAGAGTTGGTGAGGAACTATTGTTGAGAACCGTTTTATCTTGTGAGATAGGAATATACTCAGAGGAACTACGTGGCCTTTTGAAGATTTTGTGCTTTTTGCCTATTGTCGAATTAATTCACCTAGGGATAGAGTGCGTTATTCGCCTTTAGAAAAATCTATTGACCTCGGGAGAGGCGGTAGAGTATTTTAGCAATCTTCGCCTTCAATAAATTGGGGAAATCATTAACTTCAGATAATCGAGAGTAAATTCGGATAAACCGAGGTGGATTCACAATCCTAGACTTACTCATCATTTGATTTTCTTTCTTCGAGCGATCGTTTTTACTGTTTGTTCTTTTATTGGTTTTCTTTAGTTATTAATTTGCATCCCAAATTTCGACAGTTCAAATAAAATTAGAATACATAAAAATCGGTAATTAGTGATTCAGTCCTCTTGAGAACGATATCTCACTCATCACTTTATTACTTGTCTACGATAACGTGCACTTGCGTTAAACGAAATATCACATCAAGTTTTTGGCGCCGTTGCCGGGGACTGATTTCTTTACTAATATCGATTTCAGTATTTCTAGTCTTAGTTTGAATATTTTTTATTGTTTTTATGTAATTTTATTTATTTGTTTTTCCTTTCAGGAGTTTCCGGTTAGTGCATGAGAAAATTCGGTAACGAAGGCCTACTACCTTTGGATACCGAACTCGAGCGCACTCTTCGGAGAAGCAAGAAGGAGAAACGAGAGCAACTGACAACAGTCATCATGGCCGATAATACCGAAAATCACGGAGGAGATAATCTTGTGCAACAAGCTCAACCGGCACTAGCACTTTGCGATTATGCTATGCCGCAAATCAATGCGAACTTTTCGGGGATTCGGCGTCCGAAAATCCAAGCCAACAACTTCGAAATCAAGCCGGCTATTATTCAGATGGTGCAAGCTAGCCAGTTTTGTGGATTGCCGAACGATGACCCCAATGCACACGTTGCGTCTTTTCTCGAGATTTGTGACACCTTCAAGAACAACGGTGTCACCGATGATGCTATTCGTCTACGGCTTTTTCCTTTCTCTTTGAGGGACAAAGCCAAATTTTGGTTGAACTCTTTACTGCCTGGCTCAATCACAACATGGGCAGAATTAGCGCAAGCCTTCCTGGCTAAGTTCTTCCCACCATCGAAGACGGCGAGGTTACGGAACGAGATCACTACCTTTGGGCAATTTGATATGGAGTCGCTTCACGAGGCGTAGGAGCGATACAAAGATTTGCTAAGGAGATGCCCACATCACGGCCTACCGGACTGGCTACAAATCCATACGTTCTATAATGGATTGAGTGCTTCTACACGCACTCTTGTTGATGGAGCCACTGGAGGTGCCTTAATGGGAAAAACAATGGCCGAAGCACACTCTTTATTGGAAGCTATGGCTGCGAATGCTTATCAATGGCCGTCCGAACGAGTAAACCCGAAACGAGTAATGGAAATCTCCAATAATGATCCAATCTCCACATTATCAGCTCAAGTCGCCGCTTGACGCAACAACTTCAAGCCTTTTCACAAGCTCCTTCCCCCGTGACCATTGAATCGTGGAATTGGTGTAATGGATCTCATCCTAGCGCAGAATGCCAAGTCGGAAACCATTTCGAGCAACCGTCGATGGAACAAGCTCAGTTCGTGGGGAACGGGAACTGGCAAAATAATCCGTACTCCAACACTTATAATCCAGGATGGCGTAACCATCCTAACTTCTCATGGAGAAACGGACAAAACTCGAACCAGCCCCCATTTTCTCAGCACCAACAACAACCTCCTCCCGCTCCAAAAATCTCTCTAGAGGAAGCGATGGCGAAATTGGCAGCAAACACGAGTCAGTTCATGGCCCGTACGGAAGCGACCCTGCAAAACCATTCCACTTCTATACGCAACTTGGAAGTCCAACTGGGCCAGATTGCTAATGTATTAACAGCCCACCCGGAAGGTACCTTGCCAAGTATGGCCGAAACAAATCCCAGAGAGAGTGTCAATGCCATTGGGTTGAGAAGTGGGAAAGAATTAGGTGAGCTGCCCGGGAAGAACGAAAATAGAAGTGAGGATGAGGAGAAGAAAAATTCAGCGACTGAGGAATCACAAATGTCTAGACCCTCGATACTGTTTCTGGATAATCCGAAGGCATATGTGCCACCCGTCCCGTTTTTGCAGCGATTACAACAGAAAAAGGTGGACAAGCAATTCTCTAAGTTTCTCGACGTCTTCAAAAAACTGCATATCAACATTCCATTTGCCGACGCCTTGGAACAAATGCCGAGCTATGTCAAGTTCATGAAGGAAATCATATCGAGTAAAAGGAAGCTCGAGGAGTGTGAGACAGTCGCATTGACGGAGTGCAGCGCTATTCTTCAGAAAAAGCATCCGCCAAAATTGAAGGATCCAGGAAGCTTCAATATACCGTGCACCATAGGAAACCTCTCTTTTGAAAGGGCATTGTGCGATCTCAGCGCTAGTGTTAATCTCATGCCTTTGTCTATTTTCAAGAAGCTAGGAATTGGGGAAGCGAAACCTACTACGGTCTCTTTGCAATTATCGGATCGATCTATCAAGTACCCGAGGGGGGTAGTAGAAGACGTTTTAGTCAAGGTAGATAAGTTCATCTTTTCAGCTGATTTCATTGTGCTCGATATGGAGGAGGATCAAGACATCCCAATTATTTTGGGAAGACCATTCTTAGCTACCGGCCGAACTCTCATAGACGTGGAAAAAGGGAGACTAACTCTACGGGTTCAGGATGAGCATGTCACTTTCCAAGTGTTTCAACCCATTCCGTGTCCAAGTAGTGTCAAGAAGAGTTCGCAAATTGAAAGTGTAGATACCTCTGCGAAGGACACACATCGGAAGAATTATCGGTCGTAAAATTCAGAATCCGTTCTAGTTGCCCCGACGCCTAATAAGCATGAAGAGCAAGTCGCATACCTTAGGCATTTGAATATGTCATCTTCAACATCCGTTCATCCACAATCAGAAAATCCTCATTCTGTCTTAAGTTCGCCCGTATCTTTGAAAATTAAGCCGGATGTCAAACGGGAGCCAAGTCATGTGCAAAATGGGTGCTTCGGAAAGTTGTTTTCGTTAAAATCTTTTCGCAAAGAACATTGGGTGCCCAAACCGAAAATCGAATTGTTAAAGACCAATGGTCAAAATTTTAAAACACATATTAACGGTTCGATGGACGGGGCGGAGTTCAAATGGTCTTTGCGAAAAGCAAACTGATTTTCAATAAGTCCGGCTGAAGACTATAAACTTAGCGCTTCTCGGGAGGCAACCCGAGTTTTAGTTGTAGATTTTTGCGTTTCAGTATTTTCTTGCATTTTTTGGATCTTTATTTTTCGTCATTTTAGCTTGGTTATGCTTATCTCTCATGCTCTTGACGTTTTCTGTTGAAAATTTTGTGCAGAAATCACCCCAGGGAAGAATTCATTCCTGAGCCGCGGCACACACAAGTGAAGAAAAAAGGGCTAAACCAAACTGTACTCTGTGCCGCGGCACGACCTTACTGAGCCACGGCACGCCAGATCCCTGAGCCGCATCACGTTGCTGCTGAGCCGCGGCACGCCAATTACCAAAAATCTGCCCAGGAGGCTATACTCTATGCCGCGGCACAGATCAAATGAGCCGCGGCACACTAGCATTCTGAGCCGCGGCACCCATATGCTGAGCCGCGGCACATGGCGATGGAACAAAGAAGCCCAGGCAGACTGTACTCTGGGCCGCGGCTCACTTAAGTTGTGCCGCGGCCCCCGTTCGGAAGTTAGACACCCCAGGTACCTTTATAACACGAATTCGACCGACCCTAGGTATACTTCTTTCTCATCATCTGCACAAGCGATCGTTCGAGATTTTTTTTCTCATCTTCTTCTTCCTCTTGCGTATTACAATCCAAACCAGGTAATCCTAAATCCCTTAATCCTTATTGATACATGATTTGAGAAGTAAGGTATGGTTATATGGTGAATTTTTTTTTTCAAAGTTCTATCCAAAGGTTGAGTGGGGAATATGAAGTTTCAATTGATTATTGATGATTATTTTTTGATTACGAATGAATTGATTACGTTTGTCATGATGATCGATGTGAGGTTGTTATTTGTGGGGATTGAATCAAGTTATTACAATGATTGTTCTTCATTTGAACTCATGCCTTCAAGGTGTTTGATGAAATGCTTGAATGAAAAATTCTTACTTGTTAAGTCAATGTTTTGAAACTATGTGCAACGAATTCGTTTCTGGATTTACAGCAACCCCAACCCTTACGTCAATGTTAAACGTGAAAAGCTCAATTTTATTTTTCTCTCACGGCGGTGCTAGCTCGTTAAATTCTTGATTCACGTTTTGCATATCCTTAGCCGAGAAATGTTGTTCTCCTTATTGCGTAAGTAAGTAAACTCCGGTGTTTATCTTTTCAGGACTCGCTATGGCTAGAACTAGAAAGGTTAGCAAAAGGGCCAGGACGCAATCGTCCCCCACACGAGGGGAAACTTCACAGAGCCGAGCCGAGTTGGAGGCGCACCAATTCTCCGACCCGGAGATTTATAAAATCTTCAATGAAAAGATCCGCCCTCGACCTCTGATCCCGGAGAGGGGATTCACCCCAGCCCCTCAGGACGGGGAGCTTCTGACGATGATAGACGAGATGGGGTGGGCCCGTTTTGCTGCACCTCCCGAGCCGGCGGTGATCTCCATTGTACAGGAGTTTTATGCGAGCGCTCTGCTGAAGCACATTCGGGCGGGGCAGATGATACCGCAGTCGGATACTCGGACTCAGGTCATTGTCCGAGGCATTACTGTAGATTTCTCTATGGCCGCCATTCGGAGATTATTCGAGCTGCCTGTGGTTGACGATATGGTATATACGCGAGCTATGAGTGGCCTCACGAGGGAGGCCCTGCTCGAGACACTCACACAGCCCGGCTCCCTCTGGGAGATGCGCGCCCCGGGTTCGTCGGCCTTCTACTTTAAGAGTTCGCGCCTCAGTCGGCTCGGGCGAGCCTGGTTGTACTTCATCTGCGCTCGTGTTGATCCCACCTCGCAGATCCGATCTGTTTTACTCTCTCGAGCCCGTACATTATATGCTATCACTTCCGGGCTGCGATTCGATTTGGCTCCTCTCCTGGTCCGATCTATTCTTCTATGCATTCAGGGAGGGGCCAAGACGGGGCTGAAGCACCCCTCGCTCATCTGCGCTCTATGCCGGCAGTCGGGGATGACGTGGTCGGATGACGAGCCGATGTTAGCCCCCCAGGGTCCGATTGATCATCGCATCATTTCGCACTTCGACCAGTGGGGAGGAGCACCGGCACACGCTCGGGGGCGAGGATTTCTACTTGATGAGGCACACAAGCAGTCCCCCGAGCCTCTTCTTCTGCCACAGGGGCAGATGGAGTTCAGCCCGCCGCCCGACAGAGAGCACTTGCAGGCGATGTTCGACGGGTTGAGAGAGGAGATGAGGAGAGAGAGAGAGCCTTCTGGCTGCCCTTAGAGAGGAGAGGCGGATGGAGAGAGAGAGCATCATCGCTGCCGTCCGAGATGAGATGAGAGAGCAGGCCCGCCGGGCCAACCGACGTGAGATGAGGCGCCTGGCAACGAGAGATGCCTACCACCAGGAGCACCTTGGTGCATGGACGGCCCACATTATGCACCCGAACGGGCCATTCATTCCACCCGTTCGCCCAGCCACGCCACCCTCCTTGCCGGACGACGTCGGCACCAGTTCGTGAGCAGCCTGTAGGGGAGTACTTAACCTTTTTCTTTTATTGTATATTACTATATTTTTGTCCATTGAGGTCAATGTATGTCCTAAGTTTGGGGGGGATTTACTTTCTATTGCTGTACTTATTCGCTGCACCTTTCATTATTTTTCGTTATTTTTGTTGTTGCTAGCCTTGCTTGTCGTGTTTTTGAGTGCATTCGTGAATTTTTCGTGCTTCTTTTTGTGTAAAACTGATGTTACGATACTGATTTCTCTCTGAAAAAACGGTTGAGTTTTAGTTGAGTTGTAGTCAGCGATATCTGTTTCTGTTGAGTATTCATCTAGGTCCGAATTTTTTTTGTTTTTGTAGAGATCTTAGCGGATAAGAGAGGAGACATACGTGTTTTCAAATCGCCGTCGATACGGTTGGTTACATTTTTCGGTTAGCTAGTCGTCCAGTAACATAAGTCGTGTTGGCACTTGCTTTGAGTTTAGAGTCGGACAGTTTTTCCCAAAAGTCGAGATATTATTTGTTCTATGATGGGAAGTCTAGTAACCGGGGCTATTCGCGTGACCCGTTGTTTACTCTCGCGTAAAACGACAACCCGGATTAGACTAGTGGTTTATAGATTTCGCATGTTCCGATGATGGGGAGCCTAGTAACCGGGGGTATTCGCGTGACCCGTTGTTTACTCTCGCGTAAAACAGCAACCTTGAATCGGACATGCGGGAATAGCTATTCGAGTTGTTTCTCCGCTGTGGAGGGGAACTTAGTAACTAGAAGCATCCATGTGCCCCATGAGTGTCTTTTACGTCAAACGGTTCCCCAATACATGAGAATGGAATTTCACCCTAGGATTATCCCGATGAAACATCCCGAGATCCGAACCTAGTGGTCAACTCGAATCAATTTATTGATCATATATAAGAGATACTGTCCGAGGGTTATAATTGATGATGAAACTCTTGAAATTTTTGCCATTAGACTGTGGGACTGGGCGAGTTAGCTTGTTTATTTTAACCCTTCATATTGACGGTCGGTCAAATTCACGCTTGTTAATCTTTGAGCTAGATTTTCTTCATGCACGATTGATTAGGACTGAAATTGGTTACTTCGTGGAATCAGTGTCCTGGATGTGACTCACTATTACGATACTTGTACTATTCTTTGAGATTTTCAGGGTAGTATTGATTAGGTTGAGCACTATGAAATTGCACGATTATTCACGATTATTCTTTTATTTGTAATAAATTCTTTTTGCTTGAGGACAAGCAAAGGCTCAAGTTTGGGGGTATTTGTTAGGCGTATTTTTATACGCTTATTTATCATTATTTTGTATTCTTTTCATAATTAAATCTGCATAAATGAGCTTGTAATGCCCTATTCTTTTATGTTTTGCAGGAAATTGGAGTCCGGAAGATAAAACAATGAAAACGGGCGAAAACGACAAATTTTGGCCTAGGGCCGCGGCACAAGGCAAGCGGGCCGCGGCACACGCAGGTGACCAGCGAGTCCCGAGTGAACTGTACCCTGAGCCACGGCACAAGTATAGTGAGCCGCGGCCCAAAAGAAAAAAATGGCGCCCAGGCATAGGCGCGTGAGCCGCGGCACAGATTAAGTGAGCCACGGCCCACGGGGCGGTTTTGACAGAAAATGCCGCGTTTCTAGGCCGTTTTGAAGCCGGTTATCGACCTAATCACACGGACACGTTTTGGAGGCTGATGGGATTTATAAATAAGGGTTTAAGGTCATAAATTGGGAAGGATCATTGGAGGAATCGATCATCATCAAAGAGAAGAAGCAGAAGACACCAAGAGCAGAGAGTGGAAGCCAGAAGAACGGAGGAATCCGATTTCTTCATCTGCGTTTGATTTCGATGCTTCCTTTCATTATTTCTGTATTTTTATCCTTTAGCATGTCAGGCTAAAACCCTGTTCTAGGATTTTGATGAAACTAAAGTTTTGACGAATTTGCTTTTGATTATCTATATAATTCCCTTTTCTGTTGAGTTTTCCCAATCGTTTTTAATGCTTTCAATTATGTGGCCTATAATTGGATTGTTTTAATTACGCAACTCGAATCGGGAGAGGAGAGTTGGTGAGGAACTATTGTTGAGAACCGTTTTATCTTGTGAGATAGGAATATACTCATAGGAACTACGTGGCCTTTTGAAGATTTTGTGCTTTTTGCCTATTGTCGAATTAATTCACCTAGGGATAGAGTGCGTTATTCGCCTTTAGAAAAATCTATTGACCTCGGGAGAGGCGTTAGAGTATTTTAGCAATCTTCGCCTTCAATAAATTGGGGAAATCATTAACTTCAGATAATCGAGAGTAAATTCGGATAAACCGAGTTGGATTCACAATCCTAGACTTACTCATCATTTGATTTTCTTTCTTCGAGCGATCATTTTTACTGTTTGTTCTTTTATTGGTTTTCTTTAGTTATTAATTTGCATCCCAAATTTCGACAGTTCAAATAAAATTAGAATACATAAAAATCGGTAATTAGTGATTCAGTCCTCGTGGGAACGATATCTCACTCATCACTTTATTACTTGTCTACGATAACGTGCACTTGCGTTAAACAAAATATCACAACAGTAAGTAATCGAACATCATATGTTAGAAGGATATTTTCGATGCTTCGGTACTTATTCATCGTATAATCCATTGAACCTATTAGTTTTTGAACTACTAGCATATTCATGAAGCTTCAAAACCGATTATGACCAGTATATGGACATTACCAAGTTCTTATGTCTTTACATAAATGAATCATACGTTTTGGGACATGGAATGGATTGAACTTGGGATATTTTTCTTGAAGATCAAAGATGAATTATGGTGTTGTGATGATCGTACATATCCTTGTATATCCTAGTTGTTTAATCCGTAAAGATCTTTCACAAACCGTATGAGCATGATATGCACGGAGATGACATATATTAACACTGTAGATTTCATGAGTTTCATCACCATTAGATCAAGTTTTCTGCCCAGTAGTAAACTGCCATGCACGGTTAGCGCACACTAAGATATGTATATTAACGTACGCTATCGGGAATGAGTTAACGTACGCTACGTAACGTATGTTATGTCATCAGTCGAGTCATTCGGCTGATTAGAGAGAACTGTCTGTACATAGCTAGCGTATGCTAGACTTGGTCATTTGCGTACGTTAGCAGGCAGACTTAGCGCACGTTACGTAGAGTACGTAGCGTACGCTAAGTAGTTCAGGCAGATTACATTTTTAGAGTTTTGGCCGTAGATCGGATTATTAGACATTCGTACGACGTGAGATGAATCCTTTATTATCTCTTTTGTTAAGGTTCGAGCTTGCTATGTTGATCGAAGGAGCCGGCCTTCGAGGGTGTCGAGATCATTGGAGTGATTAATTCTTGCCATCTTTGAGGCAAGTATCGTAATGTGTTAATATTGGTATTTTGAGCATGCATGTGGTTTATTCATGTTGTTGAACATGGGAATTAATTCGTTGAAATGTCATGATAGTGTTTGTATGTTCATGTTGATGGACATAGCGTTTTGGCATATATGTATGCATGAGTTGTGTTGTGTATGTTATACGATCTATGATGAGGGCGCTGGATCGGATGTCCACCTCGTGTTGATCCGACGGGATCATCTTGGGATCTAGGCTGAGGGTGCTGGATCATTGGACGGGTTTTTCCACCTCGTGTTGGTCCGACGGGATCATCTTGGGATCTATGCTGAGGGCGCTGGATCATTGAAATACCCATGTTGTGTTAATGGAATCGTGTGGATTCGCATTTTCGGATTCCGGTAGCGGAAGTCCGTGTGGTGTATCTTGTTATGTATTGTTGATGCATATTCGATTTGTTTAATATGATACTTGTACTAAAGATCGTTTTGCTAATTTCTCGAAGTGGACATTTGTTTTGATGTTCAGTAGCCGAGGGAAATGAAACAAAGACCGACATGACGACGAAGGGGCTCAGTGATGTTTGTTATTTGTTTTCTTGATTCGTTTTCAGTACTCGAGTACACGTGTATTATTAATATCATTTCGATATGGTTGTATTAATTAACTCGTTGGATCAGTTGGAACCGATTTTGTAATTTGAGTTTATGTGGTATTGTTGGATTATATTCACATTTCTTTTAATTAGCCTTGTAAATCCTTACTTAAAGGGTTTACGGCACTGTAATTATTCCGAATATCTCGGGGTGTTACATAAATAGCGTCCATCATTGCCGGAGGTAACTACTTTTCATCTTAGGTTTTGAGATCTTTTATTGATTTGTATACGCAACTCCCATGTACTTAGAAACTTGTTAAATCTTGTTGGATTATGTGTGCTTCAATGATTCTTGTAGGTTTAGTCATGAGTGGCAGGGGTATATTTCTCGCACCCATAAACTAAGGAAGACATTCATTTCTGTGAAAGGAATTTATTATCAAGTATGTATCATATGGAATATGCCATTGTTTTTTGATGTATTGCTAAGGATTATGCTGCCTGCTCTACCATATGTTGTTTGTCCCCACATGCAGAGGTTGATGGGCAAGAAGTTACTTGGTTAACTCCGCATACGTTGGAACAGGTGCTGCCTGAAGTGGATTATAGAGTCTTGCTAACCTTTTTGGAATTTTATGAGGTAGGTTCTTATTGTTACATGTTAATTATCTGAATATTGTTTTCTGTTATCTTTGTACCACCCAACTGTTTTATGTCATTTGGAGAAGATCAGGTTGTTAGAGTTAAGCCCCATTTGAATATATTATTAGTCGTAGGTCATCAATTTTTCCTGGGATTTTATATTTTTTTGTCCCGTCGTTGCTATCGATGATTGAACCAGATTTTATGTTGAACAGTCCACGAATAACTTCTTTGAACATTTAGCTGATTATGAAGTAACCCGCACCATGATTTTGTGTTTTATATTTCTTCATGCAGATTTCTGATATCTATTTGTTTGCACTCTTCTTACGTTTGTTAATTTCAAACTTTATCAGTCAAATGTGAAATATCCATCCGTTGTCGACCCACGGTTGGAAGCTCTAGCTGCAGGTTTGATTCAGCTTTTGTCTTTCAACATATTCAAAGTTGTCTTCTATTCATTTCTATTATTGTACATATTACAAAAAAAGTTATTGCTGAGTTCTTGTAGTAAAAAAATTTTGGATATAAGCAAAAGGCAGCTATTTGCTGCTGCTGAGTTTAATGCTCTATTGCTGGTTGTTGGAATTGTGTAGATCTCTATGTCTTGTCAAGATACTTTGATGTGTGAATAGTTTCTTACAACAACTTTTCGGAATTTGTTTGCTCACTACTTCAGAGGTTTAGTCTAATTACAAGAAATTCCACTTAACTTTTAAAAATACGAATAATTCCTCAGGCTCTGTGTTTACCTTACAAAACTACTCCTAAGATTTAATCTAATTAATTACAAGAGAACCCACTTATTTTTTAATTACAAATAACTTATTGAGGATTGTAAGGTAAATACGAACCTGAAGGGGTTATTTATGACCTGATAGGATAATTAGGGGGTTTTCTTGCAATTAGGCGAAAAGTTAGAGATATTTCCTGTATTTAGCCATTTCTTGTAAATTGTAATGGATATGTTATTGCATCTACGTTATTGTGTCAAACCTGTGTAACTCTCCAGAGATGTAAAAATTTTTGTATGACTGAGTTTATTGAATAAGAACCTGATATGGCTCCACTAATTAATTCTCTGAGTGGGCTACACCTGTCGCCCTCTGCCGCTGCCTCATTCGCGATCATTTGTGCTTTGATGACTTTTTCTTACCACGCCCCTGCCTCTAATTGTTAGAAAAAAATCTATGGCATGTATTATTAAGAGGTTTAAATAGATGCTTAATTTATGTACATGAAAGGGTTTGATTTTTACATCTGAGAAGTGTTGTAGTTGGGAGATCTTTCAGGATACTGCCAGCTGTATGTGTTGCATGTGCGCTCTCCTTTTGTCCTATTTTCCTACGTCTATGTATATATCGTGGTGTGTATTTTAGTTGCTCGTGTGTGTGCGTGTTACGTGGTTATAAACTTCCTACATATTCTGGGTTTGATCGGGGAATCTGCTCCGCAAATTGGCGTTCCTATGCAATAGCAACATTCGCTGTGCTACTTTCCTTTCGAGGTATATTTTTATGAACTTTTTACATTTTTCGGGTTGCACTTTAGAACTTTATAGAATTTGAATTTCATTTTCAAGTTTTGGTTGTCTCCTTTTAGATTTTCTGATTTATATTTCCAGGTATATTTTTACAAACCTCTTAAAATTTCCGATTTAGTTTTCCGATTTGTAATAATTTGTGAAATCTTGCTGAGAATCTAATATGATCTTTTAATTATTGAGAAAAATTGATATTGTTTTGTAGAATAGATCTTTGGTAATCCCCTGGTTGTTATTTTTTGTGTTTGTTTCTACCAACTGTTTGGCTATTTGATTTTTTACAAACCTTATATTATCGCAAATGCATTATTATGTATGTGTGCTCACTATGGCTGTGTGTGTTTGTGTTCCCTGTATGACAATTATATTAATGTATAATAGGTACTGACCTTTTGTTGTGTGCTACCTGCTTTTTTTTTATTTTGATTTTATAGACGCCTCTCCCTTTTTGGATTCGAATCGCCTTCAACTGATGCCACTTGCAATTGTTTCTTTGCTACTCTCAACAACACGCTTCTCTCGGTTTTCTTCACTTTTGGGGTGATGATCGTTTTCTCCTTTTGCTTATGGTTCGGTTTCTATGTGTTTGCGTCTTTCTATGTGTTTGTATGTACCATCAAAGGGTTCCGCCTGCCCGAGCTCTATACATGTGCAACTCTTTTTTTTTCTGAGTAAATAACTGTTCTGCCAGGGTTCGTTCTATTTACAAAAATGCATACTTGTGTACGCCAACTATTTTATATTGCTCATTATTTCTTGCAATGATCTGGCTTGTGTTCTTACCAACCTGTTTGCTAGGCTGGTTGCCTTTTATTTCGTGCCTTCAATTCATTGTAGCATTAACAGTTTGTTACCTGTGTATATATCATGGGTTCTGAATTTTACATCATAAATTTTGCTTCTGCACCACCCACTGTTTCGGCTGAAAGTTTTTTGGGCCAATTTGGTCTTCTTGTTTTTGTAGGTGTGTATCGGATGGCTTGTGTGGTAGTTAGTAGCCCAGATGAGATTCTTTAGTGATTTGTTTACAGGGAGTTTTTGGATGTGCGCTTGCTACAGCTTACATTAAGTTTGCTCACTATCTCTTTCAATGTTGGCGCATTTTGCCTATACTAATGCTTGTTTTTATTGCATGTCTCATTCAATTTTGGGTGCACATATATCTGTTCAGTTGTTGATTGAACATAAATAGATTGTGTTTGGTTTTTTTCCAAACTACGTTGCTGTCGTGGTATTTTGTGATCTGTTCATGCTTTGTCATGGGAAGACTGCTTCTTTCCTCCTGTCTTTCTTCTTTTATCCCTTTCATTTTGGAAAACAACTGAATATCATTCTTACATATTTCCTAATCTTTAACATTGTGTGGTTCTATGTTACGCAGGATCCCCTTCGCTATGGAAAAACAAACAGCTAAATATCATTTTTACACCTTCCTTATTCTTTAGTTGAAATGCAGGCCCCTTATTTTTGGTGGCCTGCTGTTATTTCAACAGAGACACACAACTAGGAAATAATAATCAGATAGGCCTCGACTTTAGTATGCACCTCAAATGAGGGGAATCTGCGGCATAGGCCTCGAACGATCTTTAAAACCATGGGTTATATTCTTATATTGGGTTTAACAATCTTTCAATCTAATTCTTTCCACCTTTTATATTTTTTTCTCCGTCACACACACTCGAGCACTTACACTTGGCCCCTCACAATCCCCCCACCCCCATGTTTGTTTATGTATCTTCTTCCCTTTGTTTGTTCATAATAATTTTTACGCCTCCGTCAAAAACAGTTGATGGTCAATAAATGTTTCTGTTTTGTAGTTCATATAAAGCAAATAAGATGTTGGAAATTGTGAACTAATCTTATTTCTATATTTCATAGTTGTGATGGTTGTATTCATTTCTCAACATCTCAGTGCTCTGATTCCTTGATATAGACTTTGGATATTCTCCTGCAAATACTTGTTGCCTTCCCAGAGATAGAACCCTTGGTGTAAGGTGTGATTTAAGCATTTTTGACCCGATTCATACTCTGCAAAGAGTGGCCTCTGTATACCTCAACAGTTTTTTTTTCTGTATACCTCAGCAGCTTTGATTTACTTTGATTTATTTTTTCCAATGCTGCATGCGTTCGGTTATTTTGGTTTCTGTATACCTCATCAGCTGTGGTTTGCTTTGGTTTCTATATACCTCAACAGCTTTGCTGCATGCGTTTGTTTATTTTGATTTCTGTATACCTCAACAGCGTTGGTTTGCTTTGGTTTCTGTATGCCTCAACAGGTGAAATATCAACGTTGCATGCATTCGTTTATTTTGGTTTCTGTGTGACTTATTTTGGTTTACTTTGGTTTATTTTTTTCACTCCATCGGACGGTTCACTTCATCCACCATGTATTTTTCCATATAGTGCATGGCATACAAACCAGTCATTTTTATTATCAGGGTCTCGGAGTTTTCAATCTCATTGCCTGCTTAGTTTCATCAAGATCCTCATTGCGAATGATGAGGAAGAAGTACTAGATAAGGAATAAAAAATGCTCATTAATATAAAACACAAAGAGAAATAAAAACTGGCCAAAAACAAAGCATCCATAAGAAAAATAATATTCAAATACAAATATTGTGTTTCTTTGCATTTAGTAAATTAACAGTGGCATATCTTAGATAACATTATATTTTTCGCTCTTCGTTGCATTTTTCGCTCTTCGTTTAATTGTTACCTTTTGAAAATATCGAGCCATATTACAAAAAACTTGCTCTCAACGTTGCCTTCATTATGAATTTAGCACCTCTATAAGACTATTTTTGAATTTATGTAACATGACTATATTTCATATATTTTGAAAATCTATGATGTTCATGAATTTGAAATTTATAAACTCTTTCAAAAAAATTAACAATTGGCTCGATATATAACCATCCCATAATCTATTTCATATATTTTATAGGTTTATAATTTTGTTGGTTTCAAAATTTCACCCTATTTTTCTTTCTTAGAAAAAACTAGGAAACCTAAATTCCAAAATATACATTATATAATTGATTCTAAGTTATTAAATATAAAAAGGGTCTCAAACAAACCACACAGATTGAATAAAGTGTAAAAACGAAAATAAATAATATTAAAAATATTAGATAATCAGTATAAATTTTTTTTACTTTAAATATACATAATAATATATAAACTTACTAAAAAAATGTACGATACGGATTAAAAAGTGGAAGAACATTGTTTTGCCATATTTATAAACAATAATATATAAACGTAAAACCTCAAACGGGACAGAGTAAACATAATACAATATATATTTAGTAAGTATTTTGATTACTAAATAAACTCATTATAAATTTATATTCAATAATGAAATGTGTCTTTATTGACCTTTTTTAAAAAAACAAATAGCTATAATAGAATACATGTAATATAACATCAGCTCTTTTTTCCTTAGATATTGAGTTTATAAAATCTGGCTCATTTCAACAATAGTAGTATTTACTAAATAAAAATATAGCATACAATTAAGAAAACATACTTCTTAATAAACCTTTTTTTAATAATATAAAATAATACTAGAAATAACAAACGCAAAACATCTATGGGCAATCCCGTGCGTTACTGTAAACATTTATTTCGAAATTTATCCACTTTGGAGCCATTTTCGAAATTTATAGCTTATTTAAATAATTGTCCACTTTAATCCTGTTTTTTTTGGTTGCCTCTTTGATATCTTCCGTTTGCTATTTTTGTATTTCGTTGTTGTTGTGCTCAATGGCGGAGTGTTTGCTAATCAACCTTGTGCTCTCGAAATTGATTTGTAGGAATCCGAATATCGATAAAGATTCGAAGAACGACAACATCTAAAACAAGAAAGAATAGAAATGAGAGTAAGAAGAAGAGGCAGACGCCTGAAGTGCAAAGTATATTTTGTCTAGGACCTGCAGAATATATTTTTTATTTGTGTATTCTTTTTATTTTTAAAAACTTACTTAAGTGAAAATTATTGATTTCCGTTTTGAAGATATACTTTGAACTACTTATTTACCTAACTGATTTTTTTAGAAGCATTTACTTAACTTCATATTATTCAAACACAACTAAATACATGCGTGTTTCTACTTTAAAAAAGTGATTAAATAAAAATGACGTTCAAATAAAATATGAAATACAATGACAACCGACAAATATAATAATGAGGCGAATGTGTGTCATTTAATATAACATCATATCTTTTTTCCTCAAATATTGATTTCATAAAATCTGGTTCATTCCAACAATAGTAGTTTTTACTAAAAAAAATATAGCATATAAAAAATACTTTTTTTAAAAATATTTTATTTAAACAATATAAAACAATACTGGAAATAACAAACAGAAAACAACACCCGTGGGCAACCCTGTGCATCGCACGGGGTCTCAAAACTAGTATATATATATATATATATACACACACACACACACACAACACACATACCCACTTCGGCACCTATATGGCACACAAAAACTTAGTGAAACTTAAAATAATAACTAGAAACATGTTGTTTATAACAATAGCTTCACATTGGTATAAAGTTTGTAAAATTACGATAACCGAAGAATCGATGCGGGCGACCCGAAGGCAAATGATGTTTTTACGCGTTTCGATGATTCCGGTACCGGTTTGAAAAACTGAACATGGATTCATGTTCTACTCATCGCGGCGAACAAATCAATATATAGATTGATAAATTTTACCTCAGATTCCTCTTCGTCTTTCTTCTCCTTCCTCCCCGTCTCTTTTTTTTTTTTTTTTCCTTCTGTTTCTGTTTTGTTCTTTTTCTTTTTTTCTTTTTGTTTAGCACAGCTATGAGCGGTGCGTGTGTGTTTGTGTGTATATGTGCATGTTTATCCTCAGGTAAGGCGGCAGATTTTATATATATATATATATATAGGGGTGTGTTCTATGCAGTACCAATATTAGATGCAGTACTTTACAGTACTATTTTATGCATGAGTTTTGTACTAATTATGCATGAAATATATGTATTTCGTGCATCAAAATTTTAATGCATTAAAATATGCAATATATTTAAAACCAAACCAAACCAAACATACCCAGTATATCCCGCTCAGAGCAGGGTCTGGGGAGGGTAAGATGTACGCAGACCATGCCCCTACTTTTTACGGTAGGGAGGCTGTTTCCCTAAAGACCCCCAGCTTAGTACACAGCACAGTATAGAGTGGTGTATACAAAGAAACATATGGTACGAAAAAGCTCACGACCATACCTGAGCACATGATTTCATTCACATGAGACTTATCTAAGGGGACCTTGGCAACTGCACTCTCGATGAACGCTGCTCTAACCGAAGAGAGGTTGACTCTGCGCACAGCTCCCTGTAAAAAATACATTGCACGCAAAAGGCAGGAGGATCAAATATACAGTAAAAGTAAAGTGTAATGCTCTAGGTCAAAGCTAATCGAGACAACCCAACCCTGACGCTCTCAACTTCAGCATCGCTCCCTACAAAAGCATCCACAACTCTGATCTGGCGCCTCCACGAGCACCTATCAACTGTCATGGTCTTAGAAAGGTTTAAGGCCTTCAAATCTAATCTCAGCTGCTCCTCCCACATCCTCCTCGGTCTGCCTCTCCTCCTCTCCCCGGCAACCAATAAACTCTCGACCCTCCTCACCGGAGCAGAAGCCTGCCTCCTGCGGACGTGGCCAAACTATCTCAATCTCCCTTCCCTAACTTTCGCTGAAATAGGCGCCACTTCAAGCGCGTTCCTGAAAACCCCGCTTGAGATCTTATCCAACAATGTGCGACCACACGACCAACGTAACATTCTCATTTCAGCCGCTTCCAACTTGCTCTCAAGCGACTTCTTCATCGCCCAACATTCTGATCCATACAACATCACAGGTCTGATTGCCGTTCTATAGAATTTACCCTTCAACTTAAGTGGGACTTTCTTGTCGCATAGGACCCCAGTCGCTGCTCTCCACCTTAGCCACCCTGCCTTGATACAATGAGTGACATCATCTTCACACTCACCTTCCTTCTGAATGATCGAACCCAAATACTTGAACTTATCCGTACGGGGTACGATCTGATCCGCAATCATTACCTCTACTTCTTCCTCGTTGGCCTCACCACTAAAGTTACACCAGAGATACTCGGTCTTAGACCGGCTCATACGCAACCCCTGGGATTCTAACTTAGACCTCCATAGGCCGGTTGTGGTCGGGTCGGGGCCGGCCTGTGGTTGGGTCGGACCCGAGCTTGGTGTAATACCCGGATTTTCAGTATAAATTTTTCGCGTTATTTTATCTGAGATATACTGTATAGTTTGGTATCTATAGATTATGGATAAAATAAATTAAGAACCGAGACAGTTATACTGGTGTGATTATCGTTTTTGATTGACAGATATATTTAGGATATGTTGTATCAGGTTGAACTGATTTAGATATCAGGTATACCGTATGAGAATATTTTTGGATTCAGTATGTGTATTCAATATGTCGTATGTTTGTATTTTGTACGTCGAGACGTCGGACAGAATACTGGATTTTTGGCTAAGTATAAAGCCATTACGACGTTAAGCCTTGGAGCTTACGACGTAAATGTGTTAGCTTACGTGACGTTATATAGTGTACATAACGCACGTAACAAGAGGAATCGACAAATGGGGCCCGTGGTCGGTGGCTTTCGGCGCGGATGTGGACAGGTGAGTCAACGGACGGAGTTACGTACGTTATACAGGGTGTATTACGTACGTAATACGAGTATAATACTGTAGCAAGTCAACGTACGTATTACGTACGCAACCGAATAAGTGTTACGTACGTTACGGGGCGGCTGGTCGAGTCGTGGCCGAGATGACCTGGATGGCCGAGCATGGCCGGTCGTGACTCGTTGGAATGGCCGAGCATGGTCGGCAGTGACTCGTGGGGGTGGCCGATCACGGTCGGCAGTGACTCGCAGGGATGGCTAGGACTGGCCGATTACGTACGTAAGGCAGTGGCCGGTTACGGCCGTAAGGGCCAGTTACGTACGTAAGCCAGCTGCCGGTTACGTACGTAAGGATGCCGAACGAACTGGGCAGTAGGGTCGGCCGCGGCCGGCTACGTACGTAAGGACCCGCCGGTTACGTACGTAATGGTCCGGCAGGTTCCGCCTATTTAAGGCCTGGACCGGGTCACTTCGGCATTTTTCATTTTTTCTTCGTTTTTTCGCGATTCCTTCAGCAAAAATGGATGGATTTGAGTAAAAACATCATCTAGCAACATGTTTTGGAAGTTGGAATCATGGATTAACATCATCTTCCACCCGGATCGAAGGTAAGAACACCTAAACACTTGGTTTTGGATATTTTTGAGGTTTCTTGATGTTTTGGCCGATTTGATTCGTTTTAACTCAGATTATTGATGGAACATTGTTGTATTCTTGAGATTATGCATTATTCTTGAAGTTTTGTGGAACAAATTCGAGTATTTCTTCGAATAAACGATTGAATTGGACTATGCCTTCAAAGTGTTCGATGAAATGTCTCAATGAGTAGAACTTGGAAAATTCTACACGTTTTCGTATGAATGGTGATGGAATTGATATTGTTGTGATGATTCTTGGTATTTACGAGAATTTTATTAAAGGAAGATAATGAATTGGTGATCAAATGATTCGATTATGTTGTTATGATTATGGAATCGTAGTATTCTCGATGTTCTTGGTGGTTTGTTGCGATTCATGATGTTATGAGAAGTATATATGTTTAAGAACATGATTATATACACCTTGAATTGTGAATAAGGATTGTTTAGATGTTAGAACATATCGGATTATGTCGTATTTGAGATTTTGAATATGATTTCGGAATTAGTTGTGTTCTTAAGGAACTCTTGGATTATATGAATTGTTGAACATGTTTAAGAGGTCTTGGTGTTTTAGATATGAATATGGAATATTCATATCTAGAACTAAGTTATGTGTCTTGGTACAATATTCGTATAGGAATACGAATATGATTTCGAGTTTGATTGGAATTATTATTCATGTTTGAATTTGGATATTCATACTTATTGAATAAGTGTTCAATTCGGATAATGGAATTATTTGAAACCTTTGGAATATGGTTATCTAAGATGTTGAATTAATCGGATCGTCCGGATTGATGATGATAATCGGTAATTGGTTTATATTATGAATTTACAAGGAGGAAACTTGTATCCATATCTAAGATTGAATTTGTAATCGGTAATGTTTGTAATACCCGATCGATAGTCATGTCATTTCAAACCTCTTCATTTTCTTCGAATCGTGATTTGTTGGGCGAACCCTTGTAATCATTGCTTGGAACCACCGTTTTGGGGTTTCCGTACTTTTATTTCGTGTTATTGTTGCCCAGATATTGAGTCCTATTGCTTTTATTCTCTTCCCGGGTCATTTTTCATCATTTTAGGACCCAAGGGGGGGTGTTATCCGCGACACAAGGAATGTGCGCCGCGGCACACACATTTCCTAAACTCCGACCGAGCTGATCAGACGTGCCGCGACACATGCCGGCAGGCCGCGCACACCGCGAGTCATCGCCGCGGCACACCTAGCCGAGCCGCGGCACACTTGTGTTGCATCCTCGGCCAAAACCGACAAGACCGGTGCCGCGGCACACTGGCCGAGCCGCGGCACTCTGCCGAGCCCTGGGAGCAATTTTTGGACCTGTGCCGCGGCACACCTAGGCTGAGCCGCGGCACACAATGCGGTCAATTGCATAAATTGTGCTTTTTGAGCGAGATGCAGCTCATTTCACCATTTTCTTCTTCCACCTGCGAGAGAGAGAGAGTTTGAGGGTAAGAGTTTTCTCACATCTATCACTTGTGTGTTGGATTTTTACCATTTTCATTCAGTTGGGAAGCCCGGATAGTCGATCTAACGCGTATTCCTCGGATCATAGAGCTTGGATATTCAAGAGGTAATTTCTTCAACATCTTGATTCTCGATTTTGTATGGGTATTGACGTTTTGGATGTTAAAATCATGGAGTATGAAGTGATATATGCATGATTATGGACATGTTTGAGTATTCATCGGATTATT
Organism: Orobanche coerulescens; assembly: GCA_033398695.1. Taxonomy (NCBI): domain Eukaryota; kingdom Viridiplantae; phylum Streptophyta; class Magnoliopsida; order Lamiales; family Orobanchaceae; genus Orobanche; species Orobanche coerulescens. Next base: position 193,366,506 of record CM065807.1, on the reverse strand, counting down.
GAAAGATTATTCAAGAACACTTTGAATTTTGTGTTGGATTTTGGGGGTTTTCGTAGATTCGTCCGATTTATCCAATTGAAGCTTGAGAACCTTGAGATTATGATATATCTATACCGTATGCGTGTTTTCTTACGATTTTACGGGTTGGATTGTGCCGTTTTCGGACTTGTGGGAGTTTGGGCGATTTCCCAACCTTTAGCTGTTCACCCGTGTATTTTCTTGAATCGTAGACGAGTTTCGGGAGTCTCTTCGTGTATTTTGAGTATGGATAATTAATTGTCATATTCCTTGCGAATCGTTTAGGTACCGGAAGCGCGTTCTTGGACCTACCGAACTCATACCTTTCCTCCGTTCGATTTCTCGATGTCTCAAAGGCAAGTATACATTTATGATTGACGCTCGACTTTGAAAGTAAGAAATATTGATGGTATGATATGAACGAACCGTTTTTACGGCATTCATAGATATATTGATGGCATATTATGAACGAACCGTTTTTACGGCATTCATGTATGTATTGATGGCATGATATGAACGAACCGTTTCTACGGCATTCATACATGTATCGGCGTATGATATGAACGAACCGTTTCTACGGCATTCACATACGTATCGGCGTATGATATGAACGAACCGTTTACGGCATTCACATACGTCTTGTTGTGGCACTATGAGATTTTAGTTATTCCGGAATACTAGTCTTGAATTGATGAATTGACGGTTACATTTACTTTATTGTCGAGGAGTATTGTGTTTCATATTGATATACTTGCACTAGCTATTCGACGGCTAACCCCTTTATGGGGGAAATACGTTTCATGTATTTCAGTTCCAGGAGGACGGACAGCAGGTATCGGGTCGGCATGAAGATGGTGGGCAAGTGTGATACCGTGTCTTTCTTCCAGTTATGTTATGAGTTTTCCGCTCGGTTGTTGTATCGATCGCTATTGAATACTCGAGTATTGTTTTCCATTTTCTTTGATATTCCGGCCTGTGTTTGCCGAAGTATTGATTCGTGCTGTGATGTCTGTGAATACATTGGTTATGTTTTTGAATACCTTTGTATTGTTTTCATTCTATTGTGTGTAGACCTTCTCGGTCAAAGTTTACAGTTCCGCGTATGTTTAGCCTTGTGGGCCCCATGGCGGGGCTTACGGCGCTGTAATATTCCCTGAATAGCTTGGGGGTATTACAGAATATGGTATCAGAGCTTAGGTCTATGGATACCTAGGCTGCCGGTCTTTTGGGTTGAATGAGTCGTCAATTGTTCACAGTATCACTACTCTGCCATCATCACAGTGCGACCGGTACTTGTAAGACCTCTTACTCTTCTGATGTTTCCTTATTCATTATGCTTCTTCTATGGATATTCTTGAGAATCGATCACCTGAATAACGTGCATTTGAATTGTGCTTACGTACCTTGTGTGTTCTTCAGTATGTCAGCTGGTAGGGGCCGTGGCCGTGGTCGTGGCCGTGGACGAGGAAGAGGTCGTGGCGCGGCCGTTTCCATCAGTTCAGTTGCGGGGTCGACCAACCCCAGTTTGTCGAACTCGGTGCATCCCGACACCGAGAGTCAGCACGACCAGTCAGACGGTCAGGGGAACAACGCGGACGTTGGAGTGGCGAATGCACTTCAACAATTGGCTACTCAGATGACTATTTTAGCCCAAACTGTTCAACTGAATAACCCGAACCCAAACACGGATGCCTTGCTTCAGAATGTAATCCGTATGCACCCTCCACAGTTTGGCGGTGCCACGGCACTGCTTAAGTGGGAAGTCTGGCTAGCGGAATTAGAGAAGATTTTCGAGGCGGTTGATTGCCCCGAGGTGAGGAAAGTACCAATTGCTCAGTATTTCCTCACTAAGGAGGCCGCTACTTGGTGGAAGGTCATCAAGCCACAGGATCGTATTGCCTCGTGGGATGAATTTAAGGAGCTCTTGGAGGCCGAGTTTTGTCCTTGGCCGGTGCGAGAGAGCCGAATCCGAGCCTTCTTCGAGGCTAAACCACAAGATATTCCCGTTTCGCAGCGATCGTGAGTACAACCAACAATTGATCCATGTGAAGGATCAAGTAACGAGCGTGATAAGATCCGTTATTTTGATATGCGGATGAATTTGGAATTACGGCGTACATGGCCGGATTTGCTTGTACCACATCAAAGAGTATCGTGACGTAGATTTAGCCCATGATATGTTGAGCCCGATAATGATACCGTTGAAGAACCGAAGAAGCGTAAAGTCGCGGGAAGTTTTTCTCGCTCTAAGGGTGGCAACTTTCAAGTCACAGATTTACTAATCGCTTTGCCGGACAATCGTCACGTTCTAATAAAGGGAAGAGGGGCTACCGTCCCACTCCGGGTACCTCAAATCGCACAGTGACTTGCTATAATTGTGGTCGTCCAGGCCACTTTAATTCGGAATGCTACTTTCCACCATTAAAGTGTCACACGTGTGGACAGATGGGGCATAGAGCGGTTTATTGTTCCGAGCCGAACCAGACTTTGGACACTCGGGCTTATGCCCCAACACCTCTTGATCAAGGTATTAATCAGCGACAATCTTTTGGTCAACCTCAGCAGAATTTTGGCAGGGGCCGGGGTCGGGGTCAGAACGCTGGAGGGGGAAACTCTAGCGTCGGTTCGGTACAACCACGGGTTTATGAGATGCGTCGAACAGACGAACCCGACGCGGCGGTGGCTTCAGGTACCATCCATATTTTATCTTATCCAGTCCGTGTACTTTTTGATACGGGTGCTTCACATTCTTTTATTTCTTTGGAGTGTGTACGCCGTTTGAATATAACTTGTTTGACTGCTTGCGATCCCTTTATCGTGAAACTGCCTAGCGGGGATAGGATTGTGGGGGATCGGGAGATTAGAGATTTTCCAGTGGTTATATCTGGTTGGGAATGGTTATCGAATCTAATTGTAGTTGATATGGAAGGCGAGGACGTAATCCTCGGCGAGGATTGGCTTAATAATCACCAAGCGATTATGAATTACCGTACCAAGGTTATTACCATGATGACTAAAGACGGATCTGAGTACTCGTTTTTGGGACGTAAGTCGGGCCAATCCAAGTTACTTATCAGTTACATGAAGGCCGTAAAACTTTTGAATAAAGGTTGTACGGGCTATTGGTGTTATGCTTTAAAAACGGAAGGAAACGAAGTCGATTTCTCTTCGATTCCGGTTGTTAATGAGTATCCCGATGTTTTTCCGGATGATCTCCCGGGACTACCGCCAGATCGAGAGATAGAATTTACCGTAGACTTATGTTAGGCGTATTTTTATACGCTTATTTATTATTATTTGGTGGTATTTTGGAGTGTGAAATCATCTAAATGAGCTTTTAATGCCTTAATTTTGTTTGATTGACAGGAAATTGAAGTCCGGAAGCTTAAACGAGGCAAAACGGGCGAAAACGGCTAAATCGACTATGAGCCGCGGCACAAGGAAGCCGAGCCGCAAAGGAAGACACCACCCGAAGGGCGTAGTAGTCAGACTGCGTGCCGCGGCACCAGTGAGCCGCGACGAAGGATTTAATTACGCCCGTGTTTTCTGATTTTGGCGTTGTGCCGCGGCACAGTTCGATGAGCCGCGCACACTTAGCGGGTTTGGTACGCTCATGCGGATTTTGGGCCGTTTGCCGCCAACCGATTAACACGGACGCGATTTGTGAAGATTGCTGAGCTATAAATGGGGCTTAAGACCCTAATTTAATTATCTTGGGAATCATTGAAGCAAAACCTAGGAGCTTAAGCTTGGAGATAGAGAAGAGGAGGAAAGCGAGAAGAATTCAAGGGCAAGAAAGTGGAGCCAAGAACGGAGGAATCCGAACTTCATCTGCGTTTGAATTTTATGCTTTCGCTTATTATTTCGTATTTTTAGTTTTTAGTATGTCAAAGCTAAAGGCCTAATCTAGGGTTTTGATGAAACCTTTATTTTGACGAATTGATTGAGATTATCCACTTTATTACCTTTTTATTGAGTTTTCCCAATTACGTTTAATGCTTGCAATTATCTGGCCAATAGTTGTATTGATTTAATCATTCACTTCGAATCGGGAGAGGAGATTTGGTGAGGACCTATTGGTGAGGACCGTTTTATTCTGTGAGATAGGAATATACTCATAGGAACTACGTGGCCTTTAGGAGATTTCATGCTTTTTGCCTAGCGACGAGATAATTCACCTAGGGATAGAGTGCGTTAGTCGCCGTTGGATAAATCTATTGACCTCGGGAGAGGCGGTAGAATATATTAGCAATCTCCGCCTTCAATAAATTGGGAAAATTAATTATTACGGATAATTAAGATTAAATTCGGATAAATTAAGGTGGATTCAGAACTCTAGACTTATTTATCATTTGATTCCTTTTATTCAAGCTATTGTTTTCTCGTAGTCTTTTATTAATTCGTTTAGATATTAATCCAAAAATCCAATTTCGATTGTTCAAATAAAATGGAGTACGAAACGTCGGTAGTTAGAAATTCAATCTCGTGGGAACGATACTCTACTTATCACTTTATTACTTGTATACGATGACGTGCACTTGCGTGTAGGAAATATCGCAACAAGTTTTTGGCGCCGCTGTCGGGATTGAATTTTTTTCTAATATCGACTTAAGTATTTCCACCTTAATTTGAACGTTTTATTTTTATTTTTATTTTTGCGTATTTAATTTTGTCTATTTGTTTTCCTTTTCAGACCTTTGTGTAGTGCATGAGAAGACTCGGTAACGAAGGCTTACTACCTTTGGACACCGAGCTCGAGCGCACTCTACGAAAGAATAAAAAGGAGAAAAGAGAGTGAAGACGACGGCCAACATGGCCGAAAATATTGAAATCCAAAGAGGAGACAACCAAGTGCGGCAAGTTCAACCGAACTCGCTCTTCGAGACTATGCCATGCCGCAAGTTAATGCAAATTTTTCTGGAATTCGGCGTCCCACCATCCAAGCAAATAACTTTGAGATCAAGCCCGCCATTATTCAGATGGTGCAGGCGAGCCCATTCTGTGGATTGCCGAAAGACGACCCGAATGCCCACATTGCTTCGTTTCTTGAGATATGCGACACCTTTAAAACAAATGGCGTCACCGACGATGCCATCCGATTGAGGCTTTTCCCTTTTTCTTTGAGGGACAAAGCAAAGTTTTGGTTGAATTCTTTACCGCCGGTGTCGATTACAACTTGGGAGAGGTTAGTGCAAGCCTTCCTTGCAAAATTTTTCCCACCAGCTAAGACGGCGCGTTTGAGAAACGAGATAACTACTTTTGCTCAGTTCGATATGGAATCGCTCCACGAGGCGTGGGAGCGATATAAAGAATTACTTCGAAGATGCCCTCATCACGGCATTCCTGATTGGCTTCAGCTGCATACGTTTTATGGTGGTTTGAGTGCTTCTACACGCACTTTAGTGGATGCAGCCTCCGGAGGAACATTCATGGGAAAATCTATGGCCGAGGCTCACGTACTTTTAGAAGATATGGCTGAAAACGCTTACCAATGGCCAGCAGAAGATTGACACCGAAGAGGGTAATGGAAGTTTCGAGCAATGATCCGATTTCCACCTTGTCACTCAAGTCGCCGCTTTGACACAACAACCTGCAATTTTTCGCACGCACTGCCCCGTTACCATTGAGACGTGTAATTGGTGTAACGGATCACACCCGAAAGTGCGGAGTGTCAATTTGGAAATCCGTTCGAGCAAAATCGGATGGAGCAGCTCAATTCGTAGGTAATGGGAATCGATCGAATAACCCGTACTCCAATACTTACAATCCGGTGGCGCAATCATCCCAACTTTTCATGGAGAAACGGATGAACGCACACCAGCCCCCTTTGCCCAGAATCAACAAAGCAGCCCCTTCCGCTCCAAAAGTGTCTCTCGAGGAAGCGCTTGCAAAATTGGCGGCAAATACGAGTCAATTTATGACTCGGACGGAAGCTTACGTTACAAAATCATTCCGCTTCCATTCGAATTTAGAGGTTCACCGGGCCAAATCGCTAATGTATTGACAAATGTCCGTGAGGGAGCATTGCCGAGTACCACAGAGACGAATCCTAGAGAGAGCCTAAACGCAATTAGCTTGAGAAGCGGGAGAGAGTTGCTAGATCAGCCCGATCGGGGTAAAGAGAAGAAGGTGATGGAGGAAGAAATGGAATTAAAGTCAAGGAGTCGAAGGAAGTTCAGCCGGATAACTCAAATACATGTGTTCCCCTGCTCCGTTTCCGCAGACTACAACACAAAAGGGCGGATAAACAATTTTCTAAGTTCCTTGAGGTATTCAAAAAGCTTCACATAAATATCCCGTTCGCCAAGCATTGGAGCAGATGCCGAGTTATGTCAAGTTTATGAAAGATATATTATCTAAGAAGAGAAAACTTGAAGAGTTTGAAACAGTTGCCTTGACAGAGGAGTGCAGTGCAATTCTTCAAAAGAAGCTCCCACCTAAATTGAAAGATCCGGAAGCTTCAACATACCGTGCACTATGGGGAATCTTTCGTTTGATAAGGCTCTATGCGATCTTGGTGCAAGCATCAACCTCATGCCTCTATCGATTTTCCAAAAGTGAATATTGGGAAGCTAAGCCAACCACCTCATTACAATTGGCGGACCGATCGATAAAGTATCCGAGGGGAGTGATCGAGGATGTATTAGTTAAGATTGACAAGTTCATCTTTCCAGCCGACTTCATCGTACTAGACATGGAGGAAGATGACAATATTCCGATCATCTTGGGACGACCATTTCTAGCGACGGGCCGAACCCTTATAGACGTGGAAAAGGGAGAGCTAACTCTGAGGGTCCAAGACGAGCAAGTTACGTTTCAAGTGTTCAAATCGCTCCCATGTCCCGGAAGTGCTGATAAAGGATCACAAATTGAGGGTGTGGATGTTTGTGAAAGAGGAAAGCATCGGAAAAATCGTCGTTGGGAAGATTCCGATTTTGTGTTAAATGGCTCAAGTGTGAAGAAGGATGTAGAACTAGTGGCGTTTCTCGACCATGAAGAAAAATCTGCTGCAGTTGTGAGTTCGCGTGTGAAGGAGGAGAGTGAGCCGAAAGCCAAGAGAAAAATTAGTCAGGGAGAATCCGGTTGTTTCGGAAAGTTTTTCAAGTCGAAACCTTTTCGCAAACACAAATTGATGACCGAACCGAGAATCGAACCGCTGATGACCAAAGGTCATAATTTTAACCAAAATACAAACGGTTCGATGAACGGGGCGGAAGCCAAATGGAGTTTGCAGCGAACTAACGCTGCTCAATAGGTCCTATGAAGACTATAAACTTAGCGCTTCTCGGGAGGCAACCCGAGCTCGTAGTTGTAGAATTTTGCATTTCTTTATTTTTCTTGTTTTCGTGTTTCTTATTTTCCATCATTTTTTGTGCTTCTATCTGCTTCCTCCTCTCGTTTTTAATGTCTTCTTTTCAAAATTACATGCAGAAAGTCCTGTGAGAAATCTGCAGATGAGCCGCGGACGCTTATTGTGAGCCGCGGCACACATCAATCGCCAGGAAGGCAAAACCGATCGTATTTGCGCCGCGGCACGGCATAAATGAGCCGCGGCACACTCGAGCAATGAGCCGCGGCACACGGATTTTGAGCCGCGGCACACGAAAAAACGAGAACACAGTCACAAGGACTGTACCTTGTGCCGCGGCTCACTTTAGTTGTGCCGCGGCACACTATGCGGAATCCGAAAGGGTAGGTAGCTTATAACGAGCACTCGGCCGGCATTTCCAGGTAAGTTTTCCTATTTCATTGCCTTCCCTCCCCAGCGCGAACCGGCCGAAGCGATTCTTCAATTTGTTTCCTGCGATTTTTCTTGTAATCTTCAAAAAGGTACGCTTGAATCTTGAATTCTTATGTGCGTATGGTTGATATATGGAAGTGTCTATGTTTTAAATGATTGGAACATGTTTATTTTTCTTCATATAGTTTTGCGATTGATCGAGAATAACAGGGGAGTACTTGACCTTTTACTTTTCTTGCATTTCATTTTTGTCCATTGAGGTCAATGTACGTCCTAAGTTTGGGGGAGGGATTTACATTCAGTCTACATTCATTGCTGTACTCTATTTTCTTGCTATACATTATATTTTGTTGCACTTTTCTTTTCTTTGCGAAATTTTTTTTAGATAGCCTTGCTTGCCGTAGTTTTTCTTTATTCGTGAATTTTCGTGCTTCTATTTTGTGTGATACTGATGTTACGATACTGTCTTTTTCTCTGAATAAGCGGGCGAGTTTTAGTCGAGTTGTAGTCAGTTATTTCCGTTCTGCTTAGTATTCAATTAGGTCCGAAATTTTTCGTAATTGTAGAGGTCTTGGCAGATAAGAGACGATACATACTTGTTTTTGAATCCCCTTCAATACGTTTGGCTACATTTTCCGGATAGTGAGTCGTCTTGTTTCTTGATCGTGTTGGCACTTAGTTTGAGTTTTGAGTCGGTCGGCTTTTCCTATAAGTCGAGATAATGTGTTCTATGAAGGGAAGTCTAGTAACCGGGGTATTCGCGTGACCCGTTGTTTACTCGCGTAAAACGACGACCCCGATTAGACTAGTGATGTAGATATTTCACATGTGCCAACGATAGGAGCCTAGTAACCGGGGTATTCGCGTGACCATTGCTTACTCGCGTAAAACGGCAACCTTGAGTCGGTCATGCGTAAATTATGTATTCGAGTTGTTTCTCCGCCGTAGACGGAACTTAGTAACTAGAAGCATCCATGTGCCCCATGAGTGTCTTTTACGTCAAACGGGTTCCGAATACATGAGAATGGAAGTTCCACCTAGGATTATCCCGATGAAAATCCGAGATCCTAACCTAGTGGTCGACTCGAATCAAATTCTTGAGCATATTTAAATAAGGGGATACTCCAAGTTTATTTGTTATGAGACTCGTGAAAATTTGTGCCTTTAGATCGTGGAGCAGGATAAACTAGTTTGGTTGTGTTAGCCTTTCATATTGTGGACGATTTGACTCATGTTTTTGTTAATCTTTGAGTGAAATTTTCTTCATGAACGAATGATTAGATCGAACTTGATTTCTTTGCGGAATCATTATTCGAAAAGTGCGGCTTGTTACGACACTCGTATTATTTAGAGAGAATGGCAGATGGTATTGATTAGGTTGAACACTATGAGTTGCACGATTGTTCACGACATTCTTTTATTGACTTTAATTCTTTTTGCTTGAGGACAAGCAAAGGCTTAAGTTTGGGGGTATTTGTTAGGCGTATTTTTATACGCTTATTTATTATTATTTGGTGGTATTTTGGAGTGTGAAATCATCTAAATGAGCTTTTAATGCCTTAATTTTGTTTGAGTGACAGAAATTGAAGTCCGAAGCTTAAACGAGGCAAAACGGGCGAAAACGGCTAAATCGACTATGAGCCGCGGCACAAGGAAGCCGAGCCGCGGCAAAGGAAGACACCACCCGAAGGGCGAGTAGGCAGTACTGTGCCGCGGCAGCCTGTGAGCCGCGTAAAGGATTTAATTACGCCCGTGTTTTCGATTTTGGCGTTGTGCCGCGGCACAGTTCGATGAGCCGCGGCACACTTAGCGGGTTTGGTACGTCTGCGCGGATTTTGGGCCGTTTAAGCCGATTTCAACCGATTAACACGGACGCGATTTGTGAAGATTCTTGAGCTATAAATGGGGCTTAAGACCCTAATTTAATTATCTTGGGAATCATTGAAGCAAAACCTAGGAGCTTAAGCTTGGAGATAGAGAAGAGGAGGAAAGCGTAAGAATTCAAGGGCAAGAAAGTGAGTCAAGAACGGAGGAATCCGAACTTCATCTGCGTTTGAATTTTATGCTTTCGTTTATTATTTCGTATTTTTAGTTTTTAGTATGTCGGGCTAAAGGCCTAATCTAGGTTTTGATGAAACCTTTATTTTGACGAATTGATTGAGATTATCCACTTTATTACCTTTTTATTGAGTTTTCCCAATTACGTTTAATGCTTGCAATTATCGGCCAATAGTTGTATTGATTTAATCATTCACTTGAATCGGGAGAGGAGATTTGGTGAGGACCTATTGGTGAGGACCGTTTTATTCTGTGAGATAGGAATATACTCATAGGAACTACGTGGCCTTTAGGAGATTTCATGCTTTTTGCCTAGCGACGAGATAATTCACCTAGGGATAGAGTGCGTTAGTCGCCGTTGGATAAATCTATTGACCTCGGGAGAGGCGGTAGAATATATTAGCAATCTCCGCCTTCAATAAATTGGGAAAATTAATTATTACGGATAATTAAGATTAAATTCGGATAAATTAAGGTGGATTCAGAACTCTAGACTTATTTATCATTTGATTCCTTTTATTCAAGCTATTGTTTTCTGGTAGTCTTTTATTAATTCGTTTAGATATTAATCCAAAAATCCAATTTCGATTGTTCAAATAAAATTGGAGTACGAAAACGTCGGTAGTTAGAAATTCAATCCTCGTGGGAACGATACTCTACTTATCACTTTATTACTTGTATACGATGACGTGCACTTGCGTGTAGGAAATATCGCAACAACTTAGAGCCAGATGCGGCTCCGATTTCTAAAGCACCTTATCGGATGGCACCTTCCGAGATGCAGGAATTGAAGACTCAGTTGGGAGAACTTTTGGAAAAAGGGTACATCAGACCGAGCGCTTCGCCTTGGGGGGCGCCTGTCCTCTTCGTGAGGAAGAAAGATGGTTCACTACGTTTGTGCATCGACTACCGTGAGCTGAATAAAGTAACCATCAAGAATAAATATCCTTTGCCTCGTATAGACGATCTATTTGATCAATTGCAAGGAGTTGCGGTTTTCTCGAAGATTGATTTAAGATCCGGGTATTATCAACTCAGGGTGAGGGAGTCCGACGTTCCGAAGACGGCGTTTCGGACGAAATATGGGCATTATGAATTTGTAGTTATGCCTTTTGGGTTGACGAATGCGCCGGCAGTATTCATGCAGTTAATGAATAAAATATTCATCGAGTACCTCGACATGTGTGTAGTCGTCTTTATTGACGACATCTTGATCTATTCTCGAGATAAGGAGGAACATGCCCGGCACTTGCGTTTGGTTTTGGACATTTTGAGAACCGAGCACCTCTATGCAAAATTCTCGAAATGTGAGTTCTGGTTGGAAGAAGTTATGTTTCTCGGCCATGTGATTTCGGCCGAAGGGGTTCGTGTAGACCATAGAAGATCGAGGCAAGGCTAGATTGGGCACCGCCTAAAAATGTTAAGGAAGTTCGTAGCTTTTTGGGCCTTGGGTATTACCGTCGGTTTGTCGAGGGTTCTCGAAACTCGCTCGACCGCTACGAAATTACTCCGTAAGACCGAAAAGTTTATTTGGACGGATGAGAGACAACAAGATGTTTCGATGAATCAAGAGGCGATTGACTTGAGGCCGATTCTAACTTTACCACATAGTAGCGAAGGCTTTGCGGTTCTGATGACGCTTGGTCAAGGCCTGGGCTGTGTCCTTATGCAGCATGATAAGACAATAGCTTTTGCGTCACGACAATTAAAGCCTTATGAGATGAATTATCCTACTCACGATTTAGAGTTGGCCGCAATTGTCTTCGCACTCAAGATTTGGCGGCATTATTTGTATGGTTCACCGTGCCGGATTTATACCGATCACAAGAGCCTGAAGTATATTTTCAGTCAGAAAGAGCTGAATATGAGACAGAGACGTTGGCTAGAGTTGATAAAGGATTATGATTTGGAAATTCTTTACCACCCCGGAAAAGCCAATGTCGTTGCAGATGCTTTGAGCCGCAAATTTGCATCTCTTCAAATGCTCGAGGTTCTTACATCCTAGACGAAAATTCGTCAGGATTTAATTGAACAAGGGATAGAAGTTTGGCTTCAACGAGTACAAGGACAGTTGTGTGCTCTCGAAATTACTTCGTCCTTAGTTGACGACATCAAAGGGAAGCAGTGGAGTGACCCGATGATTTCTCAACTGAAGGAAGATGTAATTAAAGGAAAAGCTCCTGGCTTTATGGTTCACGAGGATAGTATTCTGAGATTTCGTAGTGCTTTGTGTTCTGAACGATTTGGAGTTGAGACAGAGGATTCTCCGAGAAGCTCATGCTACGCCTTACTCAATCCACCCCGGAACGAGTAAGATGTACAAAGATTTGAAGCGCAACTTTTGGTGGAATAACATGAAGAAGGATGTTACGGAGTTTGTACTACGATGCTTGACGTGTCAACAAGTCAAGATCGAACATCAACGATCGGCGGGGTTGTTGAAACCACTTCCCATTCCCGAGTGGAAGTGGGAAGACATCTCAATGGATTTCATCACTGGCATGCCGAGAACTCGGGCCGGAATGAATATGATTTGGGTGATTGTCGATCGGTTGACCAAGTCTGCACACTTCTTTGGTATTAAGGATACTTGGGGACCGGATAGACTGGCTCGAACCTTTATTGCTGAGATCGTGAGGTTACACGGTGCCCCCAAGACCATTGTTTCTGATCGAGACGGTCGTTTCGTATCGCATTTTTGGCAGGCCGTTCACCAGGCTCTGGGTACGGAGTTGAGATTGAGCACTTCCTTTCATCCTCAGTCGGACGGTCAGACAGAGAGGACGATTCAGACATTGGAAGATATGTTACGGGCTTGTGCCTTGGATTGGAGTAATGATTGGGAGCTTCACTTACAGTTGATCGAGTTTGCTTACAATAATAGTTGGCATGCGTCGATCAAAATGGCACCCTTCGAGGCACTCTATGGTAGGCGATGTAGGTCGCCATTATGTTGGGACGAGGCTTCTGAGCTAGTTGGGACGGAGCCGGATATGTTGATGGAGACTAAGGAAAAGATTTCTATTATCCGAGATCGATTGCTAGCTGCCCAGAGTCGTCAGAAATCTTATGCAGATACTCGTCGTCGACCTTTGGAGTTCGAGGTGGGAGATCATGTCTTGCTCAAGGTGTCGCCGACCAGGGGAGTTTTCCGTTTCGGGAAAAAGGGAAAATTTAGTCCGAGGTACATCGGACCCTTCGAGATTTTGGACAGAGTTGGGGATTTAGCTTATCGCTTGGCATTGCCTCCAGCTTTGAGTCACGTCCACAGTGTTTTTCATGTGTCTCAGTTGAGAAAGTACGTACCGGATCCGAGCCACATTATCGACTACAGTGAGATTGACGTAGCCGAGGATATTACCTTTCCGGAGAAACCCGTGAAGATTCTTGAGCGCCGCGAGAAACAACTTCGGCATAAGACCATTCTACTAGTTAAAGTGCAATGGTCGAGGCATGGAGTCGAGGAGGCGACTTGGGAGACGGAAGAGAAGATGCGAGTGGAATACCCCGAACTATTTATTTCTTAAGTTTCGGGACGAAACTTCTTTTTAGAGGAAAATAATGTAATACCCGGTCGATAGTCATGTCATTTCAAACCTCTTCATTTTCTTCGAATCGTGATTTGTTGGGTGAACCCTTCTAATCATTGCTTGGAACCACCGTTTTGGGGTTTCCGTACTTCTATTTCGTGTTATTGTTGCCCAGATATTGAGTCCTATTGCTTTTATTCTCTTCCCGGGTCATTTTTCATCATTTTAGGACCCAAGGGGGGGTGTGAGCCGCGGCACAAGGAGTGTGCGCCGCGGCACACACATTTCCTAAACCTGGCCGAGCGGACTGTACCGGGTGCCGCGGCACATGCCGGCAGGGCCGCGGCACACCTAGGCTGAGCCGCGGCACACTTGTGTTGCATCCTCAGCCAAAAACCGACTGTACCCGGTGCCGCGGCACACCTGGGCTGAGCCGCGGCACACTGCTGAGCCCTGGGAGCAATTTTTGGACCTATGCCGCGGCACACCTAGGCTGAGCCGCGGCACAAAATGCGGTCAACTGCATAAATTGTGCTTTTTGAGCGAGATGCAGCTCATTTCACCATTTTCTTCTTCCACCTGCGAGAGAGAGAGTTTGAGGGGAAGAGTTTTCTCACATCTATCACTTGTGTGTTGGATTTTTACCATTTTCATTCAGTTGGGAAGCCCGGATAGTCGATCTAACGCGTATTCCTCGGATCATAGAGCTTGGATATTCAAGAGGTAATTTCTTCAACATCTTGATTCTCGATTTTGTATGGGTATTGACGTTTTGGATGTTAAAATCATGGAGTATGAAGTGATATATGCATGATTATGGACATGTTTGAGTATTCATCGGATTATTGAAAGATTATTCAAGAACACTTTGAATTTTGTGTTGGATTTTGGGGGTTTTCGTAGATTCGTCCGATTTATCAGATTGAAGCTTGAGAACCTTGAGATTATGATATATCTATACCGTATGCGTGTTTTCTTACGATTTTACGGGTTGGATTGTGCCGTTTTCGGACTTGTGGGAGTTTGGGCGATTTCCCAACCTTTAGCTGTTCACCCGTATATTTTCTTGAATCGTAGACGAGTTTCGGGAGTCTCTTCGTGTATTTTGAGTATGGATAATTAATTGTCATATTCCTTGCGAATCGTTTAGGTACCGGAAGCGCGTTCTTGGACCTACCGAACTCATACCTTTCCTCCGTTCGATTTCTCGATGTCTCAAAGGCAAGTATACATTTATGATTGTACGTTCTCGACTTTGAAAGTAAGAAATATTGATGGTATGATATGAACGAACCGTTTTTACGGCATTCATAGATATATTGATGGCATATTATGAACGAACCGTTTTTACGGCATTCATGTATGTATTGATGGCATGATATGAACGAACCGTTTCTACGGCATTCATACATGTATCGGCGTATGATATGAACGAACCGTTTCTACGGCATTCACATACGTATCGGCGTATGATATGAACGAACCGTTTCTACGGCATTCACATACGTCTTGTTGTGGCACTATGAGATTTTAGTTATTCCGGAATACTAGTCTTGAATTGATGAATTGACGGTTACATTTACTTTATTGTCGAGGAGTATTGTGTTTCATATTGATATACTTGCACTAGCTATTCGACGGCTAACCCCTTTATGGGGAAATCGTTTCATGTATTTCAGTTCGGGAGGACGGACGACAGTGTATCAGGTCGGCATGAAGATGGTGGGCAAGTGTGATACTGTGTCTTTCTTCCAGTTATGTTATGAGTTTTCCGTTAAGTGTTGTTGTACAGGATTGGCTATTGAATACTCGAGTATTGTTTTCCATTTTCTTTGATACTCCGGCCTGTGTTTGCCGAAGTATTGATTCGTGCTGTGATGTCTGTGAATACATTGGTTATGTTTTTGAATACCTTTGTATTGTTTTCATTCTATTGTGTGTAGACCTTCTCGGTCAAAGTTTACAGTTCCGCGTATGTTTAGCCTAGTGGGCCCCATGGCGGGGCTTACGGCGCTGTAATATTCCCTGAATAACTTGGGGGTGTTACAATGTTAGACCCTTGTTGGTTTAAATTGATTATTGATATGATCCTCGGATTGTGAAATCGTATTGTGGTTTTGAGTTCGTGTTTGATTGGTTTGGGTTGTTTGGATTTGTATTTAATCGGGATATTGTAGAATCATTATGTTTGTTGATCGGTTATTGATTGTTATTTGTGATCATCGAGTTACGGATTGTATTGTGGATATGAGTTCGTATTTGTTGAGTTGGATTATTTGGTTTTATGTATATGATCGGTGTATTGTTGAGCCATTGAGTCGCTTGGTTGGCTATGTCGGTTATTGATTTTTATCGAATGTGTGTTAATCAGTTATTGCAATAGTTTGATATGTTTTGATCGTGGATTATGACCATTGTGTTGCTGTTGAAGTTGAAGAGTTCGTAGATTGCTTCTGGTCGGGGCTGAGGAGCTCGTAGACTAAGGCAATGGATTTTGGTAACGGATTCGTGGTATCGGTATCGAGGCAAGTTTATACTTGTTCAGTTTATAATATTTGATGATTGGTTTCGTTTTCATTTCATTTATAATATTTCATTTCATTTCATGTTGTTAGAAATGTAAGTTGTCGGGATAATGGTTTGTATATCGTGCTCTGGTTGTATTAAATCATAAAGTATATGATTTAATTGTGTTCAGGGAAGACGTGAGTTATCTTTGGTCAAGGATATAGAATAGCGGATATCGAGGATAGTTATCGTGATGACATAAGTATCGGGATAAAGGTTTATTGGTATTGAATGGATGGTACCTTATTTGAGATTATTTGTATAACTGTGTATTCGTTCAGGGATGTTGTTCGTGGAAAGGATGTTGTCTTCGACTTTGAGGTAATTTATGTATTGTTCAGTTATGAGATAATTATTATGTTGAGTTGTTGTATATGTTGTATGTTGAGGCTTCGTATATTGAGATTTATACTGGTTGTTCGTTGAGGGATGTTGATCCCAGGACTATTGTTGGTATTAATGGTTGTGTTGATCGTCTCATTGGGGGATGTTGATGGATATGGTCCTCGGCTTTGAGGTAATCTAAGTATTTGTTCAGTCATGTGGATAATTAGTATGTTGAGTTGTTGTATATGTTGAGGTTTCGTGTAATGAGTTTCGTATCGGTTATTCATTGAGGGATGTTGATCCCAGGACTGTTGTATTGAGATCGTAGATCATGTTGGTCATTCATTTGGGGATGATAATCCCAGGATTGATGCTTTGGATATTGATTAGTCGTGTCGGCTTTTCATTGTCAGTCTGTTGTTGTTCACTTCGGTGAGTCTTTTGATCCTTATTGGATATGTATTTCTTTGAGTTTCGTTGTCATGTTGCATCGTGACATATCTGGAGTCATATCTGTGTGCCGATTGGTTATTGTGTAGGATTTTTAGCCGGGCACATGATGGTTATGTGTTGATATTTCCACATTGAACCGTGCACACGAGACGTAGTTCGTGAGGCTAATTAGGTACAAGACCACACGTGTATGTGATCAATACCCGGGGTGGCTTGTGCACGGACACATTTCCGGATCGGGCGTACTATGACTTACATCTTTGAGCCATATTG
Source organism: Orobanche coerulescens (assembly GCA_033398695.1). Taxonomy (NCBI): domain Eukaryota; kingdom Viridiplantae; phylum Streptophyta; class Magnoliopsida; order Lamiales; family Orobanchaceae; genus Orobanche; species Orobanche coerulescens. Next base: position 193,349,538 of record CM065807.1, on the reverse strand, counting down.
TTTGGTCGTTCATCCTCCATTTATGGTTGGGTATGTTCGACGGTTTGTGACTGGTTGCTCATACGCCCGAGGGGTATGTTCGACAGTCGGAGTTATTTTTTGAGATCCATTATTGTTGATCATTTGGAGTTTACCTGGTTGATGGTATTCTCGGTTATGGTTGGTCCTTTCTTGATCATTTGGAGATTACCTTGTTGATGGTATTCTCGGTTATTGTTGATCCTTCATTGATTGCGTTCGAGATTTACCTTGTTGATGGTATTCTCAATTATCGTGATCCTTTATTGGTCGTATTGGAGTTATCATGTCGATGATATTCTCAGTGATGTTTTGGTTGATCTGGTTATTGATCGTATAAGCATTCGGGCATACGTCGATGTTCGGGATTTGTTATCATTATTATATGGTAGTTGATCTACAGATATGTTGTGTACTGTTGGTTTATCCAGGTTGAGTTTTGATTGTGTAATCCGATGGACAGGATTTGGCACAGATGAATTATTTCATGATTATGAGTTATGATGATGTTTTGAGGATTGTTGGTATTTTTGAAATACAGTACAGATAATTGTTGTTGAGTTCATGTCGTCATTTGAGAATGCGAAATGTGAATTATGGTAAGGCTTAATCTGTTATGGATTGTCGTGGATTGGTAAGATTATGATAGTAAGTTTACATTGGTAGTATTCTTACAGTATTATTACATTGGTATGTAATTATTTATGATGATGTGATCGATATCATTGTTGAGCATTGTGGCTGACCCCGTCATGGGCTTTATTTTTAGGTACTCGGAGATCGAGCTAGTAGCGGTCGTGAAGGGATGAGCTTCCCGATGTGATACTGGCTGTGGCTTGTTTTCGGAGAATTGAGTATTCTTTTCCGGTTATTTATTTCCGCTGCAAATGTGTATTTTGAACTGCATTTATCCGCTGCGTGTGTATATTTCAAAATGGCTTTTTCGGTATCTTTATCCGCTGCGTGTGTATATTTCAAAATGGCTCTTTGGTATTTTTACCAACTCATGTGTGTATTTTAAAATGGCCTTTTGGGCATTTTACGAACTTGGGCTATTTTCGTCAAACTCTTTTTCCCAAATTATTTTATCGGTACGTTTAAGTGGTAGCTTAACGTACATTTTGAACTGTCGAGAATTGGCACTTCACCTTGTATTTCGAAATGGTATTTTATGACGGTATTTGAAAACTATGCTTTTGAAAATATTTGAGTATTTAAAATACTATCGTCATTGTCCTCTTGGCATTTTTAAACGTTTTTGAAATGGTTTTGTAAATGGTTTTTAGCCTGGTGGGTTCCGGCGCGGGACCTACGGCGCTGTAATATCCGGGATGGTTTTTGGGGTGTTACAGAAGATGGTATCGAGCTTGGGTTTTGTGAAACCCAGGCGTGTGTGTTATGTGGCTCTACCGGTACGGTAGTAGCGTGGCTTTTGAAAATGATTTTCTGACTTTTGAGTCAAATCGATTTTTGGAGTTTCCAAAATTTTTGAGATTCTTTTCAAATTACTACTTGTGATATTCGTGTGTTTCGATTGTGTTGAGACTTCGTGTGGGAGTCGTGTGCTAGTATCACGGGAGATCATCGACTTCACGCACCTGTAAGTATATCGGTTTGGTTATTCGCTTGTGGCAACGCTTGATTGTTTTTGTGATGAGTTGGAAAATTTTGGATTTATCTGTTGTTGGTGACTGGTTGCAAGTTTCGAGGACGAAACTTATTTTAAGGGGGGTAGTATGTAATACCCGGATTTTCAGTATAAATTTTTCGCGTTATTTTATCTGAGATATACTGTATAGTTTGGTATCTATACATTATGGATAAAATAAATTGAGAACCGAGACAGTTATACTGGTGTGATTATCGTTTTTGATTGACATATATATATTTAGGATATATTGTATCAGGTTGAACTGATTTGGATATCAGGTATACCGTATGAGAATATTTTTGGATTCAGTATGTGTATTCAGTATGTCGTATGTTTGTATTTTGTACGTCGAGACGTCGGACGAAACGATTGGATTTTTGGCTAAGTATAAAAGCCATTACGTACGTTAAGCCTTGGAGCTTACGTACGTAAAATGTGTTAGCTTACGTACGTTATATAGTGTACATAACGTACGTAACAAGAGGAATCGGACAGTTGGGGCCCGTGGTCGGTGGCTTTCGGCGCGGATGTGGACAGGTGAGTCAACGGACGGAGTTACGTACGTTATACAGGGTGTATTACGTACATAATACGAGTATAATACTGTAGCAAGTCAACGTACGTATTACGTACGCAACGGAATAAGTGTTACGTACGTTACGGCGATTTGGTCGAGTCATGGCCGAGATGACACTGGATGGCCGAGCATGGCGGTCGTGACTCGTTGGAATGGCGAGCATGGTCGGCGGTGTCTCGTGGGGTGGCCGATCACGGTCGGCGGTGACTCGCGAGGATGGCTAGGGCGCCGATTACGTACGTAAAGCGGTGGCGATTCTGGCCGTAAGGGCCGATTACGTCGTAAGCCAGTGCCGATTACGTACGTAAGGATGCCCGAACAATCGGCGTAGGGTCGGCGCGGCCGGCTACGCACGTGGGACCCGCCGGTTACGTCTTGTAATGGTCGGCGGGTTCGCCTATTTAAGGCTGGGCCAAGGTCACTTCGGAATTTTTCATTTTTTCTTCGTTTTTTTGCGATTCCTTCAGCAAAAATGGATGGATTTGAGTAAAAACATCATCTAGCAACATGTTTTGGAAGTTGGAATCATGGATTAACATCATCTTTCACCCGGATCGAAGGTAAGAACACCTAAACACTTGGTTTTGGATATTTTTGAGGTTTCTTGATGTTTTGGCCGATTTGATTCGTTTTAACTCAGATTATTGATGGAACATTGTTGTATTCTTGAGATTATGCATTATTCTTGAAGTTTTGTGGAACAAATTCGAGTATTTCTTCGAATAAACGATTGAATTGGACTATGCCTTCAAAGTGTTCGATGAAATGTCTCAATGAGTAGAACTTGGAAAATTCTACACGTTTTCGTATGAATGGTGATGGAATTGATATTGTTGTGATGATTCTTGGTATTTACGAGAATTTTATTAAAGGAAGATAATGAATTGGTGATCAAATGATTCGATTATGTTGTTATGATTATGGAATCGTAGTATTCTCGATGTTCTTGGTGGTTTGTTGCGATTCATGATGTTATGAGAAGTATATATGTTTAAGAACATGATTATACACACCTTGAATTGTGAATAAAAATTGTTTAGATGTTAGAACACATCGGATAATGTCGTATTGGAGATTTTGAATATGATTTCGGAATTAGTTGTGTTCTTAAGGAACTCTTGGATTATATGAATTGTTGAACATGTTTAAGAGGTCTTGGTGTTTTAGATATGAATATGGAATATTCATATCTAGAACTAAGTTATGTGTCTTGGTACAATATTCGTATAGGAATACGAATATGATTTCGAGTTTGATTGGAATTATTATTCATGTTTGAATTTGGATATTCATACTTATTGAATAAGTGTTCAATTCGGATAATGGAATTATTTGAAACCTTTGGAATATGGTTATCTAAGATGTTGAATTAATCGGATCGTCCGGATTGATGATGATAATTGGTAATTGGTTTATATTATGAATTTACAAGGAGGAAACTTGTATCCATATTTAAGATTGAATTTGGAATCGGTAATGTTAGACCCTTGTTGGTTTAAATTGATTATTGATATGATCTTCGGATTGTGGAATCGTATTGTGGTTTTGAGTTCGTGTTTGATTGGTTTGGGTTGTTTGGATTTGTATTTAATCGGGATATTGTAGAACCGTTATGTTTGTTGATTGGTTATTGATTGTTATTTGTGACCATCGAGTTACGGATTGTATTGTGGATATGAGTTCGTATTTGTTGAGTTGGATTATTTGGTTTTATGTATATGATCGGTGTATTGTTGAGCCGTTGAGTCGCTTGGTTGGCTATGTCGGTTATTGATTTTTATCGAATGTGTGTTAATCGGTTATTGCAATAGGTTGATATGTTTTGATCGTGGATTATGACCATTGTGTTGCGGTTGAAGTTGAAGAGTTCGTAGATTGCTTTTGGTCGGGGATGAGGAGCTCGTAGACTAAGGCAATGGATTTTGGTAATGGATTCGTGGTATCGGTATCGAGGCAAGTTAATACTTGTTCAGTTTATAATATTTGATGATTGGTTTCGTTTTCATTTCATTTATAATTCGTATAGCAATGTTGTTAGAAATGTAAGTTGTCGGGATAATGGTTTGTATATCGTGCTCTGGTTGTATTAAATCATAAGGTATATGATTTAATTGTGTTCAGGGAAGACATGAGTTATCTTTGGTCAAGGATATAGAATAGCGGATATCGAGGATAGTTATCGTGATGACATAAGTATCGGGATAAAAGTTTATTGGTATTGAATGGATGGTACCTTATTTGAGATTATTTGTATAACTGTGTATTCGTTCAGGGATGTTGTTCGTGGAAAGGATGTTGTCTTCGACTTTGAGGTAATTTATGTATTGTTCAGTTATGAGATAATTATTATGTTGAGTTGTTGTATATGTTGTATGTTGAGGCTTCGTATATTGAGATTCATACTGGATCTTCGTTGAGGGATGTTGATCCCATGACTATTGTTGGTATTAATGGTTGTGTTGATCGTCTCATTGGGGGATGTTGATGGATATGGTCCTCGGCTTTGAGGTAATCTAAGTATTTGTTCAGTCATGTGGATAATTAGTATGTTGAGTTGTTGTATATGTTGAGGTTTCGTGTAATGAGTTTCGTATCGGTTATTCATTGAGGGATGTTGATCCCAGGACTGTTGTATTGAGATCGTAGATCATGTTGGTCATTCATTTGGGGATGATGATCCCAGGATTGATGTTTTGGATATTGATTAGTCGTGTCGGCTTTTCATTGTCAGTCTGTTGTTGTTCACTTCAGTGAGTCTTTTGATCCTTATTGGATATGTATTTCTTTGAGTTTCATTGTCATGTTGCATCGTGACATATCTGGAGTCATATCTGCGTGCTGATTGGTTATTGTGTAGGATTTTTAGCCGGGCACATGATGGTTATGTGTTGATATTTCCACATTGAACCGGGCACACGAGGCGTAGTTCGTGCGTCTAATTAGGTACCAGACCACACGTGTATGTGATCAATACCGGGTGGCTTGTGCGGACACATTTCCGGATCGGGCGTACTATGACTTCCATCTTTGAGCCATCTTGTTTGGTCGTTCATCCTCCATTTATGGTTGGGTATGTTCGACAGTTTGTATCAGTTGTTCATACGCCCGAGGGGTATGTTCGACAGTCGGAGTTATTTCTTGAGATCCATTATTGTTGATCATTTGGAGTTTACCTGGTTGATGGTATTCTCAGTTATGGTTGGTCCTTTGTTGATCATTTGGAGTTTACCTTGTTGATGGTATTCTCGGTTATTGTTGATCCTTCATTGATTGCGTTCGAGATTTACCTTGTTGATGGTATTCTCAATTATCGTGATCCTTTATTGGTCGTATTGGAGTTATCATGTCGATGATATTCTCGGTGATGTTTTGGTTGATCTGGTTATTGATCGTATAAGCATTCAGACTGTACGTCGATGTTCGGGATTTGTTATCATTATCATATGGTAGTTGATCTACAGATATGTTGTGTACTGTTGGTTTATCTAGGTTGAGTTTTGATTGTGTAATCCGATGGACAGGATTTGGCACGGATGAATTATTTCATGATTATGAGTTATGATGATGTTTTGAGGATTGTTGGTATTTTTGAAATACAGTACAGATAATTGTTGTTGAGTTCATGTCGTCATTTGAGAATGCGAAATGTGAATTATGGTAAGGATTAATCTATTATGGATTGTCATGGATTGGTAAGATTATGATAGTAAGTTTACATTGGTAGTATTCTTACAGTATTATTACATTGATATGTAATTATTTATGATGATGTGATCGATATCATTGTTGAGTATTGTGGCTGACCCCGTCGTGGGCTTTATTTTTAGGTACTCGGAGATCGAGCTAGTAGCGGTCGTGAAGGGATGAGCTTCCCGATGTGATACTGGTTGTGGCTTGTTTTCGGAGAATTGATTATTCTTTTCTGGTTATTTATTTCCGCTGCAAATGTGTATTTTGAACTGCATTTATCCGCTGCGTGTGTATATTTCAAAATGGCTTTTTCGGTATCTTTATCCGCTGCGTGTGTATATTTCAAAATGGCTCTTTGGTATTTTTACCAACTCGTGTGTGTATTTTAAAATGGCCTTTTGGGCATTTTACGAACTTGGGCTATTTTCGTCAAACTCTTTTTCCCAAATTATTTTATCGGTACGTTTAAGTGGTAGCTTAACGTACATTTTGAACTGTCGAGAATTGGCACTTCGCCTTGTATTTCGAAATGGTATTTTATGACGGTATTTGAAAACTATGCTTTTGAAAATATTTGAGTATTTAAAATACTACCGTCATTGTCCTCTTGGCATTTTTAAACGTTTTTGAAATGGTTTTGTAAATGGTTTTTAGCCTGGTGGGTTCCGGTGCGGGACCCACGGCGCTGTAATATCCCGGATGGTTTTGGGGGTGTTACACTTGGGTTAGGGTTATTTTTTTGGGAAAAAAGACTTTCTAGATCGGCTCAAATAGACATTCTAGATCGGCTCAAATAGACATTCTAGATCGGTTAAATAACCGATGTAGAAAGCAGACTTTCAAGATCGGTTCTGAAAACCGATGTAGAAAGTCCAGATTTTCTACATCGGCTGGATCTATAACGGTTATTTAACCGATTTAGAATGTCTATTTTACCCAATTTAGAAAGTATTTTTTCTAGTAGTGTTTGTCGAATTACCTTAATTCGAAGAACTAATCTGACCCGGACTAGAAGCTGATTTAAATCCTCTTCCTCTTTCGGTGATCCACACACGAACAACTGATACAAGCCGGATTGCTAGGTCCTTAGGAATAATGTTGCTAAACAGTACAACAAAAAATCCCTTGCTCGAAGGATTTGTACTGTTGATCAAAATCGACTAAGGAAAGAAGGAGATGGCCAAAACGATTCCCCGGACTGAGAACAGTTCGGCCAAACAGTAGAGAATGGGGGGGGGGCGATTTTTTGTCTTACAAATTAGGATTGTGTAATTTTTCTTATGACAACTCCTTGTCCTTGACCCTTTATTTATACTAAGTAAACCCTAGAGTCAAACTCTAATATTTGCTTAGTTGCCCCTCAATTTTTTAAATAATACAATACATATAATATCTCATATTATATATTTTACTTATAATCCTCTTATAAATATAATATCAAATATTATATTTATCTTTCTCAGTTGATATAATTAAATAATATAATATATAATATCTTATATTATATATTACTCATTACTTAATAATATAATATCCAATATTATATCTATTAATTATTCTTGCTTATCTTTAGTTGTCGTACTCATGACCCAAAAGGCTTATATTATGTTGGCAATTATTTAATACCTTATTCAATAATAAGTCATAAGAGATCTCTAGCAAGACATTATGACTACCCAAATAATATAAGTTTATAGTCCATTAAACCATTTAACGTATTAAATCCCTTTGTCACGCGATATCATATTTGAACTAAGTTATGAAAATTGTCATACTTATTATGTTCAAATTCTTTCTCGATCTTAAGTAGACTGATTGAATCAAATGACTCTTCAGTTGAGCATGGCCATGTATTTCCTTCAGTCCTACTTATCGAGGGGTCCAGCAAATATCTCTCTCACTAAAGAGAGGGACAAATACCCATCTTGAATATTATTCATTGCCCTTTACATGACTCCCACTAATCCCGGTCGCTAACCTTTATGATCACCATGTTTCAGATGACGTTGGATTACATCAAGGCATAACATTTATCATGTTGGACTTTATAATTGTAATATCCGCAATTTCGATTTCCAGTAATTTTTTTTAGCGAGAGTCTGTTTTAACGAATCGCTTGTGACCGTTTCGTTATTCCGAGAATGATTAGTTCTGCATTTTTTGTCATTCGAGTTCGTTTCGGTGTCGCTTTGTTGAGTTCCATGTTCCTAAGCGACTTTTTCGCACTTGAGTTTGATTCTTATGAATCTCGTCCGAAACTGTTATTTCGTGTTTCCGTAAGTCCGTTTAACGTTGTTAGACGTGTTGTGAACTTAGGTTTGGTTATTCGATCACGTATCTTGAATTTTCGGCACTTTTGGGCACAAACAGTGTGCGCCTAGGCACACAAGTTCGGTGCCTAGGCACAACCCTTTTCAGGGGCTGAACTGGGAGCGGCTATACCACGGGCCGCGGCACGCTCGGTATGCGCCGCGGCACGGCCAGGAGGCCTGACCGTGTATTTTAGTCGCGGTCCGCGTCACACTCAGTCTGCGCCACGGCACGTGAGTCAGAATGCCCTTTTATCAGCAGGATTTGGAGAGGATTTCATTTCCTCTCCTTTCTTCTCCATGGGCGATTGTTTGGGCGATTTTTGGGCGATCTTTGGGCGATTTGTCTTAGAGATATCATCCTCCTCAAGTTCTTGGTGTGGATTAACAATATTAATTCGTGTTCTTCGTCATTAATTCGAGGTATTTTCTTGATTCCCTGGAGTTCCTTTTCCATCCGATTTTGATAAATCGATTGGTGTTAGATGTTGTTATTAAACTTGTTTTATGGATTGTATATCCATATCTTCGGTTCGTTTCAACCCGAAGGGCGATTTCGGTGTTCTTGAGGTGTAGTGAACATTTGATGTTCGATCAAATGTTCGAATGAGTTTTCCTTCGATAGTTTGTTGTGATCTCCGTTATTTTTGGTCTTGATACTCGTCGTAGTCATGTTTTTGTTGTTTCTTCAGGAGGATTATAGGTGCTCGAGGATTCCGAGTTGAATCTCGTTTGGTGATGGTTAATTCGTGTGGTGTTATTCTCGTAGTGTCCGCGGTGCTATCGTGTTCTTGATAGTGTTCGAAACTTCGGGGTTGTTCGATCGCATCCCATCCATCATCTTGTTGCAATCGTAGTTTCGAGGAAAGTAACTTGTCCATACATTTCTTGTTTTGTGAATATGATGATCGGTGATCGTCTTAATGTGTTCGTTTGGTTGTTTGAGATAAACTTTCAAAGATTTGGTTTAGCCTCGCTAAAGGCTCCCTTTCAAACTCGTGTGTATGTTGTGATTGGTGTGTTTTCATAAATGACTATGTGAATCCTATGGATATGTTTGGTGTTGATGTTGCGCTTGGTAATGCGTGTGTACGTATATTGCCACATTTCGCTGTGTTGTGGTTTGACGTTGTGTTTTTCTAAGTGTTTGATACCTTTAGGTGAATTGTTTGGATATCTTTATTGTATTGCGCTATGTGTGTGAATGTGTGGATGTGGGTAGAGCCTACGGTGACACATGGCATGCGATCATGTGGTCAGGATGCAACAAGTGATTGATCCAACCGTGAGAGCCTAAGAAGAACTACGGTGACACATGGCTTGTGATCATGTGGTCAGGATGCAACAAGTGATTGATCCAACAGTGAGCGCCAAAGAATACCTACGGTGACACATGACATGTGATCATGTGGTCAGGAGACAACAAGTGATTGATCTAACCGTGAGATGCCGTGACATGCGATCACGCTGGTGTGTATATGATTTGTGAATGTGTTTTTCCGGGTCGAGCACCTTGGACATGTGACCAAGATTTGCGTATCTTGGGTGATTATGTTGTGTCGATTTTTATATCCGTCGAGGACACGTGGTGTAATATCCGGATTTATTACTGTGTATTTCATCTGCATTCGAACCCTGTATTATTCGGATTTGTGGTCTTGATAATTGGAATATGATATTTCTTGCATTGGTATCTTTGTACATAAGTATAACAACATGCAAAATTTCTCATGCAAACTCGTGATAGCGTACGTTAAGAATGTATCTTAACGCGCGCTATTGGCTACTACTAGCGCACGCTACGTATGTAGGAGTTGCATGCGCTAGGCATTCAATTATTGAGCGGGGCGGCTAGCACATGCGCCAGCCGGGACATGGGTCCGGATAAGATTCCCGCGGACGAACCTGGACAGATTTGGAGTCAACGCTTATTAGCATGCACTAAATATGTATGGTAGCGTGCGCTAAATATGTATGGTAGCGTGCGCTAATTAGCTAAAGTGCAGAATGTTATAAATGAGACAACAATCCGTTTTGGCTTACATTTCCTTCGTTCATTCTTCAGTCTTGAGAGACCAGAGAGCAATAATTATCCTCATAACACACTTAGAACACATCTACGTGATCCTTGAATATTGGATATTACTTGTGAGTAATCATTGAAGAGAAGTAACACCTTGGAGTGGCATATAACCAACCGGAGTCGGATTCTACCTTGCGGTTCAGTAATTTCGTCATATTAAGGTATATTGATTCTATCTCCAACTCTAGATTCGTGTTATGGAACATAAGATGATCATGCTAGCAAATATTGAATTTCTTGGGTAAATTATCCAAACCACATCATGTTTAGAATATTGAGATGATTATGCCTTAAGTACCTTGATTATGAACATCATGATTCGAATCATATTACAATGAACAAGTAGAGGAAGCTTCTATCATTGGTAATCCGAATCTAGTAGGTGTCTTCATAGCAATCATGGACTTGACTTTAACATCATTATTGTTAGACGGATATAAGGGATTGATCATGGAAGGATTTATCTTGTTAAGATGGGATGTTAATCAAACTACAAGTATGATAGTTTTGATTGATATAAAGGTGTTGATATCGACCGTTAGGTCTTCCGAAGTATCTCATGAAGAATTGTAATCGAAATGGAATATGGTTTTATTATAGTATACATATTCTTGAATCCGAACTTGTTGTTATCCGTAAGATCATTCATAACCGTATAAACATGATATTCATGGAGGTAACATGAATTAACACTGAAGATTTCATTGGTTTGATCATGATGAGATCAGTCTACTGCCCAGTAGTGAACTGCCATGCACAGTTAGCGCACGCTAAGCTTTGTAAATTAACGTGCGCTATCGAGCACGAGTTAATGTACGCTACGTTTGGTACGTAACCTATGTTAATCCATCAGGCGAGTCAGTCGGCTGATCGGTGAGGTACTGACCATGCATAGTTAGCGTACGCTAGGCTTTGTTGTTTGCGTGTGCTATCGAGCAGACTTAACGCACGCTACACAGAATACTTAGCGTACGCTAAGAAGTTCAGGCAGATTACATTTTATGAACTTTCAACCGTAAATCGGATTGTTAGACATTCGTACGACGCTACACAAGAACATTCTTCAGTCTTAGTAAGAGGGGGAAGGGTTAAGGATTTACCCGGTGCTGGTGCAAATGGCTTTCGAAGCATCCAGGGTTTGATTGTTTGATAGAAGGGCGACGAAATGCTTCGGGGAGTTGAAAATAAGCATAGATCCGGAGATTCCCGAATAGGGCAACCTTTCGAACTGCTGCTGAATCCATGGCAAGACTTATAAAGAAAAAAGGCTCTGAAAGACGCCATCCGGACGGGAAAGTTCCGTTAATGGGTTAATGAAAGGTTCGAGCTTGTTACGTGATTTGATTGAAGGGGCGACCTTCGAGTGTTTCGTTTCGTGGAAGTATTGTTCTTGTCTTCGAATCGAGGCAAGTACCTTATTTGTTTTACGTATTGATGTTATACATATTGTCATGCATGTATGTCGTTGTTGTATGTCCACCTCGTGTTGGTCCGCCGGGATCATCGGGGGATCTATGCTAGCATGCGCTGGATCATCAGACAGATTTTTCCACCACGGGTTGGTCTGACGGGATCATCGTGGGTTCTAGGCAGTGAACGCTGGATCGTCGGAGTTACTATGTGTATGTTATGATATCATGTTGTGATTATCAGTTGTGTATGTTATGTATGAGTTTCTCGCAGGAGAAGACTCCTTTGACATTTTATCATTTACGTTATTATTATTCTGCGTGTGACGTTGAATAATATGTTGTGGTACTTGTACTAGCATCGTTGTGCTAACCCCTTCGGGGTGAACATTTGTTTATGTTCAGGATCCAGGAGAGCGGGGAAACAACCACTGGAGCTGCATGACGACGAGGGTACAGAGTGATGTTCCGGCCGGGTTTATTTGTTTATTGTTTGTTGGTTATTTCAATAAGTACTCGAGTACGTAGTCATTTACGATGAATTTGAATTTGGTGATGTATTAATAATTTTATGGTGAACATTCGTATTTTCAGTTTTTGGTCAGAACTGTTGTATCTTAATTCCGTTATTATCATTCGTTGGTACGTATTAATATCTTTTCAATTCGCCAGCCTTGTAAATCCTTATGTAAAGGATTTACGGCGATGTAATATTCCTGAATATATTGGGGGTGTTACAGAATATGGTATTGGAGCTAAGATTATGGATATTTTGGCCATTGGGTTAAAATAGAGGTCATTTACGTCTTTTGAGGTAACCAGCCGTGAATGGCATCACTGTACTGCCCACGTCTTCATGCGAATGGTGGTTGTAAGTTCCTAAACTCTATCTCGTTCTTTACATGTTGTATCTCTTTATACTTGAACATTAGATCGATGTTGTTTCCTGTATATTGAGTATTTATGCTTACAGTATGTTGAGAGGCGGACGTGGACGTGGTCGCGGTCGTGGACGCGGACGAAGGAATGCTGAAAGGGAAGCATCGCCTTCTAATGAGGCCAGTCATAGCTCAGGCGAGCCGCAACGATCCATCAATAATGAACCGGAACCTGCTGTACCAGAAATCCTTCGTCAAGTGGTGAACCAGATGACTCAGTTCGCTCAGGTCGTGGACCGAATGCAGGTGGCGGTGGGATTTCAGCAGGGAGATGGACAACAAAGGATTCCAGAAATGGGAAATCGAGGTGACCGATGGTTGCAAGAGGTGGCGAAGATGCAACCACCCAAATTTGATGGCTTTTCCGAGACTCCCACATGGGATCATTGGTTGAAGGAACTGGAGAAAATCTTTGCCGGAATTAACTGCCCAGAACCTCTATCGCTCAAAACTTTCTGATAGGGGAAGCGTCTGAATGGTGGGAAGCCATCCGGCCTGTAGACCATGATGCTCATTGGACAGAGTTTAAATTGATGATGGAAGCTCAGTACTGCCCTCGTCCTGTGAGGGAAGCCAAGGTTCGGGAATTTTTCTCCGCTCAGCCTTCAGATGTGCCAGTATCCTAGACAATTAAGACATTTAACCAGCAGTTAGCATTCGTTCGACATCTGGTCAGAACAGATGCGGAAATGATGATTCATTTTGATATGAGGATGAAACCAGAAATCCAGAGGTACATGTCCGGTTTTGAATGTACCACCCTCCGTCAATACCAGGATAAGGCGTTGGCGTATGAGATCAAGGAAGCAGCCATGGAGAAATTTACGGAATCCAAGAAGCAGAAAGTCTCTAGTACTTTTACAGAGCACAAGAACAGCGGACCCCGCAAGGCCCAGTCATCCTTTCACTCTTTCAAGAAACCTCCGCACCCAGTTAGGAGTGGAAAGAACTTCGGAGCAACATCAACTATGACTGATGTTACCAGGAAATGCTTTAACTGCGCCCAGACGGGGCACTATCGACGAAATTGACCCCTACCTGCCGTGACTTGTTTTGATTGTGGTCGAGAGGGACATCGTGCGGTGTTCTGTGAAGAGACTGCAAAGTCTTTTAGAGCCCGTACACCACAGCCAATCCAGAAGGAAGCTAGTATCCAACAGACGCAGCAAAGTGTTCAGATGCCTCAGAATTTTGGCCGCGGACGAGGCAGAGGACATTGGGACCGAAAGGGGACATCGAGTGCCGGATATGTTCCCCCACGTCTGTACGAGATGAGGAGGACAGACGATCAGGATGCTGCTATCGCATCAGATACTGTCCAGATCCTTTCCCAGCCAGTTAGTGTTTTATCTGATACAGGAGCTACGCATTCTTTTATATCCTTGTCTTGTGTAAATCGTTTGAATATTTCTGGTTTTCATGCTTGTGACCTCATGTTGTTGGTTTACCGAGTGGAGAGAGGATTGCTGGGAATTTCGAAACTAGAGATTTCCCTGTAACATTTGGAGGCAGAGAGTGGCTCTCAAATCTGATTGTAATAGAAATGCAAGGGGACGACCTGATACTCGGAGACGATTGGCTTAATCGATATGGAGCGATTGTAAACTACCGAAGGAGGAATATCTCACTGATCGCTGGCGATGGTTCCGAAATACTGTTTGAGGGATGGAAACCGGGAAGCTCAGGAAAGTTGATCAAAGCGATGAAAGCTGTCAAATTGTTGAAAGCAGTGTCTGGGATCTTGGTGTTATGCAATGAAGAGAGAAGACGAAATTGTGGAACTTTCATCCATTTCGTTGTGAGCAATTTCCGGATGTATTTCTGACGAGTTACTGGACTACCTCCACGAAGGGATGTAGAATTTACCATTGAACCGGAACCGGAGCTACACCGATTTCTAAGGCGCCGTATCGTATGGCACCTCTTGAGATGTATGAACGTAAAGCAGTGGAGGAGTTCTTGGGCGAAGGCTATATTCACAGCGTTTCGCCACAGGGAGCGCCGATTCTTTTGTCCGAAAGAAGGATGGATCGCTTCGACTGTGTATTGACTATCGAGAGCTGAACAAAATGACGATTAAGAACAAATATCCATTGCCACGGATTGATGATCTGTTCGACCAGTTGCAAGAAGCAATAGTGTTTTCAAAAATCGATCTGAGATCAGGATACCATCAGCTGGGGATTAAGGAATCTGATGTTCCAAAGTCAGCATTCAGAACTTGCTACAGACACTATGAGTTTGTAGTGATGCCGTTTGGTCTCACTAATGCACATGCTGTATTCATGCAATTGATGAATCGAGTGTTCATCGAATATTTGGATAAATTTGTGGTCGTATTCATTGATCACATTTTGGTGTATTCTAAGAACCAGGAAGAGCGCATGCACAGCATTTGTGGATTGTATTAGAACTTTTGAGAAGCGAGCAACTGTACGCCAAACTCTCTAAGTGTGAATTCGGGATAAAAGAAGTCCTCGGCCATGTGGTATCAGCTGAAGGAGTACGAGTAGATCCTCAAAAGATCGAAGCAATTATGGATTGGAAGCCTCCAAAGAACGTGAAAGAAGTCCGAAGTTTTTTAGGACTTGCTGGGTATTATCGTCGATTCGTGGAAGGGTTTTCCAAAATTTCCCGCCCACTTATTCAACTACTGCAGAAAACTCAAAAGTTTGAGTGGAATGAGTTATGTCAGGTTAGCTTTGATGAATTGAAGAAGAGATTGACGACGGCATCGATTCTATCACTTCCACAGGGAACTGGAGGATTTATAGTTTACAGTGACGCTTCGAACCAAGGACTCGGATGTGTATTGATGCAGAATGACAGGGTGATCGCTTATGCGTCGCGACAGCTGAAACCTTATGAAGTGAATTACCCAACACATGATTTGGAGCTAGCAGCAGTAGTTTTTGCTTTGAAGATCTGGAGACATTATCTGTACGGGACTCACTGTCAGATCTTTACGGATCACAAGAGTCTCAAATACATCTTCAGTCAGAAAGAGTTGAACATGCGGCAAAGAAGATGGTTAGAACTAATTAAGGACTACGACTTGGAAATTTTGTATCATCCAGGCAAAGCGAATGTAGTGGCCGATGCACTTAGCCGCAAGCCTGTTTCTATTCAGATGCTGGAGACTCTGACCTTCCAACTTAGTCTTCAATGAGAGATGATTAGAGAAGGAATTGAAGTGTGGTTACAAAGAGTCCAAGGACAACTGTGCGTGATGGAAATAACTTCATCATTAACCGAAGAAATCAAATCTAGACAGGCAGATGATCCTCTGATGATTCGGTTACGTGATGAAGTGATCAAGGGAAAGGCCCCTGGATTCCTAATTCATGATGATGGAGTTTTGAGATTTCAGAACCGACTCTGTGTTCCTGATATCGATGTTCTGAAATAGACGATTATGAAGGAAGCTCACAACTCACCCTATTCCATCCACCCGGGCACCAGTAAGATGTATAAGGACTTGAAACAGAATTTCTGGTGGGGTAACATGAAGAAAGATGTAGCGGACTATGTCTCGAAATGTTTGACTTTCCAACAGGTTAAGATCAAGCATCAATGTCCTGCCGGGATGTTGAAGCCACTCCCGATTCCTGAATGGAAGTGGGAGGACATATCGATGGACTTTATTACTAGTATGCCGAGAACCAAGTCAGGAACGAACATGATTTGGGTGATAGTTGATCGTTTAACCAAATCTGCTCATTTTCTAGGCATTAAGGATACGTGGGGACTAGAGAGAGGTTGACACGAGTATTTATTTCGGAGATAGTTCGACTGCATGGTACACCAAAGACCATTATTTCTGATCGAGACGGCCGTTTTGTGTCTCACGGAAAGAAGTTCATAAGGCCTTGGGGACCGAATTGAACTTCAGCACAGCTTATCACCCGCAGACCGACGGACAATCCGATAGGACTATTCAAACGGTGGAAGATATGCTGAGGGCTTGTGCCTTAGATTGGTCAACTAATTGGGAAGTTCATCTACCGTTGATTGAATTTACCTACAACAATAGTTGGCATGCCTCCATTAAGAAGGCACCGTTTGAGGCATTATACGGGAGGAGATGTAGATCGCCCCTATGTTGGGATGATACATCAGACTTAATCGGGACAGAACCAGAGTTGATCATACAGACTCGAGAGAATATAACCTTGATTCTGAAAGGCTGTTGACCGCCCAGAGTCACCAGAAATCTTACGTAGACGTACGTCGTCGTCCTTTGGAGTTCAGTACGGGAGACCACGTACTTTTAAAAGTTTCTCCTACTCGGGGAATCGTTCGTTTCGGAAGGAAAGGAAAGCTGAGTCCGAGATATATCAGACCATTTGAGATCTTTGAGAGAGTTGGAGAGTTGGCATACAGATTAGCATTGCCGCCGTCATTGTGCCATGTCTATAACGTGTTCCACATATCCCAGTTACGGAGGTATATACCAGATCCTAGTCATGTCATTGATTTCGGCGAGATCGAAGTCACTCATGATAGGACGTTCGGAGAGAGACCGGTCAAGATACTCGAGAGTCGAGTTAAGCAGCTGAGGAACAAACCAATCGTTTTGGTCAAAGTTCAATGGTCACGTCACGGAGTGGAAGAAGCCACATGGGAAACGGAAGATGGCATGAAGTCCAGATATCCCGAATTATTTTCGTCTTAAGTTTCGGGACGAAACTCCTTTTTAGTAAGAGAGTATGTAATATCCGAATTTATTACTGTGTATTTCATCTGTATTCGAACCCTGTATTATTCGGATTTGTGGTCTTGATAATTGGAATATGATATTTCTTGCATTGGTATCTTTGTACATAAGTATAACAACATGCAAAATTTCTCATGCAAACTCGTGATAGCGCACATTAAAAATATAGCTTAACGCGTGCTATCGGCTACTACTAGCGCACGCTACGTATGTAGGAGTTGCGTGCGCTAGGCACTCAATTATTGAGCGGGGCGGCTAGCACATGCGCTAGCCAGGACATGGGTCCGGATAAGATTCCCGCGGACGAACCTGGACATATTTGGAGTCAACGCTTATTAGCGTGCGCTAAATATGTATGGTAGCGTGCGCTAATTAGCTAAAGTGCAAAATGTTATAAATGAGACAACAATCCGTTTTGGCTTACATTTCCTTCGTTCATTCTTCAGTCTTGAGAGACCAGAGAGCAATAATTATCCTCCTAACACACTTAGAACACATCTACGTGATCCTTGAATATTGGATATTACTTGTGAGTAATCATTGAAGAGAAGTAACACCTTGGAGTGGCATATAACCAACTGGAGTCGGATTCTACCTTGCGGTTCAGTAATTTTGTCATATTAAGGTATGTTGATTCTATCTCCAACTCTAGATTCATGTTATGGAACATAAGATGATCATGCTAGCAAATATTGAATTTCTTGGGTAAATTATCCAAACCACATCATGTTTAGAATATTGAGATGATTATGCCTTAAGTACCTTGATTATGAACATCATGATTCGAATCATATTACAATGAAAAAGTAGAGAAAGCTTCTATCATTGGTAATCCGAATCTAGTAGGTGTCTTCATAGCAATCATGGACTTGACTTTAACATCATTATTGTTAGACGAATATAAGGGATTGATCATGGAAGGATTTATCTTGTTAAGATGGGATGTTAATCAAACTACAATAATGATAGTTTTGATTGATATAAAGGTGTTGATATCGACCGTTAGGCCTTCCGAAGTATCGCATGAAGAATTGTAATCGAAATGGAATATGGTTTTATTATAGTATACATATTCTTGAATCCAAAGTTGTTGTTATCCGTAAGATCATTCATAACCATATAAACATGATATTCATGGAGGTAACATGAATTAACACTGAAGATTTCATTGGTTTGATCATGATGAGATCAGTCTACTGCCCAGTAGTGAACTTCCATGCACAATTAGCGCACGCTAAGCTTTGTAAATTAACGTGCGCTATCGAGCACGAGTTAACGTACGCTACGTTTGGTACGTAACGTACGTCAATCCATCAGGCGAGTCAGTCGGCTGATCGGTGAGGTACTGAACATGCATAGTTAGCGTACGCTAGGCTTTGTTGTTTGCGTGCGCTATCGAGCAGACTTAACGAACGCTACACAGAATACTTAGCGTACGCTAAGAAGTTCAGGCAGATTGCATTTTATGAAATTTCGACCGTAAATCGGATTGTTATACATTCGTACGACGTGAGATAAATTCTATATTATTTATTTTGTTAAGGTTCGAGCTTGTTACGTGATTTGATTGAAGGGGCGACCTTCGAGTGTTTCGTTTCGTGGAAGTATTGTTCTTGTCTTCGAATCGAGGCAAGTACCTTATTTGTTTTAGGTATTGATGTTATACATATTGTCATGCATGTATGTCGTTGTTGTATGTCCACCTCGTGTTGGTCCGACGGGATCATCGGGGGATCTATGCTAGCATGCGCTGGATCATCGGACGGGTTTTTCCACCATGGGTTGGTCTGACGGGATCATCGTGGGTTCTAGGCAGTGAACGTTGGATCGTCGGAATTACCATGTGTATGTTATGATATCATGTTGTGATTATCAGTTGTGTATGTTATGTATGAGTTTCTCGCAGGAGAAGACTCGTTTGACATTTTATCATTTACGTTATTATTATTCTGCGTGTGACGTTGAATAATATGTTGTGGTACTTGTACTAGCATCGTTGTGCTAACCCCTTCGGGGGTGAACATTTGTTTATGTTCAGGATCCAGGAGAGCGGGGAAACAACCACTGGAGCTGCATGACGACGAGGGTGCAGAGTAATGTTCCGGCCGGGTTTATTTGTCTGTTGTTTGTTGGTTATTTCAATAAGTACTCGAGTACGTAGTCGTTTATGATGAATTTGAATTTGGTGATGTATTAATAATTTTCTGTTGAACATTCGTATTTTCAGTTTTTGGTCAGAACTGTTGTATCTTAATTCCGTTATTATCATTCGTTGGTACTTGTTAATATCTTTTCAATTCTTCAACCTTGTAAATCCTTATGTAAAGAATTTACGGCGCTGTAATATTTCTGAATATATTGGGGGTGTTACACGTGGTGTGGGTTATGGATCCGGTGAATTATTGCTAGCCTTTATTTGTGAAATAAAATCTTTGGGCTATGCCCTTTTTGGATTCTTTTGAAAAGAGAAAGTTTTGATAATCCTAAATGGTTTTGCGTTAAAAACTCCCAAGGGCATTTTAAAAGATTTTATAAATTGTTCTCTCGATTTGTGATATTTCGAATTTGGAAAATGTTATTAAAGCTCTCTGTCTTGGGAAGTATTTCTTTTCGTAATGTTTGACCCTCTGAGGATTTCCTGATTATTATTATTCTTGGAACTTGAATTGTATGACTCATATTTTGCACTTTGTACTTGCACTAGCAAAATAGTGGAATTTTGCTAACCCCCGAGTAATCAGGGGTGGATGTCTGTATTGCATTCAGGTTTTGGGGAGCATAGCACAGGGTCGGCATGAAGGATGATGAAAGATGATCAATACTAATCACAAGAGGACCCGTATGTTGTTGTATTGGTTCAGTTGTATTTTATTTCCGTTGCAGTATTCTTTCCCCATTGTACGGGAGTGTGTTGTATTCGACCCCTGCGTGGGCATGTATTGAGATTGAGTTGTGTGTATTTATTGAAAGACTAAATTGGTCTACTGAGTCATTTTAGCCTTAAAGGCATTATTGAGATGTTCATTTTTGTTACCAGCCTGGTAGATCATTGAGGAAAGGTTCAACGACGTGTAATATGTTAGGAGTATGCCCTCGAATGCCACTCAGAGGATCTTGAGTGAGGGCATTGTACTTGTGATTATGTAAATCATTTATATAAGGCAATGAATGTTTCTTTATTTACTGGTAGTTACTGGCATTCCTAACTCGTAAATATACATATAGAAACTAGTCCGTGTATTTGAGAGCAAAATGTTCCACTCCTTATTGGATAAGGGGGTAGGCAGTGGAAATGTTTATAGCTCAAATACATAATCGTTCGCAAGTCGATGAAACTTGATAGGGCGTTAAGTTTATGTGAAGACTTGTATGATGTGTTATTTGACATGGAGAGTGCATGTCGAATACTAATGGTTAGTGGGAGCACACGTTATAGGTATGCTAATTGGATTAGCATACTCGAACAGACTCACCCTCGATTCGTCACACGGATTTCACTCCGGGACAGTCAATGATGGAATCGAAAGGTTGTGATAGGTATTCGTGAACCTTCGACTTTAGGATTTAGTAGGGATGTGCTTGTGACGTCAAGATTTTCATTAGAGTAGTTCGACCCTGTAAACCGGAAGGCGGGGGTCAACCTCGACGTGCATCTTGATGGGCAAGTTGCAGGTCCTACTGAATACCAAGATAGAATTCTTTCTCTAGTTAGTGAGCGGGTTATATGTCTTATGCGGTTATTGGCATATGAGATCATAAGTCTTTGGCCAAAGCATTGGAGCTAGTTGTATTGGATACATGAGAGCCCGATGATCTCGATTTGCATTAACTCATGCATAGCGTTAAGTACATATAGGGTTTGACTGACCGTAACCCTATAACTTGATCGGGACATTTGAAAGAAGGGTTTACACGTATACTGGTATTCACGACATAATGGTTCTTGAATGATCCCATCATTCATTCTCGGTTAAGTGCAGTGTAGGCCGCGGATCAGCTAGGTGGTGCTACTACTCTTTGGTTCCTTCCATTGCTAACTGAGACGGACCTACCGAGTCGCGCAATAGGATTGACGACGGAATGAATCGAGCTTAATCTCTTATTATGAATATTAGATATTGGATATCTATTTTGGGACATTGGATGTCTAAATTGATTTATTGGATAAATTAATTTACAACCTAATGAATTAAATAAATTATTGAGTGATTAATTTAATTCATAAATATAATTATTTCTTGGAGAAATTAATTATGTTATTTTATATTTAATATAATTAATTAATTGGATTAATTAATTGATATAAATACATCGAAATGGAATCGGAGTTTATCTGTTTAGACTCACGGGAGTCCGAAATGGACCAAACTCATTTGATACCTTCTAGATGGCCGCCCCCTTTCACCAACTCCCTCTTGGTCTTTATCTCCATTTTAATAATGGAAGACCAAGACTTGAGGGGACAAGATATCAAAGTGATATCTCATGTTGGTGATTTGTGTTGAATAAGAAGTGGAAGACTATCTCTTTTGGGATACCCTTGGAAATCACGGTTCTAGCAAGAGGAAATGAAGAGAGAGACTTATTTTGGTCTTCTTCACCATCTTCTTCATCATTCATCTTCTTCATAATTTCTTAGAGAAATTTTGTGAGGAAATATTGAGAGATATAGATTAAACACTTAGAGTGTTGTAATCTTGATTAACAAGCTCCAACAAACTTGCTCTAGCCGTATCCTTGGAGGATAGCAAGGTGTTGTCATTCTGGTCGTTGCTCCAGTAATATCCAGATTTATTATTAAGTATTTCATCTGTTGTTGAAACCTGTATTATTCGAAATTGTGATCTCGATAATTGGAGTATGATATTTCTCATATTTGTATCTTTGTACATGAGTATAGCAACATGTAAATTTTCTCATGCAATCTCGTGATAACGCACGCTAAGAACGTAGCTTAACCTGCGTTATCGGCTAAAACTAGCGCACGCTATGAATGAAGAATTGCGTGCATTAGGCAGTTAATTATTGAGGTAGGCGGCTAGCACATGCTCCATCCGGACATGGGTCCGGATAAGATTCCCGCAGGCGAACCTGGACAGTTTTGGAGTCAACGCTAATTAGCGTGCGCTAATATGCTAGCGTGCAGAAACATTATATAAGGATCAGCACCCTTATTTCATTTGGTTTACGTTTCCTTCACATGTTCTCTGTTCCTTGGAAATCCAGAGAGCCTTCCATACTTCCTAAACACATATAAGCCCTCCTTACATGATCATTGAAGATTGGAGAGTACTTACACTTGATCATTGAAGAAGGAACTCACTTTGAAGTGACACACAAGCAACCGGGGTTGAAGTCTACCTATTGTTTCAGTGTTTTCTTCATCATAAGGTATGTTAATACTATCTCCTACCTTGGATTCGTGTTATTAAGGATATGATATTATGCTATCAAGATATTGAGTTCCATTGATGAATTATCCAAACAACATCATGTTTATAAGTTGGAATGTTTATACTTTAGATATCATCGCTGGAAACACCATGACTAGCATCTTAAAGGTTTCTCCTACTCGGGGAATCTTTTATTTTGGAAGGAAGGGAAAGCTGAGTCCGAGATATATCAGACCATTCGCGATCCTTGAGAGAGTTGGAGAGTTGGCATACAGATTGACATTACCGCCGTCATTGAGCCATGTTCATAACGTGTTCCACGTATCCCAGTTATGGAGATATATACCGGATCCTGGTCATGTCATTGATTTTGGCGAGATCGAAGTCGCTCAAGATGGAACGTTTGAAGAAAGACCGGTCAGGATACTCATGAGTCGAGTTAAGCAGTTGAGGAACAAACCAATCACTTTGGTCAAAGTTCAGTGGTCACGCCACAGAGTGGAAGAAGCCACTTGGGAAATGGAAGATAGCATGAAGTCCAGTATACAGAGTTATTTTCGTCTTGAGTTTCGAGACGAAACTCATTTTTAGTAGGAGAGTATGTAATATCCAGATTTATTATTAAGTATTTCATCTGTTGTTGAAACCTGTATTATTTGGAATTGTGATCTCGATTATTGGAGTATGATATTTCTCATATTTGTATCTTTGTACATGAGTATAGCAACATGTAAATTTTATCATGCAAACTCGTGATAACGCACGATAAGAACGTAGCTTAATGTGCGTTATCGGCTAAAACTAGTGCACGCTACGAATGAAGAATTGCGTGCGTTAGGCAGTCAATTATTGAGGTAGGCGGCTAGCACATGTGCCAGTCGGACATGGGTCCGGATAAGATTCCTATGGGCGAACCTGGATAGTTTTGGAGTCAATGCTAATTAGCGTGCGCTAATGGTAGTATGATAGCGTGCGCTAATCTGCTAGTGCGCAGAAACATTATATAAGGATCAGCACCCTCATTTCATTTGGTTTACGTTTCCTTCTCATGTTCTCCATTCCTTGGAAATCCAGAGAGCCTTCCATACTTCCTAAACACATATAAGCCCTCCTTACATGATCATTGAAGATTGGAGAGTACTTACACTTGATCATTGAAGAAGGAACTCACTTTGAAGTGACACACAAGCAACCGGGGTTGAAGTCTACTTATTGTTTCAGTGTTTTCTTCATCATAAGGTATGTTAATACTATCTCCTACCTTGGATTCATGTTATTAAGTATATGAGGATTATGCTATCAAGATATTGAGTTCCATTGATGAATTATCCAAACAACATCATGTTTATAAGTTGGAATGTTTATACTTTAGATATCATCGTTGGAAACACCATGACTAGCATCTTACCACGTCGAATGATGATAGAAATATTCTGAGATTGATTATCCGTATTAATGACGTTACCATAATTCGTAGACGTAAAATTGTTATCACTTTGGTTAAACGGACTTAGGAAAGAATCGTAGAAGTTTTGCATCCTTTCTTATAAGTTGGAATTGTTACTTCATCTTCATGGTTTAATCGGGATGTAATGATGATATCGGAATCTAGTGCATCGATCTTAAGAACATCGAATTTCGCATAAGAATTATAATCAAGATGGAATATGGTGTTGTGATAAGTATGCGTATTCTTGTATCTCGAAGATGTTTGAATCCGTGAGATCATTTGTAATGAGATGAACATGATATGCATGGAGATAACTTATATTAAACACTGAGGATTTCGTAAGTTTCATCACCGTTAGAACAGTCTACTGCCCAGGGAAGAACTGTCATACATGTTTAGCGTGCGCTAAGCTTTATAGTTAACGTGCGCTATCGGGCATAAGTTAACGTACGCTACGCTTGGAACATAACGTGCGTTAGATCATCAGACGAGTCAGTCGACTGATCAGTGAGGTACTGATAGTGCATGATTAGCATATGCTAGACTTCGTATAATTGCGTGTGCTAACGAGTAGCCTTAACGTATGCTACATATGATACGTAGCGTGCGTTAAGCAAGCCAGGTAGATTACGTTTTATGAACTTTTGACCGTAATTTGGATTGTTAGATGTTCGTATGATGTGAGATGAACTCTATATTATTTCTTTTGTTTAAGGTTCGAGCTTGCTACGTGATTGATCGAAAGGGCGACCTTCAAGTGTTTCGTTTTTGGTGGAAGTAATATTCTTGTCTTCGAATCAAGGCAAGTACCTTAATTGTTTTACATATTGATGTTATACATATTGTCGTGCATATATGTCGTTGTTGTATGTCCACCTCGTGTTGGTCCAACGAGATCATCGGGCGATCTATGCTAGCGTGCACTGGATCATCGGACGGGTTTTTCCACTACGGGTTGGTCTGACGGGATCATCGTGGGTTCTAGGCAGTGAACACTGGATCTTCGGAATTACCATGTGTATGTTGTGATATCATGTTGTGATTATCATTTGTGTATGTTATTCATGAGTTTCTCATAGGAGAAGACTCGTTGGTATTTTGTCATTTACGTTATTATTATTCTTCGTGAGATGTTGAATAATATGTTGTGGTACTTGTACTAGCATCGTTGTGCTAACCCCTTAGGGGGTGAACATTTGTTTATGTTCAGGATCCAGGAGAGCGGGGAAACAACCACTGGAGCTGCATGACGACGATGGTGCAGAGTGATGTTCTGGCCGGGTTTATTATCTGTTGTTGGTTATTTTAATAAGTAGTCGAGTACGTCGTAATTTGTGATGTTTGGATTTCAGTGATGTATTAATATTCTTCATTTGGATATTTGTATTCTCAGTGTTAAACCAGAACTGTCGTATTTTATTTCAGTGATTTCATAATTTGGTATCTGTCATTGTCTTTTCATTTATTTAGCCTTGTAAATTCTTATGTAAAGGATTTACGGCGCTGTAATATTCCTGAATATATCGGGGGTGTTACAGAATATGGTATCGAAGCTAAGATTATGGATATATTGGCCATTGGGTTAAAATAGGAGTCGTATACGTCTTTTGAGGTAACCGTCCGTGAATAACATCACTGTACTGCCTACGTCTTCGTGCGAACGGTGGTTGTAAGTTCCTAAACTCTATCTCGTCCTTTTCATATTTTATCTCTTTATACTTGAACATTGAACGATATTGTTTCCTGTATATTGAGTATTTATACTTACATTATGTTGAGAGGTGGACGTGTACGTGGTCGCGGTCGTGGACGCGGATGAAGGAATGCCGAAAGAGAAGCTTTGCCTTCTAATCAGGTCAGCCACAGCTCAGGCGAGCCACATAGATCTATTAATAATGAACCGGAACCTGCTGTGCCCGAAATTCTTCGTCAGGTGGTGAACCAGATGATTCAGTTCGCCCAGGTCGTGGACCGAATGCAGGTGGCAGTAGGGTTACAACAGGGAGATCGACAACAAGGTATCCCAGATATGGGAAATCGATGTGACCGATGGCTGCAAGAGGTGGCAAAGATGCAACCACCTAAATTCGACGGCTTTTCTGAGACTCCTACATGGGATCATTGGTTAAAGGAATTGGAGAAAAATTTTGCCTGGATAAATTGCCCAGGCGACCGGAGAGCCTCTATTGCTCTGTACTTTTTGATAGGGGAAGCATCCGAGTGGTGGGAAGCCATCCGGCCTGCAGATCATGATGCAGACTGGACAGAATTTAAATTGATGATGGAAGCTCAGTACTGCCCTCGTCCTGTGAGGGAAGCCAAAGTTCGGGAGTTTTCTCGCTCGGCCTTGAATGTGCGGTATCTCGAGCAATTAAGACGTTTAACCAGCAGCTGGCATTTGTTCGACATCTGGTCAGAACAGATGCAGAAATGATGATCCATTTTGATATGAGAATAAAACCAGAAATCCAGAGGTACATGTCCGGTTTTGAATGTACCAATCTCCGTCAATACCAGGATAAAGCATTGGCGTATGAAATCAAGGAAGCAGCAATGGAGAAGTTGGCAAAGTCCAAGAAGCAGAAAGTCTCCGGTAGTTTCACGGAGCATAAGAGTAGTGGGCCCCGCAAGGCCCAGTCATCCTTTCATTCTTTCAAGAAACCTCCGCACCCATCTAAGAGTAGAAGGAACTTCGGAGCAGCATCAACCACGACGGATGTCACCAGGAAATGCTTTAACTGTGCCCAGATGGGGCACTATCGACGGAATTGCCCCCTACCTGCCGTGACTTGTTTTGATTGTGGTTGAGAGGGACATCGTGCGGTGTTCTGTGAAGAGGCTGCAAAGACTTTTAGAGCTCGTACACCACAGCCAGTTCAGAAGGAAGCCAGTATCCAACAGACGCAGCAAAGTGTTCAGATGCTTCAAAATTTTATCCGCGGACGATGTAGAGGACAGTGGGACCGAAAGGGTACATCGAGTGCTGGATCTGTTCCCCCACGTCTGTATGAGATGAGGAGAACAGACGATCAGGATGCTGCTGTCGCATCAGGTATTGTTCAGATCCTTTCCGAGCCAGTTAGCGTTTTATTCAATACAGGATCTACGCATTCATTTATATCCTTATCTTGTGTAAATCGTTTGAATATTTCTCGTTTTCATAATTGTGAACCTTATATTGTTGGTTTACCGAGCGGAGAGAGGATTGTTGGAAACTTAGAAACTAGAGATTTCCCTGTATCATTTGGAGGCAGAGAGTGGTTCTCAAATCTGATTGTGATAGAAATGCAAGGAGACGACCTGATACTCGGAGACGGTTGGGTTAATCGATATGGAGCTATTGTAAACTACCGAAAGAGGAATATCTCGCTGATCGCTCACGATGGTTCCAAAATACTGTTTGAAGGATGGAAACCAGGAAGATCGGGAAAGTTGATCAAGGCGATGAGAGCTGTCAAATTGTTAAAACAGGGCTGTACCGGATACTGGTGCTATGCAATGAAGAAAGAAGACAGAATTGTGGAACTCTCATCCATTCCTGTTGTAAACTAATTTCCGGATGTATTCCCTGGCGAGTTACCTGGACTACCTCCACGACGGGATGTAGAATTCACCATTGAGCTGGGACCCGGAGCTACACCAATTTCTAAGGCGCCGTATCGTATGTCACCTACTGAGATGTACGACCTAAAAAAGCAACTGGAGGAATTACTGGACAAAGGCTATATCCAGCCAAGCGTTTCGCCCTGGGGAGCACCAGTTCTTTTTGTCCGGAAGAAGGATGGATCACTTCGACTGTGTATTGACTATCGAGAGCCGAACAAGATGACGATTAAGAACAAGTATCCGTTGCCACGGATTGATGATTTGTTTGACCAGTTACAAGGAGAAACAGTGTTTTCAAAAATCGATCTGAGATCAGGATATCATCAGCTGAGGATTAAGGAATTTGATGTTCCGAAATCAGCATTCAGAACTCTCTACGGACACTATGAGTTTGTAGTGATGCCGTTTGGTCTCACTAATGCACCTGCTGTATTCATGCAATTGATGAACCGAGTGTTCATCAAGTATTTGGATAAATTTGTGGTTGTGTTCATTGATGACATTTTGGTGTATTCTAAGAGCCTGGAAGAGCATGCACAGCAATTACGGATTGTGTTAGACCTGTTGAGAAATGAACAATTATACACCAAACTTTCTAAGTGTGAATTCTGGCTAAAGGAAGTAATGTTCCTCGGCCATGTGGTATCAGCAGAAGGAGTCCGAGCAGATCCTCAAAAGATCGAAGCAATTATAGATTGGAAGCCTCCAAAGAGCGTGAAATAAATCCGGAGTTTCTTAGGACTTGCTGGGTATTATCGTTGATTCGTGGAGAGGTTTTCCAAAATTACCCGCCCACTTACTCGACTACTGTAGAAAACTCAAAAGTTTGAGTGGAACGAGTTGTGCCAGAAGAGCTTCGATGAATTGAAGAAGAGATTGACGATGGCACCGATTTTAGCACTCCCATGGGGAAATGGAGGATTTATAGTTTACAGTGATGCTTCGAACCAAGGACTCAGATGCATGTTGATGCAGAATGATAAGGTGATCGCTTATGCGTCACAACAGCTGAAACCTTATGAAGTGAATTACCCAATGCATGATTTGGAGCTAGCAGTAGTAGTTTTTGCTTTGAAAATCTGGAGACATTACCTGTACATGACTCATTGTCAGATCTTTACGGATCACAAGAGTCTTAAATACATCTTCAATCAGAAAGAGTTGAACATGCGGCAAAGGAGATGGCTGGAACTTATTAAGGACTATGACTTGAAGATTCTTTATCATCCAGGCAAAGCAAATGTAGTGGCCGATGCACTTAGCCGCAAGCCTATTTCTATTCAGATGCTGGAGACTCTGACCTCCCAGCTTAGCATTCAACGAGAAATGATTCGTAAAGGAATTGAAGTGTGGTTACAAAGAGTCCAAGGACAACTGTACGTGATGGAAATAACTTCATCGTTAACCGAAGAAATCAAATCTAAGCAAGTAGATGATCCTTTGGTGATTCGGTTACGTGATGAAGTGAGCAAGGGAAAGGCCCCCGGATTCGAAATTCATGATGATGGAGTTTTGAGATTTCAGAACTGACTTTGCGTTCCCGATGTCGATGTTCTTAAACAGACGATTATGAAGGAAGCTCACAGCTCGCCCTATTCTATCCACCCAGGCACCAGTAAGATGTATAAGGACTTGAAGCAGAACTTTTGGTGGGGCGACATGAAGAAATATGTAGAGGATTATGTTTCGAAATGATTGACTTGTCAGCAGGTTAAGATCTAGCATCAACGACCTGCCGGAATGCTGAAGCCACTCCCGATTCCTGAATGGAAGTGGGAGGACATATCGATGGACTTTATCACTAGTATGCCGAGAACCAAGTCAGGAATGAACATGATTTGGGTGATAGTTGATCGTTTAACTAAATCAGCTCATTTTCTAGGCATCAAGGACACGTGGGGACCAGAGAGGTTGGCACGAGTATTTATTTCAGAGATAGTCCGATTGCATGGTATGCCAAAGACCATTATTTCTGACCGAGATGGTCGTTTTGTGTCTCATTTTTGGAAAGCAGTTCATAAAGCCTTGGGGACCGAATTGAACTTCAGCACAGCTTATCACCCGCAGGCAGATGGACAATCCGAGAGGACTATTCAAATGGTGGAAGATATGCTGAGGGCTTGTGCCTTAGATTGGTCAACTGATTGGGAAATTCATCTACCGTTGATTGAATTCACTTACAACAATAGTTGGCATGCTTCCATTAAGATGGCACCGTTTGAGGCTTTATACGGGAGGAGATACAGATCGCCCCTATGTTGGGACGATTCATTAGACTTGATCGGGACAGAACCAGAGTTGATCGTACAGACACGAGAGAAGATAACCTTGATTCGTGAAAGGCTGTTGACCGCCCAAAGTCGACAGAATCTTATGCAGACGTACGTCGTCGCCCATTGGAGTTCAGTACTGGAGACCACGTACTTTTAAAGGTTTCTCCTACTCGGGGAATCTTTCATTTTGGAAGGAAGGGAAAGCTCAGTCCGAGATATATCGGACCATTCGAGATCCTTGAGAGAGTTGGAGAGTTGGCATATAGATTGACATTACCGCTGTCATTGAGCCATGTTCATAACGTGTTCCACGTATCCCAGTTATGGAGATATATACCGGATCCTAGTCATGTCATTGATTTTGGCGAGATCGAAGTCGCTCAAGATGGAACGTTTGAAGAAAGACCGGTCAGGATACTCAAGAGTCGAGTTAAGCAGTTGAGGAACAAACCAATCACTTTGGTCAAAGTTCAGTGGTCACGCCACAGAGTGGAAGAAGCCACTTGGGAAACGAAAGATAGCATGAAGTCCAGATATACAGAGTTATTTTCGTCTTGAGTTTCGAGACGAAACTCATTTTTATTAGGAGAGTATGTAATATCCAGATTTATTATTAAGTATTTCATCTGTTGTTGAAACCTGTATTATTCGGAATTGTGATCTCGATTATTGGAGTATGATATTTCTCATATTTGTATCTTTGTACATGAGTATAGCAACATGTAAATTTTATCATGCAAACTCGTGATAACGCACGCTAAGAACGTAGCTTAATGTGCGTTATCGGCTAAAACTAGCGCACGCTACGAATGAAGAATTGTGTGCGTTAGGCAGTCAATTATTGAGGTAGGCAGCTAGCACATGTGCCAGTTGGACATGGGTCCGGATAAGATTCCCGCGGGCGAACCTGGACAGTTTTGGAGTCAATGCTAATTAGCGTGCGCTAATGTTAGTATGATAGCGTGCGCTAATCTGCTAGCGCGCAGAAACATTATATAAGGATCAGCACCCTCATTTCATTTGGTTTACGTTTCCTTCTCATGTTCTCCATTCCTTGGAAATCCAGAGAGCCTTCCATACTTCCTAAACACATATAATCCCTCCTTACATGATCATTGAAGATTGGAGAGTACTTACACTTGATCATTGAAGAAGGAACTCACTTTGAAGTGACACACAAGCAACCGGGGTTGAAGTCTACTTATTGTTTCAGTGTTTTCTTCATCATAAGGTATGTTAATACTATCTCCTACCTTGGATTCATGTTATTAAGTATATGAGGATTATGCTATCAAGATATTGAGTTCCATTGATGAATTATCCAAACAACATCATGTTTATAAGTTGGAATGTTTATACTTTAGATATCATCGCTGGAAACACCATGACTAGCATATTACCACGTCGAATGATGATAGAAATATTCTGAGATTGATTATCCGTATTAATGATGTTACCATAATTCGTAGACGTAAAGTTGTTATCACTTTGGTTAAACGGACTTAGGAAAGAATCGTAGAATTTTTGCATCCTTTCTTATAAGTTGGAATTGTTACTTCATCTTCATGGTTTAATCGGGATGTAATGATGATATCGGAATCTAGTGCATCGATCTTAAGAACACCGAACTTCGCATAAGAATTGTAATCAAGATGGAATATGGTGTTGTGATAAGTATGCGTATTCTTGTATCTCGAAGATGTTTGAATCCGTGAGATCATTTGTAATGAGATGAACGTGATATGCATGGAGATAACTTATATTAAACACTGAGGATTTCGTAAGTTTCATCACCGTTAGAACAGTCGACTGCCCAGGGAAGAACTGTCATACATGTTTAGCGTGCGCTAAGCTTTATAGTTAACGTGCGCTATCGGGCATAAGTTAACGTACGCTATGCTTAGAAAATAACATGCGTTAGATCATCAGACGAGTCAGTCGACTGATCAGTGAGGTACTGACAGTGCATGATTAGCGTATGCTAGACTTCGTATAATTGCGTGCGCTAACGAGTAGCCTTAACGTATGCTACATATGATACGTAGCGTGCGTTAATCAAGCCAGGCAGATTACGTTTTATGAACTTTCGACCGTAATTTGGATTGTTAGATGTTCGTACGATGTGAGATGAACTCTATATTATTTCTTTTGTTTAAGGTTCGAGCTTGCTACGTGATTGATCGAAAGGGCGACCTTCAAGTGTTTCGTTTTTCGTGGAAGTAATATTCTTGTCTTCGAATCAAGGCATGTACCTTAATTGTTTTACATATTGATGTTATACATATTGTCGTGCATATATGTCGTTGTTGTATGTCCACCTCGTGTTGGTCCGACGGGATCATCGGGGGATCTATGCTAGTGTGCACTGGATCATTGGACGGGTTTTTCCACTACGGGTTGGTCTGACGGGATCATCGTGGGTTCTTGGTAGTGAACACTGGATCTTCGGAATTACCATGTGTATGTTGTGATATCATGTTGTGATTATCATTTGTGTATGTTATTCATGAGTTTCTCGTAGGAGAAGACTCGTTGGTATTTTGTCATTTACGTTATTATTATTCTTCGTGAGATGTTGAATAATATATTGTGGTACTTGTACTAGCATCGTTGTGCTAACCCCTTCGGGGGTGAACATTTTTTTATGTTCAGGATCCAGGGGAGCGGGGAAACAACCACTGGAGCTGCATGACGACGAGGGTGCAGAGTGATGTTCTGGCCGGGATTATTATCTGTTTTTGGTTATTTTAATAAGTACTCGAGTACGTCGTAATTTGTGATGTTTGGATTTCAGTGATGTATTAATATTCTTCATTTGGATATTTGTATTTTCAGTGTTAAACCAGAACTGTCGTATTTTATTTCAGTGATTTCATAATTTGGTATCTGTCATTGTCTTTTCATTTATTTAGCCTTGTAAATTCTTATGTAAAGGATTTACGGCGCTGTAATATTCCTGAATATATCGGGGGTGTTACAGAATATGGTATCGGAGCTAAGATTATGGATATCTTGGCCATTGGGTTAAAATAGGGGTCGTATACGTCTTTTGAGGTAACCGGCCGTGAATAACATCACTGTACTGCCTACGTCTTCGTGCGAACGGTGGTTGTAAGTTCCTAAACTCTATCTCGTCCTTTTCATATTGTATCTCTTTATACTTGAACATTGAACGATATTGTTTCTTATATATTGAGTATTTATACTTACAGTATGTTGAGAGGTGGACGTGGACGTGGTCGCGGTCGTGGACGCGGACGAAGGAATGCCGAAAGAGAAGCTTCGCCTTCTAATCAGGCCAGCCACAGCTCAGGCGAGCCACAGAGATCTATTAATAATGAACCGGAACCTCCTGTGCCCGAAATTCTTCGTCAGGTGGTGAACCAGATGATTCAGTTCGCCCAGGTCGTGGACCGAATGCAGGTGGCAGTAGGGTTACAACAGGGAGATCGACAACAAGGTATCCCAGATATGGGAAATCGATGCGACCTATGGCTGCAATAGGTGGCAAAGATGCAACCACCTAAATTCGACGGCTTTTCTGAGACTCCTACATGGGATCATTGGTTAAAGGAATTGGAGAAAAATTTTGCCTGGATAAATTGCCCAGGCGACCGGAGAGCCTATATTGCTCAGTACTTTTTGATAGGGGAAGCATCCGAGTGGTGGGAAGCCATCCGGCCTGCAGATCATGATGCAGACTGGACATAATTTAAATTGATGATGGAAGCTCAGTACTGCCCTCGTCCTGTGAGGGAAGCCAAAGTTCGGGAGTTTTTCTCCGCTCAGCCTTCAGATGTGCCAGTATCTCAGGCAATTAAGACGTTTAACCAGCAGCTGGCATTTGTTCGACATCTGGTCAGAACAGATGCAGAAATGATGATCCATTTTGATATGAGAATGAAACCAGAAATCCAGAGGTACATGTCCGGTTTTGATTGTACCAATCTCCGTCAATACCAGGATAAAGCATTAGCGTATGAAATCAAGGAAGCAGCAATGGAGAAGTTGGCAAAGTCCAAGAAGCAAAAAGTCTCCGGTAGTTTCACGGAGCATAAGAGTAGTGGTCCCCGCAAGGCCCAGTCATCCTTTCATTCTTTCAAGAAACCTCCGCACCCATCTAAGAGCAGAAGGAACTTCGGAGCAGCATCAACCACGACGGATGTCACCAGGAAATGCTTTAACTGTGCCAGATGGGGCACTATCGACGGAATTGCCCCTACCTGCCGTGACTTGTTTTGATTGTTGTTGAGAGGGACATTGTGCGGTGTTCTGTGAAGTGGCTGCAAAGACTTTTAGAGCCCGTACACCACAGCTAGTTCAGAAGGAAGCCAATACCCAACAGACGCAGCAAAGTGTTCAGATGCCTCAGAATTTTATCCGCGGACGAGGCAGAGGACAGTGGGACCGAAAGGGTACATCGAGTGCCGGATCTTTTCCCCCACGTCTGTATGAGATGAGGAGAACAGACGATCAGGATGCTGCTGTCACATTAGGTACTGTTCAGATCCTTTCCCAGCCAGTTAGCATTTTATTCGATACAGGATCTGCGCATTCATTTATATCCTTATCTTGTGTAAATCGTTTGAATATTTCTCGTTTTCATAATTGTGAACCTTATGTTGTTGGTCTACCGAGCGGAGAGAGGATTGTTGGAAACTTAGAAACTAGAGATTTCCCTGTATCATTTGGAGGCAGAGAGTGGCTCTCAAATCTGATTGTGATAGAAATGCAAGGAGACGACCTGATACTCGGAGACGGTTGGGTTAATCGATATGGAGCAATTGTAAAGTACCGAAAGAGGAATATCTCACTGATCGCTGACGATGGTTCCGAAATACTGTTTGAGGGATGGAAACCAAGAAGCTCGGGAAAGTTGATCAAGGCGATGAGAGCTATCAAATTGTTAAAACAGGGCTGTACCGGATACTGGTGCTATGCAATGAAGAAAGAAGACGGAATTGTGGAACTCTCATCCATTCCTGTTGTAAACGAATTTCCGGATGTTTTCCCTGGCGAGTTACCTGGACTACCTCCACGACGGGATGTAGAATTCACCATTGAGCTGGGACCCGGAGCTACACCAATTTCTAAGGC
The DNA here is from genome assembly GCA_033398695.1 of Orobanche coerulescens. NCBI lineage: Eukaryota > Viridiplantae > Streptophyta > Magnoliopsida > Lamiales > Orobanchaceae > Orobanche > Orobanche coerulescens. Next base: position 193,314,327 of record CM065807.1, on the reverse strand, counting down.
GCCATATCGTATGTCACCTACTGAGATGTACGAACTAAAAAAGCAACTGGAGGAATTACTGGACAAAGGCTATATCCAGCCAAGCGTTTCGCCCTGGGGAGCACCAGTTCTTTTTGTCCGGAAGAAGGATGGATCACTTCGACTATGTATTGACTATCGAGAGCTGAACAAGATGACGATCAAGAACAAGTATCCGTTGCCACGGATTGATGATTTGTTTGACCAGTTACAAGGAGAAACAGTGTTTTCAAAAATCGATCTGAGATCAGGATATCATCAGCTGAGGATTGAGGAATTTGATGTTCCGAAATCAGCATTCAGAACTCTCTACGGACACTATGAGTTTTTAGTCATGCCGTTTGGTCTCACTAATGCACCTGCTGTATTCATGCAATTGATGAACCGAGTGTTCATCGATTATTTGGATAAATTTGTGGTTGTGTTCATTGATGACATTTTGGTGTATTCTAAGAGCCTGGAAGAGCATGCACAGCAATTACGGATTGTGTTAGACCTGTTGAGAAATGAACAATTATACACCAAACTTTCTAAGTGTGAATTCTGGCTAAAGGAAGTAATGTTCCTCGGCCATGTGGTATCAGCAGAAGGAGTCCGAGCAGACCCTCAAAAGATTGAAGCAATTATAGATTGGAAGCCTCCAAAGAGCGTGAAATAAATCTGGAGTTTTTTAGGACTTGCTGGGTATTATCGTTGATTCGTGGAGGGGTTTTCAAAAATTACCCGCCCACTTACTCGACTACTGTAGAAAACTCAAAAGTTTGAGTGGAACGAGTTGTGCCAGAAGAGCTTCGATGGATTGAAGAAGAGATTGATGATGGCACCGATTTTAGCACTCCCATGGGGAACTGGAGGATTTATAGTTTACAGTGATGCTTCGAACCAAGGACTCGGATGCGTGTTGATGCAGAATGATAAGGTGATCTCTTATGCGTCACAACAGCTGAAACCTTATGAAGTGAATTATCCAATGCATGATTTGGAGCCAGCAGTAGTAGTTTTTGCTTTGAAAATCTGGAGACATTACCTGTACAGGACTCATTTTCAGATCTTTACGGATCACAAGAGTCTCAAATACATCTTCAGTCAGAAAGAGTTGAACATGCGGCAAAGGAGATGGCTGGAACATATTAAGGACTATGACTTGGAGATTCTTTATCATCCAGGCAAAGAAAATGTAGTGGCCGATGCACTTAGCTGCAAGCCTATTTCTATTCAGATGCTGGAGACTCTGACCTCCCAGCTTAGCATTCAACGAGAAATGATTCGTAAAGGAATTGAAGTGTGGTTACAAAGAGTCCAAGGACAACTGTATGTGATGGAAATAACTTCATCGTTAACCGAAGAAATCAAATCTAAGCAAGTAGATGATCCTCTGGTGATTCGGTTACGTGATGAAGTGAGCAAGGGAAAGGCCCCCGGATTCGAAATTTATGATGATGGAGTTTTGAGATTTCAGAACTGACTTTGCGTTCCCGATGTCGATGTTCTTAAACAGACGATTATGAAGGAAGCTCACAGCTCGCCCTATTCTATCCACCCAGGCACCAGTAAGATGTATAAGGACTTGAAGCAGAACTTTTGGTGGGGCGACATGAAGAAATATGTAGAGGATTATGTTTCTAAATGATTGACTTGTCAGCAGGTTAAGATCGAGCATCAACGACCTGCCGGAATGCTGAAGCCACTCCCGATTCCCGAATGGAAGTAGGAGGACATATCGATGGACTTTATCACTAGTATGCCGAGAACCAAGTCAGGAATGAACATGATTTGGGTGATAGTTGATCGTTTAACCAAATCAGCTCATTTTATAGGCATCAAGGACACGTGGGGACCAGAGAGGTTGGCACGAGTATTTATTTCAGAGATAGTCTGAATGCATGGTATGCCAAAGACCATTATTTCTGACCGAGATGGTCATTTTGTGTTTCATTTTTGGAAAGCATTTCATAAAGCCTTGGGGACCGAATTGAACTTCAGCACAGCTTATCACCCGCAGGCAGATGGACAATCCGAGAGGACTATTCAAATGGTGGAAGATATGCTGAGGGCTTGTGCCTTAGATTGGTCAACTGATTGGGAAATTCATCTACCGTTGATTGAATTCACTTACAACAATAGTTGGCATGCTTCCATTAACATGGCACCGTTTGAGGCTTTATACGGGAGGAGATGCAGATAGCCCCTATGTTGGGACGATTCATTAGACTTGATCGGGACAGAACTAGAGTTGATCGTACAGACACGAGAGAAGATAACCTTGATTCGTGAAAGGCTGTTGACCGCCCAAAGTCGACAGAATCTTATGCAGACGTACGTCTTCGCCCATTGGAGTTCAGTACTGGAGACCACGTACTTTTAAAGGTTTCTCCTACTCGGGGAATCTTTCATTTTGGAAGGAAGGGAAAGCTCAGTCCGAGATATATCGGACCATTCGAGATCCTTGAGAGAGTTGGAGAGTTGGCATATAGATTGGCATTACCGCCGTCATTGAGCCATGTTCATAACGTGTTCCACGTATCCCAGTTATGGAGATATATACCGAATCCTAGTCATGTCATTGATTTTGGCGAGATCGAAGTCGCTCAAGATGGAACGTTTGAAGAAAGACCGGTCAGGATACTCAAGAGTCGAGTTAAGCAGTTGAGGAACAAACCAATCACTTTGGTCAAAGTTCAGTGGTCACGCCACAGAGTGGAAGAAGCCACTTGGAAAACGAAAGACAGCATGAAGTCCAGATATACAGAGTTATTTTCGTCTTGAGTTTCTAGACGAAACTCATTTTTAGTAGGAGAGTATGTAATATCCAGATTTATTATTAAGTATTTCATCTGTTGTTGAAACCTGTATTATTCGGAATTGTGATCTCGATTATTGGAGTATGATATTTCTCATATTTGTATCTTTGTACATGAGTATAGCAACATGTAAATTTTATCACGCAAACTCGTGATAACGCACGATAAGAACGTAGCTTAATGTGCGTTATCGGCTAAAACTAGCGCACGCTACGAATGAAGAATTGCGTGCGTTAGGCAGTCAATTATTGAGGTAGGCAGCTAGCACATGTGCCAGTCGGACATGGGTCCGGATAAGATTCCCGCGGGCGAACCTGGACAGTTTTGGAGTCAATACTAATTAGCATGCGCTAATGGTAGTATGATAGCGTGCGCTAATCTGCTAGCGCGCAGAAACATTATATAAGGATCAGCACCCTCATTTCATTTGGTTTACGTTTCCTTCTCATATTCTCCTTTCCTTGGAAATCCAGAGAGCCTTCCATACTTCCTAAACACATCTAAGCCCTCCTTACATGATCATTGAAGATTGGAGAGTACTTACACTTGATCATTGAAGAAGGAACTCACTTTGAAGTGACACACAAGCAACCGGGGTTGAAGTCTACTTATTGTTTCAGTGTTTTCTTCATCATAAGGTATGTTAATACTATCTCCTACCTTGGATTCATGTTATTAAGTATATGAGGATTATGCTATCAAGATATTGAGTTCCATTGATGAATTATCCAAACAACATCATGTTTATAAGTTGGAATGTTTATACTTTAGATATCATCGCTGGAAACACCATGACTAGCATCTTACCACATCGAATGTGATAGAAATATTCTGAGATTGATTATCCGTATTAATGATGTTACCATAATTCGTAGACGTAAAGTTGTTATCACCTTGGTTAAACGGACTTAGGAAAGAATCGTAGAAGTTTTGCATCCTTTCTTATAAGTTAGAATTGTGAGTTCATCTTCATGGTTTAATCGGGATGTAATGATGATATCGGAATCTAGTGCATCGATCTTAAGAACACCGAACTTCGCATAAGAATTGTAATCAAGATGGAATATGGTGTTGTAATAAGTATGTGTATTCTTGTATCTTGAAGATGTTTGAATCCGTGAGATCATTTGTAATGAGATGAATGTGATATGCATGGAGATTACGTATATTAAACACTGAGGATTTCGTAAGTTTCATCACCGTTAGAACAGTCGACTGCCCAGGGAAGAACTGTCATACATGTTTAGCGTGCGCTAAGCTTTATAGTTAACGTGCGCTATCGGGCATAAGTTAACGTACGCTACGCTTGGAACGTAACGTGCGTTATATCATCAGACGAGTCAATCGACTGATCAGTGAGGTACTGACAGTTCATGGTTAGCGTACACTAAACGTCGTATAATTGCGTGCGCTAACAAGTAGCCTTAACGTACGCTACATCTGATACGTAGCGTGCGTTAAGCAAGCTAGGCAGATTAAATTTTATGAACTTTCGACCGTAGTTTGGATTGTTAGATGTTCGTACGATGTGAGATGAACTCTATATTATTTCTTTTGTTTAAGGTTCGAGCTTGCTACGTGATTGATCGAAGGGGCGACCTTCGATTGTTTCGTTTTTCGTGGAAGTAATATTCTTGTCTTCGAATCAAGGCAAGTACCTTAATTGTTTTACATATTGATGTTATACATATTATCGTGCATATATGTCGTTGTTGTATGTCCACCTCGTGTTGGTCCGACGGGATCATCGAGCTTGCTACGTGATTGATCGAAGGGGCGACCTTCGAGTGTTTCGTTTTTCGTGGAAGTAATATTCTTGTCTTCGAATCAAGGCAAGTACCTTAATTGTTTTACATATTGATGTTATACATATTATCGTGCATATATGTCGTTGTTGTATGTCCACCTCGTGTTGGTCCGACGGGATCATCGAGGGATCTATGCTAGTGTGCGCTGGATCATCGGGCGGGTTTTTCCACCACGGGTTGGTCTGACGGGATCATCGTGGGTTCTAGGCAGTGAACGCTGGATCGTCGGAATTACCATATGTATGTTGTGATATCATGTTGTGATTATTATTTTTGTATGTTATTCATGAGTTTCTCGTAGGAGAAGACTCATTGGTATTTTGTCATTTACGTTATTATTATTCTTCGTGAGATGTTGAATAATATGTTGTGGTACTTGTACTAGCATCGTTGTGCTAACCCCTTCAGGGGTGAACATTTGTTTATGTTCAGGATCCAGGAGAGCGGGGAAACAACCACTGGAGGTGCATGACGACAAGGGTGCAGAGTGATGTTTCGGCCGGGTTTATTATCTGTTGTTGGTTATTTTAATAAGTACTCGAGTATGTCGTAATTTGTGATGTTTGGATTTCAGTGATGTATTAATATTCTTCATTTGGATATTTATATTTTCAGTATTAAACCAGAACTGTCGTATTTTATTTCAGTGATTTCATAATTTGGTATCTGTCATTGTCTTTTCATTTATTTAGCCTTGTAAATTCTTATGTAAAGGATTTACGGTGCTGTAATATTCCTGAATATATCGGGGGTGTTATAGCTCCGACGCGTGGCAACTAGAGACGCGGTATTTCGGCGTTGGATCATCCAAGAGCTTGGAGCGGATTGGATCATAGGGAAAGCAATTTAAAGCTTGGGGAATAGCTCAAGAGAAGGATACCATTTAATCAACGGACTACAAGGGTATGTTTTCTCATATATATACGTAGCTCGATCGATCCTCGTAGGGATTCAGATCGAATTAATTTTCGTTTTAACGCTTCCGCTGGGCCTTCGTTTTAGGCACCGAATCCCAACAGTGGTATCGGAGCATAGGTCTTGCGATCGTATATATGATATTGGCATTTGGAATGCTTGATTAGATGGTGAATGATTTGGAATCATTTTAGTCATAATCGTGGTATATGTTTTTCGTTCGTAATAGTTGTATTTTTCGTAAGTTTATGTCTAATTATAAATCTTCAATTTCTGGGAAATATGATTTATATTGAAGATATGAAAGTCGGAAAATATAAATATTGGATATCTGGTCGAAAATCTAGCCCTGAATCGTCGTCGGATGACTTTTTGGACAAGGGGTCAAATCTGGCCGAGGGTGACTCGGCCGTGTCTTATGTGACATGGGCCGTGTCCGGCAGTCTGCAAGCCACTGCCAGGCAGACCCGGCCGTGTCTGGTGACACGTGCCGTGCCAGGCAGGACGACCCGACCGTGTCTGGTGACACGGTCCGTGTCTGGCCGGGAGGCTTCCGGAGGTGACTCGACCGTGTCATTTGACACGGCCATGTCTGACAGGAATGTCTAGGGCACTACCGGCACAACCCGACCATGCCATTCGGCACGGGCCGTGTCTGGCTGGCATGCTGCCGATGGTGACTCGGCCGTGGCAGGCCATTTTAGCCCCGGCTCGATTTTTTTGTGTATTCTTGAAAATTAATCTCCCGCATATTAAATTGGATTTAATATGATTAAAATGATTTATGGTATTTCATTTTATAAGGGAAATTTGACTAATTAGAATATTTATGGGCGACCGAATTATTTGAATGTTTTTTATATTACCGGTTGTGTGAATCGATTGGATCGGTTCGTATTGTTGATTGGATCAATATATCTATACGCTTTCCGTTTATATAGTATTTATTGGATGAATACTTTTGAATGGAGATGTGGTTTGTGGACTTAGTTTTGAAACGTTTGATTTATTCGATTGGGTTGTAAAGGCCGTTTTGAGCCTATTTATTTTACTAGAAATATTTGTATCTAGGATGCAATTTTCAATGTAAAATTTATATGTAATGACGAAGACCGGAGGAAAGACCCGTTTCGAGAAGACGAAGATTCAAGACGAAGACTTGTAATCAGATTACAGAGTTTATGTTTTCTAGGAACGATCCATAAACCACATGTTGGTAGCAACTAGGTTGTTAATGGTTGTTTCGTATTGTATGAATCCACAAACGCGCTTAACTGAATTAATGTGCAAAGTGTAACATTAATCGCGAAGATTCTCCCACGAAAAATTATTAAGTTTATAAGGTTTCAAGGTTTTCTTTCCCTCCATCGAGCTTTGGGGAAACTGAAATCCAAACTGGATGTGCTATGCTTCCGAGTTATCGGGGTAGTCGTTCGGGGAGGACGGATAAATTACCAGGAGCGCATTGAATGCCTTCGATTGGAGCAAATTTTATCTTTAGAAACCTGATAGGTTGCCGGATAAGATTCAATTGTGAAACTGATTTGCGTCGCTGGTGTAAACTTAACTTGTTGACGAACCACAGAAACCGTATAGGTTGAGGGGAGTGAACAAGTGGGAAAAGAAGATTGAATCATCCATTAGATGGGTTGGTGTTGGACACCACTTTATGAAAATTAATATACTAGAAACCTGTTCGGTTGCCTTCTATTAAGATTTATAAAGAACTTGATCACCACTATGAAGTAGAGCGACGATACTTATGGATTTCACATGGGAGTGTGTTATTCTGATAAAAATAGTGGGAGCTAGGTAACAAGAATAGAAAAGACCTTAATTCTATACTCAGATCATAATTGAACGAGTCACTAATTAATCTATCGTACTTAATGCAGACATAACTCTCAATATGACAATGAATCCACTCGCAATTCTACTCGAAAAAAACACCTTAATCGGACCTAACTTTGTGGATTGGCTCCACAATATGATGATTGTCCTTAGTGTAGAGGCACTGGGATACGTCTTGGAGAAGGACATTCCGGCGCCTCCTGTGCGGACCAGAGCCAATAAGGAAGAGATTGAAAACCATGAAAAGTGGGTTAAAGATGACGTAAAAGTCCGTGCTTACATGATGGCTTCTATGTCTAATGAGCTTCAGATAACTCATGAGAAAATGACTTCTGCTAGGCAGATTCTATCTCACTTAACCGAGCTTTATGGTGAGCACAACAGAACTGCTAGTTATGAGATATCCAAGCAACTGTTCGGTGCAAGGATGAAGGAAGGTGAGAAGTTTGGGGAACACGTCCTCAAAATGATATCCATGATCGAGAGATTGGAGGCTCTTGATTTTAAAATGGATCCTTCTCTTCAAACCGACCTTATCCTACAGTCTCTCCCTGATTCCTTCTCACAGTTTGTTATGAACTTCAACTGCAATGAGATTGCATGTAACTTAGCTGGGCTAATGAACAAACTCGTGACCACTCAGTCTCAGATGAAGACTCCGCAGATGAAGGAGTCTGCCCTTGTGATTTCTTCTGGATCTCGGAGGTCCAAGAACAAGAATAAAAAGACCAAGAAGCAGACGGGACCACCAGTCGAGGACCTTAAGGATAAGGGCAAGGCCCCGATGGTTCTGAAGAGCAAGAAGAAGGACGCTTGTCTCAAGTGCGGTGAGCTGGGCCACTGGGCAAGAGACTGTCCGATTCTTCATGGCGCTTCAGGTACAGAACTTTTAGTTTTGGAAACAAATTGTTCTGCTACTGTAAATTCTACTTCTTGGATACTGGATTCTGGTGCTAGTTCTCATATTTGTACCGTGAATCGGGATCTGGAATAAAGTAGGAAGCTTGGAGATGGAGAAGTTATGATCACTGTCGAAAGCGGGCATAGTGTCGAGGCAACCAACATAGGATCACTTCTTTTGGGTTTAGAATCTGGTTTTGTTCTGACTGTAGAAGATGTACTTGTTTTTCCCAAGGGGCATAAAAACATTTTATCCATTCCGGTCATGGACCGAAAAGGCTTTTCATTTTTCATTGGTGATGGTTCCTGCAAAATTTATTTCAGAAATAAACTAGTGGGTACTGCTACATTGTTAAATGGATTGTATCATCTAAATCTCAGTAACAAAGTCGTTGTGAATACTATAACTAGGATGCGTGGTAGGGATGAAACCAATCAAGTTTTGAAATGGCATCTTAGACTTGGTCATGTTGGTCAGACCAAGGTTTGCAAAATGGAAAAGGATGGACTTATGGGTCCATAGGGATCGGATCCCTTTCCTACTTGTGTTAAAGGCAAATAACTAAGTCCCCCTTCACAGGGACTTTTGGAAGAGCCGCTGATAAACTGGGATTAATCCATACAGACGTATGTGGTGCTTTGGAAGCAACACATCACGGATATCAGTACTTCATTACGTTTACAGATGATCATACTAGGTATGGTTATGTATACTTAATGAAACATAAATTCGAGGCCTTTGAGAAATTCCAGGAATTTAAGGCCCTAGTAGAGAAACAAACTGGAAATCATATCAAAACACTTCGGTCGGACCGAGGTGGCGAGGATATGAGTACGAAGTTTGACAAGTTCCTGAAGGAACATGGAATAGTATCCCAACTAACACCTCCAGGCACTCCTCAGTTAAATGGTGTGTCAGAAAGAAGGAACCAGACCTTGTTGAACATGGTCCGTTACTTGCTAGGCTACACTGACTTACCGATTTACCTGTGGGATATACACTCCTGACTGCTGCATATATCTTGAACAGATGTCCTTCCAAAATCCATTCCTAAAACTCCACATGAGATGTGGGAGGGCAGGAAACCAAGTCTAAATCACATTAGGATTTGGGGATGTCTCATCTATGTCAAGAAGACTAAGGTGGACAAAATGGAAGCGAGGTCCGTGAGGAGACGTTTCATTGGATTACCATCTGAGGCGATGGGTTATCTATTCTACATGCCCAAAGATCGAACGATCGTTTTTGCTTTGCATGCACACTCCCTGGAAGATGAGTTCATTCAGGAAGGCGGAGCAGGTAGAAATATTTCTTTGGAAGAATATAATGAAACTCCTAAGGAGACACCTGTGCAAGAAAATAGAACCGAACCTTCTGAAACACAAGTACAACCACCTCGTAGGTCTTGTAGGGTGTCTCAATTACCTGAGAGGTATAGTTTTGTGCACTCGGAGGAACTGGGTTTCCACGAATAAGAGATCGACCCGCGACCAATGACCTAGCAATGGTGGATGTAGACTCCATGAAATAGACTGTAGCAGTCTTCATGTAGGTGGAACCTTCATTTTGATGAAGCAATCAAAGAGTTTGACTTCGTGCAAAATGAAGAGGAACTTTGTGTATACAAGAGGGTTAGTGGGAGCAAGATCACATTCTAAGTACTATATGTAGATGACATTCTACTGATAAGAAATGATATGGGAATGCTCAGTTCTGTGAAAGCTTGGCTTTCGAGTAATTTCTCCATGAAAGACTTTGGAGAAGAAACCTATATTCTTGGGATTCGACTCTACTGGGATAGATCGAAAAGAGTGATAAGTTTTTCCCAAGCCCTCTATATAGATAAAATATTAAAGCGATTTAAGATGGATTATTCTAAAAGAGGTTTCCTACCGATGCGACATGGAATAAAACTCTCCTTTATGATGTGTCCTCATAGTGAGGAACAATGAAAGGAAATGAGTAATATACCATATTCTTCGGAAATTGGGTAGCCTTATACTTTATTGTGTATGAGACGTGACATTGCGCATGCTGGGAGCGTGGTATGTAGGTTTCGGGCAAACCCAGTTAGGGAACATTAGAACACCGTAAAGAACGTTCTCAAGTACTTTAGAAGGACTAGAGATCTGGTTCTTAAATATGGTGGTGGAGAACTGAATGTGATGGGATTCACTGTATTGGACTTCCAAGGACAGAAAGACGATTCGATGTCTACTTCTGGCTACATATTTACTCTCGAGCTAGAGACACTCAAATCACCATAAATTCGTACTTCGATTCCTGATTATCGATTTCATTACCAGGTTTGGTTATATAACACCTTCAATTCGAGTTTAAGGTTAATTCATCTCTACACTTCGTTTTTATACAAGCTATCTTATTTGCCAAAGTTTTACGTTCAAAGTAATTGTCACCCATCAACACCCTTCGTTCGAATCATCAACATGAAGATAAAGACACCCAGAAATCATTATGAGTTGTGAATTACGTTGAAGGTCACCTCATACTATCCGAGGATTATTTCTTAGTGACCACTCTAAGAATTAATCTCCTTGCAAAAATCTTATTCTAGGTAATGATAATAACAATACACCGGCATACAAGTGATTCAGAAAAGACAACCTAGAATATACAACAACTTCAGAAATCAATTCTTAGATTCGAATCAATAAGGGTCGGTTGTGATCTTCTTACTCAAAGGAGTTCTAATATGATTACTTCAAGTTTATAAGGTATGATGTTCAACCTAATGAGTTATCCACAACCTTAATAGTTCTAGGAGAAAGGTCATAATCAGAATAAGAACATGAATTCTAAGCTCGGGCAGCGACACATACCTTATACGGAAATAAAAGACGAAAAAACTTGATGAAATCATCGTTGGATGCTTGAACACCAATCCTCAAAGCTCCTCGCCTTCAATGATATGTTAGGCGGCTGTTATGAAGGTTGAAGATGGATAGGGTAACTCTCAAAGTCGTGGAAATTGAGTATGGGTTGAAATGGCAGTCTGAAAAATGAAAGAGGGTGTTATCCTATATATAGAAAATGAATATTAGCGCGTGCTATGGCTATATCTTCTCGACCTAGATATAGGATCAATGCCTAGACTCCGAGGGCTTCATGGCTAACGGGCTTGCAGTCTACTGTCTCTGTCTAGTTTCGGTTTAGCGTACGCTAAACATCCCTTACGTGCGCTAAGTACAGCAATTACGTACGCTGCCACTAAATATAGCATGCACTAACGACCATACGAAGCTTTACTGACCTCACTGTACTCAACTTTAGCGTGCGCTAGACTGAGACCATTAGCGTGCGCTAAGCACCGTTGACTCGACTTTTCCAAAAGCCGTCCAAATTCATTTCGACATATCCCGACAAAGATCCGCGGTCTGATCTCACCTACCACCCTATCTCAATCGAGTTGACTACGTATAGCGCACGCTAAGGCTCATACGTAGCGTGCGCTAACTAACTCAATTAGCGTGCGCTATGATCAGACGTTAGCGTGCACTACAAGTATACAAATACAAGTATGAACATCATTCATGAAATCATATGCTCAACAACATTGGATCATGCAATATGAAGGATAATACTCAGATCAAATACAACATATACAATGTCACAAGGTTCAAAATACACATTAGAATCTCGAGTATTACAATAATTAATTTATAGTGTGAAGTAATTAGCATGCGCGTTGACATTAGGGTCTTCCTCCATATTGAATGTGCTAACTATAAGTTCACTAGTTTTAAATTTTAAATGGTAACTAAAGGTAAATATTTTCTTTGATAGGATCTCTCCACCTGTAAGAGTATTATTTAAAATATAATATTTTAAGACTGTTAAATTATGGTGTTCACTTAGATGTATTAATTAATAATCTCTCCATCGAAATCTATGTTAATTAATACATGTCCAAGGGGAACCAACTATTAATTTTACTTGTCATAACATAAATTGACTAGATAGTAAAATTAAAGACGTAAAACTCTACTTGAAAAATGTGTGTAAACGTCCACACGATCGTGGCTTGCATATGCGGGTTTTTCGAGGTGTTGGTTGCTAGTATATATATTGTATTTTTGAGGTTTTCTCAATATATTTTGCTATGCATTATGTGATGAATGTTTTTAATTTTTATCTCAGGTGTCTTTCAATCCACTAGTTGTAATTCTAAAAAAAAACTATATGGCACTAACTTTGCTGATTGGAAACGTAATCTTAATATTGCCCTGACTGCTGAACAACACAAGCTTGTTCTAATTGAGGAATGCCCATTGGAACCAGATGCGGATTCGACACCCGACAAGGTGAAAGAGAATATGGTAGAAATCTGATGAGATGGCTCGCTGTTACATCTTGGCTTCTTTAGCAAATGTATTGCAGCATCAGCATCAGAGTATGGGCATGGCCGCGGAAATGATGAAAAATCTGGACAAGATGTTTGGTCATCAAAACCGGGCGGCTTGGCAAAATGCTATGAGGGTCTTGATGACGACCCAAATACCTGAAGGAACCCCGGTAAGGGATCATGTTCTAAATATGATTTCTCATATAAACGAACTTGATATCTTAGGGGCTATTATCGATGCAGAAACACAGGTCGATATCATCCCAGGCAGCTTGACTAGGATCTTTGAGCAGTTCCGCTTAAACTACAATATGAATCATAAGGAGTATACCTTGGCGGAATTGCTGACAGATCTTCAAGTTGCAGAAGGTCTCTTTAGGCAAGGGTATCAAGTTCTTGTGGCTACTCGTGTTTCGACTTCTAAACCCAAGTGGAGGAAGAAGAAGAAGAAGAAACAAGTGGGCCGGAAGCAAGTGGCAACTCTCAAGGTAAAAAGCAAGGCTCCTCAGACTGAGGCGAACAAAAAGCCAAAGCGAAAGTGCTACAAGTGCGGTCAGAAAGGACATTTTAAAGTGGACTGCCCTGCTCTTAAGAAAGGTATGTCTCGTGCACTAGTAGTCAAAACATGTTTGGCAGCTTGTTCTTCCAAGTCGTGGATAGTTGATTCAGGCTCCACTGATCATGTTTGCTTTCACTCGTATGGTTTTCAGGTAACCAAGAAGCTTAGTGCGGGCGAGATCACCATGAACGAGGCGATTATTCCAGGCTTATGGCTGTTGCAGTGGGAGTTATGCAGTTGAAGATTATTGATAAAATGTCCTTGATAATCTGTTATTAGTACCAAATTTTAGAATGAATTTAATTTCTATTTCTAAATTAAAATGTGATTGGTTAATCAGTTTCTTTTGATGATGATGCTATTATTAGAAGAATAAATGGTGAATATATTTGCAAAGGTATTTTTACTGATGGACTATATGTCATTAATACTGCACAAACTCCCATGTATAAACATAAATTGCTCAACTCTTTGTCTAAATTTAAAAAGAGAAAAGAGCCTTCGAGCATAAACCAAACATATCTATGGCATTTATGGTTAGGTCATATAAACCTTAAGAGGATTTAAAGATTGGTAGATGATGCCCCATTGGATGACCTTCAAGTTGAGTCATTCTCAATTTGTGAATCATGTCTAAAAGGTAAGATGACAAAAAGGGTCTTTAAGACCAAGGGAAACCATGCTTAGAATGTGTTGGAACTGGTTCATACGAATGTATGTGGTCCTAAGAATGTCCAGTCTAGGGGTGGTTTCGAATACTTCATCACATTTATAGATGATTATTCGAGATATGGATACATTTATTTGACACGACGTAAGTCTGAAGCCTTTCACAAGTTCAAGGACTTCAAGGCTAAAAAGGAGAAGCGTCATGGGAAGAGGGTATCGATTATGATGAAACCTTTTCGCCAGTAGCCATGCTTAAGTCAATTCGGATTCTTTTAGCTATAGCTGCACATTTGGATCGGGAGATTTGGCAAATGAATGTCAAGACTGCATTCTTGAATGGAAGTCTATACAAGGAAAATCTACATGCGCCAATCAGAGGGATTCATTGCTCAAAGAGAATATCATTTAGTGTGCAAGCTTAAGAGATCCATTTATGGACTTAAGCAGGTATCTAGATATTGGAACACTCGATTTGATGAGGTAGTCCAGTTATATGGATTCGTCCAATGTCCGAGTGAGGGTTGTGTGTATAACAAATGCGATGGAAACATGTTTGTGTTTCTTGTGATGATATCCTTCTTATTGGAAACAACGTGAGGGAATTATTGGACGTACGGGTATAGCTATCTGAGCAGTTCGATATGAAGTATTTGGGAGAAGCAGGACACATCCTTGGGATTAGGATCTTTTGTGATCGGAAGAAAAGGATGTTGTGTTTATCTCAGGCATCCTATATCGATACAGTGCTAAAGCGGTTTAGCATGGAGAATTCCAAGAAAGGTTTTCTACCTTACAGACATATAATTCAACTATCTAAGGATATGTATCTCAAGACACAAAAGGAGACAGATGACATGAAGCTGATCCCTTATGCATCAGCTGTGGGAAGCCTCATGTATGCTATACTTTTCACTAGACCAGATATCTATCATGCCATAGATATGGCTACTAGGTATCAGTCGAACCCAGAACTAGGACACTTGATTGTTGTCAAGAACATACTCAAGTACCTGAGAAGAACTAAGGAGTATATGCTAGTATATCAATCAAACGACTTGTGTCCAATGGGTTATACTGACTCAGATTTTTCATCAGACAAAGAAAAGTCCAAGTCTACTTCAGGTTATGTGTTTAGCCTAGGAGGTGGAGCCATTAGTTGGAGGAGTGTGAAGCAGAAATGTATCTCGCACTCTACCATGGAAGCCGGATACGTGGCAGCCTCTGAGGCAGCCAAGGAGGTGGTATGATTCAAGTACATCCTGCAGGACTTGTATGTGATTCCCGATTTGCCAAAGGGTCTTACACTTTATTGTGATAATACCGGTGCAGTCGCAACTTCGAGGGAACCACGAGCCCACAAGGTAAGTAAACATATTAACCGAAAGTACCACATCATGACATTTTGTGAAGGAAGGAGACGTAGTTGTATCCAGGGTTGCATCGGAAGATAATCTTGCTAATCCTTTCACGAAAGGCCTACCCTCAAAAGTTTTTGAAAGGCATGTGGAAGGAATGGGATTACGGTGTATGGAAGCATTGCTTTGATTAGAAGTGGGAGAA
This sequence comes from Orobanche coerulescens, assembly GCA_033398695.1. Taxonomy (NCBI): domain Eukaryota; kingdom Viridiplantae; phylum Streptophyta; class Magnoliopsida; order Lamiales; family Orobanchaceae; genus Orobanche; species Orobanche coerulescens. The sequence goes on along the minus strand of CM065807.1, from coordinate 193,298,882 downwards.
ATGAGAGACTATGAAATAGAGTAGTATACTTAAAAGCATGCTCTGAGTATAAGTGGGGGATTGTTAGGGCTGTATACTGCAAAGCATACTTTATGCTTGTATTATCTTATTTCCCTCTAACTACCTATGAGAATATTAATTACATTTAATCACATATTTTGCATATTTATTCACATTATGGATATGCAAATGAAGTGTCTAATTATTTTATACTGCAGATAATGTGGTGTGTTGGTGTCACACGGAAGATCACATTATTGGTGCCTTATAAAATAATATAATAGTTCACAACCTATATAATTATTAGACAAATTATGTGAAAGGTTGTAGTGTATGCTTGAGATTAGTTGGTCTTGACTATTAACATGCATTAGCGTATTTGCATACGTTGAATTGGATTGAAGTGAGATAGTGTCTTCTGTACTGACTGTAAGAAGAATATAAATCTCGAATAATTATTATTTCTTAGTATATAATATTTAGTTGTATTTATAATACTTATTGGTTTGATTTACCATTGGTGAGAGTCAAAATGATTGAGTCAATAAGCTTCGCATCTTGGGCAATAATATTATTTATATGAAAATTATTATTATTACTAGAAATCGTATCCCGACTCATGCGAGTTGATGATGTCCCCTTGAGGAGCTAGATAATGATTATTATATTAGACCCTGCTGGTGGATTTAATTCCGATATAATAATAATAAGGTTCGAGTGGTACTATTCTTGGATAAGATATTAATTTATTAAAGTTATCAGTAGCTTTAATTAATTAATGGACATTCGATATCTTAAACATGAGAAATAATATATTTAAAAAAGGAGCCCAATTTCATAAATTGTGATTTGAGTAGGAAGTGCAATATTAACTCTCTAGTGGACTGAGTTGATATTAATAGACTCAATATATTAGGAAATTCCTAATATGGAAATTTGAGGTCTATTAAGAGTCCTTCCCAAATCCTCCTTAAGATCCCTAGAGTAGTCCATAACAACTATAAATAGGACATATTGGTTCAGTCGAAAACACTACATTATAGTCTAAGAAATTTCAATTTTTCTGCTTTGTGTTTGATTGTGGATCTTGACTTGTGTCTTCGATTCCATAATTGAATAAACATAATTTTTTTCGAAAATACCATTATATTCAAGAAAAATAGAGATAAAAATTGCGAGGCAATTTTCTTGGAAGTGGTTCGGCCGATTCAATTTGCTGTTTAAGGAAGTCTTGTAGATTGTTGCCCACACGAAATCTAGATATAGGGAGAATTATACTCTAGAAGATCTAAAGGTAGAAGTACAAGGAGATCGAGTAGAAGCTTGAAGACATTGCTTCAAAGGGAATGTATTCTTAGATATCTTATATCTAAATAGAATACTATGAATTTTCGTGTTTAGACGCATAGATAAATATTACTTGTTTAAATTGCTTATTAATATGGTTAATTAATTATTTGATGAGCCTAAATAGATCCGATTCTTGAGGGTCAATTTTAATAAATCAAAACCCACCTCTTCCACCGCGTTTTATTTCCAACAGTTTGGATGTAACATACAAATAGTGTGCATATAACACTTCAGGCGATATCGTTAGAGTTTGGGGCTAAAACGTTTGTGTGAGGGCCAATTTGTGTGAGAGCCAACTCAAGGCAGCACACTATCGTTCTTGTGGATTCGGTAATTTTGTGATCGTTAACGGTTGTGATTATTTGTGTTTGGATGCTATTCTCGGCTAGTGCTCGATGGGTAAGCTTGGGGCCTGAACCTTCGCGGTTGGTTTCCCAACACCTACAGTTCAGTAGGCCACGGTCACTCGGTGATCTCATTATGGGCAAGTCTGGGGCTTGAACTTGTCGCAGTTGGTTTCCCACCACCTGCATTTCAGCAGGTCACGATCATTGGATGACCTCATTGTGATACAACCTCGGCTTGTGTGGCTTTGTCCTGTCACACCCCCAAACATCGGGAAGGACGAGGACGCGATGCATCGGTTGATCATTCGATTTATTGGAGCAAGTATACAAAATAAATAGCGAAAGCTCAATAAAGACAAGATATAATTCAAGGTAACGATCTTAGCCCGATGATCCTAAGATTCGGTAATACAGGAAAATATAATATCTGAGTTACATTGATTACAATGTTGCAGCGAAAATAACAAAACGAGTACAAGAACGGAAAACAACTTTACTCAATATATTCAAGACAACAACCGAAAACTAAGTCTTGGCAGCAGAGTGATCTAATCAGCCTCTTTCTCATGGTCTTCTTCGACTCCATTGATCTGCTCACAGTCTGGTTTAAAAGAAAAACGATGGGGTGAGACAAAAGGTCTCAGTGAGTGGCTGATCATGTGCAAGTGTGGCTTGATTTTACTTCAAAGTTTTGAGTGACGCATGTTTATCGATTTGTGAATTATGAAATAAGTTTAGTTTTAGTTTTATTGAAATAATCTGTGCAATTTTAGAAGTAGACTTTACTTATTTGCTTAATAACAAGAATTATCTAACCATGTGGATAAAGTTAACTTTTCAAACGTTCAATTATGTAAACAATCAATTCATTAAATCAATCAGTTAGCCTTGGAACCCGTCGATTTGGACTAGGAACCTAGCTCTTCCTTGTGACTTCCAACGTTGGCCTTAGCCTCACTTTATCGAGCTTGTGCTCTTCACGTTAGCCGTGCTTCCTTATCTCTTACCTGGGTAAGACATGTCCTCATCATAGGTCTTTCTCCCGGATCATGTCATAATCGCGATTATCCCGCAGTCTACGACCCAGGTCCCTCGGAACACTCATTTCCTCGGTTATAGGAATAGGCAACAACAGTAGCCTCGTTCATGAACCGCAGCCGTGCTGCTCGGTCCAAGACTCGGTCTAACCAACCCGACTCGATTTGGGATTCTAGAGGTGGCTCCTACAAGTTCAAGAGGTGACCCCCGGATATTAGGCCAGTCGCTCTGTTTCGTATGGGTTCAAGAGGTGCCCCCATCAGTCGACGTGGCACTTTGTCCCATAGAGTTAGAAGGCGATCCCGTCCGTGGCACTTAGCTCCCGGACAGTCACATTTATTAGTTAAACGCATCACGGTGTATACACAAACGTACAATTATGGTTACATAGTCGATTAGTAGCAACCCTTAGTATAATTTGATTATATAATGGGATTGAAAGTTTATTCGTGGCACGAGCATTTATGAGATTATGGACTTGGTTGAAGACATATTGTTTGGATTAAACATTTTCTTGAAGGAGAATCTTTCCCCTAATTTAATTTTTGGAGTTTTCGGGAATATTATATTGGATCGTTCCGAGTCGAGCTCGAACGGTCATGAGATTTTATGATAACATCAAGTATGATTATATGATCCCAGAATGAGGAGAATTTTCAAAATTTCAGTTTCGGGACTGATATTTCTGAAATTACAATTATACCCCGAAATTTGTCAAATTTGATTCTTATGACTATAAGGTTTGGATTTCGACACGGATGGTGACGAAATATTACGAGAGAGTTCATATTGAACTTGAAATTCCAGAATTGAGAGTATTTTCAGAATTTTTAGTTTCTGACTGAAATTCCAGAATTTTCAATTTTGCTCCGAATTTATTTAAAATGTCATTTTGTACGATTTTTATAAAATTTTACGGACATAATACTTATACTTTAGTAATCAATATTTTCAGTCCAGATTTTTAAATATTTGTCCTAGATTTCAATTTTGTAGGAATTTACTATTTGACCCCAACTTTATTTTAATATGTCATTTTGGCCCCAAAATTTAGATTGACTTCCGAACTTTATGAACTTTTAGAGACATCATATTTATTTCCAAATACATCATTCATAAGGGAAAGAAAATTTGTCTTGGCCCCAAAGTTGTAAAGAATTTATATTTAACCCCAAATTTTTATCTAAATTGTGATTTTTATCCCGTAGACATCGGAAACGAGTTTCGATTTTTACAAAACTTTAAGGACGGAGACTAAACATGTTCTTAAGTCTCATTTGATATTCTAAACTTAAAATGTACGAAAATTTCCTAATAGGTTTATAATTGTTATGAAATTACACAATTTCCTTTTATGACGATTTTCAACCCGTAGACTTAGGAAACGGTTTCCCTTTTTGGTAAAATTTTAAGGGAGATCACTAGCACATAATTATGCTACGTTTTCTGACCCCAAGTTAGATTACATACTTATAACAACAATTTTCATAATTTTCTTTAAATTCACATTATTACATTTTATGCTCGTTTTTGTCAAATCAACTTTTGTTAGGCCACAATTTAGACATCCAACCTCAAATGCATAATCATATATTTACACATAAATCACTTCAAGGTCATAATTTCCAGAATATTAAGAATATCGGCATGCTCATTTTGCAAGAAGTTTTAATCACTTCATTCCAATTATCAAAATTGGTTAGTTTCACATTACAAACAAGTTGTGAATCATCATGCATGCTTATGACATAAGAAATGAAGATTATATAAACTACATAAAATAACATGCATCTTCCTTTCTTAAAAACATTTCTCATATAAGTTTGAAAACAAGTTTAAACCCACCTTGTTTGCATGGTGTTATGAGGGAATTCAAAGTCTTTGTGAAGTAGTGAAGTTCTTCCTCCCTTTTTACTACATTAGACCAACATAAGGAATTCAAGCACTAGTTAATTAAGTTATATACATATATGTATAAATATATAAATCTATAAATGTTAAGGTAAGTAACTACATTACCTTGTTTCCTCCTAACTTTCTTCTTCCTCCTTCTTTTTCTCTTCTTCTCTTCTCTTCCTTTTCTTCTCTATTTTCGGCCTCTCCCTCTCTCTTGTGAATGTGCATATTTTTTTGTGTAAAGGAAGACAAAATGTGCATGGAAGTATTTATAGGGAGGGGGTGAGGCTAGGTGTAAGAAGGAGTGAAGACAAGTATTTGTGTGTAGGTAACAAGTGGGAGGGTCAAACCTCTTACTCATCATGGCCGATTTTTGTGCCATTTTCATTATTATTTTTTAATTTAATGAATAATGGTGTAGGTTGGGTCATGTGGTGTTGGGTTAGTTCTTTGTTGGGTTGGGTTAAAGTTAAAGGTGGTTTGGGTCATTCTTTGGTCTTGAGCCCTAATTGAATTTTCAATTCAATTTTTATGGTCCAATAATTAGCCCACTTATAATTAAATATGTGTACATAGCCCAATAGGTATATTAACACTTCACTTGATTTTAATTAATTGATTATTTGATTAACAATATAATTTCAAAATTCATGAATAAATAAGTGAATAATAGATTATATTGAACTACAAGGAAAAATGGTTATTTTATTAAAAATCATTATGACATAGTAAGTCATACACATAATATGCTACCGAAAATTATGGGGTTTTACATCCTCCCCTCCTTAAAAGAATTTGGTCCCCAAATTCCATCTAGAATAGTTATGGGTAGGTTTTCCTCATCTCGTCTTCTGCTTCCCACACAACATCCTCTTCTCGGGTGTGGTTTGACCAAATGACCTTGACTAAAGGGATCCGTCTCTTTCTCAGTTATCGCACTTGTCGATCAAGAATTTTTATTGGCCTTTCTTCATACGTCAGGTTTTCCTTGATAGGCGGAATATCTACTGTAAGAACGTGGGTTGGGTCTGGATGATATTTCTTCAACCTCGAGACGTGAAAACATCGTGCATTCCAGAAAGATTAGTCGGAAGTTCCAGACGGTATGCGATCCGTCCAATTCGTTCAATGATCTTGAATGGTCCGGCGTATCTAGGACTAAGTTTTCCTCCTTTCCTCGATGCGATACATCCCTTTTGTGGAGATAATCTTAGAAATACTTGATCTCCTTCCTCGAACTCTAAATCCTTTCTCCGTTGATCGGCGTAACTCTTTTATCTACTTTGTGTTGTGCGGATCCTATCTTTAACAAATTGCACTTTATCCATGGCTTCTTTCACCAAATCTATGTTTGTCAGTGAGGAATATGTTCGTTGAGTCTTTGGTATCCACTGGTCATTAATTTCCCAATAGAGTTGGGATCATCACTTCTTCCCGTACAGAGCTTCACATGGCGCCATTCCAATTGTAGCTTTGTAACTATTGTTATACGCGAATTCAGCCAATGGTAGGTGATGATCCCAATTTCCTTGAAAGTCTAGAATGCAGGCTCGCAACATGTCTTCAAGAGTTTGGATGGTTCGTTCAGATTGCCCGTCTGTATGGGGGTCTGAGCGCTTGTGCTAGAACTTAAGGAAGTTCCCAATTCCTTGTGGAAGACTTTCCAGAATCGAGATACAAATCTTGGATCTCTATCAGATACTATGTCTTTTGGCACTCCATGGAGTCGAACAATCTCTCGGATATAAGTTCTAGCCAGCTTTTGCAGGCTATCGTCTTTTTTAACCAGCACAAAATGTGATGATTTCGTCAATATGTCGACGATCACCCAAATTGTGTTATAGCCTCCTCTTGTCGTTGGCAGATCAGTAATGAAGTCCATGGTTATCATTTCCCATGTCCATTCTGGGACTTCTAATGGTTGCAGCAGTCTTGAGGGTCGCTGATGTTCGGCCTTGACTCTCTGACATGTGAGGCATCGCGCCACGAATTCACCTACTTGATTTTTCATGTTTACCCAACAAAAGTGTTTCTTCAGGTCTCGGTACACTTTGTTACCTCTAGGGTGTATCGTATACCTTAAACAATGGGCTTCTTCGAGAATTTTTCTCTTGAGCTTCTCATCATGAGGTACACATATTCATTCTTTAAAGTGTACTATTCCATCCTCGGAAATTGTAAACTCGGGTCTCCCACCCCTAATGATCTTTCTTTCAGTTCTTGATGTTTTGAATCTTTCTCTTGAGCTACTCGAATGTCGTCTATTAATTTTGGTTTAACTGTAAGGTTGCTACAGACCAAGCGAGTACCTTCGTGAATGGGTTTTAGGCAGCTTAGTTCCTCAAGAGCTTGACATTCTCGGGTCATTAGTCGGGCCACCCTAGACTTCCGACTTAAGGAATCACCCACGACGTTTGCCTTTCCTGGATGATGTTGAATCTTACCACATTTCCTGGATGATGTTGAATCTTACCACAATAATCATCTAAAAGTTCTACCCATCTTCTCTTTCGTAAGTTAAGTTCCTTTTGAGAAAATAGGTACTTGAGACTTTTATGGTCCGTAAACACCGTGAATTCAGCACCGTACAAATGGTGTCGCTATTTATTTAAGGTAAAGACTATTGCTGCAACCTCAAGGTCGTGCGTTGGATAGTTTCTCTCATGCGTTTTGAGCTTCCTAGAAGCATACGCAATTACCTTTCCATTTTGCATTAGTACTACACCAATACTCAAAGAAGGAACCCATAAATTTGTCGTTTATATACCATTCAAATTTGAACGGATGGATAAGTGCGAAGCAAGTTTTCAAGAACTCACCTAGGAATTTGTGTTACTATAAACGACATGGGTGCAGTACTAAAACAATACCTTTTTTGAAGGTATTGGTGCAGTACTAAAGCAAGTTTTTGAAGAGGCTTACTACCGCACCAATACTGACGCTTCCAGAAGGAACCTATGAATTTGTCATTTATCTATAAACGACATGGGTGCAGTACTAAAAGATTACCTTTTTTGAAGGTATTGGTGCAGTACTAAAGCAAGTTTTTGAAGAGGCTTACTACCGCACCAATACTGACGCTTCCAGAAGGAACCCATGAATTTGTCATTTATAGTGATGCCTCGAAGGAAGGCCTTGGTGCAGTACGAATGCAAAATGGAAAGGTAATTGCGTATGCTTCCAAGAAGCTCAAAACGCATGAGAGAAACTATCCAACGCACGACCTTGAGCTTGCAGCAATAGTCTTTACCTTAAATAAATGGCGATACCATTTGTACGGTGCTGAATTCACGGTGTTTACGGACCATAAAAGTCTCAAGTACCTATTTTCTCAAAAGGAACTTCCTACGACAGAGAAGATGGGTAGAACTTTTAGATGATTATCGTTGTGAGATTCAACATCATCCAGGAAAGGCAAACGTCGTGGGTGATGCCTTAAGTCGGAAGTCTAGGGTGGCCCGACTAATGACCCAAGAATGTCAAGCTCTTGAGGAACTAAGCTGCCTAAAACCCATTCACGAAGGTACTCGCTTGGTCTGCGGCAACCTTACAGTTAAACCAAAATTAATAGACGACATTCGACTAGCTCAAGAGAAAGATTCGAAACTTCAAGAATTCAAATAAAAGATCATTAGGGGTGAGAGAGCCGAGTTTACAATTTCCGAGGACGGAATAGTACGCTTTAAAGAATGAATATGTGTACCTCATGATGAGAAGCTCAGGAGAAAAATTCTCGACGAAGCCCATTGTTTAAGGTATACGATACACCCGGGAGGTAACAAAATGTACCGAGACCTGAAGAAACACTTTTGGTGGGTAAACATGAAAAATCAAGTAGCTGAATTCGTGGCGCGATGCCTCACATGTCAGAGAGTCAAGGCCGAACATCAGCGACCCTCAAGACTGTTGCAACCATTAGAAGTCCCAAAATGGACATGGGAATTGATAACCATAGACTTCATTACTGATCTACCAACGAAAAGAGGAGGCTATAACACAATTTGGGTGATCATCGACATATTGATGAAATCATTCCAGTTGGATGAGTTCTTGAAAATTTGCTTCGCACTTAATCATCCATTCAAATTTGACTTGTTTTTGGGTTAGTCGGGTGAGAGGTCCCACTATCTTTGAGAAGTCCTTGATGAATTTACGATAGTAACCCGCAAGTCCGAGAAAGCTCCCGATTTTGGTGACATTTTCTAGTCTCTTCCAATCCAGAATAGCTTTAATTTTGTATGGATCCATTGCAATTCCTTCTCCAAAGACAATGTGACCCAAAAATGCCACATCCCTCAATCAGAATTCGCACTTGCTGTACTTGGCATACAACTTGTGACGCCTTAGTGTTTCTTGCACTAGTCTCAGGTGTTCCTCATGATATTTCTCTGATTTGGAGTACACGAGTATGTCATCAATAAATATCACTATGAACCGGTCGAGATAATACTCTATGCATTAAATCCATAAATGCTGCAGGAGCATTCATGAGTCCAAAAGGCATCACTATAAACTCATAGTGACCGTATCTAGTTTGGAATGCGGTTTTAGGAACATCTTCATTTTTAATCTTCAACTGGTAGTATCCTTATTGAAGATCGAATTTGGAGTATACTGTGGCTTCTTGAAGTTGATCAAACAGTTCATCTATCCTTGGAAGTGGATACTTATTCTTAACGGTGATGTTGTTGAGTTCGCGATAATCTATGCAAAGTCTCAATGTCCCATCCTTCTTGTTAACGAACAGTACTGGAGTTCTCCATGGTGATACACTGGGTTGAATAAATCCCACACTGAGTAATTTTTGTAGTTGTATCTTCAACTCTTGTATCTCCAATGGTGCCATTTCGAACACAAATTCATTGGGTGCGAAGCAAATTCATTTTGCATTAGTACTGCACCAATACCTTCAAAAACTTGCTTCGCACTTATCCATCCATTCAAATTTGAATTGTTTTTGGGTTAGTCAGGTGAGAGGTCCCACTATCTTTGAGAAGTCCTTGATGAATTTACGATAGTAACCCGCAAGTCCGAGAAAGCTCCTGATATTGGTGAGATTTTCTAGTCTCTTCCAATCCAGATTAGCTTCAATTTTGGATGGATCCACTGCAATTCCTTCTCCAGAGACAATGTGACCCAAAAATGCCACATCCCTCAATCAGAATTCGCACTTGCTGTACTTGGTGTACAACTTGTGACACCTTAGTGTTTCTATCACTAGTCTCAGGTGTTCCTCATGATCTTTCTCTGATTTGGAGTACACGAGTATGTCATCAATAAAGATCACTATGAACTGGTCGAGATATGGTTGAAATACTCTATGCATTAAATCCATAAATGTTGTAGGAGCGTTCGTGAGTCCAAAAGGCATCACTATAAACTCATAGTGACTGTATCTAGTTTTGAATGCGGTTTTAGGAACATCTTCATTTTTAATCTTCAACTGGTAGTATCCTTGTTGAAGATCAAATTTGGAGTATACCGTGGCTCCTTGAAGTTGATCAAACAGTTCATCTATCCTTGGAAGTGGATACTTATTCTTAATGGTGATGTTGTTGAGTTCGCGGTAGTCTATGCAAAGTCTCAATGTCCCATCATTCTTCTTAACGAACAGTACTAGAGCTCTCCATGGTGATACACTGGGTTGAATAAATCCCACACCGAGTAATTTTTATAGTTATATCTTCAACTCTTGTATCTCCAATGGTGCCATTCGATATGGTGCTTTTGCTATGGGTGCCTTCCCGGACATGATCTCGATATTGAACTCAACCTCTCTATCTGGTGTCAAGAAGGTTAGTGTAATATCCGTGTATTTTATGTGTGTTATTTGATTATATCTTGTTGTAATGTGGTTATTTGTAGATGAGTGTATTGAGGAATTGGTATTTGGATTGTTCATGATTGGTAATCGTTAAGTTTTGTGATTTTCGGAAGGTGTTCGTTCTGGCCGGACCATCGGATTTGCGGTTTGAAGGCTACGGCCGTAAGTGGGCATTACGGCCGTAAGGCCTTGCCAATTTCGGTCGTAAGACATTTCGGGTCGCGGCCACTATTCACTCGTCTAAGTTGGGTAGTAACTCGGCAGGACTCGTTACGGCCGTAAAGGATGTGCGGTTACGGCCGTAAGGTATAGGCCAAGTACGGCCGTTAGGGAACGGATGAGTACGGCCGTAAGGTGACGAGCATTACGGCCATAATGCCTGGCCGTGTAACGGCCGCAATGCACCCGCACAATTGGGGCAGTAGCTGATAGGACCCGTTACGGTAGTAAAGAACGGCCGGTTACGGCCGTGACACACTTGGCTATATAAAGCCAAGTGACGGGTCTAGAAGGTATTTTCTTCCCTTTTCTTCCTCCTTCGTGATTCTTCGGTAGATTTTTAGAATTCTGATCAGGAGTATCATTGTGCAATATTTTGGGAAGTTTAATTCGTGTCTAACATCATCCTTCACTCGAGTTCCATCTGAATCAAGGTAAAATTCGTTCTTGTTCCTAGTTCATCATATTTTAGGGCTTTTGTTAAAATCTTCATTTTAATCCGTTCTAGCTCTGATTGGTGTTAGATTATGATGTTGTAATCATATCGTTTTTCTCCAAAGTTCATGGATTAAATTCCAACTTTTCTTCCGTAGTTTGAATCCGATCCATGTTGTCTTAGAAGTGTTCGATTAAATGTCCCTAAGGGTAAAACTTAGGGTGAATCTTCCGTTTTCATGGTGTGATATTTGATTGGGTATTTTGTTGAACTAGGATTGAATTGTTGAAGGAGTTCGGACCGTACGTATTCCCATCCATTATTCTTGTGTCGTTTCCTATCGAGGCAAGTACTTTGATTGTGTTTATTGTACTTCATGTGAATGTGCGAGAAACGTGATTTTGTGAAAAGTGGTCTTTTCAAAAAAATGTGATATGTGCCAAAAGTAATGATTTCTAAAAGTGCGACTTGAGGTCGTGTGCCAAGTAAAACCAGCGAGGGTCCCCTGGGTTCCGTAGATCGATGATTCTGCGGTCCACTTGGCTGGGTTTGTACAACCAGGGAGGCCCGACGAGGACTCTCTGGGAGAGGTATATATCTCGCGTGAAGGTACATAACCTGTACATCCCCCGTTGTTATTTTGTGACGGTGATTGTGGTATAGTATTCCGGAATATCTGTGGTGGCACTGAGATTTCCGTGGTTTATTCACTTATTGTACATATTCTAGAATCATTGTACTTGCACCGGATTCTTGCTAACCCCTTAGGGGGTGGATATACTTGTTGTGTATTCAGGTACAGGTCCAGTGGGAGAGCCAGCATAGGGCGGACAGGAGCTTAGTGGGCAATATTGATAGCATACTCTATTTTGAGTTAGTATTGTCTTGGTCATGGTCGTGTTTTGGTTTTGTACTCGCGCGGGTACTGTCATGTGATGTATATCATGTCGTTGTTGACTATTAAATATGTTGGTGTATCAGTTGTGAACTGTTGTATCAGTTGTGATCCAACGGGACGATGTGTTGTTTGGTTTTGTAATGTACGTCGTGATTGAAGTTGGTTTGTTTTTGTTAAAATGAATGTTGTGGTTGTTATAGACTTAATGAGTTTTATGTTAGTCTAAGCCTGGTAGGTTCTCCAAAAAGAATCTACGTTGTTGTAATATCTCCGTAAATCATGGGGGTGTTACAGAATATGGTTTTAGAGCTTAGGTTTATGGATACCTAGGCTGTCGGTGTTTTTGGCTCTGTTAAAGTGAATCGGTCGTTGTCTATGATATCATTGGCGTGCTACTATCCCATGTTGCCTGTGCTGGAAGCCTCTTCAGATGTTGGTTGTTTTTTTCCCTCGGGAGTAATTATTCTTGTCATCGTGTAATCTATTGTTGTAATCGTTTCCTTGTTGAACCATTTCTTATTCTTCAGTATGTCGAGAGGTAGAGCTATCCATCAACGTGGCCGAGGCCGTGGTAGAGTAGCGATATCCGAATCCGAGATGTCCGCTTCAGATTCGGCATCTCATTCTGTGGATAGATTAGATCTGATTCCTTCGGGAGGTGCGGGTGGGAGTGCAGAGGCCGAAGTGCCTAACGTTCTTCAACAAGTTGTAACACAAGTGCACCAATTAGCTCAAGTGGTGCAGACCATTAATACTAGCAGGACGATTGAGGATCGATGGCTTCAAGAAGTTATGAAGATGAATCCTACTAGATATAATGGTTCCGGTGATGCAAACAACTGGGATCATTGGTTAGTCGAGTTGGAGAAGATGTTTGACGGTATTGGCTGCCCTGAAGCCAAGAGAGTTCCAATTGCTCAATATCTGACGGTTGATGACGTTTCGGACTGGTGGCGAGCTGTTAAGCCCAGGGACCATGATGTCACTTGGGAGGAATTTAAAGAACTAATGGAAGCGCAGTATTGTCCAGACCCTATACGTCTAGCCAGAATCAGTGAGTTCTTTAGAGCTCAACCCAAAGACGTTCCTATTTCCGAGGCGATCAAGACATAAAACAATTAGTTAATGTATGTCCAAGATTGGGTCAGGGGTGAAGTAGATAACATACTTCATTTTTATGCTAGGATGAAACCAGAGGTCCCAAAGTATATGGCGGATCTTGGGTGTACTACTTTGAGAGAATACCAAGACAGAGCGCTCACTTATGAGATGGTGACGTTTCTGGTTCCGACGGTTTCGAGTTCGAAGAAACCAGAATTTTCTGGTAGTTTCTGAGGAAGCGGATCGCGTAGGCCTCAACCTTCTGTGCAATCTTCCATTGGTTCCCCTAAACCTAGTGGAGGAGCACCAAGAGTTTGTTTTAATTGTGTAAATCCAGGGCATGTCAGTTCTCGTTGTACATTTCGCCCCATTAAATGTTGTAAGTGTGGGAAGCAGGGTCATCGCGCGTCATATTGTGAGTCAGCGGGTAGAGTCTTTTCTAAACAGTCTCCTACTACAGCAGGCATAGTCACGGGTCAGCCAACTTCTAGTGTCGAATGCGGCAGCGGCAGAGGTAAAACCGAGTATAAGGATACTCCAAGTACTGGATCAGCTCTACCTCGATTGTTTGAAATGAGACGGACTGATGACGTTGGGGCTGCAACTACGTCAGGTATTGTTTATATTTGTATGCACGCGGTAGATGTATTGTTTGATTCTTGAGCTACTCATTCCTTTATATCAGTATCTTGTGTGAGTCGTTTGGGTCTTGATGGCTCTCTGCATATAAACTATTTATTGTTGGACTTCTGCGTGAGGAAAGGATAGTTGGGAATCGAGAGATTGTCAATTGTCCTGTAACCATCGGTGGTAGAGATTGGGCATCCGATTTGATTATGATTGACATGAAAGTAGAAGATTTGATCTTCGGTGACGATTGGCTAGATCGTCATGGAGCGATAGTAGATTATCGTCGGAAATTAATTTTGCTAGTTGCGCCGGATGGTACCGAACACGTTTTGGAAGGGCAGAAACCTGGTACTTATGGGAAGATTATCCGAGCCATGAAGGCGATGAAATTATTGTGAAAAGATTGTACCGGTTATTGGTGTTATGCATTAAAGTCGGAAATTGGCGAGGTGCAACTGTCCTCTATTCCAGTTGTGAATGAATTTCCCGACGTATTTCCAGATGACTTGCCTGGGTTACCGCCGCATCGTGACCTGGAGTTTACTATCAAACTAGAGCCTAACGCGGAGCCAATATCCAAGGCACCATACAGAATGGCCCCATCGAAAATGCAATAGTTGAAGAAGCAGCTGGGTGAACTGTTGGACAAAGGTTATATTCGGCATAGTGCGTCTTCATGGGGTGCACCGGTATTGTTCGTACAGAATAAAGACGGATCTTTGCAGTTATGTATTGATTATCGTGAGTTGAATAAACTCACTATCAAGAACAAGTATCCGTTATCAAGAATTGATGATCTATTTGATCAATTACAAGGGGCTATGGTTTTCTCGAAGATTGACTGAGATCGGGATATTACCAATTGCAGATTCGGGATTTGGATATTCCGAAAACGGCATTTCGAATGAGATATAGGCATTACGAATTTGTAGTTATGCATTTCGGTTTGTCGAATGCTCCAGTGGCGTTTATGCAGCTTATGAACAAAACATTTATCAAATATCTCGATAAATTTGTGGTGGTGTTTATTGATGATATTTTAATCTATTCCAAGAGAGAATCGGAGCATACCGAACACCTGAGAATTGTGTTGAGTATTTTGAGGGTTTATAAGCTTTATGCTAAGTTTTCTAAATGTGAGTTCTGACTGAAAGAAGTTGCTTTTCTTGGACATATTGTATCGGCTGAAGGTATTCGGGTAGACTCTCAAAAGGTTGAAGCAGTCTTAGCTTGGGAGCCTCCACGTGATGTTAAGGAAGTTTGGAGCTTCCTGGGATTAGCTGGTCATTATCGTCGATTTGTCGAGGGATTCTCAAAAATTGCTCGACCGCTCACTCAATTATTACAAAAAACTCAGAAGTCTTAATGGAGTGACGAGTGTCAGAGGAGTTTTGATGAGTTGAAAAGGAGGCTGACTACGTCACCGGTTTTAGCCTTACCACAAGGAACGGAAGGTTTCTTTATTTACAGTGATGCTTCCAAACAAGGATTGGGATGTGTATTGATGCAAAACGAGAGAGTAGTGGCTTATGCATCTCGGCAATTAAAGCCATATGAGATGAATTATCCAACCCATGATCTCGAGTTAGCCGCTGTGGTGTTTGCTTTGAAGATTTGGAGGCACTATTTATATGGTTCTTCTTGTCTAGTGTATACGGATCATAGGAGTTTGAAATATATTTTTACTCAGAAGGAGCTTAATATGCGCGAGTGGCGATGGTTGGAATTGATTAAAGACTATGATCTCGACATTCTTTACCATCTAGGCAAAGCGAATATCATTGTCGATGCTTTGTGCCGCAAGTCAGTCGTATTGCAGAGACTGCAATTACTTACCATTCAACCGAAGCTCAGACGTAAGTTATTTGGTCTGGAGATTGAAATTTGGCCTCAAGTAATTCAAGGACAATTATGTTTCCTTCAGGTCACGTCCTCCGTAATTGAGGACATTAAGTCCAAACAGTCAGATGATCCTATATTTGTACAGCTTCGAGAAGATATTGTTAAAAGAAAGGCACTTGGGTTCATGATATACGAAGATGGTGTTCTTCGATTTCAAAGCAGGATTTGTGTACCAAATCAGGATGATATTAAGCAAGCGATAATGAATGAAGCACATTCTACTCCGTATTTGGTTCATCCAGGTACGATTAAAATGTATAAATATTTGAAGAAAAAAATTTGGTGGCCAAACATGAAGAAAGATGTAACGGAGTTCATGTCGAAATGTTTAACTTGATAGCAGGTTAAAGCTGAGCATCAAAGACCTGCTGGGAAGTTGCAATCGTTACCAATTCCGGAATGGAAGTAGGAGGATATCGCGATGGCTTTTTATTGTGGGAATGCAAAGGACGCGAACTGGGATGAACATGATTTGGGTAATCGTTGGTCGGCTAACCAAATCAGCACATTTTATGGGTATTAGAGATACTTGGGGACCAGAGAGACTGCCTCGTGTGTTCATTGCAGAGATTGTGAGATTACATGGTACCTCAAAGAGTATTATTTCGGATCGCGATGCTCGATTTGTCTCGTATTTCTGGCAAGCGGTACATAGAGCACTTGGTACTAAATTGAATTTTAGTACCGCGTATCATCCACAGACGGATGGACAATCGGAGAGGATTATACAGACTGTGGAATACATGTTGAGACCTTGTGCGTTAGATTGGAAATATGATTGGGAGATTCACTTACCATTAATTGAATTCTATAATAACAGTTGGCACAGTTCAATCTGTATGGCTCCATTTGAAGCACTATATGTAAGACGGTGTAGATCACCACTTTGTTGGGATGAGCCATACGACTTACTTGGAGTAGAGCCAGATTTGTTAATTCAAACGAGGGAGAAGGTTGCTGTTATTCGACAAAGATTATTGAACGCCCAGAGTCCACCAAAGTCATATACCGATGTTCGACGTAGACTATTAGAATTTCAGGCAGGAGATCATGTGATGTTAAGGGTATCGCCGGCTCGTGGAGTCCTTTGTTTGGTAAGAAAGGAAAGCTTAGTCCTCGTTATATTGCTCCTTTCAAGATCCTAGACAAGGTAGGTGATGTGGATTATCGACTAGCATTACCTCTGACGCTTAGTCTGTTCATAACGTGTTTCATGTTTCCCAACTGCGTAACTCTGTTCCCGATCCCATCCATGTTATTGATTATCAAGAGATTGAAGTTAATGATTGATATTACATATGAAGAACAACTGTTAGCCATATTGGAGCGATGAGTGAAACAATTGCGACGGAAAGTGATTCCGTTAGTAAAGGTCCAATGGTCTAAACATGGAATTGAGGAAGCCACGTGGGAAACCGAGGATAGTATGCGTACCCGATACCCTGAACTATTTGAATCTTGAGTTTCGATAGGAAACTTCTTTTTAGGGGGTAAGGCTGTAATATTCGTGTATTTTATGTGTGTTATTTTGGTTTTATCTTGGTGTAATGTGGTTATTTGGAGATGAGTGTGTTGAGGAATTGATATTTGGATTGTTCATGATTGGTAATCGTTGAGTTTTGTGATTTTCGGAATGTGTTCGTTCTGGCCGGACCGTCGGATTTGCGGTTTGAAGGCTACGGCCGTAAGGATGCCGAGTTACATCCGTAAGTGGGCGTTACGGTCATAAGGCCTTGCCATTTACGGCCGTAAGACATTGCGGGTTACGACCGCAATGCACTCGTCTAAGCTGGGCAGTATCTCGGTAGGACTCTTTACGGCCGTAAGGGATGTGCTGGTTACGGCTATAAGGTATAGGCCGAGTACGGCCGTAAGGTGACGAGCATTACGGCCGTAATGCCTGGCCGTGTAATGGCCACAATGCACCCGCACAATTGGGGTAGTAGCCGATAGGACCCGTTACGGCCGTAAAGCACTGACGGTTACAGCCGTAACACACTTGGCTATATAAAGCCAAGTGACGGGTCTAGAAGGCATTTTCTCCCCTTTTTTTCCTCCTTCGTGATTCTTCTGTATATTTTGAGAATTCTGAGCAGGAG
Organism: Orobanche coerulescens; assembly: GCA_033398695.1. Taxonomy (NCBI): domain Eukaryota; kingdom Viridiplantae; phylum Streptophyta; class Magnoliopsida; order Lamiales; family Orobanchaceae; genus Orobanche; species Orobanche coerulescens. Next base: position 193,281,142 of record CM065807.1, on the reverse strand, counting down.
CATCATTGTGCAACATTTTGGGAAGTTTAATTCATGTCTAACATCATCCTTCACTCAAGTTCCGTACGAATCAAGGTAAAATTCATTCTTGTTCCTAGTTCTTCATATTTTAGGGCTTTTGTTAAAATCTTCCATTTTAATCCGTTCTAGCTCTGATTGGTGTTAGATTATGATGTTGTAATCATTATCCTTCATTTTTCTCCAAAGTTCATGGATTAAATTCCAAGTTTTCTTCTGTAGTGTGAATCTGAACCATGTTGTCTTAGAAGTGTTCGATTAAATGTCCCTAAGGGTAAAACTTAGGGTGAATCATTCCATTTTCATGGTGTGATATTTGAGTTAGTATTTTGTTGAACTAGGATCGAATTGTTTAAGGAGTTCGGACCGTACGTCTTTCCATCCGTTATTCTTGTGTCGTTTCCAATCGAGGTAAGTACTTTAATTGTGTTTATTGTACTTCGTGTGAATGTGCGAGAAGCGTGATTTTGTGAAAAGTGGTAATTTCAGAAAAATGTGATTTGTGCCAAAAGTGATGATTTTTAAAAGTGCGGCTTGAGGTCGTGTTCCAAGCAAAACCAGCGAGGGTCCCCTGGGTTCCATAGACCCAGGCTTTTGCGGTCCACTTGGCTGGGTTTGTACAATCAAGGAGGCCTGATGAGGACTCTCTGGGAGAGGTATGTATCTCGCGTGAGGTACAGCACCTGTACAGACCCTGTAGTTATTTTGTGATGATGATTGTGGTATGGTATTCCGGAATACCTGTGATGGCACTGTGATTTCCGTGGTTTATTCACTTGTTGTACATATTCTAGAATCATTGTACTTGCATCAGCTTCTTGCTGACCCCTTCAGGGGTGGATATACTTGTTGTGTATTCATGTACATGTCCAGTGGGAGAGCCAGCACAGGACGGACAGGAGCTTAGTGGACAATATTGATATCATACTCTATTTTGAGTTAGTATTTTCTTGGTCATGATCGTGTTTTGGTTTTGTACTCGCGCAGGTACTGTCATGTGATGTATATCATGTCGTTGTTGACTGTTAAAGATGTTTTTGTATCAACTGTGAACTGTTGTATCTGTTGTGATCCTATGGGACGATGTGTTGTTTGGTTTGGTAATGTACATCGTGATTGAATTTGGTTATTTTTGTTAGAATGAATGTTGTGGTTGTTAAAGACTTAATGAGTTCTATGTTAGTCTAAGCCTGGTAGGTTCTCCAAAAAGAATCTACGGCACTGTAATATCTCTGTAAATCATGGTGGTGTTATAGTTAGTTCTTCCGAAAATACGCCAGGGTATTCGGATACCACTCGGATGGTTTCTATATCCGTCTTACTCTTGGGTTTGTTGATAATGAAGCTAGAAACCCAATTGCCCATTTGGTAACAGCCTTTCTAGCTTTGACGGCTGATATAATAGGTGCTAGGTTGATTCTAGCATTCCCAACCAGTTCCACTACTGGTTTGTTACGCAAAACCTAACTATCTTAGAGTGACAATCTAATTGTGCGAAATGTTTTGACAGCCAATCCATTCCTAGAATGACATCATATTCTAGTATAGGGAGTATTACTAAATCCGCAGGAAAGCAGTTACCACCGATCACTATATCATATGCATTGTGCACCTTATCAGTTAATTGACTAGTACCCATTGGGGTGGACACTTTGACACGCTTTTAGTGTAACTATCGCAAGTGCACGATATCGTATCAAGTAGTAAAGTGGACTTTTTGAGTCCGGTTTATCGATCCCACAAGGAAGTTTTGTTATAATTTGAATTATACACTATTAGTCTATTTTTATAGATACTAAGATGAGTAAAACACACAATTTAAAGAGTTTGGTTTAATTGTTGCAAAGTAAATGCAATAATAGTTCTAATATTTTAAAGAAATAAAAATATTGTAATAATAATAGATTGATTATCGATAAAATGAAATAGTTGGGATTACAAACTTAGTTCGTCATTAGTTATAAAAGATGTATTGGAGATCATAAAATGAATTTACTTATTATGTTGTGTAGATTCGATTTTCCTTAAAAAGACGGTTTCTCTTTCGAACTATAAAACGCCCCTTACATATTGAATCAATCCACTATATTTCTATGTTGATTGGCTTCAATACATAGCATTAGGATTTATGAAAATAACTCAAAGAATCATCTAAGGACTAGGGGTATATTTATATCCCCTAGAACAACTTAGAGTGAAGATCATTTGATCTAATCAAACATATTTTCTTTCGAAACATATGAAGACCATTAATATCGTGATTTATTGGCCAAATAAATAAAGATTGTTCAAACAATGAAAATCACACACAATAATAAGTAATTCATAATAGATCTTTATACAAACATAAATAACATGACTAACCTTGTTTATAATCCCAACTAAAGATTACTTAGCCCATGAAGGGTTTATTACACATATTACAAGCTTGTGTGGTCATTATTAGTTGAATCAAGAGAAAGAATTAATCCTAACTCCCTTAGTAGATAAAGGAGATAGAAACAATAAACTCTCTGAACAACATATGTTATACCACACTTACAAAGATCACTCAAGAACACAAGTGTGTTCTTCACACAAAAAGAAAAGTTTACAAAAATGGAAAATTATAAGATGAATGATGAATGATGAAGGATCTAAGGGGTCTATTTATACACCTAAAGTCATCTAATAGCTCCAAAACTCCAGCATTATTACATTAGATCGGATCAATGCCACCATCCCCTCAATAATACACAAAAGTATAAAAATTAGACAAATCATAGTAATCTGTCAAGAGTTACTAGTAACATTCGGGAGTTACGGCCGTAACAAAGTGACTTACGGCCGTAACCCCCGAATGTTACGGCCGTAACTTCGTAAATTTGTTCACTGGTTGCTTTGAAAGTTACGTTTTCAGCCCAGAATTTCTCAGACTTTGCATTTTTGCCCCAGATCTTCTTCGGATGATAACTTTTGATATATAACTCTGATTTTGAATCCGGAAAGACTGCCGAATTCGTCTCGGAAAGCCCTACAACATGAATATATCAAAATTCAATAAAGAGAATATTTATTAAACATATTGTTTCTTGAGTAATTCAGTTATTTAATCCGATCATCATCCGATAAAAATAAAATTATTAAAACTAATAAATTAAAAGCAAAAAACGAGTAGACTAGCTCAATTATGGGTGAATTTTATCGATACAAACCATGGATAAGTGTATAAAACTGACACTTATCACACACCCAAACTTGAATTCTTGCTAGTCCCGAGCAAGACTCTTTATTATTCACACTCCAAAAAAAAAATAAGAAAATTAATACACACATAAATTAAAATATAAAAAAGAGAAAAGGAGATCAAAATGCCATTAATAAACAACAACCAGCTTTATACAGTAGATAGAAATGAATCAAGATTCAAAATAAATCTACTAATGTTTTTGAAGTTAAAACACGGTTTTTATTTTGTAATTCCAAAATGTAAGGTTTCCCCCCAATAGGTTGATTATTTCTTTCCCACTCTTGATACACACGACTCCCTTTAATGATTGCTCTCGGTCACTCGTTTATTTTTCGACTCAATATGAAGAAGAATTTTATTGGCGTCATCAAATATTGTGATTTTCACAAAATTGAGTGTATTGAAATTCAGCTGCTAATTAATTCAAATCTGCTCATAAACTACATCCCTTTTAGTGATAACTTTCACACCGTTATTTGCTAACGTGTAGCTCTTTTCACTAACACAATTTCTATCTCATTTTTTTTTCGTAAAAAGGTGATAGCTTTCACACCGTTATTTGCTAACGTGTAGCTCTTTTCACCAATTTTTCTGAGACGGCAGCTACGCACCAACAATGGTTAGTCCTTTATTTTTCGCAAAATTTAAGACTTCCAAAATTAGGCAGCTGTTGCTGCTCAACACTTCTCCTTTTCGTCATTTATTTTTTTAGGTGATAGCTTTCACACCGTTATTTGCTAACGTATAGCTCTTTTCACCAATGACTCCTTTTCTTTTTTTTAGGGAATAGAATTTTTGCAGAAAATCATTTTTTAGTTAAGCATGAAAAATCAAAAACTCCACAAATTAAGTAAATTTCAGTTTTATTTTTCATCAACCAATTGATTCTTCTTTTCTCAAGGTAACGAATGACTCGATTTTATATGATAATTACAAGGCTTGGAAAGAGAGATTAAGGCTCAAAAATTTTTGGAATATACAATTTTTTTACTGGTTAAAACGATTTTAGAAGCTTGTATATAGCTAATTTATTGGTGTTATGGCCAGATCTAGAAATCTCAAAAATCAAAATACTATAAATATATATATATATATATAAAAAAAATTAAGGCAAATAACCAAATCAATCAAAACACACCAAAAACCAAATCAATCAAAACACACCAAAATTCTAAAACAAACCACCCCCAAACTTGAAAATAAAACTGTCCTCAGTTTAAAAATAAAAATAAAAAGAAAAAAAATCAATGCAGAAAAGCAGAATACTCCCTGTTAGGAAAGTTGATGTCTGAGCTAACGCATTTTAGAATCTACAAGAGATTAAATATACGAGGCACACAACAAAAGAAAATAAAATATACTCGTAAGTATAACACAATTTTTAAGATGCGCATCAAGAAAGTCCGAAGAGTCGCCTTACGCTGCCATCAAAGTTTTTATAAAAGCAAAACACGAAATAAACATTACAGTAATGAAATAAAATTACATAAATCGCGAATAGATGCGCGTCAAGAGATCAAGAAGAAACTCCTTAAGCTGCCATCATTTAGCACGATTATTACACACGACAGAAAGTAAAAATACAAGAGGTCCGACATGGATTATCAAAGGGAGAGGAATGAATCCACTTTTCGTTTTCTCACGGTAAAATCTTCTACCTGCATAATTTTAGCTAGAGTGGATCTGGTTGAGGAACAAATTCATTGAGTTTTTGATTAGTTCTTCTCGGTGTTGTTGTAACGACTATGATTCGTTTTGCACGCTCGGAAATAAAGCCCTTTTCAGCAGAGTAGTCGATGAAAGACAAGAAACCATCAAAGAAACCATTGACATTAAGCACTCCTATTGGTTTTGATGAACATTTAGTGGCTCTGGTAACCACATGAAAAAGTTCCTCAAGGGTGCCAAAACCACCGGAAGGGTGATAAAGGCGCAATTATTTATCATGTGAGTTATGCGATCTTGCATATTCGAGATCTAAACTCATCTCCAATAGTTGACCGGTAATTTTACTTTTAGCCGAGGTTTTGGGATTATTCCCAACACTCTTACTCCTTCCATATAGGCGATGTATGACTCGTCCCATTAATCCTAGACTTCCTCCTCCGTAAACTACATGAATGCATTTTTCTCCTAAGGTACGACCCAAGTTGTGGGCGGCTTCAGTAAAGCATGCCTCTTTTCCAGAACTAGCTCCACCAAAAATGCATACCGTGTTAAATTTTTTTGTTGAAGATGATGACTCCATTTTTTGAAAAGAAAAATTTTTTTAGAGAGAAATAGAGAAAAGTGCAAGTTTGAGGGATGAATGAAGAAACAAGCACAATGTTTATTTATAGAAGAAAAAGAAGGTAAAAATTGTTTAACAAGTTTGTGATTGCGTTGATTGCGCTTCAACTACTCAATAGAATAATGAAAGCATTTATCGCGTATCACATTTTTTATTCAGAAAATCTCACCACACGACAAAAATAAAAGATACTTACGCGTATGTACAGTAGTTGTGATTGTGGCTCACATCTTCCTCTGATTTTACGTTCAGAAACGGCCTAAACGCCTTCTATGAGTCGGGGAGAAGCTTCCCATCCAATTTTCTTACAAATTGGCAAACCGGGTCTTTTAACATCAGATTCCCAAGACGTTGTTCATATTCTGGTTTGAATTTATTCCACAAACATTGAATTCCATAATATACAAGTCCACTAGGATGCGTGTCAAGAGAAATTTCGATATTATCTAAATTCTCCTTATTCAGACCATCATTAATGAACTGAATTTTATCTTCTCTGTTTGTAGATGGAATTCCTAAAGATCGACATTTTACATTACGCCCATCTAGCACATTTATAGCAAACAGCTAGCATCTTTGCTCGTCGTTTCTTGGCATATGAACTTTTTCCAAGCCCTGGTAAAAATCTAGTCGGTGTTTCTGTGAATTCACCTTCTATTCTTACTTTGGCTTCGATAATGAATCTTATGTCAAAAGGTATGTTTTTATTCGTAAGCAACCTCATCATTTCAAGCCTTGTCTTGTAAATTTTTAAAATTGCATTTTTGCTTAGAAAGGGAAATCTTTTTTCGATTTTATACAATGTTTCTTCCATGATAAAAAATAAAAATAGAAAGACAATGAAAATAATTGAATAAAATATCTACAAATATCAGTTGTTGTGGGAAACTGAAAAATCCGACTTTAATAGTCACGGAGTACCGTTATCCGCCACTTGACCGGACAAACACAATTTAGTACTAAGTTACAACTGTAATATCCGGATTTATTACAGTGTATTTCATCTGTATTCAAACCATGTATTATTTCGGATTGGTGATTTTGATTATTGGAGTATGATATTTAGTGCATTAATATCATTATACATAAGTATAGCAACTTGCAAAATTGCTCAAACAACCTCGTGATAGCGCACGTTAAGAATGTATCTTAACGCGCTTATCGAACCATTATTAGCGCACGATATGCAGGTATGAGTAACGTGCGCTAAGGACTCAATTATTGAGCGGGGCAGCTGGCTCGTGCGCCAGTGGGACATGGGTCCGGATAAGATTCCCGCTGACGCACCCGGACAAAATCTGAAGTCAACCATTATTAGCGCACGCTAAGGGATGCTTAGTAGCGTGTGCTAACTTATCAATAATGCAGAAATTATAAATGGGACATCAACCGTGTTGGCTTGCATTTCTTTCGCACTTTCCTCAATCTTGAGAGTTCAGAGAGTTGTAGAAATACTCTTATACACTTAGAACACATATTGTTGATGTTTATACATTGGTTACCACGTGGAATATTCATGGAAGTGGAATAGCACCTTAGAAGGGCATACAACCAACCGGAGTTGGATTCTACCTTACGGTTCAGTGATCTCGTCATTTTAAGGTATGTTCAATCTATCTCCAGACTTAGAGTTGGATTCTAACGATTTGGATGATCATGTTAACAAGATATGGATTTTCATAGATGAATTATCCAAGTATATCATGTTTGGAATAATGAGTTGTATAAGCCTGGAATACCTTGATTATAATCATCATGATTCGAATCTTAGTACACTGGATATGTGAAGAGAAGCTCCTATCTTTGGTTAACCGAATCTAATAGATGATTTCATAGTAATCTTGGACTAGACGTTAACATCCTTATTGTTAGATAAATCTAAAGGTTTGATCATGGAAGGATTTATCTAGTATATATAGGACGTTTATCAACTTCGTGAGGATAATATGGATGATATAGAGGTGTTGATATCAACCATTTAGTTTTTCGTATTATCGTATGAAGATTTGAAGTCGGAAAAGAATATGGTTTTATATTGGCATGCATATCCTTGAATCAAGTTGTCTTTATCCGTATAATCATTCATGAGGGTGTAGACATAGTATTCATGGAAGTAACATGAATTATCACGCAAGATTTCGTTGTTTCAAACATGGCAAGAACAAGCCATCGCTCACCAAGAATCGCCATGCATAGATAGCGCACGCTATGATATGCGATGTAACGCGGCGCTTATCGAAGCGATTGTTAGCGTGCGCTACGCTTGGTACGTAACGACGCTAGACCATCGACGAGTCAACCGGCCGGTCGCTGAGGTATCGACCATGCATCGTTAGCGTGCGCGCCAGCTCGTTGTTTGCGGCGCTATCGATGACGTAACGCACACTACACAGAGTACTTAGCGTGCGCTAAGCTATTCGGGCAGATTGCAGTTTATGAACTTTTGACCGTTAATCGAATTGTTTAACATTTGTACGACGTGAGATAAATCCTATATCATTTCTTTTGTTAAGGTTTGGTCTCGTTACGTGATTGATTGAGGAGGACGACCTTCGAGTGTTCATTTTCGTGGAAGTATTGTTATTGTCTTCAAATCGAGGCAAGTACCTTAATTGTTTTATGTATTGTTGTTATACATATTGTCGTGCATGTATGTCGTTATTGTGTGTCCACCTCGTGTTGGTCCGACGGGATCATCTGGTGATCTATGCTAGCGTCATACTGGATCATCGGACGGGTTTTTCCACCACGGGTTGGTCTGACGGGATCATCGTGGGTTCTAGGCAGTGAACGCTGGATCGATGGAATTACCATGTGTATGTATTGATATCATGTTGTGATTATCAGTTGTGTATGTTATGTTTGAGTTTCTCGTAGGAGAAGACTCGTTGGTATTTTGTTGTTTACGTTATCATTATTATTCACCGTGAGATATGAATAATATGCTGTGGTACTTGTACTAGCATCGTTGTGCTAACCCCTTCGGGGGTGAACATTTTGTTTGTGTTCAGGATCCAGGTGTTAGTGTAAACAACCACTGGAACAGTATGACGACGAGGGTGCAGAGTGATGTCCCGACCGGGTTTACTTATCTGTTGTTTATTCGTTATTTCAATAAGTACTCGAGTACGAAGTCGGTTGTGATATTTTGAATTTGGTGATGTATTATTAAGTTTTGTTGAACAATTGTACTATTCCTGTATTGGGTCTGAACTGATGTACTGTAATTCCGTTATTTCCATTTATTAGTACCTTTTTATACTTGTTCAATTCTTTCACTTTGTAAATCCTTACGTAAAGGATTTACTACTGTAATATTCCCAAATATATCGGGGTGTTACGAATATGGTATCGGAGCTAAGATTATGGATATCTTGGTCATTGGGTTAAAATAGGGTCATTTATGTCTTTTGGGGTAACCGCCGTGAATGACATCACCGCACCGCCTACGTCTTCATGCGAACAAAGGGTTGTAAGTTCCTAAACTCTATCTCGTTCTTTGCATATTGTATCTCTTTATACTCGGATATTAGAACGATGTTGTTTTCTCGTATATTGAGTATTTATGCTTACGGTATGTTGAGAGGCGGACGTGGACGTGGTCGCGGTCGTGGACGCGGACGAAGAAATGCCGAAGGGAGGCGCGCTTCTAACCAAAGCCATAGCTCGCGAGCCGCAAAGAATCTATTAATAATGAACCAGATCCTCACAGCAGAGATCCTTCGTCAAGTGGTGAACCAGATGACCTGGGCCGCCTGTGTCGTGGATCGAATGCAAGTGGCGGTGGGACTACGGCAGGAGAGAGACAGCAAGGGATCCCGGATATGGGAAATCGAGGTGACCGGTGGATGCAAGAAGTGGCAAAGATGCAACCACCCAAATTCGACGCAGATTTCCGAGACTCCCACAGGATCATTGGTTAAAGGAGCTGGAGAAAATCTTTGCCGAATCAAGCGCCTGCACGACCGAAAGCCTCTATCGCTCAATATTTTCTCGATAGGGAAGCGTCCGAATGGTGGGAAGCCATCCGGCTGTAGACCATGACGCCGATTGACAGAGTTTAGAATGATGATGGAAGCTCGATTGCCCTCGTCCTGTGAGGGAAGCCAAAGTTCGGGAGTTTTTCTCCGCTCACCTTTCCGATGTGCCGATCCTGTGCGATCAAGACGTTTAACCAACAATCGGCATTTGTTCGACATCCGGTCGTAATGCATGCGTAAATGATGATCCATTTCGATATGAGAATGAAACCAAGTTCGTGAGGTACATGTCCGGATTTGAATGTACCACACTCCGCCAATACCAGGATAAGGCGTTGGCATATGAGATCAAGGAAGCAGCCATGGAGAAATTTGCGGAAACCAAGAAACAGAAAGTCTCTGGTACTTTTACAGAGCACAAGAACAGTGGGGCCCGTAAGGCCCAGTCGTCCTTTCACTCTTTCAGGAAACCTCCGCACCCAGCTAGGAGCGGAAAGAACTTCAGGGCGACATCAACTCTTACTGATGTTACCAGGAAATGTTTTAACTGCGCCTAGACGGGGCACTATCGACGGAATTGCCCCCTTCCTGCCGTGATTTGTTTTGATTGTGGACGAGAGGGACATCGGGCGGTGTTTTGTGAAGAGGCTGCAAAGTCTTTTAGAGCCCGTACACCACAGCCAGTCCAGAAGGAGGCCAGTATTCCACAGACGCAGCAAAGTGTTCAGATGCCTCAGAATTTTGGCCGCGGGCGAGGCAGAGGACAATGGGACCGAAAGGGGACATCGAGTGCCGGATCTGCTCCCCCACGTCTGTAAGAGTTGTGGAGGTCAGACGATCGTGATCTTCTTGTCGCATCAGTCTTGTCCAGATCCTTTCCCGGCCAGATTAGCGTTTTATTCGATACAAGAGCTACACATTCTTTCATATCTTTGTCTTGTGTAAATCGTTTGAATATTTCCGGTTTTCATGCTTGTGAACCTTATGTTGTTGGTTTACCGAGTGGAGAGAGGATTGTCGGAAATTTAGAAACTAGAAATTTCCCTGTATCATTTGGAGGCAGAGAGTGGCTCTCAAATCTGATCATTATAGAAATGCAAGGAGATGACTCGATACTCGGAGACGATTGGCTTAATCGGTCTTGAGCAATTGTAAATTACCAAGGAGGAATATCTCATTGGAGTCGACGATGGTTCCGAGATTCTGTTTGAGGATGGAAACCGGGAAGCTCGGGAAGGTTGATCAAGGCGATGAAAGTGTCAAATTGTTGAAACAAGGTCAGATGCATGGTGCTACGCAATGAAGAAAGAAGAAGAAATTGTGGAACTTTCATCCATTCTGTTGTGAACGAATTTCCGGATGTGTTTCTGACGAGTTACGGACTACCTCCACGAAGGGATGTGGAATTTACTATTGAACCTGGAACACAGAGCGACACCAATTTCTAAGGCGCCGTATCGTATGGCACCTCTTGAGATGTACGAATCAAGAAGCGGTGGAGGAGTTCTTGGACAAGGGCTATATTCACCAGCGTTTCACCACAGGGAGCGCCGATTCTTTTGTCGAAAGAAGGATGGATCGCTCATTGTGTATTGACTATCGAGAGTGAACAAGATGACGATTAAGAACAAGTATCCGTTGCCACGGATTGATGATTTGTTTGACCGATTACAAGGGGCAACGGTATTTTCTAAAATCGATCGAGATCGGATACCATCAATCGAGGATTAAGGAGTCCGATGTTCAAATCAGCGTTCGTAACCCGCTACGGGCATTATGAGTTTGTAGTGATGCCGTTTGGTCTCACTACTTTCTTGTATTTATGCAATTGATGAACAGAGTGTTCATTGAATTTTTGGATAAATTTGTGGTCGTATTTATTGATGACATTCTGGTGTATTCTAAGAGTCCGGAAGAACATGCGCAACATTTGCGGATTGTATTGGAACTCTTGAGAAACGAGCAATTGTACGCCAAACTTTCTAAATGTGAATTCTGGCTAAAGGAAGTAATGTTCCTCGGCCATGTGGTGTCAGCTAAAGGAGTCCGAGTAGATCCTCAGAAGATCGAAGCAATATTGGATTGGAAGCCTCCAAAGAACGTAAAAGAGGTCCGAAGCTTCTTAGGACTTGCTGGATATTACCGTCGATTCGTGGAAGGGTTTTCTAAAATCTCCCGCCCACTTACTCGACTCCTTCAGAAAACTCAAAAGTTTGAGTGGAATGAATTGTGTCAGATTAGCTTTGATGAATTGAAGAAGAGATTGACGACGGCACCGATTCTATCACTTCCGCAGGGAACTGAGGGATTCATAGTTTACAGTGATGCTTCGAACCAAGGACTTGGGTGTGTGTTGATGCAGAACGATAAGGTGATCGCTTATGCGTCGCGACAACTGAAACCTTATGAAGTAAATTACCCGACACATGATTTGGAACTAGCAGCAGTGGTTTTTGCCTTGAAGATTTGGAGGCATTATCTGTACGGGACTCACTGTCAGATCTTTACGGATCATAAGAGTCTCAAGTACATATTCAGTCAGAAAGAGTTGAACATGCGGCAAAGAAGATGGTTGGAACTGATTAAGGACTATGACTTGGAGATTTTATATCATCCAGGCAAAGCGAATGTAGTGGCCGATGCACTTAGCCGCAAGCCTGTCTCTATTCGAGATCCGGAGACGCTGACATCCCAACTTAGCCTTCAACGAGAGATGATTCGTGAGGGAATTGAGGTTTGGTTACAAAGAGTCCAAGGACAGCTGTGCGTGATGGAGATAACTTCGTCATTAACCGAAGAAATCAAATCTAGACAGGCAGATGATCCTCTGATGATTCGGTTACATGATGAAGTGATCCAAGGAAAGGCCCCGGATTCATAATTCATGACGATGGAGTTTTGAGATTTGAGAACCGACTCTGCGTTCCGATGTTGATGTTAAGCAGACGATTATGAAGGAAGCACATGGTTCGCCCTATTCTATCCACCCGGCACCAGAAGATGTATAAGGACTTGAAGCGAGAACTTCGGTGGGGCAACATGAAGAAAGACGTAGCGGACTATGTTTGAAATGCTTGACTTGTCGGCGAGTTAAGATCGAGCATCAACGGCTGCTGGAATGTTGAAGCCGCTCCCGATTCCCGAATGGAAGTGGGAGGACATATCGATGGACTTCATCACTAATATGCGAAAACCGGGACAGAATGAACATGATTTGGGTGATAGTTGATCGTTTAACCAAATCGGCTCATTTTCTAGGCATTAAGGATACGTGGGGACCAGAGAGGTTGGCACGAGTCTTTATTTCGAGATAGTTCGATTACATGGTACGCCGAAGACCATTGTTTCGATCGAGACGGCCGTTTGTGTCTCACTTTTGGAAGGCGATTCATAAGGCCTTTGGGACCGAATTGAACTTCAAGATGCCTTATCACCCGCGATCGGACGGACAATGAGAGAACTATACAAACGGTGGAAGACATGCTAAGGGCCCGTGCCTTAGATTGGTCAAACGATTGGGAAGTTCATCTACCGTTGATTGAATTTACTTATAACAATAGTTGGCATGCTTCCATTAAGATGGCACCGTTTGAGGCATTATACGGAAGGAGATGCAGATCGCCCCTATCTTTGGGGCGATTCATCGGACTTGATCGAAGCAGAACTGAGTTGATCGAGCGGACTCGAGAGAAGATAGCCTTAATTCGTGAAAGGCTGACCGCCCCAGTCGCGAAATCCTATGCGGGACGTCCGCCGCCCATTGGAGTTCGATCACGGAGATCACGTACTTTTGAAGGTTTCTCCTACCCGGGAATCTTTCGTTTCGGTAGGAAAGGAAAGCCGAGTCCGAGATATATCGGACCATTTGAGATCCTCGAGAGAGTTGGGAGTTAGCCTCTGATTAGCATTACCGCCGTCATTGTGCCATGTTCATAACGTGTTCCACGTATCCCGATTGCGGAGATATATACCGGATCCAGTCATATCATCGATTTGGCGAGATCGAAGTCGAGCGAGATGGGACGTTTGAAGAAAGACCAGTCAAGATACTCGAGAGTCGAGTTAAGCAACTGAGGAACAAGTCAATCGTTTTGGTCAAAGTTCAGTGGTCACGTCATGGAACGGAAGAAGCCACTTGGGAAACGGAAGCTGATATGAAGTTTAGATATCCCGAGTTATTTTCATCTTGAGTTTCGGGACGAAACTCCTTTTTAGTAGGAGAGTATGTAATATCCGGATTTATTACAGTGTATTTCATCTGTATTCAAACCATGTATTATTTCGGATTGGTGATTTTGATTATTGGAGTATGATATTTAGTGCATTAATATCATTATACATAAGTATAGCAACTTGCAAAATTGCTCAAACAACCTCGTGATAGCGCACGTTAAGAATGTATCTTAACGCGCACTATCGGGCCATTATTAGCGCACGCTATGCAGGTATGAGTAACGTGCGCTAAGGACTCAATTATTGAGCGGGGCAGCTGGCTCGTGCGCCAGTGGGACATGGGTCCGGATAAGATTCCCGCTGACGCACCCGGACAAAATCTGAAGTCAACCATTATTAGCGCACGCTAAGGGATGCTTAGTAGCGTGCGCTAACTTATCAATAATGCAGAAATTATAAATGGGACATCAACCGTGTTGGCTTGCATTTCTTTCGCACTTTCCTCAATCTTGAGAGTTCAGAGAGTTGTAGAAATACTCTTATATACTTAGAACACATATTGTTGATGTTTATACATTGGTTACCACGTGGAATAATCATGGAAGTGGAATAGCACCTTGGAAGGGCATACAACCAACCGGAGTTGGATTCTACCTTACGGTTCAGTGATCTCGTCATTTTAAGGTATGTTCAATCTATCTCCAGACTTAGAGTTGGATTCTAACGATTTGGATGATCATGTTAACAAGATATGGATTTTCATAGATGAATTATCCAAGTATATCATGTTTGGAATAATGAGTTGTATAAGCCTGGAATACCTTGATTATAATCATCATGATTCGAATCTTAGTACACTGAATATGTGAAGAGAAGCTCCTATCTTTGGTTAACCGAATCTAATAGATGATTTCATAGTAATCTTGGACTAGACGTTAACATCCTTATTGTTAGATAAATCTAAAGGTTTGATCATGAAAGGATTTATCTAGTATATATAGGACGTTTATCAACTTCAGTAGGATAATATGGACTGATATAGAGGTGTTGATGTCAACCATTTAGTTTTTCGTATTATCGTATGAAGATTTGAAGTCGGAAAAGAATATGGTTTTATATTGGCATGCATATCCTTGAATCCGAAGTTGTCTTTATCCGTATAATCATTCATGAGGGTGTAGACATAGTATTCATGGAAGTAACATGAATTATCACGCAAGATTTCGTTGTTTCAAACATGGCAAGAATAGCCATCGCTCACCAAGAATCGCCATGCATAGATAGCGCACGCTATGATATGCGATGTAACGTGCGCTTATCGAGCGATTGTTAGCGTGCGCTACGCTTGGTACGTAACGACGCTAGACCATCGACGAGTCAATCGGCCGGGTCGCTGAGGTATCGACCATGCATCGTTAGCGTCGCTAGGCTCGTTGTTTGCGTGCGCTATCGATGCACGTAACGCACGCTACACAGAGTACTTAGCGTGCGCTAAGCTATTCGGGCAGATTGCAGTTTATGAACTTTTGACCGTTAATCGAATAGTTTAACATTTGTACGACGTGAGATAAATCCTATATCATTTCTTTTGTTAAGGTTTGGTCTCGTTACGTGATTGATTGAGGAGGACGACCTTCGAGTGTTCATTTTCGTGGAAGTATTGTTATTGTCTTCAAATCGAGGAAAGTACCTTAATTGTTTTATGTATTGTTGTTATACATATTGTCGTGCATGTATGTCGTTATTGTGTGTCCACCTCGTGTTGGTCCGACGGGATCATCGGGGGATCTATGCTAGCGTCTTTGGATCATCGGACGGGTTTTCCACCACGGGTTGGTCCGACGGGATCATCGTGGGTTCTAGGCGATGAACGCTGGATCGATGGAATTACCATGTGTATGTATTGATATCATGTTGTGATTATCGATTGTGTATGTTATGTTTGAGTTTTCGTAGGAGAAGACTCGTTGGTATTTTGTTGTTTACGTTATCATTATTATTCACCGTGAGATATGAATAATATCTTTGTGGTACTTGTACTAGCATCGTTGTGCTAACCCCTTCGGGGTGAACATTTTGTTTGTGTTCGGGATCCGGGAGAGTGAAACAACCACTGGAACAGTATGACGACGAGGGTGCAGAGTGATGTCCCGACCGGGTTTACTTATCTGTTGTTTATTCGTTATTTCAATAAGTACTCGAGTACGAAGTCGGTTGTGATATTTTGAATTTGGTGATGTATTATTAAGTTTTGTTGAACAATTGTACTATTCCTGTATTGGGTCAGAACTGATGTACTGTAATTCCGTTATTTCCATTTATTAGTACCTTTTTATACTTGTTCAATTCTTCAGCCTTGTAAATCCTTACGTAAAGGATTTACGGCGCTGTAATATTCCCGAATATATCAGGGGTGTTACAACAACGTCGAGAAATTTGCACTTATAAAAATAGTTTACAATGTAAGATTTCAAATATAACTTATACTTCCCCGGCAACGGCGCCAAAAACTTGACACGCTTTTAGTGTAACTATCGCAAGTGCACGATATCGTATCAAGTAGTAAAGTGGACTTTTTGAGTCCGGTTTATCGATCCCACAATGAAGTTTTGTTATAATTTGAATTATACACTATTAGTCTATTTTTATAGATACTAAGATGAGTGAAACACACAATTTAAAGAGTTTGGTTTAATTGTTGCAAAGTAAATGCAATAATAGTTCTAATATTTTAAAGAAATAAAAATATTGTAATAATAATAGATTGATTATCGATAAAATGAAATAGTTGGGATTACAAACTTAGTTCGTCATTAGTTATAAAAGATGTATTGGAGATCATAAAATGAATTTACTTATTATGTTGTGTAGATTCGATTTTCCTTAAAACGACGGTTTCTCTTTCGAACTATAAAACGCCCCTTACATATTGAATCAATCCACTATATTTCTATGTTGATTGGCTTCAATACATAGCATTAGGATTTATGAAAATAACTCAAAGAATCATCTAAGGACTAGGGGTATATTTCTATCCCCTAGAATAACTTAGAGTGAAGATCATTTGATCTAATCAAACATATTTTCTTTCGAAACATATGAAGACCATTAATATCGTGATTTATTGGCCAAATAAATAAAGATTGTTCAAACAATGAAAATTACACACAATAATAAGTAATTCATAATAGATCTTTATACAAACATAAATAACATGACTAACCTTGTTTATAATCCCAACTAAAGATTACTTAGCCCATGAAGGGTTTATTACACATATTACAAGCTTGTGTGGTCATTATTAGTTGAATCAAGAGAAAGAATTGATCCTAACTCCCTTAGTAGATAAAGGAGATAGAAACAATAAACTCTCTGAACAACATATGTTATACCACACTTACAAAGATCACTCAAGAACACAAGTGTGTTCTTCACACAAAAAGAAAAGTTTACAAAAAAATGGAAAATTATAAGATGAATGATGAATGATGAAGGATCTAAGGGGTCTATTTATACACCTAAAGTCATCTAATAGCTCCAAAACTCCAGAATTATTACATTAGATCGGATCAATGCCAGCCATCCCCTCAATAATACACAAAAAGTATAAAAAAATTAGACAAATCATAGTAATCTGTCAAGTGTTACGGCCGTAACATTCAGGAGTTACGGTCGTAACAAGGGTGACTTACAGCCGTAACCCCTGAATGTTACGGCCGTAACTTGGATTCGTAAATTTGTTCACTGGTTGCTTTGAAAGTTACGTTTTCAGCCCAGAATTTCTCAGACTTTGCATTTTTGCCCCAGATCTTCTTCGGATGATAACTTTTGATATATAACTCTGATTTTGAATCCGGAAAGACTGCCGAATTCGTCTCGGAAAGCCCTACAACATGAATATATCAAAATTCAATAAAGAGAATATTTATTAAACATGTTGTTTCTTGAGTAATTCAGTTATTTAATCCGATCATCATCCGATAAAAATAAAATTATTAAAAATAATAAATTAAAAGCAAAAAACGAGTAGACTAGCTCAATTATGGGTGAATTTTATCGATACAAACCATGGATAAGTGCACAAAACTGACACTTATCACACTTCAAGGCATATAGGCAGATAGTCTAATTGCACGTTTAGTTTTTCAGAAAATTGTGTTGTAATAAATGAATGTGATGGCCCTGGATAAATGAGTGTATGTGCTGAGTGGTTTGATATGTGAAGTGAACCTTCCACCACGTTATTGTTTCCAGGAGCCTCTTGCCCGGTTAGGGCAAACACACGAGCAGGAGACTTCCCCTTATTGTTCCGAGGCTTTGCCACAGTAGCTGGTTTATTCGTTCGGTTTTCCAATTTTGTGTAATCCTTGATTTGGTGTTGTGTGCTGCCACATTTCAGGCACTTTCCCAACATCTTACAGCATTCACTAGCTTTATGTCCTTTCTTTTCACAATGCGGGCAGAGAGGTGCTGCTTTGTTAGGGACCTGTGTTCTCGTTCCACTCGGGTTTCCCTTCTCTCGTGTCTTGCGGAATTTCTATGAAGATTTCATTGTTGATCCAGCGCCGGTCTCTTAGTATTTCCAGATAGTCGGTTTTGCTGTTGTGCCGGTCTAGCTGTTCCATTCTCAATTCGAGTTGCTGCTTCAACTGCCTCCGCAAATGTAGTCAAGCGTACAGTCAGGAGACTCTGCTGAAGTGTGAATCTCAGCCCTCGTGTAAGCTTATAAAGCTTATCTTCCTCATCTGACACTAATTCAGCCGCATATTTAGATAACCTATTGAATTGAACCTCATATTGCGTGACAGTCGAAGACTCTTGCTTCAGATGGTAATACTCATCTCACCGAGCCTCTCTAGCTGCTGCTGAAATGTACTGGGTTCAGAAATCAGTTAGGAAGTTGGCCCATATTCTGACATGATCCTCTCTTATCCAGCGTGCACTAGCGACCTTCCACCAATCATGCGTGGCAGCCTCAAGTCTAAATGTGGCCAATCATATGCGTTGCTCATCAGTATACTGTGACGCATTAAATATGTTCTCCATTTTCTCCACCCATGATTCTGCCTTAATGTCATCAGGTTCTCCGTCAAATGTTGGTGGACTGAAGCGTAGGAATATTTCAAGCATGCGATCTTGCGCCCCGCCAGTAGTTTGGTTATTGGCTGCTTGTTGCTGTAGGAAGTTTGTTAGTTGAGTTAAGGCTTGTGCAATAGCATCATTCACATCCCCGCCTCACGGTGGCGATGGATTGAGATTGTTAGCTTGTTAATTTGGCTGTTCATCGCGGTTAACTCGCGAACGTCCTCTACGTCTATCGGCCATCTATAATAAGTTGATAGAATGTGATAAAAGTTAGTTGTTGTTTGAAGATTCGTTGATGAATCGAGTTAATATATAAAACTAACTGAGTGCATATCAAATGACAATCATTGCTATTAGTGACTAGATTATTCTATTATTCAAAGACCATCAAATTCGAACAAGTTTATCGTTAATACATAGCCATAACATACCAAAATATGAAATTCAGTCGTTCAGTATTACATTCTAGGAAAAACATCAAATAGAAATAAATAACATAACTTCAGAACCATGTCTCTAATCCTTCCCGGAACCCATCCTCACATCCTCCTTGGGGTCCTCCTCGGGGTCCTTCTCTGGGTCCTTGTTGCGATTTTTCATTTAACGCAAGTGCACGTTATCGTAGACAAGTAATAAAGTGATGAGTGAGTTATCGTTCCCACGAGGACTGAATCACTAAGTACCGATTTATATGTATTCTAATTTTATTTGAACTTTCGAAATTTTAGGATGCAATTAATAACTAAAAAAAAACCAATAAAAGAACTAACAGTAAAAACGATTGTTCGAAGAAAGAAAATCAAATGATGAATAAATCTAGGATTGTGAATCCACCTTGGTTTATCTGAATTTACTCTTGATTATCTGAAGTTAATGATTTCCCCAACTTATTGAAGGCGAAGATTGCTAAAATACTCTACCGCCTCTCCCGAGGTCAGTAGATTTTTCTAAGGCGAATAATACATTCTATCCCTAGGTGAATTAATTCGACAATAGGCAAAAAGTACAAAATCTTCAAAAGGCCACGTAGTTCCTATGAGTATATTCCTATCTCACAAGATAAAACGGTTCTCACCAATAGTTCCTCACCAACTCTCCTCTCCCGATTCGAGTTGCGTAATTAAAACAATCCAATTATTGGCCACACAAGTGAAAGCATTAGAAACGATTGGGAAAACTCAACAGAAAAGGGAATTATATAGATAATCAAAAGCAAATTCGTCAGAACTTTGGTTTCATCAAAATCCTAGAACAGGGTTTTAGCCTAACATGCTAAAAGATAAAAATACAGAAATAATGAAAGGAAGCATCGAAATCAAACGCATATGAAGAACTCGGATTCCTCGGTTCTTCTGGCTTCCGCTCTCTGCTCTTGGTGTCTTCTGCTTCTTCTCCTTGATGATGATCGATCCTCTAACGATAATCTCCCTCAATTATGATCTTAAACCCTTATTTATAACTCTAGACAGCCTCCAAAACGCGTCCGTGTGATTAGGTCGAGAACCGGCTCCAAAATAGCCCAGAAACGCGGCACTTTCTGTCAAAACCGCCCCGTGGGCCGCAGCTCACTTAATCTGTGCCGCGGCTCACGGCACTCAGCGCCTATACCTGGGCACCATTTTTTTCTTATGGGCCGCGGCTCAACTTCTACGTGCCGCGGCTCACAGTACAGTGCGTTCGGTGTCGGCTGGTTATCTTCGTGTGCCGCGGCTCACTTGGTACGTGCCGCAGCCCCAGGCCAAAAATCGCCGTTTTCGCCCGTTTTTCATCATTTCGGCTTTCGGACTCCAATTTCCTGCAAAACAAATAATAATAGTGCATTAGAAGCTCATTTATGCAGATTTAATCATAAAAAGAATACAAAGTAATGATAAATAAGCGTATAAAAATACGCCTAACAAATACCCCCAAACTTGAGCCTTTGCTTGTCCTCAAGCAAAAAGAATTGATTACAAATAAAAGAATAATCGTGAATAATCGTGCAACTCATAGTGCTCAACCTAATCAATACTACCCTGAAAATCTCAAAGAATAGTACAAGTATCGTAATAGTGAGTCACATCCAGGACACTGATTCCACGAAGTAACCAATTTCAGTCCTAATCAATCATTCATGAAGAAAATCAAGCTCAAAGATTAACAAGCGTGAGTTTAACCGACCGTTAATATGAAGGGTTAAAAATAAACAAGCTAACTCGCCCAGTCCCACAGTCTAGTGGCCAAAATTTCAAGAGTTTCATCATCAAAAATAACCCCCGGACAGTATTCCCTTATATATGCTCAATAAGATGATTCGAGTTGACCACTAGGTTCGGATCTCGGGATGTTTCATCGAGACAATCCTAGGGTGGAATTCCATTCTCATGTATTGGGGAACCGTTTGACGTAAAAGACACTCATGGGGCACATGGATGCTTCTAGTTACTAAGTTCCCTTCCACAGCGGAGAAACAACTCGAATAGCTATTCCCGCATGTCCGATTCAAGGTTGTTGTTTTACGCGAGAGTAAACAACGGGTCACGCGAATACGCCCGGTTACTAGGCTCCCCATAATCGGCAAATGCGAAATCTCTAAACCACTAGTCTAATCCGGGTTGTCATTTTACGCGAGAGTAAACAACGGGTCACGTGAATACCCCCGGTTACTAGACTTCCCATCATAGAATAAATAATATCTCGACTTTTGGGAAAAACTGTCCGACTCTAAACTCAATTTAAGTGCCCACACGGCTCATGTTACTGGACGACTAGCTAACTGAAAAATGTAACCAAACGTATCAACGGCGATTTGAAAACACGTATGTCTCCTTTCTTATCTGCTAAGATTTCTACAGAAACGAAAAAATTTCGGACCTAGATGAATACTCAACAGAGACAGATATCGCTGACTACAACTCAACTAAAACTCAACCGTTTCTTCCCCGAGAAATCAGTATCACAACATCAATTTTACACAAAAAGAAGCATGAAAAATTCACGACTGCAAATAATATCACGACAAGCAAGGCTAAGAACAAAAAGATAACGAAAGTGCAAACGATATCGTAACATCAATAATAATAGCAACAGAAAGTAACCCCCCAAACTTTAGGATGTACATTGACCTCAATGGACAAAAATAATAATATGCAGTAAAAGAAAAAGGTCAAGTACTCCCCTATAGTCTGCTCACGCACTGGTGCCGGCGTCGTCCGGCGAGCCCGCACGCTTCTCGACTACACCATGCAGAAAGTGAATGAATGAGCTTGCAACAACAAAGAGGAAATTAAGGATGAGCTCTCAAGTTTAAACATGATGTAAGGGTTGGGAGACAATATAATCCGATAAAATGATTCGTTGCATATAGTTTGAAAATGCTTGGCTTAACAATTTTTCATTGCTGCAATTTATCAAACACTTGGTATGCACAAGTTAAAATGAAGAACAAGAATTTTAATGGCCAACTCCAAATCCCAAAATATAATAACACAGATATATAGCGATGATAAATGACAACTAACATCACCAATTCGTTCATAATCACAATTACCATCACAATCAAACACCATATTCACCATATTCCAACTCCATTTTTTTTTTCTTGAGAAAACTTTGAAGAACAACTAGCAACATATAACTTCAATTCACTTTACAAATTATGTATCAATTATGATTAAGAGATCGAGAATTACCTGACTTGGAATGAAGAATGCAAGAAGAAGGAGCAGAAAAAAAATATCGGCCGAGTGCTTGTGTGAAGGAAGGAAGGGACTTTACCTGATGTGTGCCGGCCGATCGTGTATATGAAGGATACCTGGGCTTTACTATTTGCGACGGGGGCCGCAGCACAGCTTAAGTGAGTCGTGGCCCATAGTACAGTCGACCTGGGACTTTTTGTGATGTCGTCGGGTGCCGCGACTCAATCTACGCGTGCCGCGGCTCATCGTGTTAGTGTGCCGCGGCTCATTTGGTCCGTGACGCAGCACAGAGTACAGTCTCCTGGGCATTTCTTGGACATTTGGTGTGCCGCGGCTCAGCAGCAACGCGCCGCGGCTCAGGGATCTGGTGTGCCGCGGCTCAGTAAAGCCGTGCCGCGGCACAGAGTACAGCCTGTTTAGCCTCCTTTTTTTGACTTGTGTGTGCCGCGGCGCATTTTCCTTGTGCCGCGGACCAACGCTGAATTTTCCCCTGGGATAATTTCTGCACAGAATTTTCACAAGAAAACATCAAGAACGTGAGAGATAAGCATATCCAAGCTAAAATGATGAAAATAAAGATCCAAAAATGCAAGAAAACACTGAAACACAAAAATCTACAACTAATACTCGGGTTGCCTCCCGAGAAGCGCCAAGTTTATAGTCTTGAGCCGGACTTTTTTTTTTTAAAAATCAGTTTACTTTTCGCAAAGACCATTTGAACTCCGCCCCGTCCATTGAACCGTTAATATGTGTTTTAAAATTTTGACCATTGGTCTTTAACAATTCGATTTTTGGTTTGGGCACCCAATGTTCTTTGCGAAAAGATTTTAACAAAGACAACTTTCCGAAGCACCCATTTTTCACATGACGTGGCGCCCGTTTGACATCCGGCTTAATTTTCAACTCCACGGGCGAACTTAAGACAGAATGAGGATTTTCCGATTGTGGATGAGCGGATGTTGAAGACGGCATGTTCAAATGCCTAAGATATGCGACTTGCTCTTCATTCTTATTAGGCGTCGGGGCAGCTGAAATGGATTCTGAATTTTTCGAGCGATGATTCTTCCGGTGTGTGTCTTTCGCAACGGTATCCACACTTTCAATTTGCGAGCTCTTCTCAACACTACTTGGGCACGGAAAGGATTTAAACACTTGGAGAGTGACATGCTCGTCTTAAACCCGTAGAGTTAGTTCCCTTTTTTCCACGTCTATGAGAGTTTGACCGGTAGCTAAGAATGGTCTTCCCAAAGTAATTGGGATGTCTTGATCCTCCTCCATATCGAGTACAATGAAATCAGCTGGAAAGATGAACTTATCTACCTTTACTAAGACATCCTCTATTATTCCTCTCGGATATTTAATCGATCTATCGGCTAATTGCAGCGAGATTGTCGTTGGCTTTGCTTCCCCAATGTTTAGCTTCTTAAATATGGAAAGTGGCATCAGATTAATGTTGGCCCCGAGATCGCACAACGCCTTATCAAAAGAGAGGTTTCCTATGGTGCATGGTATATTGAAGCTTCCCGGATCCTTCAATTTTGGCGGAAGCTTTTTCTGAAGAATAGCGCTGCACTCCTCTGTCAATGCGACTGTCTCATACTCCTCGAGCTTTCTTTTGTTTGACAAGATTTCTTTCATGAATTTCACGTAACTCGGCATTTGTTCCAACGCATCAGCAAATGGAATATTTATATGAAGTTTCTTGAAGATGTCGAGAAATTTAGAGAATTGCTTGTCCACCTTTTTCTGTTGTAATCGCTGCGGAAATGGGACGAGTGGCACATATGCCTTCGGATTAACCGGAAACAGTATCGAGGGTCTAGACATTTGTGATTCCTCAGTCGCTGACTTTTTCTTCTCCTCATCCTCACTTCTCTTTTTGTTCTGCCCGGGCAGCTCACCCAATTCTTTCCCACTTCTCAAACCAATGGCATTGACACTCTCTCTGGGATTCGTTTCAGTCGTACTTGGCAAGGTACCCTCTGGGCGGGCTGTTAATACATTAGCAATCTGGCCCAGTTGGACTTCCAAGTTGCGGATAGAAGCGGAGTGGTTCTGCAAGGTCGCCTCTGTGCGGGCCATGAACTGACTCGTGTTTGCTGCCAATTTCGCCATTCCTTCTTCTAGAGAAATTTTTGGAGCAGGAGGAGGTTGTTGTTGGTGTTGAGCAAACAGGGATTGGTTCGAGCTTTGTCCGTTTCTCCATGAGAAGTTAGGATGATTTCGCCATCCTGGATTATAAGTGTTGGAGTATGGATTATTTTGCCGGTTCCCGTTCCCCACAAACTGAGCTTGTTCCATCGAAGGTTGCTCGAAAGGGTTTTCGACTTGGCATTCTGCGCTAGGATGAGATCCATTACACCAATTGCACGATTCAATGGTAACGGGGGAAGGAGCATGTGAAAAGGCTTGAAGTTGCTGCGTCAAGGCAGCGACTTGAGCTAATAATGTAGAGATCGGATCATTATTGGAGATTTCCATTACTCGTTTCGGGTGTACTCGTTCGGCCGACCATTGATAAGCATTCGCAGCCATAGCTTCCAATAGAGAGTGGGCTTCGGCCATTGTTTTTCCCATTAAGGCACCTCCAGCAGCTGCATCAACAAGAGTGCGTGTAGAAGCACTTAATCCATTATAGAATGTCTGAATTTGTAGCCAGTCCAGTAGGCCATGGTGTGGGCATCTCCTCAGTAAATCCTTGTATCGCTCCCAAGCCTCGTGAAGCGACTCCATATCAAATTGCCCAAAAGTGGTGATTTCGTTCCGTAACCTCGCCGTCTTCGATGGTGGGAAGAACTTAGCCAGGAAGGCTTGCGCTAATTCTGCCCAAGTAGTGATTGAGCCCGGCGGTAAAGAATTCAACCAAAATTTGGCTTTGTCCCTCAAAGAGAAAGGGAAAAGCCTTAGACGGATCACATCATCGGTAACACCATTGTTTTTGAAAGTGTTACAAATCTCGAGAAAAGAGGCAATGTGTGCGTTGGGGTCATCGTTCGGCAATCCACAGAACTGGCTTGCTTGCACCATCTGAATAATAGCCGGCTTGATTTCGAAGTTGTTGGCTTGGATGGTTGGACGCCGAATCCCCGAAAAGTTCGCATTTATTTGTGGCATAGCATAATCGCGGAGAGCTAATGCCGGTTGAACTTGCTGAATGGGATTGTCTGCTTCGTGATTTCCCATGTTATCGGCCATAGTGACTTTTGCTGGAAGCTCTCATTTCTTGCTTCTCCGAAGAGTGCGCTCAAGTTCGGTATCCAAAGGTAGTAGGCCTTCATTACCGAATTTTCTCATGCACTAACCGGAAACTCTTGAAAGGAAAAACAAATAAATAAAATTACACAAAAAATAATAAAAAATGTTCAAACTAAGATTAGAAATACTGAAATCGATATTAGTAGAATAATCAGTCCCCGGCAACGGCGCCAAAAACTTGTTGCGATTTTTCGTTTAACGCAAGTGCACGTTATCGTAGACAAGTAATAAAGTGATGAGTAAGTTATCGTTCCCACGAGGACTGAATCACTAAGTACCTATTTATATGTATTCTAATTTTATTTGAACTTTCGAAATTTTAGGCTGCAATTAATAACTAAAAAAACCAATAAAAGAACTAACAGTAAAAACGATCGCTCGAAGAAAAAAAATCAAATGATGAATAAATCTAGGATTGTGAAACCACCTTGGTTTATCCGAATTTACTCTTGATTATCTGAAGTTAATGATTTCCCCAACTTATTGAAGTCGAAGATTGCTAAAATACTCTACCGCCTCTCCCGAGGTCAGTAGATTTTTCTAAGGCGAATAATACACTCTATCCCTAGGTGAATTAATTCGACAATAGGCAAAAAGCACAAAATCTTCAAAAGTCCACGTAGTTCCTATAATTATATTCCTATCTCACAAGATAAAACGGTTCTCACCAATAGTTCCTCACCAACTCTCCTCTCCCGATTCGAGTTGCGTAATTAAAACAATCTAATTATAGGCCACACAATTGAAAGCATTAAAAACGATTGGGAAAACTCAACAGAAAAGGGAATTATATAGATAATCAAAAGCAAATTCGTCAAAACTTTGGTTTCATCAAAATCCTAGAATAGGGTTTTAGCCTGACATGCTAAAAGATAAAAATACAGAAATAATGAAAGGAAGCATCGAAATCAAATGCAGATGAAGAACTCGGATTCTTCCATTCTTCTGGCTTCCGCTCTCTGCTCTTGGTGTCTTCTGCTTCTTCTCCTTGATGATGATCGATCCTCTAATGATAATCTCCCTCAATTATGACCTTAAACCCTTATTTATAACTCTAGACAGCGTCCAAATTGCGTCCGTGTGATTAGGTCGAGAACCGGATCCAAAACAGCCCAGAAACGCGGCACTTTCTGTCAAAACCGCCCCGTGGGCCGCGGAGCACTTAATCTGTGCCGCGGCTCACGGCACTCAGCGCCTATACCTGGGCACCATTTTTTTATTCTGGGCCGCGGCTCAGCTTCTACATGCCGCGGCTCACAGTACAGTGCGCTCGGTGCCTGCTGGTTACCTTCGTGTGCCGCGGCTCACTTGGTACGTGCCGCGGCCCCAGGCCAAAAATCGCCGTTTTCGCCCGTTTTTCATCGTTTCGGCTTCCGGACTCCAATTTCCTACAAAACATATAATAATAGTGCATTAGAAGCTCATTTATGCAGATTTAATCATAAAAAGAATACAAAATAATGATAAATAAGCGTATAAAAATACGCCTAACAGTCCTCCTCCAGATCCTCATCGAAGTCCTCCTCTGGATCCTCTTCAAAACGCATAGGGTCCGTCGGTGGAGCTTGTGACGCCTCCCCTACCTTAGTCGTGGAGTCTGGGAATAGTCGCATCACCATAGTTAACTTCTTCCTGGACACCATCTGGAACTCTTCATGCTCGCGACGTGTGGAACGGATTGTTTCCTCCACCATTTTGATCTTATGCATCTGGAAGAATTTCGTTCTGCGAAGCTGGGCAATGGTCCAATCCTTTAGGCGTAGCTGACTCTACAGGGATTCCACTTTACGATCTAGCTCCAAGTACTCCAGTCTCATATGCTCTAGTCCTCGAGTAGCTCATTCCTCTAACTGCGGAATGTCGATGCGTCCTGATGCACACGGGAGACAGCTTCCCTCAAAGAGTGGATCTGTCTCTCACGGGTGTCAGTCAAGGTCACCGCATCCATGAGGGGTCTCATAATGCTCTCAATCTAAGCCAGTGCATGTCGTAGCTGCTCCTCGCTAATCAATCGTGGAGTATCAGAGTCAGTCCAGGTCTTATCAACCGGCTGTTTACCCCTAGCTGAGTCCATCTAAACAATGAAACAACTAAGTCAATACAAGTCAAGGTCTATTCTAACCAACATAAAGACAACCAAGCATGAATAATTGTCAAGATTGTGAACTTAATGACTCAATGAATACATTCATGTTATATATAAGTGGCAATGACACTAATACTTCATGTAAAGAAAGAATGAAGTTTTGTGGAGTTTAAAGGAATTACTCGATTTCATCTATTCCAAGTGAATAGTGACGAATGTCGAACAATGGATATGATTTGAGAATGCCATACCCACTCAAGTAGCTGGCGAAAAAATTTGAGATCTGAACGAATTTTGCTATCCAAGTAAATAGCGAAGAGTTCGAAAAGAATTCCATAGGCCTCTAAGTCTCGATTCTATATGTTCACTTCATCCTAAGTGGAAAATCCATCTAAGTCCGAAGAATCTTATCCTGGTTAGCCCATTATAAGTGTACTTACAAACCGGGCTCTGATACCACTTCTGTCACACCCCCAAACATCGGGAAGGATGAGGACGCGACGCATCGGTCGATCATTCGATTGATTGGAGCAAGTACACGGAATAAATAGCGGAAGCTCAATAAAGACAAGATAAAACTCAAGGTAATGATCTTAGCCCGATGATCCTAAGATTCGGTAATATAGGAAAGATAATATCTGAATTACTTTGATTACAATGTTGCAGCGAAAATAACAAGACAAATACAAGTACGGAAAACAACTTTATAACTATGTCTTGGCAGCAGAGTGATCTAATCAGTCTCTTTATCGTGGTCTTCTTCGACTTCATCGATCTACTCACAGTCTGGTTTAAACGGAAAACGGTGGGGTGAGACAAAAGGTCTCAGTGAGTGGGTGATCGTGTGCAAGTGTGACTTGCTTTTATTTCAAAGTTTTGAGTGATGCATGTTTATCGATATGTGAATGATGAGATAAGTTTAGTCTTAGTTTTATTGAAATAATCTATGCAATTTTAGAAGTAGACTTTACTTATTTGCTTAATAACAATTATTATCCAACCCCATGGATAAAGTTAACTTTTCAAATGTTCAATTATGCAAACAATCAATTAATCATTCAATCATTAAATCAATCACTTAGCTTCGGAACCCGCCGATTTGGACTAGGAACCAAGATCTTCCTTATGACTCCCAACGTTGGCCTTAGCCTCATTTTATCGAGCTTGTGCTCTTCACATTAGCCGTGCTTCCTTATCTCTTATCTGGGTAAGACATGTCCTGATCGTGCGTCTTTCTCCCGGATCATGTCATAATCGCGATTATCCCGCAGTCTACGACCCAGGTCCTTCGGAACACTCCGTTCCTCAGTTATGGGAATTGGCAACAACGGTAGCCTCATTCATGAACCGCAGCCGCGCTGCTCGATCCAAGACTCGGTCTAACCATCCCGACTCGATTTGGGATTCTAGAGGTGTCTCCTATAACTTCAAGAGGTGGGCCCCGGATATTAGGCCAGTCGCTCTATTTCGTATGGGTTCAAGAGATGGCCCCCATCAGCCGACGTGGCACTTTGTCCCGATAGAGTTAGAAGGCGGTCCCGTCCGTGGCACTTTACTTGTATAGCACTTAGCTCCCGGACAGTCACACTTATCAGTAAAATACATCACGGTGTATACACAAGCGTACAATTATGGTTACATAGTCAATTAGTAGCAACCCTTAGTATAATTTGATTTTATAATGGAATTGAAAGTATATTCATGGCACGAGCATTTATGATATTATGGACTTGGTTGAAGACATATTGTTTGGATTAAACATTTTCGTGAAGGAGAATCTTTCTCCTAATTTAATTTTTGGAGTTTTCGGAAATATTATATTAGCCTCGTTCCGAGTTGAGCTCGAACGGTCATGAGATTTCATGGGAACATCAAGTATGATTATCTGATTCCATAATCAAGAGAGTTTTTAAAATTTCAGTTTCAGGACTGATATTTCCGAAATTACAATTATACTCCGAAATTTATCAAATTTGATTCTTATGACTATAAGGTTTGGATTTCGATACGGATGGTGACGAAATCTTACGAGAGAGTTCCTATTGAACTTTAAATTCCAGAATTGGGAGGAATTTCCGAATTTTCAGTTTCTGACTGAATTTCCAGAATTTTCAATTTTACCCCGAATTTATTTAAAATGTCATTTTGACCCTAAATTAAAATTAGCTCCGATTTTTATAAAATTTTACGGACATAATACTTATACTTTAGTAATCAATATTTTCAGCCCAGAGTTTTAAAAATTTGTCCCAGACTTCAGTTTTGTAGGAATTTACTATTTGACCCCAACTTTATTTTAATATGTCATTTTGGCCCCAAAATTTAGATTGACTTCCGAACTTTATGAATTTTTAGACATCATATTTATTTTGAAATACATCATATATTCGGTCCATAAGAGAAAGAAAATTTGTCTTGGCCCCTAAGTTTTAAAGAATTTATATTTAACCCCAAATTTTATCTAAATTGTGATTTTTAACCCGTAGACATCGGAAACGATTTTCGATTTTTACAAGACTTTAAGACAGATAATAAACATGTTCATAAGTATCATTTGATATTCTAAACTTAAAATATAAGAAAATGTCCTAATAGGTGTATAATATTTAAGAAATTACACAATTTCTTTTTATGACGATTTTCAACCCGTAGACTTAGGAAACAGTTTCTGTTTTTTGTAAAATTTTAAGGGTAGATCACTAGCACATAATTATGCTATGTTTTATTGCCCCAAGTCAGATTACATACTAATAACAACAATGTCCATAATTTTCTTTAAATTCACATTATTACGTTTTCTGCTCATTTTTGTCAAACCAACTTTTGGTAGACCACAATTTAGACATCCAACCTCACATGTATAATCATATATTTACACATAAATCACTTCAAGGTCATAATTTTCAGAATATTAAGAATATCAACATGCTCATTTTGCAAGAAGTTTTAATCATTTCATTCCAATTTTCGAAATTGGTTAGTTTCACATTACAAACAAGTTGTAAATCATCATGCATACTTGTGACATAAGAAATGAAAATGATATAAACTACATAAAATAATATGCATCTTCATTTCTTGAAAATATTTTTCATATAAGTTTAGAAACAAGTTTACACCCACCTTGTTTGCTTGGTGTTGTGAGGGAATTCTAAGTCTTTGTGAAGTAGTGAAATTTCTTCCTCCCTTTTCACTACATTAGACCAACATAAGGAATTCAAGCACTAGTTAGTTAAGTTATATACATATATGAATAACTATATAAACATGTAAGTGCTAAGGTAAATAACTACATTACCTTGTTTCCTCCTAACTTTCTTCTTCCTCCTTCTTTTTCTCTTCTTCTCATTTCTTCCTTTTCTTCTCTATTTTCGGCCTCTCCCTCTGTCTTGTGAATGTGCAGATTTTTTTTATGTAAAGGAAGATAAAATGTGCATGGAAGTATTTATAGGGAGGGGGGTTAGGCAAGGTGTAAGAAGGAGTGAAGACAAGTGTTTGTGTGTAGGTAACAAGTGGGGGGTCAAACCTCTTACTCATCATGGCCGATTTTTGATCCATTTTCATTATGATTTTTTTAATTTTTTTTATAATGGTATAGGTTGGGTAATGTGGTATTGGGTTAGTTCTTTGTTGGGTTGGGTTAAAGTTAAAGGTGGTTTGGGTCATTCTTTGATCTTGGGCCCTAATTGAACATTCAATTCAATTTCTATGATCCAATAATTAGCCCACTTATAATTAAATGTTTGTACATAGCTCAATAGATAAATTAGCACTTCACTTGATTTTAATTAATTGATTATTTGATAAAAGTATGATTTCGAAATTCATGAATAAATAAGTGAATAATAGATTGAATTGAACTACAAGGCAAAATTGTTATTTTATTAAAATTCATTATGATATAGTAAGTCGTACACATAATATGCTACCGGAAATTATGGGGTTTTACACGGCCCCTCATTGTGATACAACTTCGGCTGTGTGGCTTCGGCCCCTTATTGTGATACACTTTTGGATGTGTGGTTTCGGCCCCTCATTGTGATACAGTTTTGGCTGTGTGGCTTCGGCCCCTCATGTGACACAGCTTCGGGTTGTTTGGCTTCGGCCATCTCATTATTGATTGGCAGCTTTGGCTGAGTGGCTTTCAGGCTATTGTAATGATTGACAGCTTTGGATGAGTGGCTTTTAGGCCATTGTGATGATTTGCATCTTCGGCTGAGAGCTTTTACGCCATCTGTGATGTATTGGTGTTTCCGTTGGAGCCTTCGGGCATTGTGGTTTGTATCTAATTCAGCTTTGGTTTGATTTACCTATGGGTAATTCGTTGTTGTGTTCTATATTGATGATTCGTCGTTGGGCACTTGTGTTCTAACCTATTGAGCAGGTATTGATCATATGTCGTGGGCATAGTGTTTCATGAATGCTCGGTTCTTACCTTGGTTTGTGAGCATCTCGCATTATCATTGTTGTACCGTTTGTTTTGCCTTTGGATGCATATCATGTTATACATGTATTTGATATTCATTATCTGGATGACTGACCCCGTGGGGGCGGAACATGTTTTCATGTTTTAGGTGTCTGCAAGGAGAGAGTTGAGACATAGGGGAATGACGATGGCAGCGAGGCATTGGAGTGATACTAGTCCCGCGTTGCTTCGGTGTTCATGTCGGACAGTCAGTTTGGAGTGTTCTCCAGTTTGTCAGTTGTTGTCATTTTGTGTTATTCGAGCAAGTCTCGTGGATGTTGTATTTTTATTTTGGTCATGTAAGCCCATCATTGTCATTGAAATTCCACGTCGGAATATTGTGTCGGATATCAGAGTAGGAACTGTGATTTTCCCTTTTGTTCAAATTGATGTATGTTAGTCGTGTTTGCCTGGTGGATATCCTGGCGTGGGGTCCACAGCACTATAATAACCCAATGGAATTTTGGGGGTGTTACAGAAGATGGTATCAGAGCAATGGGTTGTGAGATATCCTGACATGTGTGTTATGTGGCTCTACCGACGTGGTAGTAGTGGGGCTGTCAGGATATGACAACATGTACAGTCGGGTTTTGTGAGTCGTGATAGTTGGACGACTATATGAGCCATTCTTTCCTTGAGTCACTGTCAGTAAATACTAGTATCGCAAGACCTCGGAGCTTCGTATGACCTGTGTAAGGACTCTATTCTCTTTTATATTCATATATTCATTATGTCATTGATTATACATGTTTTGTTGAAACCTGTATGTGACATTTGTGGTACAATTGATTCATGATTATTGGTTCTGGAGCGTGTGGGATCTATATTGGTTATGATTAGCGCGATTGATATGATTATTTATCGGTTGAGTGTGTATGCTCATGTTTGGCTATTGACTTAGCATTCTGGATTGGCCGTTGAGGCATATTTGGGCTACGTTCATGATTGAACGTTATTCTTTCAGCATGGAAGGAGGAATCAGAGGACGTGAAAGAGGGGGTAAAGGCTACAGAATGGGCCGGAACCCAGGACCTCATGTTTATGCATGTGCGAATGCCGAGATGGATCAGAGTTCGATTGGTGATGTTACCTATGCGACCGATTCTCCTTCGAGAAGTCATAATCGAGAAGTTAATCAGGCTGAGAGTGTACACGTCGATCTTTTCTTGTTATGGGGAGCATGATGGCCCATATGACTCAGATGACACGGATAGTGGAGACCATGCAGACCTCGATGGTTCGTGGCCCACCGCAGCAGGAACCCCAGGTGCCATTTCATGGGTATGTTAGGAGTGTGAGTCAGATTGTTGGCGATATCTCTCGGCTACTTTTGAGGGTTCATCGGAACCAGCTGAAATTGTTCATTGGCTTGAATATTTTGATAAACTCTTCGACATGGTCCAGTGTCCGGAAGAGAGTAAGGTAGCTGTAGAGGCTTACTACTTGATTAAGGGCGCTTATTCTTGGTGACTTTCTGTGAAGCCCACCGATCGTGATTGTGGTTGGGATGAGTTCAGGACTCTCATGTTAGAGAGGTATTATCCGGCTCCACTTCATGAATCCAAGTTATCATAGGTTTTGAACCCCGAATCCGTCGAGGATGAAGGGTGTTCATTGTTGGTAAGTTTCATGGACACCTTCATTTTGCTTCATCTATTATCCATACTGAGGTGGATAAGATCAAGTATTTTAGCAAGAGGCTAAATCCACAGTTGAGGATGCAGTTGTTCAATCATAATTGTAACTCACTTGGTGAATTCTGTAATACCCGGTTGTAATTCAGTCATTATCATTCAGTAATTTCATTCGGTGATTGTCACCCAGTGGATTTTCACTCAATTATAATGATTCATCAATCATGTTCATTCACCGTGTTCACCGTTCGTAAAAACTTCGAGTTGTGTATCGTTATTGTTCATTGTTTCAACTTTCCTCATATGAGTTCGACTTTGTTAGATCACCATTAATTTTTGGTAACTCCAAAAATTCTAGATCTTTGCAGTATTATAGAGCATCGAGTTAGCTTTCCAATGGTTCAAACGGTGAGTCAATCGGAGTCCGGACGAGAGAGTTATGGTCGTTTTAGCTTAACCGCTCATTTTTCAGTTTTGGCCGATCACTGCCGAACGAACTCGGCCGTGTCGTCCGACACGGCCCGTGCCGTACTCGTCCGGAAAGTGCCGGGCGTTCCGCCTCGTGACCCGACCGTGTCGCCCGCACGGCCGAGTCGAACCCTTCCGGATAAGCCGAGCGATCGCCGACACGCCCGACCGTGCCGCCCGCACGGCCGAGTCATGCCGAAGTCCGCCGCTTGACGGGTCATCGCGGGAGGCCCTTCGCGCGCGCGACCGTGTCAGCAGTGACACGGCCGAGTCCTCGCTGCCAATCGTCGGCCACTGCAGCGACACGACCGTGCCGATCGGCACGGGCCGTGTCCGGCAGGCAGTCAACTCCCTTAAATTCGTTTTTTTCAGCATTTCAGCCATTTTTTCCCCTTTTCTTCACCTTCAACCGAGAGAGTAAGCTTGAGGGAGGGTTTTTCCTTCACAAATCATTTGGGTGTTTGATTTTCTTCATCTCCTTTCGATCGTGAAGCCCGGATAATCAATCTAACGCGTGTTCTTCGGATTAAAGTACTTGGATCATCAAGAGGTAATTCCTTCAACACTTTGGACTTCGATTTTGTGTTGAGATATGATGTTTTGGACGTTATAATCATGTTATATGAAGGGATATGTATATGATTATGAGTTTGTATAAGGATTCATTGGATTATTGAGGAATTATTCGAGAACACCTTGAAAATCGAGTTGGAATTGGGGATTTTCGACTAATTGTTGTTATAATCACGTTTTTGGATATTCATAACGGATTATTGATCGTATTGGAGATGTTTTGTTGGTTTGAAACACTTCTTGGGTGATTTGATATTGGTATATTGAGGTTTGATTGTAAACAATCGGAGTTTGGTCGCAACGTGTTTGATTTAATGCCTCTATGGACTTAGTTTAATCGTATCGACGTTTTGAGTTCGTTATATTCGTGTTTGATTCGTATATTGAACGGATTGTTGATAATTATATTTATTCAAGGTTGTTCGAGCGACCGATATCTCAATTAGGACGTTGTTCGTGGACGGACATTCTTCATCGTTGTTGTGTAAGTTAATTCTTACTCGGTTAAAAGGATATTCATGCCTTTTGTTGTTGTTCATTCATAATCATAACTCATTTATCATTATATTAACCGTATCAAAACTTGTTGTTATCAATTAATCATTTCAGTCATAAGGAACGACGGTTCCAATCTTTTCATTGAGCTGTCATTTATTTCATTACCATTCCACCTCGGTGAGTCATTATTCATTTTCGATGTCACTTTTGTTATAACGTGGCATTCCGGGTCATACTGGCGTGCCGGTTGGTATGTGTAGGATTTTCATGTCGGGCACATTATGGTCGTGTGTTGGTTGTTGGCCTCACATTGGACTGTGCACACGAGTCAATGTGTCTCGTGAGACTGATTAGGTACAAGACCACGCGTGTATTGATCGTTGGTGGCTTGTGCACGGACACATTTCCATCCCGGGCGTAGTGTGGCGCCATTTCCTTTGAGCCGTACTGTTAGTTGATTCATATAGCATGTTTGATTGCGTATGTTTCGACAGGATATTTCATAACTTCAGATATAATCATGATTGTGTATTTTCAACCCTTGAGGATTGTTGTTCTTTGTAACTGACCCCGTCTGGGGATTTTGTTTTTCAGGTCATGGCAAGGCAAACGCACGGGAATAGCATGTTGATGTCGAGGAGTCCTAGTAATACTAGTAGGGGGCCCCGATCTTTCAGTTATTCATGTTATTGTCCTTTATTTTCCGCTGCAGACTTTCATTTGAATACTCCGTTTCATTCAGTGTTGTGTATTTTATCTTCATATAAAATACACTAGTATTCGGTATTGTCCTGGTATGTTGTAACTAAACTCCTCATCGGAGTAATTATTGTTGTAATGTAGTTCGGTACTACATTTATCTTGTGTAATTCATTCATTTTCATTTGCCTGGTGGGTCCCAGTTGGGGATCTACGGCACTGTAATATCCGCCTAGTTTGGGGTGTTACAGAGTTGGTATCGGAGCGTGGTTTTGAATACTACCCTCCAAGTCATGTCTCATTTGAAATCATCGTCATCGGACTAGTATCATTGGACTTTCGCACACGTGTGACCTGTGCGTGATGCCGAGCCAATCGATCGAAAGAACCGTAAGACTTCTAACGCCATGGTATAATTTCTCGCAATAGTCATTCATTCATCATTCATCATTTAACAATCCTCAAACATCATCATTCATTATGATCGGACGATCATATTAACTCATCAATCACTTAATTCATTTCATTACTCTTAATAATCGTGACGATCATGTTAACTCATTAATTACTCAATTCATTTCATTACTCGCTTGTCAACTGATGATCATATTATCAATCTTGTTAAGTTATTCAAGATAATCATTTCAAGAATTTCATCGATAATCATTTAACTTCAAGAAATCATTCATATAAACATTAAGAAAGAGCATGTATAATCATATTCATCAACTCATGACAAAATAATAACGTGCTAATCATGCGGAAATATAATCATTATGCGACCTCCCTACTTCGATGGAGAGAGTCTGTGGATGCACGGGAGAGAGAGGCGGCGGACCGAAACCCGAGAAATAATCACTACGCCGGAAATCGTGCCCAGGACTCGGCTCGATCAAGATGTCCGGTTGATCCACTCACTTTTATGCACCATGATGACCCATGTGCAACAGCACAATCATCATTGCGCCACATTGGCGGATTAATCGAGAGAACTCTCCCGTATGAGCCACCGCTAAGGAAAGTACCGAACAACAACCTTCATCTGCCACAAGAAATCAACGAAGCGTAATCAATCC
Source organism: Orobanche coerulescens (assembly GCA_033398695.1). Lineage (NCBI taxonomy): Eukaryota > Viridiplantae > Streptophyta > Magnoliopsida > Lamiales > Orobanchaceae > Orobanche > Orobanche coerulescens. Next base: position 193,243,936 of record CM065807.1, on the reverse strand, counting down.
GAAGGCGGTCACCAACCTTCTAGAAGCCTCGTGTGAGTCCTATCGCTTCGAGCGACCTCCTACGGCGCATAATCGTGCGGGATCTCACCCGAGCGCGCCTCGGCCATCACTGTTTCAATTGTGGAACGCCGGGTCATTTCAGACCGAGTGTCTCAAACCGTCTATCACGTGCTATAATTGTGGGAATTTTGGGCATAAGGCCCGTTTTTGCCGAAAGGACTCCAAGTCGGCTCCGCGGCATCTCAGCCCCAAGCAACCAGCTTTGTAATCGATCGCTTTGTCATCGCTGCTTAAGGCAATGGAAGCAAATAGAGTTGGAGCTCGTATTTATCAGACGAGAGCGTCCGGTTCGGGGGCCGGCAAGTCCCAGATTTATATGATGAGGAGGATCGACGATCCGGTGGCCCGAATGATTTCAGGTATACTCGTAATTTTATTTCAACTTGTGTGTGCCTTTTGATTCTGGTACACCGCATTCATTCATTTTCGAATCATGCTTGAATAGATTTATTTCGGGATAGTCCTATTGCTTATGGACCTCATACCATCGGTCTACCTGACGATGGAAGAATTTTCGGAATCATACCGAATTAAGCTTAATGACCGCGATTGGTTGATGGATCTAATCGTGGTGAACTTATCTTAGGACGATGTAATTTTCGGTATTAGTTGGCTTAACCGTCTTGATACTATCCTCAGTGCTTGTTAGCGTTTGGTCGCTATCTTTCCGTCGTTGGTTGTCGAATGTGTGCTTCAGAGAAGTAATCCCCGTTGTTCCAGTAGAAATTTTATTATGGCGGAAGCAGAGAAATTCCGCAATCGAACTATCCAATCATTCATTGTATCATTTTCATCGATTGACCTTTCTAAGGCAATCGAGTTATTCAATCATTTCTTGTATCATTTCCATCGATTGCCTTTTCTAAGACAATCGAGTCATTCAATCATTCATTGTATCATTTTCATCGATTGACCTTTCTAAGGCAATCGAGTTATTCAATCATTCCTTGTATCATTTCCATCGATTGGCTTTTCTAAGACAATCGAGTCATTCAATCATTCATTGTATCATTTTCATCGATTGGCCTTTCAAAGGCAATCGAGTTATTCAAACATTCCTTGTATCATCTTCATCGATTGGCCTTTCTAAGGCAATCGAGTTGTTCAATCATTATTGGTATCTCTTTTTATCGATTGACCATTCTAGGGCGATCGAAATGTTCAATCATTCGTGGTATCATTGTAATCGATTGACGATGTATTTCCAGACGAGTTATCCGTTGCCTTCACATAGAGTAAGGGAATTCAGAGTGAGTTGGAGCCGCACGCCCCTTTATCGAAGGCACCGTATCGGATGGCCCCGACTGTAATGCGGAGTTGAAGATTCAACTTGAGGAGTAGTTCGAGGAAGGTTATATCCAACCGAGTACGCCCTCGTGGGAGCACCAAAGGTCGCTTGTCAAGAAGAATGATAGTTCATTTCGCTTGTGTATCGATTACCAGGAGTTGAACAGGGTGATGATCAAGAGTAGTATCCTTTACCTCGTATTGATGATCTTTTAGATCAACTTCAGGGAGCTTCAGTATTTTCCAAGATCGACTTAAGATCTGGATATCACCAGTTGCGAATTCGAGAATCGGATATCGCGAAGACAGCGTTTCGTACATGCTATGGTCATTATGAATTCGTAGTTATGCCGTTCGGACTAACTATTACACCTGCGGTATTCATGGAGTTAATGAATCGGGTTTTCATCGACTTTTTGGATCAGTTTGTTGTTGTCTCCATCGATGACATTTTGATTTAGTCTCGTGATCGAGAGGAACACGAGGTTCATCTTCATCAGGTTCTCGACGTGTTGAGACGAGAGCAACTTTATGGAAAGTTTTCCAAATTGAGTTCTGGAGGTCCGAAGTGACTTTCTCGGACATGTAATTTCATCTGACAGAGTTCGTGTCGACCCTCAGAAGACGGAGGCTATCCGATATTGGCAACCTCCGAAAGATATTAAGTAAATCCGATGTTTCCTCGGATTAGTTGGTCAATTATCCAACCCACGATCTGGAGCTAGCAACCGTGGATTTCGTGTTGGAAATTTGGAGTCATTATCTGTATGGCGTTACCTGTCAGATATTCACCAGTCATAAGAGTTTAAAGTATATATTTACTCAGAAGGAGTTAAATATGCGACAGAGGCGGTGGTTAGAACTAATCAAGGATTATGATATTGAGATCCTTTACCACCCGGGCAAGGCGAACGTTGTCGCCGACGCCTTGAGTCGTAAGTCCGTGCAGGAGCAGATGCTTGCTCGTTTATCAGTTCAGAAGAAGCTTCAGCAGGAATTCCTTAGACCCGAGATCGAGGTCTGGCTTCAGCGAATTCAGGGACAGCTTTGTATGTTAGAGATTTCATCATCTCTTGAGGATGCAATCAGAGAGAATCAGAGTTCAGACCCAGCATTGATGCGCATCCGTGAAGATGTGGCTCAGGAAAGCCCCTGGATTCGTGGTCCACGAGGATGGACTTTTGAGGTTTAAGAACCGGTTGTGCATACTGCGAATGACGAGTTGAAAAACTCTATTTTGAGAGAAGCTCATGCTACCCCTTATTCTGTTCATCCGGGGTCCAAAGAAGATGTACAAAGACTTGAAACAAAATTACCGGTGGAGTAATATGCATGAGAAGTCGCAGAAATTGTTTCGAGATGCTTAACCTGTCAACAAGTCAAGATGGAACCTCGGCGACCGCGAGTATGTCGATACCGCTCCCTATTCCGTAATGGAAGTGGGAAGACATTTCTATGGAATTCATCACGAATTGCCGAGTCGTCGGGCATAAATACGATCCGAGTGATCGCGATCGCTTTACTAATTTAGCTCATTTCCTTGAAATCAAGGATATGTGGAGTCCCAAGAGATCGCCCAGCTTGTTCATCAAAGAGATAGTGAGACTCCACGGTACTCCTTAAAGTATCGCTTCCGATCGTGACGGACGGTTTGTGTCACATTTTTGGAAATCATTCATCGTGCTATGGGAACTCGGCTTAATCTCGGTTCGCGCTTTTCATCCTCAAATCCGACGGACAATCAGAGAGAACTATTCGTACATTAGAGGACATGTTGAGGGCATGCGTCCTCGATTGGAAGGACGATTGGGAAGCCCAACTACCACCGATCGAGTTCACGACAAGATAGTTGGCATGCCTCCATTAAGATGGCACCTTACGAGGACTTGTACGGTCGTCGTTGTCGATCTCCTTTGTGTTGGGATGACTTGTCAGAATCAATCGGCACCGAACCCGATATGCTTATAGCCGCCCGGGAGAAGGTAGCTTTGATCAAGAGTCGTATGTTGACAGCTCAAAGTCGACAGAAATCATATGCAAATCGTCAAATTACCACTAGAGTTCGAGATGGGTGACCATGTTTTGGTCAAGGTATCCCAGAGTCGAGGTATTTTCTGTTTCGGAAAACGGGGGAAGTTGAGTCCGAGATTCATTGGACCGTTTGAAATTTTGGATCGAGTAGGCGAGTTAGCTTATCGATTGGCTTTACCTCCGGATTTGAGCAGGATTCATAATGTGTTTCACGTCTATCAATTGCGGAAGTATGTTGCCGACCCGAGTCACATACTTCAGTTCGACGAAATCGAGATCGCGGATGATCATTCGTACGAGGAGCGTCCTGTACGAGTGTTAGAGCGGCGAATCAAACAGTTGAGGAACAAGACGATCCCTTTGGTCAAGATTCAGTAGTCTAGACACGGAGTCGAAGAGGCCACTTGGGAAACCGAGGAGAATATGCGGGAGTGTTATCCCGAGTTGTTTGACCCTTAGTTTCGGGGACGAAACTCTTTTAAGGGGGGGTGTATGTAATACCCGGTTGTAATTCAGTCATTATCATTCAGTAATTTCATTCGGTGATTGTCACCCAGTGGATTTTCACTCAATTATAATCATTCATCAATCATGTTCATTCACCGTGTTCACCGTTCGGAAAAACTTCGAGTTGTGTATCGTTATTGTTCATTGTTTCAACTTTCCTCATATGAGTTCGACTTTGTTAGATCACCATTAATTTTTGGTAACTCCAAAAATTCTAAATCTTTGCAATATTATAGAGCATCGAGTTAGCTTTCCAATGGTTCAAACGGTGAGTCAATCGGAGTCCGGACGAGAGAGTTATGGTTGTTTTAGCTCAACCGCTCATTTTGATTTTGGCGATCATCGCGAACGAACTCGCGTGTCGTCCGACACGGCCTGCGCTGCATTTCGTCCGGAAAGTGCCGAGTGTTCGCCTCAGACCCGACCGTGTCGTCGGGCGCGCCGAGTCGAACCTTCCGGATAAGCCAAGCGATCGCTGACACGCCCGACCGTGTCGCCCGCACGGCCGAAGTCATGCCGAAGTCGCCGGACGGGTCATCGCCGGGAGGCTCCCCGCCGCGACCGTGTCGGGCGTGACACGGCCGAGTCCCTGTCGCCAATCCGTCGGCCAGGGTACACGACCGCGCCGATCGGGCACGGCCGTGTCCGGCAGCACCAACTCCTTAAATTCGCTTTTTTCAAGATTTCACCATTTTTTCCCCTTTTCTTCACCTTCAACCGAGAGAGTAAGCTTGAGGGAGGGTTTTTCCTTCACAAATCATTTGGGTGTTTGATTTTCTTCATCTCCTTTCGATCGTGAAGCCCGGATAATCAATCTAATGCGTGTTCTTCTGATTAAAGTACTGGATCATCAAGAGGTAATTCCTTCAACACTTTGGACTTCGATTTTGTGTTGAGATATGATGTTTGACGTTATAATCATGTTATATGAAGGGATATGTATATGATTATGAGTTTGTATAAGGATTCATTGGATTATTGAGGAATTATTCGAGAACACCTTGAAAATCGAGTTGGAATTGGGGATTTTCGACTAATTGTTGTTATAATCACGTTTTGGATATTCATAACGGATTATTGATCGTATTGGAGATGTTTTGTTAGTTTGAAACACTTCTTGGGGATTTGATATTGGTATATTGAGGCTTGATTGTAAACAATCGGAGTTTGGTCGCAACGTGTTTGATTTAATGCCTCTATGGACTTAGTTTAATCGTATCGACGTTTTGAGTTCGTTATATTCGTGTTTGATTCGTATATTGAACGGATTGTTGGTAATTATATTTATTCAAGGTTGTTCGAGCGACCGATATCTCAATTAGGACGTTGTTCGTGGACGGACATTCTTCATCGTTGTTGTGTAAGTTAATTCTTACTCCTGCTAAAAGGATATTCATGCCTTTTGTTGTTGTTCATTCATAATCATAACTCATTCATCATTATATTAACCGTATCAAAATTTGTTGTTATCAATTAATCATTTCAGTCATAAGGAACGACGGTTCCAATCTTTTCATTGAGCTGTCATTTATTTCATTACCATTCCACCTCGGTGAGTCATTATTCATTTTCGATGTCACTTTTGTTATAACGTGGCATTCGGGTCATATCTTGGCGTGCCGTTGGTATGTGTAGGATTTTCATGTCGGGCACATTATGGTCGTGTGTTGGTTGTTGGCCTCACATTGATCGTGCACACGAGTCAATGTGTCTCGTGAGACCGATTAGGTACAAGACCACGCGTGTATTGATCGTTGGTGGCTTGTGCACGGACACATTTCCATCCCGGGCGTAGTGTGGCGCCATTTCCTTTGAGCCGCATCGTTAGTTGATTCATATAGCATGTTTGATTGCGTATGTTTCGGACAGGATATTTCATAACTTCGATATAATCATGATTGTGTATTTTCAACCCTTGAGGATTGTTGTTCTTTGTAATCGACCCCTGGGGATTTTGTTTTTCAGGTCATGGCAAGGCAAACGCACGGGAATAGCATGTTGATGTCGAGGAGTCCTAGTAATACTAGTAGGGGGCCCCGATCTTTCAGTTATTCATGTTATTGTCCTTTATTTTCCGCTGCAGACTTTCATTTGAATACTCCGTTTCATTCAGTGTTGTGTATTTTATCTTCATATAAAATACACTAGTATTCGGTATTGTCCTGGTATGTTGTAACTAAACTCCTCATCGGAGTAATTATTGTTGTAATGTAGTTCGGTACTACATTTATCTTGTGTAATTCATTCATTTTCATTTGCCTGGTGGGTCCCAGTTGGGGATCTACGGCACTGTAATATCCGCCTAGTTTGGGGTGTTACAAATTCATTGACAAGGCTCTTAGAGCAGAGCTTTTGATCAAGGAGCTTGCTCGGAAGAACCCTTCAGTTTCTTCTGGTGAGAGGACTAGGATACCGGTTCGTTCAGAGGGACATCAGGCTCCGACGTCCAAGAGGTCGTTTTCTAGTCGCCTTCGTGCTGGGAAAGCATCTTCCTCTCAGACGACGAGTTCGACTGTTGTTTGCTTTAACTGTGATTCAGCGGGGCACATTAGCACTCGGTGTATGGTGCCATATTTTGTTTGTCGTTCATGCAGGAGGCAGGGACACCTCCAGAAATACTGCAGGAGTCCTAGTGCCTGTAGATCTCAGGAGAGCTCACGAGCCTCGAGATATTCTGTTACTCCAGTCCGTACTTCCTCCAAGGGGTCCTATCGGGCTTCGGGAGCCAAAGGTAAGGACAACCGAGGATGAGCAGCGAGCTCAGATTTGGGTCTTCCTCGAATCAATGAGATGGAGGAGATCGATGATTTAGAGGATATTGATGCCAGGTACATTTGAGACGTAGCCTTGATTTATGTACTCCTTTCTTTGATTTTAGGATTAACGTTTAACTTAATTTGTGTTGTTTTATTGTGGTTGTGAACCATCTGTTGTTGATGTATCTTATAATGATAGTATTTGAGAATCTTGAGATTCGAGATTGTTTGATGTGATTTATTTTTTTTGGTTTTGTACCTGAGATTTTGTGATAATCTGGGTAAATATTGGTTGTGATTTGATACGTCAAGTCGTGAGGACTTGGGCGTGCGATTGATATGGTTCCGAGGACTATATACGCATTGTTATTATGTGTGTGTGGCATGAGTCAGTGTTTGCATGGGCGTCCGATGTAGATGAGGACGGGAAAGTGTACACCGATGATTGTAGACATGTACAATGAGAGGCTCCTGCGGGATGTATACGTCGGTGTTAAAAGTCATGCGGGTGGTACATCTTTCTGGCCGGCCTTTAGCGGAGGAGTCATGGTTCGACTGATCTCTCACTTGGTTGAGTGTTTTATCACTTGGTTTTCGCCTTCTTCTGGTAGAGGAGATATGGGGTCCCGATGGGTTGGCCCAGTTGCTCAGGCGAAGTGGTTCGCATTGAGGAGTATTCCTGGAGATGTTTTCAGATCCGGATGGATAGTTCATATTCTGAGCTGTGTACACTTAGTTTTGGGGACGAAACTCTTTTTAAGGGGGGAGTATGTAATATCCGGGGATATTTTTTTCGTTTTTACTGCTGGGTTGTACATTGGAATTGTACAAGAGTTGTTGTATTTGACTAATAGAATGTATATTGTATTGAGATATTTCATAATCGAAATCTTTATACTTGTCGTCGGTATTGTTTTTACCGATTGGATGTTGCTTGGTGAGTTTTTTTTTTGGCCAAGTATACTAGCCATAGCATACGCTATATGTGCAGCATTACATATGCTACATGTGGAGGCTTACGTACGTTAAACCGAGAAGGTTACTTACGTAACGATGGGTATCAGATCGCATCTGATTTTCGGCGTGTAGGGACATGCATGATCCGGATATTTGGCCTTTCGAGGCAGCCAAGTCAATGGGCATTACGTATGCAATGCTTATGCTATAGCATACGTAATGCATGGTTCGTTTAGAGGCAATAGGTTATAGGAGGACGTAGCGTACGCCACATAGTGCTGATAACATACGTAAGGGCTATAACGTACGTTAGTGTTGGAGGTTACCGACCGTAATGTGATGTGCAAATTATAAAGACATGCTTCGTCCTTTATTTTCTCACGATCCATTTCCAATTTCTCTCCCTAGAAATCATTCCTCTGCATCCCTTAGTATGTTCTAGCCCCTTCCAACTTGATTTGGAGCTTCATAACTTGGATTGGAGCTTGGAAGTTTGAAGATTGAGGTGGTTTCTTGAAGAGTTGAGGTTGTTCTTCATTTTCAAAAGGTATGTTGGTTAATCTTGTGATTAACTCGAGAACATGATGTTGTTGTTGTTGATTACTTCGTCTATTGATGGATTGTTGGATTATAACATGATTCTTGATGCGTTTTTATAACTTATATTAAGAACTTGGTGATTGTGAATTGAGGATGAGCGCGTTCTTAATGTTTTAACAATATTTGGAGATTATAATCATGATTGAGGAAGATTTATGTTAAGACTGTTAGATAATTAACATAGCCTTGAGACGATTATTTTTGTTGGTTGTGTTCTTGATAGATTAAAACCATTTTAGTAAGGGGTTATGATGAATTAGGACATGATCATCATAATCTTGAAATGGTTAAGTTAATCTTGTTGATAAATCCAAAATTCTTGATGAAGTGGTGATTGATATTGGTAGAGACATCATGTTTGTTGTGTTGATGATGTTCTTGAGGTGATGATGACGATATTGGTGATATTATCATTTTGAAATGATTACTATGATGTTGTTCTTAATGATTCTTGTTGAATTCTTTTCACAAGTGTTAAGAACATTTTGATCATATTAATCATTGAGGTGATTGGAGGATGTTAGGACTCATGGTTGAGGACTATGTTATTCGTTTGTGTGGTTTGATTGATTCGTGATTGAATAGAGATTATTGTTTTGTTTTCAATTGATATTGTGTTATTGAATGAATTGTATTTCATTCAAGGTTGTTTGAGTGCTTGTGATTGTCGGAGGATGCCGTTCGTCGTTCGTGGGAGGATTTCACCGCCTTCGGTTTGAGGCAAGTTTTATACTTGTACTGGTCAATGAGATTAATGTTATCATATGTGTGTATGAATGTGTTGTATCATTTAGAGACGTAGTCTCTTCATGATTTTGTTGATATCAGGGAATTGTTCAATACAATACCCTTCGGCAATTATGCCAAATGTTATTGTTGTTTGTTAATGGCCAGTTCAAGGCACTGAGATACTTGTTGTTAATGTTGTTGTCGATAGCCGGTTCACGGCATTGATGTATCAATTGTTATTGTTGACTGATGTTCCATTAAGATATTGTTGTGATCGTTGTTATTGATATTGGTATTTTTCTATTGATGTTGTATTGGCCGATTGAAGGCATTGACATATTCGATTATCATCTCTATCTTCGGTGGCCGATTAAAGGCGCCTAGGCATTTGTTATCATTGTTGTTATCGATTGGCCGTTCTAAGAAAATCGAGGTATTGAATTAGGATGTCGAGGATAATTATCATCCGTTAAGTCGTTATCGATTGGTCATTCTGAGATAATCGAGGTACTGAATTGGGACTGTCAAGGACATTTCCTATCCATGGTATTATTGTTATCGATTGGTCACTTTGAGACAATCGAGGTATTGAATTCGGAATGTCGAGGACATTTCCCATCCGTGCAGTTATTGTTATCGATTGGCCATTTCTAGAGCAATCGAGGTATTGAATTGGGACTGTCGAGGACGGTTTCCATCCATTGTGTTATTATTATCTATTGGCCATTCTAAGGCGATCAAGGTAATTGAATTGGGACCGCCGAGGACGGTGCCCATCCGTGAGTTATTGTTGTCGTGTTAGACGACTCAAGGCAGCACACTATCGTTCTTGTAGATTCAGTAATTTTGTGATCGTTGCCGGTTATGATTGTTTGTGTTTGGATGCTAGTCTCGTCTAGTGCTCGATGGGCAAGCTTGGGGGCTGAACCATTGCGGTTGGTTTCCCAATACCTACAGTTCAGTAGGTCACGGTCACTGAGTGATCTCATTATATGTAAGTCTGGAGCTTGAACGTGTCGCAGTTGGTTTCCCAGCACCTGCAATTCAGCAGGTCACGGTCATTGGATGACCTCATTATGATACAGCTTCGGCTGTATGGCTTCGGCCCCTCATTGTGATACAGCTTCGGCTATGTGGCTTCGGCCCCTCATTGTGATAAGTAAAATCTGCAGGTAATCGAGCTACAAAAAATGTCTTTTGAATTCAGATTTACCTCCCAAGTATGGTCCTCACGAGTCTTTTTGAATTCTTTCCAATTGTCCTCCGATATACCATATTTCTCGCCAGGAGACAACCATTCGACGGACCATATATATACTCGCCGGTCAAATCAGTCTTAAATTGCCTCCACATCCTGCCAATAGACTGCAATGTCTTCGTGCGAAATTGACCAATATTGCTAATTTGACTGACATCAAAGTTGGCCTACATTGACAATTCAAATTGAAACGTTATCAATAATACAATTTTAAATTATTTGCAATAATTTAAGTTTTTATAGAATAATTTGATTAAATTAATGTTTTTTCATAAATTTTAATTTATTCCAGATTATTTATATTTAATTCAGTTTTTTAAATTATTTTATTTAATTTCAATTTTTAGAAAATAAATTACATAAATTAAGGTTTTTTTATAAATTTCAGTTTTATTCCAGATTATTTATATTTAATTCAGTTTTTTAATTATATATACATAAAAGTAAGTTGGTGATATATATTTAAGTTGGTAATTTAAATTTTAAAAAAAATAAATCAATACAATAATTCATTTTGTGTTGCCAAATGTAAGAAATAAGTTATCCTAAAATCAGAGAGTAGCACTAACAAAAGGGATCAGAAAATAATTTCATTCATCACATCATTTTATCAATCAATTATATATTATTATTTAATTTAATTTCAGTTTCTGTAGAATAATTTAATTAAATTAATGTTTTTTTAATAAATTTCAATTTTAATCCATATTTATATTTAATTCATTTTTTTAAATTATTTTATTTAATTTCAGTTTTTATAGAATAATTTAATTTAATTTAAGCACAAAATGAAATACATAATTAATCACAAAAGTAATGCACGTACCAATACATCCTGCCACAGCATTTCCTTATCGGGCTTGTCCGGTACGTGATTCCATCGATCGTACAGTATAGAAACATCTTTCGCAAGTTTACCCAAATACGTACTCAACTTGATTTTGTGCTCGTACTTAAGTTTTCCCGTGACTTTGCGGTGCAACGGGAGGATTCTTTAAACGGACAGATATGAAGAAAGGGAATCAAGCCGTGCAAAGAGATGAAAGAATAAACAAAGAAGTCCACTCTCCAATGGACGGATTTGTTACAAGATGCAACGGCTATGAAGAAGATCAAGATTCGTATTATAAATATCTGAAGATCATAATGAGCAAAGTACGATGCGAAATATACTTACAAGTGAACAAAGCAATCAAAGAAAAATATAGCATCGTAACGAGCAAGCATTAAAGTTCATATACTAAGAAGCTCTTAGTCGGAGAACACAACACTCTTGTCTTATAAGCCAAGTACGGGGTACTTCTGTGAATGAGGTTTCAGAAGTTTCGCGACTGATAAGGCATCTACGGGTTCTTGATTGGAAGGTGATATACAGCTTGTGGATTGTTGAGGCATCCATGAGTTTTCAATCAGGATGTGCTAGGCAGTCAAGGGAGTTGCAACGACCACGGGTTTCCACTAGTTGGAAGCTGTTGTAACTGGTTTGAATAATTGTAACATTTATCACTGGTTGAGAGTTACAGTTAATTCATCTCCAATTGGTTTGGAGAAAAGTGGACTAGTAAAGGATTACCCCACTTCTGAAACCACTACAAGTGCTTGTGTGTTTTACTGTATTCATCATACTTATCTACTGCATTCATATCAACTGTTCCATATAGTAGTCAACTGTCTTCCGCACATCTTAGTTTTATAGTTGACGTATGTCACCTGCAGACATCATTTGTCACATGCATCATTATCAGCTGTGCTTCCGCATTATCATCTGCAGTTAAGTTTTAGCTGCACATTTCATCAGATGAGTAAACTCACCTGTATTTCAGGAAAAGAGTTTGATAAGTCTATTCGCCCCTCCTAAACTTATCCCTGACGACTTCTGACCTACAAGGTTTCAAGGTCAACATCAATAACTTTATTTTTTTTGTGAAGCCAATATGGCGTTTGACAAAAAAATAGTTGAAGAGCTCGCTAAAATATAATATTTGTAAATATTCTCCAACCTTGTACTTTAGATGACTAAGAGTATAAATTAGCAGACATGAAATCTATTCCTACCCACAAAGAGTAGGAAGATGATTTGCTCATTTGTTTTTTTTTCTAAGACCCAAGTTTACACCTGAATTATACTCGGGACAACAACCCCGACCTCTCAGAACTACTATCAGTTAATGTATTACTAGGATATTTGTTATGTATTTGAACCTTGTGACATTGTGTATGTCTTATTATTAATAAAGAGTTCTTCAACCTCCGCGGGCTCAATCCCGATGCGGATGGCCTCGACGGCCGTCTCCATGTGAAAGTCCGCAGAGGTTTCATCCTGAGTAGTCGAAGTCGCAGCGGCGGAAGTGTTACCCGCATCATACACGTTTGATCCCCCTCCGGACATATTCAAAGAGAAAGGAGGGAGAAAAGCTTTTGTTCTTACCTAAAGAGTCTGAGTCGAACGACGATCGTCACACAGCATCAAGAAAATTCGACTATGTCTTCTTCTCAGGCAAAAACGCATAAGGTTGTAACCCCAGAAGCCCTAGCCCCTTTTAGAGGCAAGAGCGGGGATTTCTGGGCAAATAAACGGAATCTCGAGGGCTGAAGTGCAACCGTCAGTTAAGTCGCATTTAATACCACCCTCGAAACCTATGTGTGCGTCGTTTCGAGGGCACGCCAAACGACAAGTCTGACAGAACCGTCGGACTCCCCCAACGGGAGCGCGACACATGCCCCAGTGACGTTTCAAAGCCCGCTTCCACTTCCCGCTCTTTTCAGCAACCGGAGAGGTCGTCCAAATTCGAAATCAATCCGATCGAGAGATGATCGTCTGCTTCATAAAAGGAGGAGTCACTCGTCCAATGCAAGCGATCGCTAGTAGAGCCACCTCACCCCACATCTTCGACATCGGAGCGAACTGGGGGGTAATTGTTGTGCGGCAATTTATACGCCTCGAAGGCGATCGGCATAAAATAGACCAAGGCAGATGTGCCAACCGAAGATGCCAGATCATGGTCAAGTGCCTAGCGGTCGGCATCTAGGGCGATCGTTTCTTGGCACCTGGCGATCGCCTCTAGTACCCGACCGAGGACGACCGTCTTATGCCACGTGTAAAACCAACATCCGTCAAAGTCTGTGAAGACCGGATCTCGGGATAAAGGCCCACGTGCAGATCCGCAAAAGGCGCCGCAAGAACAGGCTTGACTCTAGCCCGCCAGCAGTTGTCAGTGACAAGGACGACCTCACCTACCGACAGACCTGCCGAAAGGTCCTAGGTGGGACCTCCCAAGACTACGACATGAGGCACATGTCGCCTCCTCATTGGTTCGTGCATCTGGGTACCAGCAGCAGCTGTGGACTTTAAGGAAACAGTCCCACGTGCTGGGACGATTGCCCGCTTAATTTAAATGCAGGAACGGCGATCGCCCATGTGGGACAGGGACATCCCAACAACCTCCTCTTCTATAAATATGAGACCTCCAGCATTGGAAAAGGAGGGACATTACGACGATTACACACAGTAAACAGTACAGAGAACATTTCATCTTTGTAACAAGAACTCACAGAGCTTTAATTCTGGTTCTTTCGGCAACCAAACAGCACTTAATATCTAGATAACTAGGGCCATTACACTCCTTGTAATTGTACTTTAACATTAATACTCGTACTCTAAAGCTGTGTCTGTGTTAATAATATCTCGCGAGAGCATTCAAGCCCGGGACTAACGACCCCGGCAAATTTTGTGTCATTTACATTCCTTCGTACGTGCTCTCGCATTTTGTTTGTTACTCACGTGTAGCCATATCCAGCAAACCATTACATATAATATTTTGGGTAACAATAGTTGATATCTTCTTCATGATGATATATACATCGGGCTATGTAGTTTTGAATGTGATTTCAGATATTTCATGTTCTTGAAGAACTCTTGAATGATATGATATGATGATTATGTATAGGAGGTGTTGGTGTTTTGGATATGAATATGGGATATTCGTATCTAGATCTAAGATATGTGTTTTGATATAATATTCGTATGAGAACACGAATATGATTTCGAGTATGGTGATGAGATTGAATTTGGAAAAGTTGTTGTTAATCTTGGAGCATGATTTCCTTTTCATTCGTATTCATAGTCGCAAGGTGTTAATCGATGCTTAGAATGCATGCAAGTGTACATCATTAGTGTACGCTAAGCTTGCTGGCTAGCGCCCACTAACGGAAGCGATTTAGCGCACGCTACGTTATGCCTTTAATGTGCGCTAAGTAGGCAGGCAGTGTAATATTTTTCGCGTTGTGGTTATAAATTCATGATGGTTTGAGTTGGATTGATCATCTAGTGGTTAATTGAGATATTGATGAGCCATTGGGTTTGTGAATTGGTTATATCGATTGTTGATTGTTGTCGAACTTGTTGTTTATTGATTATTGTAATAGGTTGAGATTACTGATCGGTGATTAGAACCATGCGTTGCGGTCGTGTTCGAGAATATTCGTGAAGTGCATTGATCGGGGCCGAGAAGCTTGTAGGCGAAGGCAAGGAGTTGATAACGGCTTCATCGGTATCGAGGCAAGTTACTACTTGCACAGTTTATAATATTTTGGTGAATGATTTCAGTTTCATTCGTTTATAATTCGTATAGCGATGATTATTATTGTGAGCCCTAGAGATTTGGATTTTATGTTGTTTTACGATCTTGGGAGTTAAATCATAATGTATATGATTTATTTCGGTTATTGGCATATTCGGGTATCGAGGTTACATTGTGATAAAGACGGGGATATGAGTATCTATAGTCCACGGTACGTTTGGATCGCCGAGCATTAAGGATAATCGCCGGTGATGATTTGACATCGAGATTTCTCCTGAAGGACTCGGGACAAGTATCTTAATTTGATTTCGGTTAGTGTTGATGATGTTGATCATGCTGGTTGTCATTCATGTTGTTGAACATGAAGTCGTCCTAGTTGTTTCATCATAGTGTCGTTCATGTTTTTGATTCATATGTTGTTCATGTTGATGAACATATTGAGTTGCATATGTGTATGCATAATTGTATTGTTTATGTTGTGTTGATCCGATGGGATCGTCGATCTATGCTGAGGGCGCTGGATCGGATGTCCACTATGCGTTGGTCCGACGGGATCATCATGGGGATCTATGGTGAGGGCACTGGATCGTTGTACATGTTTTCCACCATGCGTTGGTCCGACGGGATCATCATGGGGATCTATGCTGAGGGCGCTGGATCGTTGGATTACCCAGTGATGTGTTGATGGAATCATGTGTATTCGCATCATTGATTTTATCATGTGTTGTTGTGCATATGTATATTGTTGGTTATCCACCTCGTGTTGATCTTGTAGGATCACCATGGGATCTATGCTGAGGACGCTGGATCATGGGATTTCCATTGAGTATACATGATTGTTATTGTTTTTGAGCATATTGATGTGGTCATATGAGTATGCATTTGTAGGTCTTGTGTTACGACCGTGTCCGTGATGTATTGATCTGATCTCGGATTAGACTGATGTGATTGTCGTGGTACTATACATCTCTAGGTATGTTCCATATTTCCCTTGGAATTTGTCTTTCATGGACAATCGGTTTTCGTGTTGAGATTTGATGATGTTACCCGACGGATTTGGGTTGGACAGAGTTAGTAGATTTCGTAACAGTGAGTTATGATGATGTTTTGAGAACCTTGGGCATTGTGCGAGATGTGAATTTTGGTAAAGTTATGACGATTTGCTTACATTGGTCGTATTCTTATTTTGTATTCTCATTGGTATGTAATTATTAATGTGATGTGACGGTTATCATTGTTGGATATTATGGCTGACCCCGTCGTGGGCTTTCTTTTTAGGTTCTTGAGATATCGAGCTTGTAGCGGTCGTGGAGAGATGAGCTTCCCGGAGGATACTGGCTAGGGCATGTAATTGTGTATTGAGTTTTCTGATCAGTTGTTGTATTCCGCTGCTAGAATATTTTTTAATTGTTTGTCTTTTCCGCTGCGTGAGTATTTTTAAATGGCCTTTTGGTATCTGGTAACTTAGGTTACTTCGGCAACCGTCTTCTAAACTATTTTGTCGGTACGTGTAAGCGATAGCTTAACGTATGTTTTTAAACTGTTGAGTTCTGGCATTTCAGGCCTTGTCCTTTCAAACGAGATTTTACGACGGTTTTGATAAACAGATTTTATACAGTCTTCAAAGGTTTTAAGGATAGCACCGTCGTTGGCCTCTTGGGCATTTATAAATGTTTGCGAAAATATCTTTTAGCCTTTTGGGTTCCGTTCCGGGGCCCACGGCGCTGTAATATTCCCGGTCGAATCTGGGGGTGTTATAGAATATGGTATGGAGCTTAGGTTGTGAAAACCTAGGCAGTCGGGTCGAGTTGGGTCGTACTTTGTCGTGTCATTCGAGTTGTCGGTTGACAAGTGTTTGAGCTCTGGGTTTTTGTTGTTCACTCGGGCTTGTACGTTATGTGATTTACCAGTGTAGTACTGGGGTTGTTGTAAACTTTTCCAAATGGTGTTAACGTGATTCTCTAGAAAGAGATGTGTTGTGTTCTCGAGTTGAACTGATTTTGCAAAATGTGTGTTTTGAAAATATCTGTGTCGAGTATTCTCTAGAGTCGAGACATATGCCAGTATCACGAGGAATCGTCAGCTTCACGATCTATAAGTATTTGGATTTTTGAATTGCATTGAGATTTGTTGCCATTCTAAGTTGATAAGTTTTGAGATTCAGAAAGATATTATGCGTTACGGTATAAGGTGACAGAGTAGGTACAGGATTGATGATCTTGAGAAGCTATGATTTTGGAAATCAATATATCGGTTAAGTTTTGGAATGTTGTTGTGCATTTGGGAGAAATATTGTGGATAGTTGAGAAGAACATGTAGTCATGTTAGTTCATTTTGAGATATATGAATTGTTTTTGAGCATTTAAAAATGATACTTTTCAAAATGAATGTTTTACAGATGTTTTACGGAAAATAATTTTTGGGTCGAGACCCAATCGATTTTGAAATAGTTTTGTAACTCGGGACTTGGGGTCCAAAAGAGTTTTCTACTTTTTTTAAACTTCTTGTAATGCGGAACGAAATACGGGCTGAGACCCTAATGTTTCAAAAGGCTTCTCTGTTTTCCAAAACTCTCGATAATTTTAAAACACTTTACCAATCGTTTATCTATTTGATTACTACCTTTCGAGGTTTTGATTTACTTGTTCAAATGAATTTTTCGGCTAGTTTTTCGTTGTGTTTGATTTATTGATTATTCAATGTTTTGTCATAGCATGGTTGAGGTAATCCAGGATGGGTTAATGGTTGACGTTGCGAGTCATATGTGGAAAAGAAGTTTTTGGTCGGAGTTTATATATTGAGATTTTGGAACTCTATCGTGTGGTTTTTTGATAGAATATTAGTGGATATTGGTGACGAACCGAATTGATATACAGGAGTATGATGTGGTCAATCATTTGCATAATTTCATTTTATTTATCATGCATATTCGAAAAGAATTGTTATCGAATACTTGACACCAGCTAGCCGATTTAATTTTTCGAAAATTGATTTTGTGGTATTACCAAAATTTATGTTTTGAGTTTTGAAATTTTTGAAGGAACTTTCGAAAATTTGTCTTCTTGACGAGATATATGATTTCAAACTGGTTTTGAAAATGTGACTGATATACATACGCATTTAGTGCATAGTGCATATCATGGTGAACTTATGAATGCGTCTCACAAACTGGTTAACACATCAGTATGGAAGGATGAATAAAGATTCGAACTTCAGTATGGTAGTTCGGTTATCCAGGGATGCTCAGTTGATTTATCGGATAAGAGAAATATGTTGCGTGTTGTAGATTTGGGTACATAATGTAATTTTGGAACTATGGGTTTTATGAAACCGGGACATATGTGCTATGTGATTCCATTGGTACGGTAGTAGCGCGATTTTACCATAATGATTTTTTTGAATGATCTCTTTGTAAGTGTAGATTTGGGGATGGTGACCCCATGCTGGTTGTTTTGGATATTGAGTGGTCGTTCCCACTCCATGTATGATTGGATATGTTCGTCGGTTTGTGATTGGTTGTTCGTATGCCGAGGAGTATGTTCACCAGTTGGGTATGTTTATTGAGATCCACTGTATGTGATTGGTGTGTCATTTTGAGAATGTTATTCTTTCGTATATCTATTTCTGTGGTTCTGTGTTGATCATGTTGGAGCTTACCGTGTGAGGGTATTCCCGATTATCGTTGATCGTTCGTTGGTAATTTTGGAGTTTATCATGATGATGATATTCTCGATTGTGTTTTGACCTCTGGTTGGTCATATTAGAGTTTATCATGTTGATGATATTCTCGATTGCGTTTTGACCTTCGGATCGGTCGTACTAGAGTTTATCATATCAATGATATTCTCGGTTTATTATTGGTTGATCATTGCTAGTGATCATCTGAGCGTTCAGATTTTGTGTCGATGTTTCGGGACTTGTTGCCATTTCTTTGGGCAGTTGTTTCATATATGTATCGTACAGTGTTGGTTTTTCAGCAGATTGGGACTTGATTGTATAATCAGGCAGATGAGATTTGGCACGGATAGAGTATTTCATCCGAAGATGATATACTTTGTTAAGACTCACGGAATTGTGATTGTAAGCGTGTTGAGGCTTTTCAATGAAGTCACTTGCAAGTATCTCAGGAGATCGTCGACTTTGCGCATTTGTAAGTATGCTATTTTGGTTGTTTAGTAATAATGATGATCGATCGTTGTCGTGATAATTTTTCGGGAAATTTTGGGTTGAATGGGTTGTTTCTTTTTATGACGGATTGTAAGTTTCGAGACCGAAACTTATTTTAAGTGGTGTAGTATGTAATATCCGGAATTTCTACTACTGTTGTTTAATGTTATTTTATCCGAGTTATGTTGTACAGTGTGGAATCTATACAGTATGGATAAAACAATTGAAGGACTGAGACATCTGTATTGGTATAATTATTGTATTTGGTCGACAATTGTAGTTGAGGATATTATGTATCGTATGAGAATGTTATTGGAAGGAGTATGTGTATTTGGTATGCCGTATGTTCGTATTCTGTATGTTGAGACGTTGGACAACAATAGCTGAAAATGGCTAAGTGTAGCATTGTTAGCGCATGCTAATATACATGACTAGCGCACGTTATCGTGCAGGTTTAGCGCACGCTACGGGCATAGGTTAGCATACGCTAGTACAGACCAGATCATAAGGAATCTACGTGTGGACCCGGCCACTTTCGACGCATGTTTCGACAAGGTCAACGGATGTTTGTTATGAAGGATTAGCGCACGCTAATGCATATTGATTAGCGCACGCTAATCAGATCGGTCCAAAGGAATCTTGGCTTTGTTAGGTTGCTTTCGGCGTGTGGGGACACGGGGGTAGGTGCAGACTATAGCAAGTCAACTATGAGTAGCGCACGCTATGGATGAAAGTTTGCGTACGCTAAATAGAGGCCTTTACGTATGCTATTGCATGGGCATTGCGTACGTAAATCATTTCATGCAGTAAGGCAGTAGCCTCTGGACTGTGATATCGCACGCTAACAAAGACAGTTAGCGCACGCTAAGCGTGAAATGTACGTCAAATGAAGATGTTAGTGTACGTTAATAATGTACAGTATATATATAAGTGCAGTTGGCCATTATTCGTCATTTCCATCCATTTCTTCATGTGAACCGATAGAGAGAGCCTTGAGAGGTATTTGAGGTTCCCAAACACTGAGAGATTATGATCTTTAACAAGATTAAGGTGGAGAGAATGGATTAAAGCCTTGTTCTTGAAGTTATTCATGATTCTTGGAAAGGAGTTCAATTGTTCTTCTTCTTGGTTCATCTATACAAGGTAATTTTGTATCCCTTTGATAGTGGTTCGTTTTTAAGGATGATTACTTGTGAGGATACGAGTTAGATTATCTTGTGATGATGTTATATGAGATTTAATGGGATTTTGATAAGAGTTCTTGGATGTTAATTAAGATTCTCCATACTTTAAGAATTGTGTTTCGTTTAACCCGATGAAAGATGTATTTCTGAAGTATGTTGATTTCATATGAATCAGGATATGAGGTTGTATTCCAGATTAAGTATGATATGATCCTTGTGATCGGGTTGGTCTGATTATTGATGTTGTTGTTGATATCTTCTTCATGATGATATATACATCGGGCTATGTAGTTTTGAATGTGATTTCAGATATTTCATGTTCTTGAAGAACTCTTGAATGATATGATATGATGATTATGTATAGGAGGTGTTGGTGTTTTGGATATGAATATGGGATATCCGTATCTAGTGATAAGATATGTTTTTTGATATAATATTCGTATGAGAACACGAATATGATTTCGAGTATGGTGATGAGATTGAATTTGGAAAAGTTGTTGTTAATCTTGGAGCATGATTTCCTTTTCATTCGTATTCATAGTCGCAAGGTGTTAGTCTATGCTTGGAATTCATGCAAGTGTACATCATTAGCGCACGCTAAGCTTGCTGGCTAGTGCACGCTAATGGAAACGACTTAGCACACGCTACGTTATGCGTTTAACGTGCGCTAAATAGGCAGGCAGTGTAATATTTTTCGCGTTGTGGTTATGAATTCATTTGATCAGCTAGTGGTTAATTGAGATATTGATGAGCCGTTGGATTTGTGAATTGGTTATATCGATTATTGATTGTTGTCGAACTCGTTGTTTATTGATTAATGTAATAGGTTGAGATTATTGATCGGTGATTAGAACCATGCGTTGCGGTCGTGTCCGAGAATGTTGGTGAATTGCATTGATTGGGGCCGATAAGCTTGTAGGCGAAGGCAAGGAGTTGATAACGGCTTCATCGGTATCGAGGCAAGTTACTACTTGCACAGTTTATAATATTTGATGAATGATTTCAGTTTCATTCGTTTATAATTTGTATAGCGATGATTATTATTGTGAGCCCTAGAGATTTGTATTTTATGTTGTTTTCCGATCTTGGGAGTTAAATCATAATGTATATGATTTATTTCAGTTATTGACATATTCGGGTATCGAGATTACATTGTGATAAAGACGAGGATATGAGTATCTATAGTCCACGGTATGTTTGGATCGCCGAGCATTAAGGATAATCATCGGTGATGATTTGACATCGAAATTTCTCCTAAAGGACTCGGGACAAGTATCTTAATTTGATTTCGGTTAGTGTTGATGATGTTGATCATGCAGGTTGTCATTCATGTTGCTGAACATGAAGCCGTCCTAGTTGTTTCATCATAGTGTCGTTCATGTTTTTGATTCATATGTTGTTCATGTTGATGAACATATTGAGTTGCATATGTGTATGCACAATTGTATTGTTTATGTTATGTACATCTATATGTCGGAGGATATACGCCCGTATTATTGGGAGCTACTGGAAGTGTTCATATTCTTCCTTCGAACCGAGATTATGGCCGTATGTCATGCATGTATTACTGTATGGAGCTGGTATTACAGCAGTATGCATGTAAATTGGCTTCAATAAAAAATGCCTATTATAAATGAGGTGTTTGTATTAGATTGTTGTTGTTCTTCCTCAGTTCTTGTATTATGTGCATTGGAGATCGAATACTAAGAATTTCATAAATTCTCTCAGGCCAGTTATGGACATAACTTGTGAGTGTTACGGTCATGACATAGTTTATATGGCCTTATGTGTGATACGACGCGACTGTATGTATTGGAGTCCATCGTTGTTCTTGAGGTAGACTTTGTACGGATGTATAAAGAGGATCATGGCCATTTAAATAAGGTGTACAGCCATATGTCGGAGGATATACACCCGTATTCTGACTATTGGGAGCTACTAGAAGTGTTCATATTTTTCCTTCGAATAGGGATTATGTCTGTATGTCATGCATGTACGGCTGTATGGAGATGGTATTACAGCAGCGTGCATGAAGAAATTGGATTCGTAAACTTCCAATGTAAAGGTGCTTCGCCTGTATACATAGAAGCATATTGTTGCATGCGGTCATGATACGACATTGCATGGCCGAGGTACGTCCGTGTGATTATTGACCTATGCTGTGAGTGGATGACAACTGTGTAGTCTACGGACGTATGGGGGTATTATATAGCCGTACAATGAGAAGTCACGGCCATAATATTGACAGATACAGTCGTACATCATATCAGTACTTAAAGCTGTGGTCAGAGCAATTTTGTTCAGCCATTTCTTTCTTTCCATCTAGGAGAGATAGACTTCAAAGTAATGTTTGTGTTCTAAATAATTGAATGTTCGCGGAATTGATTGTTTATAACGATTTTTGATTGAGATTGAAAGAGTATTGAAGCGGATTCAACCGTGGATTTTCAATATTTAAGAGGTAATTATTCTTAAACTTGAATTTAGTTTTTGAAGGGATTATGATGTGTATTTGTAATCATGACACACACACACACACACACACACACACACATACACACACACACACACACACACACATATATATATATATATATATATATATATATGTAACACCCCCAGATCCGACCGGGAATATTACAGCGCCGTGGGCCCCGAGATGGAACCCACAAGGCTGAAGGAAATTTTCGCAAACATTTACAAAACGCCCAAGAGGCTAACGACGGTATTATCTATTAAAACCGTTCGAAGATTTATAAAACTCGTTTATCAAACCGTCGTAAAAACTCATTTGAAACCACAAGGCCCGAAATGCCAAGACTCAACAGTTTAAGAACATACGTTAAGCTATCGCTTACATGTACCGACAGAATAGATTTAGAGAACGATCGCCAAGGTAACCTAAGTTACCAAATACCAAAAGACCATTTAAAAATACTCACGCAGCGGAAAAAGACAAACGATTAAAATACTCTAGCAGCGGAATACAACAACCGAATGTAAGCTCAATACACAAATACATGTTCTAGCCAAGATCCTCAGGAAGCTCATCTCTCCACGATCGCTACAAGCTTGATAATCCAAGAACCTAAAAGAAAGCCCACGGGTCACCATAATATCCAACAATGATAACCATCACATCACGTCAATAATTACATATCAATGGAAATACTAAGTAAGAATACGACCAATGTAATCTTACCGTCTTAACTTTACGAAAATCCACAATTCGTATCCTTAACATCACCATGGATAATACCAAAATATCATGCGGTATCTCAACAATACCCAAGGTTCTCAAAAACATTATCATAACTCGCGATACGGAAATTATACCAACTCGCCAATTCGGTTCTTCTGATAACGTCGACAATTCCAATACGAAAATCGATTGTCCATCAAAGACAAGTATCAAGGAAATACGGAACATACCTCAAGATACGAAATACCATTTCCATCACGTCGCCTAATCCGAGATCGATCAACACAACATACGGACATGGTCCTAACACAAGACCTACAAATGCATACTCATATGACAACGTCAATATGATCACAAGAATAACGACAATGTATACTTATGGCAAATCCATAATATACATATGCACAACAACAACACGTAGGTAATCCGATGATCCAGCGTTCACTGCCTAGATCCCACGATGACCCCGTCAGACCAACCGTGGTGGAAAACTCCGTCCGATGATCCAACAAGCGCTAGCATAGATCCCCCGATGATCCCGTCGGACCAACACGAGGTGGACATATGACAACAATGCACAACTGCACAAAACAACAATACACAATACACGACAACAACAATGCACAAATGCATGACAACAACGATACACGAATGTATCAAGACATGATCGACACAAATGATAAAAATGATTAGAGTACTTGCCCCGAGTCCTTCGAGAACGATCTCAATGTCTAAACCATCATGAACCATTATCCTCAATACTCGACGGTCCAAAGTATCACGGATTGCAGATAATTCATATCTTCGCCTTTAGCACAATATATGCTCGATATACAAGTATACTAATAACAAAAGTAAATCTTATACTTTATGATTTAGATTCCCAAAACTCGAATACGATTTATAATCTCAAATCTCCCGTGATTACGATTATAAACATTGCTATACGATTATACACGAATGAAACTAAACCATTCATTAAATATTATGAATCGAGCAAGTAATAACTTACCTCGATACCGATGAAGTCCGTTACCAATTCCATTGCCGTCATCTACAAGTCCCTCGGTCCCGACCAAAGCAATTCACGAACATACTGAGCTCGACCGCAACACACGGTTGTAATCACCGATCAATATTCTAAACCTATTACAAGAATCGATAGACAACAAGTTTGATAACAATCAACAATCGATAAAACCAATTCACAAACCCAACGGCTCGACAATATCTCGATTAAACACTAGTCGAATCAATCCTACTCAAACCAAAGACGAATTTACAACCACAACACGAAAATACCGCACTTTCTCGGCTTCTTAGCGCACGTTAATCACCTAACGTAGCGTGCGCTAAGTTGCTCCCATTAGCGCGCTAGGCAAGAACGTAGCGTGCGCTAATGCCGGATGATGCATGTTTTTCGATACCGATCAACTTATGGCGATTTCAAGAACACTAAGTGATTCCGAATCATGTTCAAAGCTATCAAAACAACGAAATCCGATATCCTTTAACATATAAACAATCATCCAACTTATAATCCAAGTTCTATATCCATATATCATCTTCCTTAATATTAATACACGAAACGTCAAGAACGTAACCACACTTCCTTAATCTTCCATTACAAAGAGTAATCATCTACAATAACATCAACATCCGAAACTGAGGAGAAGGATTAATCCACTTATCTCAAGAAAACGAACGACACAATCTAAATCACAAGAATCATATTAATATCATCATACTCCTAATCCATCTCATAATCATGCTTGTCAAACTTGTTTATGTAATAATCATCAACATTCAATCCAAAACGAAATCCAAAGATGAAGAGTGATTACCTTTATGAAGGAATGGATTGATTTCCAAGGTTGAATCCATTTCCAAGAATCACCAATGATTTCAAGAACAAAGCTTTAATCCATGATTTCCATCTTTAATCTTGTTAAAGATCACCACCTCACCGTGCTTGGGAACCTCAAGAACCTCCCAAAGCTCTCTCTATCAATCAAAGTGAAAGAATGGACGAAATGCTTCATAATACCCGTCTGTCCCTTTATATAGATCGCATTACTAGCGTACGCTAACATCTCATGTTTAGCGTGCGCTAAGGCTTTAGCGTGCGCTAATCGACCTTTGTTAGCGTGCGCTATCGTAGTCCGTAGACTACCGCCTCGCCAGACATGAGCTTACGACGTAATGCCCATGCATTAGCGTACGTAATTTACACTCTCTAGCGTACGCAAGTCCTTGCGTTAGCGTGCGCTAACATCGCTGACTCGCTTGTCTCGTATGCTCCGAACACGGGTCCACACGCCGACTCGACTAGGATAAGATTCCTTTTTGTCCAATATACGATTAGCGTGCGCTAATCAACATGCATTAGCGTGCGCTAACACTACATTACAACATCCGCTGACTTATCGTAACGTGCGCCGAAGCAATGGTCCACACGCAGATTCCTTCCGATTCTGCTCGCACTAGCGTACGCTAACCTATAAACGAAGGCGTGCGCTAATCCCGCATTTATAGCGTGCGTTATGCATGAATATCGGCGTGCGCTAATAAGGCTATACTTAGCCATTTTCACTATTCTTGTCCAACGTCTCAACATACGTAATACGAACATACGGCATACCGAATACATATACTTCTTAAATGTAATTGTCAACCAAGTACGATAATTGTACCAATACAGATGTCTCGGTCCTTCATTTATTTTATCCATACCGCATGATACCACACTGTACAACATAACTCGGATAAAATAATGTTAAATAATAGTAGTAGAATTTTCGGATATTACATACTACACCACTTAAAATAAGTTTCGTCCTCGAAACTTGCAATCCGTCATAAAAACAAATAAACCGTTCAACCAAAATATCCCAAAATAATCACGACAACGATGAATCATCATTATTACCGAATAACCAAAATAGCATACTTACATATGGCCAAGTCGACGATCTTCGAGATACTAGCAAGTGACTTTACCGAAAAGCCTCAACACGCTTGCAATAACAATTCCATAAGTCCCAACCAGATATATTATCGTCAGATGAAATAATCTATCCGTGTTAGATCTTGTCTGCCTGATCGCACAATCAAATCCCAATCCTGATACAAATCAATAATACACGATACATCTGTGAAACAACTGCCCAACACAATGGCAACGAATCCCGAAATATCAACACAAAATCAACGCCGATGATCACCACTATGATCAACCCATAAATTAATCGAGAATATCATTGACATGATGAACTCTAATATGACCAATCCAAAGGTCGAAACGCAATCGAGAATATCATCACCATGATAAGCTCCAACACGGTCAACACGTAACCACGAAAAACAGAGATATACGAAAGAATAGATTCTCAAAACGACAAACCAATCACATACGGTGGATCTCAATAAACACACTGATCGCCGAACATACTCCTCGGCATACGAACAACCAATCATAAACCGATGAACATATCCAATCATACATGGAGTGGGAACGACCACTCAATATCAAAACCCACCAAAGATGGGGTCACCCTCCCCAAATCTATACTTACAAAGAAATCATTCAAAATTCACTATGATAAAATCGCGCTAATACCGTACTCAATGGAATCACATAACACACATGTCCCGGTTTCACAAAATCCACAGCCCAAAATTACATCCCGTGCATGAATCTACAACACGCAGATATCTCTCTCATTCAATAGATCAACCGATCATCCCCGGATAACCAAACCGCCATACTAAAGTTCGAATCTCTTTTCCTCGTACCATACCGATGTCTTATCCAGTTCGTGAATCTCATTCGAACTTCACCACGATATGCATTATGCATTCAATGCGTATGTACATCAATCACATTTTCAAAACTAGTTTGAAATCATATAATCTTGTCAAGGAGACAAATTTTCAAAGTTCTTTCAAAATTTTCAAAACTCAAAACATAAATTTTGGTAAGACCACCAAATCAATTCTCGAAAATAAACTGCTCACTGGTGCCAAGTATTTGATAACGCTTCTTCGAATCCACACGATTTCAAGTTTTAAAATGAAAACTATGCAAATGATTGACCACATCCGTACTCCTATATATCAATCCGGCTCGTCACAAATCCCACTAATATTCCATCAGAAACTACACGATAGAATCCAAAATCTCAATGTATGTGACTCGACAAAAACTCCTTTTTCCACATACGACTCGCAACGTCAACCATTTTTCATCCCGGATCACCTCAATTATCCTATGACAATGCCTTGAAACAAATCAACACAACGAAAGACTTCCCGAGAAGTTTCATTTGAACAAGTAAATCAAAGCTGACAGTGCGTAAACGAAATAGGTAAATGATTGATAAAGTATTTTACAAGTCTCGGAGTTTTTAAGAAAACAGAAAAGTCTTTTGAAATATTAGTGGTCTCAAACCGTATCTCGCTCGCATTACAAGGAGTTTAAAAAGTAGGAAACTCTTTTTCGGACCCCAAGTCCCGAGTTATAAAACAATTTCAAAATTTATTGGGTCTCGGACCAAAAATCATTTACGGTAAAACATCTCAGAAACATTCATTTTGAAAAGTACCATTTTCAAATGCTCAAAAACAGTTCATATATCTCAAGATGAACTAACATGACTACATGTTCTCCTGAACAATCCACAATATTTCTCCCAAATGCAAAACTCCGCTCCAAAACTTAATCGACATATTGATTTCCAAAATCCTAACTTCTCAAGATCATTAATCATATCCCAATTCTGTCATCTCATACTGTGAAGCATAATATCTTTCTGAATCTCAAAACGTATCAACTTAGAACGGCAATAAATCTCAATGAAATTCAAAAATCCAAATACTTACAGATCGTGAAGCCGACGATTCCCCGTGATACTGGCACATGTCTCGACTCAAGAAAATACTCGACACAGATATTTTCATAACACACATTTTGCAAACTTAGTTCAACTCGAGAACACAACACGGATCTATCCGAAGAAACACGTTAACACCATTTGAAAAAGTTTATAACAAGACCAGTACTACACTGGCAAATCGCACAACGCATAAGCCCAAGTGAACAACAAAAACTCACGGCTCCAATATTTTTCAATCGACAACTCAAATGACGCGACAGAAATACGACCCAACTCGACCCAACTGCCTAGGTTTTCTCAACCTAAGCTCCGATACCATATTCTGTAACACCCCGCATCCGACCGAATATTACAGCCGTGGGCCCCGAGATGGAACCCACAAGGTCAAGGAAATTTTCGCAAACATTTACAAAACGCCCAAGAGGCTAACGACGGTATTATCTATTAAAACCGTCAAGATTTATAAAACTCGTTTATCAAACCGTAAAAACTCATTTGAAACCACAAGGCCCGAAATGCCAAGACTCAACAGCTTAAGAACATACGTTAAGCTATCGCTACACGCACCGGCTGTAATAGATTTAGAGAACGATCGCCAAGGTAACCTAAGTTACCAAATACCAAAAGACCATTTAAAAATACTCACGCAATGAAAAAGACAAACGATTAAAATACTCTAGCAATGAATACAACAACCGAATGTAAGCTCAATACACAAATACATGTTCTAGCCAAGATCCTCCGAAGCTCATCTCTCCACGATCGCTACAAGCTTGATAATCCAAGAACCTAAAAGAAAGCCCACGACGGGTCACCATAATATCCAACAATGATAACCATCACATCACGTCAATAATTACATATCAATGGAAATACTAAGTAAGAATACGACCAATGTAATCTTACCGTCTTAACTTTACGAAAATCCACAATTCGTATCCTTAACATCACCATGGGATAATACCAAAATATCTCGTACGATCTCAACAATACCCAAGGTTCTCAAAAACATTATCATAACTCGCGATACGGAAATTATACCAACTCGCCAATTCAAATTCTTCTGATAACGTCGACAATTCCAATACGAAAATCGATTGTCCATCAAAGACAAGTATCAAGGAAATACGGAACATACCTCAAGATACGAAATACCATTTCCATCACGTACCTAATCCGAGATCGATCAACACAACATACGGACATGGTCCTAACACAAGACCTACAAATGCATACTCATATGACAACGCCAATATGATCACAAGAATAACGACAATGTATAATTATGGCAAATCCAAAATATAAAAATGCACAACAAAAAAACCTAGGTAATCCGATGATCCAACGTTCACCGCCTAGATCCCACGATGACCCCGCTGACCAACCGTGGTGGAAAACTCCGTCCGATGATCCAAAGGCGCTAGCATAGATCCCCGATGATCCCGTCGGACCAACACGAGGTGGACATATGACAACAATGCACAACTGCACAAAACAACAATACACAATACACGACAACAACAATGCACAAATGCATGACAACAACGATACACGAATGTATCACGACATGATCGACACAAATGATAAAAATGATTAGAGTACTTGCCCCGAGTCCTTCGAGAACGATCTCAATGTCTAAACCATCATGAACCATTATCCTCAATACTCGACGGTCCAAAGTATCACGGATTGCAGATAATTCATATCTTCGTCTTTAGCGCAATATATGCTCGATATACAAGTATACCAATAACAAAAGTAAATCATATACATTATGATTTAGATTCCCAAAACTCGAATACGATTTATAATCTCAAATCTCCTGTGATTACGATTATAAACATTGCTATACGAATTATACACGAATGAAACGGAAACCATTCATTAAATATTATGAATCGAGCAAGTAATAACTTACCTCGATACCGATGAAGTCATTACCAATTCCATTGCCGTCATCTACAAGTCCCTCGGTCCCGACCAAAGCAATTCATGAACATACTCGAGCTCGACCGCAACACACGGTTGTAATCACCGATCAATATTCTAAACCTATTACAGTAATCGATAGACAACAAGTTTGATACAATCAACAATCGATAAAACCAATTCACAAACCCAACGGCTCGACAATATCTCGATTAAACACTAGTCGAATCAATCCTACTCAAACCAGCACGAATTTACAACCACAACACGAAAATACTGCACTTTCTGGCTTCTTAGCGCACGTTAATCACCTAACGTAGCGTGCGCTAAGTTGCTCCCATTAGCGCTAGGCAAGAACGAAGCGCGTGCGCTAATGCCGATGATGCATGTTTTTCGATACCGATCAACTTATGGCGATTTCAAGAACACTAAGTGATTCTCAATCATGTTCAAAGCTATCAAAACAACGAAATCCGATATCCTTTAACATATAAACAATCATCCAACTTATAATCCAAGTTCTATATCCATATATCATCTTCCTTAATATTAATACACGAAACGTCAAGAACGTAACCACACTTCCTTAATCTTCCATTACAAAGAGTAATCATCTACAATAACATCAACATCCGAAACTGAGGAGAAGGATTAATCCACTTATCTCAAGAAAACGAACGACACAATCTAAATCACAAGAATCATATTAATATCATCATACTCCTAATCCATCTCATAATCATGCTTGTCAAACTTGTTTATGTAATAATCATCAACATTCAATCCAAAACGAAATCCAAAGATGAAGAGTGATTACCTTTATGAAGGAATGGATTGATTTCCAAGGTTGAATCCATTTCCAAGAATCACCAATGATTTCAAGAACAAAGCTTTAATCCATGATTTCCATCTTTAATCTTGTTAAAGATCACCACCTCACCGTGCTTGGGAACCTCAAGAACCTCCCAAAGCTCTCTCTATCGATCAAAGTGAAAGAATGGACGAAATGCTTCATAATACCTGCCTCTGTCCCTTATATAGATCGCATTACTAGCGTGCGCTAACATCTCATGTTTAGCGTGCGCTAAGGCTTTAGCGTGCGCTAATCGACCTTTGTTAGCGTGCGCTATCGTAGTCCGTAGACTACCGCCTCGCCGTACATGAGCTTACGTACGTAATGCCCATGCATTAGCGCACGTAATTTACACTCTCTAGCGTACGCAAGTCCTTGCGTTTAGCGTGCGCTAACATCGCTGACTCGCTTGTCTCGTATGCTCAACACGGTCCACACGCCGACAACTCGACTAGGATAAGATTCCTTTTTGTCCAATATACGCTTAGCGCGGCGCTAATCAACATGCATTAGCGTGCGCTAACACTACATTACAACATCCGTTGACTTATCGTAACGTGCGCCGAAAGCAATGGGTCCACACGCAGATTCCTTCCGATTCGCTCGCACTAGCGACGCTAACCTATAAACGTAGCGTGCGCTAATCGCACGATAGCGTGCGTTATGCATGAATATCAGCGTGCGCTAATAAGGCTATACTTAGCCATTTTCAGCTATTCTTGTCCAACGTCTCAACATACAGAATACGAACATACGGCATACTGAATACATATACTTCTTAAATGTAATTGTCAACCAAGTACGATAATTGTACCAATACAGATGTCTCAGTCCTTCATTTATTTTATCCATACTGTACAGATACCACACTGTACAACATAACTCGGATAAAATAATGTTAAATAACAGTAGTAGAATTTTCGGATATTACAATATATATATATATACATATATATATATATATATATATATATATATATATATATATGTGTGTGTGTGTGTGTGTGTGTGTGTGTGTGTGTGAGTTATATGTATGACTATGAAGTGAGTATGTTTATCCCTTTAAATTATTGAAGTTCTTATAAGGAACACTTCGATGTTGAGTTATGAACTTGAAGGATCCGATTATGTGTTAAAATAATCATAAATGATGATGTTGTTCTCTACTATGAGCTGAAATAATCGAAGGATATGATGTTAGAACCTATTATTATGCTTTGGAAGAAAGATGATAAATTATTCTTCGTGCTCTTGAAAAAACCAATTATTTTTGTGAATTATTGATATTAGATGAATTGTATTTCATTTAAGGTTGTTCGAGGGGTCATTGATTTCGTTGAGTGACGTTTGCTCGTGGAAGGACATTTTATCTTCGTATTGATGTAAGTTAATTCTTGCTTGGTTACAGTGTTCTAAAAATCTCAGGCTAAGTTGATTAATACTTCGATTAATCCATAGAAGGTCATTTACCGTTCCGATTATGGTCTAGGCATTTGTACTAAGCGTCTAGGTGATTAATCGGTTGCCTAGGTGGTAAGTCGAACGAGTAGGCAGTTAGTTTTTTTTAACAGTATTATAAATTTTCTAAGTGAGATATTAGGGGCTCAATTATACCTATATCAGTATTCTAAATTTAATATATGATTATACATAGGTTTAAATGGTTAAAATTAATTATTTTTAATTAGTGTTAGCCACAGTATACAGTGTAAACAACTTAGAAAGGGGGAGGGGGGGTTGAATAAACTGTATTCTTTTTCGAAGTTTGTTTGCGTAACGAACGTTTAAGATTAAGTTTCTGTAAATACAACAACTGAATGGTCTCTTGTTAGCTTGGTGCTTACAGGTTTTTTAGGATAAGTATACTAAAATCACACAGACAATAAGAAAACAATAAAGACAGTAACTAAAGACACGCCGTTTGAAGTGGTTCGAGGTAAACACTTTTAAGTCCATTGTCCTCAATACAGGAGTAAATAAGTTTATTAAAATCACGGTGTGCACAACTGTATGATTTTTAACTAAACTCGTTGTTGTATGCTTTGAAGAAATATAATGCTCTTATAAGCTTGATGTTCCGATGTTCTTCGTGTGCGAATTATCAAATAATCAGGTTAGCAATGTTCTCTTGCGTGGGGCTATTTATAACCTTACAAATAGACCCGTTATAAATGTTTCTGTTGTCCAGTTAGTGAGATTGAGACATCTCTGATTGGAGGCTTCAGAATATTTTGAACTAAAGGCGATTCGCACTTAATGCTCCAGACATTCTCTTTGACCTGCATTTAATGCTCTTCTGTCTGTAGTCTCTTCGGCCATATTAAATACTGTCCTATCAGCATTAAATGCTACTTTAACCGTGAATACTTTATGAATAAGGAATGTTTGATTCACAATAGTTTAAAGTTTGTTCAGTCCTGCTGGTTTTGTGTTTTATTTTTTCTAAGTAAAACACCTACAACATTGTTTGTTGTCTTGCTGTATGGACATGCTGGAAGGACAGGCTGTATGTAGCATATATCATTTTTCTTAACATCGTCCATACTTGGCTGATATTCCGACTTGATGATTCTTGGCTGTATGAGACCTTTATCGAAACATTAGGAGGATTTTTTCCTAACAATTTCCCCCTTTTTGATAATGCCAAAACTTCTAATAAAGAGAGGCTGTCTTTAAGTCTTTTGTCGAATAATCCGATCTTCGAGACTTAGACTAAAGATTTAAACTGCTCGCAGGCAAGTACTAAAATTATAAATCCTACAGGACTAAGTGAATTACAACTTAAATTATGGCTCGTAGGCACAATCTTACAGGAAGTAATCCTATTTGGACACAACTTAAGCTATGAACTGTGGTAGACAAGTTCTTATAGCTTGAGACTTATCAAGGTTTTATATTTAGTAAAACATTTTAATATAAATCGTAATCAAAGTAGTAACAGTAGATCACGAGCTGTAATCTTTTGAGGTAAAAGGTATTTTTATTGATAATTGGATTACAATGATGTTGGAATTGAAAAGTTACATAGGAGAGCATACATGAAGAATTAAGTACATCTATCAGAAGTTATTCCATATAGTACTGATGCTTCCAAGACTTCTGAGAGGGGTCATGCTCGGTTCCCTTTCACCAGTTGACTAGAGAGCCTCTGCCTCGGTCCTTGTAGATGTTCCTTCCTTCTCGAGAGACATTGTAGGAGAGAATCCTGTCTTTTGGGTAAGTTAGCCGATCACCCTTCCGAATCGTAGATTTTAGCTTGATTTGTAGAGGGAGCTTTCGTTCTGATAGGAGCCTTGAGAATCCCTTGGCAGCGTCTTCCAAAGTGATTGAACATGGCTGATTACCTGATGAGAGTGCAAAAATATCTCACCAGTTCATTGGTCTTCCATTTCAACTCTTCAGCTGATGGCTGTCTATCTGTCGGGAGTTGGGTCTCAGCGGGCTTCTATACGTTGTTCTTACAGGGAAATTTGGGTTCCTGGTACTCGGGACAAGAACCAGTTACCCTGTATCCTCTAGCTCCTTAACCTGGATCGGGTTCGGCCAGTCTTCCGATTGCAGTGGCAACACTTGATGGAAATAAAAAACAGGGGAAGCGGTGGATTTGGGTTTACTAAAATCGTCCCTCAAGAATAGGATCTATTTAGGCTCGTCAAGTAATTAATTACATAGATTAATAAGTAATTTAAATAAACAATATATATTTATACGCGTTTAAACATGATAATTTATAGTATTCTGCCTAGATCTAAAAGATCTTAGAATACGTTACCTTTGAAGCGAAGTCTTTAAATTTCTCATTGATCTTCTTGTATTTCTACCTTTACATCTTCTAGAGTATATCCCGCCTATATCCGGATGTAGTATGGGCAACAATCTACCGGACTTCCTGGAACAACAACTCGGATCGGCCGAACTCCTCCAACGCATTACCTTACGATTTTCTCTCTAATTTTCTTGAATATATGGGTATTTCAGAAAAATATTGTGTTATCCAATTATCGAATCGAAGATACAAGTCAAGACTGAAGATACACAATCAAACACAAGGCAGAAAAAATCAAAATTTCTTGGACTGTTACAACTGATTTCGGAAAGGACTCCTAATAGACCTCAAATTTATATATTAGTCATTTCCTAATATGTTGAGTCTATTAAATATCAACTCAGTCCACTAAAGAGTTAATATTGCACTTCCAACCCAAATCCTAATTAACGAAATCAAGCTCCTTATTTAAATATATTATTTCCCATGTTTAAGATATCGAATGTCCATTAATTAATTTAAGCTACTGATAACTTTAATTAATTAATTTCTTATCCAAGAGTAGCACCACTCCGACCTTATTATTATATCGAAATTAAATCCACCTGCAGGGTTTAATATAATAATCATTATTGAGCTCCTCAAGGGGACATCATCAACCCGCACAAGTCGGGACACGATTTCTAGTTATAATAATTATCCTATAAATAATATTATTGCCCAAGATACGAAGCATATTGAGTCAATCATTGTGACTCTCGCCCGTGGTAAATCAAGGCAATAAATATTATAAATACACAATTAAATTTTATATACTTAGAATTAAGAAATTATAATTATTCGAGATTTATGTTCTTCTTACAGTCAGTACAGAAGACACTATCTCACTTCGATCTTGTTCAACGTATGCAAATATGCTAATGCATGCTAATAGTCACGACCAACTAATCTCAAGCATTCGTTACAACCTTTCACATAATTTGTCTAATAATTATATAGGTTATGAACTATTATATTATTTTATAAGGCATTGATAATGTGATCTTCCGTGTGACACTAACGCACCACATTATATAGAATATAAAATAATTAGACATGTCATTTGCATAACCATAATGTGGATAAATATGCAAAACATGTGATTAAATGTAATTAATATCCTCATATGTTACAGGAAAATGAGGTAATACAATTATAAAGTATGCGTTGCAGTATACAACCCTAACAACAATGTCATACGGGATGACCTCCATCTCCTTTTCCTTTTCCATACCCCACCTCCTTCCAGCCTCTCTAGCCACTTCCCCTTTTTTGACGTGATCAAGCTCATAAACCTTACCGTGAATATCCCGAAGAATATCGATCGATTCGGCCTGCTTGTCTTTCAGATCTTTGACTGAGTCCAGTAGACTCGCAACTGCTGTAAGGTCATCGATTTTCTAATCGTGAGCAGTGAGTTTCGATCCAGTGAGTTCGAGGGCGGCGATTATTTTTTGCTTCCGAAACGGGCAGTTTCTCTTGCTCTTACTTCAGGATTCGCTCCTGATGTTGTTTTAGCTGATTCAAGGCCTGCCATAGGGCGTTTTGCATGAGGCGGAAATTCCTTTTCGGGCCATCCCAACGAACTTGAGTTATTTCGTTATTTGGTAAAAATTAGGCATTTTAATTCCTAAGGAAGAGAACGAGCTCCTTATTTTTTTGCTATAACTCCCCCTCTCTTGATCCTTCTCAACCACGAGGCATTCAGAACCCGTGCTACACACAAAGTTTGTATCTAAGTATTCACCGCGTAATATTTGTGTAAATTGCCAAATATACAACAATCTATAATTTAGGCCGCCGCGGGAGATATTTGTTGATTGTTGAATGGAATTTGTTAATGTTTACGTAAATGTAACCATTTTGTTGAGTTTATATTTTATTTCTTGTTGTTATCTTTATATTAGTAATTTAAATTTGGTTAAAATTTTAAACACGTCGGACAAATGCAAGTGAAATAAAATCGAAAACTTGTATTATGCGTTAGCTAATATATCTAACACGTATATTTGAAATTTCAACATATGTAAGATCATCACAAACATTAAATAA
The DNA here is from genome assembly GCA_033398695.1 of Orobanche coerulescens. Lineage (NCBI taxonomy): Eukaryota > Viridiplantae > Streptophyta > Magnoliopsida > Lamiales > Orobanchaceae > Orobanche > Orobanche coerulescens. Next base: position 193,207,084 of record CM065807.1, on the reverse strand, counting down.
TTTCCGCTAATCAACATATATATACATTTTGCGTGTGAAAAAAATAATAAAAGCCTATTCCCTTCGGTACGTATGTTAAGTTGATGGAATCTTGGTAATTTATTCAATACACAAAAGATAAGATATGCTTATCTCTAAACTATAATGAGAAAGCTAGCTAATTAAACTATATCAACAACTTAAGCCATGTATGATACATTTGAGAAGATGGAACTACAATATATATTTATGTGTCAGTAACAACCTCGCATGATAATCTTCATAGGTTACATTTAGCTTTTTTTTTTGAGATCATTCAATTCAAGCCCTTCTTGCCAATAAATGAGAATTAATCCAATACAAAGATATGATCAAGTAATCTGCTAAGCACCGGGAATCCATATGAAATAATTAAGAAAACAACCGGAACACGTACTTATACATATTTGTACTTCAATAGTTAATTAAGTAAACTCCCAATGATTGAAGCCTGAGGACTATCATCATCAATGGTGGACAGTAACCGGAAGAGATGATCACTGAGGTCATCAACCTCCTTGTGCAACACAAATCATTGGTGCATTCATGGAACCCGATCATTCCTCGCCATCGCCACCTCCACCTTTAACTGAGCTGCACCACCTTTTCCACCACCACCACCTTTGCTTCCACCTCCACCATCACCTTTGTTGCCACCTCCGCCACCTTTTCAGCCCATATTTAGTTTGTTTTTAAGAAAATGTTTAGTTGGAATGAATTATATGGCATATCCACATGCATGGTATTTATACATGAAGTTTTACAATTGACAATAAATAAGATCATTATTAAGAGCCATTTAATAATCCATGTTTCTTTGTATACCTCCGATTAAAGATCACAGTATACCTCCGATTAATGATCACACATGAATATTGTAACTCAATAGTACTTCACATTAAATTTTGGGACTTGATCTTGAGTAATTTTGAGTATCTTGATTACTCCTTATTAAATTAAGGGACTCAATCTTATAATATAATAAATTATTTGTGAATCTTATTTATTCCCGGGGTCGCGCTACACGTACAGTCCATTTGACAACATATTTGACAATATCGCGATATTTTGAAAAATACACGAGATTTTGACTGTCAAACGAGAATTTGACAAACATGCCCAGCACCCATTTCTTCCTTCCCAGCACCCATTTCATTTCTTCCTTCCCGCACTGTAAACCCATTTCATTTTTTCAGAAAAAAATCCCAGCACCCACACTTTTGTTTGACGGCGCACAAAGGCTCATTCCCGACCAAATTTTCCTCTCTCTCCGGTCGACCAACGGAGCCTTCATCTCCGACCAAGAAGGTGACCCATACTCCTCGTATAGCTTCATCTTCGTCGGAGGTCACCCGCGAGTTCTCCCCTAACCCCTAATTTGCCAAGGAGGTCTCCACCTATATAATTCCTCGAATAACTTCGTTTTCATCGTAGAAGAAGGATAATGGCAGAATTAGGTAATTGTACATTCATAATTTTTTTGACTATGATTCTCCCACATCTTTTCATTTCCGATTTTTAAAGAGGACTAATGATTTGAATTTATTTGTTGTTTGTTATGTATGTAGTCTGAATCATTATATTTTTTTTTTGACATTATTGATTTTTCCGTGTGAAATGTTAATGTAGGCATTTTTTTTTGCTGAAGCATTATTGATTTTGCTGTGTGAATTTTTTTTTGTACTGTAGGCAATTTTTCTATGCCCTCACAAGTTGATAGTGAATTAGTTCAAATTGAAGAAGAGCAAATTGAATTAGTTGCTGAAAATGATTATGTGCCTACGGTAGGGATGGAGTTCTCCAGTCACGAAGAGACTTTTGAGTTTTACTCAAATTATGGCCGCCAATTAGGTTTTCCGGTTAGGAGGAGGAACTCAAGTAAAGGTAAAGATGGAGTGATAACTAGTGTCACATTTGTGTGTAGTCGCGAAGGGAAGAGAGTTAGCACATCCAGAAATTCGTTGAAGCCTCATCCAACAATGCAAACAGGTTGTTCATTACAAACATATACAAAAACTACACAATTCTTCATTACAAACACCAAACCACACAATTGTTCATTACAAACCCAAACCTAACTTCACTACCAACTTCTTTACAAAAAACAACTACACCAATACAAATCTACAAATCACTAAACATGAATACTGAAATTACTACATAACTAAAATTACAATGCATTAAACTACACATTATTTTTCTTGCAAATCATACATCCTCTTCCTTTGAAATCCGTGCACATGTTCTTAGCAAGGATGAGAGCTCATCGTCATCAACAGCAGAATTCGGAGCACGTGATGACTCATTGCTTGCTTCTCCCTCGTCCCACTCAAAGTAGCCACATTGACAACAATGCATTACAAACATCAATGGATTAAACATCACCAACGTATTACAAACATGATACAATGCATTACGAAATATTAAAGATATCTCTAATGCCTATGCCTCACGTCACATCATCATTCTTGCTAACTCGTACAGTTATATCCACATTTAAATCAGTGGACATGTTCTAAGCAATAAAGAGAGCTCATCATAAGTAATAAAACTCTTCAAAACAATTGGCTGGGCAGAATGGTTTTTTCGGCTAGGACTTTTATCAGACACGTTTAGAGCATCTGGAATCTGAGACTTGGTGGAAGCGGCCAGAACAGGATCCTCACCTGAAATCGAAGGTAACAACGGCGGAGGGTCCTTGTCCCTGCAAATGGACGATCCACCCTCGCCCAATTTCTGAGAAGGAACAGCCAACATACCTTTGATTGTGTGGGATGAACATTTCGGACCTGCAGAGGGAACGGGATTCAAATCCTCACAGGTTCCCAGCGACTTCCCAACCATCCGGGCAGCCATAGGTGTTTTGACAACAAACGCGGTAAGATTCGGACGCGGTGGTAATTTTTGGAAACGAGCCGGAACGCGGTAAGCTTCGGACGCGGCAGCAACTTTGGGTTCCACCTTGACAGAAACGAGCCGGAACTATGAAGGAAAGGAATGGGCCCACCGCACAAGGCGGTGGACTGAAGGAGATCGACCGAAGCAATCAATTAATTTGAAGAAATCCACCGTCGGTTCGATTTGAAGAAATCCATAGCAGGCGTCGCTTTTCCTAGAGAGAAGGAGGAGCGTTTTTCGTTGGGTGAGATTTGTATTTACCTTATAAGTAAAGGGGGGTAATTATGTCTTTTCAACGGCCCTTTGTCAAGGCCTTTGTCAAACTAATTGTGAAAGTAGAATTATTATTATTCCCGACTTCTCTCTCTCTTGATCATTCTAAAACCATATTCTCTTTATCCTTTAACCCTAGACTCTCTATCTCTCTGCTGCCTCTCTGATTGAGGATGAAAACCATAATTCATTGTTGCCCCCTTATTTTCCTGGAGCTTTCTCTCTTTCTCTCTGGATAAATCCTCGCCTCCCTCGCCGTATATCTAAAGCCTTTCTGATGGAGGGTGAAAACACTATTCATCGTTGCTCCGTCTTCGTCTGGACCTCTCCCTCTTTCTGTGGATAAATTTTTCCTGCCCCCACCATGGTGACAAAACAGAGCAGTGTGTCACGGGCAAACTTCAGTCCGTCGAGTTATGTCATGCGCCCCTTAGCAACTCAGTCCTTCGGCCACTAAGGCAGGCTTTCCCAACCCTTGCCGGTTAAGTGCGGAAGATTGAAGTATTTTAGAGAGAGAAAGTTAGAGAGAGAAACTGCTCTTTAGAAAGGAACTTTTATTGCTCAACTTCGGATGATGTACAAATGAGGGGCTTGGAGCTCCTTTTATAGGTCTCCATCTACATCTTCTAGAATGTACAAGAATCTACAAGTATCTAGAACATACAAGAGATTACAAGTCAATCTACAAATTTTCTAATCCTTTTCTATGATCATTCCTGAGGGCTTCCTAATGTTACAACATCTATCACGTAAATACTAGAATTCGGAGAAGAATCTCGACCCTTCTAGAAGCTTCCATAGCCAAAGTGTGACAATTCTCCCCACCGAGTCTTGACGCCCCCACAAGGTTTTGCCTTGTATGCTTCAATTTCGGTTTTGAATCGCCACAAGTCTTGCTCCTTTTCCCATTTAAGCTTGCTGGGTAAACCTCTCCAACAGCATTTCAAGTACTCCGTCCAATGGGTGTTCCCTGCTTTCCGACTTGTCGATCCGCCAGATTTCTTCGATTTCCTTCTCAAAGGACACTGTGTGAGCAAAGGGGCTCGATCCGACTTATTTCGAGTTGGGTCTTCCTCATCCATGAAGTATGGTTTCAAAAGACTCACATGGAAGACCGGTGAATTTTGAAGTCATTCGGAAGATTGAGCCGATAGACCGCGTTGGCCCTTCTTCACTATCTCAAAGGGTCCTTCATACCGCCGGTCAAGCCTTTATGCACTTGATGGATCGCCTTAACATTTCTTCCGATCATTCGGACCAACACTTGGTCCCCTACTTGAAAGTCCCTGACGGCGCTTGTCGTCCGCCCATTTCTTCATCCGCTTGGCGACTTCACGATACGCCTTGCTATGTCATGTTCCTCGCTCCAACCTTTAGCAAGTTTGTACGTCGGACTCGCACCTTCGTATTTTCGAACTAGTTCCCCGGGGTGTCGTCGGTTGTTGCCCCATCACCACCAAACGGACTTCGTTGTGTGGACTCGTTCCGCTGCAAGTTGTAAGAAAATTGCGCAATATCAAGTAAACGAGCCCGACGGACTGGTTGGCACTTACAAAGTGTCGGAGATAAATCTCCAGAAATGATTTACACGTTCGGTTTGGCCATCCGTTTGGGGGTGAAAGCTCGTCGAGAAGTGGAGGTTTGACCCCATCAACTTGAATAGCTCCTCCAAAATTTTCCCGTGAATCGCGGGTCTCGGCCGCTTATGATACTCCGAGGAACTCCCCAGACTTTACCACATGTTTCAAGAATAGTCGGGCAGCTTCCTCGGCCTTACAATCCTTTGTTGCCGGATGAATGTCCCGTACTTGGAGAACCGATCAACAATCACCATTATCGACCCGCATCCTTCCGACTCCTGTAGTGCCGATATAAAGTCCATCGTAAGACCTGCCCCACGGACGCTCGCAATAGGCAATGGCTCAAGTAGTCCTACCGGTTTACTTTGTTCCACCTTGTCTTGTTGGCGTACTGCAGTCTTTACGTAGGCGTTCACGCGTCCCCGCAAGTTAAAGCAAGAAATGACCGCTCAACAAGCGCTTTAGTACGAAGAGTACTGGGTGTCCCGCCATTTTGAATCATGGCACTCTTTCAAGACTTTCCTTCTAAGGTTGTCCCACCGGGTACGCATAACCTATTTCCAACAAGAAAAGTAAGCCATTCTCTTGCTGTAACTTCCTCGTCTTGCCCTCTCCTTTGCCGCCCACTGCATTCTTAGCCAAGGGGTCTTGGGCAATACCGCCTCTTATCCGATCGGCAAGGTCGCACCGCGCTGGGTGATAGACGCCTGAGGCCTTCCGACTTAAAGCATCCGCAACAACGCTCGCTTTTTCCCGGCTTATATTCCATAGAATAATCAAATTCACCAAGAAGTCTTGCCACCGGCTTGCTTCGGGTGATCTTCTTTGATTTTGGAAATAGCTAGTCGCCACATTATCCGCCTTGATCACGAAATGATTCCCGAGCAAGTAGTGTCTCCACGCATTTAAGACAATGGATTATCGCCGTCATTTCTTTGTCGTGAACCGTACCACTGCCTGCCTCGTTTAGCTTCCGGGACTCGTAGGCAACAGGATGCCCATCCTGCATTAAGACTCCTCCAATGGCATAGTAGGAGGCATCCGAGTGTAACTCAAAAGGCTTTGTGTAGTCCGGAAGTTTTAGCACTGGGTCATTCATGACAGCCACCTTCAGATCTTCGAAGGATGCTTGGCACTCACCCAATCCCACGCAACCTTCTTCTTGAGTAAGTTTGTTAATGGCGTAGCCCTCGCCGAATATCCATCAATAAATCGCCGATAGTAGTTCACCAAGCCTAAGAACGACCGAAGCTCGGAGACGTTCTGAGGAGGCTCCCACTCGGCAATGGCCTGCACTTTCTTTGTGTCCATTAAGATCATTCCTTGTTTCACCTTGTGCCCCAAGAACATTACCTCCGTTTGGGCAAACGAGCATTTTTCCAGCTTTACGTATAGTTCGCTTTTCCTCGTGACTCTAACACTTTCCGTAGATGTTCAGCGTGTTCATTCAAGGACTCGCCGTATATCACTATGTCATCCAGTACACAACAACGAACTTGTCCAAGAATGGGTGAAATATCTTATTCATGAGGGTGCGTAAAGTTGCAGAGCATTAGTCAAGCCAAAGGGCATAACCAAAAACTCAAATGAACCATACCTCGTCACGCAGTTGTTTTTGGTTCGTCTCCTTCCGCGATACGGACTTGCAATACCCCGACCGCAGTCTAGTTTTGAGAACCACTTTGCCTTCCCCAAGCGGTCGAATAGGTCAGCCACCAACGGATTGGGTATTTGTTCTTAATAGTAACCTTGTTAAGCGCCCGGTAGTCAATGCACATCCGCAAGCTACCGTCTTGTTTCTTCCGAATAACACCGGCGCCATAAGGAGCTTTGGAAGGACGAATATAGCCAGCATCAAGTAAATCCTTCAACCGTCCTCGGTTCTTCCACTCAAGCGAGCCATCCAAGACGGCCCTATTGCAGGAGGTTTCGCCCTGCTCCACTCAATCTCGTGATCTACCTCCCGCCTCGGTAACTTTTGGGCAATTTGGGAGGCATCACATCCTTAAATTCGCCAAGATTTCACCGATTTCTCACGGACTTCCTTCCCGACGATTGGGTCCTCCGTCTTTAAGGCAGCAAGATATGTCTCTTGCCCCCTCTTATATCCTTTCGAGACCTGCATGGCCGACAACATACGAGACTCGAGCTTTCCACGTAATAATGGAATATCAAATGTTACCTTGTTCGGCGTTATGCTCAGAATTTGTGCATCTTGGATGGTCACCGTCTTCATCCTTTCCAGGAATTCCATGCCTAGTACCATCCGATAGTCATCCATTCGGACCACTGTCAAGTCAAGTTTGCCTTGCCAATCCGCCAGTTGGACCGGGACTTGCTTAGCCACGCCAATTATGGGTCTTGAGGGTGTGTTCACTGTTTTCATCCATCCCATTTCCTTAGTAACTCTTACACCCAATCGAGCTGCCTCATCCTCGGCTAAGAAGTTGTAAGTGGCTCCCGTGTCTACTAAGGCCTTTATGATTCCCTTATTGATCTTTGCCTCAACATACATGAGACCATTCCTGACCTTTTCCGCCTTGGGCACCATCACGGTTTCTTCCTTCGCCTTCATTGCATTAAGGAGTTGCATCGACCCCATCTGCATTTCTTCGGTCCGTTCCTCCTGTTGGCTTATTATGGCATTAAGTGCTTTCTTCTTTGGGCACTCCTGGACGAAGTGTAGACCCCCGCATAGGAAGCACTCTCTCTTCTTGGCTTCATGGGTCTTTTCTTTCCCTTTGAAGGTTGGCTTGTATCCCGTCTTGTGAGGCCTGTCTCCCCCACCTTTTTCCTTGCCTCCCTTCTTGTCCTTTTCACGCCGCCAAGTCCTTTCGAATTCCACAATTTCTCGCAGCAATTGCTTCCGATGTGTCTGACCTTCTGCCTTCTCAGCTCAAGGGCTGCCCAGGACTGCAACCCGTCCAAGAAATAGAATAATCGATCCTTGTCCGACATTTCGGGAAGTTCCAACATGAGTGAGCAGAACTCATTGACATAATCCTTCACACTCCCCGATTGTTTTAGGCCATGCAGCTTCTTCATGGCCAGACTCTCGGCATTCTCCGGATAGAATTGCTTCTTCAAGTCCACCTTGAATTCTTCCCAAGTATCTATCCGGCATGTCCCTCGTGTAATGTCTTGATGGCGCCGTCTTCACCATAAGGCAGCGTCATCACTTAGGTACAAGATCGCCGACTTGATCTTGTCCTCGTCATCCCTTATACGTACTGCATCCATATAGGTTTCGAGAGACCAAAAGAAATTATCAAGTTCTTTGGCATTTCGCTTACCTGAGTACTTTGGAGGTTCTGGTGCCCGAATGCGCGGCACTTCCCTTGCCATGGTGCCACCTGCCACGGCTGCCTTGCACAATGCGCAATCCTCCTCGGTCTTATCCATCCGTGCGGTCAGTTCTTCCCGCAATTTGGCTACCTCGCCAAGAAGTGTGGACTTCAACTCGTTAAGAGCAAGCAACACTTTGTCCTCAATATTGCTGGCATTTTCTTCAAGGACATCCATCCGTTCGATGGTTTCACCAACAGCCACCTCGATCTTGGTCACCCTTACTTCCATCGAGGATGCAAAATCTCGGACTTGTCCCTACCACCTTTCTTGGTCTTGCGAGCATCATCTCCAAAGATTGTTCCCTTCGACCATGCCGCTGCTTTCCGCCATTCTCTCACTTTACCAACAAACCGGCCCGATACCACGTGTCACGGCAAACTTCATCCGCCGAGTTATGCCGTGCGCCCCTTAGCAACTCAGACCTTCGCCCACTAAGGCAGGCTTTCCCAACCCTTGCCGGTTAAGTGCGGAAGATTGAAGTATTTTAGAGAGAGAAAGTTAGAGAGAGAAACTGCTCTTTAGAAAGGAACTTTTATTGCTCAACTTCGGATGATGTACAAATGAGGGGCTTGGAGCTCCTTTTATAGGTCTTCATCTACATCTTCTAGAATGTACAAGAATCTACAAGTATCTAGAACATACAAGAGATTACAAGTCAATCTACAGCCTTCTAATCCTTTCTATGATCATTCCGGAGGGCTTCCGGAATGTTACAACATCTATCACGTAAATACTAGAATTCTGGAGAAGAATCTCGACCCTTCTAGAAGCTTCCATAGCCAAAGTGTGACAAGTGGGCTCGCTAGCGGCATTGACACCACCAGAACAGATCCATACTGGATCCGACGTGGGCTTCAACCTTTCCTGGTTGATGATGACTCTCATGATGATGTGGATATCTCTTACCTTAGGGTTGGGCTTGCCGGTGGTGTTGAGGATGGGAAGACGGAAGGCATCATCGGTGATGGATTGAAGACTTCTCAGTCTCTAACTTAACCCCGATGTACTTTCCATTTATTCCTTCTGAAGAAGGGTGGGCGGCAGCCGTTGCAGAAGCAGAGATGGCGACTGAGGAGATGGAAAAGAGGTGGAAAAGGATTGATGATGATTGCAAGAAGAAAATATGAGACCCACATTTTTATGAGACCTTGCCGTGTGGTGAGATCTGCAGTTGTATTAAATTACTTGTGAAAATCTGAGATAATGTTTTGATCGCTTACTGATTTTATATGAATTACTTTGAGAATGTTTTAAATGTTGTCTTGGCACTTTGAAATAATTGCAGGTATTATTTGAAAATATGAACTGAGGTTGTATTTATTTGAATTGCATTAAATGAAAAACTCTATTCTAGTCCAACCTTTAGTTCAATCCCAACCAACTTGTGATTACATTGTACACATGAATCTGCTGCGATCCGTACCTTATTGATTAAGCACTCTTTAATCACTTGCTTTGTGATAGAACCAATTGTGTTTGTCTCTAGTGTTGACGTCTGATTTGGTCAACGTCACGTATGCTGATCTGGACGAATAGATCGAAGCCACGCAGAAAATAATAAATAAGATGGAAGATATTTGATCACTAAATTTTATTAATGACCTTTTGGTAGCATAGAGCCGAGCAGGATAATGTGTGTCGGTCTATCCAATTTGCTTGTTAATTACAAGTCTTACTTCTTTTTCTCTCTTCTTTTGTTTTATCTTCTTTTTTTCTCTGCATATCGCTCTTTTCTCTCTTTTTTCCAAAAGTCCTTTTATTGTACATTCTCCTGGCATATATATAGGTAATGTCAGCCATTCATGAGATGACAGTAGGAAGATTGAGATGAATATGCTGATGACATTTGTCACAATGAAGGTGACTCCTTTGACACGTGTCACCTTCTTAAGTGTGCTTTGGGAAGGGACATGACAACTCTCTTTTACTGTCCTGTCTGCCTGTTCTTCGGGCTTTTGATATTTATCTGTTATGACCGACAATGGGGTTGGACCTCGAGCTTTTTGCTACTCTGGTCGGCCTTATTCATGATTATGGAGCGTATTCATATAGGGTCTGCTCGGTCTTTCTGGTCCGGATTCCGGGTCGGCTCTAAGGTCTCTGCCCGGTCCGGTTTTTTCGTAAGCCCGAGAAATGATAAGTCCTATGACCGGCTCGGCTCCAGGATCCGCTCGGCCGTTCGGCTGCCCGAAGCGCTTAGGTGGATGGCAAGGTGGATCGACTACCAACAAGGGCCCCCGAGTCCAGGGCCGTGCCGGGTTGGCCGGTGCTGGAATCGTTTCAGATTGAGGTCGATCCGATTTGGGGGTGGATAAGATCCCTTGAAGGGACATATCTTTGAGAGTCGCGTCGATTTGACTTCGGGATCTCCAAGAGTCATAGTGAGGGGGACGCGTGGCGGGATGTAATTCGTCGCGGTGTCTCACGCGTCCTTAATCTTCGTGACGATTATGAATCGCCCCGCTTAGTATTTAATGCCCTTGTCTCTTCCTATAAATATAGAGAGTCTTCTTCTTCATTGCTTCCTTCGCTATTTTTGTTGCAGAGAGAGATTTTTTTTTCGGCAATTTTTCTTCTTCTCTGATTTCGCAGACTTTCCCGGTAAGCTTGCTTTTCCTCCTCTTTTTTCTTATTCTATGATGTCGGAGGGGAGGAATACGGCGGAGGAGTCGGTTGTGTCTCCGGACCGCACGGGAGTGGCGGATCTGTCGACAGGTGATGCTCCCGTGGACTGGAGCGATGAGGATGGAGGCGAGGTCGCAAGATCGCCGGATTCTGGAGATGCAGATTCTGGAGACGTGGGGGTTGCGACGCCGTTGACGGCGGTGGGCGATACTGGGGCTGCCCGGCCTCGCCGCCTCCTTTGTTGAGGCGGAATGGGATTCGGCCTTGATACGCAAAGACGGCCACCGATGGGCGCTTGGAGGCTTGGCGGGGCGATTTAAGATACCCACGGTGGTGCGGATGTTTGTTCCGAGCGAGGAGAGACCCCACACCCTCCTCGCTTGGCTGCACGGCGGTGTATTACCGCTCCCTGTTGTCCGGGCTAAGGTTTCCTCTTCCGTTGGTACTTTCCCGGTGGTTGAGGCAGTGGAGCCTTTGTATTGCCAAAATTCATCCGAATTCTTGGGCTCGGATGGTGGGTCTTTTGATTCTTTTTAGTCAGCATGGATGGACCGAGCCCAGTTTTGAAGAGATTAACAGTCTCTTCTTATGGAGGTCGGTCGGCCGATCTGGTTCTGGCTGGTTTTATTTGACAGCCCGGCACGCGATGTATAAAGAATTGGTGGATGTGCCGGAGACCATACATAGCTGGAAAGAACAGTGGTTCTATGTAGGGGGGTCGTGGATGAGCTCGGTTGATGAGTGGGAACCTGGCGTGATAGACGCCGAGCTTCGGGTCCCCGAACACTTCATTGTTAAAATGAGTAAGTGTCGTGTTTTTTGCTGCTGTTCCTTTTTTGTCTAACGCTCATAATTTGTTGTTTGTGCAGAACGTATCCCGGCTTCAGAGACCTCTTCTTTGTTCGACGACCGGGTTGAACAGCTCTTGGACCTTCCCGCTGATCGGAGGAAGTCATACCTTCTGGTTACTGAGGATAATCTTTGGGCCGCGGGACTTCGATCCACTAACCCGAGCAGAATGTCTTCGTCAGGTAGCTCTTTTTTCTTTTCTTTTCTTTATTTTTTTTTTTTTAACACATCTTCCCCATCCAGTCCCTAGGGGTAGGAGTTCATCTGGACGGAAAGAGACGCCTGCGCAGCAGGTGGCGAGGCTGGCTGCAGAGGCCGCCGAGCGTAGGGAGCGCGCGGGCAAGCGGAAGAGAGTAGATGCCGGGACTGAGGATAACGTGACCAGGACCGAGGGTTTCCCCCTTCCTGAGATTGTTGTGCCCGCCCGAGCCTCAGGCGACGGCCGGGCGAAGGGTAAGGAGCCCTTGATTGATTTAGAGGGCCACTATCTCCCGGTGAATAAGGATCGGGAAGAACCTTGTGCCCGGATGAAAGGGCGGAGACCGCGATGGTTCCTCGACTACGTCCGGGCAGCCACCCCAACCGCCGAAATGCTCGATCGGGTCCCCCCATCGGTGGTTGAGTCCAGCTATGTCCCCATTTTGGGTTGGACGCCAAAAATGGAGATGGTGACCAATGACATGGATCCGGATGAGCAGATCCATTTTGGAAACGCTATTTCGGGTCGGGCGTTGTGCACCTATGTGAAGGCCGCTGGGGAGCTGACCGCCTCGGCTGGGAAACATAAAAAGGCAGAGGCCGATCTCAAGGCCTTACAGGAGGAGCACCATCTCTGCCCTTCGCTTATCAAATCTTTGGAGGAGGAGATGGCTTCTCTGAAGGGTGAGATGGAGCTTCTGGAGAGCCGGGCCTTTGAGGCCAATGTGTGGAAAGGGAAGGCTGACGAGATGGCCACGGCGGCTGAGAAGGCGCAAAAACGGTGCCTGGATATCAGGGCCGAGTACGAGGCCCATTTGCAAAGTGCTAAGGCCCAGCTTGAGCAATTGACCGAGCGGGTTCAGACTTGCGAATCTGCTGGTTATGCCAGGGGTCTTGCTGACGGGGCGACTGCTTTTCAGAAGACACCCGAGTACGAGGAATTGATCAACCTTAACTATGTCTCCACTTGTTATGAGATATTGGATCTCATGAAAGAAGGGAAGACCGTTGAGGAGGTCCAGGCCTACGTAAAGTCTCAGGCGGCCGACCTAAAGGTTGAAACTTTCGGAGATGATGAGCCGAAGGCTACCGAAGCTGTCGAAGATTCGGTAGTGATCCCGTCTGGCGAAGGTGAAGGACTGTCTTCTCAGGCGACCGATCAGGAGGACAAGGCCGAGTAGATTTTTTGTTTTATTCCATGTATGGCCTGCGTGCCGTTTTTCCTTGATTTCTTTTGTATTCTGACATGGAGCGGCTTATTTTGAATGAATAAAATCTTTTTATGGGCTTTGTTACTTTTTTTTTTGTGTTTGGGCCCGGTTGGTCTGACCGCCGTCTTTTCTGTTCACCCTTTGTTGATCGTGCCGGACGGGCTGATCGGTCAAGGTGTCGAGGCGAACTCGGACTTTCAGTGCCGGGTGGACCGGTCTTTTGAGATGCCGGGGCGAGCTCGGACTTTCAGTGCCGGGTGGACCGGTCTTTTGAGATGGCGAGGCGAGCTCGGACTTTCAGTGCCGGGTGGACCGATCTTGTGAGATGCCGAGGCGAGCTCGGACTTTCAGTGCTGGGTGGACCGGTCTTTTGAGATGGCGAGACGAACTCGGACTTTCAGTGCCGGGTAGACCGGTCTTTTGAGATGCCGAGGCGAACTCGGACTTCAAGGCCAGTGGACCGGTCTTTTGAGATGCCGAGGCGAGCTCGGACTTTCAGTGCCGGGTGGACCGGTCTTTTGAGATGGCGAGACGAACTCGGACTTTCAGTGCCGGGTGGACCGGTCTTTTGAGATGGCGAGACGAACTCGGACTTTCAGTGCCGGGTAGACCGGTTTTTTGAGATGCCGAGGCGAACTCGGACTTTCAGTGCCGGGTGGACCGGTCTTTTGAGATGCCGAGGCGAGCTCGGACTTTCAGTGCCGGGTGGACCGGTCTTGTGAGATGCCGAGGCGAACTCGGACTTTCAGTGCCGGGTGGACCGATCTTTTGAGACGCCGAGGCGAGCTCGGACTTTCAGTGCCGGGTGGACCGGTCTTTTGAGATGGCGAGACGAACTCGGACTTTCAGTGCCGGGTAGACCGGTCTTTTGAGATGCCGAGGCGAACTCGGACTTTCAGTGCCGGGTGGACCGGTCTTTTGAGATGCCGAGGTGAGCTCGGACTTTCAGTGCCGGGTGGACCTGTCTTTTGAGATGCCGAGGTGAGCTCGGACTTTCAGTGCCGGGTGGACCGGTATTTTGAGATGCCGAGGCGAACTCGGAGTTTCAGTGCCGGGTGGACCGGTCTTTTGAGATGCCGAGACGAACTCGGTCTTATAGTGCCGGAGGAGCCGGTCATTCGAGGAGCCGAGACGAACTCGATCTTATAGTGCCGGAGGAGCCGGTCATTCGAGGTGCCGAGACGGACTCGGTCTTGTAGTGCCGGAGGAGCCGGTCATTCGAGGTGCCGAGACGAACTCGGTCTTATAGTGCCGGAGGAGCCGGTCATTCGAGGTGCCGAGACGGACTCGGTCTTATAGTGCCGGAGGAGCCGGTCATTCGAGGTGCCGAGACGAACTCGGTCTCATAGTGCCGGAGGAGCCGGTCATTCGAGGTGCCGAGACGAACTCGGTCTTATAATGCATTTGATTCAGAGATGAAAATAGAGTCGAATTTTATTGATTATACCTTCATGGCATTCAACAAATGAATTAATCCTTGGTCATTTGTATATTCTAGCTAGCAACCTCCGTTCTGACGGGCTTTGTTACTTGGATTCAGGAGGTCCCGTGTCGGGCCCCAGCGCTCGTTCAATAATGAGGTCATTGACCTGAAGACTCTGATGATGATCCTCAGATGTTTTGTTTGAAGACGTTCCGCCTTTTTGGGGCGACGATGTCCAGGTTCTTAGGGCCACCTTGACCTTGTTTTTTGAAACGAAGTCTCCGGTGGGCGTGTTCCAATTTCGACCGGGGTCATCGCCTCAGTGCCGGAGGCTACGAAGATATTTTTCAATCGGCGGGCCGAGGCATCCCCGAGTCTTCAGAGAGTTCTTCAGACCGTGACCCTTTGCGCTTTTCGAAGTGGGCCTTGAGGTAATGTTTCATAATTGCACTAACCGTCCCGGCTTGTCCGTTGGATTGCGAATCTTGCGACATGGATAAACCGCTTCGTAGACGGGGGTCGTCGCAGAACGCCTGAGATTCTTCTTGGGTCGGCCGCTGCAGGATTGTTGGTGACTCGGTCGGCCGGGCCCCTCTTTTCTTATAGAGATTATCCCTTGACTTATTTTAGCTTTACTAACATCTTCCACTTTCTGCAGTTTTTTCATCACTTTGAGTTTTGAGTTTCGTCGTTGGCATCCTAACGACCGCTGCTCGGGTGATTATGCGGAAAACTCCTTTACAGATTACTTTTACTTCGTCTTCCACTTCACTTGTAAGGGCCGCCGCTGCTTTTCTAACACATGGCTCAATACTTGGAGATGTTTTCACTGTCCAAAGGTCAGTCCGGATTACTAGGACCTTCGCGGGTGTGGATGGGGATTCCGAAGGAGTTTTCAGATGTTGCAGTGTAGGTTGACTGCAACTTTAATTTGAAGGATACGAGGACTCTTCGAGACCTTTTCTAGAATTTTGAGCTGCGCTCGATATCCTTCGAGTCATGACCTTTAAAAGGTCAGCCGAGTCGAGCAGGAACCCGTGGTCACAATGGCTCCTGTACTTTCAACTTCAAATTACGATGATTCCTATGCTTTCGACTCGTAGTTACGATGATTCCTATGCTTTCATCTCACCATCCCTTGGTGGGGGTGGTTATTCCCGGATGAACGCAAGGTGTGTCAAAGTGCCCCGCCAACTAGAACGGATTTCCCTTCTTTGTGGGGGGCTGATTATAATTGGAATTGGTCATAACTTGAGCGACTCGCTCAAGCTCCCGGAGGTTCGCCCTCCTTCTAGCGCCATTCTGTTGACGTCTGATTTGGTCAACGTCACGTGTGCTGATCTGGACGAATAGATCGAAGCCACGCAGAAAATAATAAATAAGATGGAAGATATTTGATCACTAAATTTTATTAATGACCTTTTGGTAGCATAGAGCCGAGCAGGATAATGTGTGGCGGTCTATCCAATTTGCTTGTTAATTACAAGTCTTACTTCTTTTTCTCTCTTCTTTTGTTTTATCTTCTTTTTTTCTCTGCATATCGCTCTTTTCTCTCTTTTTTCCAAAAGTCCTTTTATTGTACATTCTCCTGGCATATATATAGGTAATGTCAGTCATTCATGAGATGACAGTAGGAAGATTGAGATGAATATGCTGATGACATTTGTCACAATGAAGGTGACTCCTTTGACACGTGTCACCTTCTTAAGTGTGCTTTGGGAAGGGACATGACAACTCTCTTTTACTGTCCTGTCTGCCTGTTCTTCGGGCTTTTGATATTTATCTGTTATGACCGACAATGGGGTCGGCCCTCGAGCTTCTTGCTACTCTGGTCGGCCTTATTCATGATTATGGAGCGTATTCATATAGGGTCTGCTCGGTCTTTCTGGTCCGGATTCCGGGTCGGCTCTAAGGTCTCTGCCCGGTCCGGTTTTTTCGTAAGCCCGAGAAACGATCAGGCCTATGACCGGCTCGGCTCCAGGATCCGCCCGGCCGTTCGGCTGCCCGAAGCGCTTAGGTGGATGCCAAGGTGGATCGACTACCAACAGCTAGTGTGTCTGTAACCATATTTGTGCTGTTTCTCTTTGGTGGAACTTGATTTCTGAGAGGAAAATTTTCATTTTCCATCAAAAAGAACATCTCCATTATATGCAAAGAAGGGCCTACACACAGCACATATAAACACGAGTTTTGAGATTAATTTCTTGGTTTTACATGTCCTGTGTTGTTCAGGCTCTCCTGTTTCTAGTTAGAATCTATGTGACCCCATAGTGATATAAAATCACTTCTCATCAATATATACTGTGTTGTGCATATTCCTAAACTTGATCTTGTCAAGTATCCTATCTAATTCCAAAGCTTATAGACTGAATCTCAAGCGTGCCAGCTTGTTTGGTCCTGTTAACTCAGCCTTTATGGCTGAAGTATGAGCTTTGATCAGCCCTGCATGCACCCATCTCCATACTGTACTCTTACTTAGTCCTAAACCGGCAGCTGCACATAATCTGCTCATAGTTTGCCTAGAGATGGAGAATTTGTTTTGAGCTTTCAAAAGCTCGCCTCAAGCTGGTTTTCCATCAATGCATGCTTCAAGAATGAATTGGACAACTTGTTTTTTTTTTTTTTTTTTTCTGTTGCAACTCTTCACCATCTTGTAATTTCTCTTCCTCTCTTTCAGTTTTGATTGAATGGTTGCAGCAATTTTGGGCTGGGATATTTATCGGAATGTAAGCCCACTTGTTTTGGTTTTTTAGGTACCAAATTTGAATTTTTCAGTTTGAATTTTGTTGAAGCAAAATTGCCTCCCTGTAAAAGCGAAACTATTTAAGGTGATTTTTCAATTTTTCAGTTTGAATTTTTTCCGTTTGTATTTTTCTATGCAAAATTTTTAGATTATGCTTCTATATTTAATAAATCGGAACTAAAGACATATTATGCAAATTAAAAATTAGTAATCACAAATCATAATTAAAATTGATTAAAAATCAGTTTGTATATACACAATAACTCATCCACTAAATTAGAATTACACATAAAATACTAAACAACAACTCCTTAAATCCCGTGTCCAAAAGTAACACCTCAAGTTCGTTGAGAATGAGGGATTATATTTCTTTTTTACTAAACTTAATGTTTAGTTAAATTTTATCAACTTGCAGGTAAGTAAGGAGTTGAGTTTTAAACACTTCTAGTGCCAGATTGTTTATCTCATAAGGAGTTGAATGTTTCTACTCAGTTGCATGGATATTATTTCTATTTATTTAAATAATCAAGAACACCAATGATATTCAGTAAATAAAGAAATAACAACTGCCTTCTCCAACTTGAGGTCATAATTAAATATACATGCCCTAATTCTCTAATCCCCAAAGTGGCATTCGAGGATATTTCTTAATAATATTCCACTTGCACTCAAGCCACAAACTGTGATATCTAATACCCATATTGTCCAGACGTTGCTCTAAGACAATCTGCGATAGCGGCTTGGTAAGTGGGTCAACATGGTTATTTACCGAGTTTACTCTCTGCAGTTCAATGTATTATTTAACATGTCTCTGACAATGTGATACTTTCTCTCAATGTGCTTGGGCTTGTGATGGGACTTGGGTTCTTTACCATGTGAAACAACTCCTTCATTGTCGCAGTGAAGCGGCACCGACTGCTTTGTGCTAGGGACCAGTTGAAGTTTTTCAAGAAACTTCTTGATCTAGAATGCTTCCTTTGATGTCTCCGAGGCATCCTAGTACTCGGCTTGGCATGTGGAATGTGGAGTCGTAGTCTACTTGGAACTCATTCAAGAAAATGTTAGGAGTATGCCCTCGAATGCCACTCACAGGATGTTAGATGAGGGCATTGTACTTGTTATTTTGTAAATTATTATTACAAGGTAATTGTATGTTTCTTTATTTAGTGGTAATCATTGACATTCTTGACGAGTAAATATATATACAGAAACTAGTTTGTGTATTTAAGAGCAAAACATTCAACTCCTTATTGGATAATGGGATCGGTACTGGAAAGGTTTCTGGCTCAAATACTTAATCGTTCGCAAGTCGATGAAACTTGACTAGGTGTCAAGTTTATGTGAAGACTTGTATGACGGGTTCTTTGACTTGGAGAGTGCCTGTCGTCACTAATGGTTAGTGGGAGTACATGTTATAGGTATGCTAATGAGATTAGTATACTCGAATCGACTCACCCTCGATTCGTCAGACGAATTTCACTCCGGGATAGTCAATGACGGAATCGAAAGGTTGTGATAGGTATTCGTGAACCTTCGACTTGATGATTTAGTAGGGATGTGCTTGTGATGTTAGGATTTTCACCAGAGTGGTTCGACCCAGAAAACCGGAAGGTGGGGGGTCAACCTCGACGTGCTTCTTGACGGACAAGTAGCATGTTCTACTAAATACCAAGATAAGATTATTTCTCCTGTAAGTGAACATGTATATGTCCTATGCAGTTATTGACAGATGTGTTCATAAGTCTTTGGTCAAAGCATTGGAGCTAGTTGTGTTAGATACACGCGAACTCAGTGATCTCGATTTGTATTAACTCGTGCATAGCGTCAAGTACAGATAAGGTTTGACTGACCATGACCCTATAACTTGATCAGGATATTTGAGAGAAGGGTTTATACGTATGCTGGTATTCACGATATAAATATTTTGGAATGATCACCAATCATTCGTTCTCAATTAGGCCGTGGGACTGGCTAAGTGGTGCTATCACTCTTTGGTTCCTCCCATTGCTAATTGAGATGGACCTACCGAGTCACGCATTAGGATAGACGACGGAATAAATCGAGTTTATTCTCACTTTATGAATATTAGATATTGGATATCTCATTTTTGGACATTGGATGTCTAATTAATTTTGGGACATTGGATGTCTAAATTAATTTATTGTATAAATTAATTTATGGCCTAATGAATTAAGTAAATTATTGAGTAATTAATTTAATTCACATATATAATTATTTCTTGTAGAAATTGCTTATGTTGTTTTGTATTTGATATGATTAATTAATTGAATTAATTAATTGATATAAATATATCGAAACGGAACGGAGTAAATCTGATTGGACACACAGGAGTCCGAAACAAACCGAACTCCTCCGTATCTTCTAGATGGCCGCTCCTCCCCTCATCCCTTTTTCCTTGATCTTGGTTTCCAAGAATTTAAAAAATAGGAATATTACATGTGATAGTTTAATATAACAAAGCTGCTACACATACACAAATGCACACTCTTATTTTGTAGGGGTTGTACCCTGCGTAGTAGGGATTGTACCCCTACACAACCCCTACAACCTTGATATGACCCAAAATATACCTGCCCGGTTTATTGCGGTTCATCCCGAAATAACAGAACAAAGTCCGATTACTAAAGACCCAGTCACATGTCAGCTCTCCTAGATGACATCATATTCAGGTCTGTTAAAGAACTTGGTCCACTAAACCCAGCTCTTAAGCAAACTCAACTGAACTACCGACCTGGAGTAGGTCGGAGGGCGGATGAGCTCGGCATTCCCAGAGAAGAACTTTCCCGAAAAGGAGATCCGACCGCCAAGCCTATTTTATGAGCTCATAACTAGATAGACCTCGGCATCGTCAATTAGGCAAACTAGAAAGAGTCCAGCTCAAATAGGACAAGTTCCCTGGAAAGCTGGGATTTCATCACAAAAGTAGAATCCCTGATTTTCAGGACATACCGAAAATCGTGGATCTCCCCAATTAAAGGCGGGATTTCGTGGACAAGTTTCCCTCTCTCGCTATAAATATCAAGGCCTGTCCTCCTTCGAGGCCAAGAGAGAAGAAAACACATACATACATTACATTTGGATTTCTCCGTAAACCTGCTCGGCTTAAGCATTGGAGAGTTTGTGTGGGACCATTCCGTCGTCTTCTGCAGAACTCGGTGGTTTTCTAGCTCGGAACAGAGGGAGCAATCTGATTCTTGGTGGCCGATCAGCTCGGATACATCAAGTGGCGCCGTCTGTGGGACCGAGTGACATCGAGTCATTCATTGAGTTGAGATGTGAGACTTATTATTCATACCTGGATTCAACCTAACACGGATTCTTTCATTAGCTGCAAAGATAAGTTTTTATCAGCTATGAATTTTCCTTGAAGATAAGTTTTAATTATTATCCATTGCTGCAAGGTGAAATTCTTTAAGAAAATTTCATATCTTCTTATAGTTATGGGGTAAGAAGAACATGTGTTGATTTGGAAAGGAATCGGGACAAAGCTTTTTATTTTTAGGTCTAAATTAAAAGATCTAAAATCGCAGGCTATACGTCGCCTTTATTTCAGTGAAGTGCCCACAAATTTGAGGATCGGTGACTCGCCCATAAATTTGATCGGGTGAATCGCCTCAAATTTGAAGACCGGGTGACTGCCCATAAATTTGATCGGGTGAATCGCCTCAAATTTGAAGACTGGGTGACTCGCCCATAAATTTGATCGGGTGAATCGCCACAAATTTGAAGACTGGTGACTCGCCCATAAATTTGATCGGGTGAACTGCCCTCAAATTTGAAGACTGGGTGACCTGCCCATAAATTTGATCGGGTGAATCGCCCACAAATTTGAAGACTGGGTGACTGCCCATAAATTTGATCGGGTGAATGCCCTCAAATTTGAAGACTAGGTGACTGCCCATAAATTTGATCGGTGAATCGCCTCAAATTTGAAGATCGGGTGACTCGCCCATAAATTTGATCGGTGAATCGCCCTCAAATTTGAAGACTGGTGACTCGCCATAAATTTGATCGGTGAATCGCCCTCAAATTTGAAGACTGGTGACTGCCCATAAATTTGATCGTGTGAATCGCCTCAAATTTGAAGATCGGTGACATGCCCATAAATTTGATCGGTGAATGCCCTCAAATTTGAAGACTGGTGACTGCCCATAAATTTGATCGGTGAGCCCTCAAATTTGAAGACTGGATGACCTGCCCATAAATTTGATCGGGTGAGTTGCCCTCAAATTTGAAGACTGGGTGACCTGCCCATAAATTTGATCGGGTGAGCTGCCCTCAAATTTGAAGACTGGGTGACCTGCCCATAAATTTGATCGGGTGAGCTGCCCTCAAATTTGAAGACTGGGTGACCTGCCCATAAATTTGATCGGTGAGCTGCCCTCAAATTTGAAGACAGGGTGACCTGCCCATAAATTTGATCGGGTGAGCCCTCAAATTTGAAGACTGGTGACTCGCCCAAAAATTTGATCGGTGAGCCCTCAAATTTGAAGACTGGGTGACCTGCCCGTAAATTTGATCGGTGAGCTGCCCTCAAATTTGAAGACTGGGTGACCTGCCCAAAAATTTGATCGGGTGAACTGCCCTCAATATACAGCTTGCTCAGCTCGGCCTCTTATTATTTTGGCATCTGCCAGGTCTCTCGGTATAGAAGGCTTCAGCTCGGAATCCTTTCCTCTTGGTCTTAGCTTACCCTATCAGCACCTCGATCTTAAGATCGCCCCATCTATATCATGAATCCAAGATAGTGTGTCTATGAGGCCCATTATTGTAGTCTTAGCTTTGCTCATCAGCTACAAAATGAACAACTACATTGGGTCTTGTCATGTTTTAGAGCTTAACTTTTGCACTTATGGATAAAAAATTAAATAATAATAATAATAATAAATATTTAGTCTACTCTACTCGATCTCATTCTTCGCTCGACTAGAGCAGGAGATCGGATGATATGACCCAAAATATACCGCCCGGTTTATTGCGGTTCATCCCGAAATAATGAACAAAGTCCGATTACTAAAGACCCAGTCTATTGTGTGAAGTTCCAATAGGTCCCACCGACCTAGTATACTACTTGGAGAGTAGAGCTCAGAGCCTAGCTCTACTAGGTGCAGCTCGGTCCCTACAAGTCTACCCCCACAGGTGTAGACCTGCCAAGTGTAGACCAGCAAACTTGGAGAGTGGAGCTCAGAGCCTAGCTCTACTAGGTGCAGCTCGGTCCCTAAAAGTCTACCCCCACAGGTGTAGACCTGCCAAGTATCGACCAGCAAACTTGGAGAGTGGAGCTCAGAGCCTAGCTCTACTAGGTGCAGCTCGGTCCCTACAAGTCTACCCCCACAGGTGTAGACCTGCCAAGTGTAGACCAACAAACTTGGAGAGTGGAGCTCAGAGCCTAGCTCTACTAGGTGCAACTCGGTCCCCACAAGTCTACCCCCAACAGGTGTAGACCTGCCAGGTCTAGACCAGCAGGTCATCCCACATGTCAGCTCTCCTAGATGACATCATATTCAGGTCTGTTAAAGAACTTGGTCCACTAAACCCAGCTCTTAAGCAAACTCAACTGAACTACCGACCTGGAGTAGGTCGGAGGGCGGATGAGCTCGGCATTCCCAGAGAAGAACTTTCCCGAAAAGGAGATCCGACCGCCAAGTCTATTTTATGAGCTCATAACTAGATAGACCTCGGCATCGTCAATTAGGCAAACTAGAAAGAGTCCAGCTCAAATAGGACAAGTTCCTGGAAAGTCGGGATTTCATCACAAAAGTAGAATCCTCGATTTTCGGGGACATACCTGAAAATCGTGGATCTCCCCCAATTAAAGGCAGGATTTCAGGGACAAGTTTCCCTCTCTGCTATAAATATCAGAAGGCCTGTCCTCCTTCGAGGCCAAGAGAGAAGAAAACACATACAGACATTACATTTGGATTTCTCCAGAAACCTGTTCCAGCTTAAGCATTGGAGAGTTTGTGCCGGGACCATTCCGTCGTCTTCTGCAGGAACTCCGGTGGTTTTCTAGCTCGGAACAGAGGGAGCAATCTGATTCTTGGTGGCCGATCAGCTCGGATACATCAAACCTATAAAGCAGGGTACAATTCCTACTACGCAGGGTACAACCCTACAAAACAGAGGTGTGCAATTGTGTGTGTTGCATTATTCTTAATATAATAAAAGAAGGAAGACTTTGTCTTGTGAAGAAAAGTGAAGACAAAATAAAAGTCACCTCATCCACTCTCATTTAAAACTCACACCCAAAACTACAATAGAGAGGAGAGAGTTTTGTTTTTGGGTTCTTCATTCTATTCTTCATTTTCTTAGAGAAAATTGAGAGAAAAATATATTTATACTCTTAGAGTGTTATAAATAAAATTAGTAAGCTCCAACCACCTTGTTCTAGCCGTATTCTTGAAGGATAAAAAAAGGTGGTGTTATTCCGGTCGTTTTCCGGCGCGTGGCAAGTAGAGACGGGTTACTTCCGACGTTGGATTTTTCAAGAACTTTTGCGAATTGGATTCGTAGCGGACATCATCAACGTCAACATTCAATCAAAGAACTACACGGGTATGATTTCGAATCTTACATCTTTTGTTTAATTTTATAATCGTTTATATGTTGCTTGAATCGATCCTCGTAAGGGATTCAAATCAAAGTTATTTTCGTATATTGCTTCCACTGCACATTCGTTTTAGGCACCGAATCTCATCAGTGGTATCAGAGCGAGGTCTTGCAATCGTATATACGATATTTAGCATTTGGAATGCTTGATCGAATTATTTGTGATTTGGAATCATTAATGTTATAATCGTAGTATATGCTTGATTGTTCATTGTAGTTATATTTTTCGTAAAGTCATATCAAAATATAAATTATAAATTTCTTAGAAATATGATTTATATTGAAGATATGAAAGCCGAAAATATTGATATCAGGTATCCGGTTGAAAATCGAGCCGGTTGCCGTTGGTGTAGTATCCGTATTTTTCATTTCTGGTTTTATGATGCTAGCGACTCGCTTGTGTCCATTTACACATTTTGGACATGTTTCGTTCTATACTTTTTGTCATTCGAAAGATATTGTTTCGGATTGATCGGCTATTATTATGATTTTTCCGCGTTTAGATTCGATTCTTGTGAATCTTGTTCGAAAATGTTGTTTTGTTGTTCCTACAAGTTCATTTAACATTTGTGGTCGTGTTGTGAACTTCGAAATTATTATTCGATCTCGTATCGTGATTTTTCTAACATTTGGGCCGTTTCGTAATTTTCCAAAGTTTTGGGTACTCGCTTCGTATTCGTTTTTCCAGCCTTCGGGCTACCGAAATCACATGTTTGGAATTTAAACTCATGTTCTGACTATTGTACAGCTCGTTTAATTAACCATGGTGGCCCGTGTTCGTCGCGTTTCGTAAATACCCTTGCGCACTGAATTAGACTGCAACCGCTCTGTACTGCATGAAGCTTGCATATGCTAACTTCAGCTTATAACGTACGTTAGGTGGGGCAGCCTTACGTACGCTATTCCCTTTCCGTTGCGTATGTTGGCATATGAAGGATTTTGGGCAGACACTTCTTGAACTCCTTTACGTACGTAATATGTACTCTTTACGTACGTTAGATGATTAACTTACGTCATCATCACAACCTTACGTACATTAGTGTCTGCCAACTATATAATATGCGGGACGGGTTTTTGGAAGTCATTTCGACTTCTTTCGCCTCCATCCATCAGGTCTGGCCTCCTAGGGCGAATTGGTTCGGTCTTCATCATTTAGCTTCATATTGATGAGTCTTCTTCGTGTTTATCAACATCATCTAACTTATTTTCCATATGGATCGAGGTATCTCCTTCTTAGAACCCTATGTGAGTAATTTTGGGGGTTTTCCTTTATTTCTTGATTTAATACGAATTGATCAATCGGTTATGTAATTCTTGTTGTTTTGGTTGTAATCTACGGACTAGAATTCCATTTGTTGATTCGTTTCACCTGGAGCGTGATTTTGATTTCCTTGAGAAAACCCTTGAACTTTAGTTGTTCATTTATTTGGTGCAACGGATTTACATTTTGTTAGGGGATTTATTCTCATCGTTGTTATTATCCTTCGTAGTAATTATCGCGTGTTGGTGCTCGGCGGAGTCGGAGGATTCAGAGATGATTCATGCCAATTTACTACGACTGATTTTTCGTGCTTGCGACTATTCGAGGCAAGTATTTTGCCCATGCATTTCGTGTTTCACATATGTAATGATTGGTAATCGACTATATGCGTCTACATGATGCTTAGCATGAACTTCCTAAAAATACAATATAGTTTCGAATAAAGGCTTTCTTTTAAGATACTTATGTGCTTTGGGATTAAATGAATTCTTTGAATATGTTGTAATGTGGTTGTGAACTGAAATATGTTGTCTTCGTAGTGTCTGATTATAAAATCTCTCTTACCTTGGTCTAGGGTTGTGTGTTGGGATGTGTATTTGTTTGTGTGATAGTTGTCAGGGTGATGTGTGATTTCGTTGGCTTACCATTGGTTTATTCACTCGATTATGCATGAGGAAACTCCGAGGTTCATGTTTGCTAGCATGGAACGAGGATAACCCTTGGGCGTATGTTGATGTGGATGTTTGGGTCGTGGACCCCGTAACTTATTGTCGGGTTAGGATTTTGGGAAAATAAATATTTGGGTTCTGACCCTAAGCAAGTATTGAAAGTAATGAGGATTTCTCGATCCCAAATGTTTTCCTCTAAGCTCCTGAGATCTAAAAAAATGTTTTACTAGTTGTTTACTTGTTTTATTAAAGCCTTTCATGGTCTGTGGATTAAATTATCAATCTCGCTTGTGTCTGATTGTGGGGGCCATTCGAGCAAGTATTTTGATTTTTATGTCTTATAGGTCCTTACATAGGAAGTCTTGTTTTCTGTTGAGTGAGAGTGTATACGTTCACTCCGGGAGGTTCCGCCGCGGCCTCAGAGGGATCCACACATGGTTGGGTCCGTGAACATTGGGGTTAACCACTCCGGGAGGGTCCGACGGGGCCTTGGAGGGATCCGCGCATGGTTGGTTCCACGGTTAATAATGAGCATTTTTGTAACTTGGTGATATGTCCGGAATATCACAATGTTTGACTTTTCATAATGCTTGAGATATAATACATACTTATTAGAGGTACTTTGACTAGAATGACCATAAGATTGTATGATATGGCGGGAGTTTGGAATTGTTTATTAAGCGTAAATATCTCGGGAAGTCTTTCCCCGTGTTTGATTCGCTGATTATTCAAGATTATTATATCTTTGGAATATGATGTGTATGGCTCGTAATTGCACTTTATACTTGCACTAGCAAAATTTCAGTTTGCTAACCCCCGAGTTATCGGGGGGTGGATGCCTGTTATTGCATTCAGGTACATGCACGTTTTTGGGGACCAAACCACTGTATCAGTACGAAGAATGATGGAAGACAAATGATACTAATCACATGAATACTAGTACTTGGTATTGTTACTCGAATTGTATTTTCTTTTTCGTTGTAGTATTTTCCCGTCACATGGGAGTATTCTTGTCTTTTGACTCCTGTGCGGGTATAAGTTTTGAAGTAGAGATGTATATGAAACTGTACGTTATTGATGATATCGGTTTACGAATTTGTTATTCAGCCATGTTGGGATTAATGTGATGTCTTGTTTTGGTATCTAGCCTGGTAGATCCTCATGGAGAGGGTCTGCGGCGCTGTAATATTCCCGAGTGGATTGGAGGTGTTACAGTTGGACGGACAACTGTCAAGTTTATGGGCTACTGGAAACTGACACGGTCGTGTCACTCCCCAGATTGTTTGACACGGCCGTGTCATTCTGTGACCCGTCCGTGTCATCTTCCGGACTTGTCCCCGACTCAATTTTTTAGTGAACTCCAAAATATTTGGATTTAATTTGATTAAAATGGTATATGGTATCATTTTAAAAGGGAAACAGATTTGTTGAAATTATTATGATTGACCGAATTACTTTGAACGAGTCAAGATTACCGATTGTATGGCCTAATTAGATTAATTCTATTAAGTAGTAAATTTTATATATTAGTTGGATCAATATATCAAATTACTTATTTAATATAAAATCTATTTATTTAGTATTTATTATATGAATGTTTGTGAATGGTGATGTAGTTCATGGACCTAGTTTTGGAATCGTTTGTTTTATTCGATTGGGATGTAAATGCCGTTTTTAGCCTATTTATTTTACTAGAAAAATTATACTAATTGATGCATTTTTTCAATGTAAAAATTATATGTAATGACGAAGACCGGAGGAAGATCCATTCGAGAAGACGAAGATTCAAGACCGAAGACATGTAATTAGATTACGATATTTTTATTCTAGGAACGGTCCATGAACTACATGTTGGTAGAAACTAGGTTGCGAATGTTTTATTCATATGGTATGAATGCCCACAAACGCGCTTAAATGAATTAATATGCAAAGTGTAACATTAATCACGAAAATTCTCCCACAACAAAATATTAAGTTTAAAAGGTTTCAAATTTTTCCTTCCCTCCATCGAGCTTTCGAAAAATTGAAATCCAAAATGGATGTGTTATGCTTCCGAGTTATCGAGGTAGTTGTTCGGGGAGGGTCGATAAATTTCAAGAGTGCATTGGATGCCTTCGATTGGAGAAAATTTTGTCCCTAGAAACCTTTTCGGTTGCCGGATAAGATTCAATTGCGAAACTAATCAGCGTCAATGGTGTAAACTTAACTTGTTCACAAACTATAGAAACCATATAGGTTGAGGGGAGTGAACAAGGGTAAAAAAGAAGATCGAATCATCCATTAGATGGGTTGGTGTTGGACACCACTTTATAAAGATTAATAGACCAGAATCCTGTTTAGTTGCCCTCTATTAAAATTTATAAAGACACCGATCACCAATATGAAGTAAAGCGAACAAATACTTTCGGATTTCACAAGGGAGTGTGTTATTCCGATTAAAATAGTGGGAGCTGGGTTAAAATAATCTAAAAGTTCTTAATTCTAAACTCAGACCATAATTGGACGAGTCCCTAATCAATCTGGCGTACTTTATGCAGAGAGAAAACTCTCATAAAATGACAATGAACCCACTCACTATATTAATCAAAAAGAACACCTTAAATGGACCTAACTTTGTGGACTGGCTCCGCAACCTGATGATAGTCCTCAGTATGGAGGCGCTGGGATACGTCTTGGAGGCGGACATTCCGGCGGCTCCAGTGCGGACCAGATCCAGTGAGGAAGATGTTGAAATCCATGAAAAGAGGGTTAAGGATGAAATTAGAGTCCGTGGTTATATGATGGCCTCTATATCTAATGAGCTTCAAAGAGCTCATGAGAAAATGACTTCTGCTAGGCAGATCTTCTCTCAGTTAGCTTTATGGTGAGCACAACCGACCTTATCCTGCAATCTCTTCCTGATTACTTCTCACAGTTTGTTATGAACTTCAACTGCAATGAGATTGTTTGCAATTTAGCAGGGTTGATGAACAAACTTGTAGCTGCTCAGTCTCAGATGAAGACTCCGAGGGTGAAGGAGTCTGCCTTTGTGATTTCTTCTCGATCTCGGAGGTCCAAAAATAAGAAGAAAAAGACCAAGAAGAAGATCGGCCCACAAAGCAAGGACTTTAAGGGCAACAACAAGGCCCCGATGGTTCTTAAGAGTTAGAAGGTGAAGATGGACGCATGTCTCAGATGCGGTGAGCTAGGCGATTGGGCAAGAGTCTGTCAGAAGCTTCACGACACTTCAGGTACGGAACTTTTAGTTTTGGAAACAAATTGTTCTGCTACTGTATTTTATACTCCTTGGATACTAGATTCATGTGTTAGTTCTCACATTTGTACTGTAATACCCGATTGTGAATTCATTTATTATCATTCAATAATTGTCACTCAGTAATTTTTCAATCATTAATAATCATTCATCCTTCATATTCATTTAATGTGTTCACCGTTCAGCGTAATTTGAATCGTATATCAATTATCATTCACCTGTCAACCCAGTTGGAGAATCGAGTCGAGTATATCATCATTGTCATATTTGTGGTGGGCTGTGTGTGATGAGTAGATCACGCTACGTACTCTTTCTAGCGCGCACTAATTGAGTACTGGTAGCGCTAGGGGTGGCATTTCGGAACCGAAAATCAAAAACCGAACCGAAGAAACCCGAAAAAAGAACCGAAAAACCAAAACCGAAGAAGACCGAACTGAAAAACAAAAAAACAGAACCGAACCGAACTAATTTGGTTCGGTTCTTGGTTCGGGGTCGGACGGAACTGAACCGGACCGAAATGGACCGAAGTCAAATTTCAACATACTAAAATGACCTTATTTTTGTGATTTTGGTGTGTTTTGAATATTATTATAATTCATTTTTCTTTTGTAAGACCCTCATGGGTCCAAGGAGGACCGATAATATGATCATGTAATTTGTGATTCACTTAATTTAGGTTGAGAGAATGAGCTACTATAATTTACGATTGTTATATGTTTGAGATATTTGTAAATTGTTATGCAACTCTACCTTTTATATTGAACATATATATAACTCTTGTTGGCTTGTTGTTATACATAACTTATTCTATTGCATATAATATTTGAATTTATATTGTGAAGAACCGAAAAAATATCAAACCAAATCAAAACTGAAACAAATATTTATAAAATCGAACTTAACCGAACCGAACTTCAAAAAGAACTGAACCAAACCGAAACCGAATATTTGGTTCGATTCTCGATTTCAGTCAAAAATCGAACCGAATGGAACCGAGTCTACCCTTAGGTAGCGCACGCTATCTCTCAGCATTAGCGCGCGCTAATGTGGTTGGGGCAGACAGTCCAGAAGGCACTGGACTGAATTGGAGTTTTCGTAGCACACGCTATGAATATAAAATAGCGTATGCTAGTTGTATCAGTAGCGCACGTTATCAGCCTTCGTTAACGCACACTACTTGTGTAATTATGATAGGCAGTCCAGTAGGTACTGGACTGAATTGGAGAATGTGTAGCGCACGCAATGAGTGGGAAATAGCGTACGCTAGTTGTGGATACTTGTAGCGCACGCTATCAGTCTTCATCAGCGTGCGCTAGCGTATTGGAGGCAGACAGTCCAATAGGTACTGGACTGAATTGGGAATTTCTTAGCGCACGCTAGGAGTGGATATAGCGTACGCTAGTTGTATTGATAGCGCATGCTATGCAATCAGTGTAGCGTGCGCTAAGGCTCAATCAGACCGAGGACAGTAGGTTCTGGACTCCAGTTTATGGACCCAACTATTAGGTAGGGCACGATAAAATAAGGTTAACGTACGCTAAGAAGGAGGCATTAGCGCATGCTACCAAGGTACGTAGCACACGCTAACGATGCAGACAGTGGGTACTGGACTAGCCGGTGAACCCTCTAGCGCACTCTAAGCACAGGAGCTAGTGCGCGCTAAGTTGGGTTTAGTATATATTAGACAGTTTAGCCCCATTTTGTCATTTCTTCATCTCTCTTCCTCATCCGGGCGATTTTGGGCGACTTTGGACGTTTTGTGTAGTATTCTTCGAGCTACAATCATCTATCATTATTTTCAAGCTTCTAGTTTGGATTAATCATCATTTAATCATCTCCACCACACCAAATCAAGGTAAACTTTTCTTGAATCTAGAATTTCGTGATTTGAGTGTTTTCTTTCCGATCTCTTCAAGTTAGCTTGCTATTATGTTGGAATATGCTGAATATGGATTATCTACCTTGGATACATGTGTTCCTATGGATGTATTGGTGTATTTTTCGGATTTGTTGAGTATTTGGGGAATTCTTCAAGAACCCTTGATGGTTTACTTTGGTAATTTTGGGGGTTTCCGATTAGAAGTTGTCGTAACCTCGAGTTGTGGATTCCTATTGGAATATTGATGTTATTGAAGATGTTTTGTCGGATTAAATCACTCGTTGAGAGATTGATGTTAGATATATTTGAGATTAGTCGTAATCAATTGGGGGTTGTTTACAACGTATTTGTTAGAATGGCCCAATGAGTTTGGATATTGTTGTATCGACTTTTGAGTTGGTTGTGATCATGCTTGATTCGTATATTAAGTGGATTGTTGGTAATTGTGTTATTCAAGGTTGTTCGAGTGAACGATAATTCCACTTAGGACATTTGTTCGAGGAAGAACTTTTTTTCACCGGTATTTGTGTAAGTTAATTCTTACTCGGTTAAAAGGATACTCATTCCTTTCGTTGTTGTTCATTCATACATATAACTCATTCATCTTACATCAATCATGTTGAGACTTGTAATTATCAAACTAATCATTCAATTCATGAGGAACAACGGTTCCAATCCTTTCATTTGAAGCTATCACTCATTGCATCATTATTTCACTTCGGTGAGTCATTCTTGACCCTTGTTGGATTTCTATTCATTGTTCTTCATCAGGGTCGCTTTTGTTCTTGTGACCTTCCGGGATTGTATTGCGTTCCAGGTGGTATATGTGTGGAATTTTTAGTCGGGCACATTAAGGTCATTGTGTTTATGCGAGAATCCGGACACATTGGACTGTGCATACGGTAACGTGCCTCCGTGAGTCTAATTAGACCAAGTTTTGCGGGTGTTTATGTGGGACGCCGGGCACTCGGCAGGCTTGTTGCACATCCCATTCGTGGCGTACTATGATGCCCATCGTTCAACTTAATTTCATAACTAAGTATTGTGATTATTGTATTTGTTCAACTCTTTAGGATTGTTGTTCTGTGTAACTGACACCGTTGGGGATGTTGGTTTTAGGTCATGGCAAGGCAAAAGCACAGGAAGAGAACGTTAACGGCGAGGAGTCCCAGTGATACTAGTAGGGGGCCCCAGTTTCTCCATTTATTCTTGTGTTTTTTATGTGTATTTTCCGTTGCAGTTCTAGATTTTCATTTTATTTAGTGTTGTATATTTTATCTTCATATGAAATATATATGTATTTTGTATTTCCTGGGTGTGTTGTACTTGAAACTCCTCATCGGAGTAATTGATGATATAATGTGGTTCGGTACTACAATTATATTATTTAATTCATTAATTTTCATTCGCCTGGTGGGTCCCAATTGGGGGTCCACGACACTGTAATATCCGCCTAGTTTGGGGTGTTACAGAGTTGGTATCGGAGAGTGGTTTTGAATACTACTATCCGAGTCATGTCCTATTGAAATCATTGTTCATCAGACTAGTATCATTGGACTTTCGCGTCACGTGTGACCTGTGCAAGAGCCAAGCCCCTCAGACCGAAAGAACAGTAAGATTTCTGACGCCGTGGTATAATTTCTGGCAATAAGAATCACTCATTCATCATTCATCAATCAACAATCTTCAATCATCATTATCATGTCGATCATGTTAACTCATTAATCACTCAGTCAATTTCATTGCTCAGCTGTTGATCTTGTGGATCGTATCATCAGTCTTGTTAACTTGTTCAAGATGACCATTTCAATAATTTCATCTGATAATCATGTCACCTCAGTTGATCTTTCATGCGAAATCTATAATTATCATGTGACTTTCCTACTTCAGTGTGGATAGATCTGTCAAAGGACGCCGGGGAAGAGGCCGCAGTGCTGGTCGAAACCCGGGAGCTCGTGCGAATACCCGTGCAAATGCGAGGAACAATGTTAATTCAACAAGTAGCAACGCTGCCACTCATTCACCGGGAGATAATCATTCACTGTCAGGAAGTCGTACCCGAGATACAGCTCAATCGGAAGGTGTTCGGGTTGATCCACTCACTTTTATGCAGGGCATGATGGCCTAAATGACTCAGATGACACGTCTGATGGAGACGATGCAGAACTCAACCGCTCAAAATCAATAGACTCCTCCTCCGCCACGCCAGAGGCAAGAGAGGAGTGTGAGCAGTATAATTGCGACATCTCTCGCCAGAGACCACCTACTTTTGAGGGCTCGTCTGAGCCGACGGATATTATTCACTGGCTTGAACATTTTGAGAAGTTATTTGCTATGGTGGAGTTTCCTGAGAGACAGAAAGTTTCAGTTGCGGCTTACTATCTGGGTAAGAGCGCTCACTCTTGGTGGCTATCTTTGAAGCCCACCAATGGCTCTTGTACTTGGGACCAGTTCAAGACTCTCATGATGGAAAGGTATTATCTGGCCCCACTCAGGGAGGCCAAGTTATCAGAGTTACTCAGTCCCGACCCCTCAGCAGAAGATGATGTTCTCGCCATCGCCGAGAAGTTTCAGGAGCTACTTCCATTCGCCTCATCTATTATCCACTCTGAGGCGGATAAGATCAAGTATTTCAGTAAGATGTTGAAACCTCGTATGCGGATGCAACTAATTAATCATCATTGCACCACCCTGGCTGAATTCATTGAGGAAGCTCTTACTTATGAGCTTACTGCGAAGGAATTTCGAAGCCTTACACTTCATCTTCTGGCAAGAAATTAAAGAATCGTAATCAGTCCGAAGGCAGTCATACAACCTTCAAGAAGCCTCGTGCGGGCCCTACTTTTTCTGAGCAACCTCCTACAGCACCTAAACCTGCCGAATCTCACTACCGAGCGCCCAGTTCGGCCATCACTTGTTTCAACTATGGAGAGCAAGGTCATTTCAGCACTAAGTGTCCGAGGCAGACTATCACGTGTAACAACTGTGGAATTGCCGGGCATAAGGCCCGTTTCTAACGAAGAGACTCCAAACCTACTCCGACGGCATCTCAGACCCCGAAGCAGTCGGCTGTCTAGAATCAGGCCACTCAGTCCACATCATTTAAGACGACGGGAGCAAACAAAGGTGGAGCCCGCAGTTATCAGACAGGAGCATCCGGTTCTGGGGCTGACAAGCCCCGAATTTACGAGATGAAGAGGAGCGACGATCCGGAGGCCCGAATGATCTCAGGTAGACTCCAAATCCTATCTCAACCTGTGTCTACCCTTTTTGATACTGGCGCATCACATTCATTAATTTACAAGTCATGTTTGAGTAGACTACACTTGGATAGTGCTACTAGTTGCGAACCTTATGTCATTGGTCTACTAGACGGTAGAAGAATTATCAGAAATTGGGAAGTTAAGGACTGTCCGATTCAGCTTGAGGGCCAAAAATGGCTAGCAGACTTAATCGTGGTAGACTTACCTAAAGACGACGTAATTTTGGGTATTGATTGGATGGATCGTCATGATGCCGTCCTTAGCGCCCGTAAATGTATGGTCACTATCATTTCAGACAATGGAGTTGAGTGTGTATTTCAGGGGGGTAACCCCAGCCGTTCCGAAAGAGTTATTAATATGATGAAAGTAGTGAAGTTACTCAATCATGGATGTGTCGGTTATTGGTGCTATATGACCAAGACCGAGAAATCATCAGTGACGTTGGCGGATATCCCGGTAGTGAGAGAATATGCCGATGTATTTCCAGACGAGTTACCTGGTTTACCTC
The DNA here is from genome assembly GCA_033398695.1 of Orobanche coerulescens. Lineage (NCBI taxonomy): Eukaryota > Viridiplantae > Streptophyta > Magnoliopsida > Lamiales > Orobanchaceae > Orobanche > Orobanche coerulescens. Next base: position 193,172,456 of record CM065807.1, on the reverse strand, counting down.
CACAGAGAGATGTGGACTTCAGTATAGAGTTGGAGCCTGGTACGTGCCCCATATCGAAAGTACTATACCGTATGGCCCCAACCAAAATGCAGGAACTGAAGAATCAATTGGAGGAATTGTCCGAGAAAGGTTATATCCGACCGAATGCATCTCTGTGGGGAGCACCAGTGTTATTTGTCGAGAAGAATGATGGTTCATTTTGCTTGTGCCTTGATTATCGGGAGCTGAACAGAGTGACGATCAAGAATAAATATCCCCTACCCCGCATCGATGATCTCTTAGATCAACTTCAGGGAGCTTCAGTATTTTTCAAGATCAATTTGAGATCTAGGTACACCTGCGGTATTCATGGAGTTAATGAACAGAGTTTTCATCGACTATTTAGATCAGTTCGTGGTTGTTTTCATAGATGACATTTTTATTTATTCCCGTAACCGAGAGGAGCACGAATTTCACCTTCATCAGGTTCTCGACGTGTTGAGACGAGAGCAACCCTATGGAAAGTTTTCCAAATATGAATTCTGGATGTCCGAGGTGACGTTTCTCGGACATGTGATTTCATCATACAGAGTATGTGTCGACCCTCAGAAGACGGAGGCTATCCGAGATTGGAAACCTCCGAAGAATGTTAAGGAAATCTGAAGCTTTATAGGATTAGCAGGCTATTACCGGCGATTTATGGAAGCATTTTCTAAAATGGCTCAACCTATGACGAACCTTTTGCGGAAGGATAAGAAATACACGTGGTCTGATGTGTGTCAGCAGAGTTTTGAGGAGCTCAAGAGTCGTTTAATTTCAGCACCTGTCATTTATTTACCATAAGGGACGGAAGGTTTCGTGGTTTATAGTGACGCGTCTAGACAAGGTCTCAGATGTGTATTAATGCAGAATGGGAAAGTGATTGCCTATGCTTCGCGGCAACTGAGACCTTATGAAGTCAACTATTCGACCCATGACCTGGAGCTAGCGGGTGTGGTATTCGCGTTGAAGATTTGGCGTCATTATCTTTATGGCATCACCTGTCAGATTTTCACCATCGTAAGAGTTTGAAGTATATATTTACTCAGAAGGAGTTGAATATGCGACAGAGATGATGGTTTGAACTGATTAAAGATTATGATATTGAGATACAATACCACCAAGGTAAGGCGAATGTTGTCTCCGACGCCTTGAGCCGTAAGTCTGTTCAGGAGCAAATGCTCACTCGTTTGACTGCTCAGAAGGAACGTCAGTAGGAATTCCTAAGACCCTAGATCGAGGTCTGGTTACAGCGAGTGCAAGGACAACTGTGCATGCTAGATATTTCATCGCCACTTGAGGAGGCAATCAGAGTGAAACAGGGTTTAGACTCATTTTTGTTGCGCATACAAGATAATGTGGCTCAGGGGAAAGCCCCTGGATTTGTGGTCCACGAGGATGGACTTTTGTGATTTAAGAACCGGTTATGCATTCCGGCGGATGACTAGTTGAAAAACTTGATTTTGAGAGAGGCCCATGCTACCTCTTATTCTATCCATCCGGGGTCTAGCAATATGTACAAAGACTTGAAACAAAATTACTGGTGGAGTAATATGAAGCAAAAAGTCGCAGAATTTGTTTCGAGATGTTTAACCTGTCAGCAAGTCGAGATAGAACATCAGCGATCGGCGGGTATGCTGAAACCGCTCCCTATTCCAGAGTGGAAGTGTGAGGATATTTCTTTAGACTTCATCGCAAGTTTTCCAACGAGTCGTTGTGGCATGAACACAATTTGGGTAATTGTTGACCGTTTAACTAAGTCAGCTCATTTTCTTGAGATTAAGGATACATGGGGTCCTGAGAGACTTGCTCAGTTTTTCATCAAAGAGATTATGAGATTGCACGGGACCCCTAAGAGTATCGTTTCTGATCGTGATAGACGATTCATGTCGCATTTTTGGAAATCCGTCCATCGTGCTATGGGAACTCAGCTCAACTTCAGCACAACTTTTCACCCTCAGTCCGACGGACAATCAGAGAGAACTATTCAAAAGTTAGAGGATATGTTGAGAGGATGTGTTCTCGATTGGAAAGACGATTGGGAAGCCCAACTACCGTTGATCGAGTTTACGTACAACAACAGTTGGCATGCTTCGATTAAGATGGCACCTTACGAGGCCTTATATGGTCGTCGTTGTCGATCTCCCTTGTGTTGGGATGACTTATTAGAATCAATCGACACTGAGCCCAATATGCTTCTGGCCGCCCGCGGGAAGGTAGCGTTGATTCGGAGTCATTGTTGACCGCTCAGAGTCGACAAAAATCATATGCAGATAATCATCGTCGACCATTAGAATTCGAGGCAGGTGACCACGTTTTGGTCAAGGTATCCCCGAGTCGAGGTATCTTCCGTTTTGGAAAGCGGGGAAAGTTGAGCCCGAGATTCATTAGACCATTTGAGATTTTGAATCGAGTAGGCGATCTGGCTTATCGATAGCCGAATTCATAATGTGTTTCACATCTCTCAGTTGAGGAAGTATGTTGCTGACCCGAGTCACATACTTCAGTTCGATGAAATAGAGTTCGCGGATTATCATTCGTATGAGGAGCGTCCTGTACGAGTCTTGGAGAGACGAATAAAACAGTTGAGGAACAAGGCGATTCCTTTGGTGAAAATTCAGTGGTCTAGACACGGAGTCGAAGAGACTACCTGGGAAACCGAAGATAGTATGCGGGAGAGTTATCCCGAATTGTTTGACCCTTAGTTTCAAGGACGAAACTATTTTTAAAGGGGGAGTATGTAATAACTGGTTGTGAATTCATTTATTATCATTCAGTAGTTTTTGAAACAAATTGTTCTGGTACTGTATTTTATACTCCTTGGATACTAGATTCAGGTGTTAGTTCTAACATTTGTACTCTAATACCCGATTGTGAATTCATTTATTATCATTCAGTAATTGTCACTCATTAATAATCATTCATCCTTCATATTCATTCAATGTGTTCACCGTTCGGCATAATTTGAATCGTATATCAGTTATCATTCACCTGTCAAACTGATTGGAGAATCAGGTCGAGTATATCATCATTGTCATCTTTGTGGTAGGCTGTGTGTGAGGAGTAATGCACGCTATGTAATCTTTCTAGCGCGCGCTAATTGAGTACTGGTAGCGCACGCTATCTCTCAGCATTAGCACACGCTAATGTGGTTGAGGCAGACAGTCCAGAAGTCACTGGATTGAATTGGAGTTTTCGTAGCACACGCTATGAATATAAAATAGTGTACGCTAGTTGTATCCGTAGCGCATGTTATCGGCCTTCGTTAGCGCACGCTACTTGTGTAATTATGATAGGCAGTCCAGTAGGTACTGGACTGAATTGGAGAATTTGTAGCGCACGCTATGAGTGGGAAATAGCGTATGCTAGTTATGGGTACTTGTAGCGCACACTATCGGTCTTCATCAGCGCACGCTAGCGTATTGGAGGCAGACAGTCCAGTAGGTACTGGACTGAAATGGGAAATTCTTAGCGCACGCTAGGAGTGGATATAGCGTACACTAGTTGTATTGATAGCGCACGCTAAGCCATCAGTGTAGCGTGCACTAAGGCTCACGCTAAGCAATCAGTGTAGCGTGCGCTAAGGCTCGACCATACAGAGGACAGTAGGTTCTGGACTCCAGTTTCTGGACCTAACTATCAGGTAGCGCATGCTAACATAAGGTTAACGTACGCTAGCGCACACTACTAAGGTACGTAGCGCATGCTAATGATGCAGGAAGTGGGTACTGGACTAGCCGGTGAACCTGCTAGCGCACGCTAAGCACAGGATATAGCGCGTGCTAAGCTGGGTTTAGTATATATTGGACAATTTAGCCCCATTTCGTCATTTCTTTATCTCTCTTCCTCATCCGGGCGATTTTGGGCGACTTTGGACATTTTGTGTAGTATTCTTCGAGCTGCAATCAGCTATCATCATTTTCAAGCTTCTAGTTTGAATTAATCATCATTTAATCCTCTCCACCACACTAAATCAAGGTAAACTTTCCTTGAATCTAGAATTTCGGGATTTGAGTGTTTTCCTTCCGATCTCTTCAAGTTAGCTTGCTATTATGTTGGAATATGCTGAATATGGATTATCTACCTTGGATACATGTGTTGCTATAGATTTATTGGTGTATTTTTCGGATTTGTTGAGTATTTGGGGAATTATTCAAGAACCCTTGATGGTTGACTTTGGTAATTTTGGGGGTCTCCGATTAGATGTTATCGTAACCTCGAGTTGTTGATTCCTATTGGAATATTGATGTCATTGAAGATGTTTTGTTGGATTAAATCACTCGTTGGGAGGTTGATGTTAGATATATTTGAGATTAGTCGTAAACAATTGGGGGTTGTTTACAACGTATTTGTTAGAATGCCCCAATGAGTTTGGATATTGTTGTATCGATTTCTGAGTTGGTTGTGATCATGCTTGATTCGTATATTAAGCGGATTGTTGGTAATTATGCTATTCAAGGTTGTTCGAGCGATCAATAATTCCACTTAGGACGTTTGTTCGAGGAATGACTTTTCTTCACCGGTATTTATGTAAGTTAATTCTTACTCGGTTAGTAATTCTTGACACTTGTGCACTCCTACAACAATTACTCCCTGTTTTCATCACTTGGGGCATTCACCCATTCACATGTAAACTCATCAATTAAAGCATTAGTACATGTTCTAATCATAATGAGTCTATCAAGAATATGGTAATGGAAGAATGAGATGAATAAGCAAAAAAAATATGATTTTAAAAACTTGAGCTAGATCTTAGACCAAAAAAATAGATCTAGTTGATTTGTATTTATCCGATTGGTTCTTTAAAGCTAATGGCTCTGATACCAATTGTTGGCCCAAAATATAAGTTTGATTGTCAATGAAACCCGATCAACACTTGAGAATATAAGTTTGATTGTCACCGAACAACTCTCTAAACGTTTAAGCTCTATCTATGGAGTGAGGCAGTCCTGAGCTCGAGATATGGCATTTGAGATCTTCTTATCTTTCTAGTCATCTGGACATATGCTGCACTTATACAACGATTTCATCCATATAGACTTCAGTCGTATCCTTTTCACGACTTATGCATGCTTGTTTTCTGGTAGGGTACTTCATATTTACATAGATGTATGATGATAGTCATTCACCAATATGACCGTTGAAGGTTGGTGAGATTTATAATATCCATGAAATCATGGCTTTATGGATATGGAAGAATTTCCTTTCTTAGCTTTTTTTTGGTTCGATCTTCTCTCTTAGCTGCCAAACTCTTCGTTTGTCATTTATGAATAAATACTCATCTAGTCTAACGGATATTTGCTGTAGCTTATTGAGACATGCTTTGCTCTAGCATTTACTTTCCATATGTAGGGCCTACAGCGTACCACTGTATCTTCTCTGTTGTACCCTCATCGTCCGGGACACAAAGTCGATTTGGAAATCTCAAAATTCCATCTTCGTGGATCACAAATACTGGGACATTTCCCTTGCTCACGTCATCACGTAACCGAATCATCATAAAGTCATCTAATTGCTTAGATTTGATTTCTTCACTCAATGATAAAGTTAATTCCATTACACTTGGTTGTCCTCGAACTCTTTGTACCCATACTTTAATTTCTCCACGAATCAACTCTTGTCGAATTCTGGACTGGGTCGTGAGCATTTCCAGCATTCAAATAGAAACAGGTTTGCGGCTTAGTGAGTCAGCTACCATGTTTGCCTTGCCTGGGTAATAAAGAATTTTCGAGTCATAGTCCTTAATCAATTCCAACCATCTCCCCTGTCGCATATTTAACTCTTTCTGACTATAAATATATTTAAGAGTGTTATGATATGTGAAGATCTTGTAATGAGTTCCATACAAATAGTGTCACTATATTTTCAGTGCGAAAACAACAGCTGTTAACTCCAAATCATGGCTTGGATAATTGATCTCGTATGGTTTTAACTGCCGCGAGGCATAGGTGATCACTTTATCATTCTGCATTAGCACGCACTACAGACCCTGATTCCCTGATTTGAAGCATCACTGTAAATTATGAACCCCTCAATTCCTTGTGGCAATGCTAAAATTGGAGCGGTCATCGGTCTCCTCTTGAGTTGTGAAAGCTAACTTGGCACTTCTCATTCCACTCGAACTTCCGAGTTTTCTGCAATAATTGGGTGAGTGGGTGAGTAATTTAGAAAATCCATCCACGACATACGATAGTATCCAGCAAGTCCTAAGAAGCTTCTGATTTCTTTTACATTCTTAGGAGACTCCTATCCCAAGATTGCCTCAACTTTCTGTGGATCTACTCAGACTCCTTCTGCTGATACTACATGACCAAGGAACATTACTTATTTTAGCCAGAATTCACATTTAGAAGGCTTGGCATACAACTATTCACTCCTCAATAGATTCACAATGATCCGTAGGTGTTCCTCATGCTCGTCCATAGTTTTAGAGTAGATCAGAATATCGTCAATGAAGACAACTATGAATTTATCTAAGTACTCTATGAATACTCGACTCATTAATTGCATAAACATAACATGTGCCTTGGTGAGACCAAATTACTACAAATTTAGAGTGCCCATAGCGAGTTTTAAATGTCGACTTCGAAGTGTGAGTTGCTTTAATCCTCCATTAATGGTACCACGATCTCAAATCGATCTTCAAGAACATTGCAACTCCTTGCAACTAGTCGACCAGATCATCAATCCGAGGCAACGGATATTTATTCTTGATCACCACTTTGTTTAGCTCCCGAGAGTCGATGCACAACCGAAGTGACCCATTTTTCTTTCGAACAAATAGAACTGGTGCAACCCTGGGGGAAACACTTGTCCGGATATAGCCTTGTTCAACAGTTCTTCAAGTTGCTTCTTTAACTCATACATCTCAGTGGGTGACATTCGATATGGTGCCCTGTAAATCGGTGTGGCTCACATCATGTTTTGGAGGCAATCCAGGCAATTAATCAGGAAAAACATCCAAAAATTCATTTGCAATAGGAATAGATGAAAGTTCTACTCTTCCTTTGGCTTTCTTCATTGCATGATACCAGTATCTGGCACAACCCTGCTTCAACAGTTTGATAACCTTCATTGCTTTAGTCACTTTCCTTGAGCTTCCTGGTCTCCATCCTTCGAATAAATGTTCGGAATTGTCCTCAGCTACCATCGTAATATTTCTACTCTGGTAGTTCATAATAGCTCCGTAACGGTTAAGCCAATCGTCTCCGAGAATCAGGTCATCTCATTGAATATCTACCACAATCAAATTTGTAAGCCAATTCTTACCTTTGACTGATACAGGAAAATTTATAGCTTCTAAAATTTCCCATAATCCTTTTCCCGCTTAGTAAACCCACAATATAAGGCTCACATTCAAGAAAAAAAAGAATTTTTCAAATGATTTACACAAGATAGTGATATAAACCAATGTGTAACTCATGTATCAAACAAAACACTAACTAGTTGTGAGAGAATTTAAACCGTACCTAATGCAACCATCATAATTTGATCATCTGTCTTCTTCATTTTGGAAAGGCATATTGGAACGGACCCAGCACTTGATGCTTCATGTAATACTATCATCTACCTCTCCCTCGACCAAAGTTCTGGTGTGGTTGACCACTCTGTCGAGTTTTATTGACACTTGCTTCTTTCTGGGTCTGCTGTGAAGTTGAGTTCCAAAATATCTAGCAACATCTCCACAAAACATCACACGATGTCCTTCCTACCCACATTCGTAACACCTCACGAAAGGAAATGCAGTCACGTCGGAAATGCCCTGATCGGCCATAATTAAAACATTTTATCGCTGCATCTGTAACTGTTGATGCTGATCTCGAACTCATTCTGCCTCTGGATGGATGTGGTGGCTTCTTGAATGAGTGAAAAGATGACTGGGTTTTATGGGCCCCACTGTTCTTGTGCTCTAAAAAACCACTTGAGACTTTCTGCTTCATGGACTCAGAAAAGTTCTCCACTGTTGTTTCTTTCATCTCATAAGCCAGGGCTTTATCTTGGTACTGACGAAGAGTGGTGCATTCAAATCCCGACATGTATCGTTGTATCTTCGATTTCATCCTCATGACAAAGTGTAATATCTTCGCTGTATCGGTTCTGACCAGGTGTCGAACAAATGCCAGTTTCTAATTAAAGGTCTTAATCACTTGAGCCACGGTAAGTCCAGAGGTTGCATGGAGAATAACTCTTGAATTTTAGCCTCCCTGATAGGATGAGGAAATACTGATCTTCCATCATTAGCTTGAATTCTCCTCAATCGGCATCATGTTCTGTAGGTTGGATGGCCTCCCACCACTTATACGTTTCTCCAATCATAACATATTGGGCGATGGAGACTTTTTGGTTATCCAGGTAGTTGATTCCTGCAAATACTTTCTCCAATTTTCCCAGTCAGTGATCCCATGTAAGTGCCTCAAAAAAACTATCAAATTTTGGTGGGTGCATCTTAACCACTTCTTGTAGCTATTTGTCTCCTTGCTAGACTAATTTCGGAATGGCTTGATGTCCTTCTCCAGGCTATAGCCCTATCGCCACTTACATCTGGTCCACTACTTGAGCAAATTTGGTCATCTGGGCGACCACTTGACGAAGCACGTTAGGAACATCAGGATTATCGTTTGCCCCCATAGTTTGTTCACGATTATTGTTGACATATTCACATTGCTTGCCAGAATTGAGATTAGCCTGATTCGACAGAGAATCAGAAATAGAGGGTGAAGCATCCCTTTGAGCATTTCTTCATCCACGACTGCGACCACGTCCATGACCTCCTCTCAACATACTTTAAGCATACATATATAATATACGAGGAACAATATCGTTCTAAAGTTTAATTATCGTAAAATTCATAACATTAAAAGACAATAATTGAGATTTAAGAAACTTACAACCACGGCTCACATGAAGACATAGGTAGTACAGTGATGTTATTCGCAGCTGGTTAACCAAAAGATACATTTGTACCCTAATTTAACCCGACTGCAAAGATATCCATAATCTTAGCTCCGATATCATATTCTGTAATACCCCCGATATATTCAGGGTTATTACAAAGCGGTGAATCCTTTATGTAAAGATTTACTAGGCTAAATAAACAAAACAAACACTTATCAAATACCAACAATGAAGTTATTATTACAGACCGAGTTTCTCAAAATAAACGACAACACTGAATAGAATTCATCAATACATAATATCAAAATCAAACAATGAAATGGTGTATTGGAGTACTTATTTCAAATGAACACAAACTGAAAGGACTTCTCTGGATGGCCAACATCACGTTACTCCCTCGTCATCATGTTGCTCTCGTGGTCGTTTTCCTGCTTTCTTAGACCCTGTTAGCCACTAAAGTATACAGTATACAGTTTGGAAAAGTGTTAGTACAACAAGTTGTACAATTTTCAAATGCGAGTGCGTAGCGGAAGTTCGTTTAAGTGAGTTGCTGTAAATACAGCAACTAGGCTTTCTGCTGTTAGCTTGGTGCGTACAGGGCTTTGCAATGTATACTTGTATAAATCACAGTTTTAAAAACAATAAAGGCAGAAGGTAAATAACACAGAGTTTAAAGTGGCTCGAGGTAAACTCCTCTACGTCCACTGGTCTCCACACAGGAGTAAAAATGTTTATTATAATCACTACGTACACAACTATGTGACTATAACTAAACCTCCCAATGTATCGTTCACACGGATTGATACAAAGGCTGAAGTTGTTCGCCATTCACACAGATTGGCTAGAGCTTGTTCTTGACTTGCTTATTCACACACAGTTGGAAGCTTCGTCTACAATGTTTATTCTTCACACACAGATCTGAATGAGCAGGGCTTCTTCAGTCCACACAGGGCTGATGGATTTCTTCAATGGTAAAGGTAAAATCATAGTTTTGAACAGAACCTTGAATGCTTGATGATCTTAGGCTGATGATGTGATGTTCTCGTTGAGGACTAGTATATTTCTTCTCTCAGGTATTGCAATACGCTCGAAGAAATATGTTTGCTCTTGCAAGCTTGATATATCATTCTCTGTGTTTGTTCACGTATGAATATCAGTATTCAATCTTTCACTTTTCGATTGTTGATACTTGTATATCTCGTCGTATTCTGGTCTTGTTATTTTCAATGTCCTCTTGCATGGACTATTTATAACTTTGAAATAGATCCATTATAAATATGTCCATTGGCTGATTGGTGAGCAAAAGTCCATTCTGATTGGATGATTGACTTTCAAGATGCTTGATCTGGATTTTGTTCCTTGTCTGAAGATTCTTTATCGGTTGGATTTAAATACTTTATCCAATCAGCATTTAAATACTTCTTTCAAACGGTGTTTTGACTTTTGTGAATAAAATAGATTCTGTCGCAATGGTCTTCAGTCCTGTTGGGTAAGTGTTTGTTTTCCCAACACTTTCAGCCTATATGCTGTATCCAACATGTTACTTCTTTATTGTTGTAGCTGTAGACTCTGTAGTATAGACTATCTTCAATGTTGTATGGAGATTCTAGACAACTTCCATACTTAGTGGCATTTCGACTCTTTTGCTGTATGATGGCTATTATCAAAACATGATACATGATTGTTTATCCCAACAATTCCCCCCTTTTGGATAATGCCAAAACCTCTTTAAAACTTCTTGATCCAGAGGGACCGACTTCTTGGTATTCTGTCGAATGATCTGATCTTTAACACTTAGCCTAAAAATGTGAACTGCTCGCAGGCAAGTTCTTAAGAAAATAAAAGCATCTAACAGTGATGTGTATTACAACTTCAAACTTATGATTGGCGTGCAGGCACAATCTTACAGTATGATCTAGGTTAAATACAATTTAACCTATGAACTGTACGCAGACAAGTTCTTACAGCTTAACAAGTATTATACTTGTTGTTTGCAGCATATAAATTGAGTTCGTAATCAAAATAATAAAAACAGTAAGCGAGATTATGAGCTATAATCTTTCAAGAGAATTGAATTTTATTGATATGGGTCATAAAATTACAATGCTTGAAAAAAATACAGGGAGTGCATACTGCAAGAATAGAACAAGTACAATGATAAATGAGCATCTAAGCTAATTCCTGTAATGAGCATGCCTCCAAGGCCTCTTGTCAGGTTCATTGTCGGTTCCTCTCCACCAATTCTCCAAGGAATCCTTGACTCGGTCTTGGTAGATCGCTCTTCCTTTAACCAATTGGTCGAAGGCAAGTATCCAATCATCAGGATGAGTGAGTCGATCACCTTTCTGGTGCCTTCATTGATATTTGCAAGGGAAGCAATCCTTTTTCTGGCAACCCTACAAATTCATCTGCAGCCTCCGCCAGAGTTTTGAATTTGTTGAACATAGTGGAGCCCCTGATGAGTTTGACAAAATATCTCATCAGTTCATTTCTCCTCCAGTTCTTCACTTCATCTGCTGTAGGCTGTCGGTTGGCAGGTAGATGAATCTCTGCTGGTCTTTGAACATTGTTCTTACAAGGTACATTGGGATCATGGAACTCTGGACGAGAACCAGTTACCCAGTATCCTTTTGCAGCAAGCGAGTCCAGACGGCCTATTGCAGCAGCAACGCTTTCCTCTAGAGCATCCTCAAACTCTCTCTCTTTCTCAATCCTCCATTGCCGACCAGTCTCTCTGGCTTCTTCCCCCTTTTTGGCATCATCAAGATATGTTACCTTAGCATCAATGCATTCTAGTATCTTCATAGCATTATCCTATTTGGTCTCAATATGCATGATTTTGTCAACAATAGAACTGAGTACCGGGGACATGCCATCGATTTTATTGTCATGTCGTGACAGTCTGGATCCAGCCTCTTGGAGGGAAGTGACAGTCTTGGCTTCGGATATACGGAGCTTCTCGTGCTCTTGCTTTAGGATCGTCTCTTTGCGTTGTTGCAGTTGAGCAAGCGCCTGCCACAATATACTAGGCATCATGCGAAACACGTCCTCAACCATGGTTACTTCTTGTTTCAAGCCAGAGAGTCCATCCACATCAGTCTTTCTCATCCAATTCAGCTCTTTGACAACATCATACAATGCCTTTACGGCATCCTGCATGAAGACTGCTTGGCGATTTATTACGTGGAGTTGCTCTATCTGGGCCTCAGTGCGTGGGGAGCCAGGGTGCGTCAATTTTTCATCCTTGGACTCGTTGAGTTTACGTATAACCACCTTATGATGAGGGAGTCGTGGTCTATCATCAGGCAAGAATCTGTCATCAGAATCTAACTTGGAGCTCACAGAGGTAGGAGATGTAGGGGTATCTTGCATGGGCTCGCCAGGGGCAGGTGCTTCAGAAGGTTGTGCAGCATTTTCAGTGTCGGAGACAGGAGGAACTGATTCCTCCTAATCTGTTTGGGTTTCTGTAATGGGGCGTACAGGAGGGACTGATTCCTCCTATTGACTCTCAGCTTCCGCTTGCTCTGGAAGAGGGACTGATTCCTCTTTCCGGATGGTGCGGGCTTCTTCTTCTTGGGTAGGGACAGGCTGGGCTGTCTGCTCAGGAACTGTTTGCTGTTCCTCCTATTGTAGGTTGTTGATAGCTTACTGTTGAGGGGTTGGGGACTGATGTCTGTCAGAGGTCTCCTGACCCTGTTGGTCTTGCATACGGGCCATTTCTCCTTCCCGTGCCTCTTCACGGCTGATCCTCAGACCGGCCTGTAGGGCATCGTCATCAGCATCTGAGTCCGAGTCGGACTTGTGGCTGTCGGAGGGAGCTCTGTCATCAGATTGGGACTTCCCTTTCAATCGAGCTTTTTCTTTTGCTAGATAATAACTTGTGATCAGCTCACGACAAAAGTGGTTATCCCATTGAATCAAGACTCGGATATCTTGAGTATCTGTGACCTCCAAAGCAAAAGTTTCTTCTTTCTTCCATTCCTCCCAGTTGTACAGGACGCCGTACGTAGCGACCCTATAGTTCTTCCAAGAAACAAAGCGTTCAAAGGCTTTTTCGATGTGTACCTGGATAAGAGTTTCGTTTGTGAGAGTTGAAGGGAAGGGACTCCTTACAGCATTTGGGTCTACTGTAGGGATGGGATCTGCAACACGTGTGGGAGACTGTTTTAGAAAGGGATCCCTAATAGGGGTTGGTACCCTGATGGGAGAGGGATCCTATACGGATGTGGATCCCCTTACAGGAGAGGCGACTCTCGGCTCCGAATGGGCAGCTAATTCGCCAGTTCCTTCTAATTTGGCAAATAATTGGTCATTCGTCATAGCCGACACTGGCTCAAGATCTGCAGTCTTTGCAGTAATTATTTCTTCCGGAGGGGTTGTGCCCTCGGGGTGTTGTACAGCAGGTTGCACCAATGTAGGGACATCTATAGTGACCGTTGTAGTCACTGCAACCTTAGATTTGGTTGCCTTTTTCAGCTTCTTTTTCTCAAGAAGCGGTGACCTGTTATTAAACACACTTCTCTTCCTCTTCTTCTTCGATTTATCTTCACTCACGGACTTGAGAGTGACATCCCTTGGATCAACGGAAATGGGCAAAGTCCTGGAAAAGGGTTTTGTCGCAATTAGTACGTCTTTGTTGTAGGCAGAAGGCTTGCTTCCACCAATGAACTTTCCAGGTCCAATCTTCTTGGCTCCTATCGATTGTGGCACATCACATTTGGTAAGAATGTGGTTGAGAATAAGTCTAGAAGACTTTTTCTGAGTACTAGGCTTGGCAGCCTATTCCTGTAATCTCTTCAAAATGATCTGGTACCAATCCACTCGTTCGCCAGACATGATGGAGACCATCATTCTGAAATGAAGATTTGTGCACATTTAAAATGCACCGGTTATGTTCTCAAACACACGACAGTAGAAGTCATGTAAATAGACGAAAGGTAGACAAAATCTTTTCTTGTGGCAGGATGGATGGACGTTCTTGTCCGATCCATCTCCAATGAATAAACCCCAGTAACCAGTGAGGATCTCTTACGACCCGAAGGTCTCAAGCTCTTCCATCTTCAGGCCATCACACGGAAGCCTGTGGATATTTTCCAGAAGTTCACAGTTGACACAGATCTCAACTCCGCGGATGTTGGCGGAAATATCAGATACATCTCCTCCTCTTTTCAGAGAGAAGAACCTAACAGAGGCGTCGAGATATAATTCCTCGACAATATGCTCATCATAGAGCTCGGTGTTGGCTTCCAAGGCGATATAAGCCTTATTGTTTGATTCTCAACACGATGTAGGTCACAAGTCATCCAGGTACAAGTCTAGAGGGGGGGTGAATAGAATTGTAGAAACTCTTGAACTCTTTTTCACGAAGAGTGAGTTTCTTCAGCTGATAGTTAAACAAATGACTAAGAGTCGTTTGTTCTTAGATATATGCGGAAATCAGCTGATGACGAATAGAGATCAACTTAATGAAACTCTTAACAATGAATGCAGCAGTTAAAGTATGATGCAGTAAAACAGTAAATAACGCAGGCAATTATAGTGGTCTCAGAGGTGGGGTAATCCTCTACTAGTCCACTTTTCTCCAAACCAGTTGGAGATGAATTCACTATAATTTTCAACCAGTGATAAATATTACAGTGATTCAAACCACACTACAACAGCTTCCAACCAGTGGAAATCCGTACTGTTGTACACACTTGACTGCCTCGCACCTCTTGATCCTCGATCCTTGGATGCCTTTACAGTCTCTTACTTCAACCAGTGAAGTACCCCGTACTCAGGATTATAGACAAGAGTTTTTGTCTTCTCAAACTTAAGAGCTTCCTTAAGTATGAACTTTTAGATCTGCTCTTTTCACGATGCTATTGATTGCTTTAGATTGCTTGATTGCTTTGATCGCTTGAATGTATGTTCGCACCGGTAGTTGCTCGCCAAATCTTCGGATATATATAGGTCACGATCTCTGAGCTTTTTCCTTGTAGTCATTGCAAATCTTTTGAACAAATCCGTCCGTTGGAGGGAGACTTCATTGTTTAATCTTTCTGAACGTTGCAAGGCTGGATTCCCATTATTTTATTTTATCTTCCGACCGTTGTGAAGACTTCTGCATGTGAGCGCCGAATCTTTTGAATATAAAACGATTAAAGTCTTCAAGGTGGGTCTGGATGATTTATTTTAAATCATATCTCTTGCGGGAATCACTCCAATTTGTCTCTTCACGTTGCATGTGAGCTTTCCGAAATACTTGACTTTTCAACGCATGCTGACGTGGACTTGGAGTACTTGGCTGCCTTCGAGTAGGCTGATATGCAGCTAACATCTCTGCATGTGTCCTCTCACTGCTCACTGTTTGTGACTTATCTGATCAGGTGACTTCCCTGAGGTACCTTGGCTGCAGTCTGGTCAAACTTTTCTGATAAATTTTGTTGACTAGAGCTACTCTGACTGGACTCGGCTGTTCCTCTCTGATGGACTTAGCTGTACTTGGTACTTAACCGATTTTCAGCCTAACAAATTTTTGGCCTACAGAAGATACTCATTTGGTTCTTCTTTACATTTTGCCAAGTTTTATACTTAATATATTTTGGCCTACGGAAGATACTCATTTGGTTCTTCCTTACATTTTGCCAAGTAATAAACATTTGATTTTATATTTATGACATCATCAAAATCTAACAAGTATTCCTAACAAATTCCCCCTATTTTGATGATGGCAAAACTTTAAGTAAGTAATCAAATGACCAAGTCTGCACTTAAGTGCAAGACAAACTAAAATCAGTCTAATATTGAGACAACTGGAAATTGTCATTCAACAGACTGTTATAAAATTTTCTGAAGTTTACAAGAAAGTTTTTACAGGTACAGAAAATAAAATTACAAGTACAAAGAAATAAAGTCATCTGCCTCTTCCTCTGCCTCTGCGAATAGGCTGTTTGGCAGGCCTGAATGGTTTGGCTCCAATTGGTCTTATCTTGACTGGAGCAAGACCATATTTCCTCTTCACAACAAGAGCTGCAAAGTCTTGTTCTTGCTGTGATGTAAATCTATTCTCTAGGCATAACAACTTGATTTCTTGTTGAAGTTGTAGCTCATCCAGCTCATTGTCCAGACGGGTTGGCGCTTCCTCTGCTCTGAATGATGGAATCATAGGGTAAGCGTTAAGTTCCTTAGCCTTCTTCTTCAGAATGGTCCAGAGTTTTGGGTAAGCTTCTTCCATCCAATTGATGAAGGTCTGCTGTGGGGAGAGATTATCATCATGGAGTAATTCCCAGACGTAATAATCTCTGATAAATTTCTTCTTTGCAGTTCCCTACATGGGCAAGGCTTCATATGGAATAAAGTCCTCAACATACCACAACTCCTTCCCTTCCCATTCTAGAGTAGGCCCAAAACCTCCTCTAGTCCTCCTTCTCTTTCCTTCAGGCTGGTCAGCCTGGTCATCTGGATCCACAACTTCCTTTCTCTTCAGACTTGAGGGTCCTTCAATTTGAAGAACATCTTGCTTCTTCTTGCTTCTTATTTCTCTCTCTTCCCCCTGAACTCTCTCTTCCCCCTTTTTGCCAGCATCAACAAGGGTAGTTAATTGCTGCTCCATTTTTCTCATCCAATCAGACATGCCAAATGGCATTCTGTTGTTGGTAGGGGGAGGTGGCTGAGGAATCTCTCTCTGTAGAAGGGTGTCTATCTTGGCATTGATTGACTGAAGGTCAGGAGTGAACTGAGACGATAGCAGCTCTCCAATAGTATCTTTGACGATTTTCCTGATCAGCTCAGTCATGGTAGGAGATATCTGAGCTGATGGAGAGTGCTCTCCTGAGCCTTCTGCAAAGGAACCACTAGACTGCAGGATCCTGTCTGCAGCTGGTAGGTCAGAGGGGGTTTTCTCCGGGGTCCCTGACCTGGAGTCTTCAGCCAGCTCTGCGTCTAGGCTGGTGTACCGGGCAGGTACCACAGTCCTATCTGCAGCTTTGTGAAAAGGCTGTGGCTCCGGCTCTGGCTCCTTTTCTTCTTCTCTCTCTCTTCCTCTTTCTCTTCTTATTTCTCCTGATCCTCATCTTTTTCTTCGGCCTTTTCTTCAGAATTTTCTTTTCCTTCTTCCTCATCTTTTTCCTTTTCATTTTCTTTTTCTGCTCCTGCATCTCCTCCATCATCATCATCATTATTATCATCATTGTCATCATCATTGTTATCATCATTGTTATCATCATCCTTTTCCTCTTCTTCTCCTTCATCATCATCATCTTTCTCTACCTCTTCTCCCTCTTCTTCTTCTTCATCAGCCAACTCTTCTGTCTTCTCAATTTCTTCTGGCTGTTTTTCAACTGGAATATTTTCTTATGTTTTCTCTCTTCTTCTTCTTCTTCAACCACCAAATCAATATCTTCATTATTTCCTTCTCCATCTACTTCCTCAATTCTAATCTCTTTTTCAACTTCCTCCTTTTCCTGTTCTCCAAAGGAACCATCAAAAATGCTAAGCATGATAGAATGGATAAATTGGTCCATGTTTGTTTTAAAATGGGACATGAACCAACTATCCTGGAGGATTAATACTAAATCTGATTCTTTGCAAAAGTGAATCAGAACCTCCTCAGTGGCTTGGGGATATTCCCAACCACTAGTTGCAATGTAGGTTTGAAGATTTGTAAAAGTCATAGTCTTGAAAAATTTCCACTCTTCAAAAATATGTACAAAAGAGTGTTTTACTGCTTGTGGCTTAACAAGCTGGAGTTGTTCAATTGAAAGGTTGAAAGTATTATTTTCTAACAGGTTAAAGGTATAATCAGCTTCAGGGATAGAAATTATGAGACCTGCTTCTTCTTCGGATATGTAGACTGGGGGGGTGAGAACAGGTACAATCCGAGTCTCAAGTGTGTCTGGTGCAGGCAGGTCTTCCGGATGAATTGGTGATCTGACAGAGGGGCTGGCAAGGTGTTCAGATTGCTCTCCCTCACTAAATTGCAGTTTCCTTAGCCTCTTGGGAGAGGGTTCGGGTGATGACTACAGAGTAGAGGGTCCTTCGGGGGCTGGTCCCCTTCTCTTGAATCTGACTGCAATGGGTGTATCGTCGGACTCGGTGTCAGACTTGACTGTAGTTGCGATATCAGCTGCAGGTCTGTCCGACTCTCCTGATGAATGGTATCTTGGATATGTCCTTGAGTCCGGCAGCTCCTTCAACAACTGAGCTGCTTTCCCAGTGCCTCCGACTTTCTTCACCTTCTCATGGTCCATATGACCAAGCCTTTTATTGGGGTGGAAGGGGTCAGTGTTTCCCTTTGCCACTCCAGTCTTCTCCAAAAACCAACTGAGATGCGTTCCAAATGCCAGCTTTGTTTTGAACTTCTTCTCATCGTCAAGCCACTCGACCTTGTTGATCTCTCTCACGAGTTGCCTGAAGATGTAGTCTGCCCAATCAACTTCTTCTTCCTGAATCAGTGCTCCCAGCACCATAAACTTCGACGACGACAGTTGATCATAACTGCCCGCCATCCCCATTATTATTTTGTTGGTAATGTCCAACGCAACACGGTAAATCCTCTTGAGTTCATTCCTCTTGGCTGTGAATTTCAATTTTTCTGGGATATTTTCCACCTTAATCTTTTTCCAGGTTTCGGCGGCGGATTGCTTGAGAGCTTCGACCGCTAAACCACGGTGCTTTATCCCGAAGACAGAACGAATCGTCTCTCGAAATATGCTGACTGGTACTCCGCCAACTGTGCTATGAATTCCGTCTTGAATCAGATAAGCTTCGCGATAGAACTCGACGACATCCTCTTTGAACAGGTGTTGCGGGTTGATATCTAGAAATGGTTAGATCCCATTAAGCTTCATTGCGCGAATCAAATTGAGCATGTCGTAGTCCTCCAGATTGGCTTCCAATAAGCCTTCAAAGTCGACAACCATCGAGAAAATGATCTGGTCTTTCACCGCCTTCAAATTCACTCCTTCGAAAGATGCCATTTCTGCAAATAAAGGATTTTAGTGTATATTTTTGCTCTGAAAAGTCTAGGGTTTCTGTAAGCGTAAAGAGTAAAGTGAAAGGTCTTCTTTCCTTATAAAGAAGATGAAAAGACGTTTGTATTAGTTTATTATATATTTGAACGGTGGTACGCCTTTTGATATTCTTTTGAATTTTAAATTTGAATCGGTGGCCCAATTTAAAATTCGACGGTTGATTCTGATTGGCCACCGTGGAGGTTGATTTAATAGGCGATTGACGCGTGTATTAAAATTTCCACTTGGCTTATAAAAATGTGTATTTAAATGCCATTCGTTAGCCAAAATTAATATAATAATTTTATAAATGTGGCAGATAATAATTAAATATTCAGAGGTCAGTTTAGAAAACTTAGCTGGTCTGATTTGTTGACTGTTGACCACTCTGTATCAGGTGAGTTGACTTCTCGCCTGGTATTCTGATCAGCTAGGTTGCTTCGTCCGTCCTTCGTCTTCTCGCCTGCATCAGCTAGGTCCGTCCTTCCTCTGAAATGCTTTAATTTGCTTCCGTACTAGATTCCCAATCTAGTAATCTAAGGTCTCTGCTTAGCTCCAGAAATCTTTCTTCTGGCAAGGGTTTAGTGAAGATGTCAGCTATCTGGTAGTCTGTGCTGACTCTTTCAACTCTAACCCTTTTGTTAAACACATGGTCTATAATAAAATGGTGCTTAACATCAATGTGCTTCGTCCTTGAGTGCAAAACCGGATTGTTGGTTATTGCAATAGCACTATTGTTGTCACACCAGATAGGAACTTCATTTGCAATGATATTATAGTCCCTTAACTGTTGTCTAATCCATAGAATCTGTGCACAACAGCTACCTGCAGCTAGGTATTCTGACTCTGTAGTGGAGATAGAGTTAGAAACCTGCTTCTTGCTAAACCAGGATATCAGTCTGGTTCCTAGGAATTGACACGTTCCACTAGTGCTCTTCCTGTTGATTTTGCATCCTGCGAAATCCGCATCTGAGTATCCTGACAGCTCGAAGTTATCATCCTTGGGATACCATAGTCCAACATTAATTGTAGACTTTAGGTACTTAATTATTCTCTTGGCTGCATCTAGGTGTGATTGCTTCGGCTTGGACTGGAATCTTGCACAAACTCCAACGGCATATGATATGTCTGGCCTGCTTGCAGTGAGGTACAGAAGAGATCCAATGAGTCCTCTGTAGTGGGTTGGGTCCACTGATATGACTGCCTCGTCTGCATCCAGGTGAGTACTTGTGCTCATTGGAATTCTTGCGGGCTTGGCTGATTCCATTCCATATCTCTTGATAAGATCTCTGGTATACTTTGCTTGGTTGATGAAAATTCCTTTTTCCATCTGCTTAACTTGTAATCCGAGAAAGAAGTTAAGCTTTCCCATCATACTCATCTCAAATTCTCCTTGCATGAGGTTGGAGAATTTCTCGCATAGCTCAGGATTGGTTGATCCGAATATGATGTCATCCACATAAATCTGGACTATTAATATGTGGCCTTCGTGCTCCACTCTGAACAGGGTCTTGTCCACTTTCCCTTTGCAAAATCCATTTTTCTCAAGAAACACAGACAGTGTTTCATACCACACTCTTGGTGCTTGCTTGAGTCCATACAGAGCCTTCAACAGCTTATAGACTTTGTCTCCTTTGACAAAACCTGGGGGTTGCGCTACATAGACTTCTTCTTCTAGGATTCCTTTCAGAAAAGCACTCTTTACGTCCATCTGATATACTTCAAAGTCCTTAAATGCAGCATATGCGAGGAATAATCTGATGGCCTCTAATCTTGCAACAGGTGCATAGGTTTCATCAAAATCTATTCCCTCACACTGTGCATAACCTTTTGCTACAAGTCTGGCTTTATTCCTAACAACAGCTCCGTCTTCATCACTCTTGTTTTTATACACCCATTTGGTGCCAATAACTTTCTTGTGATCAGGTCTGTCTGTTAGTTCCCAAACTTTGTTTCTTTCCATCTGCTCCAATTCCTCTTGCATGGCATTAATCCATGAATAATCTTCCAAGGCTTGTTCTGTAGTCTTGGGTTCAATTTGCGACATAAAACATGAGAACATCGCCATTCCTGCTGGTAGGGTTGACTGTCTCGTCTTAACTCCATCAGTCAACTTTCCGATAATTTGCTGAATTGGGTGATCCTTGAGCCATTTGGGGATATCGTCCTCTTCTGGGTTTGTTCCCCCTGTTGGATTGCCCTGGTGGTTATCTGCATCACCGGGTTCTGTCCAATCGATCGCTACCTCCTTGTCATCTGGAGGTTGGTTTTGATCTGCAGATGAGTCTTTGTCGACTCATTTGGGTCTTCTTGACAAGCTGGATCGGATAGGTTTGGTGATCTCTGTCGATCTGCATTGGGTCTTGACAAGCTGCGGTTGGGTCATCAGTGGTCTGCAGTGAGTCCACCATTCCAGTGTCATGAACAACGACTTCTTCAAGGGTTGCTGACTTGAGCTTGTTCTCAATTAGCTCAACTTGTTTCCTGTACTCAACGGTAGATTCATCAAAAACAACATGGGGTGTTTCCTCCACAACTAAGGTTCTTTTATTAAAAACTCTATATGCCTTGCTTCTTTGGGAATATCCGATAAAGAGATCATCGCTTTAGCATCAAAGGCATTTAGTTGTGTTTTACCGTTGTTGTGGATGAAACACTTACAAACAAAAAAATGAAAGTAAGCAACGGTAGGAGTTCTATTATTCCAAACCTCATAGGAGTTTTGCCATGTCTCCCTACTATCATACTCCTGCTCAGGTGTGACAGTGTGTTGACACTTCAGCCCAGAACCTTTTGGGTAGGTCCGCTTCGCAATCATGGACCTTCTTTGCTTCCTTCAGTGGTTCTTCCTTCTTTCAGCAACACCATTCTGCTGGGGCGTCCTGGCTGCAGAGAGCTCATGCTGGATCCCATTCTGATCGCTGTAATCAGTTATCGCCTTGTTGAGAAACTCTCCTCCTCTATCTGATCTGATCTTGATTATGGAGAGGGATTTCTCATTCTGGATCCTTCTCAGCAGCTCAGGTAACTTGGTCAGGGTTTCACTTTTCTTGTATAGGAAGATAATCCAAGTGTACCTTGAATAATCATCTACTATTACAAGTGCATGCTTTCGGCCGCTCAAAGTCCTTGGCTTGATAGGACCAAATAGATCCATGTGGAGTAGATCTAAGATCCTTGTTGTGAGCGTTGTAGGCTGAACTGGCTTGAACGATGCCTTGGTCTGCTTTCCCTTCTGACATGCATCACAGAGTGCTTCCTTCTTGAATGCTTCATTTAGAAGTCCTCTGACCAGCTTCTGAGAGCTAATCTTGTTGATGGCTTTGAAGTTCAGGTGACATAGTCTTTTGTGCCACAGCCATCCATTCTCAGCTACTGTCTTGGATAGAAAACAGGAGTTAGGTGTTCCTGTGTTCCAATCAATCATGTAGACATCTCTTCTTCTGAAACCTTGTAGCTTTATTTCTCCAGATAAGATGTCTATCACCATACACTTTAAGATGGTAAAGACTACTAAATTCTTCTCGTCACAGAACTGGCTTATGCTCAGGAGGTTGTACTTGATCCCTTTGACATAATGGACTTTGGATATCACAATGTTTCCTCGGTGCAGCTCTCCAAAGCCTTTTGTCTGTCCTCTAGAGCTATCTCCAAAGGTTACATCGGGACCTCTTTCTTTGATGTATTTGGTCAGCATCTTCTTGTTCCCGGTCATATGCCTCGAGCATCCAGAGTCTACAAACCATTCTTCACCTCCAAAATTTGAGCTTGAGGAGATGTGGTTGTAGTCCTTCCACCTTTTCTCTTCATCAGCTAGGTTTGCCATCAGACAGTCATACTCCTCGTCTTCATCAAAAAAGAATCCGCTGCTCGATTCGACATGCTCCTGGTCTTCTCCGATGAGGGCCTTTCTTCTATCTTCCTTTCTGCCCACCTCCTTTTTGGTTTCGTCCTTCTTGATCTCGGGACAATCCATTTGGATGTGTCCTATTTTGTGACAGTTGTAGCATTCTATTTTCCAGCTTCCAGCCTTCTGGTTCCTTCTTGGATTCTCCTTATAGTTTTTCTTATACTTGGAGTAGTTCTTTCTGAAATTGCTGAACCTTTGCATTACGAAAGCCATTTCTTCCTCAAAATCTAGTGGATTTGGAGGTTTCACATCAGATAGGCTCTTGGCAGGGGACTCGGCTGCAAATACGATTCCCTTCTCTGCAGGCTCAGTTGAGGATGAACTTGGAAGCTCGAACGCATAAGCCTTCAGATCAGAGAACAGCTCCTGAATCTTTATCTTATTCAGGTCCTTGGACTCTCTCATGGCCACAACCTTCATGCTCCATTCGGGGTTGAGAGATCTGAGAACCTTTAGTGCCATTTCCCTGTTGCCATAGGTTTTGCCCAGGGAGTTGATCTCATTTATAATCTCAGTGAACCTTGTGTCCACTTGATCTATGGATTCACCATTCTTCATTTTAAAGTTGTCAAATTTTTGGATAGCAATTGACAGCTTGTTTTCCTTGATCAGCTCCGTTCCTTCACATATTAGGGCTAATGTGTCCCAAATTTCTTTGGCATTCTTACAGTTCCTGATCTTGACCATGGTGGATTTGTCAAGAGTTTGATATAACACATCTCTGGCCCGGTTATCAAGATTGGCCAGCTTTCTTTCTTCGGGAGTCAGCTCCGTCCTCTTCTTAGGAATCTTCTCTGGCCTCCCAGCTGCGATCTCCTCTGCTGTGTTGTCCTTCTCAAAGATGAATGGACCGTCTTCAATGATGCACCACATGTCGTCATGAATTGAAGATAAGTGTGCCTGCATCCTTATCTTCCACAGATCATACTCGTCAACTGAAAACACAGGGAGTCTAGAGTGCATGTGTTCCATTATGAAGTGAGAGTTAAAGATATATATCTAATATAGATCTGGTTCGTGAAATGAACCAACCTCTCCGATACCACTTGTAGGTCACAAGTCGTCCAGGTACAAGTCTAGAGGGGGGGTGAATAGACTTGTAGAAACTCTTGAACTCTTTTTCACGAAGAGTGAGTTTCTTCAGCTGATAGTTAAACAAATGACTAAGAGTCGTTTGTTCTTAGATATATGCGGAAATCAGCTGATGACGAATAGAGATCAACTTAATGAAACACTTAACAATGAATGCAGCAGTTAAAGTATGATGCAGTAAAACAGTAAATAACGCAGGCAATTATAGTGGTCTTAGAGGTGGGGTAATCCTCTACTAATCCACTTTTCTCCAAACCAGTTGGAGATGAATTCACTATAATTTTCAACCAGTGATAAATATTACAGTGATTCAAACCACACTACAACAACTTCCAACCAGTGGAAATCCGTGCCGTTGTACACACTTGACTGCCTTGCACCTCTTGATCCTCGATCCTTGGATGCCTTTACAGTCTCTTACTTCAACCAGTGAAGTACCCCGTACTCAGGATTATAGACAAGAGTTTTTGTCTTCTCCAACTTAAGAGCTTCCTTAAGTATGAACTTTTAGATCTGCTCTTTTCACGATGCTATTGATTGCTTTAGATTGCTTGATTGCTTTGATCGCTTAAATGTATGTTCGCACCGGTAGTTGCTCAGTTTCAAATCTTCGGATATATATAGGTCACGATCTCTGAGCTTTTTCCTTGTAGCCGTTGCAAATCTTTTGAACAAATCCGTCCGTTGGAGGGAGACTTCATTGTTTATTCTTTCCTGAACGTTGCAAGGCTGGATTCCCATTATTTTATTTTATCTTCCGACCGTTGTGAAGACTTCTGCATGTGAGCGCCGAATCTTTTGAATATAAAACGATTAAAGTCTTCAAGGTGGGTCTGGATGATTTATTTTAAATCATATCTCTTGCGGGAATCACTCCAATTTGTCTCTTCACGTTGCATGTGAGCTTTCCGTAATACTTGACTTTTCAACGCATGCTGACGTGGACTTGGAGTACTTGGCTGCCTTCGAGTAGGCTGATATGCAGCTAACATCTCTGCAGACAGGTCCTCTCGGCTGTTCACTGTTTGTGACTCATCTGATCAGGTGACTTCCCTGAGGTACCTTGGCTGCAGTCTGGTCAAACTTCTCTGATAAATTTTGTTGACCAGAGCTACTCTGACTGGACTCGGCTGTTCCTCTCTGATGGACTTAGATGTACTTGGTACTTAACCGATTTTCAGCGTAACAAATTTTTGGCCTACATAAGATACTCATTTGGTTCTTCTTTACATTTTGCCAAGTTTTATACTTAACATATTTTGGCCTACGGAAGATACTCATTTGGTTCTTCCTTACATTTTGCCAAGTAATAAACATTTGATTTTATATTTATGACATCATCAAAATCTAACAAGTATTCCTAACACACGATCAGTTCCATGGAGTCGACATCTTCGGATTCCAAGTTAACTCTTTCAAGGACGACGGATCTGGTGAATATTCGCCCGTCGATAATGGAGTCTTTCTTCTTCAGGGATAGAGAAGATGTCTGAGAAGATGCCATTGATACTGAAAAAAAGAAGTGAAGTAGCAAAGAAAGCAGTAAATGCAGTAAGTTATGTAGGCTATTTGCTCTTAGACTCGTTTAATTTACAGAAAGCCTAAAAAGTCGAAGTGAGCAAGAGACAGTCCTTTTTATAATGTGCAGGGGAAATTAGGATTACAAACAGTGAACGGTCAGATTTAAGGGATGGGAACCGTCTTTGAAAAGAACGAACAGGATGAACTGAGATTAACTTGTATATCTTATCCATCCATTTTTGAAAATGACAACTGGTCCCAGCTTTATAGTTCGTACTCCCTCATTGCATGAAACGGCGGTTTTGAAATTATTAACATTGCAGCGTTTAAGATAATGAAGTCCAAATGTCGTGTTGAGCATTAAATAATAAAACGTTTGAATTTTGGGATAGGGCACGTGGACTAAAACTATTTTCAGAACAAATAGAATAATACTATTGTATTAATTGACGTCCCATAGTGTATGTACTATATCCACGAATAATACAGCGTCCCCCCTTAAAAGGTACATACATGATTCAATTCTTACAACAATGTTTGGATTAATACTGTATTCATGGGTCGTACTGTATTCCCCCCTTAATTAATATACACGTCAGCTGTAGGAAGATTTCATGCCTTCTTTGTCCTACAGTACTGTCTGACTGTTTCTGAGTGTACAATTAATTAATGGTGGATACTGTATTCTTGGATCTTACAGCATTCTCCCTCAACCGATGAGTAAAAGCATAAAAACTTACAGGGAGTCGGGCTGTAGCATTTCCAATTCTTGTCGAAGCATACAGAATCTGGTTGTGCTGAGAGGTTTTGTAAAGATGTAGGCTAACTGGATGTCTGTATGAACTTTCTCGAACCGAACATCCTTATTCTCAACATGATTCCGGATGAAATGATGCTTCATAACAATATGCTGAGTTCGCGAGTGCAATACAGGATTGTGCGTTATTGCATTTGCACTTGTGCTATCGCACATGATCGGTGTTTCTTTGCCATAATCTGATAACTGTTGTTGCATCCATAGAATCTGCATACAGCGACTTCCAGCGGCATAGTATTACGATTCGGCTGTAGAAAGTGAGTTGGCCAATTGTTCCTTACTGAACCAGGACACAAGTCTAGGTCCAAGAAAGTGACAAGTACTGCTTGTACTCTTCCTATCTAGCTTGCATCCACCGATATCCGAGTTGCTGTAGCCAATCAAATCGAATCCACCTTCCTTAGGATACCATAGTCCTGCATCGACTGTTCCTTTAACGTACTTAATGATTCGTTTGGCTGTTGTGAAGTGTGATTCTTTAGGTGCTACTTGATACCGAGCACACACTCCTACAGCAAATTGGATATCGGGTCTGCTAGATGTTAGGTACATGAGGGAGCCTATAAGCTTCCTATAGAGTGATTGATCAATGGACTTTCCATCTTCGTCAGCACTAATTTGCACGGAAATGCTCATGGGGGTTGACGATGATTTGGAGTTATTCATCCCAAACTTGTTGAGTAGCTCGTTGCGATACTTTTCTTGGTTGATGAAGATTCCTGTAGCCAACTGTTTTACCTGCAATCCTAGGAAATATCTAAGTTCCCCCATCATACTCATTTCAAATTTACTTTGCATGAGAAGAGAGAACCTTTGACATAAAGTAAGGTTAGTGGAACCAAATATAATATCATCTACATATATTTGAACCATTAACAGGTTATCACCTTCCTGTATCTTAAATAGAGTCTTGTCCACAACACCTTTCTCAAATCTATTATTGGTAAGGTACATGGACAGGGTTTCTTACCATGCTCTAGGTTCTTGCTTAAGTCCATACAGAGCTTTCCGTAGTCTGTATACAAGGTCTCCGCCTTCTATGTTCATAAACCCTGGTGGTTGTTCAACATAGACTTCTTCGGCGAGGTCTCCATTCAGGAATGCGCTCTTAACATCCATTTAATATACTATAAAGCTCTTATGGGCGGCAAAAGCTAAGAATATCCTAATGGCTTCTAGTCTGGCTACAGGGGCAAATGTCTCATTGTAGTCTATGCCTTCTTCCTGTCTGTAGCCTTGCGCGACTAGATGGGATTTGTTCCTAATAACATATCCATTTTCATCATTCTTTTTCCTAAATACCCATTTGGTTCCAATTACAGCTTGATGCTCACATCTGAGTACTAGATACCATACATTGTTTCTTTCGAAACCATTTAGCGCTTCTTCTATAGAAGTGATCCAGTGAGAGTTATTCAGAGCTTCATTGATAGAAACAGGTTCGGATTGAGCTAAGAATACAGCGAGGGTGCACATGGCAAGTCTTCTAAGTTTTGCATGATATTTCCATACAGGAAATGGAGATTTCTCAGAATCGGGTTCTTCTTGCGCACACAGTATAGTTCCTTGTGTACTCTGTATTTTCCTGTAGGTAGTTACTCCAGCATCAATGTCTCCTATGATTAACTCATGTGGGTGATCTTTCAACCATCTTTTGTCGGGTTCTAGTTCGGCATCCCGTACTGTATCTTGAGGTGCTGTAGTTTTAGCTTCAGCTTGTACAACATTAGCTTCAACTACTGATCTTATAGTTGCGGGGTTCATATATAAGTCTACGATAGGCTCTATTGGAGTTGGAGGGTCATTAACGATGAGTCTTTGGATATTCTGAGTCAGATCTTCTACTCCTGTAGGATTATGGTGAGGTTCATCGAACACTACATGTACAGATTCCTCGACTATCAGCTTCCTTTTGTTAAAGATTCTGAAAGACTTGCTGACAGAGGAATATCCTACGAATATCCCTTCATCCGACTTCTTGTCGAAGGTTTTGAGTTGGTCTTTCCCGTTATTCAAAACATAACATCTGCATCCAAATATGTGAAAATATGAAACCAATAGAGTTTTGTTGTTCCATACCTCGTATGCTGTTTTGTTGTGATGCTTGTTGATAATACAACGATTTTGTGTGTAGCATGCTGTATTTGTTGCTTCGCCTCAGAACCGGCAGCGGCAGCTTGCTTGCGGTGATCATGGTTATTGTTGCTTCTTTGAGTGTTCTGTTCTTTCGCTCGGAAACACCATTTTGTTGAGGAGTCCTGGCAGCTGAGTATTCGTGCTACAGTATTGCTCTATAAAGTGGTTAGTGAATTCAGTACCCCTATCGGAACGAATGGAGACGATACTCAACCTTTTCTCATTCTGAAGCTTTCTCAGGTGCTCGGGCAGCTTTGTTGTGGTTTCCTTTTTCTTGCTCAGGAAGATTGTCCGAGCATACCTGGAATAGTCATAAGCAATAACTAAATAATATTTCTTACCTCCCAAACTTACAGGGTCTACAGGACCATAGAGATCCATATGTAGCATATCCAGAACTCTATGAGTGAACAGGTATTATTTGCTTTTCAGGGTGGTTTTGACTTGTTTGCCTTTCTGACAGAGTCCGCAGACACTGTCTTTTTGGAATGACACATCGAGCAAACCTCTAACCATCACCTGTCTGGCGAGCTTGTTGATTGTCTTGAAGTTGATATGAGACATCCTCTTGTTCCATAGCCAACTTTGATCTGCAGTGCCTTTGACATCAAAACAATGAATAGTGGAGCTCGTAGGCTTCCAGTCAGCAATATACATGTTACCTGACCTTCTTCCTCTGAGCATAATTTCTTTGGTCAGAATGTTCTTGGCTCTACAGTGGTCTATATAGAATTTCACCGAGAATTGTTTGTCACAGAACTGACTAATACTAAGTAAATTGTACTGTAAGCCTTCAACATAAGCTACATCGGTGACTTTGAACTTTCTTACAAGAAGGTTTCCCTTCCTTCTTGTTCTTCCTTTGGACTTGTCACCGAAGCGTACTTTTGGACCGCGACCCTCTACATAATCTGACAGCTTGTTAATATCTCCTGTCATGTACCGAGAACATCCAATGTCGAAGTACCAGATGTCCTTCTCTTTGATGTCCTCTAAGCAAAGAAATTAAGTAGATTTAGGTCCCCTTTGAATGTTGGGTCCTTGTATGTTAGTGCCTTTTGGTACCCAAATTTGCCTGACAGCAATTGGCTTGCTATAGGTTGCTTTTGGTCTGATGGATTCAAATTAAATACTCGCAAGTGTACGAATCGCCCTTGTAGTAAGCGGCAAGTAACTCCGAGGTCGATCTCTCGAGGAATTGGAAGCGGTTTAAAATTCGATAATGTTTGGCAAATAGTCGAATGAACAAAAGTAAATTAAATTAAAATACATCATTGGTTGATTATGATTACAATTACTAATGCACAAAATTTAAATTGAACTAAGTGATAACAACACCAATTTGATAGTCGGATAAATGAGAGATAACAATAATGAGATTAATATGGGAATTTAGAGTCACCGACACACACGTAATCAATTATTAGTTCCGATACTCAAATAAATAAGGTTAGGAATTATCGATTGCTCACGATTAAAAGAAATCCGTTTGATGGCGGAAATTCTAAAAATCACGATTGTTCTCAACGAAAATTAAGGGATACTCTTTTGATGGGGACGAAACCCTAGCTAACAATCAATTAACCGACTACTTTTGATGAGGTAAATCGTTAAAAGATCGCGCGAAAAAGCTCGAGAACATTCACAATCGTTTCTTTCGGGTCGTTTGATGGCGAACAACGATAAAAACCCTCGATTCGAATAATAATAACAACAATGAAAAAGGTTTGATGATCTAATTCAAAAGTTCTTAAACGAAGAACGAACAAGAGGAACAATCCCAAACTTTTATCCGGAAAATCAAAGGGAACTAAAAATCAAAAACATGTGTGTGGCTATATCTAAAAACCCATATGAAGTGTTTAGCCACACATAATTAATTCAACAACAATAATGGAAATTGAAGAACAAAACATGGTAAAAACTTCCTTTGAAAATGCCGAAATCGAATTCCCGATGAAGGTTTGATGATCTTCTTACAAGAACTCACAACAAAATTATACAAGGAATTATTATATCTCACAAAAGTATTTTTCACTCCAAGAACATACAAGGAAGATGATGAAAATCTCTCTTTCCACTCTTTTGGTGTTTTTCCTCCCTAATCTTGTGTTTTTCCACAAAATATCTTTTCCACAAGACAAGCACACCTCTCAAGGGGTCACTACACTTTGTTTTATAGCCAAAAAATCAAGACAAAGGCTTAAAGATGTGCAAAAATGTCAAGGAAAGTGACATGAACCGAAAAGTGACACGGCCCGTGTCCTGGGACACGGGCGTGTCGTACTGCGCTGGGATAAGAAAAAGGTAACTGTCTTGAGACTCGGCCGTGTCCCATGACACGGCCGTGTTGTACTGCGCCAGGAAGTGTAAATGGCCGATAGCGACTCGGCCGTGTCCCAAAAGGCACGGTCGAGTCGTTCCCTTCCGGAAAATGAGATTCTTGCTGGAATGAGACCCGGCCGTGTCCTGTGACACGGCCGAGTTACCTGATGTGGCTCGAGTCGCCTGGTGCAGCCTAGTTGAGTCGCCTGGTGCAGCCAAGTCCGGTTTTTGGTCTTCTTCGGCTAGATCCTTCGTTCTTGTATCAATTCACCTCGGATTTTAGCATATGATATACCGTTTCGAAGCTAATTTCACGAGGAATTTATATCAAAGGAGAATACATCTCGATTCGGAGTGGAGATTCTGGGATTTAGGAGATTTGACCGATACTGCTTAAATCTTTCGTTGTTTTAGGTCCCGTTTTAGCTTTTGATCGTCATAAACTCCAATATTAGCTATGAAAGCGCATATTTCACCACATTCTTCGCTTGGTTACCTATAAATTAAAAACACAACATACCACGCATAAAATAGAACAAAAAATACTAAAAAGCAAACAAAAACACGACTAGATAGAACAGAATGAGTCGATCAAGAATCGACTCATCAAATCCCCCCAAACTTGAACTTTGGTCGTCCCAAGCAAATCATTTTAAAATAATCACTCACAAAAGGGGAACTCAACTGCCAAAATACCTCAAAAGATCCTTTTTGAAAATTTCATCAATACTCACAAGTAAAATAAGTCGAGTTCTACAAAGTTTTAAACCTCCGGGGTGCTTCCTTAACATCATAGGCAATACTTGGCAATATAAGCCTCACCGGTCAAGTGTATTCACTCACTCTCAAAGTGATAGGGATAAGTAAACGCTCGAAACTCATTCAATGAAATAAGGAACCCCATAGGCTTGCCAATCGTCTTAATTTCTACCACTGTTTTGGGCATGCAAAATTTTCGTGAATCAAAAAGGGCTCTATTCTGCTTGAAATGTAGGCTTTGGTCGAGGTGGGATATATATGGCTAAAGTGACTTGTCTCTAGAAAATTTTTTTTTTTAGAATTTAAATCACCATAGTCGCTTTAGAAGCTCAAGATTTTTTTTTTTTTGAGATTTGCTTCTTTCATCCCCTTAATTATGAGTAACAAGCAATATCGAAAGTGAAAAACGCAGCGTCACACCCTCCTTATTTCTCCGTTTTTTTTTTTTTTGGCTTGGGTTGTTTTAGGATCCGTTTTACGCGAATGTAAATGATGGGTCACATGAATACACCCGGTTACTAGGATCAAAATATACGCAACTACTTCCAAGCATACTCATATCTAAGGGATCCGTTTTACGCGAATGTAAACGATGGGTCACATGAATACACCCCGTTACTAGGTTCCCAAAAATAGCGGAGTAATTATTTTCACCAATTCAACACTCCCGACAATATATATGGCACCCAATGTCACCACAATCTTTGCATCCTCGTCAAAAATATTTCTAATTGTTCAAGTAGGGATCGAAGGATTATAGTAAATGAAAGCTCGATATGTGGTTTAACAATGAAATATACAATGACCTCAATTGGGTTTATTTAAGAAATGATCAAATGTCGGGTTGGCCAAAATCGAAGGGTAAAGATCAAAGGCGCCAAAAATCATTTTCACTCAATTTGCACACACACACCAGTGGTTTTAAACAAGATACCAAGGCAAGTTCTAGAGTTTTAAATCAAGAATGAAACACATGACAATGAAACTTGCATTTAAGAAAATGCACGAAGGCTCAGTAGCTCACAAGTAGGTTTGCTCATAGTTCCAAGATATTAAAACCACTTATTCAATTTCACACCCGTTTCGATTATCAACAATTTTTCCTCAACAAATTATTCTCGATTTGTATATCAGAACAACGAAATAAATCCCGAGGCATTCCAAAAAAAAATACACACTTCAAAGTTTTCTTCAAGTTTGCGAAATAAACACACCAAGTAAAAACACACTAAGTAAAAACACACCAAAAATAATCAAACAAGCAATATAGTATCCGAAAACAAATAAAAACGAGAGTAATGAAGTATTTCTTGACCGATCCCCCCAAACTTGAATTAAAGAATATACGAACGAAGGGGGTATAGTATTTAAAAAAAAAATTCATTGGTCAAGAAATACTTACGACCGGTTTCACTGCTCGGGTGGAGGGAAGTGGCCTTGCTGGACATGCCAATCGACCATTCGTCTCACAAGAAACAATATCTGGCGTCGCTCCTGTCTAGCCTCCTATCGGTCCCGTCTAGCCTCCTCTCGGTAGGCTTCGAATTCCTCCCTTAATGATGGACGTGAGGTGGCACGTCCAATTTCGGCCCGCCTTGACGTCTCGGGCCGATCTTTCATGATTTCTTCCTCTTCTTCTTCACTCGCTTCTACTTCCTCGTCATCCGGGCCTCTTTCATAAGCCTCCTCCTCCTCCATTCTCTCGGCTCTATCCTCATCCATAATGCGCCTAGGTCGAACGTTTCGGTCGACAGCACTGTGACCTGTGGGAGCCAAGCCGGCTGCCCACCGTGCCCGACGGTGTGCCTCCGTAGCCATTTGAAGATTTCCCATATCCCGAATATTATTTATGGTTATCAAAGGTGGATTTGGGAGGAGGAAATGGTCGTTATCCGTCTGCATGAAGACCATGCGATGTTCGTAGTCCAGGATATTCATCACCTTCATCACGGAGATTGAGAGAAGCATATTTCCAGGAAGGGGGGTCCTCTGGGCTAAGGAAATACCGAAGTGTAGTGCGATAGGGGTAATCAAACCCCCTATCTCCCCCTTGGGCTTTGTCGCGACATCCTCAAAATGCTCCGCTACCATGGCCCCGGTTGCCGGAATTGAGTCGTCGAGCATATGAGTCAGGATATACAACTCCCTCAGTGAAATGGGCCCGGTTTCCTTTCGGCCATATATTGTACTCGCAATCACCTTGTGTAAGTATCTGAGCACGGGATTGCGAATGTTCGATCCTTTTGCCGATCTTGCCACGTAATATCGCGCCTCACTCCCCGGGTATTCTACCATGGCCCTCCAGTAAGTTTCACAAGCGAACCGATTTATCGGGTAATGGACCTCGTGTCTTGCATGATATATTTCCTCCAACTGGACGATAGTCAGTGTCTCTTCGTTGTTGTTGATCCGGAATGTCATTTCGGACGGTTCTCGGGTTACCGGATCTCTTCTTACAGTTAGAGTGCTTAGAAACTCCATCGTTAAACACCTATATGTCGGCCATCGTTGAGTCATCATCCACGCCCAATGCACTCTTTCAAGGAATTTTATCACATCTTCCCTTATCCCCATTGCATTCATGCATTCGTCATCGGGCCATCTTGTAGGGAGCATTTTTTTCTGTCCAAGCATTTCCCACCTCTCATATTGCGTTTCCGGTAGATTGATTCCATAAGATTCTGGGGTTTCCACAGCCCTTTGAATAGTCCTTCTTACCGGCTGCACTTGTTCCCCGTCATTCCTACCCCTTCCGCGTTGAGCATTTCCACGTCCTCTTCCTCGTGCCATTTTCTGCAAAAATTTAATCTATCATTATCCAAGTATTTCAGAATGTATCCCTCCCCCAAACTTATAGCAAGCAATAAAATTCCCCCTATCGATCAAAACGTCTCCCAAGCAAAATTATCGTTTAAATTCATCATCTTTATCATAGAAAACTATCTCTTAATTACAAAAATTTTCAATCGAAAAATTTAATCATCAATGCATGAAGAATTATTCAAAACCCCCAAATTTCATCAACTTCAATCTACTCAAGAACCCTAGATAATTAAGGACTATCGATTCAAATCATCATAGTATGTTCATAACAAAGAATAATCATCAAAAACATGAGAATCATACCTTGATATCGGAGAATTTGAAGAAAGAAAGAAAATTAAACCCTGGTCCAAATTCGTCCGAGTTGCTCCTTAGAAGAGTGAAATTGGTTGAAAGATGATGATTATATAGTTGATTCTTGTATCTCTTCTTGATTTTGCATAAAATTTCTTTAAAAAGGAAGAGAAAAATCGATACTGCAACAGCTAGGGTTCGCAGGTTTTGCAGGGAGGAAGAAAAATAAAAGTTGGAGAAGATAAAATTGGGGAAACGGCCGTGTTTCCTTTTTATACTGACCGACTGACACGGCCGTGTTGAATATGACACGGTCGTGTCGTGCTGTGCGTAATAACTTAAAACCTACTGTCGGCCGACTCGGCCGTGTCCTATGACACGGTCGTGTCGTACTCCCTCGGAAACCCAATTCTCACTGTTTTGAGGCCCGACCGTGTCCTGTGACACGGCCGTGTCGTCCTGTTCGAAATAATCAAATTCTCACTGTTTTGAGGCCCGAACGTGTCCTGTGACATGGCCGTGTCGTCCTGTTCGAAATACTCAAATTCTCACTGTTTTGAGGCCCGGCCATTTCCAATGGCAACTCGGTCGTGTCCTTCCTGTCCAGATTATTAGTTTCTGGTTTCCTGCAATTTTAATACCCACAGTTGAACCGGTCAGTTTTGAATCGGATAAAAACAAACAAGGAAAATAAATGCGAAAAACAAAAGACAAAAAAAATCTAACTAAAACGTTGGGTTGCCTCCCAAGTAGCGCTTTTTTATAGTCATTAGCTCGACTTCTTCCCGTTTTGCTCAAGCTTCAACGTCGTGCACCTCTATGCACTCGAACGCATTGATTTCTTCGATTCGTCCGAAATACGGCTTCACTCTATGCCCATTTACTTTAAAGTGCTCGTTCTTCCGAGGACCAAGAAGTTCAACCGCTCCGTGCGGCCATACTTTAACGACTTTGAACGGTCCGCCCCATCGCGATACCAATTTTCCGGGCATAAGTTTGAGACGGGAGTTATGTAGCAAAACATCCATACCGGGTTCGAGAGATTTACGAACGATACGCTTATCATGATACCGTTTCGTCCGTTCTTTGTAGAGTTTAGCGTTTTCGTACGCCTCATATCGCATCTCATCAAGCTCGTTTAAATGCAAAAGTCGTTCCTCGCCCGCCTTTTCTTGATCTAAATTGAGCGCTTTAATTGCCCAATACGCCTTGTGTTCTAGCTCAACGGGTAGATGACATGCTTTCCCAAATACTAGGCAATACGGACTCATTCCGATTGGAGTTTTGTAGGCCGTGCGGTATGCCCATAAAGCGTCGTTCAACTTTAATGCCCAGTCTTTTCTTGTCGGTTTCACCGTCTTTTCGAGCACTGCCTTTATTTGCCGATTGCTTACTTCTACTTGCCCGGAAGTTTGTGGATGGTACGCCGTTGCGACCTTATGCATCACATTGTACTTCTTAAGCAAGCCTGCAAGTTGTTTGTTGCAAAAATGCGTGCCTCTGTCGCTGATTACGGCCCTAGGCATCCCGAACCTGCAAAAAATCACATCCCTAAAAAAATTTCAAACCACGTTAGCATCGTTAGTTCGGGTTGGAATTGCTTCCACCCATTTAGAGACGTAGTCTACAGCAACTAGAATATACTCAAAACCATGGGAAATTGGAAAAGGACCCATAAAATCCACTCCCCAAACATCGAAAAGTTCCATAACAAGGTTGTTTGTCAACGGCATCTCATTCCTTTTGCTTATATTCCCCGTTCGTTGACAACGATCGCAACTCTTGCAATGGAAATAGGCATCTTTAAACAATGTTGGCCATTAGAATCCCGATTGAAGGACCTTGTGAGCCGTTTTATTTGCGCTAAAATGTCCTCCACAGTGCAACTCATGGCAAAATAACAATATGCTCTCGTGCTCTTCCTCCGGGACACAACGTCGGAATATCTGATCAGGCCCCAGCCTGAATAAGTAGGGCTCGTCCCAAAAGTAATGCCTGCACATGGAAACGAACCTCTTCTTCCCTTGATAGGTTAAGTCGGGCTGCAAAACACCACTAACAATGTAATTGACAATATCAGCATACCAAGGTGTCCTTGTTACATCGAATAATTGCTCATCGGGGAAAGTTTCAACAATTGGCAAATGATTATCAAGCTTAAAATTATCACCCTCGGTTAGCCTAGATAGATGGTCGGCCACTACGTTTTCCGACACCTTTTTATCTTTGAATTCCAAATCAAATTCTTGCAGCAGAAGAACCCACCGAATCAATCTTGGTTTTGCATCGGATTTTTTTAATAAATATTTCAATGCGGCGTGATCCGTATGCACAATCACTTTTGAGCCAACCAAGTAGGATCGAAATTTGTCTAAAGAAAACACAACGGCTAAAAATTCTTTTTCGGTGGTGGTGTAATTAGCCTGAGCTTCATCGAGCGTTTTGCTCGCATAGTAAATCACGTGGAAAAATTTATTCACTCTTTGCCCCAAAACGGCACCTATAGCAAAGTCAGACGCATCACACATAATTTCAAAAGGGAGAGACCAATCGGGAGCGACAACAATCGGTGTTGAAGTTAACTTTTCTTTCAAAGCGTTGAAACCGACTAAACATTCCTCGGTAAAATCAAATTTAGCATCTTTGCACAAAAGGTTACTCAAAGGGCGGGCAATTTTCGAAAAATCTTTAATAAAACGCCTATAAAACCCGGCATGCCCTAAAAGCTTCAACCTCTTTGACACAAGAAGGTGGAGGTAATTTAACAATCAAATCGACTTTAGCCTTATCAACCTCCATTCCTTTATTGGAAACCATATGACCTAGAACAAGACCTTGTTTTACCATAAAATGACTCTTTTCCCAACTAAGTGTAAGATTACACTCAATACATCGTTCTAGCACAATAGTCAAATTATTTAAACAATCATCGAAAGTGGTTCCAAATACAGAGAAGTCATCCATGAATACCTCGATGGATCTTTCTAACAAGTCGGAGAATATAGATAGCATGCACCTTTGAAAAGTAGCGGGGGCATTGCAAAGACCAAATGGCATCCTCCTAAAGGCAAAAGTGCCAAAAGGGCAAGTGAAAGTGGTCTTCTCTTGATCCTCCGGAGCAATGGGAATTTGATAGAAACCTGAAAGACCATCTAGAAAACAGTAATAATCAAGCCCAGCTAAACGTTCCAACATTTGATCAATGAACGGTAGAGGAAAATGATCCTTTTTTGTTACGGCGTTTAATTTCCGGTAATCAATGCACATCCTCCAACCGGTTACCGTTCTAGTGGGCACCTATTCATTTTTATCATTACGAATCACTGTTATTCCAGATTTCTTAGGCACTACATGCACAGGACTCACCCACTTACTGTCGGATATCGGGTAGATGACTTCGACATCTAGCAATTTTAAAACTTCCTTTTTCACAACTTCCTGCATGTTCGGATTCAAATGCCATTGAGGTTGCCTAACCGGTTTAACATTTTCCTCAAAAATTATTTTATGCATGCACCTAACCGGACTTATTCCCTTGATATCGGAAATACTCCACCCAATCGCTTCTTTTAACTTAGTTAGAACTTCTACTAATTTGTTTTCTTGCAAAGGAGTTAATTCGGAAGAGACAATTACAGGGTAAGTGTCACTTTTGCCTAAGAAAACATATTTAAGATGTGTCGGAAGTTCTTTCAATTCAAGTTGGGGTGGGGTGATTTCAACGGGCTCCTCAAATTTTAATTCCAACGGTATCTTAAAACCGTCAACTTCATCAATTATTTCGGAATTATCTAATAACGCAACATATCTTTCAATTTCTAGATTATTAAGCCCCATATCATGCTCAACGGTTAGAGCATCATGCAACGTGTCACCTACATCATCATGAAAATATATATCATCAACCAAAGAATCAATGCAATCAACAAAATTCACATCATGGGAAGCATAAATATGAGAAGGGATAGGAGATGAACCGAACACGTTGATTTCCACGGTTTCGCCCAAGACGGTCATGGTGACCTTTCCTTCATCAACATCGACGATTGTTTTTGTTGTACGCATGAACGGCCGTCCTAGAAGTATTGTCCCTTCATTTTCGCTTGTCCTGAAATCGCTCATCTCCAAGATAACAAAATCGGCCGGAATCACCAACTTGTCCACTTGCACTAATACGTTCTGATTGGAACTCCTTGTCTATCTAGTAGCCACTCCTTCCTTTGATGAGGCTCTGCAAGACCTATATCGCAGCATCATGACTCATTCCAAAGAGAGAAAGAAGGCAGGTTTTGGCTATATAGGGGGGATATATAAGGGGCAATAGACTCCTTTGGGGTATTTCACCGACCTATCCGCCATTTGAAGAGTCATTCTTGTCGGTTTGATTCCCCCGAGTCCAAGCCTCAAATAGGTCGAGTATGGCATGAGATTCACACTTGCCCCCAAATCTAGCATCCCACGAGCAACTCTCTTGTCTCCAATAGTAATGTCGATCATAAAACTTCTGGTATCACCTTTCTTTTGACCCCTTGCCTCTACCTCGTAGAGCACCACTTTCTCGTTCCCATTGTATCTTCTTTTGTTGGAGGTCAACTCTTTGAAAAATTTTGTATAAGCGGGAATGTTCTTCACAACATCCAAAAGAGGTAAGTTGACATGAACCTTCGAAAGCATGTCGTAGATTTCGGAAAATTGCTCATCTTGCTTTGCTTTTCTCAGACGGCTCGGGAAAGGAATTGGTGGCTTATATGGTTGAGCGGATTTGTGAAGCTTGGAAGTTGTGCTTCGTCTATTTTCTCTTCTTGATTTCCCGAATCGTCTTCTTTCTCATCGCCTCTTTCTTTTACTTCGGAATTAACTTCTTTATTAATCACTTTACCACTTCGGAGAGTGGTAATGGCTTGAGCTTGTTCGGGTTGACTCGGTAGTTTACCCCTTTCTTGTCTACGTGCCTCGGTAGCAAGTTGCCCAATTTGGACCTCCATTTTCTTCATCGAATCTTCTAAAGATTCGAACCTTTTATTGTTATCCTCTCGGTTTTCCTTGCTCTCCTTAATGAATGCCGCTATACTCTCCTCAAGAGAGTTCCTTTGTTGTAGAGGTGGTTCACTTCGCGTTGGTTGTTGGGCTCGGTTTCCTCCGTTGTATTGAGCTTGGGCGTTTGTGTCGTATGGAACCGGGTTGTTGTTTCTCCATGAGAAATTCGGATGGTTTCTTAGACCAGGATGATAAGTATTTGGGAGAGGTACATTTCTTGCGTTTCCGCCATAATTATTTCTCCTCTCTTCCCATTCGGGCCTTCCCGTGCTTTGCCCCATAGCCCAATTAACTTGTTCGGTTTGTTCTCCCGGAAAAGTATGAGGGCATGAATTGGCATCATGTCCGGGTGCTCCGCAAATCTCGCAAATTCGTGAGCTAGAAGGTTTATTTTGAGTCTTGAGTTGTCTTATTTCATTTGTCAACTCATCGATTTTAGATTGCATCTCGTCCTTCTCGCTCACTTGGTGTACGGCTCCCCTACGAACACGTACACTTTTTTGTTGAGAATTTGCTCCCAATGTTACATACACGTCATATGCTTGTCTCTCCGTCAAACCCCAAAACGAACCACCGGCTGCATTATCTGCCGCTCCTTGGCAATATTGAGTCAATCCATCATAGAAGAATTGATTGAGTAGTTGAAGCGGATAGTGATGGTGTGGGCATTGAATGAGTAGCATTTTGAATCGGTCCCATGCTTCGTGAAATGCCTCTCCGTCTTGTTGTCCGAAAGTTGAGATTTGAGTTCTCAATTGCGTCGTCTTTGAATGGGAGAACTACTTGGTAATGAATTTATCGTAAACTTCATCCCATGTTCTTAGCGATCCGGGCGCCAAAGTCATCAACCATTGTTTCGCCCCGTCCTTGAGTGTATAAGGGAAACACTTCATTCGTAGTTGATCCTCGCTCAACCCATTCAATGGGAAGTTATCAATCGCCACATAGAAATCTCGGATGAATGATAACGGATCCTCTCGTGCTAATCCATGAAATGAGGGCAATTGCTCGATGTGAAATCCACTTATGTGGTAGTTCCTTGCGGCCGGTGCTAATTGGATGCATGAAATGGCGGTGTTCACTACGGGCTTTGCATAGTCCCTCATAAGATGTTCGACCGGAGGTTGTTGCGGCATGTTATAGTTCGCCTCCATCCCATATTGAGGTCCGGGATAATAATTCGCTCCATATTGCATTCCGACGGGTGGTTGTCTGGGATAAAAGTACCTCCCTTGTTGAGCTTCCGGTATCCCTTTATTGCGCCCAACATTATCATATCTCGGAAACCTTGGTTGACGAATTTCTTCCTCATCTATATTTTGTGCAACATTCTCAACCCTTGGTTGACGAGTGTTTTCTTCTTGGATCAAAAGTCGCTCTTCAAGGTCCGGATTCACCTCGTCGTTTGCCATTGATGTTGTGGCCATTATTTTTGGTACTCTAATCCTTTGAACTTCGTCTATCGGCGGAAGAATCGGGTTACCCAACGATCTCCTACCAAGCATAAACAAAGGTAGTAAGGGCGAATTTTATCGAAATAGTATTGATCAAGAATAACAATTCAACTATCATCAAAACAAGATTAAAAATTAAACGCCAATTCCCCGGCAACGGCGCCAAAAACTTGATGGATTCAAATTAAATACTCGCAAGTGTACGAATCGCTCTTGTAGTAAGCGGCAAGTAACTCCGAGGTCGATCTCTCGAGGAATTGGAAGCGGTTTAAAATTCGATAATGTTCGGCAAATAGTCGAATGAACAAAAGTAAATTAAATTAAAATACATCATTGGTTGATTATGATTACAATTACTAATGCACAAAATTTAAATTGAACTAAGTGATAACAACACCAATTTGATAGTCGGATAAATGAGAGATAACAATAATGAGATTAATATGGGAATTTAGAGTCACCGACACACACGTAATCAATTATTAGTTCTGATACTCAAATAAATAAGGTTAGGAATTATCGATTGCTCACGATTAAAAGAAATCCGTTTGATGGCGGAAATTCTAAAAATCACGATTGTTCTCAACGAAAATTAAGGGATACTCTTTTGATGGGGACGAAACCCTAGCTAACAATCAATTAACCGACTACTTTTGATGAGGTAAATCGTTAAAAGATCGCGCGAAAAAGCTCGAGAACATTCACAATCGTTTCTTTCGGGTCGTTTGATGGCGAACACCGATAAAAACCCTCGTATCGAATAATAATAACAACAATGAAAAAGGTTTGATGATCTAATTCAAAAGTTCTTAAATGAAGAACGAACAAGAGGAACAATCCCAAACTTTTATCCGGAAAATCAAAGGGAACTAAAAATCAAAAACATGTGTGTGGCTATATCTAAAAACCCATATGAAGTGTTTAGCCACACATGATTAATTCAACAACAATAATGGAAATTGAAGAACAAAACATGGTAAAAACTTCCCTTGAAAATGCCGAAATCGAATTCCCGATGAAGGTTTGATGATCTTCTTACAAGAACTCACAACAAAATTATACAAGGAATCATTATATCTCACAAAAGTATTTTTCACTCCAAGAACATACAAGGAAGATGATGAAAATCTCTCTCTTTCCACTCTTTTGGTGTTTTTCCTCCCTAATCTTGTGTTTTTCCACAAAATATCTTTTCCACAAGACAAGCACACCTCTCAAGGGGTCACTACACTTTGTTTTATAGCCAAAAAATCAAGACAAAGGCTTAAAGATGTGCAAAAATGTCAAGGAAAGTGACATGAACCGAAAAGTGACACGGCCGTGTCACGGGACACGGGCGTGTCGTGCTGCCTGGGATAAGAAAAAGGTAATCGTCTTGAGACTCGGCCGTGTCCCATGACACGGCCGTGTTATCTTGCGCCAGAAGTGTAAATGGCGATAGCGACTCGGCCGTGTCCCAAAAGGCACGGTCGAGTCGTTCCCTTCCGGAAAATGAGATTCTTGCTGGAATGAGACCCGGCCGTGTCGTGTGACACGGCCGAGTTACCTGATGTGGCTCGAGTCGCCTGGTGCAGCCTAGTTGAGTCGCCTGGTGCAGCCAAGTCCGGTTTTTGGTCTTCTTCGGCTAGATCCTTCATTCTTGTATCATTCACCTCGGATTTTAGAATATGATATACCGTTTCGAAGCTAATTTCACGAGGAATTTATATCAAAGGAGAATACATCTCGATTCGGAGTGGATATTCTGGGATTTAGGAGATTTGACCGATACTGCTTAAATCTTTCGTTGTTTTAGGTCCCGTTTTAGCTTTTGATCGTCATAAACTCCAATATTAGCTATGAAAGCGCATATTTCACCACATTCTTCGCTTGGTTACCTATAAATTAAAAACACAACATACCACGCATAAAAGAGAACAAAAAATACTAAAAAGCAAACAAAAACACGACTAGATAGAACAGAATGAGTCGATCAAGAATCGACTCATCATGGTCCATTTTTTTGATGTCTATATGGAGCAGGCATGTAGTCGCTGTAACCATGATTATGATGCATGTAAAATCAAGGGTTATTATTATTATTCCAGTACGAATGTCGTCTCGGATATGGAGCCGGTTTCTTAGGCCTTACGGCTTGCCTACTGGGTCTCTAGTTGGATTTCCAAAGTTGTTGTTGATATTGCGCATCCCTCTGCTTTCTTGATGGATAACAGGGCTCCTATTTCCAATATCTAGGCGCACTATATTGTTGGAGGTACTGTTGTGCAGGCCATTGATATTTGGATACAACCTTCTTTCTGAAAGGCAGTTGGCGCTTCTGATATGCCGGGGGAGCATGCTGTTGGTTACGCCTTATAGGTCTGGGAGGCTGAGGTTCCCGCTGTCTGTGATACGATCCTGGTGGCACAATTGCATCCTTTGCTGTATGCGGGGCAGCTGCTACCTTTACGGGACTCGGGGTCTCTTCAGGTGCAGGAATGGGTTCCACACCCCTGACAAACACTGTACTAGTTTTCCCTTTGTTGGAGAATGAGTTGTATCCTAAGCCACTTTTATCATGAACATGTTTCCCAGTGCTTAGAATTTCTTCCATTCGTTTAGAGGATTTCTCGAATGATTTCAAGATTACCTCTAATTCTCCTTCTTGTTTCTCGAGAGTTTTCATTTTGGCTTCGAGTAGAGCGAAATCATTTGTCTTGCTCTCATTATGAGATTTAGTCTCATTTAGATCGTGGGCAAGTTGATGATTGCTCTCCATGAGTTTTTCAAGTGTGACTTTGCTGTTTTCACAGTCGATGGACATATTTTGTAGTTATTTTTCAGCAAGTCATT
This sequence comes from Orobanche coerulescens, assembly GCA_033398695.1. NCBI lineage: Eukaryota > Viridiplantae > Streptophyta > Magnoliopsida > Lamiales > Orobanchaceae > Orobanche > Orobanche coerulescens. The sequence goes on along the minus strand of CM065807.1, from coordinate 193,128,551 downwards.
TTCTTCTTTCAGCTCTAAGTTAGAAATTCCGAGTTGTATGTTTTCTCGTTTCAACATCTCATGGGCCTTTTGAATGTTTTTAAATTCATTCATCATGTTGTCAAAGGTATGAGATGCATTTACAAGAGTAGTTGATGTTGAGCTTACCTCATCATCGCTATCTTGGCCGTCCTCTATTTCTTTGGCCATAAAGCATATATAGGCTTTATCTTCAAGCTCATCATCGGATGAGTCACTATCAGTGACTGCCTGAAGACACTCCTAGGACTTGGTTGATGCGGGCGAGGCTTCTGATTCGCCAATCAGGGCCTTGATCTTGTTTTTCCAAGCACGCCTTCTTTCATCTTTTTTCTGTTGCTCGACTTCCGGCAAATTTTGGACTTTAGGGTGTGGACACTTATTTTCATAATGTTCGGGTTTCCTACAGTTGTAGCACAGGCTAGAATCACCAGAAGAAGGAAATTCGGAACTTGCCTTGTTGAAAGGCTTGGGCCTGTAGGGAGTATTTCCAGACTGTTGAAGAGCCATTTCATCTTGTGACAGGATATCATCATCACTGTCAGTAGTCTTATGGGCAGATTTGGATGTGTTGGGCATGATGTGTCTCTTGTTAGATACAGCGGCTAGAGCTGTAGTCTTGGCAGGTGACTCTTCGGCCTTCTCTATCCTGTCAATATCATACTCGAAAGCTCTGAGGTTAGAGAAGAGGTCAAAAGTAGAAATGTCATTAAGATTACATGACACACGCATAGTTGTAGTCTTAATGTCCCATCGGGCAGGGAGTGATCTAAAAATTGTCAAATTTTTCTCCTTTTGGGTATACACTTTACCCAATGCTTCAAGTTCACCGACAATGCCAGTGAATCTGAGGTTAAGCTCCTCAAGAGTTTCAGATGATTTCATTTCAAATGTTTCAAATTGCTGAGTGAGTTTTAAAATCTTATTTTCTTTTGAGAGCTCAGTTCCCTCACAAATCATCTTGAGTTTCTCCCGGATTTCCTTAGTTGTCTTACAGCTCTTTACCTTCGATAATGTGCCTTTGTCAAGAGTGACAAACAGCGCATTCTTAGCAACATTTTCAAGGTTAGCACATTTGCATTCGTTAGCTGTTCATTACTCACGTTCCTTCTCGAGCATTTTAGCATGAGGTTAGCCTTGTATCCTTGCGGCAGGATTAACCTTCATTGTCTTGATGGGGCCATCTTGGATGACAAATATCATCTCCTCGTGCATGGTATCAAGATGTGCTTCCATCCTAATTCTCCAGTCATCAAACTCATTAATTGAAAACATAGGAACCGTGTTTATCATTGAGTTATCCATGTAAGAGAACAAGAAAGATAAATACTGTTTTCAAAAATAAGTGATTTTTAGATCTGATTCGGTTAAAAATACGACCGATTCTTTTTAGAATCAACCGCTCCGATACCGCTTGTTGGCCACTAAAGTATACAGTATACACCTTGGAAAAGTGTTAGTACAACAAGCTGTATGATTTTCTAATGCGAGTGCATAGTAGAAGTTCGTTTAAGTGAGTTGCTGTAAATACAGCAACTAGGCTTTCTCCTGTTAGCTTGGTGCGTACAGGGTTTTGAAAAATATATTTGCATAAATCACAGTTGTGAAAACAATAAAGGCAGAAGGTAAATAACACAGAGTTTAAAGTGTTTCAAGGTAAACTCCTCTACGTCCACTGGTCCTCCACACATGAGTAAAAACATTTATTATAATCACTACGTATACAACTATGTGACTATAACTAAACCTCCCAATGTATTTCACACAGATTGATACAAAGGCTGAAGCTATTCGCCATTCACACAGATTGGCTAGAGCTTGTTCTTGACTTGCTTCTTCGCACACAGTTGGAAGCTTCGTCTACAATGCTTATTCTTCACACACAGTTCCGAATGAGCAAGGCTTCTTTAGACCACACTAGGTGATGGATTTCTTCAACGGTAAAGATGAAATCACAGTTTTGAACAGCAGCTTGAATGTTTGATGATCTTAGGCTGATGATGTGCTGTTCTCGTTGAGGACTAGTATATTTCTTCTCTCAGGTATTGCAATACGCTCGAAGAAATATGTCTGCTCTTGCAAGCTTGATATACCGTTCTCTGTGTTTGCTCATCAATATTCAATCTTTCACTTTTCGATTGTTGATACTTGTATATCTCATTGTATATACCGTGTGTTCTGGTCTTGTTATTTTCAATGTCCTCTTGCATGGACTATTTATAACTTTGGAATAGATCCGTTATAAATATGTCCGTTGGCTGATTGATGAGCAAAAGTCCATTCTGATTGGCTGATTGACTTTCAAGATGCTTGATCCGGATTTTGTTCTTTGTCTGAATATTCTTTGTCGGTTGGATTTAAATACTTTATCCAATCAGTATTTAAATACTTCTTTCAAAATGGTGGTTTTACTTTTGTGAATAAAGTAGATTCTGTCGCAACGGTCTTCAGTCCTGTTGGATAAGTATTTGTTTTCCCAACACTTTGAGCCTGTATGTTGTATCCAACATGTTACTTCTTTATTGCTATAATTGTAGATTGTGTAGTATATACTATTTTCAATGCTGTATGGAAGGGGCTGTATGGAGATTCCAGACAGCTTCTATACTTAGCGGCATTTCGACTCTTTTGTTGTATGATGGCTATTATCAAAACATGATATAAGATTGTTTATCCCAACAGAGCCTGAACATGAAACATATGTCCACCCCCGAAGGGGTTAGCACAATGATGCTAGTACAGGTGCGATAATTATATAACAAGAAATTATTCGACAATTCACGAATAATAATAACAACTTACAGACTCCTCCTACGAGAAGACATACAATGCACTACACATCATGACAATTTCAAACATACATATGGTCATCCGTGATCCATCATTCACTGCCTAGATCCAAAGATGATCCCTTCGGATCAACACGTGGTGTAAAACCCGTCCAATGATCCAGTGCAAGCTAGCATATATCACAAGATGATCCCGTCGGACCAACATGTGGTGGACAAACAACAAAGACACATATATGCACGACAACATGAATGACATTAATACGAAAATATAATTAAAGTACTTGTCTTAGGATGATGACAAGGATTAAATACTTTCGACGAATGCCAACACACTCAAAGGACGTCCCTTCGATCAACCACTTGCAAAACTCGAACCTTATACAGAAGAAATAACGAAAAGTTCAACTTGCGTATACATAACTAACACACGAGCATCTAACGTTCCTAAGCTATGATTGAGTTAATCATCCTACATATGCCTGGTTTTGATGGTTCAATAATCCGATGAACACTTAGTGAGACTCTCAACATACATCATGAGAATTGAATGGTAATAACAGGGATGATTTGATGACGTCTAAGAAATTCAAGAATATTCAAGTCATCAACAATTCAACACTCCAACCATGATTATCAACTCTAATATATGGTTCGGCTACTCTACAGTTTCCTATCAAGGGCATGGTCAAGATGAACGAAGCCTGAAACATCCGACAAAGGAAGCGTATTCATTAGGGTTTCTAAGTTTAATTCATAACTTTACTAAAGTTTCATCTCGCATGAAGTAATTCCTCCTACAAATGTTCTATGTCTCGATATGTTCATCAAGAACATATTCACTTTATTCTAACAATAGATACGAGAAGATTATCCAATCCAAATCAATCCTTACAAGGCATGGTCTAATTCTTGATGAAAAATCTAAATATCCATCCTCTTAGATTCATCTATTATAGGAAACAACATCTACAAGTCATCTGGTCTAGTAGCATTTCGAAATCATCATGAAGCATATGTGAAAATCTCTAAAAACTCCATCTTAATGTTCGACTTAATCATGGCTCAACTTGTAATCATCTCAACAATGGAAAATCCTAAGTTTCAATCACCTCAAGCTTCTCAAATCATGATGTTCAGTCGATTAAGCCATCAACAAGCCTAATAACCTTAGAAGCATGTTTATAACATTCCTGGAAACATGAATTCAAGGATGGGATAGCATCAACATATCTTTTACAGAGAGAAACGATGAAATGATCGGTAAAATTCAACACCGGAAGCTTGAACACTAATCCAAGATGTTTATGACCATCAAAAACCAAGTTGAGAGGCTGATATAATGGTTTTGTAAGGTTGGAAGGACTATGAAATAAGTAGAGCTTGGACAAGATGAATGAAACAATGAAAGGGGTTGGTGTCCTATATATAGGAAATTACACATTACGTGCGCTACATACTTCAGTTAGCGTACGCTAGGGCCTTAACATACATTAGTGCTCATGTATTGCGCATGTTATTGATCTTACAAAGCTTACTGCCACATTCTATCTTCGTTCTTTCATACATTACCAAGATATTACGTACGCTACGTGTTGTCTTAACGTATACTAATGCGCAACATTGCGCATGCTAATGATCTAACGTGGCTTATAGCCTCTTATGTCCTCCAACTTAGCGTACATTATCTACATACTTTAACGTACGCTAATAGTCGTTGACTTAACTTTTCCGAAAGTTATTCAGGTTCATGCAAGAGAATCCGACAATATCCTTCATCCGGCCCCACCCGCTGACCACACTATATCGGATCTTGACTCTTTCTTGCGTACGCTAAATAGTTGTCTTTACGTACGTTAATTTGGATCATTAGCTTACGCCAGGCACATCAGTACGCTAATATTCATGCATATACATGCATGAATTAATAACTTTTTCACGATAGGATCATGAATGCTAGATTACGGATACAGAAATCATACTTTAGTCCATTATATGATATAATGGACTAAATAATACTTTAGTCCATTACGGATACGGAAATCATACACCTCATGATTCAAATACAGATAAAATACATAATAATTATCTGGGTATTACAATATAGTAAAGGCAATAAACTAAAATATAAGTTCGATCCCGACCGCAGTTAGAACGAATCCGATATAGATAGATCATCTGTTTAGGTCTTCCTCTACCCCTCACCAGCCTATGCGCTCCCCATTCTTCAAGCTTCCGCACCGGTGCATCAATCGGCCTCCGTCTCACATGTACGAACCATCTTAACCGATTCTCCAACAGCTTATCCTCTATAGGGGCCACTCGTACTTCTTTTCTAATCACATCATTTCTAAGTCGATCCTTTCTCGTATGGCCACAGATCCATCTTAGCATACGCATTTCCGCCACATTCATCTTCTGCACATGACTATGCTTTACAACCCAATATTCAGTGCCATATAAAAGTGCAGACCTAATTGATGTTCGGTAAAATTTTCCCTTTAATCTATAAGGTACGCCTTGATCACATAATAACCCCGTTGCGCTCTTCCATTTCAATCATCCCGCCTTAATCCTATGGGCCACGTCACCGTCTAATTCTTCAGCCTTTTGAAGAATAGACCCAAGGTAACGAAAAAACTCCGATCCTCGTATAAAATTCCCATCAAAAGTGATTGTACTCGCCTTTCTACTTCCATTTCTACTAAAGCTACACTCCAAATATCCAATCTTACTTCTGCTCAACCTAAAACCACGAGTTTCGAGCGTATTTCTCTAGAGTTCCAACTTTCTTTCAACTTCGTCCTTTGTTTCATCAACCAATACTATATCATCTGCAAACATCATGCACCAAGGAATATCGTCTTGAATTGACCTTGTCAATTCGTCCATGACTATGGCAAAGAGGAAAGGACTAAGAGCCGAGCTTTGATGCACCCCAATCATAAGAGGAAATTCCCCAGTCCTTCCCACGGTAGTATGTACACTTGTACTAGCTCCTTCATACATGTCTCTAATGATGTCAATATACTTCTTAGACACGCCCTTTTTGGCTAATGCCCACCAAAGTACCTCTCTTGGTACCTTATCATAAGTTTTCTCTAAATCAATAAAAACCATATGCAAGTCTTTCTTATTATCGATAGTGTTCCATCACCTGTATATAGCTTCCACAGTCGATCTCCCAGGCATAATTCCAAATTATATTCAATATTAAATAATAATAATATTAATAATTACTAAAATAAACAATTATAATAATTATTATACCTAATATAATTATAATGGTAATAATAATAATAATATTTATTAATAATATTGATTCTAAAGCTGAACTGAACTGAACTTAATTGTGTTGAATTGAACCGAATCAATCAATTAAATCGAATCAAGTTTGTTAATCAATCAAGTTTGCCGAACTAAATCGGATCAATCAATTGAAATGTGCTAAAATTAAGCACAAAAAACTAGAGTATTAGTTAAGAAAAAAAGTTAGAGTGACATACATTTTGTAAAGTTCAAAAAAACTAGAATGATATTTATTTTGAAGGAGGAATCGTTATATTCTAAAAAGTGACATTGTAACACTACTTATAGGGATATGAATAAGGAATGTGCTGTAATTTTTCTTTAAAGAAAGGAAAGAAGCAGAAAGGAAAGAAAATGAAATGAACAAAAATCAAAATTCCATTATGAAACAGCGGAATATCGGATTTGCTTAGAGGTGCCCATACACGGGTTCGGGTTTGGGTCCGACCTGGCAGGTCCACGCGTCGGCCAACCAGGACCCTGACTCCACCCGTACGTATGAAATGTATGAGTTGGCGGGTTCACGGGTCCGGGTCCGACCCATGGAATTTTTGTTTTGTTTGAAAAAGTACTTATAAAATTTTATTTATTTTCGTTTTATACACGAGAAAACAACTAATGAATATGGGAAATAATTAGAAAAAATGATCTTGTAATTAATTTTATGTTTCACCTAAAATTAAATTGCCTCTGTATCCTCGTGAGGAATCAAAGCTCTACACTTGTATTTAATTTTAAGTTTTCACTTAAAATTAAATTGCCTATGTATTCTCGTGAGGAATCAAAGCCTTACGTAGTTCTTTTACTAACCTGATTTACCTTACTTACTTTTAGTCGAAGTCGATGTCGTCGTCGTCTTGATCATCGATTTCACTCATTTTGAAACACCTCAAACTAGGCGGATATTACAGTGTTGTGGACCCCCATCTGGGACCTACCAGGTGAATGAAAATTAATGAATTAAATAATATAATTGTAATACCGAACCACATTATATCATCAATTACTCCGATGAGGAGTTTCAAATACAACACACCCAGGAAACACAGAATACATGTATATGAAGAAACTGGAAATCCAAACGGAACTGCAGCGGAAATACAAATGAAGAAACACAAACAACTGAAAGAACTAGGCCCCCCTACTAGTATCACTGAGACTCGTCGCCATCAACGTTCTCTTCCCGTGCCTTTTCCTTGCCATGACCTGAAAACAACATCCCCCAACGGGGTCAGTTACACAGAACAACAATCCTCAAGAGTTGAACAAGCACAATCATTACATATCTTAGTTATGAAATCAAGCTGAAGAGGAGAATCATAGTACGCCCATAATGGGACGTGCAAGTGCACAAGACGAATGTCCGGACACACCCGCACTTGTACCTAATTAGTCCCATGGAGGCACATTACCGTGTGCACAGTCCAGTGTGTCGGTGAACCCGCATCACATGACTATCGTGTGCCCGACTAAAAATTCCACACGTAACCACCCGGCCACGCAATATGATCCCAGAAGGTCACGAGAACAAAAGTGACCATGATGAATATTATTGAATAACAATCCAACAAGGGTCAAAAATGACTCACCGAGATGAAATAATAATGAAATGAATGATAGCTCACTGAAATGATTGGAACCGTCTTTCCTCGTGAATTGAATGATTAGTTTGATAATTACAAGTCTCAACATGATTAATATACCATTAATGAATTGTGAATATGAATGAACAACAACGAAAGGAATGAATATCCTTTTAACCGAGTAAGATAACTAACTCAAATACCGGTGATGAAATGTCCTCCCTCGAACAAACGTTCTTAATGGAATTATCGGTCGCTCGAACAACCTTGAATAACATAATTACCAACAAAGTATTAATATACGTATCAAGCATGTTCACAACCAACTCAAAAGTCGATACAACAATATCCAACTCATTGGGGCATTCAAACAAATATGTTGCAAACATTCCTCCTTTGATTACAACCAACCCCAAATATATCGAACCAACCTCCAAATGAGTAGTTCAAATCCAACAAAATATCATTAATATAATCAAATAATCTAATAGGAAAATACTCCATTCGAGATTATGACAACATCTAGTCGAAACCCCAAAATCCCAAAGCCAACCCTTAGGGTGTTCTTGAATAATTCACCAAATACTTAACAAATTCGAAAAATACACCAATAAATCTGTAGGAATACATGTATCCAAGGTAGATAATCCATATCTAACATATTCCAACATAATAGCAAGCTAACTAGAATAGATCGGAAGGAAAACACTGAAATCCCGAAATTCTAGTTTCAAGAAATGTTTACCTTGGTTTGGTGAGTTGAAGAGGATTAAATGATAACTAATCCGAACTAGAAGCTTCAAGATGTTGATAGATGATTGCAGCTCGAAGAACACTTCACAAAATGTCCAAAGTTGCCCAAAATCACCCGGAAGAGGAAGAGAGATGAAGAAATGAAAAATGGGGCTAAATTGTCCAATATATAGTAAACCCAGCTTAGCGCGCGCTAGCTCCTGTGCTTAGCATGCGCCAGTGGGTTTACCGGGTAGTCCAGTACCCGCTGCCTGTATCGTTATCGTGCGCTACATACATTGGTAGCCTGTGCTAACGTATCTTATTAGCGTACCTTAATCTTGTGTTAGCGTGCACTAACTGATAGTTGGTGTCCAGAAAAATGGAGTCCAAAACCTACTGACTTCTGCCCTGATCGCCTTAACGCGCGCTACACAAATAACTTAGCGTGTGCTACTAACACCATTATGTACGCTAAACTCTACTCATAGCGTGCGCTATGAATTATCCTATTCCAGTCCAGTACCTACTGGACTCTGTCTGATCGAACTTTAGCGTGCGCTATACTGATGCTTAGGGTGCGCTATCAATACCACTAGCGTACGCTATATCCAACCTTAGCGTGCGCTACGAATTACACCATTTCAATCCAGTACCTACTGTACTATCTGCCTGACCATAATAGCGTGCGCTAATGCTGAGAGGTAGTGTGCGCTACCAGTACTCAATTAGCGCGCACTAAAGAGAGTACGTAGCGTGCGCTAGTCCTCACACACAGTCCACTACAAAGATGACAATGATGATATGCTCGACCCGATTCTCCAACAGGTTGAATGATGAATATACGATTCAAATTACACCGAACAGTGAATACAATGAATGGATATGAATGATGAATGATTATTAATGAGTGAAAAATTTACTGAGTGACAATTTACTAAAGGATAATGAATGAATTTACAATCGGGTATTACATACTCCCCCCTAAAAAAGAGTTTCGTCCTCAAAACTAAGGGTCAAACAATTCGGGATAACTCTCCCGCATACTATCTTCAGTTTCCTAAGTAGCCTATTCGACTCCGTGTCTGACCACTGAATCTTAACCAAAGGAATTGTCTTGTTCCTCGACTGTTTGATTCGCCGCTCTAAGACTCGTACAGGAGTCTCCTTGTACGTGTGATCATCCGCGATCTCGATTTCATCGAACTGAAGTATGTGACTCGGGCTGGCAACATACTTCCACAACTAAGAGACGTGAAACACATTATGAATTCGGCTCAATGCCGGAGGTAAGGCTAATCGATAAGCCAGACTGCCTACTCAATCCAAAATCTCAAATGGTCCAATAAATCTCGGACTCAACTTTCCCCAGTTACCGAAACAGAAAACACCAGGACTCGGGGATACCTTAACCAAATCGTGGTCACCTGCCTCGAACTCCAATGGTCGACGATGATTATCTTCATAAGATTTTTGTCGACTCTGAGTGGTCAACAAACGACTCCTGATCAAAGCTACCTTCTCGTGGGCGGCTATAAGAATATCGGGCTCGGTGCCGATTTATTCTGATCAGTCATCCCAACACAAAGGAGATCGACAACGATGACAGTATAAGGCCTCATAAGGTGCCATCTTAATCGAAGCATGCTAACTGTTATTGTATGTGAACTCAATCAACGGTAGTTGGGCTTCCCCTTCATATTTTCAATCGAGAACACATGCCTTCAACATGTCCTCTAACGTCTGAATAGCTCGCTATGATTGTCCATTGGACTAAGGATGAAAAGTTGTGCTGAGATTTAGCTGAGTTCCCATGGCACGATGAACGTATTTCCAAAATGCGACACGAATCGCCCGTCACGATCAGAAATAATACTCTTAGGAGTACCGTGCAATCTCACAATCTCCTTAATGAATAACTGAGCAAGTCTCTCAGGACCCCACGTATCCTTAATCTCAAGGAAATTAGTTGACTTAGTTAAACGGTCCATAATTACCCAAATTGTGTTCATGCCATGATGACTCGTTGGCAAACTCATGATGAAGTCCATAGAAATATCCTCCCACTTCCACTCGGGTATAGGGAGCGGCTTCAGCATACCCACTGGTCGCTGATGTTCTGTCTTGACTTGCTGACAGGTCAAACATCTCGAAACAAATTCTGCGACTTCTCGCTTCATATTACTCCACCAGTAATTTTGTTTCAAGTCTTTGTACAATGAGCTTCAGAGAGCTCATGAGAAAATGACTTCTGCTAGGCAGATTCTATCTCACTTAACCGAGCTTTATGGTGAGCACAACAGAACTGCTAGATATGAGATATCCAAGCAACTGTTCGGTGAAAGGATGAAGGCAGGTGAGAAGGTTGGGGAACATGTCCTCAAAAAGATATCCTTGATCGAGAGATTGGAGGCTCTTGATTTTAAAATAGATACTTCTCTCCAAACCGACCTGATCCTTCAGTCTCTCCCTGATTCCTTCTCACAGTTTGTTATAAACTTCAACTGCAATGAGATTACATGTAACTTAGCTGGGCTAATGAACAAACTGGTGACCACTCAGTCTCAGATGAAGACTTCACGGATGAAGGAGTCTGCCCTTGTGATTTCTTCTGAATCTCCGAGGTCCAACAACAAGAAGAAAAAGACCAAGAAGCGGACGGGACCACAAGTCGAGAACCTTAAGGGTAAGGAAAAGGCCCCGATGGTTCCGAAGAGCAAGAAGAAGGACGCTTCTCTCAAGTGCGGTGAGCTGGGTCACTGGGCAAGAGACTGTCCGATTATTCATGGCGCTTCAGGTACAGAACTTTTAGTTTTGGAAACCAATTGTTCTGCTACTGTATTTTCTACTTCCTGGATACTGGATTCTGGTGCTAGTTCTCATATTTGTACCATAAATCAGGATCTGGAACAAAATAGAAAGCTTGGAGCTGGAGAAGTTATGATCACAATCAGAAGCGGGCATAGTATCGAGGCAACCGACATAGGATCACTTTTTGGGTCTAGAATCTGGCTTTGTTTTGACTTTAGATAATATACTTGTTTTTTCCAAGGGGCATAAAAACATTGTATCCATTTCGGTTATGGACCGAAAAGGCTTTTCATTTTTCATTAGTGATGGTTCCTGCAAAATTTATTTCAGAAATAAACTAGTGGGTACTGCTACATTGTTAAATAGATTGTATCATCTAAAACTCAGTAACAAAGTCATTGTGAATACTATGACAACGTGGTAGGGATGAAACTAATCATGATTTGAAATGGCATCTTAGACTTGGTCATGTTGGTCAGACCAAGGTTTACAAAATGGAAAAGATGGACTTATGGGTCCATTGGGATCGGATCCTTTTTCCTACTTGTGAATCTTGCCTTAAAAGCAAAATGACTAAGTCCCCCTTCACAGAGATTTTTTAAAGAGCCGCTAATAAACTAGGATTAATCCATACCGATGTATGTGGTGCTTTGGAAGTAGCACTTAACGGATATCAGTATTTCATTATGTTTACAGATGATCATACTAGGTATGGTTATGTATACTTAATGAAACATAAATCCGAGGCCTTTGAGAAATTCCAGGAATTTAAGGCCCTAGTCGAGAAACAAATTGGAAATTATATCAAAGCACTTCGTTTGGACCGAGGTAGCGAGGATATGAGTACAGGGTTTGACAAGTTCCTGAAGGAACATGGAATAGTATCACAAGTAACACCTCCAGGCACTCCTCAGTTAAATGGTGTGTCATAAAGAAGGAACCAGACCTTGTTGGACATGGTCCGTTCCATGTTGGGCTATACTGACTTACCGATTTACCTGTGGGGTATACACTCCTGACTGCTACATATATCTTGAACATATGTCCTTCCAAATCTATTCCTAAAAACTCCACATGAGATGTGGGAGGGAAGGAAACCATGTCTTAATCACATCAGGGTTTATGGATGTCCCGCCTATGTCAAGAAGACTAAGGTGGACAAAATGGAAGCGAGGTTCGTGAGGAGATGTTTCATTGGATTCCCATCTGAGGCGATGGGTTATCTATTCTACATGCCCAAAGATAGAAAGATCATTGTTGCTTTGCATGCACACTTCTTGGAAGATGAGTTCATTCAGGAAGGCGGAGCAAGTAGAAATATTTCTTTGGAAGAATACAATGAAACTCCTCAGGAGACACCTGTGCAAGAAATTGGAACCGAACCTTCCGTAACACAAGTACAACCACCACGTAGGTCTAGTAGGGTGTTTAATTTACCTGAGAGGTATAGTTTTATGCACTTAGAGGAACTAGGTTTCCATGATGTTCCAGGTGATAAACAAGAGACCGACCCGCGACAAATGACCTAGCAATGGTGGATGTAGACTCCATGAAATGGACCGTAGCAGTGTTCATGTATTTGGGACCTTTGTTTTGACGAGACGGTCAAAGAGTTTGACTTCGTGCAAAATGAAGAGGAACCTTGTGTATACAAGAGGGTTAGTGGGAGCAAGATCACATTCTAAGTACTATATGTAGATGACATTATACTGATAGGAAATGATGTGGGAATGCTCAGTTCTGTAAAAGCTTGGCTTTCGAGTAATTTCTCCATGAAATACTTGGGAGAAGAAACCTATATTCTTGGGATTCCACTCTACTGGGATAGATCTAAGAGAATAAGTTTTTTCCAAGCCCTCCATATAGATAAATTCTTAAAGCGATTTAAGATGGATTATTCTAAAAGAGGTTTCCTACCGATGCGACATGGAATAAAACTCTCTTTTAAGATGTGTCCTCATAGTGAGGAACAATGAAAGGAAATGAATAATATACCATATGCTTCGGAAATTGGGTAGCCTTATACTTTATTGTGTACGAGACCTGACATTGCGCATGCTGGGAGCGTGGTAAGTAGGTTTCGGGCAAACCCAGTTAGGAAACATTAGACCACCGTAAAGAATGTTTTCAAGTACTTTAGAAGGACTAGAGATCTGGTTCTTAAATATGGTGGTGGAGAACTGAATGTGGTGGGATTCACTGTATTGGACTTCCAAGGACAGAAAGACGATTCGATGTCTACTTATGGCTACATATTTACTCTTAATAGAGGGGCAGTATCTTGGAGTAATGCCGAGTATAGCGCGACTGCTAATTCCACCTATTAGGTTGAGTATAAAGCAGCCTCGGAGGCCTCCAAAGGAAGGATTTAGAAGTTACTGGGTAAACTTCACATGACACCTTGTGTTGCGTTGCCAGAGCGGTAGCACAGGCCTAGGAGCCGAGGTTTCATAACAGTACCAAACATATTGAGAGAGAGTATCATCTCGTAAGAGAATTTTGTTCGCAAAGTGATACATTGTGCTGCATAGAGTAGAGTCAGCCGACTACGTCGCTGATCCACTGACCAAGCCACTTTCTCAGATTAGCTTGGAGCATCATCTGGAAAACATGGGTATTAGATACCATAGTGTGTGGCATTGAGTGCAAGTGGGAGATTATTGGGAGTATGCCCTCGAATGCCACTCAGAGGATGTTGAGTGACGGCATTGTACTTGTGATTATGTAAATCATTTATATAAGGCAATTAATGTTTCTTTATTTACTGGTAGTTACTGGCATTCCTAACTCGTAAATATCCATATAGAAACTAGTCCGTGTATTTGAGAGCAAAACGTTCCACTCCTTATTGGATAAGGTGGTAGGCACTGGAAAGGTTTATAGCTCAAATACTGAATCGTTCGCAAGTCGATGAAACTTGACTGGGCATTAAGTTTATGTGAAGACTTGTATGACGTGTTCTTTGACATGGAGAGTGCCTGTCGAACACTAATGGTTAGTGGGAGCACATGTTATAGGTATGCTAATTAGATTAGCATACTCGAACCGACTCACCCTCGATTCGTCACACGGATTTCACTCCAGGACAGTCAATGACGGGATCGAAAGATTGTGATAGGTATTCGTGAACCTTCAACTTGAGGATTTAGTAGGGATGTGCTTGTGACGTCAAGATTTTCATTATAGTAGTTCGACCCTGTAAACCAGAAGGCGGGGGTCAACCTCGACGTACATCTTGATGGGCAAGTAGCAGGTCCTACTGAATACCAAGATAGAATTCTTTCTCCCGTTAGTGAGCGGGTTATATGTCCTATGTGGTTATTGGCAGATGAGATCATAAGTCTTTAGCCAAAACATTGGAGCTAGTTGTATTAGATACACGAGAGGATTTGCATTAACGCATGTATAGTGTCAAGTACAGATGGGGTTTGACTGACCGTGATCCTATAACTTGATCGGGACATTTGAGAGAAGGGTTTATATATTTACTGGTATTCACGACAGAATGGTTCTTGAATGATCTCAATCATTTGTTCTCAGTTGGGGTACAATGTAAGCTGCCAGGCTGGCTAGGTGGTGCTACTACTCTTTGGTTCCTCCCATTGCTGACTGAGACAGACCTACCGAGTCGCGCAATAGGATTGACGACGGAATGAATCGATCTTATTCTCTCATTATGAATATTAGATATTAGATATCTAATTAATTGGGACATTAGATGTCTAAATTGATTTATTGTATAAATCGATTTACCGCCTAATGAATTAAATAAATTACTGGGTGATTAATTTAATTCATGAATATAATTATTTCTTGGAGAAATTAATTATGTTGTTATTTATTTGATATGATTAATTAATTGGATTAATTAATTGATATAAATACATCGGAATGGAATCGGAGTTTATCTGTTTGGACTCACGAGAGTCCGAAACGAACCGAACTCGTCCGTTTTTCATGATGGCCGCCCCCTTTACTTCCACCTACCTTCCCATTATCTTTTCCTTCCATTTATTAACGAATGATCATGACTTTGTGGGGCAAGGTATCATGTGGTTTGATTTGTTCACATGAGGGTGGAATTATAATAAGAAGAAGACTTGTCAATCTCACTCTTCACCCCTTGTATTCCATACGTGAATAAGAGAGAGAAAAAAAAAATCAAAGTGTTCTTTTCATAGTCTTCTTCCTCTTATTCTTTTCTTCTTGGTGGTTCTTGGATAAAAATCAAGGAATTAAAGAGAGATAGTGATTTATACACTTAGAGTGTTGTAATAAAAAATCAATAGCTTCATCACTTAGCTCTAGCCGTATCCTTAGAGGATAGCAAGGTGATCGTCATCCTGTTCATCTCTCCGGCGTGTGGCAAGTAGAGGCATTGTATTTTCGACGTTGGATCAACCAAGGGCTTGGAGCGGATTGGATCGTAGGGAAAGCAATCTAAAGCTTGGGGAATAGCTCAAGAGAAGAAATCCATTTAATCAACGGACTACACGGGTGAGTTTCTATATCTCTCGTGCTTCGTATAATATTCGTACATACGTAGCTCGATCGATCCTCGTAGGGATTTGAATCGAATTAATTTTCGTTTTACCGCTTCCGCTGGGCCTTCGTTTTAGGCACCGAATCCCAAAAATTTATTCTTGATCGTCACCCTGTTTCAACTCTCGATAATCAATACACAAGCGAAAAGAAGCATCTTTCTTCTTGACAAATAACACTGGTGCTCCCCACGGGGACGCACTCGGTCGGATATAACCTTTCTCATAAGTTCCTCCAGTTGATTCTTTAATTCCTGCATTTCAGTCGGGGCCATCTGATACAGTGCCTTCGATAATGGGGATGTACCAGACTCCAACTCTATCGTGAATTCCACATCTCTCTGTGGAGGCAAACCAGGTAACTCGTCTGGAAATACATCGGTGTATTCCCTCACTATCGGGATATCTGCCAACATCACTGATGGTTTCTCGGTCTTGGTCATATAGCACCAATAACCAACACACCCCAAATTGAGTAATTTCACTGCTTTCATCATATTAATCACTTTTCCGGAACGGCTGGGGTTACCCCCCTGAAATACACACTCGACTCCATAATATGAAATGATAGTGACCATATGCTTACGGACACTAAGGATGGTATCGTGACGATCCATCCAATCAATACCCAGGATGACATCGTCTCTCGGTAAATCTACCACGATCAGGTCTGCCAACCAATCACGGCCATTAAGCTGAATCAGACAATTCTTAACTTCATGATCCCTGATAATTCTTCTACCATCTGGTAGACCAATGACATAAGGTTCGCAACTACTAGCACTATCCAGATGAAGTCTACTCAAGCATGACTCGGAAATGAATGAATGCGATGCACTAGTATCAAAATGGGTACACATAGGTTGAGACAGAATTTCGAGTGTACCTGAGATCATTCGGGACTCCGGATCATCGGTCCTCTTCATATCATAAATTCGGCATTTGCCAGCCCCTGAACCGGATGCTCCCATCTGATAGCTGTGGGCTCCGGCTTTGTTTGCTCCTGTCATCTTAAACGATGCGGACTGAGTGGGCTGATTCTGAACCGCTGACTGCTTCGGGGCCTGAGATGACGTCGGGGTAGGTTTGGGGTCTCTTCGGCAGAAACGGGCCTTATGGCCGGCAATTCCACAGTTGTTACACGTGATAGTCTGCCTCGGACACTTAGTACTGAAATGACCCTGCTCTCCATAGTTGAAACAGGGGATGACCGAATTGGCTGCTCGAGACTGAGACTCTGCAGGTTTAGGTGCCATAGGAAGTCGCTCAGAAAAAGTAGGGCCCGCACGAGGCATCTTGAAGGTTGCCTGACTGCCTTCGGGCTGATTACGATTCTTTGATTTCTTGCCAGAAGATAAAGTGTGTTGCTTAGCAATTTCCTTAGCAGTAAGCTCATATGTAAGAGCTTTCTCGATGAATTCAGACACGGTGGTGCAATTATGAATAAGCAACTGCATCCACATACGAGGTTTCAACCTCTTACTGAAATACTTGATCTTATTCGCCTCGGAGTGGATAATGGATGAGGCGAATGGAAGTAGCTCCTGAAACTTCTTGGCAATGGCGAGAACATTATCTTCCGCTGAGGGGTCGGGGCTAAGTAACTCCGATAACTTGGCCTCCCTAAGTGGGGCCAGATAATACCTTTCCATCATGAGAGTCTTGAACTGGTCCCAAGTGCAAGATCCGTCGGTGGGCTTCAAAGATAGCCACCAAGAGTGAGCGCTCTTACCCAGATAGTAAGCCGCAACTGAAACTTTGTGCCCTTCGGGACACTCCACCATAGCAAATAGTTTCTCGAAATGCGTAAGCCAATGAATAATATCCGCCGACTTAGATGAGCCCTCAAAAGAAGGTGGTCTCTGGCGAAAGATGTCGCCAATGATACTACTCACACTCCTCTCTTGCCTCTGAGCTGGCGGCGGAGGAGCCTGTTGAGTTCTGCATCGTCTCCATCATACGTGCCATCTGAGTCATTTGGGCCATCATGCCCCGCATAAAAGTGAGTGGATCAACCCGGACACCTTCTGATTGAGCTGTATCTCGGGTACGACTCCCTGACAGTGAATGATTATCTCCAGGTGAATGAGTGTCAGCGTCGCTGCTAGTTGAATTGATATTATTCCTCGCATTCGCGCGGTATTCACTCGAGCACCCAGGTTTTGGCCCGCACCGCGTCCTTTTCCCATGCGTCCCTGACAGCTCTCTCCATACTGAAGTAGGAAGGTCACATGATAATTATAGATCTCGCATGAATACTGCATTATGATTATGTTATGAAGTGATAATAATGAGCATACGCGCTCTAACACAATGATTACATGAAGGATCAACTGAGGTGACATGATTATCTGATGAAATTCTTGAAATGATTATCTTGAACAAGTTAACAAGACTGATAATATGATCCACAAGATCAACAACTGGGAATGAGATTGACTGAGTGATTAATGAGTTAACATGATCGACATGATCAAAATGAAAATGATGATTGAGGATTATTACTGATGAATGATGAATGAGTGATTCTTATTGCCAAAAATTATACCATGGTATCAGAAATCTTACTGTTTCTTGGTCTGAGGGGCTTGGCGCTTGCACAGGTCACACGTGAAGCGAAAGTCCAATGATACTAGTCTGATGAACAATGATTTCAATGAGACATGACTCGGATAGTAGTATTCAAAAACACTCTCTGGTTCCAACTCTGTAACACCCCAAACTAGGCGGATATTACAGTGCCGTGGACCCCCAACTGGGACCCACCAGACGAATGAAAATTAATAAATTAAATAATATAATTGTAGTACCAAACCACATTATATCATCAATTACTCCGATGAGGAGTTTCAAATACAACACATCCAGGAAATACAGAATACATGTATATTTTATATGAAGATAAAATATACAACACTGAATAAAATAAAATCCAAACGGAACTGCAGCGGAAATACAAATGAAGAAACACGAACAACTGGAAGAACTAGGGCCCCCTACTAGTATCACTGATACTCATCTCCGTCAACGTTCTCTTATCGTGCCTTTGCCTTGCCATGACCTGAAAACAACATCCCCCAACGGGGTCAGTTACACAGAACAACAATCCTCAAGAGTTGAACAAGCACAATCATTACATATCTTAGTTATGAAATCAAGCTGAAGAGGAGTATCATAGTACGCCCGTAATAGGACGTGCAAGTGCACAAGACGAGTGTCCGGACACACCCACACTTGTACCTAATTTGTCTAACGGAGGCACGTTACCGTGTGCACAGTCCAGTGTGTCGGTGAACCTGCATCACATGACTATTGTGTGCCCGACTAAACATTCCACACGTAACCACCCGGCCACGCAATATGATCCCAAAAGGTCACGAGAACAAAAGTGACCATGATGAATATTAATGAATAACAATCCGACAAGGGTCAAAAATAACTCACCGAGATGAAATAACAATGAAATGAATGATAGCTCACTGAAATGATTGGAACCGTCGTTCCTCGTGAATTGAATGATTAGTTTGATAATTACAAGTATCAACATGATTAATATACCATGAATGAATTATGAATATGAATGAACAACAACGAAAGGAATGAGTATCCTTTTAACTGAGTAAGAATTAACTTACTCAAATACCGGTGATGAAATGTCCTCCCTCCAACAAACGTCCTTAATGGAATTATCGGTCGCTCGAACAACCTTGAATAACATAATTACCAAAAAAACGCTTAATATATGTATCAAGCTTGTTCACAACCAACTCAAAAGTCGATACAAGAATATCCAACTCATTGGGGCATTCGAACAAATACGTTGCAAACATTCCTCCTTTGATTACAACCAACCCCAAATATATCGAACCAACCTCCAAATGAGTAGTTCAAATCCAACAAAATATCATCAATACAATCAATTAATCCAATAGGAAAATACTCCATTCGAGATTACGACAACATTTAGTCGAAACTCCAAAATCCCAAAGCCAACCCTTAGGGTGTTCTTGAATAATTCTCCAAATACTCAACAAATCCGAAAAATACACCAATAAATCCATAGGAATACATGTATCCAAGGAAGATAATCCATATCTAACATATTCCAACATAATATCAAGCTAACTCGAATACATCGGAAGGAAAACACTCAAATCCCGAAATTCTATATTCAAGAAATGTTTACCTTGGTTTGGTGAGTTGGAGAGGATTAAATGATGATTAATCCGAACTACAAGCTTGAAGATGTTGATAGATGATTGCAGCTCGAAGAACACTTCACAAAACGTCTAAAGTTGCCCAAAATCGCCCGGAAGAGGAAGAGAGGTGAAGAAATGACGAAATGGGGCTAAACTGTCCAATATATAGTAAACCAGCTTAGCACGTGCTAGCTCCTGTGCTTAGCGTGCGCTAGCTGTAACACTCCCAAGATATTCAAGGTATATTACAGTGCCGTGGACCCCTACATGGGACCTACCAGGCCAGACACAACTCACCACAGTCAAAACACACATCATCCAGTTGAAAATCAATTAACACGCCCGGTACAATCGGCGGAATAATCAACAGTGGCAAATATAAATAACTTGATGAATACAAATGATAATCCGAAGAGAAAAACCGAAGTACTCGCAAGTACAATCTATAAGTTTCAAAAGTGGACAACAACCATATCGAATGGAATAACGGAAATAAAAGGACTCAAATGCACATGTCAACGACCATGGACAACATCCTCGTACTATCCCAGCGCTCGCTCGTCCGGATGATCATAACCTGAAATCCATAACAAGAATTTCCCCATAATGGGTCCCCAGAGGGGTTAGCAATTACGCTAGTACAAGTAATCAAGGCAAACCAATCGCTTACACATTTCATAGTACATGCACCAAAGTCATTTCAAAAACCAAAACCAGACATGTCTTTTCCAAAAACAAACTGTCACAATCAATTTGCCTAGGACCGGGATGAAGCCACGAATCCCACTCGAGGCCTCTAAGGACCCTCCCGAGCTGGCCACATTCATAAAACAAATCAAGCACACACGTCACCTAGGACCCGGACAAAGCCACAAATCCCACTCGAGGCCTCTAAGGACCCTCCCGAGCTGGCTAGCGAAACAAACTCATGAATCCAGGACGAAGCCATAGATTCCCTCGAGGCCCCGTCGGACCCTCCCGAGGTGAGTAAAGCACACACAATATACATTACCATTTCACGTTAAGCATAAAGGTTCCCAAGAATTACTTGCATTGAATAATATATGACGCAACGAATGGAAAGAAAAATGCCGACGAATGCTAGGGACCGACAATTAAGAACCTAACAATTCGAAGAACACAATCACAAACAATCCTAAATGAATATGGAATTGGAATACACCCGAAAACCCGCCTACGATTCATGTATATTTGCATGAAAACAACAAAGAGGGCGGACCGCAACCAAACCCTCTCGAGTACAAAAATACAACGAAATATACCATGAATCCGTAGGGAACCAAAAATACCAACGAGATTAATCATATTCATCATGAAATAATCTATCATACGGAAAGAATCGGACGGAAACGTGAAAATCCCCAATTTACCCAAAAACAAAGTTCTAGGAGTTTACCTCGGATTAAAGGCGAAGAACAAGATTAGATGACGATAAAACACTCTAAGAACTCGAGGTAAATGATGGCTCGGTGATGCAGAGCTTCAAATTTCCGGAAAGCACCAAGAAAATCGCCAACGGGTCGGATGGGGAGGATGAGAAGTGAAAATGGCCGAAAGTTGTCAACTCCTGGGTTTATAAACCCAGGCCGCGTTACGTACGTTAGCCACATGATGCTAACGTACGTTAGCAAGTTAACGTACGTAAGCTATCCCATGCTTATGTACGTAACGAAAATCGCAGAATTCCCTATACTATTTTACACACACTGTTACGTACGTAACAGAAACATGCATTACGTACGTAATGCTCCTTTCTGGGGGGTACAGACCGCAACCACTGGCAAGTAAGGAACCAAAAAGATCGAAATGCAACGGTGAACGACTCATGATGGTACGAACGTAAAGGATTCGAGGCGACAAACTTAAGTGTTGAAGGAAAACATATTCCTGACTACCCAAAGGTTCGGAAAAACAACAACAAACGTAATTATCCCAAAACTTTGGGAAATTACGAAACATCCCAAACATCCGAAATATACGATACATGGTCGAAACATCAAACAAAAGCTCACAACACGCATAATAACATGATATGGATCCTCGGCAACCCCGAAACGACGGTTCCGAACGACAATTTACGAGAATACACGAGATAGCGACGAAAACAACATTAAACACCAAATCGAGTAAAGCGAGTCCGAAACAAGCTCGAACGACAAAAAGTCCAATATTAATTATTCCCGAAATGTCAACACGGTTACAAACGAGTTGCTAAAAACAAAAATACACCGAAATGAGAATATCAATAGAAAGGAAAAAAATGCGGATATTACATTCTACCCCTCTAAAAATAAGTTTCGTCCCGAAACTTACGAAACAAACAACTCGGGGTACCTAGCATGCATGCTATCTTCGGTTTCCCAAGTTGCCTCCTCGACACCATGTCTCGACCACTGCACTTTGACCAAAGGAATGGTCTTATGCCTCAGTCGCTTCTCACGATGCTCCAAAATCTTCAAGGGACGCTCCTCGAAGGTAAAGTCCTCGGCAATATCGATCTCACCATAATCGATGATGTAACTAGGATCCGGAACATATTTCCTCAGCTGGGAAACATGGAAAACGTTGTGAACGCGACTCAAGGCCGGAGGTAGCGCCAAACGATATGCCAAATCACCGACTCGCTCAAGAATCTCAAAGGGCCCAATAAATCTCGGACTCAACTTTCCCTTCTTCCCGAAGCGGAAAACTCCCTTTGTCGGCGACACCTTTAGCAAAACGTGGTCTCCCACCTCGAACTCCAAGGGTCGACGACGGACGTCGGCATACGACTTCTATCGACTCTGAGCAGTCATCATCCATACTCGAATCAATTCTACCTTCCTCCTCGTCTCTAAAACGATATCCGGTTCGGTCCCGACCAATTCGGACGCTTCGTTCCAACAAATCGGCGATCGACAACGCCGCCCATAAAGCACCTCATACGGTGCCATCCGAATCAACGCGTGCCAACTATTGTTGTACGTGAATTCGATCAATGTAAAATGCTCCTCCCAGTCAATACACTAGTCGAGAGCACAAGCACGCAACATGTCCTCGAACGTCTGGATAGTGCGCTCAGACTGTCCATCTGACTGAGGATGAGAAGAGGTACTCAAACACAAACGAGTACCTAACGCCTTATGCATCGCCTGCCAAAAGTGCGATACAAAACGACCATCACGATCCGAAACAATAGACTTCGGAGTACCGTGAAGCCTCATAATCTGTGCAATAAACACACGAGCCAACCTCTCCGGGCCCCAAGTATCTTTGATGCCCAGAAAATGTGCCGACTTGGTCAGGCGATCAACAATCACCCAAACTATATTCATGCCCGATCTCGATCTCGGCAAACTAGTAATGAAGTCCATCGATATGTCTTCCCATTTCCATTTCGGAACGGGAAGTGACTGTAATAACTCGGCTGGTCGCTGATGCTCGATTTTAACCTGCTGACAAGTCAAATATCTCGCTACGAACTATGCGACCTCCCCCTTCATGTCGCTCCACCAGAAATTCCTCCTCAAGTACTTGTACATCTTACTCGAACCAGGATGAACGGAGTAAGGTGTAGCATGGGCCTCCCGTAAAATACTCTGCCTCAATGCCAAGTCATTCGGCACACATAGTCGACTCTGGAATCTCAATACTCCATCTTCATGAATCACAAATCCAGGAGACTTTCCTCTAAGAACATTCTCTCGGATTTGAATAATCATCGGATCCTCTAGCTGTTTCAGTTTAATTTCATCGATCAGAGACGACGAAATCTCTAAACCACAAAGTCGCCCTACGGCTCCAGGCAACGAAATCTCAACACTCAATCTCATCACTCAACTCAATCAAATCCCGCTGAAGCTCGGCTTGAGACGTAAGGATCTCAAGCGCCCGCAACGAGACTGGTTTCTGACTCAAGGCATCGGCCACGACGTTCGCCTTGCCCGGATGATAAAGGATTTCGAGGTCATAATCCTTAATCAACTCTAACCACCTCCTCTGCCTCATATTCAACTCCCGCTGAGTAAATATGTACTTCAGACTTTTATGGTCGGTAAAAATCTGACATGCAGAGCCAAAAAGGTAGTGATGCCAAATCTTGAGCGCAAAAACAACTGCCGCTAACTCCAAATCGTGAGTAGGGTAGTTAAGCTCATACGGCCTCAACTGCCTCGATGCAAATGCAATAGTCTTGTCGTATTGCATCAACATGCACCCAAGACCCTGGCCCGAAGCATCGCTATAAACGACAAAACCCTCATTGCCACATGGCAACGCCAAAATCGGGGCTGAAGTCAAACGCCTCTTCAGCTCCTCGAAACTCGACTGCCTCTCGTCATTCCAGACGAACTTCTCAGACTTCTGGAGCAACTGTGTAAGTGGCCGAGCTAGTTTCGAGAAATCCTCGACGAACCTACGGTAGTAGCCGGCTAAACCCAAGAAACTACGGACCTCCTTCACGTTTTTAAGCGGTGCCCAATCCATCACTACCTCAATCTTCTGCGGGTCCACACGAACACCCTCGGCTGAAATTACATGACCTAGAAACATCACTTCCTTAAGCCAGAACTCACATTTCGAGAACTTTTCATAGAGTTGCTCGGTCCTCAAAATGTCCAACACTACTCGCAAATGATACGCGTGATCCTCCTCGTTCCTTGAATAAATAAGGATATCGTCAATGAAGACGACGACACACTTATCCAAATACTCGATAAAGACCTTGTTCATCAACTACATGAACACGACCGATGCATTAGTTAGCCCGAAAGGCATAACCACAAACTCATAGTGTCCGTATCTCGTCCGAAAAAATGTTCTCGGAACGTCGGACTCCTTCACCCGAAGCTGATAGTACCCCGATCTCAAGTCAATCTTCGAGAATACCGCAGCCCCCTGCAACTGATCGAACAAATCATCAATCCTCGGCAGAGGATACTTGTTCTTGATGGTCACCTTGTTTAGCTCACGGTAGTCAATACACAAACGCAGTGAACCATCCTTTTTCCGAACAAACAAAACCGGTGCACCCCAAGGCGAAGCGCTCGGTCGAATATACCCCGACTCAAGAATCTCACTCAACTGCTTCTTCAACTCGGCCATGTCTGAAGGTGCCATGCGATATGGCGCCTTCGAAATCGGAGCCGCTCCCGGCTCTAACTCTATAACGAACTCGACCTCACGGTCCGGTGGCAACCCCGGTAACTCATCAGGAAAAACATCAGGAAATTCACTAACGACTAGAATCAATGAAAGCTCGACTCCACCACTCTCTGCTTTCAAGGCGTATTACCAATAACCAGTACACCCCTTTCGCAGGAGTCTCATAGCCTTCAAGGCGTTAATAACAAACTTCTGGTTTCTCTTTCACTCCGCGAAAGAGTGTTCGGTGCCGTCCTCGGCTAGTATGGTGATGATCCTCATGCAGTAGTTCATGATTGCACCATGCCGCTCGAGCCAATCATCCCCAAGAATCAAATCCTCACCCTCAATACCCACAACAATAAGATTAGAGAGCCAAGCCCTCTCACAAATAAACACGGAACAGTCCCGGACCTCTCGATCACCGACGATTCTATCACCGCTAGGAAGTTTAACGATGAAAGGCTCACAAGGCGATAAATAGTCAAGACTCAAACGGCGCACACACTCCAGAGAAATGAATGAATGCGTAGCACCCGAATCAAAAAGTACACTGACAGGATGGGAATGGATATGAACGGTACCTGTCGCCACAGTGGCCGCTGGATCATCGGCCCTTCTCATCTCATAGATACGTGGAGGGGCGAAGCCAACACTGGAAGCTCCCCCTCTAGCGGGCTGACCCCGACCTCTCCCTCGGTTAACACTCAGTGGAGACTGCGGAGCAAACGAGCCCTAGTTCACACTCGGCTCCATAGGCGCTGGATGAGAAGAACGGGCGCCACGAATCAGTCTAATTTGTTCACAAAAAGAAGCCTTGTGGCCCGACTGACGACAAGTATGACAAGTCAAAGGTGGACGAGGACACTCCCGGTTCCCATGCACTCGCTTGCCACAGTTAAAGCATCTGGGGTCCCGGACGGAGGCACTGGCAGTACCTCGATAGCCCCTAGAAAAACGGGTCGAACCACCCCCAGGAATATTTGCAGACTGAGATCTCTGCTGGCCTCCACCCTTGTGACTCGAGAAATTTCCGGTAGATTTCTGTTTCTTACTCTCCCGAACCGCAGCACTGGCCGTCACGGAAATATCATAGGCAAGAGCTCGACTCTGATAATCTTTCAAAGTAGTACAGACGAGCCCAGACATGTAGTCCCAAATTTACAGTTTCATCCGTCTGGAAAAGTGAAAAATTTTGTCGCTCTCCTCGACAACTTGGGTTTTCACAAAGCCCAACTCCTTGTTAAAATCGGCAATAGCTTGGGATACGGGAATATCCCGTGGTTGAGCATCATAGAAAGCATGGACTCGAGCCTGTCTAACCGGCCACGGGCAATATTCAGTCTCCATCAATTCTTGAAATTCGGCCCACGAAGCAACATGGTCTTTGGGACCAACGGCCTCCCACCAATCCGTAGCGTCCCCAGTGAGAAAGTACTGGGCAATAGGGACCTTACGGTCCTCGGGACAGTTGGTAGCAGTGAAGACTTTAGATATCTCCTTGATCTACCCCTCCCAGCCGATCGGGTCCGAAGCTCCCGAAAATTGAGGAGGATGCATCTTGATGACATCCTGAAGCCAACGGTCCGTTCCACCCCGATTAGCGTGGGCCGGATCTGGGTTCTGAACCACCTGAGCTATCGCCGCCATTTGGTTTACCATTTGCTGCATAACGGCCGCAATACCAAGGTCGGCGCGCTCCTGAGAAGAAGCATGACTGTGACGGTCGCCGGTACTGCCAGCTCTCGAAGAATGCAACGTGGCCGCCTCACCGGCTGCCCCACGTCCCCGGCCGCATCCACCACCACGATCACGACCACGGCCTCTCCTAGCATCCATACAGATGTTAAGAGATAGCAAAAACAACTCGATGATAAGTACCGAGATGCTAGCAGCGGTGTGACATTGTGCAACACAAAACACAACTAGACCCAAATAACCGACAAGCCTAGGTATCCATAAACCTAGCTCTCTGATACCATTTTCTGTAACACCCTAAGATATTCAAGGTATATTACAGTGTCGTGGACCCTACATGGGACCCACCAGGCTAGACACAACTCACCACAGTAAAAACACACATCATCCAGTTGAAAATCAATTAACATGCCCGGTACAACCGACGGAATAATCAACAGTGGCAAACATAAATAACTTGATGAATACAAATCATAATCCGAAGAGAAAAGCCGAAGTACTCGCGAGTACAATCTATAAGTTTCAAAAGTGGACAACAACCACATCGAATGGAATAACGGAAATAAAAGGACTCAAATGCACATGTCAACGACCCTGGCCAACATCCTCGTACTGTCCCAGTGCTCGCTCGTCCGGATGATCATAACTTGAAATCTATAACAAGAATTTCCCCACAACGGGTCCCCAGAGGGGTTAGCATTTACGCTAGTACAAGTAATCAAGGCAAACCAATCGCTTACACATTTCATAGTACATCCACCAAAGTCATTTCAAAAACCAAAACCAGACATGTCTTTTCCGAAAACAAACCATCACAATCAATTTGCCTAGGACCGGGACGAAGCCACGAATCCCACTCGAGGCCTCTAAGGACCCTCCCGAGCTGGCCACATTCATTAAACAAATCAAGCACACATGTCACCTAGGACCGGAACGAAGCCACAAATTCCACTCGAGGCCTCTAAGGACCCTCCCGAGCTAGCTAGCGAAACAAACTCATGAATCCAGGATGAAGCCATAGATTCCCTCGAGGCCCCGTCGGACCCTCCCGAGGTGAGTAAAGCACACACAATATACATTACCATTTCACGTTAAGCATAAAGGTTCCCAAGAATTACTTGCCTTGAATAATAGACGACGCAATGAACGGAAGGAATAACGCCGACGAATGCTAGGGACCGACAATTACGAACCTAAAAATTCGAAGAACACAATCACAACAAATCCTAAACGAATACGGAATTGGAATACACCCGAAAACCCGCCTACGATTTATGTATATTCGTATGAAAACAACAATGAGGGTGGACCGCAACCAAACCCTCTCGAGTACAAAAATACAACGAAATATACCATGAATCCGTAGGGAACCAAAAATACCAACGAGATTAATCATATTCATCATGAAATAATCTATCATACGGAAAGAATCGGACGGAAACGTGAAAATCCCCAATTTACCCAAAAACAAAGTTCTAGGAGTTTACCTTGGATTAAAGACAAAGAACAAGATTAGATGACGATAAAACACTCCAAGAACTCGAGGTAAAAGATGGCTCGGTGATGCAGAGCTTTAAATTGCAGGAAAGCACCAAGAAAATTGCCAACGGGTCGGATGGGGAGGATGAGAAGTGAAAATGGCCGAAAGTGGTCAACTCCTGGGTTTATAAACCCAGGCCGCGTTACGTACTGTTGGCCACTAAGTATACTGGATACAGTTTGGAAAATAGTTTAAACGACAAACTGTATGGATTTTAAGTCTGAGTGCGTAGCGGAAGTCTTAGTAGGTTTCTGTGGATACAGCAACTAAATGTATAGTGTATACTTAATTAATCACAGTAATTAAAACAGTAAAAATTGAAGGTAAATAACACAGTAATTAAAGTGGTTCGAGGTAAACCCCTCTACATCCACTGGTCCTCCACACAGGAGTAAAAAGTTTATTATAATTACTACGTACACAACTACGTAATTATAACAACACACAATCAATATATCGTTCACACAGATTGATATAAAGATCTTAGCTGCAACCGTTCACACAGATTGGTTTTGAGCTAATGCTTTGACTTGGTTCTTCACACACAGTTCTGAAGCTTCGTCTTCTTCAATGCAAATCCTTCACACACGCCTGAGAAGCACAGTTGCTCACCACACAGTATTTGTTTGTTCAAAGTATAGAATGATGGTGAACAACAACTTTGACTTTAAGAGCTTTCAGCTGATGAAGTGTTGTTCAGAATGATGAGCACTGTATATCTCTTTTGATCTGAGTTGCAGTAAGCTTTGGAGATATGTTTTGCTCTGATAATAATTTCGATAGCTTGGGTAACTGATCTTCAGCATCTTGATGTGATATATATAGTCTCTGAAATATATATCCGTTGAGATGTATCCGTTTGAGTGAGATTTCGTTCCAACGGGATTATAACACGATCCGGATTTAGCGGGATTTGAAGATCTGTTGACTGACAGTATTTAAATACTTTATCCTTGAGTATTTAAATACTTCTTTATTCAACGGGACTTGACTTCTGGAGATTCCTTCTTTGTCCTGTTGTGAGCTGTATGGAAGATAACTGTATTTGAGATTCGAGACAGTTTCCATACTTGGTCTTTTATAAGACTTCTTGCTGTACTGAAGGGCTTCACTATATGCTGATTCGAGGCAGGTCTTCGATACAGGATAATGCCTCAATGCTTCGATACAGTTTCCTTTACTGTATGCGGATTGGCATATATGTCAAAACCTCTTTATCAAATACCATTCGATACAGGGATTGGATATCCTATTGTTTCGATCTGAGGTTCTTGTTTTCCCAACAATTTCCCCCTTTTTGACAATTTGCCAAGACTTACTTTCTTAACTTTTCAAGTCTTCTTGATGATGCCAAAACCTTCTTCATGAAGTGATCTTCTTTGATGTCTTCTGGCAGATTTCTTGGTCTTTCGTCAAAAGGTCTGTCTTAGTCTAAATGATGAACTGCTCGCAGGCGAGTTCGATACAGTTAAGGATTTTTACAACTTAAGCTTATAATTGGCGCGCAGGCACAATCTTACAATGTATTCTAAGCTTACAACTGAAATCATGAACTGTTCGTAGACTAGTTCGTACAGCTTTATTTTCAATCAAGTTTGTGTCCTTGAGATTGTTAATCAAACAATTTAAGAAATCATCCATCAACATAGTAGATTACGAGTTGTAATCTTTCAATACAAACAAACACTTTTATTGATATACAAAATAAATTGAGTACATGGTTTGCTGTTTTGAAGAGAAAAATTACAAATCAAGAATAATATATAGAGATTTCAGCTCCTATCTGTAGTCCGCATGCCTCCATGGCTTTCTCCCTGGATCATTCTCGATACCACGCCACCAGTTCTGTAGGGAATCGTTGCCTCGATCCTGGTATATAGCTCTTCCTTCATAGGATCGATCAAAGGCAAGAATCCAGTCTTCTGGATGGGTGATCCGATCTTCTCTTTTGTGTTTGCTCTTCATATCAAGCTGGAGAGGGAGTTTTCCGTCTTCTAACATCTTCGTAAATTTGTCTGCGACCTCCGCTAACGTTTTATAGCTCTTGAAGATGGCGGATTCCCTGATGAGTTTGACAAAGTATCTCATCAGTTCGTTTTTCCTACATTGCTTCACTTCATCGGCAGTAGGATGGCGGTTGGTCGGCAGATGAATTTTAGAAGGTCTCTGGATTAGATTTTGCCACGGAACATTTGGATCATGAAATTCAGGTCGGGAGACTGAAATCTTAAAACTTTAGGAGTGAGGGGCTAGCTTGTTTAACTCGGAAGTGATGCTGTCTTGAGCGGCCTCGAATTCCCTTTCTTGCTGTATCCTGATTCTCCTAGCAGCTTCTCTTGCCTCTTCCCCCTTTTTGGCTTCATCAAGATGTTCTAGGATTTCTAGTGCAGCATCCTGTTTCGTCTCGATGTTAGTCATTCTCTCTACAAGGGAAGAAAGCGTCTGCGACATATCCTTGATACATTTGTCGTGGGCGCGCAATTGAGAGCTGTTTTCAATCATGGCACATGCGGTCTTGGCTTCAGCTATTCGTGTTTTGGTTGCTTCTTCCTTCAGGAGTTGCTCCTGCTTGTCTTCCATGATTTTCAAAGCTTGTTTGAAAACTTATGGCAGAAGAACGAATGCCTCGACAACACGAGATACTTCATGTTGTAGAGTGGTCATCTCCTCCACAGCAGAAGTATGCATCCAATTTAATGCTTTCTCAACGGAAGATAGAGCATTAACTGCATCCTGGATGAATACAGTTTGAAGACCAAGTGCGCGCAGGCGCTCTTTCCTAGCGGCAGAAATCGGAGAATCTGGTTGAGCAAAGTCTTCAGAGTTGTTCAACCTCCTTACGTTCATGGTTGGGCGTGAGGTAAGTTGGACATCCTCAGGTTCGATACCGTCCTCGGATTCCACGGTTGAAGGGGCGGGAGAAGCTTGTTCTGGTTCGGCGACAGGGGGTTGAGTGGCTTCCTGTTGCGAAGTTTCTTCAGTAGACATGGATACAGGAGGGACTGAATCCTCCTGTTGTCTTTCAGGTACAACTTCTTCGGTGGCAGCAGGCTCAGGTGCCTGTTCCAAAATTGCTTCAACTTCCTCGACTTGAGGGACTGATTCCTCTTCGTCGGGAATTAACTCTTGCTGTGCCGAAGGGGGATTGCTTCGAGTAGATGTCCCTTCATCACCTTTGGGTGGAGAGGCGTCTCTAGCTTGAGCCTCTTCACGACTCATCCTCAGACCAGCTTGAAAAGCATCGTCGTCGTCTGAGTCATTGTCATCGTCTTTTGGATGTGCGGGAGAGTCCTCTGACTTGTCCTTTCCTTTCCTTCTAGTGTCAGATTTCTGCAACAGATGGCTTTCAATCAGCTCCTTGCATAAGGCATTTTCCCATCGGATCAGGGCTTCAATTTCCATTGAGTCCGTCACTTCTGAGACGAATCTTTCTTCTTGGCTCCAATCGCTCCAGTTGTACAATGTTTCGTACGGAGCTAGCCTGTAGCCTTTCCATGTTAGAAATCTTTCGTAAGCATGTTCAATTTGAACAGAAAGAAGGGTCTTATGAATAATGGAGTCGGGGGAGGGACTACGTACAACGTCTGGAGACGCTGTAGCGAGGGATTCCTATACAGGTATGGGATCCTGTATGAAAGTGGGACTCCTTACAGGGGATGGTGCCCTGAAGGAAGATGGATCCTGTACGGGTGTGGGATCCCGCAGAGGAGAAGTAGCTGTTGGCTCCAAATGGGCAGCCGACTCGCTAAAGTCTTGTTCGTTGGCAGATGTCTCATTATCCGTCCTAGCCGCCAAAGGCTCAGGATCTACTGTCGATACAGTAGGGGACACCTCTTCCACAGGGGTTGGGCCCTGGGGTTGTTTTTCAGTGGGTTGAGCCACGGGGGAGACTTCTTCGGAGGGCTTGGCAGTTTTGACTTTAGAAAGCCTCCTAAGTCTCTTCTTGGGCTTCTCACCAAGATGGGTTTCTTCTTTGTGATATCTCTTACTCTTCTATGAATATTCAAATTCCTGGAAATTCAAGGACTCATATAGTGGATATGCGGAAACTGGCATACTTCCAGTTTTTGGATGGTTGCAGACCATAGTGGTTTGATTATACGCAGTAGGCTTGACGCCTCCTAGGTATATCCTGGGGTTATTCTTCTTAGCATCAGCGGATTGCGACAGTCCGCATTTCATCAGGATATGGTTTAACATCAAACCATAAGATCTCTTCTGGGTGGCAGGCTTGCACACCTCCTCTTGCAGGCACTTCAGGATTATCTGGCACCAATTGACCTTTTCACAGGTCAGAATAGCCACCATCATCCTGAACCTCAGGTTGGTACACATTTCGAATGCACCGGTTCGATTCTCAATTATCCTGCAGCAAAAATCATGAAGATATACATATAGGAGACAAAAAATTTTCTTGTGACATGTAGTCTAAACCATGTCGACAACTTTGGAGCCTGTGAACAGTCTATAAAATTTAGTGATTAGCTCTTGAGACCCGAATGTCTCAAGTTGATCCATAGTCAGGCCATCAGCGGGTAGCCTGTAAATGTTCTGGAGCAGATCGTTATCAATACAGATCTCAACTCCCTGGATTGTAGCGGTGATGTCGGCAACATGACCTCCTTAGGCCAATGACAGAAAGCGTATGGCGGCGTTGAGGTAAAATTCCTCAACTAGATGAGCATCATACTTATCAGTAGTCTGACTTCCAAGGCGATAGAGGCCTTGTTGACGAAGCTGAGTTATGATGTACTCCATGGGTTTTGCGTCGTTGGTTTCAGACAGAATGCGCTCAATGATAACAGATCTTGAAAAGATCCGGCCATCAATGATGTTAGCAGTTTTCTTCAGAGCAGGAGAAGAAGTTTGTCCAGCCATTTGCTGATTTCTTAAGAAAAAGTGCAAGAAAATAATCGAAATATGCAGTAAAATGCAGAAAAGTATGTAGGCTGTTTTTGCTTGAGAACTCTTGAATTTGCGAAGCGTAAAGAGTCTCTAATGGCGGTCATCCTTTTATAGTTGGGCGGCGAAATAGGGTTTTGCAGAGTACGAATGGTCAGATTTTAAGGGATGGGAACCGGTTTTTGAAATCAACGGTTAAGATGGACTGAGTGTAACTGGTACGCTAATCCATTAAAATGTTTAAGAAATGAACGGGTCCCATTTCTGACATTTGTGTCACCCTAAATGCCTAAAACGGCGGTTTTAAAACAATAAACAATTTAAAACATCGCGGCTTTTGAGATTCAGTTGTCCAGATATCGTGTAAGGCATTTAATGTACATGACGTTTGACATAAAAACAGGGCACGTGGACAAAAATCATTTTAAAAAGAAATAATATGATATTATATATATACTGAATCGAAATCCTATAGTATGTCTTTGTTTTCGTCGATACACGTTCCCCTCAAAAAGGTACGTATAGGTTTTAAATTCCATACTGACAACTTAAGGATTAATGTTGTATTCATGGGTGCTACTGATATTCCCCCTTAATTATTGCACACGTCACCGTAGGATTCATATGTCTTCGCCGCTACATGATCTTATATTGATGATTCTGAGTGTACGAATAATTAACGTTGAATCAGTATTCTTGGGTCATACAGACTTCCCCCTCAATTTGAATAGAAAAAACAGTAAATTACTTACAGTGAGACAGTCTGTAGCATTCCCAATTCTTGTTTGAGCATGTTGAATCTTGCTGTGTCGAGCGGCTTGGTGAAGATGTCGGCCAGCTGAACGTCTGTATGAACTTTTTCCAGGCGAACATCCTTGTTCTCGACGTGATTCCTTATAAAGTGATGCTTCATGTTGATATGCTTAGTGCGCGAGTGTAGGATAGGATTGTGCGTGATTGCAATTGCACTCGTGCTATCACACATGATTAGAGTCTCTCTGGCATCGATTCCATAGTCTGACAACTGTTGCTGCATCCAAAGGATCTGCATACAAAGAACTACCAAAGACATAGTACTGATTCAGTGGAAAGAGAATTAGCCAATTGCTTCTTACTGAACCAAGAAACGAGTCTAGGTCCAAGAAAGTGACAAG
Source organism: Orobanche coerulescens (assembly GCA_033398695.1). Classification (NCBI taxonomy): domain Eukaryota; kingdom Viridiplantae; phylum Streptophyta; class Magnoliopsida; order Lamiales; family Orobanchaceae; genus Orobanche; species Orobanche coerulescens. The sequence goes on along the minus strand of CM065807.1, from coordinate 193,094,133 downwards.
TTCCACTTGTACTCTTCCTATCTAGCTTGTAGCCTCCGAGATCCGAGTCGCTGTATCCAACTAAATCGAATCCGCCTTCCTTAGGATACCATAGTCCTGCATCGACTGTTCCTTTAATGTACTTCAGGATTCATTTAGCTGTATTGAAGTGTGATTCCTTAGGTGAAACTTGATATCTTGCACACACTCCAACAGCAAACTGGATATCGGGCCTGCTAGCCGTTAGATACAGGAGCGAACCAATGAGCTTCCTGTAGAGTGATTGGTCAAACGGCTTTCCGGCTTCATCAGCACTAATATGCACGGAAGTGCTCATGGGGGTTGGAGAGGATTTGGAAGTGTTCATTCCAAATTTGTTGAGAAGCTCCTTGCTGTATTTTTCTTGGTTGATGAAAATACCTGTAGGCATCTGCTTTACCTGCAAACCTAGAAAATAACTAAGTTCCCCCATCATACTCATTTCAAATTTACTTTGCATGAGATGAGAGAACCTTTGACATAAAGCAAGGTTAGTTGAACCAAAAATAATATCATCCACATAGATTTGCACCATAAGAAGGTCATCACCTTCCTGTATCTTGAACAAGGTCTTGTCCACAGCACCTTTCTCAAATCCGTTGTTGGTTAGATACTGGGACAGGGTTTCGTACCAGGCTCTAGGGGCTTGTTTAAGTCCATACAGCGCTTTCCTTAGTCTGTAAACTAGGTCGATACTGTCTGTATTGGCAAACCCTGGTGGTTGTTCAACATAAACTTCTTCTGCAAGGTCTCCATTCAGGAAAGCACTCTTGACGTCCATTTGGTATACAATAAAGCTCTTATGGGCGGCAAAGGCTAAAAATATCCTGATGGCTTCTAGTCTCGCTACAGGGGCGAAGGTTTCATCATAGTCTATGCCTTCTTCCTGACTATAGCCTTATGCAACTAGTCTGGATTTGTTCCTTATGATAAGTCCATTTCGATCCTTTTTGTTTCGAAATACCCATTTGGTTCCTATAACCGATTGATGTGTAGGTCTGGGTACAAGATACCATACATTGTTTCTTTCGAAACCGTTAAGCTCTTCTTCCATAGATGTTATCTAATGAGAATTATTAAGAGTGTCTATGGTCGAAACAGGTTCGGACTGGGCTAAGAATACAGTGATAGTGCACATATTGAGTCTTCTAAGCTCGGATTGAGATTTCCATTCAGGAAACTATGATATCTCAGCATCAGATTCTTCTTGTGCACAAAGTACATTTCCTTGTGTACTCTGTATTCTCCTACGAGTAGAAACACCAGCATTTATGTTTCCCAATGATCAGCTCTTGCGGGTGATCTCTCAACCATCTTCGGTCGGGTTCTAATTCAGGATCCCATACTGTATCGAAAGATTCTGTGGATACGGCTTGACTTATGCAGGCGTCGGCTTCGTCCACATCGATTCTTACAGGTGCAGGGTTGATTTCTAAATCAACGACAGGTTCTATGGGAGTTGGAGGATCCAAGATAGATAGATGGTGAATGTTCTGAGTGATATCATCTACTCCTGTAGGGTCATGGTGTGGTTCGTCAAACACTACATGAACTGATTCCTCGATCGTCAGCTTCCTTTTATTAAAGATTCTGAAAGCTTTGCTGACGGAGGAGTATCCTACGAATATTCCTTCATCTGATTTCTCATCAAAGGTTCTAAGTTGGTCTTTCCCATTATTCAATACATAACACCTGCATCCAAAAATGTGGAAATACGAAACTAACGGAGTTTTGTTGTTCCATACCTCATATGCTGTTTTGTTGTGGTGCTTGTTGACGATACAGCGGTTTTTAGTGTAGCATGCTGTATTGGTTGCTTCACCCCAGAAACGCTGTGGCAATTTGCTTGCGGCAATTATTGTCCTTGTTGCTTCTTTCAACGTCCTATTCTTTCGCTCGGCAACACCATTTTGTTGAGGTGTACGGGCAGCTGAGTATTCGTGCTGTATTCCATTCTCCGAACAGTATTGCTCTATAAAGCGGTTAGTAAATTCTGTACCTCTGTTTAACGAATGCACACGATACTCGATGCCTTTTCATTTTGCAACTTTCTCGGGAGCTCGGGCGGCTTTGATGTTGTTTCCTTCTTCTTGCTAAGAAAGATCGTCAAACATACCGGAATAATCATCAACAACAACCATGCGGTATTTCTTACCTCCCAAACTTACTGGGTCTACGGACCGTAGAGATCCATGTGTAGCATTTCCAACACTCTTTGGGTTGAAAGGTAGGATTTGCTCTTCAGGGTTGACTTGATTTGCTTGCCTTTCTGACATGGTCCGCAGACGCTGTCCTTCTTGAATGACACATTTGGCAAACCTCTAACCATTCCCTGTCTTGAGAGCTTGTTGATTGTCTTGAAGTTGATGTGAGACATCCTCTTGTGCCATATAACTACTAAGATCTGCATGCCTTTGGCAACAAAGCATGGAATTGAGGAGCTCATAGGCTTCGATCGAGAATATACATATTACCTGATCTGCTTCCTGTAAGCACAACTTCCTTGGTTTGGATGTTTTTGACTCTACAGCGATCTATATAGAACTTCACCGAGAACTGTTTATCACAGAACTGGATAATACTAAGTAGATTATATTGTAAGCCTTCAACATATGCAACATCAGTGACTTTGAATTTCCTTGTTCTTCCTTTAGATTTATCACCGAAACGAACTTTTGGACCGCGACCTTCTACAAAATCTGATAGCTTGCTCCTATCTCCGGTCATGTGTCGAGAGCATCCACTATCAAAGTACCAGGTATCCTCCTCTAGAATGTCCTGTAACAAAGAGATTAAGTAGATTTAGGTCCCCTTTGATTTTTGGGTCCATGATTGTTAGTTCCTCTTGGTACCCAAGTTTTCTGGCAAAGAATTGGTTTCTTCAGGACATACTCGGTACAGTGTTGCGATATCTACGGGGGCATATTCGTAGTTGTTATAACCATGATAATTATTATGCATGAAAAATTCAGGGTTATTATTATTAATCCAGTACGAGTGCCGTCTTGGAGGTGGAGCCATTTTCTTAGGCCTAACAGCTTGCCTTCTGGGTCTCCAGTTGGATTCCCAATCTTTGTTGATACCGAACCGGCATCTGCTATCTCGAGGATAACAGGGCTCTCGTATCCAATACCTCGGCGTCTTTATCTTGATGCAGTGCCGTGCGGGCCTTTGGTGGTTGGATACAGCCTTCCTTCTGAACGGCTGTTGGCGCTGTTGATATGCTCTGGGAGCATGCTGTTGAGTGCGCCTCACAGGTTGGAACGGTTTATGATTCCGCTGTCTGGAATAGGATTGCGGGGGCGGAATAGCAACCTTCGGTTTTCTCGGTATAGCAGGTTCCTTCACGGGACTAGGGATTTCTTCCGATTCTGGAATGTGTTCCACACTCTTGACGAATACTGTACTAGTTTTCCCTTTGTTTGAACATGAGCTGTATCCTAAGCCACTTTTGTCATGAGCATTTTTCCCAGTGCTCAGAATTTCTTCCATTCTTTTGGACGATTTCTCGAACGATTTCAGAGTGGTCTCAAGTTCAGTTTCTCGCTTTTCGAGAGTTGTGATGTTGGCTTGAAGTAGAGCCAAATCATTTGTCTTGCTCTCGTTGTGAGTTTTAGCCTCACTAAGTTCATGAGCAAGCTGATGATTGCTCTCCATGAGTTTTTCAAAATCGACTTTGCTGGTTTCACAGTCAAGAGACATATTTTCATAATGTATTTTCAGCAAGTCATTTTCATCTTTTAGCTCTCAATTAGTTAATTGAAGCTGTATATTCTCAGTTTTCAGTGTCTCATGGGCCTTTTGAATGTTTTTAAATTCATTCATCATGTTTTCAAAAGTATGAGATGCATTTGACGGAATGGCTGAGGTTGAGCTTACCTCATCGTCGATGTCTTCACCTTCTGGAATGTCTTTGGCCATAAAGCACATATATGCTTTATCATCGAACTCATCGTCAGATGAATCACTTTCAGTGACCACCTGAAGACATTCTGCTGATTTGGATGGTGTGGGGGAGGCTTCTGATTGTCCAATCAGGGCCTTGAGCTTGTCTTTCCAAGCACGTCTTCTATCATCTCTCTCTTGTTGCTCGGCCTCCGGCAACCTTTGGACTTTGGGATGAGGACATTTATTTGCATAATGCCCTGGTTTCCTCCAATTATAGCACAGGTTAGCATCACCAGATGATGTTTGATTTACCTTGTGGACGGAGTTTGGGCTGTAGGGAGTCTTTCCAGACTGTTTGATGAACTTTTGGATTTATGCATGAGAAGCGCCATTTCATCTTGAGACAGGATGTCGTCACATCACAAGTATTCTTGTGACTAGGCTTCGACAGTGGGCATCTTTGTGTCGACGGTTCGATCTGATGGCTAGAGTTGTGACCTTTGAAGGAGATTCTTGACTTTCTCTCTCACAATATCATACTCAAAAGCTTTGAGGTCAGAGAAGAGATCAAAAGTAGATATTTCATTAAGATTGCAAGATACACGCATAGCTGTGGTCTTAATGTCCCATCGGGCTGGGAGAGATCTGAAAATTTTTAAATTCTTATCCTTTTGGGTATAAATTTTGCCCAACGCTTCAAGTTCACCGACAATACCAGTGAATCTGAGGTCAAGTTCCTCAAGTGTCTCAGTTGGTTTCATTTCGAAAGATTCAAATTGCTGAGTCAGTTTTGAAATCTTGTTTTCTTTTGAGAGCTCAGTTCCCTCACAAATCAACTTGAGTTTATCCCAGATTTCTTTGGCTGTTTTGCAGCTCTTTACCTTTGAGAACGTGCCTTTGTCAAGAGTGACAAATAACGCGTTCTTAGCTACGTTGTCAAGGTTTGCTCGCTTTCTTTCATCTGTGGTCCATTGCTCGCGATCCTTCTCGAGCATCTCAGCATGGGCTTGGCCTTCAATCCTTGCGGCCGTGTTTACCTTCATGATCTTGATAGGACCATCCTGTATAACAAAAATCATCTCTTCGTGCATTGCTGCAAGATGAGCCTTCATCCTAATTCTCCAGTCATCAAATTCGTTAATAGAGAACATAGGAACTTTGTTAATCATAGAAGTATCCATGTGATAATACAGAAATGAAAGAGACTGTTTTGAAAATAAGTGATTTTGGATCTGATTCGGTTAAAAATACGACTGATTCTTTTTAGAATCAACCGCTCCGATACCACTTGTTGGCCACTAAGTATACTGGATACAGTTTGTCGTTTAAACTATTTTCCAAACTGTATCTAGTATACTTAGTGGCCAACACGTACGTAAGCCACAGGATGCTAACGTACATTAGCTAGTTAACGTACCTAAGCTATCCCATACTTACGTACGTAACGAAAATCGCAGAATTCCCTATACTATTTTACACACACCGTTACGTACGTAACAGAAACATGCATTACGTACGTAATGCTCCTTTCTGGGGAGTACAGACCGCAACCACTGGCAAGGAAGGAACCGAAAAGATCGAAATGCAATGGTGAACGACTCATGATGGTACGAACGTATACTACATAAAATACAGTATTTACCGATGTCATTTACCGATGCCAGTAAAGGCATTGGTATTTTTGACATTTAACGACGCCGTTACCGACACCCGTCAATTTGGACGATCCCCGACAACTTTAATGACGCCATATCGCGGGTGTCTTCCCGCGAAATTTGCCGACGCCAGTACCAACGACTGCCGGCGTCGGAAATATACCGACGGCGCTTATGCCGTCGTTAAATGGCATGATTATTTTATACAAATACATATCTAACCTGAATTAACGACGCCACTCCTGCCGTCGGTATTTGTTAAATTTAACAACGCCTTTACCGACGCCAAGCTGTCTGTCAAATTTAACAAGGCCATTACCGACGGCCCGTTGGTGTCGGTAAATTTTAATACATACTCAGCCCTCTGCCTATTCTGATTCTGACCTAAAATCAATCTAATTCACCTCTGCAAAATGCCTCTCTCCCCGCCTCTCTCCCCGGCGACCTTAAATCCCCGACGAATCAGGTTAGTTTGTGCTTCAGTGGTTCATTTAGTTTCTTGAAACACCCTTCATTTTACTTGTGCAAGCTGAATAATATTAAATATGAATATCCTTTTTTGCTTTAATTACAAATACTCCCATAAGTGGAGGTTTGTTTTGCTTGACAAATTAGGGTTTGTTTTCATAATGTTCTTCATCGTCAGACCTGAATTTTTTTGGGGGTAATTTTGAAACTTCTGAATTTTTTTTTTAAATACCCAAAACCTCAAGGGTGGTTTTTGTAATTATCCTTCTCTTTGTACAGCCCTTCTACTTCTGTCTGTGAAATTTAATTCACGTTGGTATCCATCTGAGCAAGATTCTACTCGGAGCAAGATTCTACTCGGAGCAAGAAGTGAGTCTGTCTCTCTCTATTTTCTTTGTAATCTTTTTTGATGTATACTTGTGGTTATATATGCAATAGCTTCGGATTCTTGAATTCTGTTCCGCAGATTGCTTTAGTTGGGATTTTTTTAATGGAAATATGTTCTAGATAATCTTTCCTTGTTTCACTTGGATAACACAGAGGATTGACATTATTTTTTGCTGTATCTTATTTTTATTTTCTTTTTATTTAGTAAGTTTGACATTCAGTAAGGGATTTCTTCTTAAGCACAACAGCAAGAAACTCGAAAATGAATTGTATATTCTTCTGAATTACCATATCATATCCATGGCATGATTCACAATTTCATGTATACCTCGCATTTCGCCGGTGATCTATTTCATTAGCCATGTGGTACCATTTCTCACCCCTACTCTTATACTTCGGATTTCTCCAGTAGTTTCATGTATCCAGATTACATATTCCATAGAAGAGTATTATAGTTCTAGATTAACTCATATATTATGTATATGTCCATGTATAGCTATACTCATATGTTATCTTTTTTTTGATTATTTTGTTACAATTTTTAGAATGGGTGACAACCGTGACTAGATGTATCGCCGGAAACTTGATGGTTCTTGGAATCCTGCATTCCTCTCTGGACTTAACAACTTTATCGAGTATGCAAGTAGTCAGCCGCACTGCATGTCGGGTGACCAAATAAGATGTCCATGTAAAAAATGTGATAATATACAGTTTCATGATACAGAAAAAGTTAAGTATCACGTTGGAAAATTTGGGTTCATTAGGGAGTATAAAACTTGGATTTTTCACGGCGAAATTGAAATGGATGAGGGATGTGAAGATATGGATGAAGATGTGAATATGAATACCAACGAGTCGGGATCCAATTCGTACCGTACGATGGTCATGGAGCATGTCGGGCCACAATTTAATGTTGAGAATGTGGAAGAACCACCAAATCCCAAAGCAAAACGAATATATGACATGTTGAATGCTGGAGACAAAGAGTTGTGGCCTGGTTGTGGTAATTACTCCCAATTGTCTTATATGACTCGTTTCATGAGTTTGAAAGCAGAGAACCACTTATCATAAAAGTGTTTTAATCAGTTTGCAGAGTTCATGAAAGACAGTCATCCAAAAGGGAATCTATGTCCCGATAACTTCTATAGTACAAAGAAATTATTGCGTGGGTTGGGATTACCTGTAGAGAAGATTGATTGTTGTCCAAACAGCTGCATGCTTTATTGGGACCATTACAAAGACAGTGAGAGTTGTATATTTTGTGGTACATCATGCTACAAAGATATGTGTCGTGCCTCAGGAAGCCGTAGGAGGAAAAAAGTGACAGCCACGAAGATATACTACTTTCCTCTTATTCCCCGATTGAAAAGGCTATACATGTCAAATGCTACCGCGGCAGATATGAGGTGGCATGCTTCATGTTCTGGTTCAAATGATGGAATTATGCGTCATCCTGCAGACTCTCCAACATGGAAGCACCTTGACACTATTTATCCATATTTTGCTGCGGAGGCTAGAAATGTGAGATTAGGTCTTTCGACTGATGGTTTTGCACCTTTTGCACAATCAGGGTGACAATATTCATCGTGGACAGTTATAGTCACACCCTATGACTTACCACCTTGGCTCTGTATGAAGGAACAATTCATGTTCCTAACAATCTTAGTACCAGGGCCACGCAATCCTAAGATGCAATTGGATGTGTTTCTTCAGCCGCTCATAAAGGAGTTGGTGAACTTGTGGAAAGAGGGTGTTCCAACATTTGACATCTCATTGAAGCAAAATTTTCAAATGCGAGCAGTGTTGTTGTGGACTATTAGTGATTTTCCAGCGTATTCAATGTTGTCTGGATGGAGTACTGCTGGAAGATTGGCATGCCCTCATTGCATGGATGAGACTGAAGCGTTTACTCTTCCTAAGAGTGGTAAACAAACATGGTTTGATTGTAGTCGGAAATTCTTGGAGCCTGATCACATGTTTAGGAGGAACCGACGAGCATTTAGAAAGAATATGACATGTGAAGTACCTACACCTGAGAAAAGGTCGAGCGCTGAGATATTGAATCAAATAGAGGCACTGGGTCTTGTGAAAGTGACAAAGGACTACAATGACACAAACAAAGAGATATCCAAGAATTCTAGGAGCGGGTGGAAGAAAAGAAGCATCTTTTGGGATCTCCCATATTGGAAAGAACTTCTGATTCGTCACAATTTGGATGTCATGCACATTGAAGAAAATGTGTTTGACAATGTGTTCAACACTGTGATTAATGTGCCGGGAAAGACCAAGGATACCACCAAGTCTAGAGACGAGTTGCAATTGCTCTGCATCAGACCTGAATTGAAGAAAAATGAGACGACAGGAAAGTATCCGAAAGCTTGTTACTCACTTGACAAAGATGAAAAGAGAGTACTATGTGAATGGATATCTCGTCTTAAATTTCCTGATGGCTACATGTCCAATATTAGCAGATGCGTGGATAAGAAAGAACTAAAGATGAGAGGGATGAAAAGTCATGACTGCCATGTGTTCATGCAACGCTTGTTACCTATTGCGTTTCGTGAACTTCTTCCTCAAGCTGTTTGGAAGGCAATTACAGAGTTGAGTATCTTCTTTAAAGACTTGACATCTCGGACAATAAAAATAGAGGACATGTGTAGTCTTCATGAAACAATTCCAGTTACTTTGTGCAAACTTGAGCGTATCTTTCCGCCTAGCTTCTTTGATTCAATGGAGCATCTTGTTATCCATATGGCTAACAAAGCCCGAATTGCTGGTCCAGTACAATATCGATGGATGTATCCATTTGAGAGGTATATGAAGACATTGAAAGATTTTGTAAAGAACAAAGCCAAAGTTGAAGGATCCATCACCAATGTCTACTTAATGAAAGAGGCATCAACATTTAGCTCATACTACTTTGAAGATTGGGTGACTACGAAGATTAGAAGTGTGCCTCGAAATGATGAGGGGGGAGCCGATGAAAATGATGATCCGAATATACTCTCAATTTTCAAATTAGATAGCCGTCCTTTTGGCAAAATGCCTTCACGATATTTTGATGCCAAAGAGTATAATGCAGCACATATATATTTTATCAAATTGTGCCGAGGTTTCAGACACATACTTGACGTGAGTACCCTCGTGATATTTTATTTAATGAAGAATATATTCATTCATTAAATATATAATAACTCGTGTGTTTTTTGAAGATTGTTTGAAGATCAAATTCGAGCAATTAATCCGAAGATAATGGAAAATGACTTACAAACAAGAGTTGAAAAGGAGTTTGCAAGTTGTTTCAAAATATATGTAAGTGTGGAGTCTCATATCAAATTATTTATATACTAATTTCATATGTAGAAAGTTACATAACTAACATACTTAATAATTGTCATAGGTTAATGATCCTTCAAGTAATGCAAGCCAATGCATTAAGGACCTTGCAGAAGGGCCATTGTACGGGGTTCAAATTTATTCTGGGTGTTTAGTTAATGGATACAGGTTCCACACGGTTGACCATGGGTCAGATAAAAGTACTATGAATAGTGGTGTCTGCATAAAGGGCGAGGTTTATAATAGTGATGAGCAAGATTTTTGCGGGCGATTAATGGAGGTGTGTGTGGTAGAGTATAATGGTGAACCTACTAAAACAATTGTGTTATTCAAGTGTGAGTGGTTTGACTTATCACCTCTAGGGACTTCGGTGAATACATATTTCAATTTGGTTTCAGTAAACCACACCCGTAAATACAAGAAGTACGAACCTTTTGTGTTAGCAAACCAAGCTACTCAAATGTATTGTGCTTCCTATCCTAGTATGAATCAAGCTAAGAAGGATTGGTGGGGAGTGTGCAAGGTCACACCTAGATCTAGAGTTGAAGTAGCTTGTGAACCATCCGCCTCGTCATTACATCAACCATTTCAAAAGGATGCCGCGGTCATGAGGACTAGAGGTAGTCAAGCTACTGTAGATGATGAGATGTCAATATCGCATCCACGAGGTGGAGTTATTGATATTGATGATGTGGATGAGGCATCAGATGATGGATATATAATAACGTCAGATGAGAAAGATAGTAATGATGGTGATGATTCTGATCATATGTTATAGTCTTTACGATCATGTCAATATTGTGATTTTCAAGCTAATGAATATTATGTTTTAGATTGTTTGTTATCATGCTTGTAACCAATTAAAACAACCTTGTTTGTTGACTTGTTGATTACTTCACAGTGAGTTTCATCAAAGTCTACAGGATAACCTCTAGCAGTTATTTGACTCACACTCAGCAAATTGTGTTTGAGTCCTTCCACTAGAGCAACTCTTTCAATGATGGCATTCCCAATAACAGAATTGCCATATCCCAGAGTTTTTCCCATGTTGCCATCTCCATAAGAAACCATTGGGCCTGCCTTTTTCTCATATTCGACTACGGTCGTGTGTGCAGAACATCCATTATCAATCGCAAGGATGTTTTTCATGTTACCTTGCAATCATACATGCAATTCATTAGAAGCCTTGGGGATCCAAACTAATTTGGATCCTTTCTTATTAATATTGTTAACTCTAGCAGCAAAAACATTTTTATCAGAGTTTGACTTATCATACTTTGACTTGTTAGAGTTTGACTTAACAGAGTTTGATTTGTCATTTTCAGAGTTAACAACATGTTTATTAGAATTTGCACATGTATCAGAAACAAAAGTTTTATTCAAATTTGGCTTCAGTTCATAATAGTTATAATACAAATTATGATACTCTTTACATGTGTAAATGGAATGCCATAAACTACCACACATTATGATACTCTTCAGTTCATAATAGTTCATATAGGAATTTCAGTTTTAGCCATCCCATTCTTCCTGCAATCAATAGTAAGATGATTAGTATTTCCACAAGTAAAACAGGTTTTTCTACGTGCATTAGGGATATGTTTATAATTATTCTCTTTATTTATCCCTACTTTAGGACTTTTTACCTTATTCTTGTCAGTAGCTTCTCTTATTTTCTCTTTAAGCTATTTTTGAGACATCAAACCAATATTTAAGGTCTTAGCACTAGACATCTTAGCATTTTTAGGAGTTTTATCTGTATCACTAGCATTAGATGTGGATCCCTTCTCAAAAGTTGATTTGGGTTTTGCATTAGGAGATACAAATTTAACAGGTGTACACTTAGACCTAATGTTCTTGATAACTTTCTTATATGTCATTGCTGTTGATGACTCTTCCTCAGCTTTTTCTTTCTTCTGGGGGCTATTTGTAAGACTAAATTTAACCCAAGGGGGCTATTTGTAATTTTTGGAAACCTGGGGGTTTTCATTGTAATTGTCCAAAACAAATGCAGACAAAACCACCAACTATAAACTGGCATATTGAAACCAAAGATAGAGAGAACCACCGACTAAATTTAACCCAAGGCACTTAATTTTTTCTTACAAAAGTACACTCTCAAGAGGGATCATGACACATCAGGGGCCTATTTGCAAGGTAAATACAAACCATCTTTTTTATCTATGAATTGTTGTTTCTATGATCACTACACTCTTAAAATGTAAGGTTTAGTTTCTATAATTTGCTCCTGTCTTAACTATTATGAATTGTTGCTCATTTTAATTACAACCATCTTTTTTTTCCTCAGATGTTCTCGATGAGGAGAGGTGGTGGCGGGCGCCGCAGTAGCACGGGCTCATCACGAGTAGCTCCCGGACACTCTTCACCAGCTACGGACTCCCCACGAGAAGGTCCTGTTAGGTCTTCGTCTGCTCTACCCGAGACTCCGCCGATTGTTCTACTCCGAGACAGGGCATACGAGGAGACTAGTGCACACATTTCTGAAGATGAGGATCGGGAGGTGATAGCTTCTGAGGCAGCCTCAAGTATTGTTTCCTGTAGAAAGATTGCTCTTGAAAGAGATACTAAAATCGGGTTAGTTATTTACTGTTTAATCATCAATTGTTTTTGTTACAGCGAGTGTTCAAATTATTTAATCAGTTGATGACAATACTTAGAGGTCATATAAAATATATTTCTAGGACTAAATTTATTGGGGAATTGTATTTACTGTCATCAAAATGCTTAAACAAATGTTGATTAAATGTTATAACTAAGTATTGTGATGATCTAAATGATTAATTTGGTTTTGGTTACAGAGAGATAGTGATTCATCCCCAGATTTCCAGGGTGTGCACGAGGAGTTTTAAAAGAGTTCCCAATCCAACAGGCTTCAACTGGAAAGATACTCCTAATAGCGTAAAGGCCCAGTACTATACCTTCTTTAAGGTAATTTGTAATCATTATGTAAACTAATTATATTCAATTGGAAAGTTAGTTTTATTAACTTGATATGCAATATTTCATAGAAATTTTTCACGTAGCCTGTTGAGTGGGAACAAGAAGTCTATGATCTTTGGGAGTCTCGTGCACGGGTTAGGTTCAGCAATTTCCTAAGTGATGCAAAAAAGAAAAGGGATCAAGGGAGGCCGAAACACATCCCTACTAATTGGTGGGAAGGTTTGTGTGCTTACTGAGATACTCCCGAGGTGAGAGATGTATCTACGAGGACGAGAGGCAACCGAATGGCTGAAGTGGATGGCCCTGGTACCGGGATAAGCAAGCACAGTGGAGGCTCTTAGTCTGTTACCGTACTTGCTCGAGAGTTGGTTAGTAATTATCTAATTATTTTTGCTTGTATATGTAAGTGCGCATCGTAATAATTTCGAAGTTTTTTTAATAAATAGGCACCGAAGAACAATCTTCCATTAGAGCAGTATGTTCATGCCTCTTTTCGGGCTATCCACATGAAAAAAGATGGAACTTTTACGACACAGAAGGATGCGGATATTGATGTAAGTATATATACATTCGATTCATCTACGGTGGTTGTTATGATTTAGTAAGAAAAATAACAATCAGGTATGTGGCTTGCATTTTTAACAAGATAAGTTCTTTACCTCTGATCTTTGATGCAAGTTACTCGTAGACACTTGATAATGCTTAATTATCTCGTTTTCTAAGAGATTATAAAACAGCAAAACAAAGATAGAACAATATTGCAACCGAAAATACTTCTTATTGAAATTACATATTGGGCATATACCAACAAATCCTCTAAGGTGTTATAGGTAATAATATGATATTTAAATCCTCTATCTGGAACATCACATTATGAGGTTTTTGACTAACTAAACATGTATCAGCAATATGAAGGACCAATGGTTTATATAGTCAGCTCCTACACAGACATTTACAGTTCTGTGCACAGTGCATAAACATTTACAGTTACACCCTGCGCAATCAATTTATACAGCTGTTTGATTTTTATTTGCTTCAGCTGTATCTTTGATACATATACATCTCTGTATGATCAAGGGGCTGGGGAGCACCCCTGACAGCCACCAGGAGGGAACCAGTAGTTGAGTATAGACAATGAAAACAAAACCCAAGCGAATAAACACGAATAAGAAAATAAATGACAAGCACACAAAACAAAGATTTACGTGGTTTGCAAATTCCTAATCCACATTTCACAATTGTGTTGTGAAGAAACTGAGCCTATCTCAAATCTGAGTCCAATTCTGAAAATTCCATAGTAAAGGACTTTAGCCTGAGGTAAAGGCCTTTAGAACATGCTTATGTTCATGTAAAGGCCCCCTTGGGTGCCATCGCACCCTGTCAGCACCAAGGGCGCCAAGGAACTCTGGTAGCTCCCGGTATTTCCTTGTATATATATTAAAAACTTGAATGCCAACTTGGTGTTGTTTTTAACTTGAGAGCATGGGTTTTGTCATGCCTTGCACACTCTTGAATGGACGGACTTATATATGCATAGTAGTCTTCATGCTTTATACATGATAAAATTCAAATTCAAATATAAAGTAAATGTACTTAACCATGGTGGAGGAACTTTGTAAAATGGTGGAGTTTTCATGCCTGTCCGGTTCTCTGACTCTCCTGGCTGATGTCATGTCTCTTCCAGCGTGTGCCTGGGGTTTCACTTCTCTTGGCGGTTTTCTTTTTCTCATGTCCTAAAATGCTAAAATCTGTGGGCATCTAAAGATACTTGTCTGCATGAACACAGAGGCAAGTCAGTGCGATGAAATCAGAACAAAATTTCGAAGAATTGCTAAAATATCTGGTAAATCTGAGTTGCTTTGGGGTTGAACGCAAGGCACTACACATACATACAGGAGGAAAAGGTTATAGGGCCTATACAGGGACTGGATTCCCTAGAAAAAAAAATCCATGTCTTTAACATCCACCTATCAGTCAAAAACAATGATTCAAAATCCCCACCTTCCGCCTTGTTTTCCTACCTGCTTTCACTGCAAAAGTTTGCAATATATGAACAAGCGTGGTTGCATTTTTGTTTTAAGTCCTATTCACCTTGAAAATGGTGACAATGTTAGGGACTGAAGCTAACTTTATCCTTCAGGACAGAATAAGTTTTTTTGCTCATAAATTGGATATCGACAACATTGTCAGCTCTAAGGGTCATATTTTCTTACTGAAAGTACATACTGGGAACATACCAACATATCATATTATTAGTAATGGGTGTGAAAATAAAATGAATATCAGATTTTATTGCCATGGTCAACTATAGAGGTGGCCATGGGCCGGGTCGGGCCGGGCTGGAACTTCAAAGCCCAGGACCGGCCCATGTATTTAGCGGGCTGGGATGGGCGGCCGCGGCCCACAGCCCGCCTGCCCCCGGGCCGTCGTGGGCCGGTGTGGGCCGGGCCGGGCTTGGGCCGGAAGTGTAAAATTTTTTTCATAAAAATCAATTTGTAAAAATTTGTTTTCACTTTTTAAAATAAATTAATTAATATTAATTAAAAAATCAATTTACAAAAATCATTTTGAATTAAGAAAAAATGTAAAACTTAGTAAAAAAAATTGTTTCAATCTGTTTAAAAAAATTCAATTTGAATTTTTAAGATATGTTAACATTAAATTAAATGGGGAGAAAAGGGAAAAAAAATTGGACTTTGACTTAATTTGTAAAAATTAGATTATTTTTTGAAATTTAATCTAATTTCTAAAATTAAGTTCCTCGTATCTGGGAATCAAAGTCACGTAGTTCTTTTACTTACCTCTTTACTTACCTGGAACTTAAAGGTAGGTGATGTGCTCAATCGTCGTGTTGGCCACTCCCTGAAGCTCCCGATTCGGATGAAGAATCCATCATCATCCACGGATCATCATCCTCGTTGTGTTCGTCTTCTTCTTCCGTCCGTCCTTGTTGACGCGTTTTTACGCTTGTTCCCAATCTTTTTACTGCACGAATCTTCACAACGTCGGGCGATAAAGATGTTCGTTTATCTGTTATAACTCTTCTACCCGCACTAAAAGCGACTCAAGCAATTGTAGAAATTTGGAGCGACAAGGAGATCCCTTGCAATTCTAGCCAATATAGGATATTGTTCTTCACGTAATTTCCACCATTTTAAAATCTCAAAATCAGCATCAAGCTCATGTGAACACGTAAAATACTCATTTAAGATTTGACTAGAAGACGTTGAAGAATTAGAGCTTGATGACGATTTTGGTTTTTTGAAAAGAATTGAAGATGTAAATTGATCAAATCTACCTTTATTTTTTGAAGTTGACTGAGAGGCTAGAACCTCCGGTTTATATTTATTAATGTACAAATCAACTAATGAAGCTAATATTTTGACGCACTCATTTACGCACTCCTCATTATCAAAAGAACTATCACCTAATGCATTATAATAATAATCAATAAGATTACCGAGTGCTTCTTTTTTCACACCCGGGTCAAGAAGACATGCAACACCATATATGTAAGGAAATTGTGATAAATACTCTAACCATTTTTCTGTCATTGTAGAAATAACTCGAGATAAATGTATATTATTTTTGTGTTCACTTAAAGAACCAACAATTTTACAACATTCTAAAATAACCAAATGCACATTAGGTTCATAAACATAAGAAAATAAATATGTAGAATTATTATAAGCACGTAATATACTATGAACGATCGTAGCAAGTTCCCAATGAGCCTCAGTTATGAGGTCTTGCTCGGCTAAATATTTTGGATCAGAGTTATATAATTGAGTAATAATTTTCTTATAAGGAATAGCTGTAACACCCCCAAATCCTATTGGGTTATTACAGTGCCGTGGACCCCACACCAGGAGATCCACCAGGCAAACATGACTAATAAACATTAAATTGAACAAGAAGGGAAAATCATAGTCCTTACCATGATGTCCGACACAATATTCCGATAAGGAATTTCAATGACAAAAGTGGCCTACATGGCGAAAATGAAATACAACATGACAACAACTGACGATACCGGAGTACACTCCAACTGACTGACCAACAATGAACAACTCGGACTAGTATCGCTCGAATGCCTCGTTGCCATCGTCATGCCCCTGTGTCTCAACTCTCTCCTCGCAAGCACCTAAAACATGAAAACATGTTCCGCCCCCACGGGGTCAGTCATCCAGATAATGAACACCAAATACATGTATAACATGATATGCATCCAAAGGCAGAATGAAACGGTACAATGATAATAATAATACGAGATGCTCACAAATCAAGGTAAGAACCGAGCATTCGTGAAATACTATGCCCACGGCATACTATTAATACATTCGACGAGTTAGAACATAAGTGCCCGACGGCGAATCAAAATCACGAGAATACCACAATGAATTACAAGACATGAACCAAACCAGACTGAATTAATTATGAATCACCATGCCCGAAGGCTCAATGAAATTACCAGACAATAATAAAGGCTTACAAGCCGTTCAAATGAAATTAACAAATATCACAAACACGAAGTCGAGAACGGCGAAGTCAGTATCAATGAGGGCGAAGCCACGGCACGGCCGTATCACAATGAGGGCGAAGCCACGGCATCCGGTAGTATCACAATTAGGGCGAAGCCACGGCATCCACCGTATCACAATTAGGGCGAAGCCACGGCATCCGGTAGTATCACAATTAGGGCGAAGCCACGGCATCCGGCCGTATCACAATTAGGGCGAAGCCACGGCACGAAGCCGTATCACAATGAATGATAGTGTGCCGCCTTGAGTCGGCCAACACGATGATAGTAACAAACGGATAGAAACCGTCCTTGATCCCCAAATTAACACCTCGATTGCCTTAGAATGGCCAACCGACAACAATGATGCAATGGATGATTGAACACTTGATTTGCACGAGAACGGCGATCGATAACAATGACACGATGAATGAGTGAATACCTCGATTGCCTTAGAAAGGTCAATCGATAACAATGACACGATGAATGAGTGAATACCTCGATTGCCTTAGAAAGGTCAATCGATAACAATGATGCAGTGAATGATTGAACATTTAGATTTGCCTGAGAACGGCCAATCGATGACAATGATACGAATGATGCCTCGGCACCTTTAATCGATTCTGACGGCGAAGGTGAGAAATGAATAAGCCAATACCTTTAATCGGCTCGCATGCTTTTAATGACGATCCAAACAGGAATAACAATGATCTCAACGATGTCTTAAATTGACATCTATATTAACAACAATCGATACATCGATACCGCGAACCGGCTATCGAAAATGACATTAATAATGAGTACTACAATGCCTTGAATCGGCCGTTAACGAACAACAATAAACATTTGGCAAAATTGGAAGGTATCGTATCGAGCGATCTCGATATCAATGAATTCATGAAGAGACTAAGTCTCGGAATGATACAACACATTCATACACATACATGATGACATTAGCTCATTGACCAGACAAGTATAAAACTTGCCTCAAACCGAAGGCGAGAAGGTACTTCCACGATCAACGTCCTTAATGAAATTACGCCGCTTGAACAACCTTAAACAACACAAAAACCAACAATTCTCTTAATACATGAATCAAGCATGATCACAACCAACTCAAAAGTCGATCTGATAATACCCGAAACTCATTGGGGCATTTACAAACGCGTTGTAAACAATCTCCAATTGTTTACAACCAAAACTCAATTACATCCGAAACCAACTTCCAATGAATGATTCAAAACCACAAAAACTCATGAATACTATCAATAATCCAATAGGAATACTTGGAACGATATTTCAACAACATTTAGTCGAAAACCCCCAAAATTCCAAAGTCAACCCGTAAGGGTTCTTGAACAATTCCTCAATTATTCACAAATCCCGAAAATTACACCAATGAATCCGTAGAAATACATGTATCCAAGATAGATAATCCATATCTAACATATTCCAACATAATATCGATTTACACGAAGAGATCGAAAGCAAAACACCCAAGATCCGAAATTCTAGATCCAAGAATCATTACCTTGATTTGGAGTGAAGAAACCGATTTAGATGATGATTAATCCAACTTAGGAGCTTGAAGATGAAGCTAGATGATTGCAGCTCGAAAAGACCTTTCCGAATCGCCCGAGCTCGTCCGAAATGATTGAGAAATGAAGAAATGACGAAAGTTGGACCGAACTGTCCTATTTATACTGTCCCAGCTTAGCGCGCGCTAACTCCTGATGTTAGCGTGCGCTAACGCGTGTACCGGGTAGTCCAGTACCCCCTGACTGTTTCGTTAGCGTGCGCTAAGTACCTTTGGTAGCGTGCGCTAACAGTCTGTCCTTAGCGTACGTTAACCTTATGTTAGCGTGCGCTACCTGATAGTTGGTATCCAAAATCCTGGAGTCCAGAACCTACTGTCCCCTGTTCTGAGCGCGCTAGCGTGCGCTACTCTGAAGTGTTAGCGTGCGTTACCAGCATAGTTAGCGTACGCTACTTACCACTTGTAGCGTGCGCTACGAATTTCCCAAATCAGCCCAGTACCTTCGGGTGCGCCTCACTTGCGCTAGCGTGCGCTATCTTGAATGATTGCGTGCGTTACATGCACCTCATTAGCGCGCGCTAACTACAATGTGTAGCGTCGCTACCTCTCAAGCGAAAATCAAAACATGATGATGATGATGACAATAATCTCGGCTCGATCTCAAACAGTGATGATCCCAAAATACGCCGAATGGTGAACATAGTTGACTGAATATGAATGATGAATGATTATTACTGAGTGAAAAAAATTCTGAGTGACAGTTACTGAATGATAATAAATGAATTCACAACCGGGTATTACATACTCCCCCCCTTAAAAAGAGTTTCGTCCTCGAAACTGAGGGTAAACAACTCGGGATATGAACTATCCCTCACGATCTGAAAACAATAACGCCCAAATAGTCCTCGAGACCAAATCAACCGCAAGCCCAAGTCCCCAAGACTTGACGTCTCGAAACACAGTGAACGATTTCTCAAATTATCACGAAATCTCGAGCACAACGCCGGAGGTATGAACTCCCAACAAATGATCCAAATCTCAAGATTCTCAAATATAATCATAATAAGATAGATCAACAATAAATGATCCACAGTCACGATACATTATTACTGATAGATTTACACAGTCATCCAAAAACAAGGTTACATCTCAAAGGTACCCAACATCGATATCCTCCCATATCATCGATTTCCTCTATCTCAACGATTTAAGGTATATCCGACGATGAACTCGCCACTAACTATGATCTCAGGAGGTCACGAGAATGAAAGTGACAAAAATGAATGATGAATGATAAATGACTACAAATCCGACAAGGATTTGGAATGACTCACCAAGGTGAATTAATAACGTCATGAGTGATAGTTCCCTGAAGTGATTGGAACCGCCGTTCCTCGTGAATTGAATGATTAATCGATAATTATGAGTCCCAATATGATTGATATATATGATGAATGAATTATATGAATGAATGGACGACAATGAAATGAATGATTATACTATTAACGCACAAGAATTAACTTGTTCAAACCGGTGATGAATGTCCTTACCTCTGGCCCTCGAGGCCTGATAGGGTCCCTTGGATGATGCACGGGCTGGAGTAACGAAGTCTCTCGAGGCCCTCGAGCTCTCTTGAGATTTACTGGCGCTAGAACCCCTGCAGTATTTCTGCCGGTGTCCCTGCCTCCCACACAGAAAACAAACAATAGCTGGCACCGTGCACCGGGTACTAACGTGACCTGCTGAATCACAGTTAAAGCAAACAACAGTCGAACTCGTCGCCTGAGAGGAAGATGCTGTCCCAGCACGAAGACGACTAGAAAACAACCCCTTGGATGACGGAGCCCGATGTCCCTCTGAACGAGCCGGCATTCTAGTCCTCTCACCTGAAGAAACTGAAGGATGCTTCTGAGTAAGCTCCTTGATCAAAAGCTCTGCTCCAAGAGCCTTCCCGATGAACTCACTAAGTGAATTACAATTGTGGTTGAACAACTGCATCCTCAACTGCGGATTTAGCCTCTTGCTAAAATACTTAATTTTATCCGCCTCAGTACGGATAATTGACGAAGCAAACTGAAGTAGTGTTAGGAAAAACAAACACCCTGTATCGATTCAGCCTGGATACCCGATCCCTGTATCGATTGTTATTTGTTATTAAAGAAGGTTTTGACATATATGCCAAATACAGTGTGGAAAACTGTATCGAGGATTCAAGGATTTATCATGTATCGAAGATCAGCCTCGAATCAGCATAAGTGAAGCTCGTCGATGCGACTTGAAGACTTGCAAAAGATCAAGTATGGAAGCTGTCTCGACACCCTAAATACGATCACCTTCCATACTGTTCACAAAAGGACAAGAAAGAACACAAGTCAAGAACCGTTGAACAAAGAAGTATTTAAATACTCAAGGATAAAGTATTTAAATACATCGGTCTTCGATCTTGAGAATCCCGAAATCCGGATCATGTCATATTCCGTTGAAGGAAATCTTATTCAAGCGGACATCTCAACGGATACTTTCTTGAGGCTATATATACCCTTGAAGACATTGAAGATCATATACCACTTACGAAATCTATTGAAGTAACCCAACTCTCAAAGCTATCAAAGTTATCATCCGAGCAAACATATCTCCGAGCAAGCGCAAGTTAGAACAAAAGAGATATACGGTGCTCATACTTCAAGAACGACTATCATCGGATCTTGATATTCAAAGTCTTTGTTCTTACTTGGTTACCTAACATTTTACCTCTCGTGTAAAAACCGAGCTCTGTGTGAACTCAACAAGTTATTCGACTGTGTGGGACGAATAAGGACGAAGCTTTGGAACTGTGTGTGAAGAAGCTAGTCAAGAAGGAAGCTTTAACCAATGCGTGTGAGCGGTTGAAAGTGATATTCTTTGTATCAATCGTGTGAGCGATACAAGGATAGGTTTGTTTATAATTACGTAGTTGTGTACGCGATAATTATATAATAAACTTTACTCTGTGTGGAGGACCGGTGGACGTAGAGGGTTTACCTCGAACCACTTAAATTACTGTGTCATTTACCTTGACTTTTCTTGTTTGAAATTCTTGTGATATATTAAGTATACACCTAATACGTCGTTCTTGTATCCACGGCAACTAAGCGTATCAAGACTTCCGCTACGCACTCGATTTAGATTCCATACGATTTGTTGTTTAAACTACTTTTCCAAATGTATCCGGTATACTTAGTGGCCAACAAGTGGTATCGGAGCGGTTGATTCTAAAAGGAATCAGTCGTATTTCTTTTAACCGAATCGATTCAAATCACTTATTTTCAAAGCAGTTTCTTTCATTCCTATATTATCGGTATGGATACTTCTATGATTAACAAAGTCCCTATGTTCTCTATTAACGAATTTGGCATTGGAGAATCGGAATGGAAGCTCATCTTGCGGCAATGCGAAGAGATGATCTTTGTTATACGGGATGGTCCGATCAAGATTATGAAGGTCAATCCGGCAAGGATTGAGGGCCAAGCCCATGCTGAAATGCTCGAGAAGGAACGCGAGCAATGGACAACCGATGAAAGGAAGCGAGCCGATCTAGACAATGTGGCTAAGAACGCGTTATTTGTCACTCTTGACAAAGGCACGTTCTCAAAGGTAAAGAGGCAAAAAAGCCCAAACAAATGCAGGATAAACTCAAGTTAATTTGTGAGGGAACCGAGCTCTCAAAAGAAAACAAAATTTCAAAACTCACTCGAATTCGAATCTTTCGAAATGAAACCAACGGAAACACTTGAGGAACTTGACCTCATTTCTTGGTATTGTTGGTGAACTTGAAGCGTTGGGCAAGATTTACACCCAAAAGGAGAAGAACTTAAAAATTTTCGAGATCTCTCCCAGATGGGACATTAAGACCACGGCTATGCGTGTGTCATGTAATCTTAATGAAATATCCACTTTTGATCTCTTCTCGACCTTAAAGCTTTTGAGTATGACATAGACGAAGAGAGAAAGTGAAGAATCTCCCTCAAAGGTCACGGCTCTCAGTATCGAACAAATCGACACAAGATGCCTAGCTCGTCAGCCCGGTCACAAGAGTGCCGGCAATGACGACATCTGTCACAAGATGAAATGGCGCTTCTAATGCATAAGTTCAAAAAGTTCATCAAGCGATCTGGAAAGACTCCTACGAGCCCAAACACATCAACAAGGTAAATACCGAAACATCATCCGATGCTAACTTTGTGCTATAATCACAGGAAACCAGGTCATTATGCAAACAAATGTCCTCATCCCAAAGTCCAAAGGTTGCCGGAGGCCGAGCAACAAGAGCGAGATGAAAGAAGACGTGCTTGGAAAGACAAGCTCAAGGCCCTGATTGGAGAATCAGAAGCCTCCCCCACACCATCCAAATCTGCAGAATGTCTTCAGGTGGTCACTGAAAGTGATTCATCTGACGATGAGTTTGATGATAAAGCATACATGTGCTTTATGGCTAAAGATGTTCCAGAAGGAGAAGACAGCGACGATGAGGACATTCTAGAGGAGGATACCTGGTACTTCGATAGTGGATGCTCTCGTCACATGACTGGAGACAGGAGCAAGCTATCAGATTTTGTAGAAGGTCGCGGTCCAAAAGTTCGCTTCGGTGATAAATCTAAAGGAAGAACAAGAGGGAAAGGAAACCTACTTGTCGGGAAATTCAAAGTCACCGATGTCGCATATGTTGAAGGCTTACAGTATAATCTACTTAGTATTAGCTTGATTCTGTGATAAACAGATTCTCGGTGAAGTTCTATATAGATCGGCTGTAGAGTCAAGAACACCCAAACCAAGGAAGTTGTGCTTACAGAAGCGGATCGAGTAATATGTACATTCCGATGGAAGCCTATGAGCTCCTCAATTCCATGTTTTGTTGCCAAAGGCACTGCAGATCTTAGTGGCTATGGCACAAGAGGATGTCTCACGTCAACTTCAAGGCGATCAACAAGCTTTCAAGACAGGGTATGGTAAGAGGTTTGCACGATGTGTCATTCAAGAAGGACGGCGTCTGCGGACCACGCCGAAAAGGCAAGCAAATCAAGTCAACCACGAAGAGCAAATCCTACCTTTCAACCCAAAGAGTATTGGAAATGCTACACATGGATCTCTACGGTCCTGTAGACCCGATAAGTTTGGGAGGTAAGAAATATTGTATGGTTGTTGTTGATGATTATTCCGGTATGCTTGGACGATCTTTCTTAGCAAGAAGAAGGAAACAACATCAAGGCCGCCAGAGCTCTGAGAAAGTTGCGAGAATGAAAAAGCATCGAGTATCGTGTGCATTCGTTCGACAGAGTCTTGAATTCACAAACCGCTTTGTAGAGCAATACTGTTCGGAGAATGGCATACAGCACGAGTACTCAGCTGCCCGTACACCTCAACAAAATGGTGTTGCCGAGCGAAAGAATAGGACGTTGAAAGATGCAACTAGGACAATGATTGCCGAAAGCAAATTGCCGCAGCGTTTAAGGGTGAAGCAACCAATACAGCATGCTACACTCAAAACCGCTGTATCGTCAACAAGCATCACAACAAAACAGCTTACGAGGTATGGAACAACAAAACTCCATTAGTTTCGTATTTTCACATTTTTGGATGCCGGTGCTACGTATTGAACAATGGGAAGGACCAACTTAGAACATTTGATGAAAAATCAGATGAAGGAATATTCGTAGGATACTCCTCCGTCAGCAAAGCTTTCAGAATCTTTAATAAAAGGAGGCTGACGATCGAGGAATCGGTTCATGTAGTGTTCGACGAACCACACCATGACCCTACAGGAGTAGATAATATCACTCAGGACATTCACCATCTATCTCTCTTGGATCCACCTACACCCATTGAACCTGTAGTTGATTTAGAAATCAACCCCGCAGCTGTAAGAATCGATGTGGATGAAGTCAAGCCGCATAAGAAGGCTGTTCCCACGAAACTTTCGATCTGACGGGACCCCGATCTAGAACCCGACCGAAGATGGTTGAGAGATCACCCGCAAGAGCTGATCATTGGAAACATTAATGCAGGTGTTTCTACTCGTAGAAGAATACAGAGTACACAAGGAAATGTACTTTGTGCACAAGAAGAATCTAATGCTGAAGTCTCACAGTTTCCTGAATGGAAATCTCAATCCGAACTGAGGAGACTCAATATGTGCACTATTCTTTGTATTCTTAGCCCATCAGAACCTGTTTCGACCATAGACGCTCTTAACAACTCTCATTGGATCACATCTATGGAAGAAGAGCTTAACGGTTTCGAAAGAAACAATGTATGGTATCTTGTACCCAGACCGACACACCAATCGGTTATAGGAACCAAATGGGTATTTCGAAACAAAAAGGATGGAAATGGACTTATCATAAGAAACAAATCCAGACTAGTAGCACAAGGCTATTGTCAGGAAGAAGGAATCGACTATGATGAAACCTTCGCCCCTGTAGCGAGACTAGAAGCCATCAGGATATTTTTAGCCTTTGCCGCCCATAAGAATTTTATCGTATACCAAATGGACGTCAAGAGTGCTTTCCTGAATGGAGAGCTTTCAGAAGAAGTTTATGTTGAACAACCACCAGGGTTTGCCAACACGGACGGTATCGATCTAGTTTACAGGCTAAGGAAAGCACTGTACGGACTTAAACAAGCCCCTAGAGCCTGGTACGAAACCCTGTCCCGGATCTAACCAACAACGGATTTGAGAAAGGTGCATCGACAAAACTTTGTTCAAAATACAGGAAGGAGATGACCTTCTAATGGTACAAATTTATGTCGATGATATTATTTTTGGTTCAACTAACCTTGCTCTATGTCAAAGGTTCTCACATCTCATGCAAAGCAAATTTGAAATGAGTATGATGGGGGAACTTAGTTATTTCCTAGGTTTGCGGATAAAGCGATGCCTACGGGTATATTCATCAACCAGAGAAATACGAAGGAGCTTCTCAACAAATTTGGAATGAACACTTCCAAATCCTCGCCAACCCCATGAGCACTTCCGTGCAAATTAGTCTTGATGAAGCCGAAAGCCGTTTGACCAATCACTCTACAGAAGCTCATTGGTTCGCTCCTGTACCTAACGGCTAGCGAGCCCGATATCCGAGTATCTTTGTTGGAGTGTGTGCGAGATACCAAGTTGCACCTAAGGAATCACACTTCAATACACTAAGCGAATCCTGAAATACGTTAAAGGAACAGTCGATGCGGATCGTGGTACCCTAAGGAAGGCGGATTCGATTTAGTTGGATACACGACTCGGATCTCGGAGGTCGCAAGCTAGATAGGAAGAGTACAAGTGGAACTTGTCACTTTCTTGGACCTAGGCTCGTTTCTTGGTTCGAAGAAGCAATTGGCAAATTCTCTTTCCACGGCCGAATCGAATACTATGTCTTGGTAGCTGCCTTGTATGCAGATCCTTTGGATGCGGAACAAGCTGTCGATTATGGAATCGATGCTAGAGAGACTCGATCATGTGTGATAGCACGAGTGCAATTGCAATCACGCACAACTCGTTTTGCACTCGCGCACTAAGCATATCAACATGAAGCATCATTTCATCAGAATCATGTCGAGAACAAGGATGTTAAATGCGGAAAAGGTCCATCTGAGACATCCGGTGGCCGACATTTTCACCAAGCCTCTCGACACGGCAAGATTCAACATGCTAAGAACAGATTGGGAATCTGCGGCACTCCTGTAAGTAAATTTACTGCTTTTACTCAACAATTGAGGGGAATGTTGTAAGACCCGTGAATACTGATTCAACATTAATTATCTCGTACACTCGAAACATCTATACGATCAGAGCGAGCGAAGGCATATGAATCCTACGGTGATGTGTGCAATAATTAAGGGGGAATCTTGTAGGACCCATGAATACGACATAAATCCAAATATTGTTTGTATGGAATTTAAAACCTATTAGTACCTTTTAAGGGGGAACGTATCGACGCGGAGAACGGCACATACTATAGGATTTCGATTCAAGATATAATATAATATTATTTCCTTTTAAAATAATTTTTGTCCACGTGCCTGTTTTATGTCAAACGTCATGTTCATTAAATGCCTTACACGACATCTGACAATGAATCTCAAAACCGCGATGTTTTTAAAATTGTTTATTATTTTTAAACCGCCGTTTTAGGCATTTAGGTATTCAACCTATGTCGAAGTGGGACCCATTGTATTTTAAAACCTTTTAATGGATTAGCGTACAGTTATATTAAATCCATCCCGACCGTCGATTTCAAAACGGTTCCCATCCCTTAAAATCGACCATTCGTACTGTAAACCCTATTTCGCGCCCAAGTATAAAAGGATCAGATACGCCATTGGAGACTCTTTACGCTTACCGCAATTACAAGAGATCTCAAGCAAGCGGCCTACATATTCTCTGCATATCCATCGAATTTCTCCGTTTTCTTACACCTTCACTTTAAGAAAACATCCATGGCTACTC
Source organism: Orobanche coerulescens (assembly GCA_033398695.1). Taxonomy (NCBI): domain Eukaryota; kingdom Viridiplantae; phylum Streptophyta; class Magnoliopsida; order Lamiales; family Orobanchaceae; genus Orobanche; species Orobanche coerulescens. The sequence goes on along the minus strand of CM065807.1, from coordinate 193,066,891 downwards.
AATCTTCATCCCCCGTTCTGAAGAAGACCTCCAGCATCATTGATGGACGGATCTTCTCGAAATCCGTCATTATCGAGCGAATCATCTCTGAAACCAACGACACTGAACCGATGGAGTATATCATTACTCGTCTGGAGCAACAAGGTCTTTATCGCTTTGGAAACAAAACCGCCGAAAAATACGACGCTCATCTGGTTGAGGAATTCTACCTCAACGCTGCCGTTCGTTTTCTCTCACTAGCCCAGGGAGGACATGTTGCTGACATCACCGCAACAGTCCAAGGAGTGCAAATCTGCATAGATACCGACTTACTTCAGAAAATCTACAGGCTGCCCGCCGACGGCCTGACCATGGACCAGCTTGAGACGTTTGGGTCTCAAGGGCTGATTACCAAGTTTTATGGACTATTTACCGGGTCCAAAGTGGTTGACATGGTGACAACCACCTGCCACAAGAAAAATTTTCTTCTTCATTTCGTTTATCTGCATGACTTCTGTTCCAGAATTATTGAAAATCGAACCGGTGCGTTCGAAATGTGCACAAATCTTAGGTTCAGAATGATGGTCGCCATCTTGACCTGTGAGAAGGTAAACTGGTGCCAAATCATTTTGAAGCGACTTCAGGAAGAGGTGTGCAAACCGGCCACCCAAAAGAAATCATTCGGTTTAATGCTTAACTACATCCTGACAAAGTGCGGAGTCAAGCAATCCGCCGATGCCAAGAAAAACAGCTCTCGAATATATTTAGGAGGCGTCAAACCCTCTGCCTATAACCAGAGCACAATGCAAGCCAACCACCCGAGAACAAGTCACATGCCTATTTCTGTCAATCCCAGAGACGAAACAGTGAAGGTCCCTGCATTGGAATCCTCGAAGAAGAAGCGCAAGCGTTCTCACAGCAAGAAGCACTCTGCTGATGAGAAGTCGAAGAAGAGACTCCGGAGGCTCTCAAAAATCAAAGCCAAACACTCCGAGGATGTCTTGCCCGTGGCGCAACCCACTGATATAGCACCCCAGGGCCCAACCCCTGCGGAAGAGGTGTCTCCTACTGCATCGACAGTAGATCCTGAGCCCTTGGCGGCTACGACGGATGTAGAGACATCTGCCAACATTCAAGACGTTAGCACGTCGGCTGCCCATTCGGAGCCAAAAGCTACTTCTCCTCTACGGGATTCCACACCCGTGCAGGATCCAATTTCCTTCGGGGCACCATCCCCTGCAAGGAGTCCATCTTCCGTGCAGGATCCCATACCTGTACCGGAATCCCTCGAAACAGCGTCCCCAGACGTGATTCGAAGTCCCTCCCCAGACTCAATTATAAATCAAACACTTCTTTCAGTACAAATTGAACAGGCGTTTAGCGATTTCGCAATGGAAAAGCTTTAGGCTAGCTCCGCACGACACCTGCATAACCGGAGCGAATGGAGCCACGAGGAGCGATTTGTCTCAAGTAACCGACTCAATCAAATTGAGGCCTTTGCCGATGGGACAACGCTTCTTGCAAAGATCTCATTGAAAGCCACCTGTTGCACAAATCCGACGCCAGAAGAAAAGGAAAGAAGAAGTCGGAGGACTCTCCCATCAATCCAAAAGACGACGACGACCACGACTCAGACGACGACGACGATGCTCTTCAAGCAGGTCTGAGAATGAGCCGTGAAGAGGCTGAAGCCCAAGCCACCTCCCCACCCAGAACCAACGAAGGGCCATCTAATCAGCCCAAGCCACCTTCGCCACAGCAGGAGGAATCAGTCCCTCCCGTCAAGGAAGATCAAGAAATTTTAGAACAGGCACCCGAGCCTGTTGCGACCAAAGAAGCTAGTCCGCCAACCCAACAGGAGGATTCAGTCCCGCCTGCATCCTCATCTGCCGAAGAACCTTCGCCACAGGACGCTTCTGAACCAGCTGTCGCCATTCCCCAAGAAGCTACTCCCGCCCCTGCAACCTTGGAATCCGAGGACGGTAACGAACCTGAGGATGTCCAACTTACTTCACGACCATCCGTGAACGTAAGAAGGTTAAATGGTGCTGAAGACTTCGCCCAGCCTGACTCTCCTATCTCTGCCGCACGCAAAGAGCGCCTGCAAGCTCTTGGCCTTCAGACTGTATTTATCCAAGATGCAGTTAACGCTCTCTCTTCTGTAGAAAAGGCTCTGAACTGGATGCACACCTCTGCAGTTGAAGAAATGACAACTCTGCAACACGAAGTATCTCGAGTTGTTGATGCATTCATTCTTCTGCCAGAAGTGTTCAAGCAAGCCTTGAAAATTATGGAAGATAAACAAGCGCAACTGTTGAAGGAAGAAGCCTCGAAGACAAGAATTGCTGAAGCGAAGACCGCCTGTGCTATGATAGAGAACAGCTCTCAGCTGCGTGCGCATGACAAATCCATTCAAGAGATGTCGCAGACTCTTTCCTCCCTCGTTGAAAGAATAACCAGCATCGAGACCAAACAGGACGCCGCTCTTGAAATCCTGCAAAGTCTTGATGAGGCCAAAAAGGGGGAAGAAGCTCGAGAAGCTGCAAGGAGAATAAGACTTCAACAGGAAAGGGAATTTGAGGCTGCTCAAAGCAGTATAGCTGCCGAATTGAACAAGCTAGCACCTCAACCCCAAAGCTTTAGAATTTCAGGCTCAGGACTGAATTCCATGACCCAAATGTCCCTTGGCAAAATCTTGTTCAAAGACCTTCTGAAATACGTCATGCCAACCAACCGCAATCCAACCGCCGAAGAAGTGAAGCACTGGAGGAAGAATGAACGATGAGATATTTTGTTAAACTCATCAGGGAATCCGCCATCTTCAAGAATTATAAGACATTGGCGGAAGCAGCAGACAAATTTTCGAAGATGCTAGAAGAAGGTAAGCTCCCTCTCCAAATCGAGATGAAATCTAGACATAGAAGAGGAGATCGGATCACCCATCCAGAGGATTGGATACTTGCCTTTGATCGTTCTTATGAAGGAAGAGCAATTTACCAAGAACGAGGCAATGATTCACTTCAAAACTGGTGGCGCGGCACCGAGAATGAGCCAGGAAGAAGACCTTGGAGGCATGCGGATCAAAGATGAAGAGCTGAAATTTTATGTACATTATTTGTTTTTGCTTTTGTAATTATTCAACACAGCAAACCTTGTACTCAATCTTTTTGAATATCAATAAAATAGTTTGTTTGTCTTGAAAGATTACAACTCGTAATCTACTGTGTTTATGTATGATTACTTAAAAATGTTTGATAGAAATCTCAAGTTAGATAAACTTGATTGAAAGATAAAGCTGTACGAACTAGTTCATAGTTTCAGTTGTAAAACTTAGAATACAGTGTAAGATTGTGCCTGCGCGCCAATCATAGGCTTAAGTTGTAATAAATCTCAAACTGTATCGAACTTGCCTGCGAGCAGTTCATTATTGTAGACTAAGTCACTAAGTCAGACCTATTGACAAGAGACCAAGAAATCTGCCAGAAGTCATCGAAGAAGAATGCTTCATGAAGAAGGTTTTGGCATCATCAAGAAGACTCGAAGAGTTTAAGTTAAGACTTGGCAAATTGTCAAAAAGGGGGAAATTGTTAGGAAAAACAAACACCCTGTATCGATTCAGCCTGGATACCCGATCCCTGTATCGATTGTTATTTGTTATTAAAGAAGGTTTTGACATATATGCCAAATACGGTGTGGAAAAGCGTATCGAGGATTCAAGGATTTATCATGTATCGAAGATCAGCCTCGAATCGGCATAAGTGAAGCTCGTCGATGCAGCTTGAAGACTTGCAAAGATCAAGTATGGAAACTGTCTCGACACCCTAAATACTGATCACCTTCCATACGGTTCACAAAAGGACAAGAAAGAACACAAGTCAAGAACCGTTGAACAAAGAAGTATTTAAATACTCAAGGATAAAGTATTTAAATACATCGCCTTCAGATCTTGAGAATCCCGCGAAATCCGGATCATGTCATATTCCGTTGAAGGAAATCTTATTCAAACGGACATCTCAACGGATACTTTCTTCAGAGGCTATATATACCCTTGAAGACATTGAAGATCATATACCACTTACGAAATCTATTGAAGTAACCCAACTCTCAAAGCTATCAAAGTTATCATCTGAGCAAACATATCTCCAGAGCAAACTGCAAGTTAGAACAAAAGAGATATACAGTGCTCATACTTCAAGAACAGCTATCATCAGATCTTGATATTCAAAGCTGCTGTTCTTACTTGGTTACCTAACATTTTACCTCTGTGTAAAAACCGAGCTCTGTGTGAACTCAACAAGTTATTCTGACCTGTGTGGGACGAATAAGGACGAAGCTTTGGAACTGTGTGTGAAGAAGCTAGTCAAGAAGGAAGCTTTAACCAATCTGTGTGAACGGTTGAAAGTGATATTCTTTGTATCAATCTGTGTGAACGATACAAGGATAGGTTTGTTTATAATTACGTAGTTGTGTACGCAGTAATTATATAATAAACTTTTTACTCCTGTGTGGAGGACCAGTGGACGTAGAGGGGTTTACCTCGAACCACTTAAATTACTGTGTCATTTACCTTCAGCTTTTACTGTTTGAAATTACTGTGATATATTAAGTATACACCTAATACGTCGTTGCTGTATCCATGGCAACTAACTGTATCCAAGACTTCCGCTACGCACTCAGATTTAGATTCCATACAGTTTGTTGTTTAAACTACTTTTCCAAACTGTATCCAGTATACTTAGTGGCCAACAAGTAGTCCCTGAAACTTCTCAGCAATGACAATGACACCCTCGTCCTCATCGGGTTCGGGGTTCAAAACCTCTGACAACTTGGCTTCACGAAGTGGAGCCGGATAATACCTCTCTAACATGAGAGTCTTGAACTCGCTCCAAATACAATCACGATCGATGGGTTTCACAGAAAGCCACCACGAATAAGCGCCCTTACTCAAGTAATAAGCCGCTACTGCCACTTTACTCTCTTCCGAACACTGAACCATGTCGAAGAGTTTATCAAAATGCTCGAGCCAATGAACAATATCAGCTGGTTCCGACGAACCCTCAAAAGTAGGCGGCATCTGACGAGAGATATCGCCAACAATCTGATTCACTCCTCCAGTCTGTCCATGAAATGGCACTGCATCCACATTGCGGTGGACCATGAACCATCGAGGTCCGCATGGTCTCCACTATCCGCGTCATCTCGAGTCATCTGGGCCATCATGCCCTGCATAAATATGAATGGATCAACCCGAACACCTTCCGAGTGAGATGCCTCTCAGCACGACTCCTGACAGTGAATGATTATCTGCTGATGAATGAGTAGCCTCGCTATTTGATGAATTAATGATATCCCTCGCGTTCGTGTGGGCATGCACACGAGATCCCGGGTTCCGGCCCGCACCGCGGCCTCTTCCCCTGCGTCCTCTGACCGCTCTATCCATACTGAAGTAGGAAAGTCACATGATGATTATAGATTCCGCATGAATATCGCATTATGATTACGTTACAGAATGACAATAATGAGCATACACGCTCTAACACAATGAATTCATTAATGATTTAATGAAATGATCGCCGACATTACGTCAGAGTATGATAAGACCGTATGAAACATCAAATGAGGTAACATGATTGCCTGATGAAATTCCTGAAATGATTACCTTGAACAAGTTAACAAGGTTGAAAATTCGATCTGCAAGATCAACAACTGAACCGTGAGACGGCAATTTGAATGATTAATGAATTAAGCGAACAATGAGATTGGTGAGTGACGAGTGAATTAGCTAAGCGATGAGATTAATTGAGTGATGAATAAATTAGTGAACGATGAGGTTAATTGAGTGATGAATGAATTAGCCGAGCGATGAGGTTAATTGAGTGATGAGCGAAGCAACCGAGTATTGATATTGATGAATGATGAATGAATTAAGCGAGTGATGAATTAAGCGAGTAATGATATTGGTGAGTGATGAATGAATTATCTCGGGCGATGAATTAACCGAGTAATGATATTGGTGAGTGATGAATGAATTAACATGATTGACAAGATCGAATGATGATTGAGGATTATTAAGCGATGAATGAGTTGATCCTTAATGCTTACACAAGCCACACGTGTCCCAAAACAATTTGTCATGAATCAATCATAACACTAATATCACATATAGGTTTCAGCAAAGCATGAACAATTAATGACATGATGAATGTATGAACATAAAGAGAATCGAGTCCTTACACAGGTCATACGAAGCTTCGAGGTCTCGCGATACTAGTCTTCACCGACGACGACTCGATGAATGAATGACTCGTGCGGTCGCACTAATGTTACGACTCACAAAACTGGTGACTAGATTGTCATAACCTGACAATCCCACCACTACCGCGTCGGTAGGACCACATAACTCACATCTCAGGGTATTTCACAACCCAAATCTCTGATACCATTTCTGTAACACCCCCAAATCCTATTGGGTTATTACAGTGCCGTGGACCCCACACCAGGAGATCCACCAGGCAAACATGACTAATAAACATTAAATTGAACAAGAAGGGAAAATCATAGTCCTTACCATGATGTCCGACACAATATTCCGATAAGGAATTTCAATGACAAAAGTGGCCTACATGGCGAAAATGAAATACAACATGACAACAACTGACGATACCGGAGTACACTCCAACTGACTGACCAACAATGAACAACTCGGACTAGTATCGCTCGAATGCCTCGTTGCCATCGTCATGCCCCTGTGTCTCAACTCTCTCCTCGCAAGCACCTAAAACATGAAAACATGTTCCGCCCCCACGGGGTCAGTCATCCAGATAATGAACACCAAATACATGTATAACATGATATGCATCCAAAGGCAGAATGAAACGGTACAATGATAATAATAATACGAGATGCTCACAAATCAAGGTAAGAACCGAGCATTCGTGAAATACTATGCCCACGGCATACTATTAATACCTGTTCGACGAGGTTAGAACATAAGTGCCCGACGGCGAATCAAAATCACGAATACCACAATGAATTACAAGACATGAACCAAACCAGATCGAATTAATTATGAATCACCATGCCCGAAGGCTCCAATGAAATTACCAGACAATAATAAAGGCTTACAAGCCGTTCAATGAAATTAACAAATATCACAAACACGAAGTCGAAATGTACCGAAGTTGTATCAATGAGGGCGAAGCCACGCACGAAGCCGTATCACAATGAGGGCGAAGCCACGGCATCCACCGTATCACAATTAGGGCCGGCCACGGCATCCACCGTATCACAATTAGGGCGGGCCACGGCATCCGGTAGTATCACAATTAGGGCCGAAGCCACGACATCCAGCCGTATCACAATTAGGGACTAATCCACGGCACGAAGCCTTATAACAATGAATGATAGTGTGCTGCCTTGAGTCGGCCAACACGATGATAGTAAAACACTGATTGACACCGTCGCTTGGATCCCAAATTAACACCTCGATTGCCTTAGAATGGCCAACCGACAACAATGATGCAATGGATGATTGAACACTTGATTTGCACGAGAACGCCAATCGATAACAATGACACGATGAATGAGTGAATTCCTCGATTGCCTTAGAAAGGTAAATCGATAACAATGACACGATGAATGAGTGAATACCTCGATTGCCTTAGAAAGGTCAATCGATAAAAATGATGCGATGAATGATTGAACATTTAGATTTGCACGAGAACGCCAATCGATGACAATGATACGAATGATGCCTCGGCACCTTTAATCGGTTACGATTTACGAAGGTGAGAAATGAATAAGCCGATACCTTTAATCGGCCTCGCATGCTTTTAATGACGATCCAAACAGGAATAACAATGATCTCAACGATGTCTTAAATTGACATCTATATTAACAACAATCGATACATCGATACCGCGAACCGGCTATCGACAATGACATTAATAATGAGTACTACAATGCCTTGAATCGGCCGTTAACGAACAACAATAAACATTTGGCAAAATTGTCGGAAGGTATCGTATCGAACGATCTCCTGATATCAATGAATTCATGAAGAGACTAAGTCTCGGAATGATACAACACATTCATACACATACATGATGACATTAGCTCATTGACCAGTACAAGTATAAAACTTGCCTCAAACCGAAGGCGAGAAGGTACTTCCACGATCAACGTCCTTAATGAAATTACCGGCCGCTTGAACAACCTTAAACAACACAAAAAACCAACAATTCTCTTAATACATGAATCAAGCATGATCACAACCAACTCAAAAGTCGATATAATAATACCCGAAACTCATTGGGGCATTTACACAAACGCGTTGTAAACAATCTCCAATTGTTTACAACCAAAACTCAATTACATCCGAAACCAACTTCCAATGAATGATTCAAAACCACAAAAACTCATGAATACTATAAATAATCCAATAGGAATACTTGGAACGATATTTCAACAACATTTAGTCGAAAACCCCCAAAATTCCAAAGTCAACCCGTAAGGGTTCTTGAACAATTCCTCAATTATTCACAAATCCCGAAAATTACACCAATGAATCCGTAGAAATACATGTATCCAAGATAGATAATCCATATCTAACATATTCCAACATAATATCGATTTACACGAAGAGATCGAAAGCAAAACACCCAAGATCCGAAATTCTAGATCCAAGAATCATTACCTTGATTTGGAGTGAAGAAACCGATTTAGATGATGATTAATCCAACTTAGGAGCTTGAAGATGAAGCTAGATGATTGCAGCTCGAAAAGACCTTTCCGAATCGCCCGAGCTCGTCCGAAATGATTGAGAAATGAAGAAATGACGAAAGTTGGACCGAACTGTCCTATTTATACTGTCCCAGCTTAGCGCGCGCTAACTCCTGATGTTAGCGTGCGCTAACGCGTGTACCGGGTAGTCCAAGACTTCGATGCTTTCGTTAGCGTGCGCTAAGTACCTTTGGTAGCGTGCGCTAACGATCCCCCTTAGCGTCGTTAACCTTATGTTAGCGTGCGCTACACGATAGTTGGTATCCAAAATCGGAGTCCGTAACTCATCGTCCTGCTCGGCGCGCTAGCGTGCGCTACTCAAGTGTTAGCGTGCGTTACCGGCATAGTTAGCGTCGCTACTTACCACTCGTAGCGTGCGCTACGAATTTCCCAAATCAGCCCGGTACCTTACGGGTATGCGCCTCACTTGCGCTAGCGTGCGCTAATATCAATGATTGCGTGCGTTACATGCACCTCATTAGCGCGCTAACTACAATGTGTAGCGTCGCTACCTCTCAAAGCGAAAATCAAAACATGATGATGATGATGACAATAATCTCGGCTCGATCTCAAACGTGATGATCCCAAAATACGCCGAATGGTGAACATAGTATTTGAATATGAATGATGAATGATTATTACCGAGTGAAAAAAATTCGAGTGACGATTCTTGAATGATAATAAATGAATTCACAACCGGGTATTACATACTCCCCTTAAAAGAGTTTCGTCTCGAAACGAGGGTAAACAACTCGGGATATGAACTATCCCTCACGATCCAAAACAATAACGCCCAAATAGTCCTCGAGACCAAATCAACCGCAAGCCCAAGTCCCCAAGACTTGACGTCTCGAAACACGGTGAACGATTTCTCAAATTATCACGAAATCTCGAGCACAACGGAGGTATGAACTCCCAACAAATGATCCAAATCTCAAGATTCTCAAATATAATCATAATAAGATAGATCAACAATAAATGATCCATGATACGATACATTATTACCGATAGATTTACACAGTCATCAAAAACAAGGTTACATCTCAAAGGTACCAACATCGATATCCTCCCATATCATCGATTTCCTCTATCTCAACGATTTAAGGTATATCCGACGATGAACTCGCCACTAACTATGATCTCGGAGGTCACGAGAATGAAAGTGACAAAAATGAATGATGAATGATAAATGACTACAAATCCGACAAGGATTTGGAATGACTCACCAAGGTGAATTAATAACGTCATGAGTGATAGTTCCTGAAGTGATTGGAACCGTTCCTCGTGAATTGAATGATTAATCGATAATTATGAGTCCCAATATGATTGATATATATGATGAATGAATTATATGAATGAATGGACGACAATGAAATGAATGATTATACTATTAACGCACAAGAATTAACTTGCTCAAACCGGTGATGAATGTCCTTACCTCTGGCCCTCGAGGCCTGATAGGGTCCCTTGGATGATGCACGGGCTGGAGTAACGAAGTCTCTCGAGGCCCTCGAGCTCTCTTGAGATTTCTTGGCGCTAGAACCCCTGCAGTATTTCTGCCGGTGTCCCTGCCTCCCACACGAAAACAAACAATAGCCGGCACCGTGCACCGGTACTAACGTGACTCGAATCACGATTAAAGCAAACAACGGTCGAACTCGTCGCTTGAGAGGAAGATCTTTGTCCCAAAGACGAAGACGACTAGAAAACGACCCCTTGGATGACGGAGCCCGATGTCCCTCTGAACGAGCCGGCATTCTAGTCCTCTCACCTGAAGAAACTGAAGGATGCTTCTGAGTAAGCTCCTTGATCAAAAGCTCTGCTCCAAGAGCCTTCCCGATGAACTCACTAAGTGAATTACAATTGTGGTTGAACAACTGCATCCTCAACTGCGGATTTAGCCTCTTGCTAAAATACTTAATTTTATCCGCCTCAGTACGGATAATTGACGAAGCAAACTGAAGTAGTCCCTGAAACTTCTCAGCAATGACAATGACACCCTCGTCCTCATCGGGTTCGGGGTTCAAAACCTCTGACAACTTGGCTTCACGAAGTGGAGCCGGATAATACCTCTCTAACATGAGAGTCTTGAACTCGCTCCAAATACAATCACGATCGATGGGTTTCACAGAAAGCCACCACGAATAAGCGCCCTTACTCAAGTAATAAGCCGCTACTGCCACTTTACTCTCTTAGGACACGAACCATGTCGAAGAGTTTATCAAAATGCTCGAGCCAATGAACAATATCACCGGTTCCGAAACCCTCAAAAGTAGGCGGCATCGGCGAGAGATATCGCCAACATTCTTATTCACTCCTCCCGTCTGTCCATGAAATGGCACAGCATCCCTGTTGCGGTGGACCACGAACCATCGAGGTCTGCATGGTCTCCACTATCCGCGTCATCCGAGTCATCTGGGCCATCATGCCCTGCATAAATATGAATGGATCAACCCGAACACCTTCCGAGTGAGATGCCTCTCGGTACGACTCCGACGGTGAATGATTATCTGCGATGAATGAGTAGCCTCGCTATTTGATGAATTAATGATATCCTCGTCGTGTGGGCATGCACACGAGATCCCGGGTTCCGGCCCGCACCGCGGCCTCTTCCCCTGCGTCCTCTGACCGCTCTATCCATACTGAAGTAGGAAAGTCACATGATGATTATAGATTCCGCATGAATATCGCATTATGATTACGTTACAGAATGACAATAATGAGCATACACGCTCTAACACAATGAATTCATTAATGATTTAATGAAATGATCGCCGACATTACGTCAGAGTATGATAAGACCGTATGAAACATCAAATGAGGTAACATGATTGCCTGATGAAATTCCTGAAATGATTACCTTGAACAAGTTAACAAGGTTGAAAATTCGATCTTCAAGATCAACAACTGAACCGTGAGACGGGCTGAATGATTAATGAATTAACTGAACAATGAGATTGACTGAGTGACGAGTGAATTAGCTAAACGATGAGATTAATTGAGTGATGAATAAATTAGCTGAACGATGAGGTTAATTGAGTGATGAATGAATTAGCTGAACGATGAGGTTAATTGAGTGATGAACGAAGCAACTGAGTATTGATATTGACTGAATGATGAATGAATTAACTGAGTGATGAATTAACTGAGTAATGATATTGGTGAGTGATGAATGAATTATCTGGGCGATGAATTAACGAGTAATGATATTGGTCGAGTGATGAATGAATTAACATGATTGACAAGATCAGAATGATGATTGAGGATTATTAACTGATGAATGAGTTGATCCTTAATGCTTACACAAGCCACACGTGTCCCAAAACAATTAGTCATGAATCAATCATAACACTAATATCACATATAGGTTTCAGCAAAGCATGAACAATTAATGACATGATGAATGTATGAACATAAAGAGAATCGAGTCCTTACACAGGTCATACGAAGCTTCGAGGTCTCGCGATACTAGTCTTCACTGACGACGACTCGATGAATGAATGACTCGTGCAGTCGCACTAATGTTACGACTCACAAAACCTGACTGACTAGATTGTCATAACCTGACAATCCCACCACTACCGCGTCGGTAGGACCACATAACTCACATCTCAGGGTATTTCACAACCCAAATCTCTGATACCATTTCTGTAACACCCCCAAATCCTATTGGGTTATTACAGTGCCGTGGACCCCACACCAGGAGATCCACCAGGCAAACATGACTAATAAACATTAAATTGAACAACAAGGGAAAATCATAGTCCTTACCATGATGTCCGACACAATATTCCGATAAGGAATTTCAATGACAAAAGTGGCCTACATGGCGAAAATGAAATACAACATGACAACAACTGACGATACCGGAGTACACTCCAACTGACTGACCAACAATGAACAACTCGGACTAGTATCGCTCGAATGCCTCGTTGCCATCGTCATGCCCCTGTGTCTCAACTCTCTCCTCGCAAGCACCTAAAACATGAAAACATGTTCCGCCCCCACGGGGTCAGTCATCCAGATAATGAACACCAAATACATGTATAACATGATATGCATCCAAAGGCAGAATGAAACGGTACAATGATAATAATAATACGAGATGCTCACAAATCAAGGTAAGAACCGAGCATTCGTGAAATACTATGCCCACGGCATACTATTAATACCTGTTCGACAGGTTAGAACATAAGTGCCCGACGGCGAATCAAAATCACAGAATACCACAATGAATTACAAGACATGAACCAAACCAGGACTGAATTAATTATGAATCACCATGCCCGAAGGCTCCAATGAAATTACCAGGACAATAATAAAGGCTTACAAGCCGTTCGGTGAAATTAACAAATATCACAAACACTGAAGTCGTAATGTACCAAGCAGTATCAATGAGGGCCGAAGCCACGGCACGAAGCCGTATCACAATGAGGGCCGAAGCCACGGCATCCAGCCGTATCACAATTAGGGCCGAAGCCACGGCATCCAGCCGTATCACAATTAGGGCCGAAGCCACGGCATCCAGCCGTATCACAATTAGGGCCGAAGCCACGGCATGAAGCCGTATCACAATGAATGATAGTGTGCTGCCTTGAGTCGGCCAACACGATGATAGTAACACACGGATAGACACCGTCCTTGACAGTCCCAAATTAACACCTCGATTGCCTTAGAATGGCCAACCGACAACAATGATGCACGGATGATTGAACACTTCGATTTGCACGAGAACGGCCAATCGATAACAATGACACGATGAATGAGTGAATACCTCGATTGCCTTAGAAAGGTCAATCGATAACAATGACACGATGAATGAGTGAATACCTCGATTGCCTTAGAAAGGTCAATCGATAACAATGATGCGATGAATGATTGAACATTTAGATTTGCACGAGAACGCCAATCGATGACAATGATACGAATGATGCCTCGGCACCTTTAATCGGTTACTGACGGCGAAGGTGAGAAATGAATAAGCCGATACCTTTAATCGGCACATGCGGTTTTAATGACGATCCAAACAGAATAACAATGATCTCAACGATGTCTTAAATTGACATCTATATTAACAACAATCGATACATCGATACCGCGAACCGGCTATCGACAATGACATTAATAATGAGTACTACAATGCCTTGAATCGGCCGTTAACGAACAACAATAAACATTTGGCAAAATTGCCGGAAGGTATCGTATCGAACGATCTCCTGATATCAATGAATTCATGAAGAGACTAAGTCTCGGAATGATACAACACATTCATACACATACATGATGACATTAGCTCATTGACCAGTACAAGTATAAAACTTGCCTCAAACCGAAGGCGAGAAGGTACTTCCACGATCAACGTCCTTAATGAAATTACCGGCCGCTTGAACAACCTTAAACAACACAAAAAACCAACAATTCTCTTAATACATGAATCAAGCATGATCACAACCAACTCAAAAGTCGATACAACAATCCCCGAAACTCATTGGGGCATTTACACAAACACGTTGTAAACAATCTCCAATTGTTTACAACCAAAACTCAATTACATCCGAAACCAACTTCCAATGAATGATTCAAAACCACAAAAACTCATGAATACTATAAATAATCCAATAGGAATACTTGGAACGATATTTCAACAACATTTAGTCGAAAACCCCCAAAATTCCAAAGTCAACCCGTAAGGGTTCTTGAACAATTCCTCAATTATTCACAAATCCCGAAAATTACACCAATGAATCCGTAGAAATACATGTATCCAAGATAGATAATCCATATCTAACATATTCCAACATAATATCGATTTACACGAAGAGATCGAAAGCAAAACACCCAAGATCCGAAATTCTAGATCCAAGAATCATTACCTTGATTTGGAGTGAAGAAACCGATTTAGATGATGATTAATCCAACTTAGGAGCTTGAAGATGAAGCTAGATGATTGCAGCTCGAAAAGACCTTTCCGAATCGCCCGAGCTCGTCCGAAATGATTGAGAAATGAAGAAATGACGAAAGTTGGACCGAATCGCCCTATTTATATCGTCCCGGCTTAGCGCGCTAACTCCCGATGTTAGCGTGCGCTAACGCTGTACCGGTAGTCCAAGACTTCGATCAATCGTTAGCGTGCGCTAAGTACCTTTGGTAGCGTGCGCTAACGATCTGTCCTTAGCGTCGTTAACCTTATGTTAGCGTGCGCTACACGATAGTTGGTATCGAAATCACGGAGTCCGAACCTCATCCACATTACGAGCGCGCTGGCGTGCGCTACTCTGAAGTGTTAGCGTGCGTTACCAGCATAGTTAGCGTACGCTACTTACCACTCGTAGCGTGCGCTACGAATTTCCCAAATCAGCCCAGTACCTTCTGGACTGTCTGCCTCACTTGCGCTAGCGTGCGCTAATACTGAATGATTGCGTGCGTTACATGCACCTCATTAGCGCGCGCTAACTACAATGTGTAGCGTACGCTACCTCTCAAACTGAAAATCAAAACATGATGATGATGATGACAATAATCTCGGCTCGATCTCAAACAGTGATGATCCCAAAATACGCCGAATGGTGAACATAGTTGACTGAATATGAATGATGAATGATTATTACTGAGTGAAAAAAATTCTGAGTGACAGTTACTGAATGATAATAAATGAATTCACAACCGGGTATTACAATAGCATCATCAAGCAATTTAAAAGTAGAGTTCCAACGGGTAGGTGTGTCAATGCTCCATTTTTTTGGTTTCAAATTACGTTCCTTACATAGATGTTTATAATATCTCCTAATATGTTGACTCAGTCTTAGCCATTTAATTATTTTTCTAATAGGATTTAAAAGGGGTGAAATCATATCAATTCCTTTTTTAGCTGACAAATTCAAGACATGGGCACAACATCTAATATGCATAAAAATACCGTTTGCAAGTAAAGGTAATTCGTCCAACAAATATTCCATACATTTATTATTCGCGGCCGCATTATCGAGAGAAAGAGAAAGCACTTTATCAAATATATTAAATTCCTTACAACATTCAATTATTCTATCTTTTAGATTTTTAGCGGTATGTGATTCTTCCATAATATCAAAAGCAATAATACGTTTTTCTATTACATATTCAGTTCCAATCCAATGAACCGTAATGCAAAGATAAGGTTCACCAGTTGGAGAAGTCCAACAATCACTGGTAAGACATATACAACCTTCAAATCTTTTAAAAAATTCAATTAATTGAGCACGTTGAATATAATATTGTTGTTGAATACGCCGTTTAAGAGTATTCCTTGGTATTCTCCGATATGCCGGTTGCATTAAAGTCCTAGTCATAATTTCTAAATTTTCACTTTCACCATGACTTAAAGGTAGTTCATCAAGAGTAACATATTTAGCAAATCCGTCAATTAATTTTTGTTGATTGTAAACGAAAGGCATACCTCCACCGGGCGCTTTTGAGAAATAGCCGGATAGTTGAGATTGATCATCCGAACGTTCTTGATCATGATTATCCTTAGTCAAACCATGGTCATTTGCCAAATGACGAGCTAGTGTTCCGGTTCCGGTACCAATTTTCCAAGAAAAAGTAGTAGTTTTCTTTTGATTTTTGCATACAAGACATATCATTTTACAATGCATTGGTACGGTACCGATAGCCCTCTCATAAAATGCCCAAACCCATGATTTTTTATTTTTATTTGAAGCTTCGGCCGTAGGTTCGGATGGAGGTGGCATGGTAGACGTAGTAGAGTCTTGAGAGAGATTGTGAACTAATAACAATTTATAATAATAAGTACTAAATAAATAAACTCTACTAAATATAAAAAATATTACAAAGTAGAAGTAGTAAACTTACCGAAATGCAAGTTGGTTTCATTGTCGCCGGTTCCTTCATGATGAACGTTCCTTGATCCGTCCGCCATAGTATGATACAATTATATAAAGGTACTTAACAAAAAAAAATAATGCAAGATTACAATTTGTGAAAATTAACTTGAGAATTATGAACTTGAGAATTAAGAAGAAGAGTGAATAATTGTGTGGAAAAATGGTTAAGATGTGTTGGTATTTATAAGATGAATTTTTCAAAAAAAAAAAAAAAGTTTGAAGGCTGGCTGCCGTTGGGATTGCAACGGCTATGTGAACCAAGTTGGTTCAACCAACCAATAGGTTGGTGCCACATGGCCAACCAACCATTTAAATTTGAATGGTGGGCTTTGGGGTGGGCTTTGGGGTGGGCTTTGGGGTAGGGTGGGGGTGGGGGTAAGGGCTAGGCGGGCGGGCTGAAATTTGGAGATTTCGGGACCAGGACCGGCCGGATGAATGGGCTGGGTGGCCGTCGGCCCTCAGGCCTAAAAATCCATTTGTCGAGTGGGCGCCGGCAGCCCGCCCACCGCCACCTCTAGTCAACTATGCATTTTTATAAGGAACGGAAGGGAGTATTAAATATCTTCTCTAATATAGAATGCAGACTCTGTAATCTAATCCAAAAATGTGTTATTTCGAAGTATTCTTTCATTTTTTATTGATCTTGTGGTTATGCGAGTTTTTCTTATCCATTTCTGCTAGCTACAAAAAGGAAAACCTGGCTTTTCTCAGTTGCTCCTTGCAATGTAATTAGAATATTGGGCATGTTTTTCTTCTCAGGCTAGGGTTAAGGAGCTTGCTGCAGAGCAAGGAGAGGGAGCAGATTTCAATATGATCTATAAGACTGTGCTGCAGGAGAAGGAGGCCGCCAAAGAATATGTCAAGAAAAACAGGATGTATGGCACTGGCAGTCTAGCTCCCAGCATCATAAGCACATGCTCTAGCGGCGGTGGATCAACGACCTCATAGTTTCACGCATCTGAAGAGATCCACACTCGATTCACATCCTTAGAGGAGCAGCTGATAGAGGAGCGCAGACTGAGAGAAGAGCAGGCAAAGGTGATTGAAGAAGAGCGCGTGAAGAGACAGCGCCTTGAGGAACAGTTGCAAGCTATTCAAGAAATGCTGACAAAACAAAATCTTCCACCTCCGAGTCGCCCTTTTACTTCACCTTGATTTAGACTACTTATTTCTTTTTTACTGTACGATGAAATGATGACAACTCGTGATTATGTACGATGATACAACTATGACGATTGTGTAACATTGTGACGTTTTTGCTATTTATGACTAGTTTGTTTTATTATTCAGAAATTGAAAGCAGGTAATGGAAATAATTAAAAATTTAGAATAATTGTCAAAAAACAAAAAATACCGACGGCAAAACTGCTTTGGAAAATTACCGACGCCCTTTTACCGTCGGTAAAAAGCGTCGGGATTTACAATTCTACCAACGGCAGCGAGGCCGTCGGCATTTGTAAATTAGCGACGGATAAATTCCGTCGGCAACGGCGTCGTCATTGTTCAATTTAACAACGACAGTCCCGGCGTCGTTATTGCAGAACTAACGACGGCAAAACGGCGTCGTAAAAGCCGTCGGCCGTGGCGTCGGTATCCGTCGGCAAAACCGTCCCCGCTTCAGGCCACCCGGGGATTGCCCGACGCCAACGGCGTCGGGAAGCCTTCGGCAGTTTAACAACGCCAAAAAATGGCGTCGGTAATTTTTTACCGTCGAGCAGTTTGCCAACGCCCTTTTGCCGTCGGTAATGGCGTCGGTATTTAGTTTACCGACGCCCCCTACTTATTTTGCCGACGGATTTTGGCGTCGGTAAATACTGTTTTTTTTGTAGTGGTAAAGGATTCGAGGCGACGAACTTAAGTGTTGAAGGAAAATATATTCCCGACTACCCAAAGGTTTGGAAAAACAACAACAAACGTAATTATCCCAAAACTTTGGGAAATTACGAAACGGCCTAAACATCCGAAATGTACGATACATGGTCGAAACATCAAACAAAAACTCACAACATGCATAATAAAATGAGATGGAACCTCGGCAACCCTAAAACAGCGATTCCGAACGACGATTTACGAGAATACATGAGATAGCGACAAAAACAACATAAAACACCAAATCGAGTAAAGCGAGTCCGAAACAAGCTCGAACGACAAAAAGTCTAATATTAATTATTCCCGAAATGTCAACACGGTTACAAATGAGTTGCCAAAAACGAAAATACACCGAAATGAGAATATCAAGAGAAAGGAAAAAAAATGCGGATATTACATTCTACCCCTCTAAAAATAAGTTTCGTTCCGAAACTTACGAAACAAACAACTCGGGGTACCTAGCACGCATGCTATCTTCGGTTTCCCAAGTTGCCTCCTCGACACCATGTCTCGACCACTGCACTTTGACCAAAGGAATGGTCTTATGCCTCAGTCGCTTCTCACGATGCTCCAAAATCTTCAAGGGACGCTCCTCGAAGGTAAAGTCCTCGGCAATATCGATCTCACCATAATCGATGATGTGACTAGGATCCGGAACATATTTCCTCAGCTGGGAAACATGGAAAACGTTGTGAACGCGACTCAAGGCCGGAGGTAGCGCCAAACGATATGCCAAATCACCGACTCACTCGAGAATCTCAAAGGGCCCAATAAATCTCGGACTCAACTTTCCCTTCTTCCCGAAGCGGAAAACTACCTTCGTCGGCGACACCTTTAGCAAAACGTGGTCTCCCACCTCGAACTCCAAGGGTCGATGACGGACGTCGGCATACGACTTCTGTCGACTCTGAGCAGTCAACATCCATCCTCGAATCAATTCTACCTTCCACCTCGTCTCTAAAACGATATCCGGTTCGGTCCCGACCAATTCGGATGCTTCGTTCCAACAAATCGGCGATCGACAACGCCGCCCATAAAGCGCCTCATACGGTGCCATCCGAATCAACGCGTGCCAACTATTGTTGTACGTGAATTCGATCAAAGGCAAATGCTCCTCCCAGTCAATACACCAGTCGAGAGCACAAGCACGCAACATGTCCTCGAACGTCTGGATAGTGCGCTCAGACTGTCCATCTGACTGAGGATGAAAAGAGGTACTTAAACGCAAACGAGTACCCAACACCTTATGCACCGCCTGCCAAAAGTGCAATACAAAACGGCCATCACGATCCGAAACAATAGACTTCGGAGTACCATGAAGCCTCACAATCTGTGCAATAAACACGCGAGCCAACTTCTCCGGGCCCCAAGTATCTTTGATGCCCAGAAAATGTGCCGACTTGGTCAGGCGATCAACAATCACCCAAACCATATTCATGCCCGATCTCGATCTCGGCAAACTCGTAATGAAGTCCATCGATATGTCTTCACATTTCTATTCCGGAACGGGAAGTGACTGCAATAACCTGGCTGGTCGCTGATGCTCGATTTTGACCTGCTGACAAGTCAAACATCTCGCTACGAACTGTGCGACCTCCCCCTTCATGTCGCTCCACCAGAAATTCCTCCTCAAGTCCTTATACATCTTACTCGAACCAGGATGAACGGAGTAAGGCGTAGCATGGGCCTCCCGTAAAATACTCTGCCTCAATGCCGAGTCATTCGGCACACATAGTCGACTCTGGAATATCAATACTCCATATTCATGAATCACAAATTTGGGAGACTTTCCTCTAAGAACATTCTCTCGGATTTGAATAATCATCGGATCCTCCAGCTGTTTCAATTTAATTTCATCGATCAGAGACGACGAAATCTCTAAAGCACAAAGTCGCCCTACAGCTCCAAGAAACAAAATCTCAACACTCAACTCAATCAAATCCCGCTGAAGCTCGGCTTGAGACGTAAGGATATCAAGCGCCTGCAACGAGACTGGTTTCCGACTCAAGGCGTTGGCCACGACGTTCGCCTTGCCCGGATGATAAAGGATTTCGAGGTCATAATCCTTAATCAACTCTAACCACCTTCTCTGCCTCATATTCAACTCCCGCTGAGTAAATACGTACTTCAGACTTTTATGGTCGGTAAAAATCTGACATGCAAAGCCAAAAAGGTAGTGACGCCAAATCTTGAGCGCAAAAACAACTGCCGCTAACTCCAAATCGTGAGTAGGGTAGTTAAGCTCATACGGCCTCAACTGCCTCGACGCAAATGCAATAGTCTTGCCGTGCTGCATCAACACGCACCCAAGACCCTGGCCCGAAGCATCGCTATAAATGACAAAACCCTCGTTGCCACATGGCAACGCCAAAATCGGGGCTGAAGTCAAACGTCTCTTAAGCTCCTCGAAGCTCGACTGCCTCTCGTCATTCCAGACGAACTTCTCGGACTTATGGAGCAACTGTGTAAGTGGCCGAGCTAGTTTCGAGAAACCCTCGACGAACCTACGGTAGTAGCCGGCTAAACCCAAGAAACTACGGACCTCCTTCACGTTTTTAGGCGGTGCCCAATCCATCAATGCCTCAATCTTCTGCGGGTCCACACGAACACCCTCGGCTGAAATTACATGACCTAGAAACATCACTTCCTTAAGCCAGAACTCACATTTCGAGAACTTTTCATAGAGTTGCTCGGTCCTCAAAATGTCCAACACTACTCGCAAATGATACGCGTGATCCTCCTCGTTCCTTGAATAAATAAGGATATCGTCAATGAAGACGACGACACACTTATCCAAATACTCGATAATGACCTTGTTCATCAACTACATGAACACGGCCGGTGCATTAGTTAGCCCGAAAGGCATAACCACAAACTCATAGTGTCCGTATCTCGTCCGAAAAGCTGTTCTCGGAACGTTGGACTCCTTCACCCGAAGCTGATAGTACCCCGATCTCAAGTCGATCTTCGAGAATACCGCAGCCCCCTGCAACTGATCGAACAAGTCATCAATCCTCGGCAGAGGATACTTGTTCTTGATGGTCACCTTGTTTAGCTCGCGGTAGTCGATACACAAACGCAGTGAACCATCCTTTTTCCGAACAAACAAAACCGGTGTGCCCCAAGGCGAAGCGCTCGGTCAAATATACCCCGACTCAAGAAGCTCACTCAACTGCTTCTTCAACTCGGCCACTGAAGGTGCCATGCGATACGGTGCCTTCGAAATCGGAGTCGCACCCAGCTCTAACTCTATAGCGAACTCGACCTCACGGTCCGATGGCAACCCCGGTAACTCATCAGGAAAAACATCAGGAAATTCACTAATGACTGGAATCAATGAAAGCTTGACTCCACCACTCTCTGCTTTCAAGGTGTAGCACCAATAAACAGTACACCCCTTTCGCAGGAGTCTCATCGCCTTCAAGGCGTTAATAACAAACTTCTGGTTTCTCTTTCGCCCCGCGAAAGAGTGTTCGGTGCCGTCCTCGGCTAGCATGGTGATGATCCTCGTGTGGTAGTTCATGATTGCACCATGCCGCTCGAGCCAATCATCCCCGAGAATCAAATCCTCACCCTCAATACCCACAACAATAAGATTAGAGAGCCAAGCCATCTCACAAATAAACACAGAACAGTACCGGACCTCTCGATCACCAAGGATTCTATCACCGCTAGGAAGTTTAACGATGAAAGGCTCACAAGTCGATAAACAGTCAAGACTCAAACGGCGCACACACTTCAGAGAAATGAATGAATGCGTAACACCCGAATCAAAAAGCACACTGACAAGATGAGAATGGATATGAACGGTACCTGTCGCCACAGTGGCCACTGGATCATCGGCCCTTCTCATCTCATAGATACGTGGAGGGGCGAAGCCAACACTGGAAGCTCCCCCTCTAGCGGACTGAAACCGACCTCTCCCTCGGTTAACACTCGGCGGAGACTGCGGAGCGAACGAGCCCTGGTTCACACTCGGCTCCATAGGCGCTGGATGAGAAGAACGGGCGCCGCGAATCAGTCTGATTTGTTCACAAAAAGAAGCCTTGTAGCCCGACTGACGACAAGTATGACAAGTCAAAGGCGGACGAGGACACTCCCGGTTCCCATGGCCTGGCTTGCCACAGTTAAAGCATCTGGGGTCCCGGACGGAGGCACTGGCAGTACCTCGATAGCCCCTAGAAAAACGGGTCGAACTACCCCTAGGAATATTTGTAGACTGAGATCTCTGCTGACCTCCACCCTTGTGACCCGAGAAATTTCCGGCGGATTTCTCTTTCTTACTCTCCCGAACCGCAGCACTGGCCGTCACGGACATATCATATGCAAGAGCTCGACTCTGATAATATTTCAAAGTAGTACAGACAAGCCCAGACATGTAGTCCCAAATTGACAGTTTCATCCATCTGGAAAAGTGAAAAATTTTGTCGCTCTCCTCGACAACTTGGGTCTTCACAAAGCCCAACTCCTTGTTAAAATCGGCAATAGCTTGGGATACCGGAATATCCCGTGGTTGAGCATCATAGAAAGTATGGACTCGAGCCTGTCTAACCGGCCACAGGAAATATTCAGTCTCCATCAATTCTTGAAATTCGGCCCACGAAGCAACATGGTCTTTGGGCCCAATGGCCTCCCACCAATCCGTAGCGTCCCCAGTGAGAAAGTACTGGGCAATAGGGACCTTACGGTCCTCGGGACAGTTGGTAGCAGTGAAGACTTTTGATATCTCCTTGATCCACCCCTCCCAGCCGATCGGGTCCGAATCTCCCGAAAACTGAGGAGGATGCATCTTGATGACATCCTGAAGCCAACGGTCCGTTCCACCCCGATTAGCGTGGGCCGAATCTGGGTTCTGAACCACCTGAGCTATCGCCGCAATTTGGTTTACCATTTGCTGCATAACGGTCGCAATACCAAGGTCGGTGCGCTCCTGAGAAGAAGCATGACTGTGACGGTCGTCGGTACTGTCGGCTCCCGAAGAATGCGATGTGGCCGCCCCACCGGCTGCCCCATGTCCCCGGCCGCCTCCACGACCACGACCACGACCACGGCCTCTCCCAGCATCCATACTGATGTTAAGAGATAGCAAAAACAACTCGATGATAAGTAAGAGGCGAAAAACATCCACAATTCAAGAAACGGAATTACGTTACGAGAAAACAAAGAAGTGAGTAAGGAAAACTTACGAGCACTGGAAGTACCGAGATGCTGGCAGCGGTGTGACATTGTGCAACACAAAACACAACTAGACCCAAATAACCGACAAGCCTAGGAATCCATAAACTTAGCGCTCTAATACCATTTTCTGTAACACCCCCAAGATATTCAAGGTAAATTACAGTGCCGTAGACCCCTACATGGGACCCACCAGGCTAGACACAACTCACCACAGTAAAAACACACATCATCCTGTTGAAAATCAATTAACACGCCCGGTACAACCGGTGGAATAATCAACAGTGGCAAACATAAATAACTTGATGAATACAAATCATAATCCGAAGAGAAAAGCCGAAGTACTCGCAAGTACAATCTATAAGTTTCAAAAGTGGACAACAACCATATCGAATGGAATAACGGAAATAAAAGGACTCAAATGCACATGTCAACGACCCTGGCCAACATCCTCGTACTGTCCCAGCGCTCGCTCGTTCGGATGATCATAACCTGAAATCCATAACAATAATTTCCCCACAACGGGTCCCCAGAGGGGTTAGTAATTACGCTAGTACAAGTAATCAAGGCAAACCAATCGCTTACACATTTCATAATACATGCACCAAAGTCATTTCAAAAACCAAAACCAGACATATCTTTTCCAGAAACAAACTGTCACAATCAATTTGCCTAGGACCGGGACGAAGCCACGAATCCCACTCGAGGCCTCTAAGGACCCTCTCGAGCTGGCCACATTCATAAAAAAAATCAAGCACACACGTCACCTAGGACCGGGACGAAGCCACAAATCCCACTCGAGGCCTCTAAGGACCCTCCCGAGATGGCTAGCGAAACAAACTCATGAATCCAGGACGAAGCCATAGATTCCCTCGAGGCCCCGTCGGACCCTCCCGAGGTGAGTAAAGCACACACAATATACATTACCATTTCACGTTAAGCATAAAGGTTCCCAAGAATTACTTTCCTTTAATAATAGACGACGCAACGAAGGGAAGGAAAAACGCTGACGAATGCTTGGGACCGACAATTACGAACCTAACAATTCGAAGAACACAATCACAACCAATCCTAAACGAATATGGAATTGTAATACACCCAAAAACCCACCTACAATTCATGTATATTCGCATGAAAACAACAACGAGGGCGGACCGCAACCAAACTGTAATACCCGTGATTTTCTTTTTCGGTAATTTTTCGTTTTTGGCATTTTTTCTAGTTTCCAGAGCTCGCTTGCGACCATTTTGATATTTTGATAATGTTTTGTTCTCCGTGTTTGGTCATCCGAGTTCGTTTCGATATCGTTTTGTTGAGTTTCGTGTTCTTAAGCGGCTTTTCCGCACTTGAGTTCGATTCTTGCGAATCTCGTCCGAAACTGTTGTTTCGAGTTTCTTGTAAGTTCATTTGATGTTATTATTCATGTTGCGATCTTCAGCTTAGTGTTTCGATCGTGTATCGTGTATTTCGGACATTTTGGGCCATTTTTGTAATTTCCCAAAGTTTGAGGTAATTACTTTCCGTTGTCGAATTTCGAGCCTTCGGGTGGTCGGAATCATGTGTTCTCTTAGTGCTCGAATTCGTCTTTGTGAGTACTTCGTAACTGTATCTTCGATTCGTATTCAGGTTCGGGTTTTGGGGTCCTTGAGTGCCGGAGTGGGCCGGCGAGTCATGGCCGGCGATGCAGGCCCAGTAGGTTCTGGCCGGTAGTGCTCGGCAGTTACGTACGTAAGGCCGGTTACGTACGTAAGTCTTGGACGGTTACGTACGTTACGCTGTCGGCATTTCTAGGCAGTGAGTCGACCATGGCGGGTTACGTACGCAAGCCATAGCCGGTTACGTACGTAAGGCGGCGTGACGGCTTTATTTAAGGCCTATGAGACGTTTTTCATCATTTTTCTCACTCGTTTCTTCCTCTTCCGCGGGTGGATGTTTGATAATCATGGAGGGATGTTGTCAGGTGTTAAATCCATGAAGTCTTGGAGTTCATATCATCAATCATCCATCCTATAACATCCTTTGATCGAGCGAATCAGGTCAGATATCCTAGAAATCTAGTTTTGGGGAATTTAGGTGTTTTGGTGGTTTTCATCCGTTTAATCCGATTTAACTTAGGATTGTGATGGATCGATGATTATTTAGATGTATTATATCATTTCTCTTGTTATTACATGGTTGGATCGTATCGATTCGTTGTTTTGGTCGAGTTCTTAGTCGACGCCTTGAATATGTCCGACAAAAGGTCTTAGAGGGGGGAATTGGGCGTTGAATGATTATTATCCATCGTACGATTGTTGATTTATTATTGGTATGGCTTAGGGACGAAATCCTTGTGAAGAAATCGAGTCGGAACCCTCCCGTTCGTTGTCTTCTTCGGGGTCCGAGCTTCCCAGTTGAATCGTGTTCTTCGGAGTGTTCGGTAGCGGTCATTAAGTCGAGCTTTCCCGTTGCTCCGCGTGCGTTGGACTTGAGGCGAGTATCTCGTCTATATTCTTTATACTTTGAGAATGTGATGTGTCGTGAATTTAACGTGGACTCGTTAGTGACGGTATATTTAACCGTAACTTACTTTAAATGAAGATGTGATTTTATGAAGGTAATTACGAACGTAAACTTTAGTTTCAAGAAGAATGATAACTACCTCTTCATGTTATTTTGTGCTTAAAATAAATACTGGAAATGAGTAGTTAACCGAAGAATTGTGGAATCGCGTAATACTTGTATTATTTGCTCGTTGGCCTTTTTCCTGAATGATGGTGTGCTGTGAATGTTGTGCCCTTGTTGAAGTTATGATGCGTTAACCTATGTGTTACGTGGTTGCGGTTGTGGTGAATATTATACCTTTGTTATTGTGTATAGTAGAGAGTTGAGATGTTATCCGGGTAGGGGTCCCGTCGAGGCCTCCGGAGGCGCGTGCTTGCGAGTACGGCCAGACGTACGTTGTGACCATAAGGTTATCAATTTGGGTAGGTCTGGGAAGGGCTCCGAGAATCGGCACTTGCGAGTGCGATGTCATGATAACTTATAGGCGTACTTGAATGATGTTATCCGGGTGGGGTCCGTCGAGGCCTCCGGAGGCGCGTGCTTGCGAGTATGGCCAGATGTTACGATTTGACCATAAGGTTATCTAATCGGGTAGGTTTGGAGAGGGCTCTGAGAATCGTCACTTGGGAGTGCGATGTCAAGATAACTTATGGGTGTGTTTGAGTTTATTCTTGATGAGCTAATCCGGGTGGGACCCTTCGGGGCCACGGAGACGTTTTGACTGTTGATTTGATATCTCTGAATTGTTTATGTTTGAATCTTGAATCCCGATTATATTGGTGAATATGGTTTTGGTCTTGAGGTTTGAGTTGAGAATAAAATCATTTGTATGATTTTGAAAGAAAACCTTTTGAAAAGGAAAAACATTCATATTTCAGGATTTTACACTGAGACCCCCGAAGTCTCTAAATAATCTCTTACAGTGATTTCTAGAGTAATCCCCATGGTTTGTTTTAAAGGAATAAATTTTCAAAAGACTTTAGATTCGGGGATCGTGTTACTACCTTGTCGAAATGTTATTTTCATAACGGTTGTATTCTTGATGTATAATTGTATAGCTTGGTTACTTGCTAGCGATTCCATCGCTAACCCCTCGTTGGGGATTTTGTTATTTATTCCAGGTGTTCTCGATCGAGAGTGAGCAACCACGGGATTGGCTCGGAGGATGATGCAATGCGGCGATACTAGTCACGATTATAGTCGTCAAATGCATCGGTGATATGTCGGTTTGAGTTCTTGTCATCCTTGAGGGGATGGACATTTTATGTACTATGTGATCGAGTTGTATTTTAGTTTCATCAGATGTACGGTTATGCTGTGTTTTGAGAGACCTAATCAGTCTACGGTATTATGTTTTGGTCAAGTTGACCGCATGTGGGTTTTGATTTGTATTCTCCCGCCTGGTAGCTCCTTGTGGAAAGGGGTCTACGGCGTGTAATATCCCTGAGTGGATTGGGGGTGTTACATAAATGGTATCAGAGCTTAGGTTTGTGAAAACCTAGGCAGTTGGGTCTAGTCGGATCTTGTTGAGTCGTGTCTTATCGTGTCACCCGGGTGAGCAATTGTGAACAAGCGTGATCATTGTGATCCGTTGTGATCAATTGTGATTCGCTGTGATTAGTATCGTAGTGCAGCCATCATCTCCGTGCGGCCTGTGGACGTAAATCTCCTCCTTTATGTGAGGTATTGGTATTTCATGATTTCCTGCATGTGCGGTGATTGTGGTTCGTAATTTTGTTTGTGTAATGATGTAAGGTGAAATCTGTGTTTGATACTTGTGTTATATCGTATGTATATTGAACTGAATGTATTGACAGTTGGATATCGGTTGGTGCAATAAAATATGAAAACTGTGAATTTTGACGTGTTCCAGAGAATGTATTGTCGGTAGAGTTCATGAGGAATTCAGATGGGGAGTTTTGACGTATGTTTGAACTTGGTGTTCACGAATTATATTTGGTTGGATTTATAATCTCGTTTGCCGATTGGGCAGGTAGTTTCAGGTTCGATTGCTTTTAAATAGTTGTAATTATATCCGCTGCGTATAGATTTGAAAACGATTTTCTTGATTGTATTTATGAGCCTGAGTATGTTTGTAAAGAACCGATTTTTGAAAATATTTCGATAGTGCGGTCAATCAATAGTTTTGCATGGATTTTGAAAACAGTTAAACTTTGACAAGTTAGTCTTGTATTTTCAATTGACACCTTCAGACGGTATCTGAAGTAAGCGTTTTAAAGTGATTTGAACATTGTAAATTATTACCGTCATTTTGTTTATGATTGAAAGGATTTTGGGAAATTTTTGCTAAGATTCGAAAGTTTCGCTTCGAAACGGAATTGGATGCTGATGATTTCAAAAAAAAAATTCCAGACTGAGTCCTTTCCACTCTATGAGGAACGAAAAGTCTTCTAAAAATATTTTTCACACATTTTCAAAAATTTCAAAATAAGAAATCCTTGATCCGTTTCACGAAGAAGCGACAATTACAAATATTTTATTGTTTGAGAAGAAAATTTCATTTTTTTATGTACGTTCGGCACTTATGTTTGAGAGATACGTGTGTTGACTAATATCATTTCTCATGTTGATGGTATTCGAATTTGTGGTCATTAAACCATTTTTCGTGACTCTTGTTAAAAGGTTTGAACTTTGATAAACTTCGGGAAATTCAGTGCTTTAACTCGAAAATTTTGACTTGAGAATTTCAAAAGTCCAACTGAATTGGGATGTTCTTGGTTATTGGTAAATCGATGAGCTTGGTCAACTTTAGTGTGAAGTTTTATGACTATTTTATGAGAGTTTGGTTTTGTTTCAAAAATAGTGATAACAGTTGAGAATGGTTCGAAATTTGATGATATTGTCGTGTATGCGGTGATAGCTGCGCTTGATACCTCGGGCATGTGTTGAATGTTTTGAGTGGTTTACTCATGTGCTTGATTCTAGTGTGTGATGACTTGATAAATGTTGTTGTCGGAAATATTCTTTTCCGAATATATGAGAATTATCAGATATGAGTTTATTGTGTGAACACTCTATGGTAACTCTTACTAGCAAGAATATTTCTGTGCTTCGTAGTGTGTCTTGTATGGACCCTCTTTTGTGATTGATGTTATGTGTTGTTATGTCTCGTTTTTAACGAACGGTTGTTCAGTTTAGTATGTCGAGGGCCAGAGGACGGGGCCGTGGCAATCGATTCTGTGATCAGGATCATGCTGCCGGTGATGGCGTCAGTATTGGTGTTGCTACCATACTTCAGCAAGTGGCAGACCAGATGACTCATTTGACCCAGGCGGTTCAGCGTAACACTACCGTGACCGAGAACGTCGGATCGACTCAGTGGCTTAGAGAAGTGGATCGTATGCGTCCTCCCCGTTTTGCGGGCGTAAGTGATACTTTGGGCTGGGATGGTTGGCTTTTCCAATTGGAAAAATTTTCAAGGCGGTTGGTTGTCCAGAGGAACGGAGGATTCCTATCGCTCAGTTCTTCTCGATAGTGACGCTGCTAATTGGTGGGAGGCCTTTGAGCCTCAGGATCGTGCCGTTACTTGGGATGAGTTCAAAAAGTTGATGGAAGCATAGTTTTGTCCGGAGCCGATCTGAGAGCAGAGGATCCGAGATTTTTATCTAGCCGATCCGCAGGATGTACCCATGTCGCAGGCTATTATCGATTATAGTCGACAGCTCGCTTACGTGAAGGGGCAGGTGAGGACCGAGGAAGACAAAATCCGTCATTTTGATATGCGGATGAAACCAGAGATTCGACAGTACATGTCGGGTTTCACTTGTGCTACTTTGAGAGAGTATCCGAATCGAGCTATGGCGTACGAGATGGCATCGTTATCTACTGGGCCTTTGCACGGGATGAAGAGGCAGAGGATGTCTGGAGATTTTTCGGATTGTGTGGGAGTCAGAACTTCTTCTCGTCGAGTTTCGCGTAGTCCTTCGGTGAAACCTTCATTTTCTTCATTCGGTGGAACCAAGAGTTCCAAGTCGTCTTCTTTGACTCCTAGTCAGACTGGAAGGTGTTTCAATTGCAACGTTGTGGGTCATGTGCAAGCTAAATGTCCTTCGCAACGGATTAGTTGTTATAATTGTGGACTCGAGGGCCACAGAGTTCAGTATTGTGAATTATTCCATGAGGTTTCCCAGAATCGTGTTTCGGCATCGGTATCGGGATCGGTTCGTCGGGACCATTGAGATTTTGTCGGCCGTGCTTTGTTGTTTGTGACTTCACTTTTTTTTTAAGTTTCGGGACGAAACTTTTTTTTAGAGGGGTAGAATGTAATACCTGTGATTTTCTTTTTCGGTAATTTTTCGTTTTTGGCATTTTTCTAGTTTCCAGAACTCGCTTGCGACCATTTTGACATTTTGATAATGTTTTGTTCTTCGTGTTTGGTCATCTGAGTTCATTTCGATATTGTTTTGTTGAGTTTCATGTTCTTAAGCGGCTTTTCCGCACTTGAGTTCGATTCTTGCGAATCTCGTCCGAAATTGTTGTTTCGAGTTTCTTGTAAGTTCATTTGATGTTATTATTCATGTTGCGATCTTCAGCTTAGTGTTTCGATCGTGTATCGTGTATTTCGGACGTTTTGGGCCATTTTCGTAATTTCCCAAAGTTTGGGGTAATTACTTTCCGTTGTCGAATTTCGAGCCTTCGGGTGGTCGGAATCATGTGTTCTCTTAGTGCTCGAATTCGTCTTTGCGAGTACTTCATAACTGTATCTTCGATTCGTATTTAGGTTTGGGTTTCGGGGTCGTTCGGGCCGTCGGAGTGGGCCCCGACCGAGTCATGGCCGGCCAGTCTGGGCCCAGGCCGAGTTACGGCCGGTAGTGCTCGGCAGTTACGTACGTAAGGCCGGTTACGTACGTAAGTCTTGACCGGTTACGTACGGAACGCTGCCAGCATTTCTAGGCAGTGAGTCGGCCATGGCCGGTTACGTACGCAAGCCATGGCCGGTTACGTACGTAAGGCGGCAGTGACTTTATTTAAGGCCCTGCAGACGGGTTTTTCATCATTTTTCTCACTCGTTTCTTCCTCTTCCGCGGCTGGATCTTTGATAATCATGGAGGGATGTTGTCAGGTGTTAAATCCATGAAGTCTTGGAGTTCATATCATCAATCATCCATCCTATAACATCCTTTGATCGAGCGAATCAAGTCAGATATCCTAGAAATCTAGTTTTGGGGAATTTGGGTGTTTTGGTGGTTTTCATCCGTTTAATCCGATTTAACTTAGGATTGTGATGGATTGATGATTATTTAGATGTATTATATCATTTCTCTTGTTATTCCATGGTTGGATCGTATCGATTCGTTGTTTTGGTCGAGTTCTTAGTCGACGCCTTGAAGGTGTCCGACAAAAGGTCTTAGAGGGGGGAATTGGGCGTTGAATGATTATTATCCATCGTACGATTGTTGATTTATCATTGGTATGACTTAGGGACGAAATCCTTGTGAAGAACTCGGGTCGGAACCCTCCCGTTCATTGTTTTCTTCGGGGTCCGAGCTTCCCAGTTGAATCGTGTTCTTCGGAGTGTTCGGTAGCGGTCATTAAGTCGAGCTTTCCCGGTGCTCCGCGTGCGTTGGACTTGAGGCGAGTATCTCGTCTATATTCTTT
Organism: Orobanche coerulescens; assembly: GCA_033398695.1. NCBI lineage: Eukaryota > Viridiplantae > Streptophyta > Magnoliopsida > Lamiales > Orobanchaceae > Orobanche > Orobanche coerulescens. The sequence goes on along the minus strand of CM065807.1, from coordinate 193,035,044 downwards.
ATACTTTGAGAATGTGATGTGTCGTGAATTTAACGTGGACTCGTTAGTGACGGTATATTTAACCGTAACTTACTTTAAATGAAGATGTGATTTTATGAAGGTAATTACGAACGTAAAGTTTAGTTTCAAGAAGAATGATAACTACCTCTTCATGTTATTTTGTGCTTAAAATAAATACTAGAAATGAGTAGTTAACCGAAGAATTGTGGAATCACATAATACTTGTATTATTTGCTCGTTGGCCTTTTTCCTGAATGATGGTGTGCTGTGAATGTTGTGCCCTTGTTGAAGTTATGATGCGTTAACCTATGTGTTACGTGGTTGCAGTTGTGGTGAATATTTTACCTTTGTTATTGTGTATAGTAGAGAGTTGAGATGTTATCCGGGTAGGGGTCCCGTCGAGGCCTCCGGAGGCGCGTGCTTGCGAGTACGGCCAGACGTACGTTGTGACCATAAGGTTATCAATTCGGGTAGGTCTGGGGAAGGCTCCGTGAATCGGCACTTGCGAGTGCGATGTCATGAAAACTTATGGGCGTACTTGAATGATGTTATCCGGGTAGGGTCCGTCGAGGCCTCCGGAGGCGCGTGCTTGCGAGTACGGCCAGATGTTACGATTTGACCATAAGGTTATCTAATCGGGTAGGTTTGGAGAGGGATCCGAGAATCGTTACTTGCGAGTGCGATGTCAAGATAACTTATGGGTGTGTTTGAGTTTATTCTTGATGAGCTAATCCGGGTGGGACCCTTCGGGGCCACGGAGACGTTTTGACTGTTGATTTGATATCTCTGAATTGTTTATGTTTGAATCTTGAATCCCGATTATATTGGTGAATATGGTTTTGGTCTTGAGGTTTGAGTTGAGAATAAAATCATTTGTATGATTTTGAAAGAAAACCTTTTGAAAAGGAAAAACATTCATATTTCAGGATTTTACACTGAGACCCCCGAAGTCTCTAAATAATCTCTTACAGTGATTTCTGGAATAATCCCCATGGTTTGTTTTAAAGGAATAAATTTTCAAAAGACTTTAGATTCGGGGATCGTGTTACTACCTTGTCGAAATATTATTTTCATAACGGTTGTATTCTTGATGTATAATTGTATAGCTTGGTTACTTGCTAGCGATTCCATCGCTAACCCCTCGTTGGGGATTTTGTTATTTATTCAGTGTTACGATCGAGAGTGAGCAACCACAGGATTGGCTCGGAGGATGATGCAATGCAGCGATACTAGTCACAATTGTAGTCTGTCGTCTGTCAGTGATATGTCGGTTTGAGTTCTTGTCATCCTTGAGGGGATGGACATTTTATGTACTATGTGATCGAGTTGTATTTTAGTTTCATCATATGTACGGTTATGCTGTGTTTTGAGAGACCTAATCGGTCTACGGTATTATGTTTTGGTCAAGTTGACCGCATGTGGGTTTTGATTTGTAGTCTCCTGCCTGGTAGCTCCTTGTGGAAAGGGGTCTACGGCGTGTAATATCCCTGAGTGGATTGAGGGTATCAAACAAACCCTCTCGAGTACAAAAATACCACGAAATATACCATGAATCCATAGGGAACCAAAAATACCAATGAGATTAATCATATTCATCATGAAATAATCTATCATATGGAAAGAATCGGACGGAAACGTGAAAATCCCCAATTTACCCAAAAACAAAGTTCTAGGAGTTTACCTCGGATTAAAGGCGAAGAACAAGATTAGATGACGATAAAACACTCCAAGAACTCGAGGTAAATGATGGCTCGGTGATGCAGAGCTTCAAATCGCCGGAAAGCACCAAGAAAATCGCCAACGGGTCGGATGGGGAGGATGAGAAGTGAAAATGGCCGAAAGTGGTCAACTACAGGGTTTATAAACCCAGACCGCGTTAGGTATGTTAGCCACAGGATGCTAACGTACGTTAGCTAGTTAACGTACGTAAGCTATCCCATGCTTACGTACGTAACGAAAATCGCAGAATTCCCTGTACTATTTTAGACACACTGTTACGTACGTAACAGAAACATGCATTACGTACGCAATGCTCCTTTCTGGGGAGTACAGATCGCAACCACTGGCAAGGAAGGAACCGAAAAGATCGAAATGCAACGGTGAACGACTCATGATGGTACGAACGCAAAGGATTCGAGGCGACGAACTTAAGTGTTGAAGGAAAACATATTCCCGACTACCCAAAGGTTCGAAAAAACAACAACAAACGTAATTATCCCAAAATTTTGGGAAATTACGAAACGGCCCAAACATCCAAAATGTACGATACATGGTCGAAACATCAAACAAAAGCTCACAACACGCATAATAACGTGAGATGGATCCTCGGCAACCCCAAAACGGCGGTTCCGAACGACGATTTACGAGAATACACGAGATAGCGACGAAAACAACATAAAACACCAAATCGAGTAAAGCGAGTCCGAAACAAGCTCAAACGACAAAAAGTCCAATATTAATTATTCCCGAAATGTCAACACGGTTACAAACGAGTTGCCAAAAATGAAAATACACCGAAATGAGAATATCAAGAGAAAGGAAAAAAATGCGGATATTACACTTGCGGGTTTACCGGGTGGTCCAGTACCCACTGCCTGTATCGTTAGCATGCGCTTCGTACCTTGGTAGCGTGCGCTAACGTCTCTTACTAGCATACGTTAACCTTGTGTTAGCGTGCGCTAACTGATAGTTGGTGTCCAGAAAAACGGAGTCCAGAACCTACTGACTTCTGCCCTGATCGCCTTAACGCGCGCTACACAAATAACTTAGCGTGTGCTACTAACACCATTAGCGTATGCTAAACTCTACTCATAGCGTGCGTTATGAATTATCTCATTCCAGTCCAGTACGTACTGGACTCTGTCTGATCGAACTTTAGCGCGCGCTACACTGATGCTTAGCGTGCGCTATCAATACCACTAGCGTACGCTATATCCACTCTTAGCGTGCGCTACGAACTACACCATTTCAGTCCAGTACCTACTGGATTGTCTGCCTGACCATAATAGCATGCACTAATACTGAGAGGTAGCGTGCGCTACCAGTACTCAATTAGCGCGCGCTAAAGAGAGTACGTAGCGTGCGCTACTCCTCACACACAGTCCACTACAAAGATGACAATGATGATATGCTCGACCCGATTCTCCAACCAGATTGAATGACGAATAAAATACTGATATACGATTCAAATTACACTGAACGGTGAATAAAATGAATGAGTATGAATGATGAATGATTATTAATGAGTGAAAAATTTACTGAGTGACAATTTACTGAATGATAATGAATGAATTTACAATCGGGTATTACACATTTGACTAGACTCTCAATCAGTGGTGCCTTCTTGATAGGCTTCTTGGCCGCTAATAAGTTATACCACTTATTTTCTTGATCTCATAACTTGGCTTTTGTTGCGTCTTTAAGCATTATTTGAGCTTCAAGATTTTTTGGTGTCATTCAGGATCTCCGTTCGTCCAACATATAGCCTCTTTCACTAAAAGCGCTCTCAACGGGGACTGTGGACGTGGGCACTGCAAGAATATCTTGTGCCATAATAGAAAGTATGGGAAATTCGGTTCCCCTTCTATTCCACCAATCCAACAGATCAAGTGTATATGCATTGTTATCCTCAGCCACAAAACTAGTTGCATACTAAGGTCATTTTTTTGACCGACGGTAGTACCCCCTATTTCTTGATATATTATAGAATTATTGTTGAAATGGGTTAGTCGGAGTTCTCTCTAGTTCTATGTTAAATGTATTGGTAGTCCTAGTTCTTGATTTTTTTCATATCTAGCTAAATATTCAGCAAAAAGCGTTTCACGACTATTTTTTAAATCTATTTTTACAAGTTCAACATTAGAAATATTTTCAAACATAGTTTGACTCTCAACATTATCCTCAATATTAAGAAAACCCATATTTTTCAGAATATTATAATAAATTTCAAGTAATGTTGTACTTCAGCTAAATTCAAATCGGTAGAATAAAACAGCACTAATCAAGAAAATATCATGAATACGATTAAAATACTTTAGACATTTTAAACACATATTGTAAATAGCATTCCCCAATCTTGGGAATTTACTACAAGCATCCATTTCGAAAATAATAAAATAATAATGAAATAAAACTTTAGGAGATGTGGGATAATAACAACCACTTAAATCTTTAGTTGCATTTTCAAAAATCTTTAATAGTTTTATCGATAAATAAAATCTTTCTAAGTGGAAAAAGTTATCAAAAAATTGACACAATAATTTTTTATATTCATTAGTTGAATTTAACATCTCATAAGTTGAGTTCAATCTATATTTTATATTTGGAGTAAAAAATTTGGGATGCATTTGTTTTGATTTTAAAAATTTAACCCTTTGTTTTGCTAACTTAGTAAGATTATCTAAATACAAGACACATTTTCTAATTGGTTCTCTTGCATCATCTACAGCTTTTAATGCATCTTGTACACACAAATTTAGAATATAACATATACATCTAATATGAAATAATCGACCCTGTAAAACAGGATTGCAAGCTTCTCTTAAGGTGGTACACTAGTAGAATTAGAACTAACATTATCAACATCAATTGTGAAAATTTTATCTTTCAAGCAATAAAAAGTTAAAATTCTAAAAACTGCTCTAGCTATATTATCTGCAGTACGTGTGCCGTTAAATTTTTTAAAGGCAAGTAATCTTTTGTTTAAGTTACAATCTTCATCAATCTAATGTATAGTTATTCCCATATAGTCAATTTTTTATTTAAAATTTGCCCACTTATCAGCAGCTAAAGAAACTCTATGATTTATAGCTTTAAAATATACTCGTAATACAAGTTTATGTTGTTTGGCTAGGTATAATACTTGTCTATTCATTGTAGTACGTGGAATTCTCTTAATAGCAGGATTATAGGCATTTTGCATCCTATATTCCCGACCCGTACTATCCGCGAAAGTAAAAGGTAAAGATTCTTGTCCACACAATTTTGCCATTTGTTCTCTAGCAATTTTTTCAATATATATAAAGTTGAGATTCGGACATACCTTGAATGTCGGCTCCAGTAGAAGGTTGGAAGTTGAGTTGACTTTGCGATTTTTGATCTCTATGGACAGAGGTGTGGTTATGCTCAAGATGCCTTCTAAAATTTCCATATCCATCCCCGACTTTACGGACATTCTTTGCTGCAATAGTTGCAAAGAACCTTCATAGAAGCATCCGACATTTTTTTCTTCTTAAAGTGTTTTGAAAAAAGGTCGAATACCGGCTTCCTTTCTACAACAGGGGCATGCTTCTTTCTCGCTTTAGTTTTCTTGCTTCCTCTTCCTTTCTTAGTTTCTTCCTCCTCGGAAGATAACTCTTCAACATAAGGGGGTTGTTCTTCGGCTTGGCTTGTCGCAGTTGATTTTTGCATCGGAGTTGGTACGCCATGAAGAGTGTGCTCAAACATTGTATATGTTTGTGTAAACACAGCTTCATCGAATTCGTGCTCCTTTTCTTCGTTAATGTTATGCAGTTGTTGACGATTTGGGATACATCGAAATTCCCGGGGGTCAACTTCTTCTTTACTAGTAGTTGTACTATCATAATAGATACTTTCATGTATCGTAGCATCATATTCATCTTTTTGACTTTCATTTTCAAAACCTGGTGGAGGATGGTTTTGAGGCTCCAAAATAGTTATGCTAGATGGTTTTTTCGATTTGCCCAAAGAGCCATTCTTTCTAACTTGGACATTTTGGATTTTTGGGAGACGTAGCAATACTATTTCCCTTGTCAGAACTCGACATAATGATAAAATGATAGTAAAAAGTGAGAGATATTAGATCATAGAAATAATAGTTGAGGGATAGATTAGATTGAGAATGAGTATGAAAAATGAGAGAGGTTGGAGGGTATTTATAACTATAATTTCTGATTTTTTTTCTTTTGAAAAATTTTGAATTTTTTTCCGTTGGACCTGCCGGGTCCTTGGTCCGACTCGTCGGGTCCAACGATCAATTTTTTTATTTTTTCTTTCAGGCGGGTCGATGGGTCGGACCCGACGGATCGGCGAGTCGCTAAATGTAAGACCCGAACCCCACCCGTGTATACCACGAGTCCTGATCGCCGAGTCCGAGTCCTATACGGGTCTTCGACCCGCCGGGTCTGGTTTTTCCGAAAATCTTCAAAATTGAAACCCCCGAACACCCCATTTCTTCAAAATATGAATTTCTCCCTCCCTCTCTCTCTCCCTCCCTCTCTCCCCCCTCAACAGATTGTGATTTCTATTTTATTCCTTGATTAACTATCCACTATCGTTCATAACTCCGACTGGGGCGCGGAGCAGGTAAAGAAAATATGAAAACCAAGTCCAATGCACGCTTATTGATGTATGCTAATTTTGTAATTGCTTTCCTCATCCTCAGGTGTGGAAACTATGGGTGTTGAAAACTATCATGTCATAGAGCTTGTGGGCGAGGGATCCTTCGGCAAAGTGTACAAAGGCCGGCGCAAGTTAACTGGCCAGGTGCGCTTGTTCTGTTCACTTACTATTTTTTGTTGGGCGTTATCTCGTTCTAAGGATTTTAATTAATGATATCTACAGACGGTTGCGATGAAGTTTATTCCCAAGCATGGGAAAAGTGAGAAGGAAATTTTGAACTTAAGACAGGAAATAGAGGTATGTTGTGTTATTTATCTTAACAGCTAAGCGATTGTGGACTCAGTTAGTGTACTATGGTAGTACATTATTTGTTTTTTCTTGGCTTCCTATTTGTAGCTTGGATTATCTACTGCAAAGATGTATGGACTATAAAATTGGTTATAGTCGCTTTTTGTAATTGAGGCCTATTCTTTGTGTTCCCTTTGGAATTTTACTTGGCATAATGTATCCTGTATCATAAGCTAGAAGGTTGAGCGGCTAGCTATCTCTAGACTTTCATCAGGCTTTTCCATAGATGCTGCTATATGTTATACACTGATCTTGAGAGTGTCCGATGGTATGTTTTAACCATACTTGTTAGAGGCGTGCCCGAGGCGCGCCCGAGGCGCGCCCGAGGCGCGAGGGGCGCCATCATCAGCGCCTCCTGGAAGGTGAGGCGGGCGCGGGGAGGGAGGCGGGCGCCTTTGTGCGCCTAGCGCGCCTCCTAGGGTGTACTTCAGGCGCGCCCGAGGCGCGCCTCTCTCCCATGTTGACCTTTAATAATTTTATACTTTTTAATAACCTTTAATAATATTATATATAGTGTAACTTTATTTTCAGAACCCTGTTAAGTGCGAGAACCACCTTTTGTACTCCTAATAATGCATAATGTACATCATGTCAATGCATACAACCCCTACTGATCATAACCCCTACTATATAGTAGGGGCTATCGATATAGTAGGGGTTATCATTAGTAGGGACTATTATATTTAATAAAAAAAATTCAAAAATAATATAAAAATTGTATTTTACTATAATACCCTTTGAATTAAAAATATTTTTTAATATTTAAAAAAATCTCATTGGTTTAGAGGAGTTCTCGCAGTTCTCGCACTTAAGAGAGTTCTGAAAATAAAGTCCCCCATTATATATATATATATATATATCAGATGTTATATATTAGAAAAATTAGGGTTTACAATCCCACTACTCTCCCGTTCACAACTCACTCACTCCAACTTCCCACTGCTGCCACCACCGCCGCCGGTCGACGTAGACTCCACCTCCACCGGCCGACGCCGAGTCCACCGCCGGCCGACTCCACCGACTGCCGCTTGCCATGGATTCTGGTAAGTTTTGGCTATTTTTTTTTCATTTTTTTTGTTTATGTATTGTATAATATAATATGTGATATGATTTATCATATTTTCAGCTTTTTGGTTCTACCGATTATATTTTCTGTATTTATGTTTATTTTTCTGTTTTTTATCATTATTTTTTAATTTCTCATTTGATTAATATGCGATATATTTTCTGTTTTTATGTTTATTTTTCTGTTTATTTTATGAAGTGGTAAGTTTATTTTCTGTGTATCTAAATAAATGCTGTTTATTTTTCTGTTTATTTTATGAAGTGGTAAGTTTATTTTCTGTGTATCTAAATAAAGCTGTTTAATTTTCTGTTTATTTTATGAAGTGGTAAATTTATTTTCTGTGTATAACTATCTAAATAAATGCTGTTTATTTTTCTGTTTATTTTATATTTTCTGTTTTTCAGTTTTATGAAGTTTCGTCCAATTTCACTGTACTAATATAGTTTATTTTGCTGCTGCCAGATTATCGTATAATGGAGGAAGAGAGTGCTAGTGGTGCTAGTGGCATTGGATGAAACTTATCTCGTCAAGGTCCATCTAAAGACCCTGCTTGGAAGTACTTCACAAAGGTTAGATCTGAAAGCAAACGCGACTTAACCTGCAGCTTTTGTGAGCAAGTTTTCAAGGGTGGTATCTATAGAGCCAAATAGCATTTGTCAGGAGGCCATAGAAATGCTGTGGAATGCAAAAAATGCCCACCACATGTCCGAGAAGAGATTCAAATCTACATGAAAAAGATTGAGAAGGTAGATTTATCAAGGGTTGCAATTCCAGATTTTGAGGATGTAAACCATTTCAATTCTGGACCGGCTGAACAATCTGAAGAGCAGGATTGTCGTTCATCTACGTTGTCAACTGCATATCAAATGAGAAAGCGAAAACAAGGTCCTATGGATCTTTTTGTAAGTAGGAGCGTCGATCCAAGCAAAGTTGGAAGAAAAGATAAGCAAACGGTGTTGGATGAAGCACGTATGAAGGAATTGAAGGATAAAGCTTATCAAAGCTTTACATAATGGATGTATGACGCTGCAATTCCATTCAATGCCATCAACCATCAGAGTTTGAAAGAAGCTTTCATGGATATTGGACGGTATGGAGTAGGTTTGGAACCACCTTCATATCATGAGGTGCGAGTTCCTTACCTAAGGAAGGCAGTTGAGAACGTTAATAAAGATTACGTGAAAATTTGTGAAGAGGAGTGGGCTAAGTATGGATGCAGTTTGATGGTTGATGGTTGGACGGATAGGAGACAAAGAACTTTGATCAACTTTTTGGTCAATTCTCCTAAGGGTTCTGTTTTCATAGATTGTATTGATGCTTCAGGTTACTCGAAGACGGGGGAGAAAATGTTTGAGTTGATTGACAAATTTATATAGCGAGTGGGAGAAAAGAATGTTGTCCAAGTTGTTAGTGACAATGCAAGTAACATGGTGGCTGCTGGAAAGCTATTGGAAGCAAAGAGGACAAATTTGTATTGGACTCCATGTGCTGCTCATTGCATGGATCTTATTCTAGATGACATAGGGAAATTGCCCGAAGTGAAGGTGACATTGAAGAAGGCAATGAGTGTGACTGCGTATGTTTATACCCGTCCAGGGGTGGTGAATATGTTGAGAGAATACACTTCAGAGAAGGAGCTTTATAGAGCGGGTGTTACGAGATTTGCTACAGCCTTTCTCACATTAGAAAGGATGTTCAGCTTGAAGGAGAGTTTGAGGAGGATGTTCACTTCAGATGATTGGACACAAAGTAAGTGGAGTAAAGAATCTGATGGTAAGAAGATTATTGCAATCATCTTATCAACAAGGTTTTGGAGCAATGTCCACTACATTTTGAAGATATTCTCTCCTCTAGTTTTTTTTTTTGAGGTTGGTTGATGGTGAGAGAAAACCGGCTATGGGCTACATATATGAGGCTATGGATAGAGCAAAGGAAGCAATTGCAGCAATTTTTGATGGAGATGCAGGTAAGTTCAAAAGGGCATTTGCTCCATCGTCCTTTGCATGCTGCGAGCTATTATTTGAATCCAGAGTTCTTTTATGCAAACAAGGATTCAACTGAAGGAGAAGTGATGGATGGCTTCCTCAGTGTCTTGGAGAGAGTGGTGCCCGACTTTAATGATCAAGAAAAAATCACTCTCCAACTTGCTGCTTATCGGAATGCCACAGGTGGCTTTGGACGGGATGTTGCAATTAGGCAACGTAAAACCATGTCCCCAGCTTTATGGTGGGAACCTATGGTTCACACACTCCGGAGTTGCAAACGTTAACTATTAAAGTGCTTAGCCTCACTTGTAGCTCTTCCGGTTGTGAACGCAATTGGAGCATATTTGAAAATGTAAGTATTAATTATTTTACTTAAATAATTATTGCTATTATTATTATTATTATTATTATCATGTCATTAATGGAATGTTTATTGTCAATATTTAGGTTCATGCCAAAAGAAGATCTAGATTGGATCAACGCAGGATGAGTGACTTGGTGTTTGTAACAAACAACCGTGCATTGAAGCGTCGGTATGATGGACGTGATTCGATTGATCCCATTGCTTTGGATTTCATCGATGAAAGTAATGAGTGGTTGATGGGTAAAATGGATGATGAAAATGGTGAAGATGACGAGTTGGTGTTTGAGGGTGAAGATTTGACGTGGGGAGATGTTGGTAAGGCTATGGGAGTTGAGGAGCCCATGTATTCTACTAGAGATAGAGGAAAGCAATGCTCAAGTTCTCGACCATCTACACAATTGAGTAAGGGGAAAAGGATAGTTTATGAGAGGAGAAAGGGGAAGGGAAAAGAAAAGAAGACGACGTCATCATCTAGACTTAGAGATGAGCAAGATGAAGATGAATTTGAAGATAAGGAAAGTGAGGAAGAAGAAGATGTGTTGCCCGAGTTTGATGAGGAGGAGGAGGAAGAGGAGTGATAGTTTAATTGAGACTTTAAGAAGTGTTGAACTTAAACATGTCTTTTGTGTGTTGGTTTTTGTTGGTTATGTGTTGGTTCTTGTTGATTATGTGATTTATTATTGAAGTTGAAGCTAAACTTTATGTTATGGAATTCTTAGACTTAATTACATGAATTATGTTTTTTTTATTAATTTTTAATTAATTTTGCGCCTCTGTTCAAGAGGCGCGCGCCTCGGGCGCTACGGCAACCTTTGCGCCTCTGTGCGCCTCTCGCCTCTAACAATTATGGTTTTAACTTTAGTAGCATTACTAGCGTATGGTATACTTGAAAGATGTTTAAAATCTTACCAAGAATGAGCAATATTTATTACTTAATTATGTAATCGAATTTTATCTTCATGATATAGATAGATCAAACCAAACCAAACCAAACCAAACTAAGCCTTATCCCACTACGGTGGGGTCGGCTATATGGATATGACGTCTCGAATCACTCTACGCTGGATCATCGTTGATGTTAAGTTCATCAGATGCAGCCTGCATGTCCCTTTTGATAGTTTCTCTCCAATTCTTCTTCTGTCGCCCTCTCTTCTTTTGACCCGTCCATAGTTGTCAATAGCACTCATAGCGAGCGCTATCACGAATAGCGACGCGAAGCGGCGGGTCGTCGCTATTAGGCGCAATGGGCTACGGACTTTCCAGTAGCGCGCGCTATCTGCGTTATTATCGCGATAGCGCGACTTGACGTAGCGCCTTATATCAGCGCTATTCCATGTATCTGTCCAGATTTTTTTTCCTTCTTTTTTTTTTTTTTTTTTTTTTTTTACGTTTTTGGCCAAAACGTGTTATAAACGTTTGTTGATCAAAGAAATCCTAGTACCATTCTCCTTCTCCTGTATCTCGCGGTCTAGTTCTTTTCTTCACTGCGGAGACTTCAAATCTCATCTGGTTCTCCACCTGCCCGCGTACCAATTTTTCGGCAGCTCACCTTCACGGCACGCGACCATTCACGTCGGCGGTGGTCCAGTCCGGTTCTTCCTTCCGGCGGTTTCATCTTCTTCAAAGTTCAGGCGGTTCTTCCATCTTCTGGTACGTTCTTGTCGCATTTTCTTTTTTTTCTTCACATTTCAGTTTCTTCACATTTTCTTTTAATATTAGAAGTTTAGAACAGTAACTTAGTTTTTTTTTCATTTCAGTTTTTAACTTGGTTTTTCTTTTTAATTTTCAGATTTTGAAAGATGGAAAATTCACAAGATGAAAGAAAAGTGATATTGGATGGAACTATGGGAGGATGATAAATCCCGAAGAGATGTTGATGTTTTGTGTGTTTTGAAGTTATATATTTGTTACTTCTTAAATTATGCATGAACTCATAAATTGGATTTAGTATATGTAATATGTTTTGCATTTTTATACTTGTGGCACTTTTTTTCAAATAGCCCTCGCTATTCGCATCGCTATGCGCTATAGCCATAGGGGACCTCGTCGCTATTTGGCGCTCTGCGCGATTAACAACTATGACTCCATTTGCTGTTTATAGTTTCACACCTCGTCACTGGAGCCTTTAGTGGTCTTCTTTGCACATGGCTGTACCATCTTAGTCGATTTTCCTTCATTTTGTCCGCAATAGGTACCACTCCTAACTTACCTCGGATCACCCCATTTCTCATTTTATCTTTGCAGGTGACTCCACACACCCACCTTAATATTCTGATTTTTACCACCACCATCTTCTGTACATGTTGGTACTTCACGGCCCAACACCTCGATCCATAAATCATTGCTGGTCTAATTGCCATCTTGTAGAATTTACCCTTGACCTTTTTAGGAACCTTTTTATCACATAAAACTCCCGATGCACTTCTCCATTTCTTCCACCCTGCTTGGATCCCATCGTGAACATCTGCATCCAATTCCCCGTCATTCTAAAAAATTGAGCCCAAATACTTTTACTCGTCCTTTTGGATAATCCCCTGTGCTTCGTTACTTACTTGTGTAGCACTTGTACCTCTGTTCCTGTTGAAACTACAGTGCATATACTCCGTCTTACTACGACTTATTGTAAATTCTTTATTCTCCAATGCTTCTCTCTGTATCTCCAACTTTGCATTTACGCCTGCCTTTGTCTAGTCCACTAAAACAATGTCATCTGCAAATAAGTAATAACATACCCCATGGCACATCATCTTGAACATGTTTGGTGAATTCGTTCATAATCAAAGCAAATTAGTAAGGGATCAAACCAGAGCCTTGGTGGTAGTCCAATAGTAATAGGGAATTCTTTACTCTCTCCTCCACTTGTCTTAACTGTCGTCAGCACTCTCTCATACATGTCCTTGATTGCTTCGATATATGCAACACAAGGTCCTTTCTTTTCTAAAACCTTCCAAGTAATACCTCGAGGAACTCGGTTACACACCTTTTCCAGGTCAATGAACACCATATGAAAGTCTTTTTGCATGTCCCTATAATGTTCAACCAGTCTCCTTAGTAGAAAAATGGCTTCCGTCATAGATTCACCCGTCACGAACCGAATTGGTTCTCAATGACGTTGGTAGTCTGTCGTATCCTCCTTTCCAGAACTCTTTCCCATAACTTCAGTGTATGACTCATATGTTTGGTCCAACAGTAATTACCACAATCTTGGATATCCCATTTGTCCTTAAACATAGGGACCGATGTACTCTTCCTCCAAGCTTCTGGTATCCTCTTGCGCTTCAATATGACACTTCTATCGGGATGTTATTCGGTCCAAATGCTTTACCATTTTTCATCTTCTTCAAAGCATCCCCAACCTCGGCCATACTGATTCTCCTATAAAAATTTCGGTTAAGATTTTCTTTGGGAGTGTTCAGTTCCTCGCAATGTCTATCCCTATCAGCCCCTTCTTAAGCAACCAGTAGAAATACCTCTCCCGACGAGATTTCACATCATTCTCTCCTGCCAAAGGTTACCTTCTTTATCCTTTATGCAGCGAACTTGGGTCAGATCTTTTGTGCGTCTATCTCGAGTCTTGGCAAGTCCGAAAACCTCTTTTCCCCTTTTATTTCCATTCGGTTGTATAAGTCTTCACGGGCCTTCGTCTTTGATACGCTAACCACCTTCTTTTCCTCTCTCTTAGCTGCTTTATACCTCTCCAAGCCTTCATTAATTTGCTCTTTTTGACACAATTTAACTCCCTTTATGCTTCAGTTTTTCTTAGACTCCCCCAGTACTTTTTTCCCTATAAGGCAATGTGCGACCCTATCCCACACATCATTTGCATTAGTTCTTACTTGTAGTTCTTTTCTATTTTCCACCCAATTATTCTTATTCCTCCCTTTGATACTTATACTAGCTTCTCTCCTTCTCCATTATCCTCTTTCTTCCGTTTCTGCTCGTCCTGTTTACACCAGGTTCTTATCGTAACACTTACAAATAGATTATTATGTAATTGGAAGTCCTTTCAATATATGTTAGGATGTGTTTCTTGTTTCTTTGTTCTCTAGGATTTACATTTTATAATTGTTGGGTGCTACTGCAGATACTAAGAAAATTGAAGCATGAGAATATTATAGCAATGCTGGACTCATTTGAGAGCCCACAAGAGTTCTGCGTTGTTACAGAATTCGCACAAGTAATATTTACTTCTTTTGTCGGAATATCCCATTTCTATTCATTCTTTTATTAGAAGTATACTGTTGATCTGAGATGTTTATTGTACATATTCTGCACCACTTGTGGGAGCGAAAGCATGAGCAGTCAATGAGATTTATGTTATCGCAGGGTGAGCTTTTCGAAATTCTTGAGGATGACACTTGTCTTCCTGAAGAACAAGTTCAAGCAATTGCTAAACAATTGGTAACATTTTCTGAAAATTCCCATCTGTCTGATTGTCTAGGACAGTTGTTTGAACATTTTAGTAAGCACAACATCTGAAAATTTCATTGTATACAATTAGTGGAGCTCAAATTGTACCCCTAATTTCCATCATGGTTTTGACTCGTTGAAGTTAATTTCACAGGTGAGAGCATTGAATTATCTCCACTCAAACCGTATAATTCATCGGGACATGAAACCACAAAACATACTCATTGGTGCTGGATCTGTTGTTAAGGTTGGTAGCTGAATAGCAGTAATTTTTCCGTTCTTCACATCTGTTCATATTGCGAAGCTCATTGTGAAATTGAAAGTAGAACATCTGAAGATAGTTTTGACCATAAATTTCATATTCTAGTATTTACTAACTAGCAGCCATGTTAGGTTTATCACAAGGTAAATTGTGGTTCTACTCCTCACAACAACAACAACATCTAAGCCTTAGTCCCAAAATGATTTGGGGTCGGCTAACATGAATCAAACTTTGAAACCGTCAATGATCGTTACATAAATAACATAAAAGGAAAAAAAGAGGGAAAAAAATAGAGAAAAAAGCAAATAAAAAAAGAGAATGAATGTTAAAAAAAAAGAAAAAAATAAATAAAAAAGCCTGAAAAATAAATTAAAAGATAACATGAAATAAAAGAAAATAGGAACAAAATACAGATAAAAAAAAAGAATCAGATTCCATCCACCATCCGTATTCCTTCCCGCCACATTTGCCTCTCCATCGCCATACTTTCTCCAATTCCAAGAAACCGCATATCATTTTCAATCATCTTTATCCAAGTTTTCTTGGGTCTTCCTCTACCTTTCACAATATTACTTGTTCCCCAACTTTCTAGCCTCCTCACTGGGGCATCAACAGGTCTTCTTCTCACATGACCAAACCATCGTAATCGATTCTCCATCATCTTGTCTTCTATAGACGCAACTCTTACTTTCTCTCTAATCACCTCATTTCTGAGCCGATCCTTTTTTGTATGACCACACATCCATCGTAGCATACGCATCTCCGCCACATTCATCTTTTGAACGTGACACTGTTTTACAGCCCAACACTCGGTGCCATATAACAGTGCATGCATAATTGCCGTGCGGTAAAATTTACCCTTTAATCTATGAGGCATGTCAGGATCACATAAAACCCCTGTGACACTCTTCCACTTCAACCACCCTGCCTTTATTCTGTGAGCCACATCGCCATCTAGCTCTCTATCCTTTTGGATAATAGATCCAAGATACCGAAAGAAAGTGGATCCATGAACAACTTTTCCATCAAATGTGATCATCCCCGCCTCTCTATCACTGTTTTCGCTAAACCTACACTCCATATATTCAGTCTTACTTCTGCTCAGCCTAAAGCCTCGAGTTTCCAAAGTATCCCTCCAAAGTTCCAATTTCTGTTGCACTCCAACCTTCGTTTCATCAATCAACACAATATCATCTGCGAACATCATACATCACGGAACGTCATCTACTCCTCGTAACAGTAAAACTAGCCAGGCGCCTAAGTTTTGTGTTTCTGTATCTATTTGTTTGTTAAACAGCTATGTGATTTTGGCTTTGCTCGTGCAATGTCTGCAAACACGGTTGTCTTGCGGTCAATAAAAGGTAACATTGTTCTTTGTAAATCCTACTGCTTTTGTTAGCAGCCACCAGTGGCTGCTTGTTAGTCGGCCTCTGACTTTTGGTTTACAAATTTGTTTTAGGAACTCCCTTATACATGGCCCCAGAGTTAGTGAGAGAACAGCCGTACAATCACTCAGCTGATCTCTGGTCTCTTGGTGTTATTTTGTAAGGACTGCGTCCTTTTTTGTATGTGAACCAAAGGGCTGACTATTTTTTGTTTTCTGTGCTTTGACCATTCCTTGGAAAATAAATAAATTCTTTAATTTAGTTATATGAGATATTGATGTCCATGGTTCTGACCTTTACCCTCATCATCTTCAAAACAAATTAAGCTTTACCTTATCGTGAAATAAAAGATTGTCATCTACTTTTACATTTACATTGATATAGTCTAAGCAAATACTAGCAGCAGCGGTACGAATTTAGTGTAGTGCGGATGACTAATTCTTTAATAATTGTGCATCTTTCTGCACTTCAGTGTCAGCATGCAAGTGAACTGATGTTCCTTCCAGCTAAGAACATGAAATTTGCATCATGTCATCATATGAATGTGAATACATTTTTCTTCTTGCCCGCGCTCTTGATGTAGTCTTGAGCTTATTGGGGCTAACATGTATTTGAACCAGGCTAATTGAAAGGATATAATATATCATCTGTGTATCAAGTGTCATCGGCCACTTCTTTTATATTATTTATTTCTCTCTTTCTCTGTTTAGTTGTTACCCTCTTTTTTGTACTCATTGTAACCCCTTAGCAAACTAATACAGGTATGAACTCTTTGTTGGCCAAGCTCCATTTTATACAAACTCGGTGTATGCACTTATCCGGCACATCATTAAGGTACTGTGTTCTTTTCACCTGCCAGCATTTATATGACTCAGAGTTGGCTTATTAATTGGTTTTGTGTACTCATTGCAGGATCCGGTTAAATATCCAAACAATATGAGCGCAAGTTTCAAAAGTTTCTTACAGGGTTTGCTGAATAAGGTGATGTTTACAGAAGCGTGCTATAACACTCCCTTGTTCTTCATCAACCTAATCTGTATTTGCTTTCATGTGGATAGGTTCCTCAGAATAGACTGACATGGCCTGCTCTTCTTGAACATCCATTCGTTAAAGAAACTCCTGCCAAAATTGAAGTGAGTGCAAACATATTCCTTGCATGAAGTTTTGGTTTTGAAGTCTTGGTTTATTATTTGTTTTAATATATTCAAGCAACTATTTGTTTGATCTGCAATAATTACCAGGAGTTACATGCTGTGACAACAGCATCTCAAAGAGGCTGTAATGCAGCTCAAAGGCAAGAAAGAAATGCTCAGAACCTTGGTAGATTTACTTTCGCAAGTCCAGAGAGTAAGTTTCTCTTATTCTTCAAAAGCTAAAAGGGAGTGTTGCTAGTCCAAAGCGTACGTTCTCAGATATTTTCCCAATGTATTTAGTGGATCTAACTTTAAAAGAAACTGGTTGTAGGTAGAATATGTTCTCCTGCTTCTAGTGAAGATGGTATGGTTCAGTCCTCTCCAATTGATCTGGAGTCTGATGGAGCTTGCTCTGCAGTAGACAATCTCAGGCCAAGGGAGGAGTTTCCAGGTTTTTCAAGTCAGGGTATTGTCCCTTCAGGTAATTTAAATAAAAAACTTTCCTTATTTACATTTTCTTTTAAGTTTCTCATAGCAATACTATATCGTGAAGATGTTTTTTTTTTTTTTGGAACAATTTCATTAACTGTAGAAATTATACACCCTAATAATCAGGAATCAAGCTATTTAAAGAATGTTGTCTGAGGAAGTACTACAACCACAAATCTGAACAAAAAGAAATCTAAAATCTGATATGTAAAATTTAGGAATCTCCCATAGCTTGATTTCCTACATATACTAGATAGCATTTCATATTCTCATTTCATGCGAGAACCTTTTCCCTGCATGCTGTCAGTCAATTTCATTCATTGATGGTGAGAACTGAATAGATTTTGTTTGTTACCTGTGGCAGTTTGTCGTACCACTGGACTGTGCTCTACCTTATAGAACAACTTTAATCTTCACTCTAATAATATTCTTCAAAAAATATAACAAAATATTTAGCTCACTTTAAAAAATGAAATTTCCTGGTTTCCAGTAATTCCAGTTAGGTTCCTCTGTAAGCATTTGTTTTGCTAGTTGGTGTATGCATAATATAAATAATAGACCCAGCTACCACATATCACTAAAACATTTATTTTGTCTGATTGTTTAAGATAAACAAGTTTGTCGTTGCACTCGCGTCGATCTTATAGTTTGTATATTAATTGCTTATTTGGCATGAGGTGTTCATAATCCAACATGTCAAGGAAGATAATGGATCTCTGGGCACAGATTTCCGCATGATAGAGTTCCCTTGCATCGTTCCCCAGCTCGTGCCGGTGTTTCTGTTCTTAATTTATAGGTTACAGTTTATATAAGACCGGTGACCTGAAATATGCATCTGTGATATACTCAGGGTCCTATTAGACCAGTTTGTATTAGAAATAATTGATATGTTGTTTTACCTGATTTTGCTCTGACAGAAGTACAAGTGCTTAACAGTTTTTTTTTTTTTTTTTTGTGTCAGGTTGTCAGGTGCTGAATCGGTTGGAGAATAATTCCCGTACGGTGAAGGGTGCGAAAATAATCGGTGAAGACAATGAAGCATTATGTACTATTTTGCTACCATTGAAAAAATTATCTGATGTATCTCAAAGCTCCTGCAGGTAAAATTAGCTGCTATATTTATATTTTAAATATTTTTCAAGTGGAATATTTTCCTGTAGTAAATTTATGTGTGAACAAGCTTGTTTAAAATCATATTTGCCTTTTATTTCTAGAGATCATGATGTGGTTACTTTGAACCAGTCATTGAGAATTCTTTCCAATTTGATTGGTGCTGAAGCTGTAATTTCACGGGGAGTTATGGACGAAATAATTAGTGCACTTCTTGGTTTTGCTTCTGCTATAGTTCGATCAGAAGTATCTGATGGAAAAGACTTGATGGCAAAGGTATATTAAAATCGTCCCTCTGCTATCATGAATACAAGTACTTCTGGATTTGTATGTTACCGCCCTACGAGCAAATTTCTTGCCTGAGGAACAGTGTTCCCCTTTCCCTTGCTTGAATTTTTTTTTATTGTCGTGGGGAAGTTCAATTATTCAAGTCTTTGGTAGTCCTTATGCATCTTCTTATTCCTTTCCAGAGCTTCTCAATTGTGAAAAGATTGCTAGATAACTGTGGAGGAAATATTGGTGAACCTTATTTCAGGCATTGGGTTTCCATAGTTGGATTATATTCACAAGTCAGTTTGATGCTTCATAATTTTTTTTTCAGTTAGTAAATTTTCAAAAAGGACTATTATAAAGCGCTCAAGTAAAAAAATCTCAGGTTGCAGGTTGTGGTGATGGAATGTCTGGTAGAGTCCTTTATGAATGTACTTCATGTGTTGCAGTCATGTTATTTCAAGTAGCACAGTCTCTTAGAGTATCTGCAGTCGCCTCAAGCCCTGTGGCAACTTCTGCCTCATTGGTGGTAGATACAACTATTCAACAAATTTTGGACCATGCCAAGTCTTTAGATGTGTTACATTGTTTGTGCTCGTGCTTGGAAACTTCAGGCTCAAGTCTGATTTCGGGCTCTACACGTTTGTTGCGAGCTGCTTGTGAATGCTGCAGGGCAATTTGGTCACTCGTCGATGCACTTGAACTTTTCTCTGCCAGAGAAAGTGCATTGTTTCCACTTTACTCTTTGCTTAGCTATTCTTTACTTAAAGATGACACTAAGGACCACGATGAGCAACAATTGCATAAAACAGATACCGAAGTCATTGATGTGATCACAAAAGCATTTCTGAAGTCGAAATCCGTTCAGGTTGCTATCTTTTTTTGTCTTCACCAACGTCATGAGATCAGTCTGTGTGCTGGGCTGCAGGTATTCATTTTTATTTCTTTGGTGCAGGAAGTTCATCCAGTTAGATCTTCTTTTATGACAAAGTTCATGCATTGAAAGTGTGTAGTTATTTACACCAATTCTTTTTGTTTATTTTATTTTGTGATTCTATTGACGGTATTGCAGCTTATTTTGAGATGTTGCATGCATAGTGACATTATTATGAGTGTTCTCTGTGGGCTGCCTAGCAAACTACCCGTGAATACAGTTGTGAGTGGTGGTGGAGACGGCACAATTGTTTCAGAGATTTTCTCAATACTATCATTATGTGCCGCTTCAAATAAAGAGAGCAATAATGCAGAAGTGGATAATTCGAAACTCAAAGTATCAGACACACGTGCCTTGGTTATACACTCATCTCTTGTTCTTGCCACAGTCGCTCAGTGTTTGAAATCATCTGGAAGACATTCCGCATTGTTAATGCTGACAACATCTTCAAAAAAGCAGTTTGCTCGGCTCTCTATCCTTGCACATCATTTTTCTTCGGATGAAAGGATGCAGCCCTCATTACAACCTTCATCTGCAGCTGCCATGCTGGCTTTTGCATCCATTTTATCCCTTGAGAAGGGAAGCTCTGTTGAAACTGCAATTTCTGAGATGTCTCTTCCTTTAATTCCACGTACAGCATCTCTGTGTGACCATCTCAGAGGTTCAGCAACTAATAAAAATGTTTTTAATCTTTGGTATGGAATCAGGGATGGCGCTATTGGGTTATTGGAGTCCAGACTGAACTGGGGAGGGCCTCTGGCTGTGCAACAGCTATGTGCTAGTGGTGTCCCACAGCTTCTTATTGATTTATTGGCTAACAATACTTTAAATGCTTCTCAAGCTCAGATTGGATTATCACCTGTTGGAGTTTTGTGGACTGTTTCTTCAATATGTCAATGCCTTTCTGGCGGAGTTTCAACATTTTGTCAGATTTTGCTGAGGACTGAACACATCAAGTGCGTCAGTGATCTGATATGTGACACTCATCTTAAGCTTGTTAGGTCGTGGACTGGACCTGGGGGAGGCAAATATGGGGTGAGAGGGACAATAAATGCGGTGGTTGACCTCTTGGCATTTCCTTTTGTAGCTGTACAGAGTGCGCCTAGTACGCCTACTAATGCTTCAGTGAACAGTGGTATCCTTCTCAATATGGGCTCTCCTGGTGGGAAGATTTGTGCTGAAGACAAAGACATGATGAGAGCTATACAGACGAACATGAAAAAATATATTCAGATTCTTCTGGAGGTCAGTTACAGTTACTAATATTTTTCTTGTTCTAGTTATTAGATTTTATGGAAAAGTGTTGCCTCTTTTTTCAGATTCACTGTCTAACTGTTTGTTAGAGAATGTAGGACCAAGTATTGTAATTTTGTCTTTATAATTCCATGTAAGGTCTAGTTTCTACCACGTTGAAACGAGTTTGAATATTTGGACATTGTTACTGTTGACTTTATATAGCCCTGTTTGCGAATGGACAAATATGGAATTTGAATATTTCTGTTTTCTCTTTTGGGCAAGTGGCCCTTCACTAAACAACCCAAGTTGGAGAATGAGTACCATAAAGCATGAGATGGAGTTTCCTAGATGGTTCCATTTTCCTATTTGAAATGCATTTGCAATAAGATTATCTTGTAACATATATAATATGGCATACATTGGCGAGGTGCCCATAGTTTCTCTAGTTTTTCCCTAAATATAACATGCATATTACATGTTCCTATTTTTCAATCAAGCATAAATTGATGGACAGAGTGATTTGAACTTTGTTTACCTTGGACGAATGATTGAAATGTATGATACATGTACAATTCTGAGGTTGTATATTTAGCTTTTTAATTCGATGGAGTTGCTTCTGCATTTGTAGGTTGATGTGCCAGCAACCATCCTTTTTTGCTTGGACCAGATGGAGTTGAAAGATATTGCCAGGCCAGTTGCATTCATTGCCAAACTATGTAACCAACAGCCACTTGCTGTTCAACTTGTCGGCAAAGGCTTGTTAAATTCGACCAGAGCGAAAATGTTGCTAACTAGCCCCTGCCCTAGGGAAGTCACCATGGATTTTCTTACGATTGTTTCAGATTTAGCTCGAATGGACAAGGTATTCCCACAACCTTCTATACTTGGTATTTGTTCATATACTACATGTTATACAACAACATCTAAGCCTTAGTCCCAAAATGATTTGGGGTCGGCTAACATGAATCAAGCTTTGAAACCGTCAATGATCGTTACATAAATAACATAAAAGGAGAAAAAGAGGGAAAAAAGTAGAGAAAAAAGCAAATAAAAAAAGAGAATGAATGTAAAAAAAAAATGAAAAATCCTGAAAAATAAATTAAAAGATAACATGGAATTAAAAAAAAAAAAAGAAAAGAATCAGATTCCATCCACCATCCGTATTCTTTCCCGCCACATTTGCCTCTCTATCGCCATACTTTCTCCAATTCCAAGAAACCACATATCATTTTCAATCATCTTTATCCAAGTTTTCTTGGGTCTTCCTCTACCTTTCACAACATTACTTGTTCCCCAACTTTCTAGCCTCCTCACTGGGGCATCAACAGGTCTTCTTCTCACATGATCAACAGGTCTACTACATGTTATATGTGGTTTAAATTGTGTTCTATGTTGTAACCACGCCATTACACTGAATTTTTTTGCTGAGTTCTTGTGTATGAAACATCTTCAGTCTATGGCGTGCCCATCATAACTTATCATCTGTTTGTGATCTGCTATCTGTCGAAGGTCATGAGACAAAATAAAAATGAAAAATGACCAATAGCTGATATTTCCCATCTTTAGTGTAAGAGGAATATTCAGATGAGGAGAATCACAAAATAGAATATATCGTTTAGGGTATATGATTAAAATTATGTATTCCCTCTTTTTTTTTCCTTTTATGTTATTTATGTAACGATCATTGGCGGTTTCAAAGTTTGATTCATGTTAGCCGACCCCAAATCATTTTGGGACTAAGGCTTAGATGTTGTTGTATTCCCTCCTATTCAAAATAAGTCATTTTAGCTTTGTACACAGCCATTATGAAGATTTATTTTTGCCAAAAGGTACCCCTCGTTAATGATGTATTGAAATTAATGAACAGTGAAATTGATGAGTTTTGAGATGAGTTATTAGCGGTAATAATGGAATTAGGGGTGGAAAAAAGCTAGAAGGACATTTGTTTTGTAAAAGTTTAGAAAGCCTAAAATGACGATTATCTTGAATCGGAGGGAGTACTTGTTATGGGTTTTTTCTTTATGGGGAGCTAAGAATGTCTCATTTGGCTGTATTTTCATGATTTTGTTCCTTTCCAGGATGTCTGTTTCCCCATCTAATAGTTATCTGATTCTGATCTTTACTGAGAATTCCGTTTAAAGTTTACGCACCCTGGCTGCTTTATATTTTTCAAACCTGGTCTTTCTGTTGTTTTCTTTGTCTGTTGTTAAACCTGAGCTTAAAATGCATTATTGTCTCTGAAGACTTTACCACCTTAACCATTCTGGTGCCGAGCATTGTTTTTACCCCAAGAATTATGCTTAAAGTGCATAATCTTCGGTGATTCTTTGGAAGTGCTTTGGTTTTGTATTATTGAAATATGGCAAAACTCGTGTGAGACGTTCTGTAAGAGGGAGTCTAAGTTTTATTTTTCTCTTTTTTTTTTTTTGCAGTTTTTAGTTTTTTTTTTGCTTCTTCAGTATTTTTGGTTCGTTTGATTTTTTTAGGGTTTTTAGTTTTAGTTATTTTATTTTTTTTTAAGAGTTTTCTATTTTTCAGTATTTTTTATTTAAAATTATGACTATAGCAATTATCTCGACTCATCACCGTCTCATTATATTTTCCATGTAACTGGAAAAAGATATGATGTTGATGGTTTTGGAATTTCATCTGATTTCTCATCCGTATAAAGGTTGCGACAGGTAGGACATCCGGCATAAAATTTTTTCACTTTGTTTTTTTGCATAAATTATATTGTTAACTAATTTTAGACAATTAATTAGCACTATAATCTTCATGCCTAGGGGTGTATTTCGAACCGAAAGGTGACCTTTCGTTCGTTAAGGGGTTCAGTTTGTTCGGTTCGTGTTGGTGTTCGATAAAATGCAAACACTTATTTGTGTTCGGTTCGTTAAATTTTACATTTTTCATGTTCGTTCGTTAGCGTTCAATTTTTCGGTTCGTTTTGATCGTTTGTGTTCCGAAATATAAAAAAATCCCAAATTACAAGCAATAATAATTCAAAAAATAAAAAGAGAAGATAGATTTAGAAATTAGGCGTTTTGGAATGGTAGATTTTATTTTTATATATATATATATATTAATTACTTTAAAATTATTAATTATATTTATTAACTATTGTAAAATTATTAATAAATATATAAAAAACCCTTTGTTCGCGAACTGCTTGCGAACTAACGAACATATATTATTTTGTTCGTGTTCGGTTCGTGTATGTAACAAACATGTTTGCGAACTATTCGAGTTTGACCGATCCGAACACGAACTGAATGTTGACCGAATGTTTTCGCGACCTTTTCACGAACGCTCAGGGGGTGCTTGGTTGGGGGTATCGGGGGTAGGGAATGGGAAAGACAATGAATAAACATGCCTGATTACGAGTAAGGAATGCAATCATTGCTTAGTAGTGGGTAATGGAGCATTACTCGGTAAATTGGGAGGAAAGGTAATGATTACCAGCCACCACCACCACCGGCCACCACCACCACCAGCCACCACCACCACCAACACCAGAAGCCACCACCACCAGCCACCACCACCACCACCAGTAGCCACCACCACCACCACCACCACCACCACCACCACCACGGTTAATGTGTTTTTCTTAAACCAAGCACTATCAAAGATAATGATAATCTCCATTCCATTCCTTTATATTCCATTGTATTCCCTTTACCTTTGCTATTCCCATTACCCTCTTTGAACCAAGCGCACCCTCAGTTCATTTACACCACTATTCATGCCACCGACCCCAACATCGTTGATATTAAGGTGCAGTTGTTGTTGATGATGATGATGATTAGTTTCAGGGTACCGTCTTTCGGATTAAGATCCGTAGGACCCGTCTCTCAAGTCTCAAGAGTGTTCCTCTTCAATCAGATCTATGGGGTTATCTCTTATCACAAATTTATATGCAGCTATTTTATGAATACATCAATGCTGCTGACATCTTGGAGGATCTGAAGCACTTTCTCACTCATGAAGATCCCAATGTGCGTGCCAAGGCCTGCAGTGCCGTTGGAAACATGTGCCGCCATAGCTCCTATTTCTATAATTCACTGGTATATAGCTCATGATGACACGACTCATTCTCTTCGTAACTCCTATTTTTTGAATTCTGGAGAAAAAAAAAAGACTACTAAAAGTGGCGGTTTTCATTTCCTGGTCAAATTATCCTCGTGACGTAGCAGTTTCATTTTTTATTTAGGCAAAACACGAGATCGTTGGTGTCCTTATTGACCGATGTGCTGATACCGACAAACGTACACGGAAATTTGCTTGTTTTGCTGTAAGTTTTTCCTAGACTACACATTATGTTTGTAGTTACTATTGTATCAAGTTGATTTTTCGTGACAAAGCAATATTGGAGCAGATGAGTTGACGAATATGTCTGTGGCAGGTTGGGAATGCCGCTTATCATAATGACTCGTTATATGAAGAACTGAGAAGAGTCATCCCGCAGCTGGCAATTTTGCTTTTCTCACAAGAAGAAGACAAAACTAAAGCCAATGCTGCTGGTGCTCTTAGTAATCTTGTCCGCAATTCAGACCGGCTTTGTGAAGACATAGTGTCTAAAAGAGCCATCCAGGTTTTTTCTTTTTTTTCTTTTCTTCTTCTTTTTCTTGTGAAGACATTTTTTTTTTATAAAAATCTTCCCATGTTTGCTTATGATGAGTTATTCTGCATAAATAAATAATAAATAATTAAAAAACTAAATGGATCATATTAGTTGGTTTTCCTGTTTTTTTTTTTTTTAATTTATATTTTATTAATTATTCTCTACATGAATACTTGTTTGCGAAAGAAATATATTTACGTGTATTCTCTAATGACACATTATGAAGTTGGAAACCATAGGACGATAGGGGATAGATTGTACTAAAGTTAATTTGTATGTGTCACGACTCACATGTTACCGTCAACTATTAAGGACGTGTTCACAGATGGTTTCTCAAGTAGCTTATACAGGTTTGACCACGTCAAAACTCTACTTAAGGTAAAAAATGGTCCTTGGTGAAGTAATATTTTAGGGCAGCTTTTAGTGGTTGAGGTAGTGTTTTGTAAAAGCTAAAATATTTAGCTTCTGCGTAGAAGTAGCCTTTGGGGTAGCTTTTGAAGATGAATTTAGTTTACTTTTATGCTTTTTCGAGTTCAACAACTATTTCCGAATACTAATTGTTTTAAAATCTATGTTGACAGCTAACCTCTAACAGTTAAAATCTAGTACAACAACTAACAACTATTACGACAGCTTAGCAGCCAAACAGGTCTTAAGATCGAGGGGTTATGAATCGATGATGTTGAAATTGTTTTATATACTTGAATGTTTTTTAAGTAAATGTTATTGGTTATTTCAGGCATTGTTAAAGGTCGCCACCGATTGTTCAGCAGTGGCATTGAACCCAAGGAAGTATGCCACAAACGAGTCACCTCTAAAGATAGCCTTGTTTTCGTTGCTGAAAATGTGTGCTTATCCACGATGCAGGCAGTTCATTCGCTCATCCGAACTGTTTCCTGTAATAGCTCAGCTTCGGCAATCGCCTGAATCCGCAATAGCCAATTATGCATCTGTCATCACCAGTAAAGCTTCAGAATCTTGATGAGTTTTAACTTATACGGTGAAAATGCATTTTCTGATTAACTGGACCATACTTTTCTGGGTGCTGGAAATGGCTATTAGTAATATACAGTGTCAAGATTACTGTAGCTTGTGGATGTATATTAGTTCAGTTTGTTTATATATATAAGCAGTTGCCTTTTCCTAGATCCAAGTTGATTGCTTACTGAGTTGAAACTTATTCTCAACAGTTTAAATAGTACAATATAAAAACTTCATGATTTGGGCCATTGCCATCAATCTGTTCCGATGTTTAATCATATGTTCTCAATCATCATATTAATTCTTCCTGATACGGCTTAAACTTAAAGGAAGTTTCAGATTCCATCCATTTTTATTCTTCCCCCTCCTCCAATCTTCCTGCTTTTTCTCTCTTTGGTCTGAGCGGTTGTCATTGAATTGAGCCGAGTCTATTTTTAGAGAATTCAAGCTTGGTTCATTTAAAACCGAGCAAGCTTAATTTATTATTTCCCACAAGTTTTTTTGAGTTTAATCGAACCTAAACTAGCTTAGTAAATAATAATTATAAATCTGTTGAGGAAATTATGTTTATGTTGTTTTCCGGATCAACACTGACTATATTAGGTATTATAGGTGATAGGATACTTGATATTGGATTCTATAGTTCTCTACCATGTAAAGATATTTATTGAACCATTCTTTGTACTACCTATATAAAGGTTCTTTCTATCATTGATATTAGTACATAAGTGAATACAATTTTCTATCATTTTTTGTATTCCACATAGCATATTGTTTTCATTTCAACTTGTTATCAACCTGTAATATTTGAGTCTTTTTGAAAATTCTAGAAAAAAGAAAAAAATCGAGAATTTTTTTTGATAGAAAGCTAATCGCCCGTGGAGCTGATGTGCTCCATCTGTTACACAATTTAGCCAGCGCCAGTGAACCACTGTTGCTCCAGCGGCTCGCCACGCCAAAACTCGATCGCCTCACCACGCTTGATTGCACAGTTGAATCACAGAACTGAGTTCGAACCTGCGTCCAGTCTTCCCGATCGAGTCAGACAACCGTGTCTGACCAACCCTACTGTAGCCCCGCCATGACCTGATGCATTGCATCCCGTCGTTCAGATCAAATCGCCTCACCACCATAATTTGTCGTGAACAGTTCGACCCGACTAGCAGTCTAGTATGGTCCTGAGACCCGCATCCATCCCATAAAATTATTTGGTCAAGAATCCCTAGACCAGGCCAACACGTTTTGACCAGCCTGGAGTTCCCGAACTTGATAAAATTGCTCCTCCGGTTTCACTTTGTCGTAGGGGTGTGCATTTAGTCCGAATCCGAAAATCCAATCAGAATCGATCTGGTCTGCTGTCTTCAGATCGGATTTCAGATTAACGTTTTTTTACATTTTCGGATTTTGGATCAGATCGGATTAAATCCGCGTATTATCGGATTGATCCGACCGGTCCGAAAAAAAGATTAATTTATATAATATTACGTCTCTCTACACAAGATAAGCCTAAACACGCGTCCCAATAAATACCTATCTACCAAAAAAAATCCAATAAATTTACATCCTCACCATATCACATGGCCTCCTTTGTTCACTGATCACGCCTCTCATCTCCTCCGCAGCTCCGCTCAATCACTGATCGCACCTCCTCCTCTCATCCCCAGTATGAATCTACTTCATTCATATTTTTAATTATACAAGTAGTCAACATTCTTTCATTCGGATTTTTTTGGATATATGGGATTATTTTTAATATAAGAGTAATGTTTTTAAAATTTTTGGATTTTTCGGATCCAATCCGAAAAATTCAATCCGAATTCGGATTGATCCGAATCCAATTCGATATTTCGAATCGAATTTCGAATTGAGATCAATCGAATTTTGGGTCATATCAGATAGGATCAGATGGATCCGATGCGCACCCCTACTCTGTCGCATTGAGTACCAACTTGTTAATTGGAGTTCACTCTTGTTAGCTCCAGATCATGTACCCAATTTTATTATCAAGTTATATTTCTAATGCTCGTCCCTATTTCAATACATATCATTATGGGAATTTTTTGGGAGGGGCTTGGGTAATTGGTTTCTTTATCTCCCATGCTAAATATAGTGGATGAGACTGCAAGAGAATTCAGTATCTCTCAAGGTCGACATTTTAATTGTGCCGGTCCTTTAAGAGTCACTGTTTATAATTATTGAAAAACAATGCGCCACTATTTTAGGTGTGATATGTAATCACAGTTTCGTTGATTTTTGTTACAACAATTCATGAGAAGTATATCGAGTAACTGATACGTTATACGTCTTTTAGCATCGATCTGTGACCTTTTACATCGTCACTGATATTTCAACAAGATTGTCTCCCCCTTGATTATATCTTGTAGATGGCAAATTCCGAATATCCTTCCAGAATTTTAGATCCTTGACCATGGCGTTAAGGAGTACCATAGTCGGGTATCATATGTTCGTTGGCGTTTGTTAGTAAATGATACACTACCACCATCTTTTCTTCAAGTGAGCCTACCGCTTAAGAATCAACCAAGGCTAATGCACTAATGTACTTGAGACGCTTGATACATTCCCTTTTAAAAAAACTGCTATATGAATTTACAAACTCCAAAAGAGTTTTGGGGTACTCATCACCAACGTTTCAACAATGTGCATGATTAGCGATTCCATGAAAAGTAACTATATTGAGAGCAAATTCGGCTTTTGGATTTGCGGAGATGGAGGCTTACGATCAAGCAACTTTGGATCTCGTCGATCTTGGTTTATGTGGTGTAAAGAAGTCCGGTCATGATTTGATCGAGAAGACCTTAAATACTTTTGTAGTGGGAGCAAGCATTATTGCTCATCATCTGCGCGTCGCCTACGAGGAAGAGTGGATCAAAACCTTTAGTGATTTTATGTCCCACCTTGCAAAAAAAAAGAGGCATCATGAGATCATTCTCAATAGCAACATGAGACGAGCTAGCACCAAGTCGATATGGAGGTGAATTAGGCTACACATGGTAAAACACCATGTAATAAGAAAAAGACAATGATGCACCTTATTTTCATGCACTTATCTTGCATGGCAATCAAGAAAATAAGAAGAAATGGTTGTCATTCTAATGTGTGAAAGAGATAAGGTGGCTCGGACGCCGGCCCTAGTGGTGCCTAACCATGAGGTCCACCTGCTTCCATTGCCATTGAACCTACTTTGAAGGATGACTCTTGCTTCCCATACGGATCAAAGAAGCACTTTCACCGCAATTACAAGACACCCAAGAAAATCTAAAAATACTACAAGCGATATAAATAATATTTAGCTGAAGAGTCAAATTTCATGGAGGAAGATACTGAGAAAATGGAGCCAAATAACGGAGATACATACACATCTCACCATTGCGGAACGACCTCAGCATATGAATGTCACTGATTTCGACTAGATAATTATCGTTTGATTAGTGATCACGCTTTGGTTTTATCTTATTTTTACTTTTGTTCATGAACTATTGGATTTATCATGATGTAATAAAGTTGCTAATATTAATAAAATTTCGTTTATTTTCTTTATGTTGCAATAAACTAAAAGAAGCATGTTTGGTTCAATTGCACAATTAAAGAGAACTTAGAAGGGCGGATGCTAATTTCTTGCTGCCTAATGGTACGTATATTCATGTCATTGATGCTCTTTTATGCTCCTAGAGCAAACCGAATGTTGCTCAGTTGTAAGGACATTATGACAACGACTGTCACCTTGACGTTCATGTGAGAATGACAAGTATTTTTGTGTTACTTTGGCAGATTATTGCAGACGTCGTGTTCTCGAGAAACTTTGGAGTCTTAGTAGGGATTTATACCTAACCACTATAAGGATTATCAAATCCTATGCTATGGGTCATGTGTATTGTGATTATGACTCATATAGGTTTTGGCATGACCGATTTGGTTACTCCAGACGAGATATAATGATACATATATTGAAAAAATTATACATTTGTCTATTTTTGAACTCCAACAAAATATTAGAAGCACCACTTGATATTAGTATTGATGCAAGTGAGCCTGATATGGCATTGCCTTTGGCAACTAAAGACTTGGAGTTGGGACATCCCATTGAGGAACTCCGAACATCTCCTGACACTCCTGAAGCCTCAGGCAATTTCACATGCCCATAAATCATTTTGCGAAGCCAGTTCACTAGAGTTGATACCAAGACCTATCTTTGCTCATTACTCAACACAATATCTAAGTTTTTATAAAGAATATAATGAGATATATGTGAACCAATTCAGCTACAGTGCAAATTACTCAAGTACTTCATGGTTCTGATTGATGCATTGATGCGATGGGCACACATTGGTTTGCTGTCCATGAGAAATGCTGCATTTACTAGACTCATAGCAGAAATTACAAAGTTACGGGCTCACCACCCTTACTATCAAATCAAGTTGATTAGAGTGGACAATGTTGGAGAGTTTGCATGAGATCTTTCGTGATTACTGCATGTCGATTGGAATTGATCCTGAGCATCCTGTTCCCTATGTTCATCGATTAAGCATCTACATTTTATTGCATGGAACATGGATCAATCTTCTGATTGCTGCTTTGTAACACCCCCAAAACCGTATGGGAATATTACACGCCGTAAACCCTTTCCGCAAGGATCTACCAGGATAAACGTCCATAAACAATCAAATGCCTGCCCGTCCAGGGTCAAACAATATAATAATACAGACCGTCAAGGTCACTTACACATAAACACACAGACCGATGAGGTCACACAACTCTATCAACAGGACTGACTAACAACATTACCCACACAGGGGTCGAAATACAATACAGCGGAAGACTGAATCAACTCTAACAATACAACTAAACTCTACCAACTCTCAACTCTTGATTAGTATCGCAGCTCGTCATCCCCTTGTGCCAATCCTGTGTTGCTCCCTGAACTCCGCATGTACCGGGCCTTGAGCAGACATCCACCCCCGAATACTCGGGGTTAGTAAACTCCATTGTTTTACTAGTGCAAGTATCAAACCATACGAAATGTAACAAGCAAATAGCAACTTAATTTAATACGGAAATCCATTATCAAAATGTTCTAGAAGTTTTAGAATTTCGAACTCAAGTAAGAGATATTTGAAAAGGAACACATCATCTCGGGATTTTTAAAGAAGAAAATATTTTTGACCTCGAGTCCCAATATACAAAACCTATTCGTAAACAATAGGGCCATAGCCCGATTCTCGTTTCAAAGCATACTAAATAATATAACATTATGCGTCCGAGATCCATATTTAAAATGTTACCCGAACAATCATCACACGATCACCGTTTCGTACACATCATGTACCGAACTCCGAGGCCTCGACGGACCTTACCCGGATCGCATACATTGTTCGTACACATCATGTACCGAACTCCGAGGCCTCGACGGACCCTACCCGGCTACAATGCATAATCGCTCGTACACATCATGTACCGAACTCCGGAGGCCTCAACGGACCCTACCCGGCTACAGCATCGTTCGTACACATCATGTACCGAACTCCAGAGGTCTCGTCAGACCTTACCTGGATCACACACCTTGTCCGTACACGTCATGTACCGGACTCCAGAGGCCTCGTCAGACCCTACCTGGTTCACACACTTTGTTCGTACACATCATGTACCGAACTCCAGAGGCTTCGTCAGACCCTACCTGGATCACCCACACATCGACTCGACACAATTCATAATCATTAAATGTCAAGTCATTCCACATTACGCCGAATGTACAATCAAGCAAGTAAACCAAAACAACACAAACATCATGATCATCACAACGACTCTTAACCAACACAACACACATTCGGTACACAATACATTGAAGAAACACGTGTACAACCATCTCATATGTACATCGCAATCCTGCACAAATGGCACAACGCCTAACACGTATACCAATATATCACTATTATCACAAAGCCTTCAAATTTCGGAAAACACAACCAACTCAAACGGAACATATTTACGGAGGCAAGCAAAATCGTTATACATATCATACGTAATTACTATTCACAAGATACAAGTCGTATAATAAGATACTTGCCTTAATAACCGCTACCAAACGCTCCGAAGAACACGGTTCGACCGGGAAGCTCGGACCCCGAAGAAGACAACGAACGAAAGGGTTCCGACTCGAGTTCTTCACAAGAATTCGACCCTAACAACATATAATCAATAAATCATCGATCATACGAGGAAGAATAATCGTAGAACGCCCGAAAACCCCTCTATGACATTTTACCGGACACCTTCAAGGCGTCGATCAAGAACTCGACCAAAACAACGAATCGATACGATCTAACCATGGAATATTAAGGGAAAAGATGTAATACATCTTAATAATCATCAATCTATCATAATACCAAGTTAAATCGGATTAATCGGACGAAAACAACCAAAATACCCAAAATCCCCAAAATTAGATTTCTAGGAAATCTGACTGGTCAGTAGATCGGAGGATGTTATAGGACGGATGATTGATGATATGAGCCTCAAAACTTCATGGATTGAAAGAACAACATCATGTCTCCATGATGTGTACACCCACAGCCGCGAACGGGAAGAAAAGGAATGAGAAACTGGGTGAAAAATACGCTGCCAGGCCTTAAATAGGCTGACAGACTCGACCGTGTCCGACATGACACGGTCGTGGCGCGCAATCGGCCGGCAGGGACTCGACCGTGTCCTGCATGACACGGTCGTGTCGCGAAGGGGCGCTCGGCATTGACTCGACCGTGTCCTGGAACACGGTCGGGCCTGGCGATCGCTTAGGCTTATCCGGACGAGTTCGGCTCGGCCGTGCCAGACGACACGGTCGGGTCCTGAGGCAGAGACTTCCGGCTTATCCGGACGAGTACGGCACGGGCCGTGTTGGACGACACGGCCGAGTTCGGCCGGCAGTGATCGGCCAATAACGAGCGGGTGAGCTAAAACGACCATAACTCTCTCGTCCGGACTCCGATTGACTCACCGTTCGAACCATTGGAAAGCTAACTCGATGCTCTATAATATTGCAAAGATTCAGAATTTTTGGAGTTACCAAAAATTAATGGTGATCTAACAAAGTCGAACTCATACTTAGAAAAGTCGTTTAGTAATCCTGAATTCAACAAAACGACACCGAAACCCGAACCTGAATACGAACCGAAGATACGGTTATGAAGTACTCACAAATACGAATATAAGAGCTAGTAGAACACACGATTCCGACCACCCGAAGGCTCGAAATTCGACAACGGAAGGTAATTACCCCAAACTTTGGGAAATTACGAAAATGGCCCAAATGCCCGAAAATCACCATACGACAACGAATAATCAAACCGAAGCTCACAACACGTATAACAACGTTAAATGAACTTACGAAAAACCCCAAACGACAATTTCGCACGAGATTCGCAAGAACCGAACTCAAGCGCGGAAAAGTCGCTAAAAGCACGGAACTCAACAAAGCAGCACCGAAACGAACTCGGATGACAAAAAGTGCAGAATTAAATATTCTCCGAATGACGAAACGGTCAAAAGCGAGTCGTCGAAACGGACCTCCGCCGAAAATGAAAATTACCGGAAATCCGAAATTGCGGATATTACATTCTACCCTCCTTAAAAGAAGTTTCGTCCCGAAACTTAAAACAAGTAGGGAGAAGCAATACCCCGACAGGAAAATTCAACAAGATACACGAGAAACGTGTAACTTTCGTCCATTGGCGAAACGTTACAAGTAACGCGAAAGAATATACAGCGTGACAACACGCCACACGATTTACCATAACAACGCCACGCAATGATTCAAAACAATAACGATCAATTAACGACGCATCACATACCACATCTTATGCACACATTTAATCAAGGAAATGTACGCGACAACAAGTCGCACCCGACTAAAACGGCTATGCGATAGAAACAATTAGAGTATTACGATAGAAATCATTCCGATTCTCACCAACAAGAAAATGTCCGACGTCAAAACACAAACAATTCCGGATAACAAAATGAGAATACCGGATATTACATTCTATCATACAAAAATAAGTTTCGTCCCGAAACTTAAACTAAGGTTATCACGGTGATACGAAACAAAATATAACGACACATAATAAAATACCATGCTCATGACTTCGTGGTCCACCGACACGCCCGTAGGTTCAACAACTAAACGGGAACTTACACAAAACAAAATATCATTCAACAAGTTCCAAATGTAAAAGCGTCACAAAACATCTCTACACGCGAAACAATCCGTAGCGAGTACCAAAACACCATCACTAGACATCACTGGGCCCTCCTAAGTAGGAATAGAATTCCGGTCCCTTATCATCTCGGCAACAATCTCAAGATCGAACTCGATGCCCCTCGTGTCCACAATTATAACAAGTCATGGCGGTTTCTTACAATGCGCGTTCATGGCCTAGAACGTTACGGTTGAAACATCTAGGAGCATTACCGAACTCAAAGACACCGACTTGGGTCTTTTGGGTTCTCTAACCGACCGAGAAGGTCCCATACTCTACCGATACGAGGGTTGAGGTGTGGGAATACCAATTCCCTTACTTCCGTCGTCATCGGAAATCTTCGCTTTTTTGCTACCGATACGGACTCGGTAGACATTATAGCCATCTCAAACGCCAAGGCTCGATCCCGATAGTCCTTCAAGGTTGTACACATAAAAGGAGCCATACACCGCCGAATCGAGGTTTCATACGCATATCGAAATAACGAACCTTATCTCGCCTCACTTTTCACGATCCCGAACATAACACACATCAATTATAATCGACTATCGCCAGGATATCGACACGTCTCGGGCGTAGCCGAGAAAAACTCGACAATCCTACGCTCTTTAACAGCGGCGGACAATACTCGGCCTCCATGGCGCTTTGAATTCACCCAAGTAGCGGTACGATCACTAGGCGCTACGGCCTCCCACCCGATCTGCAGCTTCCTGTCGAGTAGGTATTGAGCAATAGGCACTCTTCTCTCATCGGGGCAAGCTACGGATCAAACGTTCGTCCCAACTTTGGAAGAGCCAATTCTCCTGACCCTAACGAGTCCGAAGAACCTACAAAACGGGCGGGTGCATTCTCATCACATCTCGTA
This sequence comes from Orobanche coerulescens, assembly GCA_033398695.1. NCBI lineage: Eukaryota > Viridiplantae > Streptophyta > Magnoliopsida > Lamiales > Orobanchaceae > Orobanche > Orobanche coerulescens. The sequence goes on along the minus strand of CM065807.1, from coordinate 192,998,958 downwards.
ACCACTTACCGGCTCGTTATCTTCATCCGAATCCCGTCTCGGTGCATGCCCGATTCATATGCGCCAACGGCCACCACCGACGAAGGATGGTGGCGGCGTCAATATCAACATTACCTCGGATGATTGCTGCCGATCACAACCACGACTACGACCACGTCCTCGCCACGGCCTCTCGGCATACCGGATGGACGACCAATAAGAATAACACATCCAAACAAATATCACAACGTCAAGATAAGACAATAGATAGCGGACGTTAAAACATCAACTCCAAGTCATCACACAAGTGCACAAACTAACACCGTAATTTTAGGACTTCATAAAAAAATAATCCACACAACGCATCAACAGAGATGTTTGGATTTTACAAAATCAAACACTATCAAAACCACACACGTATCGCAGGATCAAACAAACAACAAAAATAAAATGTTTCCGGTATTATTCAAATGATAAAATTTTAAAATTCTCAAGTTTGAAAAAAATTGGTGAAATGAAATTTTTGAAAACACTTATAATACCTCGGTCGTTTTGCAAAACAAGATTTTCAAAAATTTTGATTTCCACAAAAATGCTCAAATCAGTAGTCTTTAAGGAAAACATTTTCAAAGCTACCCGTAGCGGGTATAATTACAACAATCCAAAATAGTCGATATTAAACCACATGCCCAAATGGCAAACAGGGTCGCCAATTCAATCACATACATCTCATGGCATCAAGTTTAAACACACAGTAAAATCATTCATCGGAGTTTCCCACAAACTCTACCGTAAAACCCATCAAGGTTCACAACTTTCACACCATACCAACCCACATGGTGGTTCAAGGGTCAAACATCAATACATCCAGCTCTATACACGTACAGCGTATCCAAGTACCGAATACAACTTCATTACACAACACCGTGTAAATAAAATTATGCACCACAAATATCACACATAAATGAAATCATGAACACAGATATTATGCATAAAAGAGGAGACTTACGTCCACAGGCCGCACGGAGACGACGGTCGCCCACGATACTAATCTCATCCGACAACATATCCAACGCGTTGTGACTACGCACAACTCAACTTGTCACCTGACGACTCGAACGACGAGACAACACATTACTCGACAAATCACAACTCGACTCGACCCGACAGCCTAGATTTCCGCAACCTAAAGCTCCGATACCATAAATGTAACACCCCCAAAACCGTATGGGAATATTACACGCCGTAAACCCTTTCCGCAAGGATCTACCAGGCTAAACGTCCATAAACAATCAAATGCCTGCCCGTCCAGGGTCAAACAATATAATAATACAGACCGTCAAGGTCACTTACACATAAACATACAGACCGATGAGGTCACACAACTCTATCAACAGGACTGACTAACAACATTACCCACACAGGGGTCGAAATACAATACAGCGGAAGACTGAATCAACTCTAACAATACAACTAAACTCTACCAACTCTCAACTCTTGATTAGTATCGCAGCTCGTCATCCCCTTGTGCCAATCCTGTGACTGCTCCCCTGAACCTGCATGTACCTGGACGCAGAACAGACATCCACCCCCCGAATACTCGGTGGTTAGTAAAACTCCACTGTTTTACTAGTGCAAGTATCAAACCATACGAAATGTAACAAGCAAATAGCAACTACGAATTTAATACGGAAATCCATTATCAAAATGTTCCCGAGAAGTTTTAGAATTTCGAACTCAAGTAAGAGATATTTGAAAAGGAACACATCATCTCGGGGATTTTTAAAGCATAAAATCTTTTGGACCTCGAGTCCCAATTTACAAAACCTTTTCGTAAACAATAGGGCCTTAGCCCGATTCTCGTTTCAAAGCATACTAAATAATATATCATTATGCGTCCGAGATCCATATTTAAAATGTTACCCGAACAATCACTGCTACACGATCACAGTTCGTACACATCATGTACCGAACTCCGAGGCCTCGACGGACCTTACCCGACGCATACATTGTTCGTACACATCATGTACCGAACTCCGGAGGCCTCGACGGACCCTACCCGGCTACAACACACACTGTTCGTACACATCATGTACCGAACTCAGGAGGCCTCAACGGACCCTACCCGGCTACGACATCGTTCGTACACATCATGTACCGAACTACGAGGTCTCGTCGGACCTTACGGATCACACACCTTGTCCGTACACGTCATGTACCGGACTCCAGAGGCCTCGTCAGACCCTACCTGGTTCACACACTTTGTTCGTACACATCATGTACCGAACTCCAGAGGCCTCGTCAGACCCTACCTGGATCACCCACACATCGACTCGACACAATTCATAATCATTTAATGTCAAGTCATTCCACATTACGCCGAATGTACAATCAAGCAAGTAAACCAAAACAACACAAACATCATGATCATCACAACGACTCTTAACCAACACAACACACATTCGGTACACAATACATTGAAGAAACACGTGTACAACCATCTCATATGTACATCGCAATCCTGCACAAATGGCACAACGCCTAACACGTATACCAATATATCACTATTATCACAAAGCCTTCAAATTTCGGAAAACACAACCAACTCAAACGGAACATATTTACGGAGGCAAGCAAAGTCGTTATACATATCATACGTAATTACTATTCACAAGATACAAGTCGTATAATAAGATACTTGCCTTAATAACCGCTACCAAACGCTCCGAAGAACACGGTTCGACCGGGAAGCTCGGACCCCGAAGAAGACAACGAACGAAAGGGTTCCGACTCGAGTTCTTCACAAGAATTCGACCCTAACAACATATAATCAATAAATCATCGATCATACGAGGAAGAATAATCGTAGAACGCCCGAAAACCCCTCTATGACATTTTACCGGACACCTTCAAGGCGTCGATCAAGAACTCGACCAAAACAACGAATCGATACGATCTAACCATGGAATATTAAGGGAAAAGATGTTATACATCTTAATAATCATCAATCTATCATAATACCAAGTTAAATCGGATTAATCGGACGAAAACAACCAAAATACCCAAAATCCCCAAAATTAGATTTCTAGGAAATCTGACCTGATTCGGTAGATCGGAGGATGTTATAGGACGTATGATTGTGTAATACCCGAGATTTATGTTATGTAATTGGAACTTGCGATATTGTAATGATTGTACTTTTGTCTGAATACTATTCTCCGTATTTCATATTCCGATATCGCCGGGCATATAATTTCGTGTATGTGATCTAAAGGTTGAAATTCTGTGCATGTAGCGCACGCTACAGGCTAAGGGTAGCGTACGCTAACATGGGTTTTATAGCGCACGCTACCGAGTGTAATTAGCGTACGCTATGCGTGGTCAGACTGATTGAGACGTGCGGTAGGTGAGGTCTGGCCGGGGGACCCCTGTCGGATCGTGTCGGATGTACCTGGACGGCTTTCGGGAAAAGCCGGGTCAACGCCTTAGCGCACGCTACAGGTATATGAGTAGCGTACGCTAAGTGCCGAGTCTGATTTAGATCGTGAGCCGTTAGCGCACGCTACGAACAGGTGTAGCGCGCGCTAATAGCCATTTATTATAAATAGACATGACATCCTATTCGTGATTTCAGTCCTTTCTTCCCACATAACCCGAACTCTTGCACTTGAAACATAACTCCATTCGTCCTAAACACTTCGTATCAACCACTTAGTACAAGATTGAAGATCTTATATCATTGGAGATTGGCGTTCAAGCCTTTGGTGTTGGATTGCTTCATTTTCATCCGTGTTCTTCGTTACTTTGAGGTAGGTGATTTTTCACCAATGATTAGTAAGGTTCCTAAGGAAGTTTGAATCATGTTTGGATAGCAAGTATTTCATTTTTATCGGTCATCGCATGTTAGAAGGATACTTTTGACATATAGATGCTAGATATCGAATGAACCTTTGAACCACCTTATTATAAGGACTCCTCAGCATGTTTAAAACGATTTATGATCAAGTAATCGGGTAGTACCCAGTTGTTGAGTCGTATGCGTTGAAATCAGGTGTTTTGAAACATAAGACGATCGGAACTTAGATTGCTTCTTGAAGATCGTATTGGATTATGATATTAAGATGACTATCCGTATATTGGTATTTCATAATCATAAATCTTCCTCAAACCTTATTAGCATGATTTGCCCGAGGATAACTTGTATTATCACGGTAGGATTCTGGAGTTCTTCACCATTCAACCCGCCGGCTTGCGGTATTCAGCCATGCAATGTTAGCGCACGCTAACACATGTGAGTTAACGTGCGCTATCGGGGCCGATTAACGCCCAAACGTACGTAGCGCGCGTTATGAGACCGGTAAGTCGAATGCCAGACCGTGGCTAGCGCACGCCAGTCTTATAAGTTAGCGTACGCTAACAGTCCATCTTAGCGCACGTTACGTAGGGTACGTAGCGCGCGCTAAGCAGTCTGGGCAGATTGTTTATTTTGAGCTTTTCGGCCGTAGACCGAATTGTTAGGCCATCGTTCGACTTGAGATGATTTGTATATCGTTCCTTTTGTTAAGGTCCGAGCTTGTTACGTTGATCGGAGGAGGCGGCCTTCGAGTGCGTCGAGAGCATTGAAGTATATCGTTCTTGCCATCTTCGAGGCAAGTATCGTGATATGTTAATATCGGTATTTTTGGAGTATGCGTATGATTATGCATGTTGTTGAACATGACATTTACTTCATTGATTTGTCATGATATCCGTTATATAGTGTTTATATGTTTATGTTGATGAACATAATGATTTGGCATATGTGTATGCATGAGTTGTGTTTGTATACGTTGAACGATCTATCCGAGGGCGCTGGATCGGATGTCCACCTCGTGTTGATCCGACGGGATCATCTTGGGATCTATCCGAGGGCGCCGGATCATTGGACGGGTTATTTCCACCTCGTGTTGGTCCGACGGGATCATCTTGGGATCTATCCGAGGGCGCTGGATCATTGGAATACCCATGCCGTATAATGAAATCTTGTGGATTTGCATTGTCGGATTCCAGTAGCGGAAGTCCGTGTGGTGTATCTTGTTATGTATTACTGATGCATATTCGAATTGTTTAGCATGATACTTGTACTAGCATCGTTTTGCTAACCCCTTCGGGGGTGGACATTGTTTTGATGTTCAGGTAGCCGAGGAGCGGGGAGGCAGCCACAGTGCAAACGGGACGATGAGATGGCTCAGTGATGTGATTGTTGTTATTGTTGTCGAGAGTTGTTTTTCTTGTTTCGTTCAGTACTCGAGTACGTCTGTTTTGATAATGTCCTTTCGATATGGTTGTATAAATTAACTCTTTGATCGGTTGAATCAAATATGTCTTTAAACTTCAGTTGTACGATTGGTTTATATTTACACACTTCATAAAATTAGCCTTGTAAATCCTTACCTAAAGGGTTTACGGCGCTGTAATTATTCCGAATATCTCGGGGTGTTACAGAATATGGTATCGGAGCTAAGATTTATGGATATCTTGGCAGTCGGGTTAGTTAGTGCATTTACGTTATTGATTATTGGTCGTTCGTAACATCACTGCTGAGCCAGCATCGTCAATTGGACTGTGGTTGTAAGTTTCCTAATCTCGAATACTATTGTTCTATTTAATTCTTGTCTTGTAAACATTGATGGATGTACTTTTAGAACGTTGCCATGGATATTGAGTATTTATGTTTACAGTATGTTGAGGGGAGGTCGTGGACGCGGACGCGGTCGTGGACGCGGACGTGGAAATGCGAGGCAAGAAGAATCGGTATCTACTCCTGAGATAGCCGTTAGCCAAACGGATTCCCATTCGGAGGACAAGGATCGTGAACGATGACGCAAATCCTAACATGCCGAGTGCTTCAACAGTGGTGGCGCAGATAAACCATTCGCCAGTGTCGTTGATCGCATGCAGATGATGGGACAAAGCGGCACCACGAGGATAACCGGGTGACGGATGGCTTCCGAGGTGGTTAAATTGCACCCGCCAAAATTTGACGGATCTGCCGAGGCACTTATTTGGGATCACCGGCTCAAGGAGTTGGAGAAAATATTCGCGGGTCTTAAGCGTCCCGAGGACCGGAAGGTTCCCATCGCCCGGTATTTTCCGACCGGGGAGGCCTTTGATTGGTGGGAAGCTGTTCGACCCGAGGATCATAATGCGGATTGGACGGAATTCAAACAAATGATGGAAGCACAATATTGTCCCCGTCCGGAAGAGAGGCGAAGATCCGAGAGTTTTTCTCACCACAGAGTTCGGAGGCATCTGAGGATGTAATTAAAGCTTTTAATCATCACCGACTTGTGTGCGACACTTGGTCGAACGGAGGCGTAAAAGATTTTTCATTTTGATATGCGGATGAAGCCGGAGATTCAGAAGACATGTCCGGATTCGAGTGTACTACGTTGCGGCAGTATCAAGACAAAGCGGCCTACGACATGAAAGAGGCGGCGGTAGAGAAATCGACGGAAGCAAAGAAAGCGAAGGTGTCGGGAAACTTCACGGAGAATAAGAATAGCGGGCCCCGCTCGGTCCTCTTTTCACTCATCCAGAGACCTCCGCATCCTAGTCGAGGAGGAAAGAAGTTCGGACAGCATCGGCGATTTCGGACGCATCAAAGAAATGTTACAATTGTGGTCGAGCGAGGCATGTTCGACGTGATTGCCCCGCATCTTCTCGTGACTTGTTACGTGGGCAAGAAGGGCACCGTGCGGCCTTCGTGGAGCCGCTACTAGATCTTTGGTACCCGCACTCCGGCCGGTTCCTAAGGACATAAGTGTGAACCAGACACGAGAGTGGATTCCAAAGCAGTAACGCCGGGAAGAGAGAGACATCCAGTCTTTGGGTCCGTCCCTCTCCGTGCATGTACGAAATGAGGAGATCGACGACGAACAACTGCGGTTGCATCAGTACGATTGATTCTTTTACAACCAGTTAGTGTTTTATTCGATTAGGAGCCACACATTCTTTTATATCTTTGAACGTTAATCGTTTGAAAATCTCGTGCTTAATTGATTGTGAACCGTATGTTGTGGGATTGCCGAGTGGAGAGAGAATTATGGGAACACTTGAAGCTAGGGATTTCCCAGTATCTATAGAAGGAAGAGATTGGCCATCGAATCTTATTGTAGTTGACATCTGCGGTGACGATTTAATTCTCGGAGATGATTGGCTCAACCGTTATGGAGTCTTGAATTACCGAGAGAGAGTCATTTCCATCATTGCCGATGACGGATTCGAACACTTGTTCCGGATGGAGACCGGGAAGCTCGGGGAAAGTGATCAAAGCAATGAAAGCAGTAAAATTTCTGAAACAGGGATGTCATGGACTTTGGTGTTATGCCATGAGGAAAGAGGAAGGAGTAGAGCTCTCGTCTATTCCAGTTGTGAATGAGTTCTTAGATATATTTCCTAACGAGCTACCAGGGTTACCTCCACAAAGAGAAGTGGAATTCACCATCGAATTAGAGCCTGGAGCAACCCCTATTTCCAGGGCACCATACCGCATGGCGCCAACCGAGATGTATGAACTCAAGAAGCAACTGGAGGAATTGTTACAGAAGGGCTATATTCAACCGAGCGTTTCCCCTTGGGGAGTGCCCGTTCTCTTTGTCCGGAAGAAAGACGGATCCCTCCGACTGTGTATTGATTACAGGGAGCTTAACAAGATGACGATCAAGAATAAGTATCCTATACCTCGGATCGACGACTTGTTTGATCAACTGCAAGGGGCGAGGGTATTCTCGAAGATCGACTTGCGATCAGGATACCACCAACTGAGAATTAAGGAATCGTACATACCGAAATCTGCTTTCAGATCCCGGTACGGGCATTATGAATTTGTAGTGATGCCATTTGGACTTACAAATGCTCCTGCGGTATTCATGCAATTGATGAATCGGGTATTCTTGGAGTACTTGGATAAATTTGTGGTGGTCGTCATTGACGACATCTTGATTTATTCGAGGGACGCAGAGGAACATGCTGAACATTTACGTGTGGTTTTGAGCATCTTGAGAAAGGAACAGCTGTATGCTAAGCTTTCTAAATGTGAGTTCTGGCTTAAGGAAGTAACTTTCCTTGGGCATGTGATATCATCCGACGGAGTTCTTGTGTACCCGAAGAATGTCGTAGCAATCTTGGAATGGGAAGCCCCTAAAACGTGAAAGAAGTCCGAAGCTTCTTAGGACTAGTGGATATTATCGCCGCTTTGTAGAGGGATTTTCCAAAATTGCTCGTCCGCTCACCCAATTATTCGAGAAAACTCAAAAGTTCGCGTGGAATGAGAAGTGCCAGTGGTTTGTGAACTTAAGAAGAGGCGACGACACCTATATTAGCGCCGAAAGGCCGACGGATTTTTGGTATACTGGCGACGCTTGAATCGGGGTTTGGGTTGTGTGTTGATGCAAAAGGATAAAGTAATTGCTTATGCTTCTCGGCAATTGAAACCGTACGAAGTTAATTATCCGACTCATGATCTGGAGCTAGCAATGTAGTCTTTGCCTTGAAAATCGCGACATTATTTGTACGGCACTCATTGTCAGATATTTACAGACCATAAGAGCCTCAAGTACATTTTCAGTCAGAAAGAGTTAAACATGAGGCAGAGAAGGTGGCTGGAATTGATCAAGGATTACGACTTGGAGATTCTCTATCATCCTGGGAAAGCAAATGAAGTATCCCATTCTTTGAGTAGTAAAACTGATTCTCTTCGAGTTTTGGAAGCTCTTACGCCCTGCATCGGCATTCAACGAGAACTGATCCGCGAAGGGATTGAAGTATGGGCACCAGGAATCCAAGGGCGACTTTATGTGATGGAGCTGACTTCATCACTAGTCGAGAAGATCAAGTCCAAGCAGTTGGACGATTCTCTGATCCTTCGATTATGTGATGAAGTAAAGAAAGGAAAAGCCCCAGGATTCGTGATACAAGATGATGGAGTTCTGAGATTTCAGAATCGACTTTGCGTTCCCGAAGATGATGATTTGAGACGGACTATTCTGAAAGAAGCTCATAGCGCGCCCTATTCTATTCACCCGGGCAGCAGTAAGATGTATAAGGATCTTAAACAAAACTTCTGGTGGGGGAATATGAAGAAGGACGTAGCAGAGTACGTTGCGAAGTGTTTGACTTGTCAGCAGGTCAAGATTGAGCATCAGCGACCTGCCGGGATGTTAAAGCCGCTTCCGATCCCTGAATGGAAGTGGGAGGATATCTCGATGGATTTCATCACCAGTATGCCAAGGACTAAAACGGGAATGAACATGATTTGGGTTATAGTTGATCGACTAACCAAGTCGGCTCATTTCCTAGGGATCAAAGATACTTGGGGACCCGAAAGATTGGCGCGAGTATTTATTGCGGAGATAGTCAGATTGCATGGGACGCCAAAGACCATTATTTCGGATCGAGATGGTCGTTTCGTGTCGCACTTACGAAAGCGATTCACGGGGCTTTGGGGACCGAGCTAAACTTTAGTACGACTTATCATCCCCAAACGGACGGTCGATCCAAAGGACTATTCAGACAGTAGAGGACATGCTTAGAGCTTGTGCATTAAATTGGTCGACTGATTGGGAGGTTCACTTGCCCTTGATCGAGTTCACCTATAATAACAGTTGGCATGCTTCTATTAAGATGGCCCCATTTGAAGCTTTATACGGAAGAAGATGCCGATCGCCCCTGTGCTGGGATGATTCTTCGGATTTGATCGGGACGGAACCGGAATTGATTATTCAGACTCAAGAGAAGATAGCCTTGATTCGAGAGAGACTGTTGACTGCCCAGAGTCGACAGAAGTCTTATGCAGATGTACGTCGTCGCCCTCTAGAGTTCGACGTTGGGGACCACGTACTATTGAAGGTGTCTCCCACACGAGGGATTTTCCGTTTTGGGAGAAGAGGCAAGCTTAGTCCAAGATATATCAGACCATTTGAGATCCTAGAGAGAGTTGGGGATTTAGCATACAGGTTGGCCTTACCGCCATCGCTGAGTCATGTTCACAGTGTATTTCACGTATCCCAACTGCGGAAGTATATACCGGACCCCAGTCACGTCATTGATTTCGACGAGATCGAGATAGCTAATGATGGCACCTTCGAAGAGAGACCAATCAAGATACTTGAGAGCCGGATCAAACAATTAAGGAATAAACTGATACATTTGGTTAAAGTACAATGGTCACGACATGGAGTCGAAGAGGCCAATTGGGAAACGGAGGACGGTATGAAGGCTAAATATCCGGAGTTGTTTTCATCCTAAGTTTCGGGACGAAACTTCTTTTTAGGGAGGAAGGATGTAATACCCGAGATTTCTGTTATGTAATTGGAACTTGCGATATTGTAATGATTGTACTTTTGTCTGAATACTATTCTCCGTATTTCATATTCCGATATCGCCGGGCATATAATTTCGTGTATGTGATCTAAAGGTTGAAATTCTGTGCATGTAGCGCACGCTACAGGCTAAGGGTAGCGTACGCTAACATGGGTTTTATAGCGCACGCTACCGAGTGTAATTAGCGTACGCTATGCGTGGTCAGACTGATTGAGACGTGCGGTAGGTGAGATCTGGCCGGGGGACCCCTGTCGGATCGTGTCGGATGTACCTGGACGGCTTTCGGGAAAAGCCGGGTCAACGCCTTAGCGCACGCTACAGGTATATGCGTAGCGTACGCTAAGTGCCGAGTACAGTTTAGACTGTGAGCCGTTAGCGCACGCTACGAACAGTGTAGCGCGCTAATAGCCATTTATTATAAATAGACAAAGATCCTATTCGTGATTTGATCCTTTCTTCCCACATAACCCGAACTCTTGCACTTGAAACATAACTCCATTCGTCCTAAACACTTCGTATCAACCACTTAGTTCGAGATTGAAGATCTTATATCATTGGAGATTGGCGTTCAAGCCTTTGGTGTTGGATTGCTTCATTTTCATCCGTGTTCTTCGTTACTTTGAGGTAGGTGATTTTTCACCAATGATTAGTAAGGTTCCTAAGGAAGTTTGAATCATGTTTGGATAGCAAGTATTTCATTTTTATCGGTCATCGCATGTTAGAAGGATACTTTTGACGTATAGATGCTAGATATCGAATGAACCTTTGAACCACCTTATTATAAGGACTCCTCAGCATGTTTAAAACGATTTATGATCAAGTAATCGGGTAGTACCCAGTTGTTGAGTCGTATGCGTTGAAATCAGTGTTTTGAAACATAAGACGATCGGAACTTAGATTGCTTCTTGAAGATCGTATTGGATTATGATATTAAGATGACTATCCGTATATTGGTATTTCATAATCATAAATCTTCCTCAAACCTTATTAGCATGATTTGCCCGAGGATAACTTGTATTATCACGGTAGGATTCTCGGAGTTCTTCACCATTCAACCCGATTGGCTTGCGGTATTCAGCCATGCAATGTTAGCGCACGCTAACACATGTGAGTTAACGTGCGCTATCGGCCGATTAACGCCCAAACGTGCGTAGCGCGCGTTATGAGACCAGCCGAGTCGAATGCTGCACCGTGGCTAGCGACGCCAGCCTTATAAGTTAGCGTCGCTATCAGCCGTCTTAGCGCCGCGTTACGTAGGTACGTAGCGCGCGCTGCAGGCGATTGTTTATTTTGAGCTTTTCGGCCGTAGACCAATTGTTAGGCCATCGTTCGACTTGAGATGATTTGTATATCGTTCCTTTTGTTAAGGTCCGAGCTTGTTACGTTGATCGGAGGAGGCGGCCTTCGAGTGCGTCGAGAGCATTGAAGTATATCGTTCTTGCCATCTTCGAGGCAAGTATCGTGATATGTTAATATCGGTATTTTTGGAGTATGCGTATGATTATGCATGTTGTTGAACATGACATTTACTTCATTGATTTGTCATGATATCCGTTATATAGTGTTTATATGTTTATGTTGATGAACATAATGATTTGGCATATGTGTATGCATGAGTTGTGTTTGTACGTTGAACGATCTATGCCGAGGGCGCTGGATCGGATGTCCACCTCGTGTTGATCCGACGGATCATCTTGGGATCTATCCGAGGGCGCGGATCATTGGACGGGTTATTTCCACCTCGTGTTGGTCCGACGGGATCATCTTGGGATCTATCTTGAGGGCGCCTGGATCATTGGAATACCCATCTTTGTATAATGAAATCTTGTGGATTTGCATTGTCGGATTCCGGTAGCGGAAGTCCGTGTGGTGTATCTTGTTATGTATTACTGATGCATATTCGAATTGTTTAGCATGATACTTGTACTAGCATCGTTTTGCTAACCCCTTCGGGGGTGGACATTGTTTTGATGTTCAGGTAGCCGAGGAGCGGGGAGGCAGCCACAGTACCGACAGGACGATGAGATGGCTCAGTGATGTGATTGTTGTTATTGTTGTCGAGAGTTGTTTTTCTTGTTTCGTTCAGTACTCGAGTACGTCTGTTTTGATAATGTCCTTTCGATATGGTTGTATAAATTAACTCTTTGATCGGTTGAATCAAATATGTCTTTAAACTTCAGTTGTACGATTGGTTTATATTTACACACTTCATAAAATTAGCCTTGTAAATCCTTACCTAAAGGGTTTACGGCGCTGTAATTATTCCGAATATCTCGGGGTGTTACAGATTGATGATATGAGCCTCAAAACTTCATGGATTGAAAGAACAACATCATGTCTCCATGATGTGTACACCCACAGCCGCGAACGGGAAGAAAAGGAATGAGAAACTGGGTGAAAAATACGCTGCCAGGCCTTAAATAGGCTGACAGACTCGACCGTGTCCGACATGACACGGTCGTGGCGCGCAATCGGCCGGCAGGGACTCGACCGTGTCCTGCATGACACGGTCGTGTCGCGAAGGGGCGCTCGGCATTGACTCGACCGTGTCCTGGAACACGGTCGGGCCTCTGGGCAGTCGCTTCCGGCTTATCCGGACGAGTTCGGCTCGGCCGTGCCAGACGACACGGTCGGGTCCTGAGGCAGAGACTTCCGGCTTATCCGGACGAGTACGGCACGGGCCGTGTCGGACGACACGGCCGAGTTCGGCCGGCAGTGATCGGCCAATAACGAGCGGGTGAGCTAAAACGACCATAACTCTCTCGTCCGGACTCCGATTGACTCACCGTTCGAACCATTGGAAAGCTAACTCGATGCTCTATAATATTGCAAAGATTCAGAATTTTTGGAGTTACCAAAAATTAATGGTGATCTAACAAAGTCGAACTCATACTTAGAAAAGC